>OX637698.1:44186289-46686289 GCA_951802165.1 Adalia decempunctata | reverse complement strand
TATTCTATATAACGAATTGAAATTTCGGATTTTTGTACTATACACATTTCTTCTCATCGACGATTTCTTCCAGGAGTCGCAATAACCCATAATATACCGGGTGTCCCAGTAAAGTCACTTCCGGTTTGACCGGAGGTCACTCTGACTTTCTTATTTCAAATAGCACCCCGTATATTTGTGTATCACACTTTGTATTCTACATTTGTTTTTATGGAGAAAACGTCAATTGAAATTTCAAATTGGAACAATTCATTAGTGAAGTTATCATTTTCTCGGTTATTCATTCTTGAATTTTAGTTTCTCTGACACGCACACATTTATTGAGAAGTTGCAAACTATTGTATATTCACATGTTTCCATGGCACACTAAGGTTTTCATTTAAAAATAATCAATTTGTCCAGTCTACTACAATTTTAATAATTTTAAATTTGACGTTCTCTTCATCATCTTGAATGCAAAATTGTTCATGATTTGTCAATTATTGAAATCTAGATTACACAAAATATCGTACTGCAATTCTTTCAATTTGAAATTTTAATTGATGTTTTTTCCATCAAATCAAATGTACAATACAAAGTGTGATACATAGTTGAAAAGGTAATTTTGAGTCTATATCAAAAATTGCAAAAAATATACGGAGATATTTTAAATAAAAATTCATTTACGGTCAAACCGCAAGTGACTTTCAATTTTTGTTTTTCTCCGTTGAAGTTTCCTTGAACTTGAACGAATTGGAGAACATGAAATTTTCAAACTTTTATCTTTCGAAATGACTGGGATAATCCATTGGAACAGGTAACTGGAACACCCGGTATAGGAGTTTTGTAGTGTGAAAATTATAATGGAAATTAATCAGTTTTCTAGAATTCAATTTACCGTTTGCATATGTCACTAATTAATTTCCAGTAGCTCATAACATATTCTCATATGTACAATGTTGAAATTATTGCATATGCGAATTCTAGTTTTCACGATTGAAATGAATATTATCATATTCAATGATCACCTAATTATTCAAGTTATAATCATGAAAATTCTATTCAACAATTGAAATTCTATTTCATAGTCATTGGATTATGTTCTATCGTTCTACCATATTGATATACAGGGTGTCCCAAGTTCGAGTGCCTCTTAGACGTTTCTGGAGAACTGGACATATTTGAAATCTCATATCTCAGTCGATTAACACGCGTTTTCAGTTTTTCTCCTCGTAATTCTTAAAAGGTGCTTCGATTAGTGTTGACTTTGGTGTCAGTTTCTGCTACTGGCCAGTTAAGGTAAAATATCATCGATTACGATCACCCTGTTTCATCTACAAATTTTTGTGAACGATTGTTTTTGATTTGAACGGAAAGTAATTTCGGTTTCAATTGTGGAGACAGTCGTATATATCATTCGATTCACCCGCCGTAGGTTGGAAGCGGATAATATTAATTCTGTTATCTTCCACGTGTTACGGTGTAGATAATTTTCCATTCTTCGAGAACTGAAATAAAATCATTATTCGCTGACTCCCGGCCTTTTTTTCGCATTTCCCTTATTCCTCTGGTTCCGCGGTCTACCAAAATCTCTGTGTTGAGTCTTCCTTATCGACCCAGGGAAGTGAAGAGTCTTTTCATAAATCCATTTCCTATTCATTTGTCAGCAATGCCGCGTAACTGTTCGTCCTGTACTAAGAACATGGCAGGTTCCCATCTGTCGATTTCTTGTACAAAATGCTCTAAGTTTTTCCATGCAGTATGCGTGAATCTCACTTCGAGCGACATTAGCTTTCTCTTGGAGAAACAGGAAACTTAGATATGTCCGCTCTGTCAGTCCATGGAGCGCCGACTTAGGAGCGACTCAGCCGGTGCTCGCACCTTCTCTTCCGATGTTGCTGCTGTGAAACCGTCCCCGTCTGGATCTGAGGGCAACCAGAGTCCCCCCTTGACTCTGGAGCACTTTCATCAAATGATAAACAGAATTGGTGAGGTTGCTTCCAGTGTTCTTCGGATAGAAGAGCGCCAAAATGAAATTCTCAGCCAATAAGCTGACTGCTCCGCATCTATCAATAAACACTATCGGTCACGGAGGTGTCTGCATCTATTTGAGGGATGATGTCGTTGTTTCCTTCAAAATATCTGTTTTTCACAGAGACTGGGACGGTATAGATAATATATTTATGGATCTGTCTGATCCACACATATCTTTTACTTTCGCTTGTATTTATAGACCTCGTCCTTGCGTGGATGATGGGGCCTTCACTGAGTTCCTGGAGGAGTTATCACTTTCACGTCGCAACATTATAATTACTGGCGATTTCAACTGCCCTGATGTGGAATGGCCGCTCATCAGGCGCCCCTCCGAGAATTCACCATCATTTCTATACGCCGACCTCGTCCTCAACACAGGGCTCCAACAAATCGAACAAGAGCCCACAAGGTACAGACATGGGCAGATACCTTCTACACTAGGTCTCATCTTCACCTCAGATAATAATCTTCTGTCCGAGCTGTTGTATCTACCTAAAGGTAGATCTGACCATGTGGTCTTGAAGTCTGATCTGCAATTTTTTATCCCTGTAAGACAAACAAGCAAGCCAAAATTTTTAAGAGGACAGATTACGCGAGACGCTTACACCATCAAATGATCCAATGGTTAGATGCCATGCTTCTCGAGCCTGTTTAATTTATTATAGTAGTTCAGTTTTCTTTATCCATTTCGGGGGGGGAGCCGGGCCCCCTGGGCCCCCCCTATATACGCCACTGGTTCCCCTGGTGAAGAACTCATCTGGAGAACAGTGCAGTAACTATTCAGAGTCAGCCGATGTTCTCGCTGAAGCATTTTCCTCTCACTTTACTAATAGCAAGGCACACACGAAAGGGAAATCTGTAAGATCTGATCGGCAGTCCAGATCTGTAGCAGATCTGGACGGCGGATTGGATCGCTCCCGCCGATCTGGTCCGTCGCGGATCATATATCTCCATGATCCGCGACAGACCAGATCGGCGGGAGCGATCCTATCCGCCGTCCAGATCTGTTACAGATCTGGACTGCCGATCAGATCTTACAGATTTCCCTTTCGTGTGTGCCTTGCTATTGAACCTAGATCAGCCTTACCTGCCTTACTAACTGCGCGATGTTCCAACTCCCTTGATCATGTACCTCTGTCGTCGGGCATCGTTGAGAAATATCTTTCTGTCCTGAAGGTTTCGGCTGCTCCCGGTAGTGATGGAATTACATGTCTTCTCCTTTCGCGATGTTCTGGTGCTTTTGCCGAACCGCTTTTCCATCTGTTTCAAAGATCTATGCTTACATCTTCACTCCTTTCACAGTGGCGTTCGGCATCTGTGACGCCTGTATACAAGAATGGGGATAAAACTTCTAACTACCGCCCTATAAGTCTCGTGTCCACTGTCTCCAAAGTATTCGAAAGAATAATCACTGACCACATTCTTGATTTTGCTAAATCCAACGAATTGATACCCGATGTACAGCACGGTTTTCTGCCGGGTCGCTCAACTATGACCAACCTCCTCATGGCAGTGAATGACTGGTCTAGGTGCCTGGACGATGGAACTCCGATCGATGTCGTGTATTTGGATTTCGCCAAGGCGTTCGGCAGAGTTCCTCACCGTCGTCTTATTCATAAACTGGAGCATATGGGAATCCGAGGGGGGGTTGCTCTCGTGGATAAAGTCCTTCCTCAGTGACAGAACGTTTAGGGTGAGGGTTGGTGGTGTTTTTTTCTACACGCGATGTGGGGGTTACGAGTGGTGTGCCCCAGGGTTAAGTTCTTGGTCCTGTACTCTTCCTGCTGTACACAGCCGATCTCCCTCATTCATTGGTTTCCAAGTGTCTTCTATTCGAACTGGATGGTCACTGGATTGAAAAGTGGTTGTTGCCTCTCAACATCAGTAAGTGCTGTGTACTACACATCGGCAGAAACAACCCTGAACTCCCGTATACGCTGGCTGGACAGCCCCTCGCTGTGGTCCGGAGCCATCGTGATCTTGGGGTGATGGTCAGTTCTGATCTTGACTGGTCGGAACATATTACCGAGACTTGCAATAGAGCAAAGAAGGCCACCTTCCTCATTCAGCGATCTTTTAGAGGTTGACTAGTATCCAGACTGCAAAGTTGCTGTGGGACCAGTTTTGGAGTACGATGGACCAGTTTGGTGGGTCGCCCGGAAATCAGACTCGCAACTTCTTGAGTCTGTTCAGAGATGGTGCACAAAGATCCCTTTTCCATATTTATCTCGACCCGGGTATGAAGCAAGGATGGGATTATTCGAACTGACCAGCTTCGAGGACCGGCGTGCCAGGGGTGGCATGATAGTGGCGTTCAAGGCGATGCAAGGATTCTTCGGTGTAGACATTGAGCATTTATGTCCGTTGAACACGAATAATCTTCGCGGACATAATTTAAAACCTCCTACCGGATGAACTTCCTGTCAAATAGAGTTTTCGACACTTGGAATCGTCTCCCGGGTGATGTGGTGGATGCTGCCACTGTCAATGGGTTCAAGAACATGTACGACCGATGGAGAAGAAGTGCCTGAGCTGATTTCAAGACTGGCAAACTTGTACTATATATATATATATATACTAGCTGGCCCGGCGAACTTTGTTCCGCCTAAATGATACTTACGGTGGATTTCACAAATCGTAATCACCGGTGATTGGAGATCAACAGCTTGGTTCTCTGATTTTTGAACTGTCAAATGTTTCGATGGATATGAGCTGTCACACAGAACAGATACATCAAAATAAAATATGTCAATTACCAATTATAGCAATTTTGGATTTAGTGATTTCCGCAAATATATTTATTACCCAAACAGAAATTCAAAAACATTTTAAAAATTATGAGAAAAGATGAGAATGGACATATCACGATCGAAACGAATCGCCAAAATCGTATATACTTGACATTTCGATAAAAATTCACGCGCTTCTGGATCTGTTAATAGACCTTCATGGTACTATAAGTCCTATGCAAATTACACAGTAATTGATGTCATATGTTCTTTATTCGACCATTTCAAACAACGACGACCGAAATTCTCGAAAAAAAAACAGATGACATAAATTTATGGTCGCGAAAGCCTCAACAAATTCATCGCCATCTAATGGTGCTGATGTCAAATATAGTACCTTCACGATAAGATGTCTAGAATAATGGTGTAGGCACCCGTCAATTTATGAATGGAATGACGTTCGACCAAATCGAAAATATTTGCAACGTGGCGGCGCCGCAATTTCATTTCAGTGTATTTTCCGTTGTCAATTTGATGGATGTATCAACAGCTGATTTGCTAAAGTCAATCATGACATGACAGCAGAATGGCATCTTTTTATAATGAAAGTTTTCTACTTTTCCTAAGAACTAATATACATCAGAATGTCAGGAATATAAACACACATTATTGCTTGACAAAATTATCTACCATTAACACGCCACGTTCGCCAGAATAAATTCAAGTATTTGAAATAACTGATGAAAATCAGTCATAATTTGTGAAAAGCGCCACCTGAAGTGGAAAGAACATAACATTGCTAATATAATCAATTTGGTCACAACAAAATCTAATCAGTGCCTACACCATTATTCTAGACATCCTACTTCACGATTAGGTTATTTTGAATAAATAAAACTATAAAAATAACTAATAATCAGTCATAATGTGTGAATAGCGCCATCTGAAGTGGTACGAAATCTAATCATTTTAGACATCTAAAAGTTGTAGGCAACTCAAATTACACACTATTACAGTGACTATAGTGGTAATATAGTCACTGTACACCCCATCTAACGGAGAGAATATGAAATCAAGTACCTATGAATAAGCGGTAGCGTAACTGTAACTGTAGCGACACCTAGTGGCCTCGCTCAAAAGAAGGAAAAGCATTTCCTGTATAAGTGAAATTTTCATCGATTTTTTCGAAGTTTTATTGCATTTTATAATAACCAGACCGTAGACGAATCCATATATGAAGTTTCATAACAAACACTCCATCTGATCTCGAGTTATAAATGGTGTAACCAACATCTTTCTTTTATATATATAGATTTATTTTAAATTCTGTATTGAGTGCATAGGTTTTACCTCCACTCTCATTGTTTATTATTAATAATAATAATAAAATAATAATAAAATTGGGATTATGATATTGTTCGAAATTCTCTACTGAGCTAAAATATTCCTTGAGCCTGAACGCTTCCTGTTATAAAAGGAGCGACAATAAATTTGTTCGGAAATTTTTTTTCCAATTTCAATTCTGAATATATTTTTATTAAAACCATTGTATTTATTCGAACAGTTTCCAAAATATCGAGAAAAAACCGGAAAAAGTCAAATATTCGTAGTCAGTATTATGTTCATTTTTCAAGCTGTGATGATACTTCTGAAATTCTAAAGATGGATAACCTTTCCTCATTATGATGTTATGAGAAATGATAGTTTACGCTCAGGGTGTTGTGAATAAGAAAAATGCACATATATATAATTTTTTTCTGGTTTATACTGAATATTTTGAAAACTATTGGAATAAATACAAGGATTTTAACAGAAATATGAATTTCTTGGACAAATTTATTTTCGCTCTTTGTATAACCGGAAGCCGGAAGTTTTCAGTCTCCAAAAATATACACTGGGCAAAAAAATTAACGCACATTCTGAAATTTTTATTTTAATGAAAGTTAACTCTACATATAACTTATTTTTAATGTTCTCTCGGGAAGGTTTTGAACGAAACAAGACACATTAAATGGAAGAAAAATTTAGGATTTCACCGAATCTTATGTGAAAGAAGAGAAATGAACAATTTTCAAAATACTGAAATGCTGATAATTGATTTAATACTTGGTATTTCCACCCCTTGCGTTAATTACAGCTCGGCAACGACGGTTTATACTCAAATTGAGTGATCTTAAAATGTTCTGATCTAATCCTTCCCAGATTTCTCCGAGTTGGATTCCTTAGTCATTAAGAGTAGCTGAATGATTTTCTGAACTTCTCAGCCTTCTATTGAGGTTGTCCCAAACCTGCTCAATCGGATTGAGATCTGGACTTCTTGCTGGCCATTCCATTCGAGAGACTTCAACCTCTTCAAGGTACTCCTGAACGATGCGCGCACGATGGGGTCTGGCATTATCGTCCATAAAAATGAAATTTTCACCAATGTATGGGGCAAATGGCACTACATGCTCTTCAAGAATGTTCCTTATATACTTATCAGCATTCATAGCTCCATTATGAACGACCACTTAGTCTGTGCGAGCAGTCAAAGATATTCCACCCCATACCATAATCGATCCTCCCCCGAAACCAGTAGAATTCAGGAAATTGCACTGAGCATATCTTTCATGTGGACGTCTGTATACAAGGGAACGTCGATCACAATGGTAGAGGCAGAATCTAGACTCATCTGTGAAGAGAACTCTTTCCCAATCGGCATCTTCTCAATGGATATGCTCTCTCGCAAAATCCAAACGCGCCCTTCGATGGGCTGGGGTAAGAGCTGGGCCTCTTGCCGCGACACGAGGCCTTAAATCATATTCTCTGAGGCGATTTCTTATTGTCTGAGTGCTACTTTGCACCTCATGAGTTTGCTCAAGCTGATTTTGAAGGAGGCGAGCGGTTGCAAACCGTTGTCTCAACGAAGAAACTCTCAAGTAACGTTCTTGAATGGCAGTTGTTACCCGTGGTCTACCCTGTCCTGGTCTTCGGACATTCATACCTGTCTCCCTGAATCGCTCCAACATTCTGGACACACTTGTATGGGAAACTCCAAACCTTTCTGCAATTCTTGTGTATGTCCACCCTTCTTCTCGCAAAACTACCGCTTGGGCACATTCCTCTTGGGTCAAATTGCGTGTTTCGCGTTGCATAGCGATCGAATGTAGAAAATCAAACGAAAGAAAAACTATTGATCACTAGAATTGATTGAGAACAACTGTTTTTAGAATGGAGCCAATACATTCAAAATCTGATAATATCATCTTTTTTTTTATTCCTGCTGGGAGAAAACATCTGTATTGAAGAAAAACGTTGAAAGTGGATAACATATACATGCATAATTCTGATAAAAATAATTATCATTGAGAACACCTTCAGTTGTAGAATAAATTTGAGATTTCCATAATGTGCGTTAATTTTTTTGCGCAGTGTAGTTGCGATTTTTTCGATTTAATTAGTTTTTCAATAAAAAAACAGGTTGAACAGCGTCTTGGAAACTACACTTAATGATTTTTTTCCGACGGTTATTCATCATTTTTCGCAACTATTTGCCCTCGGCAATTTAATCTTCTATAAACTACAAAAATTTTCATGATGATTATTTCAAAAATATAGCTTGTATTCATGAAAAACAAAAAACATCTTCAATAACCCCAGATCTAACGATTACCCTGGTTTATTTAATTGAAAAACTAATTAAATCGAAAAAAAGAAAACTATTTGCCCTCGGGACGTTCTTCAACTTCAATTGAAAAAAATCAAGTCTACGTCGTAAATTAGGGTACTTACTCGTGAAATAAAGAGACCACTTTTGAATGGAGATTTACCACGATTCAAAAGGTGATACTGCCCCTTAAGCTTAGGGTCTGATGAAACTGGTTTTTCAAATTTCCTCGAAAGACTGGAATTTTCGTTATCGTGTCGGGTGACTGAAACTACTGAAAGGTCTGTGTTCTCGGTTTCGGACTTTTGGCTTATTCTTCTTTCGAAAGTAGGGGTAGGTGTTCAGGATTTGGACACAGAGTGCAATATGTGATCTTTCTTCTTCTTGATGAGGGTGATATTCCGGCGGTTGACTCCATGTATAAATCAATCGGTTTGAGTTCAATATAGACATTAAAACTGACCAACCCGCACTAAAGAAGTCGGAAGCTAGCTCTTTGTTTCTAATTATTTTATATGCTGGTTGTTTAATTTTATTCTCTAGTAATTGTTTTTTTCCGACGTAGCTTTGATTGCAACCTACCCCGGATGAGAAAGTTGTTTTTATTGGATTTCTTACCCTGTGATATTTACTTATATGTTTTTGAATATGTCTCGAAAATAAAATGCATGAATTGATTTACAGTTGATTTGGTTCATCTGAAATGATCATAATTTTATTTCCAGTAAGCAAAGATGCTAATGTGAGGGAATTACTGAAGAATAATGATTTTGACATTGTGATCTCGTCTAGTGGCTTGAAGAGGTTATTAGACAACACAGATCCGAAGGAAAATTGGACAATTCCTGTTCTGGTTGAACTGGTTACTGTTGAAAGAGGTGAGCTTCTTTAAAATTATCAATATGATAACGAGCATTAAAAAAACTTGGTCAAGTAGGCTATCGGTTTACAAAAGAAGTACCATTTTTCAAAAACAATGATTTTAATTAGCTTTTATCAAATAATAATAATAATTCATTTACATATACAGGGTGTCTAGTTTTAAAACGGCAAAACTTCAAGGGGAGTTTATTCAAGTGATTTGCAACAAAAAATGTTATATAACGCATGGTCGAAATCTTGACGGTTATTCTTCAAGTTAACATTTCTCGTTTTCACGAAATATTTCAATTTTTTCCATGAAATCTTTAATATATCCGTTATGCTTGTAGCTTGATCGAATTCGATCACATATACTCCATTCACTTTTATAAAGTATCTTGGTGGGCCATGGTTTAGGTTTATCAAGTTCATTTACTTAAAACGGACGAGGTTGGCACTCGTGAAAATCAAGCGACATTGCCAAGTCTACTTTCTAATTACTCTTTTTTAACTTTGTGAATGGAGTTAGTTCTTTTAAGCTTTAACTCATTTAACTGTGACACAAGATTCGTAGTGCCACTACTTTCTCGTACTGGAGTATTTCAAGTTGCGCAAAGAGGTATTTAATTGTCCTCTGTAGGCTTATTTCTTGAGAATTTTGAAAAGTGGGGATTTCCATACGTCCGTCTGTTTTGTTCGTCTAAAAGTTTTCCTATCGGGTTAATGAACTATCACAAAGTAACGGACTATTCTGTCCATTATTTTTCAGTAAAATTTCAACACTCGGTTCTCGATTTCCGTACAAGAAAATAGCATAACTGAATCTTCCAATCATATTTATACTCGTACACGTGAAATATTTCCAGTATTAACAGAAAAAAAGTTTCTTCAATATTCGTTAGATCTTTGGAATTATTGAATTCACATAATATTTCCTCAAATTCATTGTTTTCCCAAAGTAAATAAACATTTTGATAAATACGTAATTTCTACGATTTATATGTAGAAACGGCAACGTTGCGTCCATATCTGACAGAAGAATGAGTATAACCTAACATTTTCAAAATATACGCGGTGAAATGTGTCAGAATTCCAGCGCCAACCGGGCTACTTTATAAAAGTGAATGGAGTATATTTGGAAATGGTATTAAATTTTCTACTAGAAAAGAATTTCAGTGTGCCAAAAATATTTCTATTGCGGGTTTGGTGATGAGATGAATATCACGATACTGAAGTGAACAAAATTAGTCATATTTTTCCAATGGGTTTTTCGTTGAAAGATTATTTATTATGGACATGTTTTCTTTTCAGCAAAAAATACCTCATTTAGTGTACTTTCGAATGACATATCAACTTTTTTGCTAACTGCTTGTTTTCTGCCATAATAACATGGCTAACAAGATAAAAACGAAAAAGTCGAAAAATTTCAAACCTAATTTGCTCCATTTTGAAACTCATTATGATTGAATATCGAAGTAATTCTTATGGAAATCTGACAGTTTCTGTCACTTAACTTTTGTTAAGAGCTATTTAATGACGGCTGTGACGTCATCACATTTCTATGGTCAGCCTACCCTCTCTGGGGTCAACGCCTATCTCTTCTTCTCTGTTTATCTTCTTTACATTCTATGGCGAGGGAGGTTTGAGTTACACTGTTAGTTGACAGTTCACAGTTAGTTATACTACGGAAGTTATTCACAATTATTCGACAATAGAAGAATCACGCAGTCAGCCAGTTACGTTTGAAAGAAATTTACAACTCTTCTTAGTAACGTTTTTTTGAATTTACCGAATTAATTTGATTCATAATAAGTATTCGAGAAAAAATCGAAAAAATAATGCTAGTATTTTCGAACATAGAATATCGCGACAGTTGATGAATGAGTATTTTGGGGAGAAATGGATTGGAAGGTACGGTCAGGTAAGATGGCCACCAAGGAGCCCAGACCTGACGCCTTTGGGTTTTTATGTCTGGAGCACCTTGAAAGAAAATGTGTACCGAATTCGCGTTCAGATTCGAGAGGCTCTGATCGAAAGGATTAAATTGTGTTGTGCAGAAATGCGTCAGAAACATTGCGAACTTCGCAGGGTTGTTGATTCAGTTCGAAAAAGATGTGTTAAATGTATTGAACAAGGAGGTGGACATTTCAAACCATTACCATAAATAGTAATATTCTGTTTTGTACATTTTTTCATAAAATCTGTATTTTTAAAAATTATTTCATTCTTCTGAATTTTTCTTATTTCATTAATAAATTCATGATTTACATAAGAATTACTTCGATATTCAACATAATGAGTTTCAAATTGGAGCAAGTTTAGGTTTGAAATTTTTCGACTTTTTCGTTTTTATCTTGTTAGCCATGATATTATGACTAAAAACATGCAGTTAGCAAAAAAGTTGATATGTTATTCGAAAGTACACTAAATGAGGTATTTTTGCTGTAAAGAAAACATGTCTATAATGAATAATTTTTCAACGAAAAACCCATTGGAAAAATATGACTGTTTTGTTCATTTCAGTATCGTGATATTCATCTCCTCACCAAACCCGCAATAGAAATATTTTCGGCACACTGAAATTCTTTTCTTGTAGAAAATTTAATACCATTTCCAAATATGTGATCGAATTCGATGAAGCTTCAAGCATAACTGATATATTAAAGATTTCATGGAAAAAATTGAAATATTTCGTGAAAACGAGAAATGTTAAATTGAAGAATATCCGTCAAGATTTCGACCATGTGTTATATGACATTTTTTGTTGAAAGTCACTTGAATAATCTCCCCTTGAAGTTTTGCCGTTTTAAAACTAGACACCCTGTATATGTGAGTCTTTGACTTATACATTTTGAAGCATTTTCAATTTCATCTTTTTTTCGCGACACCGCGACTCCATCTTGTTGGGTAGAGTTTCAGTTAACCAACTGAAGTGTGGTTCTTTTTAGTATTCAGAAATACTCGTAAGAAATGAAAAGCTTGAATTATTTTTCTGAAGCTTTATTCCACACAAAATAATCAGTTTTAATCAGTGTTACATCAGCACGTGTCTTGCAACAACCAGATGGTTCATACCGGAAAACTGAAAAACGTTCTTCAACTGAAAGACAGTGTTACCAACATACACCTGGTATAAATGAAAGTAACTAGAAACAATATTTGATTGAACCCACCCTCAATCAGAGAAAAAAAAATTATACATCTCTAAAACAGAAAAACATTATGAAACTACATTTTTGTCAAGATATGTTCTCTCATTAGTGATGGGACGAGTCGTAAAATTTTCAACTCGATCTACTCGAGTTGACTTGGTGGCCAACTCGAGTTGAAACTCGAGTTGACTCGAGGCGACCGCACCTGTCCAATTCTCCAATTCGGTGTGCTCATCGCGCCCGTCGAGTCGGTGAGTTGGCTTTGGCTGGCTGCTGCCGGCGCGCCGACCGAGTTGAACTCGGTCTCGAACTCTCGATCTTGATTCGAGTTGAACTCGCTAAAGCTAAGCGTCCACATGTCCGCACCGGACGCATCGGACGAATCGGATTTACGGATCTCCATTGCAGAAATGCCGATGCTCCGATGCGTCCGGTGCGGGTCTGTGGACGGGCTTGCACGAGTTTCTATACAAAGAATACCGAAATCCGTTTGATCCGATTCGTCCGATGCGGACATGTGGACGCTTAGCTTTAAGGAACGTTTAGCTCGGCGTTCTACGCGATGTGCATTCACCGTCTCGATACGTTAGACGGCTCAAGCTCAGTAAACACGAAATTCGGTCACTCATTTTCGCAGACCATTATGTATATTTTTCATCAATTTTTTTTTAATGAAATATAAATATTCACAACAACAGTTTTTATATGAAGGTCGTAGATTTGAAGTATACAATCATAGAATCATACGATGGCTTGATTTGGTCAACGTCGTTAGATCGGGCCCGACTCGAGCCAGCCAAAGCTCGAACGGCAACGGAGATTCATGATTTCCTCGAGTCACGCGGCCGTCGTATTACGTATGGTTTCTTCCGAGTTGACTCGATTCAACGAAAATGTAAATCGAGCTGACTCGTTAGGAGTGCGACTCGAGTTAATCGAGTTGAACAACTCGAGTTGCCCATCACTATCTCTCATCCTCTCAAAAATAACCCTTTGGTGCAAATGTCTGCTATCTGTTCATTGCTCCTAATATATTTTATTTCAACTACTCCTTGCTAAATCTTGCCCTTGATGAAATGGAATTTTATGTCTGAATGTTTCATTCTTTTTGTTGTTCATGAAAATTACATGAACGTTATGGTTATCCTCATATATTATTGCCTTCATACCCGATTCCATTAATTTCATATGTGACAACAAATTTCTCAACTAGCAAGCATCAACAATACAAGCGCTTAGGGCTATAATTTCCGCTTCAGCAGTTGGGATGGCAACTGTACTATGTTTTTTAGAGCTCCATGAAATAATATTTCCATACACAAATGAGCAAAATCCACTGGTTGACTTTCTGTCAATCGTGTCACCACCCCAATCTGCTTCTGCATAACATGTTATCAAGTTAAGATTCCTTCTTTTATAAATTAAGTTCAACTATAAACTTCCTTCCAATAAAGTTTTACTAGCATAATTTTGATAGCGTGATTGTAAACTAAAGCTAGAACACAAATCTGGCCTTGTACCAAGCATAGCATACATAATACAGCCTATCATCCTCTTACACTGATTTTCAATTTGAAAACATCCAGAGCGATCTCTCTTCAATGTGAGATGATCAAATTTTGGTTCAATAGGTGTAAATACAGGTTTGCACTCAAACATGTTAAATTTCTTGACTACATTTTCTAAATAATGTTTCTGATTTATAATAATTGTATCTGAATGTTCCTGTCTTAAAAAAAATCCTTTATTGTCTAACATGAGAAAACCCAATTAAATGACAATATGTTGTCTATTACAAATTTCTCAACACTGAAGATGAAAGTTATAGAGATTAACAAAAAATAATGAAAAATAAAAACCTAGCACTCAGCACAATTCTGAAAAATTCTTCCAATGAATCATAAAGATTCCCAAAAATAATGAGAGGTACATAAATTCATAGCTGCACGACATAATTTTGAAACTAAGTCTTTTGCTAAATTATAAATTATAAAGTTCGAAAAAATTTTTAAAAGTACACAACTACGTTACCCAACACAATTTTGAAATAAAGTTGATTTTACTTTATACTTAAACTGACCAAAGCGGTCCGCATAAATGTCAGTGAGGGAGCACATTTCATTATATTTTTTACATATAGTATGGATTGGGGATTTGGTGCCTGTTTTTGTTCTGAGTGATTGCAAATAGAAGCAAGACTCATTTCTGCTACTCTGGCGTGGAATATGAAAGTTGAGTTTGTACAGCAGATCAGGACCGTCCACCAAACCATGTATAATTTTATATACAAAAACGCGCGAATGATATTTATTTATTTTATTTATTTATTGAAAGAAAAGAGTCGAGGTAAAACCTATAAGACTCAGCATACAATAATGAAAATGAACACAAAATCTCTATGAGTACCCACGAAAGAAAAAACAAAAGAATAAACAAAAAAACAATTAGTATTAAATTTAAATACAGCAAAACAAAAATCTTAACATACTTATCTAACTGCCATATGTAAGCGAAAGAAATATAATGACAACAACACAGACCACTTATATACCGAAATTAAGAGTTAAAATAAATTGTCCGAGAAGATCCAACCTATTCTTGAACACATTGACGCTGGGAGAGTTCACAATATCACTAGTCAATGCATTCCAACCCTGGAAAACTCGATTGCTGAGGAAATGCTGCCTGGGTGTTGTTTTGAACTTTTCCTTGAGAAGCTTCAAATTATGTCCTCTCAAATTATTGCAGTCGAGAGAGTAAAGCTGAGACAGGTCCAGTCCAAGATCTCGGTGTAAAACCCTATACGTGAAAATTAAATCACCTTTATTCCTGCGGTCGGCAAATTTAGGAATGTTCATGATCCTCAGGCGATCCTCATAGACTGGTCTTATTCGTCCATAAGGGATACGGGTTGCCCAACGCTGGACCGACTCTAACAATTCGGCATCACCTTTGAGAACAGGACACCAGACCGGCCCGGCGAACATAGGTCTTGTAAACGCTGCTGCAGACTTCAGGGTCGCAATAGCGAGAAGATTTTGATATGAGGTAGAGGGTTTTGCGGGCCTTAGCACAAATGCTGTGCACGTACCAACTCAAGTCACTGGAAACAACAACACCAAGATCACTGTGAGAGGAAGTCTGATCCAACAAGCTGCCAGCCAGCGCATAACGAGTACGGGGATTTTTCTTTCCAATGTGGAGAACAACACATTTATCAAGATTCAAAGTTAGCAGCCAATCGTTACACCACCTTTGCAAAATATGCAAATCGTCCTGCAATATAGTGTGTTCTGAGGCAGGAGCAAATAGCTTTGTGTCATCCGCAAACATCGTACAATTAACTCTTAGAGAGCATATGTTCTTCTACTTTCCAAAGATAAGAAAAAATTGGGTCCGTGAAGTTAGCGAAAAGTTGGAAGCACTAATTCTGAAACTATTATCAATATTTAGTGCTTAATTAGTGCCTATTAGTGCTTCATCAAACTCTCATTGCACCATTATAGTTTTTGAGAAATTGACATTTGAAGTTTTTGGTGCTGACTTCACGCTCAGCACCAACATGTTCGAATTACTATGAAATTAATATGTCAATATTTAGTGCTTAATTAGTGCCTATTAGTGCTTCATCAAGTTCTTATGTCACCATTGTAGTTTTTGAGAAATTGACAATTGAAGTTTTTGGTGCTAACTTCACGCTCAGCACCAACATGTTCAAATTACTATGAAATTAATATGCCAATATTTAGTGCTTCATTAGTGCCTATTAGTGCTTCAGAAACGGCTGCGATATCATTTTTAGTTTTGAAGTAATTGAGTGTTGTTTTTAGCCGAGCGTGAAGTTAGCGAAAAAGTTGGAAGCACTAATTCTGAAACTATGTCAAATATTTAGTGCCTGGTTAGTGTGAATTAGTGCTTCATAAAGCTATCATTCCACCACTGTAGTTTTTGAGATAAACGCAATTATATATTTTTATACTGCGTCGCCATCTATGGGCGGACTTGGGCGAGTCGTTCCGTTTCGTAGATTTGGCTCTAGTACGTCGTAATATTCTCATTGCCTAAAGGGGCTCACGGACGCACGAGTTGGGTTGCCAAGCCAATTTCAATATCGAAGAAAGAAATTAATTTGTGGAGGCAAAACCATTCTCTGCAGTATATTCATGTATCGATTATATGAAGTGATGAAATCATTTACGAATACTTTTCGAGTTTTTGTGATGAATAAAAGAATAGAGTGAATAAAAGAATAAAGAGAAATGAATTGCTCGTGCCATAACAACAAGAGTAGGTACAGGTAGTAGGTATTGCTTTTTTCTCAATTGAAGTATAAGAATTCCAACAGAAAAATTTGCAGTGCGATAAAAAAATGGGTGTTCCTAAATTGGAGATACAAACAAAGAAGGGAGTTTCCTTAAGTTATATTGTGAAAAAAAGTCCAAAACACATGAGAACGCATACTTCACGGACCCGTTAAAGGTTGAATAAGTTTTTTTTCTTAGTATCTACACTTCACAAGATATTCAACTGAAATTTGGCATATATATTACAATTGAGAGTTTACACCATATGACATGTACTAAAGAAACCTCCCCTCTTCGTTTGTACCTCCAATTTAGGAACAACCTGATAATGGAGATATAAAAAAAATATATTTCGGGTTCTTTATACAAAAAATATATTATTACACAAGCAGGGCGACCCAGCTTCGCCCGGTGAGAAATTTGTTTCACGCGGCGGTTTCATCTTCAACACTTCAACCCGCCATATCTTTTGATGTACTCGTTGTAATTGTATGATGTAAAGGGCAATTTCGTTCTAAATTAAATACTGGGGATAAATAACGTATTAGGTTGGATGAGGATCAATACCCAATTCATAAAAACACACTCCCAAATAGTGCATAATTTTGGAAAACATCTGATTACCATAAACAGGTAATAGCAAGTCAATCTTGAGAGATAGATATATGCTATCGCGGACTTTTTTGTAGAACTATTTGAGAGGTACATTTCCGTCATACATTGTATCCACGTAAGTCTTACGGTTTCTGCAGCGCACGTGAAAACAGCTGATTATGGCTGATTTTTTTGTAATTTTTGAAGTTACAGTAGGTATCCTCATTTTTTCGGGTGAAAAGTATAGCCTATGTCACTCAGGGATAATGAAGCTTTCTGAGGGTGAAAGAATTTCTGTAATCGGTCCAGTAGTTTTTGAGCCTATATATTCGTATCAAACAAACAAAAATACAAATCTTTCCTCTTTATAATATTAGTATAGATGATAAAAACTTATTTAAATAGTGTACAATAGCAAATGTGGGTTTACTACAATGTCGTTTCTGAATAAATTGTAGTCCTTGGATAGGCCATCATATTCTTCCCACTGCCCATCATTTCTTCTGCAATAGGAATTTAATGGCCTATCGCCTATCCCAATTTCTATACAGTGGGCTTTGAAATTAGCAATTCTCCGTAATAGATAATTTTTGTCATTGATGAATAGATTTAATTGGATTTCATCAATACTTACTGATGCTCCGATATCACAGTCGATTAACAGAAAATCTGCGTACGTTCTTTTAATTTTTAAAAAATTGTGACAGCTTTTGGGCATTTAGAGTTTGGAGGGGAATTGAAATCTATAGATTCATATAAATATTTGAATCTCCTTCTTTTCAGTTGATGAAGAATTACCGGGATGAAAAAATATTTTTTTATTTTCACGAAATTTGGACAATTATCGCAAGAATACTGATGTATCGAAATCGAAGTGGGATCACTTTTCAATAAATGAGTCGCAATATAAGTAATGTTACAGTTAACATCTATTATATATAATATACTCCGTTCACCATCTCATTCACCTTGAAAATGTTATCTTTTTCGAGCACCTCGCACCGAAGTTTGTAGGTACTTCGTTTTTTCCCATTTTTCGGAAAGAAATTAAGGAAATTGAATAAACTAGAATCTGAGTTTTGAGTATTCAGAGCAAAATTGTCACTCACAATGTGCCGATGCAAAGTATCACCCTGTGGATTTGCCATCGAAATTGACATGTCATTTGGTGTAAACTCACAATTGTAATATCTACGCCAAATTTCAGTTGAATATCTTGTAGATACTATGAAAAAAATCTTGAAAAATATTCAAACTTTAACAACCCGTATCACGAAAACGAATCTTCCTTCTTTGTTAGTACCTACCTCCAATTTAGGAACACCCATTTTTTTATCGCACTTCAAATTTTTCTGTTTTTGTATAAAGAACCCGAAATATATTTTTTTTTATATCTCCATTATCAGGTTGTTCCTAAATTGGAGGTACAAACGAAGAGGGGAGGTTTCTTTAGTACATGTCATATGGTGTAAACTCTCAATTGTAATATATATGCCAAATTTCAGTTGAATATCTTGTGAAAAAATATATTTCGGGTTCTTTATACAAAAACAGAAAAATTTGAAGTGCGATAAAAAAATGGGTGTTCCTAAATTGGAGGTAGGTACTAACAAAGAAGGAAGATTCGTTTTCGTGATACGGGTTGTTAAAGTTTGAATATTTTTCAAGATTTTTTTTCATAGTATCTACAAGATATTCAACTGAAATTTGGCGTAGATATTACAATTGTGAGTTTACACCAAATGACATGTCAATTTCGATGGCAAATCCACAGGGTGATACTTTGCATCGGCACATTGTGAGTGACAATTTTGCTCTGAATACTCAAAACTCAGATTCTAGTTTATTCAATTTCCTTAATTTCTTTCCGAAAAATGGGAAAAAACGAAGTACCTACAAACTTCGGTGCGAGGTGCTCGAAAAAGATAACATTTTCAAGGTGAATGAGATGGTGAACGGAGTATATTATATATAATAGATGTTAACTGTAACATTACTTATATTGCGACTCATTTATTGAAAAGTGATCCCACTTCGATTTCGATACATCAGTATTCTTGCGATAATTGTCCAAATTTCGTGAAAATAAAAAAATATTTTTTCATCCCGGTAATTCTTCATCAACTGAAAAGAAGGAGATTCAAATATTTATATGAATCTATAGATTTCAATTCCCCTCCAAACTCTAAATGCCCAAAAGCTGTCACAATTTTTTAAAAATTAAAAGAACGTATGCAGATTTTCTGTTAATCGACTGTGATATCGGAGCATCAGTAAGTATTGATGAAATCCAATTAAATCTATTCATCAATGACAAAAATTATCTATTACGGAGAATTGCTAATTTCAAAGCCCACTGTATAGAAATTGGGATAGGCGATAGGCCATTAAATTCCTATTGCAGAAGAAATGATGGGCAGTGGGAAGAATATGATGGCCTATCCAAGGACTACAATTTATTCAGAAACGACATTGTAGTAAACCCACATTTGCTATTGTACACTATTTAAATAAGTTTTTATCATCTATACTAATATTATAAAGAGGAAAGATTTGTATTTTTGTTTGTTTGATACGAATATATAGGCTCAAAAACTACTGGACCGATTACAGAAATTCTTTCACCCTCAGAAAGCTTCATTATCCCTGAGTGACATAGGCTATACTTTTCACCCGAAAAAATGAGGATACCTACTGTAACTTCAAAAATTACAAAAAAATCAGCCATAATCAGCTGTTTTCACGTGAGCTGCAGAAACCGTAAGACTTACGTGGATACAATGTATGACGGAAATGTACCTCTCAAATAGTTCTACAAAAAAGTCCGCGATAGCATATATCTATCTCTCAAGATTGACTTGCTATTACCTGTTTATGGTAATCAGATGTTTTCCAAAATTATGCACTATTTGGGAGTGTGTTTTTATGAATTGGGTATTGATCCTCATCCAACCTAATACGTTATTTATCCCCAGTATTTAATTTAGAACGAAATTGCCCTTTACATCATACAATTACAACGAGTACATCAAAAGATATGGCGGGTTGAAGTGTTGAAGATGAAACCGCCGCGTGAAACAAATTTCTCACCGGGCGAAGCTGGGTCGCCCTGCTTGTGTAATAATATATTTTTTGTATAAAGAACCCGAAATATATTTTTTTTTATATCTCCATTATCAGGTTGTTCCTAAATTGGAGGTACAAACGAAGAGGGGAGGTTTCTTTAGTACATGTCATATGGTGTAAACTCTCAATTGTAATATATATGCCAAATTTCAGTTGAATATCTTGTGAAGTGTAGATACTAAGAAAAAAAACTTATTCAACCTTTAACGGGTCCGTGAAGTATGCGTTCTCATGTGTTTTGGACTTTTTTTCACAATATAACTTAAGGAAACTCCCTTCTTTGTTTGTATCTCCAATTTAGGAACACCCATTTTTTTATCGCACTGCAAATTTTTCTGTTGGAATTCTTATACTTCAATTGAGAAAAAAGCAATACCTACTACCTGTACCTACTCTTGTTGTTATGGCACGAGCAATTCATTTCTCTTTATTCTTTTATTCACTCTATTCTTTTATTCATCACAAAAACTCGAAAAGTATTCGTAAATGATTTCATCACTTCATATAATCGATACATGAATATACTGCAGAGAATGGTTTTGCCTCCACAAATTAATTTCTTTCTTCGATATTGAAATTGGCTTGGCAACCCAACTCGTGCGTCCGTGAGCCCCTTTAGGCAATGATAATATTACGACGTACTAGAGCCGAATCTACGAGACGGAACGACTCGCCCAAGTCCGCCCATAGATGGCGACGCAGTATAAAAAGATATAATTGCGTTTATCTCAAAAACTACAGTGGTGGAATGATAGCTTTATGAAGCACTAATTCACACTAACCAGGCACTAAATATTTGACATAGTTTCAGAATTAGTGCTTCCAACTTTTTCGCTAACTTCACGCTTGGCTAAAAACAACACTCAATTACTTCAAAACTAAAAATGATATCGCAGCCGTTTCTGAAGCACTAATAGGCACTAATGAAGCACTAAATATTGGCATATTAATTTCATAGAAATTTGAACATGTTGGTGCTGAGCGTGAAGTTAGCACCAAAAACTTCAATTGTCAATTTCTCAAAAACTACAATGGTGACATAAGAACTTGATGAAGCACTAATAGGCACTAATTAAGCACTAAATATTGACATATTAATTTCATAGTAATTCGAACATGTTGGTGCTGAGCGTGAAGTCAGCACCAAAAACTTCAAATGTCAATTTCTCAAAAACTTTAATGGTGCAATGAGAGTTTGATGAAGCACTAATAGGCACTAATTAAGCACTAAATATTGATAATAGTTTCAGAATTAGTGCTTCCAACTTTTCGCTAACTTCACGGACCCGAAAAAATTGCAACATCGGTTAGTTCTTCATTGTCACTTTTTCATGTACAAACAATTATCATAATATACATTCTTCGAAAAACGTGATTCTACCATGAACTTATCAAACTTTTCATACCAACAAATTGGTGCATTCTTCGAACCATAAATTGCTTTATTTAGTTTGCAAACTTTGTTTCTCTCTGTTTCAAGACCTTTTGGCAAATACATATAAACAAACGAACAAATTTATTGATCCTTTTAGACATATAACATGTATAGGACAAGTAAGAAATGTTGTGAATCAACATTGAAAATCACTATCACATATGTACTCATTAACACTATAATAAGCCTTTTTCAACATAAGCTCGTTCACCGTCCTTCTGAAACCTGGTATACCCAATGATCTCACTGCTACAGGAAGGTGATTAAATAGTTTTATACCCTGGTAATAAGAATTTTGCAGTTTTATGGATCGGTATATTCAGAGTTTCAGAATTCCTGGTAGCATATTGATGAAAATCAGAAACTTTTATAAAATCACTAGCGGACCCCGCGATCTCCGTTCCGCCTTAGAGGCAATAAATAAGCAGTTTTTGTTATACCACGTTCCCGTTAGGTTAGGTAGAGGAGAAATTTAGGGTTGTATGTATTTGTCGTGTGTCGTATCATAAAAAAATTTGTCAAAAAAAATTTAAAAAAAGTAAGGGGTGGACCACCCTTAACATTTAGGGGGATGAAAAATAGATGTTGGCCGATTCCTGGTCCTACCAGATATGCACATAAAATTTCACGAAAATCGGTCTAGCCGTTTCGGAGGAGTTCGGCCACACAGTGCAAACAGGAGAATTTTATATAATAAGATTTTCATTTTCTTCAACATACAAAAGACATTTGAACATATATATGTCGCAGTCGGATACTAAAATCCGTCAGTTCGCGAAATGACTAGGCAGTTTGTAAACTGACGAACGTTTTCTAAAACGCTCTTGAAATTTGAAATGAAGATCGTTTTATAATCGGTCTGAAATTTTTAGTCAGTTTGTAAACTGCGAAAAACGCATCCGACGGATTGCCAAATCATTTGAAGCGTATTCTGAAAACGTTTCGTGTCTTGATGCAATTTGAATAACTGTTATATTTGTATAATCATAGTAATTCAATATTCTGGATACATAAATAATAAGTATTCACACTCACAGACCACCATAAATAAAATTATTATTTACTTATTGCAGCAGAGGCTGCTCAAATGGCACCTGCTGTTGCATTTTTGATGTGCTTTGAAACAAAAACACCCCCTTGTCTTACATTGATTTTTGTCTGGACGGCAAGCACATTTTTTGAAACCTTGGCCGCCGAACTTTGGAGGAATTCGCTACTTCTTCCCTTAAAGTTATTATTTTTTCAATTGAAACATTGAATTCTACAGAATTGAGTGACCTGTTCGGTATCAGTTCCTCCCTCAAAAACCACCGGTTCAAAACGCCATTTTCAGTACCTATTTGATAAACGTCATTTTTTCTATCGATAATTATTGCTTATATATTTGTCGGATCAAGTAGTTTCAGGTGGAACGTTTAAAAAGATGTAAGATATGACGATCCGTCTGATACGATATACGCGGTTTACAAACCGACTGAAAATTTCAGGCCGATTGTAAAACGATATGTATCTTGAAAGCGTTTTAGAAAACTTTCGTCAGTTCACAAAGTGACTAGTCATTTTGCAAACTGACGGATTTTAGAATCCGCCTGCGACATATATACATGGTAGTGTCTAGTGTCATTAACTTATATTCTAAAAACACAGGCCTGCAAGATATAAATGATCTTAAATGAATGTAATTCGAATGAATCGAAATCACTAGAGTTGTGAACCACAAGAAAAACTGAACTTTTCTAAATTCACGAAAAGAAACAGAAGAAATTGAAATTAGTGGTAGCAGATATATTCACGATCAAGGCAATCAATGAACTGAACTGAATGAAAAATGAAAATTAAACGAATATACGACATATGCGTTTGTTTCACAGCTGACGCACCTACACATATGGAATCTCCCTGGTATCGGAGAAATTGAATTAATTTTGAAGGGAATAAAAATGAAAAATTCAGAAAAGTTTATCTGAACCGTTCACTTGGCGTGAACACAAGTTGAAATATCATGCGAATGATCCGCTTCTGTGATATAAATGCCCCATTAGAATCTATCGAATTGCCCCACATTAATATACAATATGATATGTGGCAATAAACTAAACTATAATGAACGCTGATTACAGAATTAATGGTTAGTGAATCTCTTATTCGGCTTAGAGCATAAAAAGATTTAATCAATTTTTTGCGCAAAGATAGTCGACATGTTCACACCATCTAAGATTTTTGTCAAGGTATAGACCAAGAAATTTCATATTATTATTGGATAACAACGTCGTATCTTTATAGTTGAATATAAGTCTGGTATCTTCATAGTTGAAAATAAGTCCGGTATCTTCATTTCTCAGACTAAAATAAATGCACTCAGTTTTACTGCAGTTACAAATGATAGCATTTTCTTTGCACCAATCAGCGAATTTTTTTACAATAATTGCATTTGGTAGAGAGATTTTTGGGGACTATCTGCTGTGAAAACAATAGATGTGTCATCAACGTAGATAACCATCTTTTCTGATTCAACGAAGTCAGGCAAGTCGTTGATGAACAGTAGGAACATCAGAGGCCCCAGCACTCCTCCCTGAGGTACCCTCATTTCTATTCCGTATTTAGAAGACCAACAATTGTCAACCTTCACTTGCATAGTCCTATCAGCAATGTAACTATGCATCCACGAAGGCATTCTACCGAGAATAATCTTTTCGATTACTTTCGACAAAGTACTCACAATCGAAATTGGTCGATAATTTGCTATACAGGGTCTTTCACGAGGAACCTCACCCATATTTATACGGGAAACTACTGAACGTATTTTCATGAAATTCAGCACTTATAAGTATTTCACGATGCTGATGAAATCTAAAATATTTTCAAGGCATGAGCACCTCCGGTTTTTCCGGAAATGACGTCAACTTCCGTTTTTCAAATTAGAACACCATTTTTTTATTGCAGAAATAGATTCCTTAGAAAATTTCAAGTTATTTTGATGTAACATTTTTCAGTTTTGGTTGGAAAATTCTCTCTGAGCGGGAAAATTCGAAAAAAAAATCGAAAATAGAGCTCCGCTGAAACAAGAATAACTTCGAGGTTTTCGGATGGAAAATTTTCATTTTTGGGATTTTTCAAGATGTAAGATTGATGTATCCACTTTAAAAATCGAAATCACGATTCATGATACAGGGGGTGAAAAAATCGCTTTCAAAGTTAGGGATGACAAAATCGTGAAAAATCAATTTTTTCAAATTAGAACCCCATTTTTTTATGGCAGATATTGAATCTACGTTGAAAAATAATGTGAGTGTGTGCATCACACCCTTGCCCTAAAGTGGATATTTTCTGAGTTATTCACAAAAAACTGTTTTTCATCTTGAATTTTCAGCTATTTCTTTTCCCTTCACGCCAAAAAGATGAAATTTTCAGGAACTGTTACTTAAACCATGTTTCAGATTTTACTACCCTAATATGCAAGAGAAAAAAGTTACAGGTTGTTCCTAAATAGATGGCGAATTTGGATTCGAATTTGTATCGGAAACCTCTTTATTTCAACTAATCGGCCATCGGTTTTCTCTCCAGTGATAAATAAATAATTCCTTATGAACCATATGCAAAAACTTACCATGTTTTACATTCTTTTTTTTTAATGATAGATATCATTAATTACATCTACTGAATAAAGAGGAATTTGGCAGATGTAATTAATGATATCTATCATTACAAAAAAGAATGTAAAACATGGTAAGTTTTTGCATATGGTTCATAAGGAATTATTTATTTATCACTGGAGAGAAAACCGATGGCCGATTAGTTGAAATAAAGAGGTTTCCGATACAAATTCGAATCCAAATTCGCCATCTATTTAGGAACAACCTGTAACTTTTTTCTCTTGCATATTAGGGTAGTAATTTCATCTTTTGGCGTGAAGGGAAAAGAAATAGCTGAAAATTCAAGATGAAAAACAGTTTTTTGTGAATAACTCAGAAAATATCCACTTTAGGGCAAGGGTGTGATGCACACACTCACATTATTTTTCAACGTAGATTCAATATCTGCCATAAAAAAATGGGGTTCTAATTTGAAAAAATTGATTTTTCACGATTTTGTCATCCCTAACTTTGAAAGCGATTTTTTCACCCCCTGTATCATGAATCGCGATTTCGATTTTTAAAGTGGATACATCAATCTTACATCTTGAAAAATCCCAAAAATGAAAATTTTCCATCCGAAAACCTCGAAGTTATTCTTGTTTCAGCGTAGCTCTATTTTCGATTTTTTTTTTCGAATTTTCCCGCTCAGAGAGAATTTTCCAACCAAAACTGAAAAATGTTACATCAAAATAACTTGAAATTTTCTAAGGAATCTATTTCTGCAATAAAAAAATGGTGTTCTAATTTGAAAAACGGAAGTTGACGTCATTTCCGGAAAAACCGGAGGTGCTCATGCCTTGAAAATATTTTAGATTTCACCAGCATCGTGAAATACTTATAAGTGCTGAATTTCATGAAAATACGTTCAGTAGTTTCCCGTATAAATATGGGTGAGGTTCCTCGTGAAAGACCCTGTATTGAGTGCATCACCTTTTTTTTATATTGGGATGACAGTAGCATGTTTGATAGAAGAGACTGACTCATTTATCAGGTGTGCAAGATGTTCGGACACACATTCTGATATTGCTTTCATAATTCTAGCACATATGTAATCGATACCGGTGCATTTTTTATTTTTTAGTGCTTTTATGGCATGGAGCACTTCAAATGGCTGAACTGGAAAAAACAAGAAATTTGAGCTAAGCAGTCTGGAAGTAGTACATAGTGATGGTATTCCACCACCATATTTTTTCTCCAGACTGAGTTGAGCTATTCCGGAGAAATATCCCCCATTTTCATTGGCAATACTTGTGGGGTCCGAACAATGTGTATCATCCAAGCACAATGTGACGGACTTATTAGAAACAGCTTTCTGACCAACTTCGTTATTTACAATTCCCCAGACCGATTTGCTATATGATTGTCAGATGAATTCAGAATATTTTCATGATATGCCAACTTGGATGTCATCAGTAGAGAAGATTCTTTTTTGCTTCTTTATAAAGGGCATGAGAGTCATTTTTACCTAAATTCACTCGGAGCCAGTGGATCTTTTTGAGCTCGTGGCTGGCCGACATTATCTGAGGTGTTATCCATTTTAAAGAATTCTCGCTCGAGATGGTTCGATATCTAGACGGGCAGCATTTGTCAATATATTCTTCAATATATTAACAAATTCCCCAAAATTAGATCAATATCTGTTTGAGCATATATACTGTCAAAATTTGCTTGGAAATATCCGTCGTTAATGCGTCTTAATTTTGTAAAGACATATTTCTACAAATCTGTTGTTTTAATTTTTGTGATATCGGTACAGAGTTGAAAACATACTCTATAGAAAATGCATAATGGTCGCTCAGATTAGCTTCAAATACGCTTGTTTGACACTGATTCAGGTTAACAGTTGTTAAAATACAGGGTGGCCATTTGAAAACGAAACAGACGAGATTACAAACGAAATAAATTTTTTCGATAGAAATGCTCGGACAGGTCGATTTCTGTTTCGAGGGGGACAACTTAAGATGTAGGTTACGGACGCATAACGCTTCAACCCTTGCTACTACAACCCTCACCCCCAAGTTTTGAATAGGGAAGATGGGGTGAGTGATACCTCATTTGAAAGGTATTTTTATACTGATTTCAGCACAGTAATTGTTTCTTCATTTTATGCATTAGTTCTCGAAATATTCTTAACTAAGTATTTGAAAATGAAGTGGTGTTTTCATGGCACTTGTAGTGTTTTTTTGTGAAAAATCGACATTTTGAGCTTCAAAACAACCATGACTGTGGCTTCCTTCCTCCAATCCACTGACATAGAAATCTTTAATCAAGATGTCGAACAAACAAAGCGTATTGCAAAGGAGCTCAATCTTGCTGAAACTCAATCTAAATTATCTTCGATATAATTTGCAGTATTTCCAATAACATGCGGTAACACTTGATCGATAGAAATCTCCAAAAAGTCCAAATACGTACATATCTCTAATCAGATTACCAGGTAAGAAAATCAAATTATTAATGATGCCACAGAAATATTCCAGTCCCAATAGACCTTTCCAGATTACGTAGAACAAAGATGAAAGATGTGAACTAAACCAGAATGAGAGAGAAACAGGTATATTTCATGCGCAACTTGTGGGCAGCATTTAAAGATGCGCAAACCTTAGTGCGAGAGAGAAAAGAAAGAGAGAGAGGGTCGAGAGGGAAGCAATGAAATGAGATCCTACTGGTTTTATCGTACCGTGACCGTCAATTAGTAACACAACATTGTTGAGGCATACTAAAATTCTGATTTTCGATAAACAATACAACAAATAACATCCACATCCAAAACGTCGACGTCAACGATTTAAGGAGGGAAATTTTGACGACCAATGATATTCATTCTTAGCCCACAAGTGACGCGCGCAACTGTCACCTGCACAGGTAATTCTGGAAAGGTCTATTCGTGAAACGATTTAAGACTTACTTATGAAGTGTTTTCTCAGTTGGCTTCAATAATGTTTTCATTTTGTTGATTATTGAATTCATATCTTTTTAAAAAAAATGAGAATCGATAATTTTTTATTTATTACGAACAGATCATTAAGTTGGCTTACTGGTTCTTTGACATGTGAATTATTCTTAGTGTTGAATCGAGACTTGTATGTGTTCTAATTCATTGTTCGACATTCAAGAAATTTAGTAGCATTAACAAGTACAGTATGACTTCATTTGCCCAGTGGTAGATGTTTTGCAATTTCAAATACAAGTACGGAAATTTTGGTGTTTCGGAAGCACGAAATGTCAATTATTCGCAAAAAATTAATTTAAGTGATAAAATTAACTAACGCATGAATATTTCGAGAACTAATGCATAAAATGAAAAAACAATGTGCTGAAATCAGTATAAAAATACCTTTGAATTGAGGTATCACTCACCCCATCTTCTCTATTCAAAAATTGGGGGTAGGGGTTGTAGCAGCAAGGGTTGAAGCGCTATGCGTCCGTAACCTACATCTTAAGTTGTCCCCCTCGAAACAGAAATCGACCTGTCCGAGCATTTCTATCGAAAAAATTTATTTCGTCTGTAATCTCGTCTGTTTCGTTTTCAAATGGCCACCCTGTATAATCCACTTTACTAGTGGATGCGCGACCATTAATATCAGTACAAAATCGAGTTGGAATTGAAGAAGTAGCCTTCAAATCAAAACTTATTATGAAGTCATTCAGTAATGCTTTAAGTTCACAATTATTTTTAAGTGATTCCTTTTTCATTATTTTTAAGGTAATCTACATTCAGATCACCGCATAAAAATATGTTATCATATTTCTCTGTTATTAGAAAATTTACGACAACTTTGTATTATTTGTGATATTCTGTCAAGAAATGTTTCCAAATTACCTGACGGAGCTCGATAAACACTCATCACTGCTGTTTTCATGTGTTCGTATTTCACTCCAACTGCGCATGATTCACATTTCATTTCCTGCGATAATCTTGAAATTTTGAGATCACGATATTCCATGGAATTTTTGACGAAAATTTCGGAGCCACCGTGTCTACGTGTCGGACGGTAAAAGTATGAAACTATTGTATATCCTGGAATTGTCATAGTATTAATTTGATCAATATCGCACCAATAGAGTTTTTCTTTCAGTTAACCATGCAAAAAAGGATTGCAAACATCCATTTGATAAACAGTCCAACCGCTGCAAACACACACAGCCAGAATCACTCTAATATTGTTTAATCTAACCACTGGATTATATCAATCAATCAATCAAAATGCTTTATTGTCATAAGATTTCTTTTCGACAAAGCAGATACATTGTAGCTCCAATTTGAGGTGTAAAACAAAGATAATACATAAATGCCACAATAGTACATCGAAAAACTGTCATAGAGAGGGAGAGAGAGAGACAGAACGAAAAGTGTAGATATAAAATAATAAATCAAAGGTATAGATAAAAATAATATTTACTAGCTAAAACATATAAATAATGAATAAAATTAGACATATAAATAATATACACAGAAAAACAGTTAGAAATATATAATAAATAAGATATGAAAATATAATCAATGAGTATACGTGACTTATCATAAAACCCAGCAGGACAGAATTATCATAGAAACATTATCAACCACACCCGGGTAGTCATAGCTAAAATCTGTCACCGAGGTATTCGTCAACATCATAATACGCTTTTGATAAGAGCAATTTCTTCACATTCAACCTAAATCGCCTTTCATCATACATTTGACGTGTTGTTATAGGCAGGTGATTAAACAAAACAGGACCTCTGAAGACAAGTGAACTTCGTATTTGAGAGGTCAACGGGATGGGTAGATCAATACTATAAGTTTGCCGAGTATTGTATCTACTTTTTGCTACTCTAATATTATCTCTATATTTTTTATGCAAAAGGCAAACTGTCTCCAATATAAACAGACTGGGCAGTGTCAAGATATTTTCCCTTTTGAAAAGTGGCCTACATGACTCCCGTGTCCTAACTCCACATACATATCTCACAGCTCTCTTTTGCAGGATGAAAACACTCCGAAATAATTGGTTTGAACATGAATCCCAAAAACAAATGCCATATCTGATATGTGCATCTATTAGAGCAAAATATGAATTTTTACTTGCATGGAAATCGAGTTGTTTTGAAATAATTCTCAAAGCATAACAGTTTGCAGAGAGCTTCCTATTAAGATATTTAATATGTGACTCAAATTTAAGCTTTTCATCCACAAAGAGGCCCAGGAATTTATTCTCTGTCATATTGTTTAGGACTTCATCATCTATACAGGGTCTTTCACGAGGAACCTCACCCATATTTATACGGGAAACTACTGAACGTATTTTCATGAAATTCAGCACTTATAAGTATTTCACGATGCTGATGAAATCTAAAATATTTTCAAGGCATGAGCACCTCCGGTTTTTCCGGAAATGACGTCAACTTCCGTTTTTCAAATTAGAACACCATTTTTTTATTGCAGAAATAGATTCCTTAGAAAATTTCAAGTTATTTTGATGTAACATTTTTCAGTTTTGGTTGGAAAATTCTCTCTGAGCGGGAAAATTCGAAAAAAAATTCGAAAATAGAGCTCCGCTGAAACAAGAATAACTTCGAGGTTTTTGGATGGAAAATTTTCATTTTTGGGATTTTTCAAGATGTAAGATTGATGTATCCACTTTAAAAATCGGAATCGCGATTCATCATACAGGGGGTGAAAAAATCGCTTTCAAAGTTAGGGATGACAAAATCGTGAAAAATCAATTTTTTCAAATTAGAACTCCATTTTTTTATGGCAGATATTGAATCTACGTTAAAAAATAATGTGAGTGTATGCATCACACCCTTGCCCTAAAGTGGATATTTTCTGAGTTATTCACAAAAAACTGTTTTTCGTCTTGAATTTTCAGCTATTTCTTTTCCCTTCACGCCAAAAAGATGAAATTTTCAGGAACTGTTACTTAAACCATGTTTTAGATTTTACTACCCTAATATGCAAGAGAAAAAAGTTACAGGTTGTTCCTAAATAGATGGCGAATTTGGATTCGAATTTGTATCGGAAACCTCTTTATTTCAACTAATCGGCCATCGGTTTTCTCTCCAGTGATAAATAAATAATTCCTTATGAACCATATGCAAAAACTTACCATGTTTTACATTCTTTTTTTTTTAATGATAGATATCATTAATTACATCTTCCAAATTCCTCTTTATCTAGTAGCATTTTGTGTTTACTATTAATTTGGTGATAATTCGTATTAAGTTATAAAATCGATCACTATGCCTAATTTTACCAATGAAGATTATTTAAATCTCATTCTACTTCATGGAGAATATAATAAAGTTGTAGATAGAACGATTCGACTGTTCATTGAGAGGTTTCCTGACCGACCCAGACAAACGAGAGATACCATTAACAGAACCATGACAAACTTGAGAAATGTCGGATCTTTCGTTAAGAAAACTATACACAGAGAAAAAAGTGTAGTAGAAGATGAGAACAACGAAATTACAGTTCTTGCATATTTTCGTGTGAATCCTCAAAATTCTCAAAGATGTCGAGATTGATCTGGGATTATCTCAATCGAGTGTTTGGAGAATATTAAAAAAACATAAAATGCACCCATATAAATTCAATAGGGTACAGCATTTGAAGGAAACTGATTTCGTCAGGAGAACAGAGTTTTGCGAAGCTATGATGATTCGATTTCAAGAAAATGAAAACTTTTTGGACTGTATAATTTGGACAGATGTATCTAAATTCACAAAGAATGGTTCTTCCAATAGGCATAACAGTCATTATTGGGATGAAGAGAACAACCACCACTTCAGACAATGGAACTTTCAAGAGACCTGGAGTTTCAATGTTTTTTGCGCCATCAAAAATAATGCAATTCTCGATGTTCACATTATGATGGGACTTTAACTGGTAAGATAGAACACTACACATGTTTGCATTATTTAAAGAATGTTCTCCCTTAGGAGATAGATATTCTGACATATTGACTCAAATAATTGAGCCGCTAGTACAGAACCATAATGACTTATGGTATCAACAAGATGGCGCGCCTCCACACAATTCACTCAATGTGTCAAATATCCTCTACAGGCTATTTGAAGATCGATGGTTGGCGAACAATGGTCCACATCTTTGGCCACCACGTTCTCCCGATTTAACTCCTTTAGACTATTATGTTTGGGGTAGGATAAAAAATATTGTCTACTCAACTCCCCTGACTGATAAAGAGGACTGCATAGAACGAGTCAGAAATGCGTTCAGGTTTGTTTAGATTTTTAGATTCATAGTTTTGAAACTCAATTTGGTTTTTGAACACTTTTGCAGATCTCTTCCTCCCGATGAAATAAGAAGAGCAACGCACGAAGCATTCCTGAGACGTATAAATAAATGTCTAGAAATTAACGCTCAAAACTTTGAGCATCTTCTCTAGTTATAACTGCGAGAGTTTGCCATGGTTCTCCTAATAGTAACTTGAAGTCGGTTTCAAGAAGGGGTGAAAAATCTACAGCATGGTTCAAATAACAGTTCCTGAAAATTTCATCTTTTTGGCGTGAAGGGAAAAGAAATAGCTGAAAATTCAAGACGAAAAACAGTTTTTTGTGAATAACTCAGAAAATATCCATTTTAGGGCAAGGGTGTGATGCATACACTCACATTATTTTTTAACGTAGATTCAATATCTGCCATAAAAAATGGGGTTCTAATTTGAAAAAATTGATTTTTCACGATTTTGTCATCCCTAACTTTGAAAGCGATTTTTTCACCCCCTGTATCATGAATCGCCATTTCGATTTTTAAAGTGGATACATCAATCTTACATCTTGAAAAATCCCAAAAATGAAAATTTTCCATCCAAAAACCTCGAAGTTATTCTTGTTTCAGCGGAGCTCTATTTTCGATTTTTTTTTTCGAATTTTCCCGCTCAGAGAGAATTTTCCAACCAAAACTGAAAAATGTTACATCGAAATAACTTGAAATTTTCTAAGGAATCTATTTCTGCAATAAAAACATGGTGTTCTAATTTGAAAAACGGAAGTTGACGTCATTTCCGGAAAAACCGGAGGTGCTCATGCCTTGAAAATATTTTAGATTTCATCAGCATCGTGAAATACTCATAAGTGCTGAATTTCATGAAAATACGTTCAGTAGTTTCTCGTATAAATATGGGTGAGGTTCCTCGTGAAAGACCCTGTATAGACAGGACCCAAATTACATTTGAAGGACATCACATTCGTCTTTGATACATTAAAGCAGAGTCCATTTGCATCACACGACTCTTTGATTCGCCTTATATCATCATTCATAACATGGAGAATATTTTCAGGATCTTTAGTACTCCAGAGTATATATAAATGTCCTGATCAATATTTTGTTTGAAACCTCTGGCAACGAGTCTACATTTAAATTTTACATTCTTACCTTAATCTAGTTCATCATCCCTTTTTATTTCAAATGTCCATTTGCTGTCCTTAATTTCACATTCATCAGGTTTCTCTACAATATCCCAAGTGTTATCTAATATACAGGGTGTCCCACTAGTGCCGCAGTGGACGATATAAGCGTAAAGGTCAGAGCTTGGCAAAATTTTTTGATGCAAACTTGATATACTTCAAGAAAGGCACAACCTAAAAATATTTTCGAATATATCGGGTGTCCCACAAAAGAGTGACTTTGATTTTTCAAATGGGACATTTCATTAGCGTTTTTCAAGTCTCTGGAACTACCTGCATGCTTTTGTATATTTTTCCCATATTTTTATTCAACAGTTTTCGAAATATTAGTCATTTTGACAAAAAAAATTATTCTTGTAGTGGCTATCCAATTATATTTCACGAACCCTTGCACATACCAATAACAGGTTATATGGATTGAAGGACAAGACTTCAAAGTATCCTATACAGCTATAATGAAGCATCTCCAGTATATGGAGTGTCGACACAATCATCATTGTAATCACCATTCTTTATTCTTCATGTTTTGTCAGACACATGATATGCATATTTTCAACAGAATAGGATTTTTTAGAGTTTTTCCCTGAAATTCACATTTACTTGGAAATTTAAAAAGCAGATTTGGCTTTTCTGTGATTATTGAGAACTGTCAAATTATTCTATTCAGAATTAATATAATTGCTGCTTCAACTCATATCATCATATACTCCATTCACTTTTATAAAGTATCTTGGTGGGCCATGGTTTAGGTTTATCAAGTTCTTTTACTTAAAACGGACGCAGGTTGGCAATCGTGAAAATCAAGCGACATTGCCAAGTCTACTTTCTATTTACTCTTTTTCAACTTTGTGAATGGAGTTAGTTCTTATAAGGTTTATCCTGTGACACAAGATTCGTAGTACCACTACATTTTCATACTGGAGTATTTCAAGTTGCGCAAAGAGGTATTTAATTGTCGTCTATAGGCTTATTTCTTGAGAATTTTGAAAAGTGTGGACTTCCATACGTCCGTCTGTTCTGTTCTTCTAAAAGTTTTTCTGTCGGGTTGATAAACTATCACAAAGTAACGGACTATTCTGTTCATTATTTTTCAGTAAAATTTCAAACCTCGGTTCTTGATTTAAGTACAAGAAAATAGCATAACTGAATCTTCCAATCATGTTTATACTCGTACACGTGAAATTTTTTCAGTATTAACAGAGAAAAAAAGTTTTTCAATATTCGTCAGATCTTTGGAATTATTGAATACACATAATATTTCCTCAAATTCATTGTTTTCCCAAAGTAAATAAACATTTTGTTAAATACGTAATTTCTACGATTCATATGTAGAAACGGCAACGTTGCGTTTATATCTGACAGAAGAATGACTATAACCTAACATTTTCAAAATATACGCGGTGAAATGTGTCAGAATTCCAGGGCCTCCCGGGCTACTTTATAAAAGAGAATGGAGTATAGTTTTTACGGATTTGATGAACACTCATACAATGAAGTAAAAATAAGAAAATACCGATGAGTTTGAATGTACAAATTATGAATGCTACAAAAAAGAACGAGTTTCGAAACTTTAGGATATAAAAAAGTGCCCGCTCTTATCCTTATACAACTTCCTTCGAAAAAATGGTATTCATAAGATTCACAGGCACACATGCAGATCTTCAAGCTGCCAAGCTTGAAGTTTGTCTGAAATTTCTGCAAGATTCGAATGTTCAAGTAGAAAACATAGAAAATTATCAAAAATGTATCTTGAAAAATGGGTACAGAAAGCAAGTTTCTGTCTTCAGTAACTGATTTCATCACATTTTTGAGTAGATACACCAAAACTTTCTTGTTCCTAATTTCGCTATTATATGAATGATATCAATTCTGAGTAGCATAATTAGCCACAGAAAAGTCAAATTTGCTATTTGATTTCGAAGGTATATGTGAATTTTAGGGAAACATTTCGAAAATGCTCTTAAAAATCCCATTCTGTTAAAAATATGCACATCATGCATTTGACAAAAAATGAAAGTAAAATGAATGCTGATTACAATGATGAAAATTAATTATATGCAATGAATTTGAAAAAATGAAGAAAAATCGATTTGAATTCGTCATGTTGATAGTCTTTTTGTGGACACTCCATATGCTAGAGTTGCTTTATTATAGCTGTCCAGAATAATTTGAAGTATTGTCTTTCAATCCATATAAAGCTGTTATTGGTATGTGCAAGGGTTCGTGAAATATAATTGGACAACATAGCCATTTCAAGTATCATTTTTTTGTCAAAATGACCATTATTTCGATAACTGTTGAATAAACATATGTGAAAAGTATACGAAAGCATGCAGGAGATTTCAGAGATTTGAAAAACACTACTGAATATAGGGTGTCCCATTCAAAAAATCAAGTCACCCTGTAATATTTTAATTAAAATTCAACTCAAAAATATTGGACAGGGTGGACTCAGCTTCATTCTATGATAGTTAATCCAAGTACACATAATAACCATGAATTTTAGTAACATCATGATCCTTCTATCTCAAGCCAATTTCCTAGAAACTCAGGTTTGGTAAAATTAAAATTCAACTCGAAAATATTGGAAAGGGTGGACTCAGCTTCATTGTATGATAGGTAATCCAAGTACACATAAGAATCATAAATTTTAGTGAAAACATAAACCTTCTCTCTCAAGCCAATTTCCTGAATACTCAGGTTTGGTAAAATTAAAATTCAACTCAAAAATATTGGACAGGGTGGTTACTCAGCTTCATTCTATGATAGTCAATCCAAGTACACATCAGAACCATGAATTTTAGTAAAATCATGGACCTTCTGTCTCAAGCCAATTTCCTAAAAACTCCAGGTTTGGTAAAATTAAAATTCAACTCGTAAATATTGGACAGGATAGACTAAGCTTCATTGTATGAAAGTTTATCCAAGTACACATAAGAATAATGAATTTTAGAAAAATCACTAGCTGACCCGGCGAACTCCGTTCCGCCTTAGAGGCGATAAATAAGCAGTTTCTGTTATACCACATTCCCGTTAGGTTAGGTAGAGTTTTACCCGTTCCCGTTGCACCATTCTCTAACGCAAATCCGCATTGTTTTTTTTAATTCGATCGCTTGATCTTCGTGCTCTCGCATGACTCTAGAATATAATGTTTGACGACTCAAATTGGCCCCTTTGCGTTTTTCTGCTGACTACATAGAATTGTATATGAATAAATTAAGTTAAAATACCTACACGGCTAGACATTTTTTATATTGGATAAACCTAACCTAACAGGAACGGGTAAAACGTGGCATAACAAAATTTGCCTATTTATTGCTTCTAAGGCGGAACGGAGTTCGCCGGGTCAGCTAGGTTTCTAATAAAGCTTTCACCTCATCCTCCATTGCCTCTTTCCATTTTGAAGCATACTCCCTTTCCATTTCTTCTTCATAGGACATTGGTTCATCCCCATCTAGGCTGAAGTAGCCTAATTCATAATCATCCCTCAAATGTTGAGGAAGTTTGTGTGTTCTACGTGGCCTCAGTTGTTCATCACTTTTTTGTGCTGTGTCTAAAATGGATGTTGAATCATCTCTTGATGAGTCTGAAGTTTCTGAGGTGGATTCTAATTCTGTCTTGGTTACACTTCCAGAATCCTCTTCTACCTCATCTCCATTTTCTACTTTGTTGTGTACCAAGTATTCCATGTCTTTTTCTTCTGTTTGTGGTGTGAATATTACCTCTCTTTCTATTTCGACTATTTTGTTCATTTCATAAAAGACCATGTATCCTTTTGCATTGTCTGAATAACCTACAAAAATTCCCTGTCGACTTTTAACATACAATTTTCTCCTTTTATCTTTAGGTATACAGGGTGATTTTTTTAAGTGTTTCAAGAGACGTATTCGAGGAAGGAATTGCGATACAAATTCGAAATTTTGTATTGTTGTTTTAGAGTACATGAACTCAATTTGTAAAATATTTTCAAGCGGAATCTACTTCCGGTTCTACCGGAAACGAATGTGAACTTCGTTATTTATACATATTTGAATTCTTCGTTTTATTCTGCAATGATTTGATGTATGATATGCGCAACCACATCAAGCGATTGTTGAGTTATAGCCTGATTCTCAAATTTTTTGACAGAAAGATGGTCACAAATCTGTGTTTATATCTCCAAAATCTATCATTGTAAGAAGTTTTTTTCGCAACAGTGGAACAAAATAAAGTACGCTGCTACAGCTACTTGTATAAATTATGAGGAAATATTATACAGGGTGTCTGAAACAGGGCTTCAAAGTGAGCCTGAATAAAACTATGAAATCTCAGTCAAATTCAGTGGTATGCTCGTCTATTTCAAAGTAGGCTATGTTAGGAAGTGTCATTTTCACTTATTTTCATTAATCGAGCACTATGCAAAACAAACAATAATAATAAGATACACTAGAATGTTATATCAAAAGTCTGTTTTTTTGCTGCGAATGTGACAAATAAACAAAGCAAATAATGAATGATGACTAAATAAAAAAATCTTAGTTTAAAACTCACATATTATTACTCTTGACATAGTCAACTTGAGAATTATCTTAATAAACCTGATGACTTTATAGTAGTGAAATTCGAATTTTATTCAATAACGGCAAAAGTACTGATTTCAAACACATGAAATGTTTGGCACTCTCTAAATAGTTTTTGACGAGCAATCGATTGGAATTAATTATATGGTTACCATTTGAAAAAAATGAGATTTCATAGTTTTGTTGAGGCTCACTTTGAAACCCTGTTTCAGACACCCTGTATAATATGTCCTCATAATTCATACAAAAAGCAGTATCAGCGTACTTTCTTTTGTTCCAATGTTGTGAAAAAAATTCCTTACAGTGCATAGATTTTGGAGATATAAACACAAATTTGTGACCATATTTCTGTCAAAAAATTTGAGAATCAGGCTATAACTCAACAATCGCTTGATGTCGTTGCGCATATCATACATCTAATCATTGCAGAATTAAACGGATAATTCAAATATGTATAAATCAACAGGGTGCTGCATTTGAAATAACGAAGTTCATATTCGTTTCCGTCAGAACTAGAAGTAGATTCCGCTTGAAAATATTTTACAAATTGAGTTCATGTACTTCAAAACAAAAATACAAAATTTTGAATTCGTATCGCAATTCCTTCCTCGAATGCGTCTAATGAAACACTTAAAAAAATCACCCTGTATAAGACCAAACTTCTGTACCAAAAATACCTTTTATCATTTTCATATTGAAAGCTCTATTATATACTAATTCAATAGGTGGTCGGACTTGCACCTGTTCTGTTTGTCCGGAAAACATCAATGCTTGCTGATAGTAACTTACCGAAGACTTTTTGGGCGGAAGCAGCCATCCGCCCAAAAAGTCTTTGGTAAGCATTGCTCTAACTGCCTCAATGATTGTACGAAACTCTCTTTCTGCTCTACCATTTTGCTGTGGAGTGTAACCTACTGTGTATTCATGTTTAATCCCGTTGTTCTTCAATAGCGTGCACACAGCACGATTTGTAAATTCTGTGCCATTATCTCGCTCCTTATGATTTTGACTGAGTTACCTGTTTGATTTTTGAAAAATATTAACAATTCTTTTGAAGTTTCATATACATCAGATTCATTTTTTAGAAAATATTGGAATCTGTAATTACTAAAATCATCTTTCACCACATAAGTCTACATGTAGTGAATCAACTAAATGTTTTGAGCGACCTTTGTTTATTTCAATTGGTTCTCTACAGTGTTTACCTTGAATACAATGACTACAGAATTGATCAGTGGTCTTGAAATTCATATTTTGATTTTGTAGAGTATTTCTAATATACTAAAAATTTTGATGAGCCAAAGCTCTGTGCCACATAATATCTTGAGTTGGGTGCGCAAAAAAACATTCATCAATTACTAAATTTTCATAACTATAATGCTCTGTGTGTTCGCAACCATTGGACCCCCCATCAAAATGAAATGTCATTTTATATAATTTATCTGAACGATTTGCTTTAGCTACAATATTATTTTCATTATCCACAAATTTTGCACTTTTAGCATCTGAAACTAGAGTTAAACCTTTATCTAAGGCTTTACCTTAGGGAAAAAGATTAATTTTTAATTCTGGTACATATAAAACATCATAGAGTAACATTATGAAAACATCTGCCATTATAAGCTAATTTATTTATTTCATAACTAACAAGGGTTGAGGTTGGTTGAACCTATAAACCCAAAAAAAAAAACAGCACAAATCATCGTGTAGAGCGCCAATCGTCCAGTCTATTTTTAAAGACGTTCATCGATGTAGCCTCCACGACCGTTGCTGGGAGCTGATTCCACATGGTGAACACTCTGTTGGAAAGGACCATGTGTCTTGTGGAAGATCTAAATGCTTCCTTCTGCAGTTTGATTCTATGGCCTCGCAAACTATTCATGTTCAGCTGGAACATGTTTTTCAGCTCAACTCCGAAGTGACCGTTCACAACGCGGAAAGCAAGTATTAGATCTCCTCTGTCACAACGTTCGGCAAAACTAGGGAGACCAAAAATACGAAAGCGATCTTCATAATATGGGCGGGGGTAAGCGTAAAGCGCTGGGTGGACTCCAAGAGGTTTCCATTAAACCTGGTCGTTGGCCACCACACCTGTCCAGCATACTCCATAATGGGACGTATGTAGGTTTTGTACAAGAACTCCCACGTTGAAACACTGTTCCTTCCAAAAGCCTTCCTCAGCATGTATATGATCTGTCTTGCTTTCCCCGTAACTGCTGCCACATGGTACGACCAGCACAGATCCGAGTCCACAGTGACGCCCAAATCGACGTGTCGCGTTACTGGCTCTAGCATACAACCGTCAATCCAGTATGGTAACTTGGGGTTGTTTTTGCCAACATGAAGCACGCAACATTTGCTGACATTTAATGGCAACAGCCACTCTTGACACCACCTGGAGAGAGCATCGAGGTCTCGCTGGAGAACACCTCTCTGTTGTAGGGGCATGCCGAACAGTTTCGTGTCGTCAGCAAATGAGGATATGACTGAACAAGCGGAGGAAGATCGGAGATATACAGAATGAACAATATTGGTCCCAACACTGATCCCTGGGGGACACCCGATATTACTCGCCTCAAAGTCGAGGAGTAAGCAGCGCCCACCCGCACACGAAACTTGCGATCACACAAAAAGCATTCCAGCCATCCCAAAAGCCTCCCAGGTGCTCCAACTTGGCGAGGAGCCGCCTATGCGGAACCCGGTCGAATGCTCTTGAGAAATCCAGGTACACTACATCAACTGGAAATCCTGAATCCAGAGCTCTGGTCCACTCATTAACGCACGCGAGAAGATTTGTCGTCGTGGAACGTTGAGGGATGAATCCATGCTGAGACACCGAGATCAGCCCGCTGCTCGAGCAAAAGTGCATAAGGTGATCGCACACTATTCTCTCCAAAACCTTCGAGACAGACGAGAGGATACTTATAGGCCTACCACACGCTCAAGCTTCACGACAGTTTTGCTTGCGCAAACCGGCTTGAACACTGAGCGTGCGGTAGGGTATTTTGGTAAATTGTATATAGTTTTCCCAATCGCACGCTCAGTGTTAAGCGTTCAAGCCGGTTTGCGCAAGTAAAACTGTCGTAAAGCTTGAGCGTGTGGTATGCCTATTATGGGGCGATAGTTGGATGGATCAAGTTTGTCGCCTTTTTTGAATATGGGAGTTACTGATGCAGTCATCCAGTCAGATGAAATGTGGGATGAGTTGATTGACATAGTGAATAAAATGTGCAGGGGGACGGAAAAAGCTTCAGCACATTCTTCAAGCAATCGCGTGGTGATCCCATCGTTACCCGGTGCGGTATCAACCTTCAAACTGCGCAGACTCATCTCGATAAGATGTTGGTCAATGGTGAGATCCGGAATGTCCACCCGGTTGCGGCCCACACTAGGTGTAGGAACAGGACCATCAGGCTCCACAGTAAAGTCGGAGGCGAAAATCCCAGAGAAAACATCAGCCGATTCACCCTGACCGCCGCACACAGCACCCGACTGATATCTCACAGTAGGGACACTGACCTTGGAATTCATGGAAGATCTCACATATTTGTACATATTTACCTTATTCTTGGAAGTCACCAGCTTCTTTTCATAGGAAGCCTTCTGTTGTCGAATAGATTTTGAAACAAAATTCGAAAAAGAACGATGATTATCATAATTTTCAGGTGAATTGTGACGAATGAATGTTCGCCACAATGATTTCTTTTGCCTTACGAGATGCAAGATCCGCTCATCAATTCACGGCTTCAGAGGGTTCTCATAAACAGTCCTCGTCCGCTCATTAGCAAGTACAGCCTCGTGAGTTCTATCCAGAAATGTTCTCCACACCGAGTCAATGTCTGCATCATCCAAGACACCGGGCCAGTCAACAGAATTAAGATGTGAGGAAACCCCATCGTAATTGACAAACCTCAATGTTTTCAACTCTTTACGAACACATGAAAAGAATTGGAGCTGTTTTTCAGTAGACAACACAATGTGGTCGGATTTTCCCAAAGGACACTGGTACTCTATTCCAGAAATAATATTCGCATCCGAGACTATAAAGAGATCGAGTAGCGAAGAAACATTTCCCGGTCTGAATCTCGTCGGCTGGGACACCATTTGTTGGCGCCGGAGTTGAACACAAACTCGGCGTAGGGATAAGGGGGTGAGCTCTGGGAAGACATCTCCGTCAATGTCCAGTCGACATCTGGACAGTTAAAGTCTGCAGTGATCAACATGTTCTGATATTGCGATGCGACTGATGCCAAATACAGAGCACATTCGGTATCCGAGGGGCACGGATAGGGTCGATACACATCCGCGAAAAGGGAAGTATGATGGTTTGAAATTGTAATAAACAAGTTGTCGATACCAGGCCAATTATTGCGATGAATGTGCACTGCAAAATAATTAGAGATTTCCTCAGTCAAGAACATGCAAACTCCACGATGACCAATAGTCTCAAGACTGTCTGTCCGATATAGAGAGTACCCTGGGATAGAAATGACGGAGTCTCAGTAACGAAAATGATGTAAGGTTTCTTCAATTGAATGCGAGCTAGTAGTTCAGAAAATTTTGAGGATATTGATTGGGCGTTGGTATAGAGTACCGGTCAAATACAGAGATTGCTTAGTTTTTTGAGTTAGAAGACTGGTGAGGCTGGGATACAATCGTGGGTGTATGGTTGATATACTTGATAGTTCGGTTTGTTTCTCCACGGGTTTGTCGACCTTTGAGCTCACGTCTGAGGGCGTGAAAAGTGGCTATTTGATTTTTAGTTTTGTCATCCTGGATAATTATATGCCGGAATTGGTGATATTATTAGTTATTGTTGACTTTGTTGGACAGTATTGCCTTTTCGAACTGTTATTAGGGCTGTAGAAGACTCTTTTTTGTTAACTCTTTCTTCTTCTATAAGGAGTCTTGCTGTCAAATTGTTCAGTGTTTGATTTTCAGCAGAAACACTATCCCATCCAGATTGGAAATGTTTATATTTTTCAGGTAAGACCATAATAATTTTTGTCATTACCATTTTTCAGGGATTTCTTCACCTTGTTGCTTCAGTTTGGCAAGTTAGTGATATGTGTGATAAAACAGCTAATGTTTTCACCCTCGAATTTCAGTCTATAAAATTGTTCGTTTAATTTTCTATCGAAGATGTTCTCAAGTTGAAGCCACATTTCATTGGCAGTTGAACACTGAATGATGTGAGAAATTACTTCTTCCTCCATTCTCATTACCAGGGCTTCTTGGGCTTTGGCATCCTTTAACCTTCATAGGGTATTTCAGTTCCATCAATGGGTATATTTTCACTTCTACAAGTAATTTCAAATAATCCCTTCGATAATAATGTTACCTTCGCTTGGAACTTCCATATATTAACATATATAATAGGAATGTTGACTATTTTTTGGAAATGATTTTAATTTGTAGATAAGCCCTATACAAACACGAAAAAATATTTTCATGGAAAAAATATGGCAAATACCAATAAAAAATGCGTAAATAAAAATAGTTTTCAAAATTCCCGCTGAAACGAAGTGATTATGATGACGTCACTATACGGTCAACACACTTCGCCGTCTGTCAAAGCGAACTGATCTTGTGTGATTTCTTGCGAACGAATCGTTTGCGTAATATCAAATAATCGTGAAATAGTTCGCTGGTGATACGTTTTACTCTCTTCTGTTCTTCGTAAGTTCGTACTCGTGATGACAGTAAGGTTATAGGTTAGCTTGTTCACAGAACAGTGACGTCACGTATTCTCATTCGTGTTTGCAGTCACGTGATGAACGGTAATAGATTACACATTTTAAATCGATTTTATTTAATTTAATGAGAGTAATTAGATCACTAAAATATTATTATAGTATTTCAAAAACTACCTTCAATGTGGCAAACCTCCATTTATATGGGAACTTGTCATCTTATTTTTTTATGTTCTATCTGAATCCGAGAGATTTTCCACATTTTCCGGGACATCCTGTAAATACATATTCGAATTCTTCGTTCTATTTCGTACTGATTTGATGTAGGTAGGTATAATATGCGCAACCACTTCGAGCGATTGTTGAGTTATAGCCTGATTGTCAGGATTTTTTTTTACAGAAAGAGTGCCACAAATTGGTCTTTATATCTCCAAACTCCCTCGGGCCTCGGTGTAGTGGAACAAAAGAAAGTACGCTGATACTGATTCCTGTATAAATTATGAGGAATTATTATGCAGGGTGCCTCAACAAAACTATGAAATCTCATTTTTTTCAAATGGTAAACATATGATTTTGTAATTACGATCGATTGCTCGTCAAAAGTTTTTTTAGTTAGGTACACTAAAATGATTTATCAAAAGTATGTTCTATAGGTATTTGCGGCGAATGTGACAAATAAACAAAGCAAATAATGAATGATGACCAAATAAAAAAAATCTTAGTTTAAAACAGACATATTCTAACTATTGCCATAGCCTACTTGAAAATTATCTTAATAAACCTATGATTAGACAAAGAAATCTGGCTTTAGTCGTGAAATTCGAATTTTATTCAATATCGGCAAAACTACTGATTTTGCAGACATGAAATGTTTGGCACACTCTAACTAGTTTCTGACGAGCAATCGATAGGAATTATAAACTATATGGCTACCATTTGAAAAAAATTAGATTCCATAGTTTTATTCAGGCTCACTTTGAAGCCTTGTTTCAGACACCCTGTATAATATTTCCTCATAATTTATACAAGAAGCAGTATCAGCGTACTATCTTTTATTCCACTGTTGCAAAAAGAAATTTTTACAAAAAGGAATTTTTGGAGATATACACTAATTGGTAATACTCTTTTCGTAAAAAAAAAACTCAACAATCGCTCGAAGTGGTTGCGCATATCATCATCAAATCAGTGCAAAATTGAACGAAGACTAATATGTATAAATATCCAGGGTGTTGTTGACACTCGTGTTTGCGGTAGAACCGGAAGTAGATCCCGCTTGAAAATATTTTACAATTTGTTCATGTACTCTAAAACAAAAATACAGAATCTTGAATTTGTATTAAAATTCCTTCCGCAAATACGTCTAATGAAACACTAAAAAAATCACCCTGTATACTAACTGACAAAGAAACTGCAACACCCAGAAGGAGCTGTTTGAATTTCAAATTATTTTTGGTAAAACATAGATAGTATAGCAATGAGCAAATGATTCAAATTTGGAGAAAAAAACGAAGGGTTTATAATTTATTTCAATGAATTTATTAATAATATGTTTGTCCACCGCGATTGTTTATACACTCCCCAACACGTCTTGGCATTAATGCAATAAGATGGTCGATTTCTTCTTAGGGGATACAATCCCAAGCCTTCTACCCATGATGTACTAAACATGCTCTAGGGGCGAAAGATCGGGGGATATGGGCGGCCATGGTAAATTATTTACATGGGTCGCTTCAAAAAAGTTTAAACTAACGCTGGCAACATGAGGTCGAGCATCATCTTGCTGAAATATTAGATTCTCGAACCGGTTAAGGTAAGGGAGAACATATGGCTCCACTATTCCTTGAAGGTAACGCAGCGCTGTAATGTTACCCCGAATAAATACTAAAGGTGACCTACTTGCATGTGCAATAGCACCCCATACCATGAAGCCTACTGTCCGGTGTACATGACGCTCAACATCAAACTGAGCTTCACGTCTTTCTCCCCGGCGTCATCTAACCCTTCTTCGGTCATCATGTACAACCAAGGAGAATCGAGATTCATCAGAAAAGAAGACCTGATGCCATTCCACATTCCAATGTTGACGTTCTATGTACCACTGTAATCAGTGCCGGCGATGCTCAACCGTCAGAGGTAACACAAGATGGGGTCGATAATGCTGCAGTCCAAAAGACCTTATCCGGAGGTAATCCGTTCGGACAGTTACAGGATGGCATTGTTCTCCCAGCCACTCATCAGCCAAAGATTGAGTAGTCGCAAATCGGTCTCTAGTGGCCATAAGTCTTAGACGTCGATCTTGAACTTCATTTGTGCCCCTGCGACGTCCGGTGCCTACTCTTCTTCGATTTTGGGCATTATCAAAACACGCTTGACAACATCTCATAACAGTAGTTGGATTTCTCTTCGTACGGTTAGCGATTTCTCGAAGAAATGACAACCCCGCCTCCCGTAGACCAATAAATCGACCTCTTTCGAATTCACTAAGCTGGCGATAAATTCCGCGTACACGTGCTCGTCGTGCTCTAGGTATTTCAACATCAACTAAACATCGACTTTGGATCTCCCTAACAGCTGGTTTGTTGTAAATTTTGAAAAAACGACTACAATATTTAAGTAACAAAAATGTTTACATGAGAAAACCTTCACGATTTTTTCTCCAAATTCAATCATTTATTCTTTGCTATACTATCTATGTTTTACCAAAAAAGAATTTAAATTTAAACAGCTCCTTCAGGGTGTTGCAGTTTTTTTGTCAGTCAGTATACTTATTATTTATTGCCTTTTTAATGATCGGGAAGTACATGTACATAAGATCAATTCAGGGAATTCCGACACCTTTTCCTGAATTTGTGATTTTATCGAATCTTGCAGCAGTCTTGCAGTTAAATTGTGGGGTTATGATCGAAAATATTTGCATGAATTAGTGGAAGACACATTATACAATAATGGTGAACTTGAATTGAATTTGACAAGTGAAAATAAATGAGACATGGAATTCTTTGACCGCCTCAGTTTTGAAGGAGAGAAAAAGCCTGCTTGGATTTTGTGGAACGAAAACTGTTTTTTCGCAATTTTCGATCTATAGTGAACTCGGAAGTAAGGTAAAGTGGGGTAAGTGCTATCATGGGGTGACTGCAATCAGGAACCATCATCCAAAAATTATGGGTAAATACGCAAGCTATATTGACTATGCACACAGGAAATGGTATATTCTACCTAATGTTAATATTTGACAACCCTGCGCAGCATCTGTAAAGTTCAGTACCGAAACGATCTTCGCGCTGTATTTATCGGTCCGAAGTCAAGTGGGACGAAGTTTTTTAGCTTGTGTGGAAATTGACAATTTTTCACGTCAAGTATCTGTTTTGCTATTTTGGCCGGTTATGTATGATGTATCTATCTATATATATAAAAGAAAGATGTTGGTTACACCATTTATAACTCGAGATCGGATGGACTGTTTGTTATGAAACTTCATATATGGATTTGTCTACGGTCTGGTTATTATAAAATTCAATAAAACTTTGAAAAAGTCGATGGAAATTTTACTTATACACGAAATGCTTTTCCTTCTTCTGAGTAGGGCCACTAGGTGTCGCTACAGTTACAGTTGAGCTACAGCTTATTCGTAGGTACTTTATTTGATATTCTCCCCGTTATACGGCGATGTAAACATATAGTGTGTAATTTGGGTTGCCCCGAACTCTGCGCTGTTCTTCTTCTTCTTCTTCATCAGCCCTCATTTGTCCACTCCTGGACATAGGCCTCTTTCATCCGTTTCCATGCCCCTCTGTCTTGTGCTGTCCGGAACCATCTTCTCCCCGCTATCCGTTTGATATCGTCCAGCCATCTCTTCTGAGGTCTGCCTACGCTACGTTTGGTCTGTCTTGGTCGCCAATGTGTTATCCGCGCTGTCCAGTTGTCATGGCTTTGTCTGGCCACATGCCCCACCCACTGCCATTTGCTCTCCGAAATGCGTTTCATAATATCCACGACTTTAGTTTTCCGTCGGATTTCCTCATTCCTGATCCTATCCCTCAGACTGATACCAAGCATGATGCGTTCCATCGCTCTTTGCATCACTCTCAATTCTTCGGCACTTCTTTTTGTCATTGCCATTGTTTCTAAACCGTATGTTGCCACCGGTAGTATACATGCATCGAAGACTTTCCGCTTTAGGTTTATTGGTATCTCTCGGTTTTTCAAAATAAAGCTCAACTTACCAAAAGCTGCCCATGTAAGTCTCTTTCTACGTTTAATTTCGGCAACTTGGTTCTCTTTGCCATTCTTGATATTGTGCCCCAAGTACACATATTCGTCGACGTTTTCCAAAGTTGTACCGTCCACTGTTACAGTATCGTTCGCATCGCTGATAATCTTCGTCTTAGAAAGGTTCATTCTTAAGCCCACTTTACTCGATGCTTCATTCAGTTGACCCAGCATTTCCTTGAGTTCATGGACGTCGCTACTTATGAGGACGATGTCGTCGGCGAACCGCAGGTGGTTAAGGAGTGTTCCGTTCACATTGATACCTTTAGACTCCCAAGGAAGTGTTTTGAATACGTTCTCCAACGCCAGAGTGAATAGTTTGGGAGATATAGAGTCTCCCTGGCGCACGCCTCTCTTAATTTCTATTTTATTCGTTGTCAGGTTTTCATTTATTTTGACGTGAAAGGTGGCATTTTCATATATACAATTTAGGAGTTTTGTGTATCGGGAATCAACTCTAGCATCGTCCATGGCCCGTAGAAAAGCCCATATTTCGATGGAGTCGAATGCTTTCCTAAAATCTACGAATGCTAAGTGTAGAGGTATGTTATATTCTGTTGTTTTCTCTATTAATGTTCTTACTGCCTGGAGGTGGTGGACGGTACTATACCCCTTTCGAAATCCCGCTTGTTCTACCGGTTGATAGGCGTCTAACTTGTTGGTGAGTCTGTTAGTAATGATTTTGGTAAGGAGCTTATATAGATGTGACAAGAGACTGATAGGTCGGTAGTTCTCCAAGTCAGTGTTATCTCCTCTCTTGAAAAGCAGAATAACCTCTGCGTTATACCACGCCTCTGGTATCCTACCCTCTTGGAGGCATTTGTTGAGAAGTACCTGCAGTGTTTTCTCCACAATACTTCCCCCCATTTTCAGCATTTCGCAGGTGATATTGTCTTCTCCCGGGCTCTTCCAGTTTTTCATTTGTTTCAGTGCTGTACGTATCTCTTGTCTTGTTATGTCAGGGATGTCTTCTGACCCAACGTTGCAGATAATATTTGATGTTGCAGCTGCTGTGTTTGAAGCCCTTGGATCAGTTGCGGTGGAAGCATAAAGACGAGTGTAGAATGCATGGACATGATCAGCAATGCCCTCGTTGTCTGAGATCAGATTTCCCTGTTGGTCTTTTATTTTGATCATTCTATGTTTTCCCGTGGACAAGTTCGATCTGAGAACTCTCATATTTGCGTTTGACTCTATAGCATTGTCAATGAGTTTCGTGTTGTGGTTTCGGATGTCTTTTCTCACTTTTTTGCTGATCGTCTTGTTTAGTTCTTGGTATTCTGGTGTGTCTCTGTTGGTGGTTCTCCTCTTCTTCATAAGTGCCAGTGTGTCCGGCTGTAATTTATGGTTTATGCTGCCCATACCTCTCGCGCAGATTTTCTTCACCGCATTGCGAATGTCATTAACTATTTTCTCATTCAAACAATTGATGTCCATCTCTTCCAGATCTGCGGTTGGTTCAAGTTTCTTCCTCAGCTCTCCCTGATATTCTTCCTCCTTGCGACTCAACTCCTCCACTGTGGGAAATCTACCCTGATGAATCAGCTTGTTTCTTTCGACTTTGAGATCAAAAACGAACGACGCTCTGACCATCCTGTGGTCGCTACCCGTGTCAAACTGGTTCAGCACCGAAACATCAGTGCAGATTTTTCTGCTGTTGGCAAATATGTAATCTATCTCGTTCCTGGTCTTGCCGTCGGGACTTCTCCATGTCCATTTCCTCTGTTTGGGTTTCTGGAAAAAGGTATTCAGACCGTATAGGTTTTCTCCATTTAGAAATTCCAACAACATATCCCCACGTGAGTTTCTCACGCCCAGACCGAAGCTTCCAATGTTTTTTGAATCGGCTTCGATTTTTTGTCCGATTTTTGCATTGAAGTCACCACTTATAATCTTGTAGTGACAATTCTCTGATTCCATTGCCTTGGATAAATCTTCCAGGAAGGTTTCCATGTCTATGTCATCCGCCGTGCTTGTAGGCGCGTATCCATGGATGAGCTGTACTCTGTACCTCTTGTTCAGTTGAAGTACTATGTAGATGACTCTGTCTGAGATAAAGGAGAATTTCGTTACCATATGTTTGATCTTCTTATTTATGAGGAGGGCTACACCCCCCTGTCCATTGTGATTATCGGCGTTATTTTGGTATAGTATGTGGCCTGACTTTAAAGCAGTATTCTTTTCTCCCGGCAACCTCGTCTCGCACAGCCCCAATATATCCCACTTAATATGTTTCAGTTCTTGTTCCAGCCTAGTATGGTGGTCGATTGTTCTCATTGTTCGGATGTTGTATGTTGCTATTTGGATTTTTACGTTCTTGGACACAGAACGTTGTTTCAGTTTATTCGAATTTTTGCCTCCCCCAGAATCCGAATTGAGGCAGACTGATTTTGAATCAGTGTGAGATTTTGTGTACTTCACAATACTCACCTGGGGTAATCTCATTAAATTCGACATCTCTGCATGAATACTTTGAAAGGTTTATGGCATTTAAACACCGCGCTTGCCGAGCGTGTTGGTGAGTGGGTATTGAGAGATGAATTTCCTCATCTCTTTGATTGAACAGTTATACCGCCGTGACTCGGTCGCCAGAGCCTCGTTTGTTGTTGAGCAGGGTGTACCGGGTAATTGAAAACTACCACTCGAGCAGGTGAGGTTGACGTTTGGACAAGCTTTGACCCTTTCTCGCTTTCGTCCCTTACACCCCTCTGCGCTGTTAACCAAAACCAAAATGACTTAGAACAGATGTCTAAAATGATTACATGATTAGATTTCGTTGAGATACGAAAGAAGTTTCGTTCTTACCACTTCAGGTGGAGCTATTCACACATTATGATTATTATTAGTTATTTTCACAGTTTTATTTATTCAAAACAAATAACGTAATCATGAAGGTGCTTTATTTGATATTATCAACATCAGATGGCGATATATATACAATTACTGCGTACAGTGCTACTTATAGTACCATGAAAGGCTTTTACCAGATCAAGAAGCGGGTGAATATCACAGTGAATTCTCATCGAAATTTCAAGTAAATCGGATTTTGGCGATCAGTTTCAATCGTTAGTTGTGCTTTCTCATCTTTTCTCATAATTTTCGAAATGTTTTTGAATTTCTGTTTGGGTAAGAAATATATTTGCGGAAATAACTGAATCCGAAATTGCCATAATTAGTAATTGACATATTATTTTTGTGTTTCTGTTCTGTGCGAAGCTCATATCCATGGAAATATGGAAATCTCGCTGCTCCACCAACTGAGATGTTTACCAATTATTTTTAGCTGGTCACCAAAAGGCTAAGATGTTTGAAATAATGGTGTGAGCACTAATTAGATTTTGATTAGCCAAAATTGAGAATATTAGAAAAGTTTCGTTTTGTCCCCTTCATAAAGCGCTATTCACATAATAAGTTCTAATTTTTATTAGTTATTTCAAATATTTGAATGCATTCCGGTGAACGGGTTGTGTTAATAGTCGATAATTCTTCCAAGCAATAATTTGTGTTCATATTCTTGACATTTTGATTTATATTAGTTCTGAGGAAAGGTATAATATAAAAAAAAATTGTTTATTGTCTAAACAGGTAAATCCCAATTACAAGACAATATGTTATATTGTACAAAGTTAATGAACATGACAAAATTAAACGCTAACCCAATGAAAACAGAAAAAAAAAGAATGTACAGGCTAAAGATCAGTTTGCCCAAGACGCAGTAATTCCCTCAACTTAGCCTTGAAAGTTCTCAAACTATCGTGAAAGACATCAACATCCGCACATATTCCATTGAATCGTTGACACATCACATACATTGGTGATCTAATCATCATGTTAGTCCTCGGTTTGGGGAGGTACAGCAAGTGTTCCAGACGACTACCATTGCGCGGAATACGAAAGCTCAGCTTGGCAAGCAAATCAGAGAAATCCATAAAGAAATTGAGCAGCTTAAAAAGGAAAAGACATAAACTGTATACTCTCCTGTTCTCCAATGACAAGTATGAGAACCTATTCAGAAGCGAGGAATGGTCAAAACCTCAAACTCAAAAACTGCCTCTGAACGGACTCAAGTTGGTTGATGTGAACATTGTATATTGGGCCCCAGACAAGACTGCCGTACTCGAGTCTGGAACGAACAAAGGAATTGAAAAGGGTAGCAAAACAGTAAGGATCCTCGAAATCCCGACATACCCTGAAAACAAAGCCAAGCATCCGTTTCGCCGCAGTTGTAACATTATTGTAATGAGGAACAAATGTTAATCTATGGTCAAATTCAACTCCCAAATCTTTAATTTGACGAACTCTCTCCAATGCTACATGGCTTATAGTGTAGTCGTACACAATGGATGTGTTCTTATGGGTGTAGGTAATTATTTTACACTTATTGGTGTTTAATGGCAGTTTATTAACATGACACCATTCGCTAAGCCTATCAAGATCTTCTTGGAGCAGCCAACAGTCATGTAAAGTAGATATGGTCCTGAAAAGCTTGAAGTCGTCAGCAAACAATAAAAAGTAGCAGAGTAGATTGTCACCAATATCATTTATAAAAATGACGAAAAGTAGTGGTGCCAAATTACTGCCCTGAGGAACACCGCTAAGCGCCCGGAAGGAACATGATCTATAACCTCTAAATTCCACACATAAAATACGATCAGTGAGGTAAGATAGGAACAGCAACAGCATCCAGCGATCGAAGCCAATCCTTTCAAGCTTCTGCAGAAGAATTGTGTGATCCACCCTGTCAAAGGCCTTTGAAAAGTCGGTGTATATAGCATCCACTTGCAGCTGGTTGTCCACAGCCTCACAAACAAACTGAGTAAATATTGCTAAATTGGTAGTGGTAGATCTTTTGTTAATAAAACCATGTTGTTTATCCGATATGAGGTTCCTGACAGGGGGAAATATTCTGTTATACAGGGTGAGTCTTTGACTTGTACATATATTTTAACTGTAGATTCTTGAGGCCAAAGGAAACCTTTTTTTCATTTTCCATTTTTCCGAATTCGGCTCTGTTAAAGAGATATAGCCATTTGAAAAAAAAAGTTGAGCTTAATGCGTGCCTGGATCAATTCTCTGCAAACACTTCAAAGTTCATATTTTTTGATTGAAATTGATGTGATTATTAGATATTCTGGGTGATACATATGAAAAATACTCAAGCACCAACCTTATTTGAATAAGAATGTTATAAACACGATATTTCCTAACAAAACACTTAGTTCTGTCCGATCATTTCGGCTGTATGAAAAGCTATATTTCTCACACCAAAATAAGTTCCTTCTTCGATTGTCCTGAAGATTAGTTTATAGACACTAATAATTTGTTCATATTTCCTCGATATTCTAAAACGATCTCATAAAAATTGGTTTCTCACTAACCTATCCCAACTCCATTAACCAAAGTCATATGTTTCGGTGTCAATGACCTAACTATACCCATCCTCTGTGATATTCAACACAGAACATATTCAATTCTCCCAGAGAACTCTAGAGAAGACGATGCCAGATTGCCGATTTTCTCTTCAAACAATGCGAACTCAAGAAAGCGCTACGTTCCCTTCAGATGGCCGTGGAATCCACGGCGTGGATGAAGCCATTGTAGCCGTGACGCAAGACCGTTGTTCTGTGCTCCAACCATTCCAACCTAAAACTTTAGTCAGTGATCCCATAGACGAAGTTCACTCTTTATTTATTTACAGAGAATGAAGCAAACAGGCTTAGAATATAAAACAAATATTCTAAGCAAACAGGTGATGATTATGTAAATGACTTTCAGTGAATTGATGTGATAGTGTCGTTCTGGTGTCGAGTTATATTGTTTCGATAGATATTTTGCTGAAGGACCGGTAACAATGAATTTTAAATAGAAACTGCCTATTAGTGCCTATAAAATAATTTCATGCTTCTTAGAATTCAATTTTATGTCCCACGAATGTAGAATTTTATTATTACATATCTCTACATCAAACGTTTTTTCATCATAGAGATTTTAGTCTTGACAAAGTTGATAAACATCCTGACAACGTTGGTAACTTGTTGAGAGACCAGAGAAAAAAATTATTTTCGATGAGATTTAACCCAGGACTGCACTCAGAGAATTCTTGAAATTCATGATTTTTTCCTCTAATTCAATCTTATACAATTAGGAATAACTTGAGAACGACGCGTTTTATTGAAAAAATATAAGAATACTTTTGTTTTCTAAAATAATCAATTCTTTCGAAAACGTGAACCGTTCATCTTTTTTAAGTGGTTTCATAGTATTTTTGCGTGAATTTATAAGTCGACTATACTGTAACTTTTTTACCAGGAGAAATATGAAATAAGTTTCAATTGAGGAATATGCACCATGAATAGAGTAGACTATTAACCAAAATTCAGTTCATTCGAAATATCGGTTCCGCATATATGGAAAGAATAGTGTTAATTTCATGGATTTTTGACACCCTGTATCTTCCAAACGGAACCGAATTTTGAAAAATGGTATGGGAAAAAAGTGTTTCTTTTGATGGGGGGAATCTATAGTTAAAATATATGTACAAGTCAAAGACTCACCCTGTATATGCACATCTCAAAAATTTTAGCAAAGTTGGATAAAAGAGTAATAGACCTATAATTTGAAATGTCATCCATTTTTCCGGATTTAAAAATATTAATTTAATTTAATAATATGGCTTATACTCCTGCTATCAACAGTCACAAAGCAGAGTCAAATGTTTGGTAAGGATTGCGTCAACTGGAAATTCAAAAATCGCGAGAAAAGTAGAGGGTATGTATATTTCGAAAGACAATAGACAAGATAATCCCACCAAAAACATTCTGTAAAAACTAGCCAAGTCTCGATGGAGCTGCTTATTTATCTCTAAAAAGTAATGAAATCCAGAAAAAGTCGAGCCAAGTTTAAGGCTCCTTACTGCGATTTCTTTATTATTATAGTTAATGTTGTGTGACTTGGCCGTTGAACATTCTTATACGTTAGTGGGTACAAGTCAATTTTGTTTACACGTAATGCTATATCTGTTGTAACTAACAATGTTTGTTAAGCGAGATAATAGCCCATGCTGATATTGGTAATTGGAAGCTAGTGTCTCATTTTAGGCTGTTGTTGATTGTGCAACACACATTGACAATGCTGACTTCTGCTCCCTTCTTTTTGGAGCGTCAAATCGACCACCGATCTAAAATAAAATAGACGTACAGATGGTCTTCTATCAATGATCAGAAGTCCCTCTGTACTGGAAATAATTTTTTATACTGTTTGTTTCAGGCTCGTATTATTGAATACGCAGCTGTATCAAGCCTACAATTGAATGAACGTTTTTCAAGTGGCAATTTTTCAACGTCAATGGGTTGCGTTTCTGGCGACATATTGGTGCAATGGTGTCATGGAGCACCTGGTTTTGTATCCTTGTGTACCCTTCAACGGCCGAGTCACACAACATTAACAATAATAATAAAGAAATCGCAGTAAGGAGCCTTAAACTTGGCTCGACTTTTTCTGGATTTCCTTACTTTTTAGAGATAAATAAGCAGCTCCATCGAGACTTGGCTAGTTTTTACAGAATGTTTTTGGTGGGATTTCACTTCTTTTTGTAGAAACGTGGGCATATTGATCTATTTTATTAGATTTTCTTATTTGACACTTTTTTTAAGAGTAGTTTTTTTATAACAAATCTTTATTTTTTTTCAGTTTTGAACTATGGTAGATAAAGCCTCCGATTATTTTTTATTGATTTCAGCGTCCTCGAAAACCTATAGTTGGATACCAAACTTGTCCATATAGCCCATCTCTTACCCGATTCTTTTTCGGATTCAATTTTTTCTCTCCCAATCTAACCACCGCAGACCCATCTGATGATGTTTTTTCTGAAGAGCAATAGACGTTCTATATTGCAAATAAATTTCATAGCATTTTCATATTCAGTGATACAGAGCGAAACACAGTTTCTTCTTCATCAAGCAAGAGCTTCCGAAGACGGAATGGAAAGAAGATATAGAGAACATAACTGCTATTACAGTTGCTGGTGATTCTGATAGAAGAGATTTGATTCACCAAATAAATAAACGAAGAGAAGAAGTGGGAGGATTACCTCAAATAGTACAACAATTGTTGAATGAGCACCCAGCACCCAAGCTTGTTGTCGTACATTCTGATCCCTGTACTCTGATGAAGAATGATCATAGATCACTTCATGAAGCCTGACAAGTTCGATCAAATTTTCATCCATTTTCACTTCATCAATCACTTCACAAAATATCCGACCTGATATCACTTACGGTTAGAAAATGTAAATTTGCGGGTAGTTCTGGTGTGCTATCAAGTGACAGCAGATGCTAACTTCGTGAATGCGTGAAATGATAACAATTGAAAAAGGATAATAATCGGGTCATCAGTCTTGTACACAGTGATAATTTTTACTGTCTCATTTATTGTTCCGGCCTAGCTTTCGAAAACCTATCGTTTCCTTGAACAATAATGAGACAGTAAAAATATCACTGTGTATAAGACTGATGACCCGATTATTATTTTTTTTCAATTTATATTCTAAAGTCGATATTCACATATTGAGTATGATAACAATGTGTTTCCAAGCGCATAAACTTCCATACATTATTGTGGTTGCACATTTTGCGAAGATGACGTGATAGCACGTGAGCTCACGTGACGTGCCAACAGATTTTCGATTATCCTAGTTTTTATAATTTTCCCTTTATGTGGCCATTAAACCCTAACTATGTACCAAATTTCAGCTCTCTGTGTTTATGGGATGTACTAGTTCTATTTTGATGATCATGAGTGAATTAGGGTCGAAAATGCGAAACTTTGCTTTCGCGAAACTTCGGAACTAAATGACCTACACACTTGAAATTTTGGATTTTGAGTACGTGATAATAGCTTACTGGATGACGAAAATTTCGGCGTTCTGGTCTCATCCGGAGGTTTTCAAATAGGGGCTTGAAAATGCGGCGAAATGGTTCGGGTAAAGATAGTACGGCAGTGTTTGCTCGCGCTCGACTTGGCGGGGCCACTGCCGTGCCCCCAAATAGATATCGAGATAATATGTTCCTTGAATATTTTGAGTTCAAACTAATGTTGTTTATACAGTGATGGAGTGATCAGAGGTAATTCATAATTGGAATAGTTTCTCATCCATATAATTCGATCGTGATTTATATTTGCGTTCGTGGTGTCGTTCATTACAAGATAGGTACTGCAGAGAGACTGTAAATCATTCAAAACAAAAAGTTATATAAGATACCGCTTCAATAAAGAGAATTCTCTAAAAAAATTTAAATTTTGCCTAATTTATCTCCTGCTTGAAAAAATAACGATGATGAGTTCATACAACTTTAACGGTAGGTTTCACAAAGCGTAATCACCGGTGATCTAGAATCAACTCGATTTGACAGTTCAAAAATAAGCGAACCAAGCCGTTGATCTCCGATCAACGGTGATTATTAGTGACCGGATTATATGCATTTGCATATGCATTTGCATATTTAAGACAATTTCAGCGGTATTTGCATATTTTAGCTAAGATCCAGTAATGATGCATATTATCGGTACATATTTTCTGCCCTGCGTCCCGAAATGCGATAAAAGTGGTGATATCGCGTATCCGACCAAATTCCACAAAATATGAGGTCTATTGAGTAATAATAATTGTGACTTTTGTCTTTTGACCGCTCGTAGTAAAGCCTACAAAGAAAAATTACCAATTTTGCCAATCCCTCCCGAACCAGTCCTAACTCGATGGGGAAGTTTTACCAGAAAACATAATGGAGAACGTAGCACCGAAGTCTAAATTTTGGCCAGTTACTTCCGTGGATGTGCAGCGCACCTTTTCCACATATAAAAATATCCTGAATGATCGAAGACACAATCTCACAATTGAACATCTGGAGCAATACTTGATTGTTAACGGTTACAAAATTTCAATACCATATTATTGAGAGTTAGGTACCTACTGATATACCGATTTTGAAATGAAAATAAATTTTCTTCTTTTTTTAGTTCCTAAAATTCATTATTCAGTTTTGCATATTCTGCATATTTTCGTGCATATTCTGCCTATATTCGTGCATATTTGAAGCATTTTTCATGCATATTTGCATGCATATAATAACCTTTTTATGTTGCATATAATCCGGTCTCTAGTGATTACGATTTGTGAAATTCACCGTGAGTGTCATTTAGGCGAAACAAAGTTTGCCGGGCCAGCTAGTTGTTAATATATGTAATGGCACTATTCAGTTTCACTTTGTATTTGAAGTATTGTAAGTATGATTACACTTACCCCACGAAAATTGTTAGTGGGGAAAGTGCAATCATAACTTGATGGGAAACTGCAATCAGTAGTGATTGCATTCAAATTATTATGTATTCCCTAATGAAGACGACCTGTCAGTAGTGCACCAGGATCAAATAATGAAGGTATTTCGGTTACCTGTAACTGAAAAAAAGAGGCCGTTATCATTTTAAAGAATAATATTGAAACAAATTCAAAAAGAACGTTATTAGAGAAATATCTGATTTGTTATTATATTATTTCTTTTGACGATTAATAAAGAAAATATAAAATTTATATGGTTTTTTATCACCTTTTCGATTGCACTCAACCGAAGATCTTATAAATAGAGTTTAACGTGAATTATGTTGCCTGATTGCACTTTCCCGTTTTCATGGGGAAATTGCAATCACTAAACTACAAAAATGAAAATTGATTTTAAATGTACATATTTTGAAAGTGAAATGAAATATAATATTTGGTTCAGGATATACTGGAACATCGTATCTTGTATACAAGCATAAATCGAAGTTAAAGTTATAATGAATTTTTATAAATTTTAGGGTATAAGTATCACTTTGCTTTTTTGTGATTGCACTTGTCCCACTCTACCTTATACCTTGAGATATATTTTTGAAATCGTTGAAGAAAGATCAATTAGGAAATATCACTGCCACTATGGTTTCCATTTGAAAAAAAAAAATTTTTTTATAGCTCCGAAATTTGAGCAGAGACAAAAAATACGATAGAACCGATGAAAAGCAGTAAAAAAGTGCTCTAAAGATGTGTTCATTTCCTATAATACGGAAGTTATAGTTGATTATAAAAATGGACCAAATACCAGAATCGCCCTGTAGCTTGGAAACAAGACGCTGTAGCAACTTGGGGTTTTCAGCAATGTCTGTTTCTCGAAAAAAGAGTACATGACATTTATCTTACTTTTTCTCTATCTCTTATAGTTTAGAATTGTAGTACTAAATCATCGAAATCTGGCCAGCCTGTACATAACATTTTACAACCAAGATTGGAAAGGAAATCTTCAATGCTTTTGTTCTCGTAAGCTTCATTCTTATTGGTGTTTCATGCACCATGCATGCTGCCGCCCCTCGACTATTCTGAATAAAAATCCTTTTGGTGTTGATTCCTTGATCATGGGGCAAGAATAACGAAAATCACAAGATTTCATTACTGTTACATATTAAACTGACGATTATTACACACGAATCATTATGTAAACACAAGCCGTATGCCTCTCTACAGTGTTGATGGATTTTCATGTTCCCGACTTACCCTGCTTTGTGACGTTGGTGACTGTAGTAAATTTCTGATTTCAGGAGGAGAATTGTGTAAAAAGAAAGTTGTTTTCATTGACAAACCATTTGTAAAGAATCAACCAGATCCATTGGATTTGAAATATGCTAGCATGAAGAAATTAGTTCGAACAAACTTTTGCCAATATGAAGCATTCAAGTTAGTGCAATAATAATGATAATAACTTTAAACTAAATCTAATGAACATATATTTCCAGATATGACAATCAAGACGCTCAATTCCAGGAAAAAAAAGAGAAATCTTGGGAACAAATTGCTACAGAATTATCTGAAGAAGAAGAAAATTTAAGATGTAAACTACTAGTTATAATTTAGTGGTTGGAATCTCGACTACCAATTATGATATATAAACAGTGGATCATCGGGTATGTACTCAACTTTATGGGAATTATCTCTTTATTGTCTCTGCCAAGCTTTCGGATGTTGAGGAAACTTACGTTTCCTTCTTCGGGGCAACTAAAATTACACAAATCAGTACACTAATACACAAACAAGTATGATGTCATACTCACATCAATGTGAAAAGTAATCTTATGTATATACTTGAACGATTGAACAAAAGCAATTCAGGTTTTCCGGCAGATCCAATTATAAAACGTTAAAATGTCAACAGAAATCGAAAATTACTCAAAAACAACTAACAGAAAACACAGAGCGGAATGAAAGAAGACAACATGTGGTGCAATAATCTCAACAATTATAAGACGTTTTGTCGTGGAGGTATCTTTGTATTCATATTGTAACGTTTTCTTAATTAGTAAAACGTCCGGGTTGAATAAACTATTTATTTACACTAATCATAACACTACTTTTCACTCGTCGCTTGTCTCTGAATGAATAATCCTCCGCCAATGTGTCCCGTATATATCTCGAGACGATTCCGTTCTCGCAAAGTCCGGATGCGTTCAGAAATGGAAACCTCCAGAACGGAAGAACTATCGCTCTCAGCCGCTATCGGAGGAAGAACCTTCTGTTGCGTCGAGAACATTCTAGATCGCGAGAGCCTTCTATGCATAGGGCGCACTTGTCACACTGTCCCCTCCTTAAGCCTGTTCTGTCCCAAAACAGATCGCATGGATTCTTCAGAGGACCGTGGCGAAATCTGCAGTCGGCTTCTTTTCTACATTAGCCCCTTCGGTGGAAATAGCATCCTATAGTTTTGCCGGGGAATTCGATTCGATTTGGGTAGAAACTGCATGCTAGGATCTGTGTACCTGCCCTTGGAAAATTACTTCAAGCATGCTTCGCACTACCCGCCAATTCAGTAGATCCAGTCCACAACCAAGCTTGGTAACTGCTAGTTTCCTAACGTCGGAGCGTTGAAGGTTTTCTTTCAAGCCATGCAACGAGGTCCATAAGTTCTGGTAGGTGGGCTTCTGGAAAGAGTGCTGCTTGGTAACGAAATAGTAAATGAACCGACCCTCGGACTTCAAACTTTAACATTTCCCGATTCTTAGTTCCTCTTGCTGGCCAAATTTGTTTTTGACTACTCTTGCTGTTCTCCTACTCATACGTAGATCGGCTGCTACACAATGAGCAAGCGAGTATTCCTCGGTGACTATAAACAGGTCCTGATGAACTTCCTGTGTGACGCCAAACCGTGCAATGCGTGTTCTCCCATAGGTATTCATGAATTTCTGGAATTCGCAACTTTCCTTTGCCGGAACCTCGACAAGACGTACTTCTTCGTCCTGCGTGGATGCATACGGAGCCAATCGGTTAAAATGGGCGACTTTCGGTTTTCTTCCGGGGAGTTTCCGTATTCGGTAAACCACATCATTTATTCTCTTTATACCTTTGTACGGTCCTTCCCAATATCTCTGCAGCTTCGGTGAAAAACCTCTTCTTCTTTTTGAGTTATATAACCACACCAGATCTCCTGCAGTAAACCCTCATTCAATGGCCTTGATGTCATAGCGCATTTTCATCCGGTCACTTGCTTGCTGCATTTCATTACGCACCTTGTCATGGATGTAGTCTAGCTTACTTCTAAGATTACTAATGTAATCCTCCCCAGCTACATCTTCTCCAGGGGTGCGTTCAGAATCAACGTCGGACGTCGTCCAGTGTGCACCCAGGCCGTTCGTAATCGACGCCGGGTAAATGTTATCCCCGTTCGGAATCACTTGGGGCGTTCGTCGGGATGCACAACCTCGCAACCAAGAAAATAGATGGGTAAGAATTACTCGTCAAGCGCAGTGTTATTATTTGAACATTTTGAAGATGTGTTTTTAACTGTAGAAAGCTTGCACTTGTTACTTTTATTCGTATGTGATATTCCTAGTGTTTAGTTTGTTTTTGTTCAGTTTATTGTTAATTTTATTCTTCTATTCATTATTTCGAGTTTAAGTTATGAAATGTTAAAAGACAGTTTAGGAAGAATAATCATCTATGAAGGAAATAAATTATGCCTTAGAAATAATCAAGGTAATAAAACCAACATCAGCTGATAGTTTATTCATTATTATTTATCGCTACTTAGTTCGTCATCAAACACTTCATTTAAATAATTGTTCAGTGAAGAGAAAATTAATGAAAGAATGTTATTATTCATTTCGCTAGAACTGCATCCACTTTCCATTTTGCAAATATAAAAAAATTCAAATATAACTCGTTATCACAAGATGAAACAGATCCAATCGCGAAAACAATCAAAAATAAGCTAAGCGGTACAGAACACGGCAAAAACACATTTATTTTAAGGTTAGAAATGGAAAGAGAGGAAAGATTTTACCCGAAGTCGTTCTGAAACGTTCGACCACAATTCGACAACCAAGTGCGTCCTACGTTCGACGCACACTCTTTACCGGACGTTGATTCTGAACGCAGCCCAGGTTTACATCCGAACTCGAGGTCGCAAGGTAGTCTTATTTCTCGACCAAACATTATATTGGAAGGAGTCTCCTTGGTTGATTCTTGAACCGAAGATGTATAGGACGTGGTGAATATATGCAAATATTCATCCCAGTCCCTCTGGTGGTCAGAGACTACTTTGGCCAAATGTTTTCCCATAGTCCGGTTCATTCGTTCCACCATGCCGTCTGACAGAGTTCTGGTCTTATGTATCCCCAATGTTTTGCAAACTTCTTGGAATAACTTCGACTCGAAGTTTCGGCCTTGATCACAATTCACAATGCAGCTCAAGGGGTATTCCAAACTTGCAGAAGAACTCTTTCACCAATTTGTCAGCTTCCGTGCTTGCCACTTGATTAGGAATCCCGTACGTTTCTACCCATTTGGTAAAGCAGTCCATCGCTACCTCGAATTGTAAAACTTGAGCTAAGGCATCATCAATGGTTTTAGGGCGTGCAAGTCTCAAGGCTTGTTGAATTTCGCTGTCCTTGATCCCGTGAACAAACGTCTGGATTGATAGCTGTTCAAGGAAGCTGTCTGGAGCTTATTGATAAGCCAGCCTCACTAATCTGGCAACATCGGCCTCGAACCCGGTTTTTTATTTGAGCATGGTAAACTGTAGATAGATGAGCATCGCCATATCTCATATGAAGTTTGGATGTTTAAACTTCATTACATGCCTGTTGACTCTCCGTTGTTATTATTATTATCAACAATGGAAAAGAGTAGGGTTTGACACCCATAAACTCAAATATAGATTACAAAAAGAAAAATATTGTTATTGTCTGCAGAATGTTAAGTGCCTCTCCTCGTAAAGCTATTATTAATGCTGTGGCTGTTTCGTTATCGTTCCAAGTGTTTGCCAACGCAGCAGCTTCAAATTGTTTTTGATATGTCGACTAAGGAACTTTTCCATCAAATGTAGGTGGCTTTATCTTTCTTTCACCACTTTCTGTGTTTTCTATTTGACGATCTTTTCAGGGACTTTATCAACTTGGCATGCTGTTCAATTATTTCTGATATTTCGGTCGAATTTTTCGCCAACCTTATCAAATTTTTCATTAACTTCATCAATTATTACTTCCTTGATAGCCTCCATTCTCTCATCCAACGTACTTGCAATTTTACTCACTACCTTATTTTCCATTTTATTTATTTTTTCTTCCATTTTCAAGCTCATTTATCGAGAATTTTCTTCCATTTTCAAGCTCATCATTTCTCTAGAATTTTCTTTCATTTCAAGCTAATTTTTTCAAAAGCTTGCTTGAAAAATTCCATACTCGCCTGGTCCATTTTCTCTTTTTGCGATCTTGTTATCGGCATTCAAAACCACTCCACACTGACACCAGTTTAATGTTTTCTTTGTTAATGAAACGTTCGGGTTAAATAATAGTATATTATTTCATTAGAAGGAGAAGTGTCCCTTTTCGTGGCGAGCTTGAGTTTATCCGCCGAACGGAGTGAGGCGGATAATTGAAAGCGAACCACGAAAAGTCACTTCTTCTCCGAATGAATTATGCTATTTTATTTCCAAACGTTTTCAAATTCATGAAAATTGTAGATTTAATGTAACTTTATCAAATAAAAATGACGTTTGAATTGGAAGTTTTTGTATTCTATGCATCTATGTTCATGGTAAACAAGTAATCTTTTTCGTAGCAACACTTTTCCTGCCGCCGCGCCGGAGGGAAAAGTAAATATTTCTCCGCATAGGAGGAGAAATAGAACTTTTCGATGATCCTGTCAGTCGAGAACTGGCGTTGTTATCGTACGTTTGGAAATAAACTATTTATTTACACTAATTATAACATCCCCATCAACCCTCTAAATTTTTTGAATAGGGAAAGTGGGTCATGTGGTACATTTCAAGGTTTTCGTATCTTCTTTACAGGCGTGCAGAAATTTTCAAGATTTTTTTTTTTTTTGAAAAATTTGTTATTTCAAAGTAGTTTTCAGTATGGTCTAAGTTATGTGCACTTTGTCATGGCTCATTTACTTTGAGACGATGGTACCCGATGAAATTACAGTTTCGTTCATGCACAACTTTCAACCCCTTCCAACCCCCTCACGTGAAAAATTAGAATGTGTGAAACACTGCGCTTCAGTTATGATCTTACGTAGGTATGGCATTAGTACGTTTCTACTGAAGTTGAAACTTTTCGATAAAATGTTTCAATTCAAAGAAGGAGCCATGACAAAGTGCACATACTGAAAACCTCTTTGAACTAACTAATTTATAAAAAATTTATTCATGGTGCATATTCCTCAATTAAACAATTATTAAAACTTCTTCAATATTTTTCCTGATATAAAAGTTACAGCGTAGTCGCCTCATAAATTCACGCAATAATACTATAAAACCACTTGAAAAAAGATAAACGGTTCTTATTTTCGAAAGAATCAACCATTTTAGAAAAGCATTCCTATGTTTTTTCAATGAAACGCGTCGTGTACGATGAAATTTGAGGAAAAAATCATGAATTTCAAGAAAAAATCTGAATGCTTCCCTGCCCTAAATATCATCGAATATTATTTCTTCTCTGGTCTCTTAACAAGTTAACAATGTTGTCAAAATGTTTATCAACTTCGTTAAGACTAAAATCTCTATGATGGAAAAACGTTTGATGTAGAGATATGTAATAATAAAATCCCACAAATGTGTCGACATTACACGGTTTTCATCACATCAATTCCCTGAAAGTCTTCACATCACAATCATAACCTGTTTGCTTTATTCTCTGCAAATAAATAAATGAATCGAAGTCATGGCGCAGGTTGTCGCGTAAGCGTCGTTCATGGGACCAAAGACTAACGTTGGAGACACAGAACAATGGTTTGTCTTGCGTGGCGGCAACATCGCAGCGCACCGTTATAGGCGACTGAAATTAAAATCGTAGCGCTATATCGGCGAGAATCAGAACTACTCATTTGGCGTTTCCAAAGAGCAACGCCTAGACGCCTTTAGCGAAAAGTAAACAAAACTTGTGCCGTTGCGATATTTCGTCCGTTAACGATACTGCTTTCTTGTTTTCGCCTATACCATTGTTTGAAGAGAAAATCGGCAATCTGGAATCGTCTTCTCAAAATTTCTGTGAAATATCACAGAAGATGGGTTAGGTTTAGTCATTGACCTCGAATCCTATGACCTAGGTTAATGGAGTTAGGATAGGTTAGTGAGAAAATAATTTTTATGAGTTCGTTTTAGAATATCGAGGAAAATATGAACAAATTATTAGTGTTTACAAACTGATCTTCGGGAAAATCGAAGAAGGAACTTATTTTGGTGTGAGAAATATGGCTTTGCAATTGCAGAAATAATCGGACAAAACTAAGTGTTTTTGTTATGAAATATCGTGTTTGTTACATTCTTATTCAAATAAGGTTAATGCTTGAGTATTTTCTAATTGTATCACCCAGAACATCTAATAATCACCTCAATTTCAATCAAAAAATATGAACTTTGAGGTGATTGCAGAGAATTGTTTCAGGCCCGTATTTGGCCATTTATTTTTTTCAAATGGCTATATCTCTTTCAGAGCCGAATTCGGAAAAATGGAAAATGAAAAAAAGGTTTTTTTTTGCTTCTATAGTTAAAATATATGTCCAAGTCGAAGACTCACCCTGAATACATAAGATAACGTCTAACATTCATGTGAGTTTTGTAATTTTAGTTGGCCTGAAGAAGGAAACGTAAGTTTCCTCAACATCCGAAAGCTTGGCTGAGACAATAAGGAGATAATTCCTAGAAAGATTACTGCATACCCGATTATCTACTGTTCATACAGGGTGTTTCACCATAAACTGGACAAATTTATATAGGCGTGTATGACCTCAAGAAAGTCTTTTTGTCTTATGACATATATGACCTCTGAAATAACGTTTCTGGTCACATCTCAGTGTTTTTCAGGGCTCAATTCAATTATGGTGTAGAATTCTGAAAAAAAAATCAAAATAGCGGAAAACCTGCGAAGTTGGAATTTTTATTTTGGTTGCCAATTTCGAAAGCATTATTTCAACGTAGGTATTCTATTTTCTAAAAATTTTCGTGAAAAAAATTCCCAAAATTTGAACTCGCTCAAAATTGTCGGAATCTTTCATGGTTAAACTATCTTTCATTCCAAATAAAAAATTTCCGGATATTAATTTGACTTCGCATGGTATTGGATGAGAAAATTCCATACCGAATTGTGGTGGAAAATCAAATATTTTAGTTTACATAATAATATTCAATTTGTCTTCACACCAATGATCTCTCAACCTTTAAACTTTTTATTACTACTGATTCTAGTAGCCCCAAAGTGCCATTCAGAGACAAAAAATATAATATTTTATTTTATAGTTACTTGAGCTTACTACAAATCGTAGAAAATTATAATTTAGGAGGTTTTTCGGGAAGCTGCATGAACAGTTTCATAGCGCTTCATAGCTTTGCCAGCAATTATTTAGACCTTCAAATTGATAATTCATACTGCAGTTGCATGGGAACACCATTTCAAGAAAGAAAATAATATATTTTTCAATTTTACATAAGTTTTGAGTAACTACAAGTGGTAGAAAATTGTTTTTTTGCGTTTTTATTAACGTGCGTTATGCGCGCTTTAATGGTATGGAATTCATAACCAGCGTCAGCAAGCATCAATCAAATGATATAGGTGCATAGAAACCCTGGTATAACGAACTAAAAATCGTGACCAAAAATTGTAGATTAAATAGGGCACTCTAGATTGTAGATCGGGTCTTAGTTCCGAAATCATCCGCAATATTTCGCGGTCGTGCGCTTTGCGGCAGAGGAAAATAGCGCGATCCCTTTCGGGATAAATCAAAAAGAAGACCCATCACAGATTTTCGATCGACAAGAAAGTCTTAAACAGAATCTAATCAGTTCCAACACCATGTATTCCATGATCATAGAAGGCTGTGATCATTGTATTATGACCAATAAAATTCTATATTTGAAAAATGAATCGATTTGAGAATCATACTACATACAGGGTGATTCTTTGACTTTAGGTTGATTGTTTAATATATTCGTGGTGCATATTCCTCAATCAAAACTTATTCAATATTTCTACTGGTATAAAAGTTACAGCGTAGCCGAAATTCACGCAAAAATACTATAAAACCACTTGGAAAAGACAAACGGTTCACATTTTCGGAAGGATCAATTATTTTAGGAAATAGAAGTACTCTTATGTGTTTCCAATTAAACGCGTCGTTCCGAGTTTTCCCTAATTGTATACGATTAAATTTGTGGAAAAAATCATGAATTTTAAGAATAATCTTAATGCTATCCTGGGTTAAATATCGTCGAATATTATTTCTTCTCTGGTCTCTTAACAAGTTAACAATATTGTCAGAATGTTTATCAATTTTGTCAAGACTAAAATCATTATGATGAAAAAACGTTTGATGTAGAGATATGTAATAGTAAAATCCCTCAAATGTGGGAGATGAAATTGAATTCAAAGAATCATGAAATTATACATTCTATACGCAGTTTCTATTAAAAATTCATCGTTACCGGTCCTTCAGGAAAATATCTACCGAAACAATACATATAACTCGACACTACTATTACATCAATTCACTGAAAGTCTTTTACAAAATCATCACCTGTTTGCTTTATTTTCTGTGGTTATCGCGTAAGCGTCGTTCCTGGGATCACAGACTAACATTGGAGACACAGAACAACGGTTTGTCTTGCGTGGCGGCTACATCCACAGCCTTCTGGAGGGTAGAGTAGGCCGTGCTACATCGCAGCGCACCGTTATAGGCGACTAAAATTAAGATCGTAGCGCTATATCGGCGGTGTTTGCAGAGAATTGTATCAGGCACGTATTTGGCCCAATTTCAAATTTTCAAAAGGCTATATCTCTTTAACAGAGCCGAATTCGGAAAAATGGAAAATGAAAAAAGGTTTCTTTTGGCCTCAAGAATCTACAGTTAAAATACAGGGTGACCACGGGTAGTATTTACATTTTGAAAACAGCAAAACGGTGTTGATTTTTCAAACAAACAATTTATTTACTTTTTTGACATGTTTGTTAGGATATGCCATTTAATTTAACTTGCAAAAATAATGTCAGGAAGGTGACGGCCGTCTTCTCTGATGCAGTTTTCAATTCTGTTGAGGAAGCTCTGCCATACTAGCTGTAGTGTCTCTTCGGTGATTAGTGCCACCTCTTCACGAATTGCCTCACAATCTTGTAAGGATGAAACTTGTGGTCTAGTTTCAAAATTTTTCGGACCGACTCACGTCCCATGTGTAATGAAGGTGCGTGCCGTCGAGCTGAACGACCAGGACTCGTAATCATTGCTGTTCTCACTCTTTCAATGTTCTCCGGAGTCCTCACTGTTCGTGTAGCGCCTGGTGGTTTTTTCGCCATAATGTTGCCTGTGGTCCGAAAACTTGTAACCCATTTCATAATCGTTGGTCGGGTAGGTACAGCTCCATGCCGTCCTACGTTAAAATGAATGCGAAAATCACGCTGAGCCGCTACCACTGAATCATTGTTTCTTACATAAGAATCGTACGTAAACACGCGATGTTGAACTGTCCACGGCTCCATTGCGACTGGAATACCTAATAGTGCGTTCCACTTGGCGATCACAACGATCAAAACGCTCCTTTGGCAGTTCCACATGGCGACTACGGTCGTTGTGGACGCGGCGAATACGTCACTCATGACGTCATTGTTTTCGCCCACGCTAAGCTCACAACGACCCATCCCAAGACTTGGGTCTTTGCGGTCGTTCGAGGAGTGGGGATGATAATTTGGTCACGGCCTGCTAAAGACTGATGTAGTAGGCCAATGCCAATCTAGCCCGTTCCACTTGAATGTTTGATTGCAACGATCGCGAGCATGTGGAATGGGATAAACAGCGGTCGTGAGCGTGAGCATTGTGAGCGCCAAGTGGAACGCACTATAAATGGCCACTGCTAAGGAGGTGAACGACCGCCCGCCCAACCTCCCCTAATTTGCCAAGGCCGAGTACAGTCGCATCAAAAATGTAAATACTTCCCGTGGTCACCCTGTATATGTACAAATATATGTATATGCAAAATATGTGTGAAATTGTCTGATGTAATGATCAATCATCGCACCATGACTTATTTATTCGCATTAATAGAGGATTGTGGCTCCAAATTGAAGACAGAAAATTTGTTCCGAATTGTAAACGCATCGCATATAAACTACGCCAAATTGAAAGTACTGAATGGGAAAAAAAAGTAAAGAAATTAGTGTCTGAATATTATACAGTATGGTGCAAATGAAAGGAATAAATTCGTTATTTCGTAAACCGGCGACTTTAAGGAAAAATCCTGAAACCCGTCGATTTTTATTTTCAAACGGGCTATTCGTAAGGATACCTCTTTATTTTTGACGTCATCTATGTGAGCGTGATGACGTCATCGCTTAAATTTTTAAATGGAAATGTGGGTGTTGTGATACATTATTTGAAAGGTCTTTTAGATACCCTTTCAGTCATATCAATAATTTACAGTAATTGATTTTTGTATTTGTTTAAAAAATTAATAACAATTTATTATTACAATGAATATTTAATACGTATTACCCATTAAGAGAAAATGATAATCGATATTCAGACGGATTTTTCAAACTCCGTCCGAATACCGATAATCATTTTCTCTTATATTTTCACAGACGTTAATTTCCCAACCAATATTACTTATTAAATACAACGAAACTTCAATTAAGTGCTTAAATTGTTTACCTTCAGCTTAAAAACAATGACGGCCTTTTCAAAATTTATTTTTGTGTGTCATTAAATACATCATACCAATCTATATATATAAAAGAAAGATGTTGGTTACACCATTTATAACTCGAGATCGGATGGACTGTTTGTTATGAAACTTCATATATGGGTTCGTCTACGGTCTGGCTATTATAAAATACAATAAAACTTTGAAAACATCGATGAAAATTTTACTTATACAGGAAATGCTTTTCCTTCTTTCGAGTAGGGCCACTAGGTGTCGTTACAGTTACGCTACAGCTTATTCGTACAGAGACAAGATAAGAGTTAGATGGCGATGTAAACAAATGGTGTGTAACTTGGGTTGCCTCCAACTCTGCGCTGTTGACTAAAGCCGAAATGTCTTAGTGTAGGATTACAGATCCCCAAAATGATTAGATTTCGTTGAGATATGACTGATATGAGAAAGGTTTCGTTCTCACCACTTAAGGTGGCGATATTTACACATTATGACTGATTATCATAAGTTATTTCCACAGTTTTATTTATCCAAAATAACTTAATCGTGAAGGTACTATATTTGACATGATCACCATTAGAAGGCGATGAAAGGCTAATACCACATCAAGAGGCGGGTGAATATCACAGTGAATTTTTATCGAAATGTCAAGTAAATCGGATTTTGGCGATCAGTTTCAATCTTTTTTCATAATTTGTTTACTGTTTTTGAATTTCTGTTTGGGTAATAAATATATATGTGGAAATAACTGAATCCATAATCAGTAAATTGCATAAATAGTGTTTCACATATTATTTTTGTGTTTCGATTATTCGATTAAGTGTCAGCTCATATCCATGGGAACATGGAAATCTCGCTGCTCCACCAACTGAGATGTTCACCAATTATTTTAAGTACAGATCTGGATTCTTGCCAAAGCCCAGCTTCATAGTCCAGCTTCATTGCCCATATTGGAATTATTATACGTATGACATTGTGGCGCCGCCACGAAACAATTCTTATATTTTCCAACAAAAAGTTATATATTCAAAAATTAGATACCGCTTAAATAAAGAGAATTCTTTTCGTGCCAATAACAATGGTACTAAAATTTTGTATATTTTGCCTAACTTATCTCCCGCTTGAAAAAAAACAACGATTAGTTTATACAACTTCAACGGTAGGTTTCACGAAGCGTAATCACTGCTTGATCTAGCATCAACTCGATTTGACAGTTCAAAAATCAGAGAACCAAGCCGTTGATCTCCGAATTGTGAAATCCACCTTAAGTGTCATTTAGGCGAAACAAAGTTCGCCGGGCCAGCTAGTACTTAATACATTTTATTAAGAAACCTGTTGAAATTTCATCAATAATATTTGTGACAATAAGCAAATCAATTACTGTACATATTAGTATGGCTGAATAGGTATTTGAAAGACCTTTCGAATAATGTATCACAACACCCACATTTCCATTTAAAAATTTAAGCGATGACGTCATCACGCTCATATAGATGACGTCAAAAATAAAAAAATATCCTTACGAGTAGCAGGTTTCAAAATAACGAATTTATTCCGTTCATTTGCACCATACTGTATATATTTTATCAGACATAGATACTTAATTGAAAACATTCGTAGTCCTGCATGTTCGCCATTAAGATGAGAGGAGGCGTCCGAAGAATATAGAAAACATCTTAGCTTTGTAATTAAAATGTATCAAAACTAAAGATTATGTGATCAACTAAAAGATGGTATGTTATTGTAAACGTCAGAAAATTTCCGGTATAATTCACTGTTGGGTATCTCACAAGGAAAATATTTCCTCTAAAATACCTCCGTTGCCATGGTGATCTGTGAAAATAACGTATTGGTTCAAAATTACAGGTATGGAATTTTCACCAAAGTTTTTTGAAAAATATTTTTTGGTTTATAAATTAATATTTCTATCCGGGTTATTCTGGAAGCCTATTAGCACGATTTTGGCCTTCGTGAGGCCCCCAATTTTTTGAATAAAAATAATGAAAGTATTCCGATCGTAATCTTTTTAAGGCTACAAAAAGAAAACCAATGGATATTTTTTTTCTGTTTTCACATCAGTATCTAGAATGAAAGATTGTTCAACCATAAAAGATACCAACAATTTCGGGTGAATTTTTTTTTCACCGAAGACATGAAAAAAGAAAGTTAGGTTCTAATTTTGGAGAACTTATTCCACTGGAAGTCTTAGAGAAGCGAATACGTTGTAATAATGCTTTCCTAATTGTCAACCGAGAGAAAAGTTCGAACTTTGCAGTTTTTCCTCTGATTGATTGAGCACTAAAAATACTGAGATGTGACCAAAAACCGTTATTTCAAATGTCACGCATAACTTACAACAGTTATCAGAATATTGCTCAAAGTTAACATTGAACAGGGTGTATCTCGCTTATGCTTCGAAAACGGGATATATGTCATAAGGCAAAAATTACTTTCCTCGATATCATCTAAACGGCTATATATGTTTGTCCAGTTTATGGTGAAACACCCAGTATATTATAGTTATGAAGATTTATACAAATTCAAACGGAACATTGACAAATCAATGTTACTGTCAGAGCATACTGATTATATGGGTAACTTGAGCTATCCTCAAATCGTTATATCACATCTATCTTTTCCAATTAAAATGATGAGGAATTTTCTGTGTGTTACTGTGTTACATTGAAAAGTTCATATTCCAAGTGTGGCCAATCTGCTTATGATAATTCTATGGTTTACTTCTTCAGATTATATTACATTCGGTTTCAGGGGCGAACAAGAAAGGGCAGTATGGCACTGTTCATCATAATGCCAATTACCGTGTATGGAAAGTACGAAAGAATGTTAATAGCAATACACTAATGAAAAATCAACTGAAACACACTGAACTAACTTTATTGGTTAGATCAAAACTAGATGCATGTGAGGTGAGTTTCTCGTTTTATTAATATGCATTCAAAACCCAAAGATGTGACAAAGGGTGCAGATTTTTGACATTTTAAAAGTGTAAATTAGCAGTAGTCCTGTGTGTCCTTTTGGAACTTAGCGTTTTGGTGGGGCAAATTTACCCGAGGTTAATTTTTATACCACAATTGAGCGATAACGAGGACTTTTGGCAGTTGAGTATTCTTCCCCTTTGCCCTATCCCTAGATCCGCCTATGTTTGCGAAGTGGGGTTTCGAAGGGACTATTTTAAGTAACTTCGGATGTGTAAGGCGGTTCAGAACATTATAGAACTGATTATTTTCTTAACGCAAGCAAATATCATTGCAAACGTTATTTTTCGCATAATATACACCCACGAAATAAAACACATTAACCATCAACGTGGTTCACACTTCACAGTAAGCCTCGAGTTGATAATCCTGGGCAATTTTTCAATTGCTAGTTCCTACTGTAGAAGAAAGGTGGGCCATGGTGGTTCTCTTGTACTGCTTAGAAGAGGTTTTTCGTTTTTGGCTCTCCACTCCATCATGGAATATTCTGTAGAAAATCACATACAGGGTGGGCTATCCATAACTTTCCACCCCGAATTTTTAGCTTTGGGATGGAATAACGAAAAAGCGCTCGGACAGGTCAAATTTTGTTGAAAGGGTGACAAATAAGCGTGTTAAAATGAGTTTGATATCACCACCCCTCTAGCTGCAACCCCAAACAACTCTCATTTTTGAATAGGGAAAAGGGGCCGAGCAGCACCTCGTTGGAAAGGCAATTCAATTTCCTGCACGAGTGTATTTTTTTTTCGTCGGTCTATTATTATACAGAGTGACTCAGTATTCCATCAATAACTTTCACACGACGAATTTGGATCTTTGAGATGCAAAAAAACGCTCGGGCGGTTCAAAAAATGAATTCGATATCACTACCCCTCTAGCCGCTACCCTAACAGCAATTATTCCAATTCAAACGAAAGCGCACGATTTACCTTGTAAATATTATTGTTTTCACGTTTTCAGTTATGGTCAAAAATAATTGCTCTAAGTGGTAGCGGCTAGAGGGGTAGTGATATCGAATTCATTTTTTGACCCGTCCGAACGTTTTTTCCATCTCAAAGATCCAAATTCGGCGTGTGAAAGTTATTGATGGAATACTAAGTCACTCCGTATAATAATAAAGCGATGAAAAAAATACACCTTTGCAGGAAATTGAATTGCCTTTCCAACAAGGTGCTGCTCGACCCCTTTTCCCTCTTCAAAAATCAGAGCTTAGATGTTGCAGCTAGAGGAGTAGTGATATTAAACTCATTTGAACACCCTTATTTGTCCCCTTTCAACAAAATTCGACCTGTCCGAGCGTTTTTTCGTTATTCCATCCGAAAGCTCAAAATTCGAGGTGGAAAGTTATGGATGGCCCACCCTGAATAAATCTTCGCTGCATAAGTTTCAACAAAGTTTTATTGTCGATATATCGACCTCCATCCGGTGATTGCCTTGAATTTTTAGATCAGTAGAAACTTACATTGAATTTGTGAGATATATGATACTGTTATGGGCAGCTTCAATATTGATTTAACCGAAAAAACAACCAAATTTGAAGCTGTTGACGAAAATCCTGGGATCTTTCGGGTCGAAAATAATATTCGATAAACTTTCGCGAATAACGGTGAGTTCAGTTAAATGTATTGACAATGTGTTCACAAATTGCAGTAATATTATCAATAAGCGAACACTAAACTTTCATGTCTACCATCCAGCGCAATCATTTGCGATTAGAATGGAACGTATATCTGAAACAAAGTAGAAAAAAATTTACATCGGAAAATATGCGGGAGTTTCAATGTGCCCTTTTTAACACAAACTGAAGGGGAGGGCCCATTATTATTTTTTTTGCATTCCCAACCCTGTTCTACTAAGAGAGAGGTTAAAACATGAAAAGAAATTCACAAGAAGAAAACACGAAACTTGTTCGTCTGAAAAATGCAGCGCATACTGTTTGTGAAGTAAGGAGGGATGATCAATCATTAAATGCGTATGTATAGGTTTGTCAAGCGGAATAATTGCACAAAAGCTTTGGATGATTCACTTTTAGAAAAAATTAGAAATTCCACATACCGAAGAAAATTAAAGCTGGAAGAGTGTTGGAAAATGCTGGCAGCTTGTTGCTAGGGTTTACAATCAATTTTTTAGATGTATTGCTGATTTGGTTAAATCTGTAGAGCCAGCCGAGGATTTCGAGAAATTTTTGGAAAAGAAAGGATTTGGTGATGTCGATCAGTGTTTATGTTTCCAGCAACGAAAAATGAGATCATCCAGGTCATGAGTACGCTTCAAAACGTTGTTGGATTTCAGGAAGACATTTGACTTCGCGAGCCACGAAAAATTACCATTCATGTTTGGATGAACAGATCTACAACTGCTTCGACAATTCTTGTTGGATAGATGGCAGAAAATAAACTTGCGATGACTTGAAGATGTCTCCTCACGATACCAATAGAGTGAACATAAATGGGGATAGGGAGCTATCCCTGATATGCAAATGAATTGCTACTAAAGACCAAAACTAAAACAATATAAAAAACCGAATGTCATGAAGAAGAATATAAAGGGGCTGGGTTTCATAATTGATTTGACTCTGACCTGGGGGCCGGGGGATCACATTGACTCGCTTTGCGCTAGATTGGAGACAACGATTTTCACTATTAGGGCCGGTCTTATGGAGGGCACGTTCAATCGGAGGTTACTCAAACGAGGATTGGAAGTCAACCCTCGTTTGAAAAAAATTCGGTATTATAAACGTCTTTGCGGCGTCGGTTGAACAACCTCGGAGTGAGGTCGCTTTTTTTGGGTTGGCTAACCTGAATCTTATTTCTTGAAGTATTTTGGCACGTTTTCTTATAGCATGTTAGGATAAATCCAAAAATCGTAGTTCAATAAAAATAACAAGAAGCTAATTCGAAAATATTCTCGTGTTTTGTTAGCATCACGGCGTTGAATTCCTACATCAAAACAAATTAATAAAAATATTTTGAAATTTATGAAATGAGGTCGTACTTCGTAGGAATTTTTAATTTTTTTTCACTCGAAGCTATTGGCAAATACGCTGTCAGAATTTCCTTAGTTTGATTTTACTATTGTTGAATTAGGATCGTAGTTAGGATATGAAAAGAAAGCGAGTTGACAGTATTGTGACAAGGTTGAATAAAAAGATTGAAAGGACGTCCGACTTTTTTACTAAAAAATACTAGTTCAGCAGATCTTTGACCAGGAACTGAACATTTGGTGACCCCGACGTGATCATGAGCCGTGAAGAAAAACAGAGACCTCAAAGAAGTGGAGCTGGAATAAATAGGAGTTCATCTCAAGACTTCGTTTGGCCTGACAAGTTTGGAAGGAAAGAGAACTTGGGGCATGACAAAGGAACGATGTTGAGAAAGGAACCTTTAGTTGGGAATTTCAGACTTCAAGAAAAGAGTGAGGTAAACAAAGGCGTAGAGGATCGAGAAGAAAACTGTCGCATGTCAACAATAAGTACGAGAAAAAGTCCCAGAACGACAAGAACGGCAAGTATAAATGAGGCCAAGAAAAAACTTGCTCTGGAGGATAAATTGAAAAAACTAGAATTAGAGATGAAGAAGCAGGAAATTCAGTATGCCCTAAAACTATTACAATTGGAAAGTGAATATAGACAAGAAGTTGAATCGAGAGCTAAAGTGGAAGAATCAGTTGAAGAAGAAAACAAAACATTATGGAAGCACAATAACGACGTCATAAATATTAAAAGTGACAGTATTGATGATAGTGATCTAGATGTAAGTTATAAGGGTACAAATAATAACACAAAATATTTAAGATCTTTGAAAATCAATGATGATGAATATTCAGTTCTATCTGATCAGCAAAACAAAAGAAATATTTTGATTAAAGTCAACAGCCAAAATACGCAAAGCGATAAAATCTCATCTGAAAAAGAAGGGTATCAAACTTGTATTGATGAGTCTCTGTCAGAAGATATAAAAGAAAAATATACCGATCGCCATAATATCAATAATATATTTGATTCGAAATATACCGGGATGGTCCAACGAGATCCTCCGAGAGATCTCGATCAAACTTCCACTAATGATGAACCAATGTATTTGAACCATTCTGGATCCAATGTGATAGAACCTGAATTATTCAAAGTATCAGATTCAGATCAAAGAGAGAACTGTGAACTGAAATGTTAAGACAATGATCTGGAAAGTAAGGGTAGTGATGAATTTTTCTTAGTTGATTACTCTCGACAAAGAAAACTAACAGAAAATATTTCCAAGATGGGTTTAGATGAAACTGACCACACAGAGATGTTGACAGAAAACCCAATAGCATACACGAAGTGTCTGAAGGAGTACCACTATGATATACAAGATTGTATGAAAGCCTTCATGGACAAAATGGGGAAAGAGGAAATGTTTGATGACGACAATTTCAATAATATAATTTTGCCTTTTGAGTGCAGGTCAGCTCCGAATGTTATGGATCGATCATTCGTCATGATAATTTATGATCCTGGACCTGAAAAATATAGAAGGCGATCGATCAGCTTTGAAACTGTTCATGAATAATAAGAAATGCAGAGGAATTATTAAATGGTTGACGTCAAAACCAATTATGGCAAATTTAGGCGATCTGTTCACAAAATTTGTATATTGGAAATTGAAAACTGATTATTTTTGGCTTGGGAGAATGTCAGAATTTCCTTAGTTTGATTTTACTATTGTTGAATTAGGATCGTAGTTAGGATATGAAAAGAAAGCGAGTTGACAGTATTGTGACAAGGTTGAATAAAAAGATTGAAAGGACGTCCGACTTTTTTACTAAAAAATACTAGTTCAGCAGATCTTTGACCAGGAACTGAACATACGCTGTCAACTTATTCGAATCGAACGATCTAAGTTTGTACTAGGTACCTATTTTGATATTCTAGAAAGTCTTATCTCAAACTCTTATGCCAAGTAACCAAACATGAAAGGTTCGTTGGGTGTGTAAGCATCAAAAATTACTTGCCAGTTGACACGCACACTTTCATAGCATAAATACTCACTTCAGTGGAGTCTCGTGACCTCGTGAGGCGTTTATATAAAGAAAATCATTTCAATGCATTTTAACGGACCTTGAAAATTTTTCAAAGTCTGCATATCGCATATCCGCCAGAAGTCGATATATTGTTTATTTTACCAACAATAAACAAGGTCAGTAGTATAAACAAATCCTGGTATATTTTTTATGCCACGATACCTGAAAATGCGGGTATATGGTCGGCCGTCCTTTTCTTCAGAAAGACTACTTATCTGTGGGGTTTTTCACATCGCCTTGAAAAAGGCGTTTCCACTTTTAGTAACACTCTCAATTAAACCAAAATGAAAGTAATATCAGGTTATCCAACGAAAAAAACGATAGGAAAATCTGTAACTCAACTGAGCACGAGAAAACGATGTTACAGGTTACAGTTTCATAATATCAACAAATCAGGTGATGGGGAGTGGCAACATCAGTATCCCGAATCCTGCAGAATCACGGAAAGGTCCGATCGGCGATAGTTGCATCGCCTCAAAGATCGAAAAATAGCGATCCTTCGCATCCCTTCGCCGCCCTTCGGGTTCCTTCGCCTGCTTCGAATTTGCACTGGATGGAGACGAAATAATCGTCGCCTCTACGTCCTAAAGGGATTATTAAGCAGTGGCGGCGAAGAAAAGTTTTATTATTATTTATTTGACAAAAGTTAAGAAAAATTCTATAACCTCAAAAAAATTTAAAATGAATACAAATGAACATAGCTAGGCAAAAAAAGTATAAATTACAATTGAAAATAATAAGCAAATACAAAAACAAGAAAGGAAAAAAAAGAACTTTCCCACCAGTTGTGTTCACGCCAAGTTGACGTTTTCAGATCAATTTTTCCAATTTTGAAAATTTCAAATATTTTTAATGTTGCTTTTGTATCATGAGGAATTTTTAATATTCTTCATCTCACCTTCCAATACGCGAAGAACTTCTCAGCTGTGCGAAGCATATGTCATATTGTGATTTTAAATTCATACTCAATTCAGTTTAGTTTATTGTATCCCCAAAACAACTATTGCTGACTAGTTGCGATGGATCTATGTATAGCGGTTGAATTGAGTCTATAGTTGCGCAAGCCGTAGTTGTGCAAATAAATATTGAAATAATTGTTGTGAAAAGAGTGAAAAACTATTTTAGTTCTTAAATTTTAATTCATTTTTTGCAGGTTTCACAAACAGGATCTCTGCTGCCAGTCATTATCAAACCCAAAATTGAATTACAATTAGAATATGGTGCCAATATCCCAACAAAAAGTGAACTTTCAAGAGAATGGACTTCATTATTTTTCAGACCATATTCGAATTTATACAGAGGTAATTTATTGTGATATTACGTGAAATAATATATGTACTAGTATGGGCCAGCAGATCTACCCTTTGAGTAGTTATCCTCATCGTAGAACTCGGGTGATTTCATTGGTGAAATGTCAAAGTTTGATCAATTTTCCTGAAGAAATCGGAAAATTATGGGAAATATGAATACCAAGCTATTTTGCATCGACTTTTCCTTCTTCGATCCGTATATTTACATCAGGGCTAGGATATCTGTGAAAAAAAATTTATCGAGTGGACTGGCCCGAGGGAATCTGTCGAAAAGTGGATCCAGAAGAATTATGAATATACGGTGCGGAAATTTTTTTACGGTTGGAAAGGGGAATAATCGATTCATACGTGGGTGAAATTTCGATTATCTAGGCGAAGTAGAAGTATTTTTGAAAAATTCGCGAAAATGGCGAGAAAAAAAGGGCAATTTTAAAGCCCTTTATCTGGGTTGTCTCCAGTACTGACACCCCTCTATTTCATCCCAAGAAAAGTTTCTCCGTGTTCGAGGTGTCGAAAAGTCTTTCCATCTTCCAGTCGAATATCTTCTCTTGCGTCTTCAGCTTTTCCCCTGCGCAGATGAAAGACAGCACACTTGTCCAAACCGAATGACATTCCCATTGCTGAGGTGTAGTCTGAAACGATATTCAGTAGTTGCTGTAGTGCGGGCTCGGAGGGAGCGTAGAGCTTCAAGTCGTCCACGTACAAGAGATGCGAGATCAGGTGGTTCCTTCTGCCTGGTGGTCCGGCCTTGTATCCTATTTTGCTCTCCCTCAACTCAATTGTTAGTGTTATGAGTGTTATGCAGAATAATAACGGGCTTAGCGAATCTCCCCGGAAAACTCCTCTGCTGTATCTCACCCATCCCGTATAAACGGTTCGACCTTCTGCTCGGATGGCAAACTTCGTTTTCCACATCGCTATGATGTTTTCTATCGCGTGGATGATGTTAGGGTGGACTTTCAGCATTTTTAATAACCGTACTATCAATTCGTGTCATATGCTTTCGCGTAGTCCGACCATGATATGTGTAAGTCGCGCTTGTAGTGTCTGGCGTTTAGACATACGCTCTTGTCTATGGGCAAGTTGTCCTTGCATCCTTGCACTTCTTTCTTTGCTTCCCTCTGTTCGTAGATAATGTCCCACACTTGTCCAATAACCCTCAGTATTTGATCTTGAATTACACTTGTGAGGATCTTATACAGTGTATTGAGGCAAGTGATTGAGCGATTGTTCTTAGGTTGCCCTAAATCACCTGATTTTGGTATCAGCACTGTTATACCCTCCAACAACCATGATGGAATTGGCTCACGGCGAGTCAGCATCCCGCTGAATAATCTTGCCAGGTGTTGATGTGTTGCTGGAAATCGCTTCCACCAGTAGTTTTGTATACCGTCCAGTCCAGGTGCTGTGAAATCACGCTTGTTCGTAAGGGCTTGTATAATATCTTCGGTTGATATTTCAGAAAGTTCATCGTTCTGCTGTTGGTTTTGATCACACATCTGCTGGAATCTGAGAAGTGCTGGAGTATCTCTAGTTTCTGCTCGTTGTTCATACAGGCTTTTTCAAAATTATTCGACCTCTTGAGGTGATGGTGGGTTCTGTGCCTTTTGTTGTTGGGACTGAAATAATTTCGATGGTTCTACGGTGAAGGTGTTGTTATCTTCAATCCATTTTTGCTTTTTTATCAGTTTCTTTCGCGCTGCTGCAAGTGATCTTATTTTATATACAGCTTTCTGCTTCAGTAGATGGACTGTGGGCAAGTCTACTATATGATGTATGGAACGAAGCTCCTCAATCATATCCTTCATTTCCTTGCTTGATTCAATTTTGCCTTTCAGAGCATCTATGATACATTGGTACCAAGATGCCTGCTGCCTCATTGATTTTATTTTGATGTCAAGCCGACTGAGTCTTAACTTATGCTTATCCTTCTTCGTAGCTGTACTTTTCGGTGCACATAGAAGTGAAGCGGCCGCTCTCACTGCAGCCACCACATCTTCTAGTGAACAGGTCTCGTTAAGATGGTCTTGAATTATGTTATCAAATACGGCTAGATCTTCAGCCTTATGTCTTATTTTTATTCGGGTGGCCTTGACCAGTGGGTTTCTAACGGCAGCCTATAATGATTCCCTTGTATTGACGATTAACTTAGGAACATCTCTCACCGTTCTTGGCCTTTGTTGGTGTTGGTCTGGATCATCTGTCACCTGCTTTTCAGCTAGTTCTATAACTAGAACATCTCTACCTGTTGCGTTCTTGGCCTTGCCCCCAGGGCTATTGCTTGGTGTTGTTGGTTTGGAGCATCTGTCACCTGCTCTTCACCGTGTTCTATTTCTGGAACCTCTCTCACATGTTCTGTTATTGGCCTGTTGGAGCATGTACCAGGCCTACAGCTTGTTCTTCAGCTGTGTCAATCGTCAATTGCTTATGTTGGCTCGAAGCATCTGTCACCTTCTCCTCAGCTTGTTGTTCCGTCCTTTCTTGCTTTTGAGACCGCCATAAGATTCCTCTTCTTTTGAGATGACTGATCTGATCTCTAAGGTTTTGCTGCGTCTTGTAGTCAAGGTCTGGATAATTTTCGCACGACAGACCATGCAGCCTATTCATGAATCCTCGTCTTTCGGGTCTTGATTATCTGTATAGCGCAGACAGCAGGCTATGCTGCTCGGGCGTCCACTTGTGGCGTCTCCTTTGTGCCGTCCTGTTTCGGCTGCCGGTTTCGACTGCGGGCTGCTCTTTCGAGCGTTGAATCCCTATGCGACCGACAACCTGAACTCTCTCCACGTCGATGTCCTCCTCGTCTAAAGGCATAGCTTCTTGTATGACAGGCGCCTGCCTTCTCAGCATCCTGCCGTTAGTGTCCCGCATGCTGTCACGTCCAGCACCAACTCCAGGCGCGCCCTGACGATCCCCAGGCAGCGACTGTTTTTTGAGCCTTAGCTGATATCTGTCCGACATCGGTTGAAAGTGACCGGGGTCCGAGCGATAGTCACACCCGTATACTACAGAGTAGTACCCCCTATGGATCTATGGGGTTTCGCTGTAGAGGTAGCACCTTTCATGTCGGCCGGTCACACCAAGTGTCATAGACAGGAGGTGGGTCGAGATGACTGGTCCTCACAGGGTTCCCAGTTCTCACTTATGGCTCCTAGTGCCACACTCCGGGCAACTGTATTGACCTACAGGCTAAACTAAGTGAGGGTATGGCGAACACCAAGCGGTGCGGTGCAGCAGCCGTACCGTCAGGGAGTGAAGGCGGCAGTTCTCTCCTATCCCCGCCAACACTTACCTTATTTACAAGCGAAGCTAGTATGGCCTCACCGGTTGTAAAACTGCGTCATGGCAAGAAGAGGGGGCTACCATGATATTTTCCCCCAAGAAAACCCTATGAACATGTCTAAAACCTGCGATCCGACCAACACTCGGGGCAGCGACTCCAGGGTCGCTTGTGTGAAATGGACTACTGGCTGTGATAGGGTGGTAACCAGGCTCTACACAGAAAATATGAGACTGGACCACAACTAACATCGTCAATGATGAAGATCTGCACCTGGAACGTCAGAGGTCTCAATGCCCCAGCTAAATTTCAAGTCCTAGAACAAACTGTGAGAAAACAAGCTATAACAGGAATCTCAGAAACGCACTGGAAATCGTCTGGACATTTATATCATCGGAGAGTAACCTGGTGGTAAGCTCCAGCAACTGCAGCAACTGAATCGCGAAACGGCGTGGCCATAATAATCAACAAGAATATAAAAGACTCATTTCTCGGATATGAAACCATTAGCGACCGAATCGTGACTGTAAAACTGTTCAATCAAACTGAATGTCATTCAAGTGTATGGACTTCGACCTCATCTCAAGAAGAAATCGAGCAATTCTATAATGAGCTCAACAATGTACTCAGCATAATAGCACGGCGAGAAATGACACGGATAATCGGGGATTTTAATGCCAAAATCGGTCGTACGGATGAAGATGATCATCTTAGAGCAGTTGTAGGAATGTTCGGAATGGGAGAAAGGAACGAAAGAGGAGAAATGTTTCTTGACTTTTGCACAGAAAACAATCTTTTTGTCGCCAACTCAAATTTTCAACACCACGTTCGCCATCTTTATACCTGGCAGTCCCCCGATGGACGCACTAGAATCCAAATAGACTACATTTTGACTCAGTCTAGGTCGAGGTCCTTCATAAGAAACACAAAAACCTACCCAGGTAAGGACTGCGGAAGCGATCATAATGCACTGGTAGCTGAGCTATGCCTTAAACTCAAAAGGCCATTAAGAAATTCACGAAAAGGAAACAAATGGCACCTCATCCAAGAAGACTCATATAAACATGAAATAAGTAAAGCCATAGAGGAATTACCACTATCACGAATGGATGACCTGACAGCAAATGACCTATGGAAATTGCTCAGAGGCGTTCTTGAGGGCTCAGTGGAAAAACATTTGAAGAGTCAGCAAATAAGAAATCCATGGATATCAACAAATACAATGCAATTAATAAACAAGAGACAAAAAGCAAAAATGAAGGGAACACAGCAGAATCTCAACCAATACAACAAGCTAAACAAATTAGTTTACAGAACTGACAAAATAGTTATTTATGTACCAAGTGCGTTATATGGATCCTAACGCCCGGAGGGAAACATTCATCCCTAGGGCCTTTGGCCCGAGGGATGAATGTTGCCCGATGGGCGTTAGGATCTAATAACGCTCGTGGTGCATACAAGATTTTATTTTTCACGAATATATCATTTAATTACAATAAAATTCGATTGCTCCTATGATTTTTTTTTCCATTTAACTTTCAGTAGTAACCATGGCACTTGTTAATATTTTGAAGTTCGTTATTGCTTTCATCATTTTATTAAGTGAATGTCATTACTGTTTTCGTTGTGAAGATTTAAAGAAATAACAGAAATGAATAGCAATTTGCCAAATAATATAATTGAAAATGCAGCCAAAGCTGCAAATAATCTATTACCAGAAAAATCCAGACTCGTCTACGACAAGGATTATGAAACATTCCATCAATGGAAGTTGAAAAATGAAATAATTGCTATAGATGAAATAGTGTTATTGGCGTACTTTCAAGAATTGGTATGCTATTTTATTTTTCATTTTGTTCATGTGTGGGTAATTTTTTTTTATTTCAGTCTGAAAAATTTTGTCCTGCGTCAATGTGGACGAAATATTCTATTTTGAAATCTACACTGATTGTCAATGAAAATATCAATATTTCACAATTCTCCCGGCTAGTAGCGTTTTTAAAAATGAAATCTAAAGGATATATTCCGAAGAAATCCAAAGTTTTGACAGCAGAACAAGTTCATACATTCATCAATGAAGCTCCTGATGAAATTCATCTTCTTCATAAAGTAGTTCTAATAATGGGTGTTTTTGGAGGACTAAGGAGAGATGAATTAGTGAAAATGTCTATCAAAGATATAGAAGATAAGGGTAGCTGTTTACTTGTTAAAATACCTGAAACTAAAACCGGTATGTCAAAAGGATTTAGCATTGTAGAGGAAGAAAAAATAGGAGCTTTGGGGCTGGTCAGAAAATATATATCCTTGAGATCCAGTGGAGTGAAGAATCCTAGATTTTTCCTCACGTTCCGAAATGGTCGGTGCACCATCCAACCTGTTGGCAAAAATACCATGGGAAGTGTGCCTTCGATGATTGCCAAATACTTAAAATTGGATAATGCAAATGAATATACAGGACATTGTTTGAGACGGACTTCAGCAACTCTTTTAACTGAGGCTGGTGCATCATATGAAACGTTAAAAATGCACGGAAGATGGAAGAGTGCATCTGTGGCGGAAGGTTACATCGAGCAGAGCATTTTTTCCAAAAACAAAGTATCGACGATGATTGTGAATTCGGTAACAGATTCTCATGAATTCTCTAGTGGTTCTCTTTTGAACGAACTTCCAAGTACTTGTGGTCAAGTTTTCGCTCCTCAGGTTTCGAAAACATCCCAAGATTCACGATTGAAGAATTTTTCCGGGAAATTCGAAAACTGCACTTTTAATTTTAATTAAGAAAGACTTTGTTTTCGTTTGTTGAGTTGTATTATTAAAATGAGTTGTAGTATTAAAATTCTGCGAAATAAATAATTTCTTTCTAGCTTATTTTGCTTCTCGCACAACGAGCGGGCGTTATGATCCATAATGCCCGCTAAAATGCCCACGGGCATAATGAGTGTATTTATAGCAACCGTTTCTAAGGTAAAATAAACATATAATGTACAAGTGAAAAATAAACAATTTTATTGACTCCATCTGCAAAGACATAGAGAGACACAGAACTGAAAACAACCCCCGAGATATTTTCAAAAAAGTCAAATTCCTGTCGCAGAGTTGCCAACCCAGACGTACCTGTAAAAGTAAAAGTACGGCAACCTGTAAAAGATAGGGACGGAAATACGCTGACTGATCTAAATCTGATACTGGAAAGATGTCGACAATATTGTACCGAACTGATGGCGGTCGATAATCCTGCATATCAAGACACTTTCAATTTCAGAGGATTAACTGAACCAGACATCCTATGCAGTGAAGTAGAAACAGCCATCAAGAAGTTAACAAACAATAAAACACCTGGCGCCGACGGAATAGTTGCAGAAATGATAAAAATTTCAGGAGACGGAGGAGTTCGTCTAATGCACCTTATATGCAACAAAATCTGGACATCTGGAACATGGCCTGACGATTGGATACGGTCAGTGATCCACTTTTTTATCGAAAAATTGTGTTTAGTAATGAAGCTCATTTCTGGTCGATCGGCTACGTAAACAAGCCAAATTGCCGTATATGGAGTGAAAAGAATCCTCAAGAAGTGCTGCAGGTTCGATTGCTCCCTGAAAATGTATGGTGTGCTTTACATGCTGGAGGCATCATCGGTCCATATTTATTTAAAAACTATGCTGGAGCTAATGTTACAGTGAATGGTGCTCGTTACAGATCATCGATGATCAACGATTATTTGTTTCAAAATTTGAATGGTATCGACCCAGAAGTGTTTTGGTTCCAACAAGAATGTGCTACACCTCAATCTGCTACCGTAATAATTGATTTATTGAAATAATTTGTTACAAGCTAACAATTGATAAATAAATATCCAAAACACCCAATATCTATATTATGGAAAGAATTATTTGGCGATAACATTATTTCGGTGAATGGTCCAATTAATTGGCCTCCCAGATCATGCGACATAACTCGAATGGATATTTTCTTTGGTGTTATGTAAGGCATTGGTTTATGCGGATAAACCAGAAACAATAGACGCTTCGGAAGCCAACATAACTCGAGTTATTGCTGAAATAAGGCCTGAATTACACGAAAAAGTGTTCCAAAATTGGTCTGGTCGGAAGCGGTTCTTCAGAGCTAGTCGTGGTGGACATAAGCCGGAAATTATTTTTAAAATATAAATGTCATAAAATCATCTTTCAAATAAAATTTGGCTTCAATCTAAATTAAAATGTGTTTTATTTCAGTTCAATGTTCCATAGGGTGGTCCAGATCGTAACCAAGAAATTTTAACCACGTATTCTGCATCAAAAATAAGCCCTAGTTTGTCATATAAACATATGTCGAGAAATATTTCCTCTATGAGATTCGGGGTGTTACAATTATAGAAAAAAAATGTTTTTATTAATAACTTTCACACTGCTTGAAATATCTTTATGAAATTTGAGACATAGATTTCGAGCGTCAAGGAGCACTTTTTGCATAATATCATTTCTTTTCTATTCTACCAGTGGCGTCCGTACTGCAGCGAGACTGAATATTTTCAGATAAAAATATGATACGCCACTGGTTTTCCGACATTAAAAATTACTATTTAAATCCTTATTTAATCAGGAGCAAATTCGGTCTCTTCACTTTTTGCTGTACGAGTCACCGTGTCCAGTTAAAAAAATAAAACACATTTTCATGCATGCAGAAATCGCCAAAATTTGATATAGCAATAAAAAGCTTACTACGGTTTTGTAGCTAAGATTAGATAAATTCATCACACACCCAACTCCTATTTTTAGGGTAGAATAATTTGATTAAAAAACTTAAATGACAGTTTTGGTTTCCAATTACTCGTTTCAATACAAGCATATCCATAAAAAACTGTAATTTCCTTTTTGTGGAAAGCAATGTGTGCCATGGAGAAAAAAACTGTTGTCAGCTTCGAACATTTATTTGAAGTGTGACAGTAATTTATCACAGTGATAAGTCAGTTTCTCTTTAACAACTAAATGCCTTTTTGTTTTACGGGTCAGGAACAAGCCGATATCCATTTCTGTTATGGAGTGGCAAATGGAAACTCGGCGGAAGCAGCTAGGGAGTACTGAAGAAGATTTCCGAGAAGACGCCATCTGCATTCCTCAGTGTTTTTCAACATTCACCAACGATTTAGAACTAATGGACTTAGTACTAGACCTGATGACAGGCAGAATAGGGTGAATATTGGGCAAGAAAGGAACAATAACAGGATTCTTCGTGAATTTGATAGGAATCCAACAACAAGCAGTCGAATAGCAGCTCGCACACTTCGATTTTCTAAGTTAAAAATTCTTCGAGTTTAAAAAAAAACCGTCGACATGTTTTCCATTTGCAACCCGTCCAAGGTTCACGAGAAGGTGATGAACAGCGAAGGTTATTTTTTTGCCAATGGATTCTTCGTTCAATTGAGCAGAATAGAGGCTTTTTGAATACCATATTATGGACTGATGAATCGTGTTTTACTCGTCGGGGCGTGGTAAACTTTCATAACCAGCATGTATGGGCTCACGAAAATCCACATCCCATTCGACCAAGAAATTTCCAAGTAGAATTTAGTGTTAATGTTTGGCTTGGAGTTTATAATAGTCACCTATTTGGACCCTATTTCATACCAGAACGAGTTAATGGTAAAAATTTTTACAATTTCTAATGGCAGAGCTTGCAAAAATGTGGGAAAATATTCCTTTAGAATCAAGATTAGCGGCTTGGTTTCCACTTGACGGTTGTCCAGCCCACTTTCATAGAAATGTGAGGAACTGGTTGGATAATAATTTCCCAGAAAGATGGATCGGACGTAATGGGCCAGTCAGTTGGGCTCCTCGGAGCCCCGATATTACTCCTTAGGACTTCTTCGTATGGGGGTTTTTGAAAGAAATATGTGACTCCTGTAAACTCATTGGCCGTATTCAAAATGCTTGCGACGAATTGAGAAATCGAAATTTAGCTGCTATTGTCGGATCTGTTAGACGTCGATGTGAATTATGTGTTCTGCAAAATGGTTCATACTTCGACATCTTCTTTAAGTTCGTTTTGAGTGTGGTTGTTAATGCTTATTTTTTTTAGTTACACGTTTCGTTCACAAAAATAGTCTTATTATTATTATTATTATGTACCTACCACCATATCAAATTTTGGCGATTTCTTCATGCATGAGAATGTGTTTTATTTTTTTAACCGGAAACGGTGCCTCGTGCAGCAAAAAGTCAAGAGACCGAATTTGCTCCTAATTAAATAAAGATTTGAATAGTAATTTTTATTTTCGGAAAAACCAGTAGCGTATCCTTTTTTTATCTGAAAATATTCAGTCTCGCTGCAGTACGGACGCCGTTGGTAGAATAGAAAAGAAATGATATTATGCAAAAAGTGCTCCTTGACGCTCAAAACCTAATAAGTCTCAAATTTCATAAAAATATTCCATGCAGTGTGAAAGTTATTAATAAGAAACATCCCTTATCTCGGAGACAAAACATTTCTCGACATATGTTTATAAGACAAACTAGGGCTTATTTTGATGTAGAATACGTGGTTAAAATTTATTGGTTACGATCTGGACCACCCTGTATAACTCTGAAAAAACACCCGATACTTGAATACAAAATTAGCCATTAGCAAGTTGCACACATGAGTGCTTCTAATTTAAGATCTACGTCACAATCCACAGGAATTTTGAAATTAACATCCATATGTATACTTTCACGATCTTTTGCTTTTTCATAAAATAATGTGACAATAAAATGACGAAACGCTGAAGAATCAAGATAAAAGACGAACAAATCCATTATTGCTATCGTATCGCTGCATCACACTTAATCTTTTCATATACTAGTGACATTTTGCACGTTATTGTTTTATTGTTGAGCATTCGGACCAAAACTAGGACCGCGATAGGCCGGAATCCTTAATCTACATCAATCAAAAAATATTGAAAACCCAATTCGCTATCGAACAGATACTGAGCGTAAGATTTCGAAAAACATTAATAATATTCATTTGAATCAAAAAATAAGGCCTCAATACTCTTATAGACAATAGCAACGGATGATTGCCTTGAACTCATTACTTTGTCACTCATGAATTAATCATTCTAACCTTTTTATAGTGAGGATGCACTGGAACAGTGCAGAAGTAGTAAGCCTTGAAAAATGTTCTATCCAGAAGATAACTAATGAGGCTAATAATCTTTATCAATATAAACCAGTTTTGGGACTGGGTATATTAAATGATGTTCTTACAAAGTTGGTCGAATTGAATGAAGGAAACTACCTCTTAGCACACTCAGCAAAGCATGGATCCTTTGCTTCTTTATTGAAAGAGTCGAATAGGTAAGTGGATGTCTGAATTTTATGATTTATCTAATATGCACTCTTATCATGATTTCAATAATAGTATAAAAGTTTGAATATTAAAACACTGAAAAATACATTTTGTGCAACTGAAAATTTGAGCTCCAGATATTGGCGCTGTATTTTTTCCGGTGATTTTTTGAAGTTTGGAAGAAGAGAAACTTTATAGACGTCAGTTAAAATGGTAAAGTTTGATTTCACATAAGTCACTTTTGGTGCTACCTGACCGTACAAAAATAGTATATTCTAAAACTAGTTGCAGAATGGGCTCCTATTCCAATACGAATGCGGAATTCGAAAACGAGCGACGAAGGATCGAGTTTTCGAACGCATTAGTGTTGGAATTGCATTTTGCAACGAGTATTAGACGATATTTTCTCTATTGCAGTCAAATTTCGTGAAATACTGTTGAAATTCAATGAAAAACTCATCCTAGTGACTTTTGTATTGTATCTTGGCAGTTGGTGACTGTTACGAAATTGACATTTCCAAATTGACGTGTATTGAAAATTGATAGGAGCGGAAGCCAGTGCTGTTAACCAAAAAAAGAATATAACTGAAAACAATGCTGTAATGAGTTCATTACAGCACTGTTTTTAGTACTGTAATGAACTCATTTCGATACTGAAATAGAGAAAGTTGAACGAAATGAATAAAAATGTCGGATCGATCGGAAACAATATCCAAAAATTGCATTTGGAAAACATGAAAATTTGACGTTTTCTACGCGATTCGATTCTCGACCACAGATATCACTTTTGAAAACTGTTGCCAACTTTGAAAATGCAGATAAACTCAAATTTTTAAAGTATAGCATTCAATTTGCGGTAATGGTCCCAATAGACTTGATGAATCACACCACTCGTCTGACGGCTCGTGCTGCAAAATTCATCGGCGTGTGTTATGACTTACATTACCGCTCGTTGAATAACATACTGTGGGAGACCTATTTCCACAGAAAAATCAAAGGAATAAAATGATTTGCGAGTACAAATTTGGCGGACAGAGAAAATTTTGAGTCTGGGAAACCACGCCTTCAGAGGTTAAACTCTCTCGAGCAACCCCATTGGAGCATGTCAAATCGGTCCAAAAATTTTATATAAGAGATCGATATGCAAACCACAGATCAGTACCACAGAACATCTAATAAAAGAAATGCTACCTCCCTACCAGATGCTTCTTCAGGCGACAATGTCCTGTGAGAAAGCCAGTGAGTAGGTGAAGTTGGTTTTTATTGAGATCCAGATATTTTTTGGATCTAGCATTTTCGAAGTTCCGGAGGAACTTTTTGGAGTGATCCATCCCTGGGAGATTCCGCCAGAGTTTTTCTCTTTCTGTTTTCTCCTTCACCATAAATTCCTTCTTATAGGTGCATTTTCCTATACCACAGAAGGGTTCTGGTCCGGTGAGTGGCGTTGTGCGCTTTTTCTGGCCAGTGTATTGGCCTCTTCGTTTCCTACGATTCCTGAATGACCGCGAACCCAGATTAAAAAGACCTTTTTCTTCTTGCCTACCTCATTGAGTTTGCTCCGGCACTCCCAAATCAGCTTCGAGTCAATGACATGGGAGCTCAGTGCTTATAGCAGCTTGACTATCTGTATGAATAGCTATATTCATAATCCACTCTGATACAAACATAAAAAATTAAATTGCTTACGAAATGGATAAAAAAGTCGGATCGATCGGGAACTCTTTTTCAGACATCAAGGTAACGTTCTCGCCATTCATCTCTACATTTCCTTTGTTCTGAATATCCAAAAATTGCATTTGGAAAACGTGAATTTTTGACGTTTTCTACGCGATTCGGTTCTCGACCACAGAGATCGCTTTTGAAAACTGTTCTCAATTTCGAAAATGCAGATTAATTCTAATTTCACTGAAGAAGTCGAAGATTAAGTCTAGTATTCAATTCGCGGTAATGGTTATAATAATACAGGGTGTATTTTAATGACTTATGTTGATGAGTTCTACCATCTGTCAAAAGAAAATCCTCACCTTTGAATACACCCTGTATAATAATAATAATATTTATTTAGCATAGCTAGTACACTTTATGAATTACACAACTCGCCTGACGGCTCGTGGTGCACAACAATCTGCGTGTGTTATTACTTACATTACCGCTCGTTGAATAATATACTATTATTTCCAAACGTGCGATAACAACGTCATTTTTCGACTGACAGAATCATCGAAAAGTTGGCTTCCTTTTCCCTCCGGCGGTAGGAAAAGTGTTGTTATGCAAAAGATGAATTTTGCAAGACAACCTCAAGTAGACAATAATGTTCCATTTTTCACTTAATTATAACATAGATGCATAGAATACCTGGTGTTGGCACTGATTAGATTTTGTTTAAGACTTTCTTGTCGATCGAAAATCTGAGTAGGTATTTGTCCTGCTTGTCATTTAAGGGGTCGCGCTATTTTCCGCAGTGGCGCCACGACCGAGAAATATTGCGGATTATTTTTTAAGTAGGACCAGTTTTGATCTACAAATTTTGGTCACGATATTTGGTGAGGAGTTCTTACACCAGGGTTCCTATGCATCTATATTATAACTATCGTAAATGCCAATCTAAAAGTGGATATTCAGATTTCCAATAATTTCAAAATGTTTGAAAGTAAAATAACGTATATCATTCGAGGCAGAAGTGACTTTTCATGGCTCGTGACACTTCCGGCGGAAACACATTGTTATCACGTCACGTCACATCACGTCATCTTCCCAAAATGTGCAACCACGATAATGCATGGAACTTAGACCATAGGAGAGGAGACACATCTTTCAATAATAAATAGTGAAGCCAAATCATCAGAACTAAACTGGGTGATTGTACTACTACAGAATCAAAATGTAGTAAAAATTTTCGCAACATTGTATCTGCTGTCACGTTATAGCACTGATAGCAAGCAAGATCTATATTCCGCAAATTTACATTTTCTGACCGCATGTGATATCACGTCTGATATTTTGTGAAATGTCATTCTGACATACATTTGAAACCGATCTGGGTGCTCATTCAATAATTCTTGAATTAATTGATGGAATTCCCCCACATCCTCTGTTCGTTGATTCATTTGTTAAATCGAATCCCAGGGCTATGAGAATCACCAGCAACTGTAAAAGCAGCTATGTTCTCCATTCCTCTACCCATTCCATCGCATGAGCTCACGTGACGTGACAACAATTTGTATGCACCTTAAGGTGCAGACACATTGTTATCACGTCACGTCACATCACGCGAGGAAATGGAAAGAAGATATGGAGAATATAGCTGCTTTTACAGTTGCTGGTGATTCTCATAAAGTGGATTCGATTTACCAAATGAATCAACGAACATAGAAAGTGGGGGAATTCCATCAATTAATTCAAGAATTATTGAATGAGCATCCAGATCGGTTTCAAATGTATGTCAGATTGACATTTCACAAAATATCAGACGTATTATCACGTGCATTCAGAAAATGTAAATTTGCGGAATATAGATCTTGCTTGCTTCCAGTGCTATAACGTGACAGCAGATACAATGTTGCGAAAATTTTTACTACATTTTGATTCCGTAGTAGTACAATCACCAAGTTCAGTTCTGATGATTTGGCTTCACTATTTATTATTGAAAATGAAAGGTGTGTCTCTCTTCCTATGCTCTAAGTTCCATGCATTATCGTGGTTGCACATTTTGGGATCAAATCAAAATGTAGTAAAAATTTTCGCAACATTGTATCTGCTGTCACGTTATAGCACTGATAGCACGCAAAATCTATATTCCCGCACTTTTTCTATGGCAAATGGCGTTCCGTCAAATGTTCTAAAATTTTGGTATAATGTAGTACTCGACCTACTGATCAAAAATGTCCCTGGCCCCAACTCAATCCTATGACTAGTTTTTGAGATACAGGGCGTTGAAGTTGAGAATTACCCACTTTTACTACGCCTGTATCTCGGGACAGAATCGAATGAACTTCAATTTTTCTCGAGAAACATTTCATGACATCCCCAAGGAGCAACCATAAAGAAAGAAAGAAAGAATTTATTACACCCCTTTAGACAAACAATATTTGTATGGGACAAGTCAAATAGTCATACATTACTATGATATATAGTTATATAAAAGAAAGTAAATTTAGGAAAAGCAAAAAACAAAGTTCTTCATCAATTAATTAACTCAATTTACAATCCAAAAACTCACTAAGACTATAGAAGCTATTGATCATCAGCAACTTCTTAACTTCTCTTTTGAAAACATTATAGTGTAGTGTTTTGAACCTAGTAGGCAAATGATTCAGAAGTTTAATGCCGTTATACAATGGTGACTTTTGGAATTTTGAAGTTCTGTGAATTGGATATTCCAGAGTGCTCTTGTGTCTTGTGTCATGTTCATGGTACTCTGAGCATTTCTTTTGATTTCGTGCGTTTTTCATCACAAACAATAGAGAGTTCAATATGAAGATACAGGGAAAACTCAATATTTTGTACTGTATGAACTTAGGTCTACAGGACTCCTGGGGCTGCATATCGAAAATTAGTCTTACTATTTTTTTCTGCGCAATGAACACATCCCCGGCTAAAGATGAATTCCCCCATAAAACAGTGTTATAGCTCATGTGAGAATATGCCAGCGAATAATAAACCATTAACAGTGATTCTCTTGGTAGAACATTTTTTAATCTTTTCAGAGCGTAAAATGCGCTGCTTAGTTTTTTACAGACGGAAATTGTATGTTTCTGCCAATTCAATTGTTCATCCATCAATATGCCTAAGAACCTTACGTGATCCGAAGCTTGGATATTTCCAGAAGGGAGAGTTAAGATAAACTCAGCCGCCGTGCCCCTATTCTGAAAAAAGATGAAGTCGGTCTTGTTCACGTTTAATATTATCGAATTCCTGTGGCACCATTCCATGAAAGAATGAATAAGGGTTCCGCATATTGTCCTGAGCTCTGGGATACTTCGTGCTGATATAAGAAATGACGCGTCATCCGCAAACAGAACAACCCTGACATCCGACAAATGATCAGAGTAAGTTCTTATATACTCAGGTAGGTCATTAATGAACAAGATGAACAGCAGCGGACCGAGCACAGATCCTTGCGGCACACCCAACTCCACAGGATACCCCCTCGAGTCGTGATGGCCCACTCGAACAAACAGTGATCGATCCCTCAGATAGTCCGACACCCAATCCAAGAAAACACCTCGGAATCCTATATTATACAACTTACTCAGGATGAAACTGAAGTCGAGGCAATCAAAAGCACGAGACTCGTCAAAAAACAACCCAGCGACCGGGACTGCAGCATCTAAGCAGTCGTAAACGTATCCCACAAAGTCACAAGTTGCAGACTCAGTCGATTTGCCAATACGAAAGCCATGCTGCCTACTAGAAATCAATGAAAATCTATCCAGAAACTTGATCATCCGCTTATGTATCACCTTCTCGAATATTTTCGACAGTGAACTTGCTATGGATATTGGCCGATAGTTGGCTACATTTTCCTTTGAATTCTTTTTATAGATCGGTATAAACTTAGATTTTTTTCAGTAGAGTCGGATATTTACCCGAAGTAACTGATTTATTAATGAGGTATGCAAGAGGCCCCGATATCACATTCGCCAAAACTTTCAATATTCTTACTGTGATCATATCATGACCGCTACTATTTTCCTTTTTGAATTGCCCGATGATATCTATAATTTCCTGATCCATTACAGGATAAAAGAAAAAATTTTTATCTGTCATTACCTGAGTTGTACAGGAGGACGACTTTTCACTACCGTAATGTTCCTCAACACTAATTCGACCAATACTGGAAAAATATCTGCCAAACATATCAGCCACTGTCAGGGGATCGGATATAATAAAGCTGAATACAGATTACTCTGACGTGACGTGTAAGGACGTCACGTCAGACGTGTGCTGTGCTCCCATTGGCCTAATATGAACGTGAACGTCAAAATTTGAGTGATATAAAAATGCAACACATTGTTCTGTGCGTTCACGTTCATATCAGGCCAATGGGAGCACAGTACACGTCTGACGTGACGTCCTTACACGTCACGTCAGAGTAATCTGTATTCAACTTTAGACCATCGTCGCTCAACGCGATCCCATGTGAAGCCGAATTCTGGGCAGATTCAGTCCTTACTAAATTCCAAATCGTTCTTAACATATTGGATGAAGATTCCAAGATATCATTGTAGTAATTAAACTTAGTGGACTTAAGGAGGGCCGCATACTTTTTTTTGCTGCAATATAAAGGCTCCTCGATTCTGGTGATCTCAAATTTCTTCTATGAGAATCACCAGCAACTGTAAAAGCAGCTATATTTTCCATATCTTCGTCCCAATTTCTCGCGTGAGCTCACATGACGTGACAACAATTTGTATGCACCTTTATCTTCATGAAATTATATACTATTTTGTACGTTGGCTCATTATGATAGATTTCAGAAAAATCTAGAATCATAGAAAAAATGACCCTGTATGGTGACCTTCCCCCAGGCAGACAGAAATAGATTGGAGATGTTGCAGAGATGGATCACCAGACTTCCCTATGGTCCGGTGCGACCCTCTTATGATGACAGGCTACGAATGTTCGAAGACAGGAGATGGCGAGGAGATCCGATATTTACATTCAAAGCCGGTCATTTTGGCGTTCGGATGAGGGATCTGTTCACATTGAATCTTGGGCCAATTCGTGGCCATTCGTTCAAGCTTGGTAGATAAATATTTCGAACATCTTAGAGACAATGGTTTTTACCCAACAGAGTATTCCATCATTGGATTGGTCTACCGTTCTATCTGACAGCATAGTAAACGCAACTAGTACCAATGCCTGTGATTTTGTTTCATTTTGTTTTGGTCATTTGTCTTGTGGTTGTGGTAGTTTTTTATTTATTCATTTAATTTTTATGTAAATTGAGTATAATATAAGTTTGTACCTCTACTCTCACGATATTATACATATTAATATTAATACATCAAAAGGCGTCAGATCTGGTGACCAGCAGGTTTTAGCACCGAACTTCTGCAAGAGAAAATTTTCCCTCGGGAAATTTCGAACTGGTGCTGCATATTGAGGAAGGGTTCCATCGTATTGGAAAAAGACATCATTTGTGTGTATGTATTTACATATTTCGAGGATATATCAAATCAAATTTTGGAGCATATCTAGATGAACGATTGTGAACTGAACCAGTCTGCCTGAATGAGACTATTCTTACCGGTATTTCTGAAGATCAACTTCAAAGTCCTTGAAATGACACGTTCCTCGATCCCTGTTCCCTATTCAAATTCTTGAGGTTGTAGCTCTTCATTGTAGAATGATTTATTTTCAAGTTTCAAAAGTACGAACATCAATGAACGCTTTGAGTAAAAACATTTAGGTTGGAAGTAAACACTATAACTTTCGAAAGAAAAGGCCTATTATAGTGGATTTAATAACTAGTAGAACCTCTAGATCTACCTATTAAGTAGTTATCCTAACCGGTAGATCTTCGTAAATTTGGTGATTTTCTAGGCGGAATGTCGAGGTTTCATCCATTTTCTCGAAAAAATGGGTGAATTATGGAAAATATGAATACCAAGCTATTTTGCATTGAAATTTCTTTTTTCGATTCGTTTATTTACATCACGACCAGGATAACTGTGAAAAATGTTTTATCGAGTTTAAAATTGCCCCTTTTGTCGGATTCACGATTTTCGCGATTTTTTTCAAAATACTTCTACATCGCTTAGGGAATCGAAATTTCAGCCACTTATTTATTCCTCTTAAAAAGTTCCTCACAGTATCGCAACTTCGCTGCGATTTTAAGATTCTTCTAAACCCACGTTTTTGACCGGTCCACAGAGTTACCATTTTAGAATAGTATAGAACAAATCGCAATCAGCACTAATCGGAGAATCACGTGCTTGAACCGTAGAATCAACTCAATTAGACAGTTGAAAATTCAAATGTGATTGTCAATGAACTGAATTGACGGACCTTTGTGAACCCCACCGGTAAAGTCTTGAAATTTTCATACTTTTATACGTATGTTGTGAAAAATATCGAAAATATAAATTTCGCATAGCTCACTACACACTACAAAAAAGCACTGGCGTGGGGTCCGAAGCATTTCAGCGTAGTAGGTAGATCGCGTATGGGATAGCGGATCTGTTTTAAGAGAAATATTGAGAATTGTTTCGCCAATAATTTGCTAAAATTTCATATGGTTCGGGCAAAGCGATCTCGACGAAATCTGCATGTAGCTTGAATATGTCATTGTCCATTTAAATGCAGAATTTGAAAATTTAGTTTTAAAACTAGTATGGGCCAGCAGATCTACCCCTTAAGTAGTTATCCTCATCGGTAGAACTCGGGTGATTTTTTAGGCAAAATGTCAAAGTTTTATCAATTTTCCTGAAGAAATGGGAAAATTATGGAAAATATAAATACTAAGCTATTTTGCATTGACTTTTTCTCTTTCGATACGTGTATTTACATAAGGCCAGGATATCTGTGAAAAAAGTTTTATCGAGTTTAAAATGGCTCTTTCTGTCGGTTTTTTTCGCGATATTTGCGAATTTTTAAAAAACACTTCCACTTCGCCTAGAGAATCGAAATTCAACACACGTATGAATCGATTATTCCTCTTTTCGACTGTAGAAAAATGTTCTCAACGTATCGCAGCTTCGCTGCGATTTTAGTATTCTTCTGGACCCACTTTTCGACAGATTCCCTCGGGCCGGTCCACCGAGTTACCAGTTTAGTATACTTAGTATAGAATCATCCGAACCCACCCTGAGATTTTGAAGATCTAGGTTTAGCCGACCGAGAGTTATCGTGTTACGACCGAACAGAATTTAATTTCGCCAAGGATTCGTGCGTCGAACCTAGTCTCGATTGAGACCATTTTCGGCTCGAAATTCGGAAAAAGCGGAGAGGCTAGGAAAAACTGTCTCTCATCTCACTTCTACTTGAAGAATTCATTTGTGAGGATCCCTCTGCCGACGCGGTTCGTCCTAAACCATACGAACTGCGTCGTGCTAGTTCTTTTTGATTGCATTTGATCTCCAACAAATTCATGTCACTTTCCTTTCTCATAATAATTAAATTTTAGAAAAGTTGGTCTTGGTTTTCAGTTCCTCACATTCCATGGATTTGCATTCTATGTATAAGGAATGGGGCATCAGTAATGGTATAAAAAGAATTTGGACTCCTATAGATTTGAACTATATATTACCAATACATGAGCAACAAAATCGACCACCTGGATGTTTCATGGCACCTTTAAAAGGTAATTATTTATATTCAAAGTAATTCAATGTGAGAATAGGTAATTCAATGTAATTCAAAGTCTTCAACTAATTCAAGAAAATTAGCGGATAAAAGTATTCAAGATTCATTCATAGTTACCAACATCGTGCGTGGCAGACAGTGCACAGACAAAAGTATTCATATTTACCAGCAGATAACATGGAAGATACCAATACAAACATATTATCTATCCAACAATTGATATCTGTACCTTATATTTTGTAATTTTTTCAACCAGCGCGAATGCTGCTTGCTGATGCATTCTGAGCCAACTACACCGATTTATTTTTGTTTGGAGATTGGCTAAGCTCCACCTAACTTTTAAGGGACAGTTGAACTACACCGTACAGATTCGGGTGGAGTTCTGGCCACCGTATGAAATTCGTATTAGAATTGGCTAGGATATCTGGAAACATGGTATATGCACTCAATTTCTGAATGCATTGACATTCGACCAAATCGAAAATGTGGCGGTGCCGCAATGTCATTTCGGTGTAATTTCTCTCAGACCATAGAAAGAGGTGATACAGCATCTCATTCAAAATTCAGTCAGTACCTGCGAGGGAAATGAGGGAAACGAAAATAGCATAAAGGAAAGCATTATCATTAGATACAGCCGCGGCAACAATGCGGAATCTAACTTTGAAATGTCTAGTGGCGTGATGTTAACCGGCACTGGCGGATACAGGGAGATGGCCATGGGGGCCTTCCCCCCCCCCTTGGGCCTCGAAATTGACAATGATCCCTTTATAAAACATTTCATGCCCCCCCCTCTCTGAAAAACTGTGTGTTAACGGTATTGAGGAATTGAAATAAAATTACGAGTGAATTAACTCTTTTTGACGAATCCATACAATGTTCCGAACATTGAAATAGATTCTCAGTCAGCTAAATTCAAAATTGATTTTCCTACTCTCATTATCAGAAGGGTTTCTGAAAAGTGGAATTCAAAAATATCGAAGAATCTACGCTATTGTTGCTAAGAAGTGATAAGAGTAGATCATACCTGTGTAAACTCAAATCAGGATTCAAATAGTCCAATTTACCACAAACAAGACCTATACAAACCATGCTAATAATATTCAGAAATAAATCAAAATTTCACTTTTAGTACGCGATATCCTGTTGGCAACACTGTTCAAAACGTCATTAGTAACAAAAAATTGAAATAGCGGAAAGAAATTAATGAATGAACTGGCCACTGATTCAGAAAACGGTGCTGCCACAACGTGCCCTTTCATTATCTGCGGCAGAAAGTATATGTAATTTGAGGAATTCACAATATTTGAAGAAACAAATACACATTTCTGACATTCACTCACAAATGAGTAAATGAATTTCAATCATATTACAGATTTAAAATGCAGGGATATAGTGGTGCGGCGCCGGCAATACCGATCCGGATGGCCGCTTTAGCCTATAAATTACGGGCTTAGATTTGAGCGTTGAGTGTTTTTCTCATGGTCAATTATATGTCGCTCTTTCAAGAGTTACTTCTGAACAAAATATGTGAGGTTGGCTAATTTCTGTTTCGGGAGTTTTGTTATTTTTTATTTTTTTGTTGTTTTTTCTTCGAAACTTTTTTCTTTCGTCTTCTGTTTGTCGGCTTCTTAAATGATGTATATTCCTCTTCCGGGTTTTTTTACGAAGATTTTCCGGTCATATCGGACTTATCGCATTATATGAATTCGAGCGAGAAATTTTCACTTAATATTTGAAATCAGTAATCAGTATATGTACATGTGTAACGCATGAAGACTGGATGAAGAAAAAAATTCAAAAAAATAGCCAATATAATAATTAATATCTTTAAAAAAACATTATATTGAAAAAAAAACCATGCATATACTACAAGAAATAAAGATAACACTTACCCAAAATCAAGGTCAAAGAAAGGAAATAAGACTGATGGGCTTTGCCAAGCCAAGCACAAAAATAAATCGGTGCAGTTGGCCCTAAGGGATTGATACAATTCACTGAATTGAATCTTTCAAACCGAATGTTTGGGTCGATTCACCCAGCCGAAAGAATCATACTCTCGATTCACCAGCGATCATTAACGTCACGAAATCAAATTCACATGTTCTCAGATTCGATAAGAATCTTTCAACCAAATAACGAATAGGAGAATTCAAAATGCGGCGACTTCTGCAGGAATGGGAAGTAACATGATTTCAGAGGATCAAAATATAATGGAATAGGTTCAATGAAAATCGAATCAAGGATGGGAAAAATCATTTTTTACAGTATGAATTTACTGTATATAGTAGATACAATGAATTTAATCAGTTATCACATAACTTTTGGAGTTTTCAAGTTGCGACCATCTGATTATGTATAAGTACAAGGTGACTAGATTTCGATGGTTTAGTACTACATCTCTTACTATAACTACTAACTATAAGAGATAGAGAAAAAGTAATATATGTATCTACATGTCGTGACCTCTTTTTTCGACAAACATTAATTGCTGAAAACAGTGAAAACCCCAAGGTTCTACGGCATCTGGTTTCCGAGCTACAGGGCGATTTTGTTATTTGGTCCATTATTATAATTGACTATAATTTCCATATTATAAGATCTACGAACTCGAAATGAACACATCTTCGGGGTACTTTTTTTACTGCTTTTCATCGGTGCTATTGGATTTTTTGTATCTGCTCAATTTTTTTTTCGAATGGAAACCATAGTGCGAAGTGATATGTATTTCTAAATGGATCATTCTTCAACGATTTCGAAAATATATATCATGATATACTTCCGAGTTCAGTATACAGGGTGTATTTAAAGGTGAGGCTTTTCTTTTGACTAATGGTAGAACTCATCAAAATAAGTCATTTTACCAAAAATTTTTAAAATAAATTATGTCCCTGTTTTCTAGTTTCTAGGCGAATCTCATATAAGGCTTGGACACCACCGTCTATAGAGAGAGCCCGGAACACAATCTGACAACCGCGCTCAGATTCGGCGACCGGAGGCCTACTCGTATTCGAATACGTAGCGCGGGATTTATGATTTTAGAATGGATATCACTGTTTTAAACGTTTGCAAAATCTAAACGAATTTCCTTTGATGGGATACCTATAAAAAGACCACATAATACCCTACTTAGTCAATAAATCGAATAAATAATGCTTTGAAAAGTACCAATTATCCCAATATTCATGCAATAACGTATGGTCCGAAAGTTTTGGGAAAAATTTCAAAAGCATATAACTCTGACTCGAATAATCTTATATTTTTATCGAATTATTCAACAATTTAACTTAACTATCCTTATTATAAATCCAAATTCAAGTAACAGACAAGGGACCATTATTTTCGATTTGCCTAATTATTCCCCTGACACGTTGCTTCTCAATCAGACCAGGTGAAATTTTTCCCAAAACTTTTGGACCATACGTTAGCATTAGAATGGGAGATTCTTGCTTTTATATTTGTTATTCGATTTATCGTTCAGCAAGAACCACGAGAAGGTGTAGGGCTATCTCTTGCCATAAAAATGTTTGAATGAAATTGTTAAAATAATTTAAAATTATTGAGCGAGAATGATATAATTGGGATAGAAGTTAATTGATGGATAGTTGGTAGCCCAAGTTCATTCATACACTTCTTAAAATAAACTCAAATAAAATTCTTCAAATAAAAAATATACTCTAATAAAAAAATAACATACATTCCAACGATAACAATAAAATGCATGAACATTGAATGAAAATTCATTTTTCACTTCAGAGTATCTAACTTTCTATTTTTTATCAATGGCATGCTACGATTATCTCCACGATTTTTTCGCTTTTTTTCACGTTGTTCAGTTATAATTTTGTTGTTCTCTTTCTTTACAAAATTGTTCAGCAATAAATTCGCGAAAATCGAGCAAAGTGAATCGAGAATGACTTTTGAATTTAGACCACAAGTACATGTTTCTAAAAAATTTTTGGGAATCTAAAACAACCGACATAGCCATCGGTTGCTGATGAATAATTACTATTACAGGAAGGCACACAGCATTTCCTAACCATGATTGAAAATGAATTCTTCAATACAATGTTTCGATATAACTTTATGTACTCAACTCACCAGATTGCAAAGTAATCCAAAGAACAAAACAAAGATTAAGACACTATCACAAATCACACTTTTCGCGGGTTTATCACGTTTTACCCTATTATTGCACCTGCACTGACAACACGGAAGCCCTACGATGAACTGAAATGGAACTAAATTCGCAACAAGTGCATGGGGTCGAGTGGAGGGGCGTACCGGGGTAGATATTCTACAGCCTCCGCGCGTTGTTGCCATATTCCATGTTCCAGGCTCTCTTAGCGGAGGTTACGGCTTGGACTTTGTGTTTTCCCGATTTCTTCTTGTTAAGAAATTTTCCCTTCAAAACTTCGGCGGTCACATCTTGTTTATTTTCACTTGTCAAATTCAATTCAGTTTCATCATTGTTGTATCATCTCGCGATACTAAAGTTCTTATTTAAATCACATCATTAAAAGATGCAATTGAATTTCATGCATTTATTTGCCGATTCAAACCTCTTTCAACTTATTACCGAACCAACTAGATTCCGAATCAATAATGAACCATCTGTTCTTGATCTCATTTTTACCAACGATGAAAACATTGTCACAGATCTTGAAATCCTACCACCTGTTGGAATATCGGACCATGCTGTAATCTACGCAACTATTCAGCTTAATATTGATATGGAGTTTAATGTCTGTGAAATAAATATAAGAAATCATTTTTAATCGGTAATCAGACAAATTTTCGACTCCCGTTCGAAGTGAAAATTTTTTCCGAAATTCAAAAATTTGTCTGATTAACGATTAAAAATGATTTCTTTATTCAGCTCAATGTTTGCGTGCCAAACAAGTATGGAGTCGAAGTTTTCAAAATAGTCGACTTTGATAGTTTGTCCGAAGAACTCTTCACCATTGATTGGACGCTTGTGATGACGTTGACATTCTCTGGGAGAGATTTTACTCTACCGTAACTGCATCTGTTGACAGGAACTCCCCCTGTTTCTCGAAAAAAAGGGAACATGACATGTATCTTACTTATTCTCTATCTTTCACAGTTTAGGAGTTGTAGTACTAAACCATCGAAATCTGGCCACCTGTACTTGTATTATTTTAGCATTTTGTGATCTATCTTGATACCTAAAATGTAATCAGTGGAAAGATTTGTTTGGGTTTGGGACCATTTCGAGAGATGTGCAGAAGATTCTAAGGTGAAATGCAATTTATGTTTCTCCCTGCTTCTGAAAATTGAAGGCACATGCAACACAAATATGGCTCGGTATTTGGGATCCAAAAATCCAACTTAAAAATTAAAGAAAATGGAATGAAAATGTTGACTTCGCTGAGTTCGGATATAAATCTCTCGAAAATGAAAATACAACCCCGTAGATAGCGAGCCCGATAGTGTCAAGACTGGAAACATACCAAATAAAATATGCAGTATAAGTTTATTTCCAAACCTACGAAACTTGATGAATATGTTGAACCCCACCTATGAAATTCCTAGACAAAAAATAGTGTCAAATTGCTTATCGAATTCAGTTCATGATGAAGTACATGAAGGTGATATGAATATACATATTTGTATCGCATCGATGAGTAACATATTTATGGCGCAATCATTGTTCACCATATTGAAGATGAATGTTCTTTCAAGTCGCAGTTATTATGCTCATCAAAATTTTCTGGAAAACTCAATTATGAAAATCTAGCACAAGAATTGATGAAAGAGTTGACTCTAGATGTGGAACTCGGATAAGATAGTTGAGTGCGTAATTGTTTAAGCCGCAAATATGTTTGAGGCAGTTAAGTTGAATAAGGAGTGGCATGTTGGCTGATTTGCGCATACATTGAACCTAATTGTTCAAAATGGATTATCGAAAATCGAAACAATCCGACTGAAAGAAAAAATAAATTAATTTTGCCTTTTGTTTTGATCCTAAAATTTTACATTTTTAACGACCATGGACGATGACCCGGATGACCATGGTTTTGAGCCCCCCCCCCCCCTTGTTATAAATCCTGGCTACGCCCTTGAGGAGCAAATGCATAGTTTACACATTTTTTGAGAGTTTTTTGTTCGATTCCAATAAAGGTTCATTATGGAAATCAATGAACCAACATAAAATTTCATAATAGGAGCAAGATAATTTCAGACATACAAATAAGAACCTTCATGGTTTAAAAGAATTACAATAGGTACCATATATCTTTTATATTACTACTTAGACTTATTTAGGATCACTAGATATATGTAATAATCATTATAGTCACTCTACATAGCCATATCTATCTCTTTCACCAGAGAAAATAATCAAATTGCATCTCTAACATGATACAGCTCTCCATTATTCAAAGCAACACTTAATACATATACATGGAAATTTCATATCATTCAGGAACAGAAAATCATTAGTTTTACACGAGATTTCACATAAAATTTGCGATGAAAAATCTCTTATTCTTCATTTCTTCGTACTCACAGAGCTTCAAAATTGCCGCAAATACGGAACTATGATTTGGAGATATCAGTGATTAGGTACAACACATTGAGTGAAATATCGCTCATCACTTATTCTATACCTATAATTTGATTCTCGAAATTGAAACACCTAGTGTTTTTCCAAACGTCGGAAAGAACTATTGCGCATGTGCGATAGGAACATTGTGAATGAATAATCGACAGCACGATTATCCTTCTACGCATAATGAGAGTTCACAACGCATGCGTGTAGCAACAAGTGGCGCAGGAACGAGGCCTACACTTTTGTATACTTATTCGCCACTTAGCTCAAATTCTATATTTATCATTCTATGGTGCGGCCAAGCTACGTTCAACTCATACGCGATAAAAATGAATACGGCCATATGAAATGTATGCAATCATATTTCTTTGTCTATGCTGGTCGGTGTCTGCTACGCACGTGTCTGTAAAAATTAATGGACCTTTATTCGTCTATTTCTATTTCTTTTTAATTTTGCAAACTTGTAAAATTTTGCCCACGACTATCGAATAAAGTGTTCATAATCCATCTGTTTCATCACCAGCACTATGACATCCATAAATCACTTGTGATTTATGGTTTATCAAACTTCAATCTGACAACCACATAATATATCAACAGAATACTAAAATTCTTCTGAGAAGTGATTTCTATTAAATGTCATTTCGATTTCAAACGGCAATTTGTTCCTAGAAATAAGAATTATTCAACAGTCGTGGACAAAGATGAATATACTACTAGCATAACATTATGGCTATTATTGCCTTGGATGATTTACCAAACTAGACATTGCCTCGCCTGGTAAATCTTATCTGCGTGAATAATAGCCACTGTAATATGCTCGTTGAATATATTATTACTTATTGTCTCTGTTGTCAGTTCAATGATATTTATTTGGAGTATAAAATGAAAGTTTGTTTAATATTATCATTACAGGTTATGCTCTTAGGCCGAAGAAGAAAAATGGGAAACAAGCAACATTGAAATAGACTAAACTTAATTGACCATAAAGCTTTATCATGTATTTATTGTTTGCTTAGGATAGCTACATATTCTTGGATATATGAAAATACATCAATTTATTAAACAGGATTTTAATTCAAAAAACCAAAACACTGTTCATTGTACATAACTCACAAAAAAATTCAATTTTGATCCAGGAATACTTAAGTTATTAATTATTTACAAAAACAGGTTATATGGGTACATCTGTTACTGTTAGAATTAATTTTATAAACTTTTAAGGGAAAGTTTTAATTAATTGGGCAAAATAGTCTGTTTAAATCACATTATTTGTTGATTTTTAGCCTATGACAATTTCTTAGCTTTTTGATAGAGAGTATCCACTACTTTACTCATACTTTGAATTGTTTCTAATGCCATTTCGTAAGTCTTGTCGATTGGGGTCTCTTCAAACACTATCAGCACTCCTGAAATAAAAATGATACAATGAATATACAGTCCTCACAGGATTTCAACAATTAATGGAAACATTTATTCCATAAGAAAATCAACACAAACGCATTATGAAATTCGTATCATACTGAAAGTTGACTCAAAGCACTAACGTGAAATCAGGAACTTTTGGGCGCTCGTTCATCAAACTTTTAGGTAGTTTCGCATTTACCAGTTTCGGGAAAAGCAATGTCGAACATTGACAGGCGCGCACCCAATGTTCGATCGACGTTGAATCATAACGCACCCCTTGAAATATTCAGACTTTTTTGCAAACAATTCGCTATAGATATATGGTCATTCTCCAATCTAAATGCAAAATTCAATCACGATCGAATGCGTCGTTATGAAATTTTCAGGAAAACAAAATTTCTAATGGCCATATTTATGAAAGTCGTTTTCAACTCGAAATTCGTAACGTTTGTGTTCCTATGAACATGTGCGCAAAAATTGACCCACCAACAGTGGAAATTTAAATTCTCAAGTTCTTGACCCTAGGAACTCTCGACTTTTTGTTGACTAAAAATTATTAATTCATTAAAGTTCAGAGGTATAAATAATTGAGAGTGGTCAGCATATTGTTGTAACTCAGAATCAACAACAGCCTCACTCATGTCCACCACATAAAGTAGGAAAAGAAGGGGTCCCAAAATAGATCCCTTAGAACTTGGCGAAAATCTCAGATATTTAAGCTTGGCCAACATCCTGTGATCTAAGGTGTCAAAGGCCTTGCTGAAATCAAGAAGAGCCAAACAACTCCCTTCCTTATTCTCAATATTAAACCTAATTTTGTCAATAAGATATATCAAACAAGTTTACGTGCTGTGGTTCCTTCTGAACCCCGACTGACATTCAGGTATGATGTTGTGATCAGTCGCTAAGGCCCTTCAGGAAGGCAGACACAACCTTTGATCCCTGATAGAACGTTCATCCTCACCAAGAGCACAAGAACTTATGGAATCTATAATATCAAGAAGGGTAGCATCGTCCATCAGCCTGAAGACCAACTCAGCAGGGACGGACGGATGCCTACCGTTCTTAAAGAAATCAACTTTTCCTCAGAAACTGAGCTTGGAGAACCATAAGCAGAGAAATATTTATTCATGATGTCGGCATTAGACAATTCAGATGGTGTTTCCGAGGATGAACCTGATGTCAAGTTGAGTTTCATTTGAATTCCATTGAAATAAGTTTTTGTTGGGCCATTGCATGTTTGGTATAATTTCTCAGACGTCTGTAATAATCTCATTCAGCCTCCTATATGGATTATTGCGATGGAATTCTAAATGACCATAGAATTTATTGCATTAAAACTGAGTTTCTTATAGCTGGTGACAAATCCAAGGCCTTTGACAGTTTGAGCCATACATTTGTTCTCACAAAGATGGAGCAATATGGGATAAGAGATGTGGCTCTGAATTTATTCAAGTCATATCTTTAATCAAGAACCCAAGTAGTGGCGGTTGACAACAATGGTTTCCGAGAACTATCTGAAGAGAAAGATATAAAACTAGGAGTGCCCCAGGGGAGTATTCTTGGACCGTTAATCTTCATTTTATTCGTGAATGATCTCCAAAACATATTTGATGATGGAGAAATCGATACACCCTGCATTTCGGGCATAGGTACTGGAAAATCCTAGGAGGAAAGATGGATCTCAAATCTCTGGAAGACAATTTGCTGATGACACCAATATTTTGATTAGAGCAAGAAGTTTTTCTGAAACAACACACTTAACGGAGCAGATTCTACAGAGGAGTGATCATTGGTTTACTAGTAATCAGCTATGCATGAACACAGAAAAACAAAAGCCATTATGATGAGGACATCTCATACAATCTTTGACACTCCACAACAACTAGCAATGACAGCAAATGAAATAAGCTTGGAGAAGAGCACTAAATTTCTGGGAGTCCACTAAGATGAAACTCTTTCTTGGAATACACATATAGATGACTTGACAAACAAACTAGCCAGCATATGCTACTCTTTAGGAGTTTTGAGAAAATATCTGGACATACATGCAATAAAAACAGTATATCAGGCAGTTTTTGAGTCAAGGCTTCGTTATGGCATAATGTTTTATGGGAGTAGAAACATTGCAAACAAGATCTTCATAATGCAAAAAAGGGCAGTAAGAACAATGCTGAAAATGAGAATAAAAGACTCATGTAGGGGTAAATTTCGTCAGCTGGGAATATTAACATCACCAGCAATTCACATTCAGGAATGTCTTCTCTTTGTGTTTAAACACAGAGAATATTTTGAGGAAAAAACACTCAATACATATAACACCAGGACAACTCAATTGAAGTTTCCTATTCACAGATTGACTCATACTGAGCATGGACCAAAATATTGCTGTGTAAAGTATTTCAACAAGATTTCACCGGAATTAAGAGATGAAAGAAGTGTTTCAATATTCAAGAAGAAAATATTCAAGCTGTTACTGGAGATGGAACCGTATAACATTGAAGAGTTCCTAACTTAAAATGATTATGTAAATATTTGTTTAATTTGACCCTATTTCCATTTTATACTGTTTCATTTGGAAATAAAGTTTATTATTATTAATCCTTGGTCGAATTCAATTTAGTCCGTCCGACCATAAAGGCTTAACATGGATATCCGGAAGTATGAAATTTATTATTGTAGTATTTTCTAGGATGGTATTTGAGGCTCTAATGCATGGCCAATTGTTTTAACACATTATTTGGCGATAATTCAAACATTCATGAATCTAACTTCTCCCTTCAAAACATTCCTACTATATGGCATGATTTAATTATTTTTATAAATCAACAGTTTCAACCAGCCATGAGTTTATGAAGGGTTCGATTGATGTATCGGAAATAATCAAACCAACTATGTACTATTTGTTTTTTTCACTTTGACGTTCTATGCAAGTATGTACTCCTGTTGTCCTTGATCACAGGATGCAATTTTGCTAATCTTCAAGTGTTCAAAAAATGTGTGGTCTAGTGTGCTGTGGAACAATTGGAGTGGATTTTCTGTTATTAAAAGTAGAGCTCAACTCGTAACATGATTAAATAATTTGAAGTACATCAACTGTAAATACTTTGAAACCTGCGAGCATATGAAATATGATGAGTAAGTTTATTCACAAACAATTTTTAACTTTTTCTCATATAATTCAAACAGCTGTTCAAGGATTGGCTATTCGTTTACTTAAGACAGACTATTTGGCTCTGATTCATCATGAGTTCTCATTTCTCAGAATCAAAATGTGTGATGTAGGCAGGCCAGATGCGCAAGCGATTCGGTCTAGGCAAGGTTATTAGACAAAAGCTAAGTGCTACTATAAACCATTGAAAATCAACTGTAATGTCGCCATAAAACTGAAATTGTTGAGTTAAAGACTTAAAGATTTTTCTGTAATGTACATATGTATACTTTATTTTTTTGTCAATGGTTTGACGTAAATAAATTTCAGACCACAATTTTTTTTCAATGTTTGTGTAAGTCTTATGAAGAAAACTAAATCATTGGAAGTCTGCCAGAATTAAATTGCCGACTCATGTATCAAAAATAAATCAGCAGTGTCATATACTCATTTTTAAAAAATATATTTTACATAGATATTGGTGCAAAATATCTTACCTTCACCCTGGTCTAATATTCCATGGAATTTTACATCCAAAATCATTTGAGATAACTTTTTTTCAACTTGCGTCACAGGAAGCTTTATAGTTTTAGCAATGTGTTCAACTTGAACCCTTGAGTAAGGCTCTATGATTCTACATAAATTTTGCTCCAGCATATTATCATATAGAGTTCCAAGATGAGCACGTACAATAACATCATCCTCCAGTTCATGCTTAAATTCTTTCACCGCATGTTGAAAGTCGGCCAGTGATCTCTTATATGAAGCCTGAGCCACAGATTTCATGGCATCAATATCTTTTCCAGCATATTTTATTGCCAACTTTCCACTGACAATTTGTTGGACTTCCTCAGGATTATTTAGCATTATTTTGGATAGAAGCATATATTTTAGTGCTACTAAAGCCTTTGGTGATTCAACACTGTCAAAACCTTCAAAAGCTTCATAAAAGTATGAATATGCAGTTTTAAAATCTTTTTCATCTGCTGCATGTAATATGCCTGATTGTAAATCAAGAGCTGCCTGCAATTTAGGTGGGCAGTATATTGAATTAGCTGTAGTTCGGGCTGAAGTAAGTGCTGCTCTTGCTTTAGGAAGATTACTTAAGGCATGGTATGTCTTACTCTCAAGAAGCTGAACTTCAACCAAAAGATTTTTATCGTCAAGCTTTTTGAGTTCTTTGAGTAAAGTGGATCCAAGAGTAAGTGCTTCTGTAAACATTCCAGTATCAAAATATAATGCAACCAAACGGGCTTCCAAACTTTGTCTTAAGAAAGTTCTGCGTTCTTCCTTTGCCCACTCAATGCATTCTTTGCAAAGTTGAACTTCAATTCCTATGCCAGCTTCGAGATCGAGAAAGAAGTCTACCAGGGATCGTACCAATTTTGCAGCTTTTGCTTTACTAATTTCACTAAGGAAAGGCCTAGTTGCTTTGATCAGTTCGGCGAGTTCCTTGGCCTTTCCTTCCCTTTTATATTGCTCACCAAGATTGAGGATATCCTGTTCTTTAGATTTGATATTTTCATCATCACAATTATTCTGCTTTCCATTGCGATTTATTTTCAAAAATTTTTCACGATCAGAATTAGAGACAGATTGCACTCTTTCAAACAACATCGCACCCGCCATATTGCCAATCAGAAAAGCACTGTCATCAACAAATTTCACGTTCACGATGTGATGAAAGGAGACAACTACTGTCAAAAAATGAAAGTAATAGAAAATTGTTCTTGTTCTTTAATGTAATTTCTATTGGCGAATCCAAAGATCAAAGCGCCCCCTTTCGGCGAAAATTCCAAACTACGAAATCAGTAGTCGAAGTTTTTATAATGTTCTGAACAGATAAATTAGTATTCGAATAAAAATTGTTGAGAAGGTATTTATATCAGTGTTATTCATTTAAAATATTACTCACAAAGTTATCATGTTTTAGGTTACAAGGCGTCTTGTTTGAGTTTAATTTTCTGGTGCAGTTTTAACTGAAGGTTAATACCATAATTATCATTTATCAACCAAGGGCGGATAAAGCTCTTTTTCATGGGAGGGGTAATAACGATCATGGGGGGAGTAATGACGATTGAAAACCCCCAGTACCCCCCCGTAAATCCGCCCTTGTTATCAACAAGATGATCATGAAATTGATCATCGTGATTCAAGGTACTGAGTTGTGCCTTTAATTTTGGTGTAAGACAGAAATTAATTGAGGTGAAGTATCTATAAGCGAAGGGATTCATGTTTTAATGCTAATGTTATACAGGGTGTTTGGAGGGTGAGTAGCCATAGGTAAATGCTGGATAGGTGATGCTTTTGGCTACTTGTTGCGCCTAATAAAATAACATTTTGCCACAAGTTCAAAGTGTTATAATTTTTTTGCCATTTTTCTAGAAATTTCTTATTTTTCGCATTAAAATCTTGAATTTTTTTATATTTAATGCTCGAGGTGCCTATAAAATGAGCACGCTATTTTTAGCTGTGTTAGCATAGGCGCATCTAGCCTCAGTTTTCAGGGGGGGGCCGCGGCCCCTGGTATATTTGTGATACCTATACGTAGTTTTTGATTAGAATCTTTCAGGGGGGGGCAGAGGTACATCAGGGGGGGCCTGGCCCCCCTGGACCCCCTAAATACGCCAGTGTGTGTTAGAATGAGAGAAAAGATTTTACCTGCTCAATGGAATAGTTTTGTCGTCACCCTTTCAAGGCATCCTTGAAGACAAAACGGTTTTTTGTTGAGTTATCTGATTATTAATGGTATATGTTACATACCATTGCAAAGAGTATCAACTAGAGAAGTTTTTAAGACCATTTTAAAACCCCACACTATGTAAATTTTTTTTATTTCACTTTGTAAAGTGGACACAGCATTATTTTTTTTTCATTTTGATGTTTGATACGACGCTGTCAGGATTTTTGAAGACGTTTGTATGAAATTATGATTCAATCTGAATAAGACAAGACTAGACTAAAAAAATAAATCATTTTATAGGCACCTCGAACATTAAATTTAAAAAAATTCAAGATTTTAATGAGAAAAATGGGAAATTTCTATAAAATGGCGAAAAAATTTGAAACACTTTGAACTTTGGGCAAAATGTAATTTTATTAGGCGCAACAAGTAGCCAAGAGCGTCACCTATCCACCATTTACCTATCCTATGGCTACTCACCCTCCAAACACCCTGTATATAATTTTAGGCCAGTGGATTGATTATAGAACACTGAGTAAGCTTAGTACTAGTACTGAAAGAAATTGTATTCAATTGTAACTGCAGTGATTTCAATTGCACTTCAAGGACAAATAAAAACTGGTCTGTTTGTTTTCATGAATTTCTTAAGAAATAGGCCTCAACACTATGTATCACTAATGCCTTCGCTATATTGGAAAAATTGGACTGAAGAAAAGCATGGATAAACTTGCTGAAAAGATTTTCGTTAAGTGTTTCTCGAACAACATTTTTGGTGAATATATTAAGTATTTAGCAAATATTTTGGAAAGCTGTATTCAATGGCCAAGTTCTGAGGTTGAATTGATGAATTTACCGCTTAACATTTCGGGAATATTCAAGTGATACTTAAATATAAGGATATACCATACAGATCTTCATGTTTGTCATGACTCATGTCGCATCAGAACTTATTCACATTCTGATCATAGTTTAGGCAGATGTGAATCTTTTTGTGTTGCTATTTTGTAGTATATTTCCATGAAAATAAAGAACATTCAAAACAATATTTTATTTACATAATTTCCATCGTATACCTCGTGAATTGTCGATCCAATTAGAAGGGAAAAACACCAATTTGTATAACAAAATTTTATAAACTCGACACTGTACTGTCAATAATACATTAATTCACTGAAATTATCCACGAAATCATCACGAGAACTAAGAAAATCACATAAAATAATCTGTTTTACATATCAAAACAACGTAGCTTCAAAAGAGATTACTGCAATTCCGCCATGTTTGTTTGCAGTCAGCAGCGCCCTCATCGGTGGTTGGAATCGCCAATAAGATATCAGAATAACAGATGTTTAATGAATACCACAGATAAACTGGTTCGTGTCTGTGAAACAAAGGTTAATAACATTTTTTATGAATGGACAATCTTGAATTTCAACATAAAAACAACTAACAAGGTTATTATAATAACTTTTAAATAACAAAGGTTCATTTAATTGCTATAATATCTTAAACACGTTATTATTGTGAAATAAAATTCTTCTTCATATGCCAACCTAAATGAGAAACAACCTAAAAAATGAAAAGTATTCAATCCTAAATTGATTTTTAACATGATATGATGGCCGATCAAAATGATTCAATATAATGTAAAGCTAAATCGTCTGGTCATGAGTTATTACATCAATAAACGGAACATATATTGTTTTCGGTGGTAATGTATTACTTTTTTCAATTCCAAGTTTCAAGTGTTGTTGCTGCCTCTCTAATTTGATCCGTGTATTGGGAACAGAGTACCAAAATCTACCACACATAGCTGTTTGTTTTGTTTCTGTTTGTGTAACGAAATCTCCTTCCACCCAGGTTGTCATTAAATTTATTACAAGAATCACAACATCATACTTTGTTGCAATCAAGTGCATCATATTTGCTAAATGTGATAAACATAAGTTATTCAAGAAGTGATTATTGTCATCTCCAATAACAACAGCTAAAGAATCGATTATTATGAATCTTAATATGAAACTGCCCTTCTCAAGTTCATCTGATATCTCTTGTAAACTGTTTAGTAAATCATATTTATTCTCTATAAATTTGACAAATACCTTGGAAAGACCGATCACCACATCATCCTGGAAATGTACAAAATTATTATATTGAAAAAATGAATTGGTGGAGAAAATACATTAGGGTATTTCCAGCATAAAGAGTGAAACTTTTTGGAACTAAAGTCATGTTTAGAGTCAAGGATGAAACAATTTTGTTTCATTTTCATAACAAGGTTCTTCATGAAAGTATAGGCTAACAAACTTTTTCCACATGCTGCTGCACCATATATTTCATATATATTGCCTGTGAGTAAGCCACCTTCCAAGAATTGATCCACACTAGAAACAAAAAACAAATATTGCCTGAATTTCAGTTTGCGAGTTTTCACCTTTTTATCCCAGAAGAAATCAATGCTGAATTTTTCAAAAGATCCTGGTAACAATCAAATCCATTTTGAGAAACTGCTGCATGCTTTCTCCTCAACGTTTTTTTTATAACAAGAATTTCCTATAAAACAGTAAAATACCTTTTTTATATATTTGATGAAATACATGTTTTACCCCACCTTGAAAAGTAACAATGATATTTTAGCCAGCTTTTGCGAGTCATAACTAATGAAATCTCTTGCAGTGAAAATATTATGATCATTCAAGGCTGTAAGGACCGACTCGTCCAAAAATGGATATCTTTCTTTTGTCAAGCGTTCCATCTATATGTATTTCAAATACCAGGTTCCTCTGTTTACATAACATCATCTAGTTTCAAATTAAGGCGGGAATATCTTCGCGCACAGATATCAAGATTCCTGCGCACTAAACTTATTTATCCTAGCTGGCTACAGGCATCGACACCGATGAAAACGTTTTGTAAAAGACCGTCGCCATGTTTGAAGAACGATGTGTCCTTGATGTGATCTGCTAAAATGTTGAAAATTACAGATATATTTCTCTTGTGAAATATAACGTGGAGTACCTATTTGTAGATCAAAGTGTGACAAAAACCTTAATACTACTAGTGATTGCGGATGACTGTGAATTACTATAATAATTTGTGATTACAGGATGGTGAGTACGATTATTCGGATGTTCAGTTCAGATTTATAACATGGCGTCGTGGGATATTCCTTTGTTACTAGTATTGTGAAATTCAATATTCAACTCATGGAATCGGCGTTAATTTGTTGACGAAACACAGAAATCTTTGTCTCGATTACTTCAAAAGTGTCCATTTATCAATATTTTCTTTTCCATCACCATTTTTTTCTCTTAAGGCGGCACCTGTGTCATAACGATTGCAACCCTTTCTACTACTTCCTAGTGGAAAGAAATTTTGCATGTCTATTGATTGGGCAATTTGCCACATACAACTTATTGTTTTATTCAAATTTTGTTCACGAATTTTTGTAATATGTATTATTTATCGTTAGTTTCATGGCAAGATCATGTAGTAGAGGTGATTCATATTACCCGCCAAATGAATCAGTTCGAATGTGCCGTGAAATGCCTCGATTCATGAAAAAATATTTTGACTCCCTTATAGTTTTGATGAGAATACCAGTCGGCATTCCAATTGATGGAGTTAGTTTTTAATTAATGAAATATTTTATGGTTAAAAAGATTTGCCGGTAAATTTCTTCAAGTGTTTTGGGGTTTTCCTGGAAAAACAACAAGAATTTTTCAGAGGTTCTTGTTTGCTCCTATTTAATCAATTCAATTTCAAAAGGAACAAGTCGTCACCTATTTCATATTGATTTCAGTTTGGATCTTGGAAACTTCATAATATTCCATTAGGTATATGAATGTCAGATGTATAGTTCATTTAACTCCTGAAAAAATGAATTCTTTGAAATATTGCAACATAAACATCAATATAATTTCATTTATTTTCTTCGTAATAGGTATTTGATGTCGAAGCTATTCTTATTCTGGATAATTCAACAAAGTTTGAGAGTGATTCACTTCGTAGCTTTCTAATCAAGTGTAGGAAATTCACATTGAAAACTTCAATGGATGAATTCAAAAGACACCAGAAAACAAGTGCGGTATTCGGCTGATTTCCGGGGGGAGGGGGTTGGGTAATATTTTAATGAACAATTGAAATTTTAAACTAAATGTTTAAGGAACATCCTTTAGGTATCTCGAATACGAAGCATTTGAAGTCTCATGTTTGAAGGTCTTACGTGTATGTAATATGTATCCGTTATTTAAACTGAGTGATTATACAGGGTGTCCCAAGTTCTAGTGCCTATTAGACGTTTCTGGAGAACTGTACATATTTGAAATCTGAAAATTAGGATTATGATATTGTTCGAAATTCTCTACAGACCTAAAAATTTTTTGGAGCCTGAGCACTTCCGGTTATACAGGGAGTGAAAATAAATTTCTCAAAAAACTAATCTAAACAGATTCGGTGAATACCCTTTTGAAATCATAGCAGAGACCATATTAACAAAACAACTGATAATTAGACCTGTCACTTGTGAATTATTAATGGGATCATTTATCTTCTTTGATCACAGAATATTTTCATGCAAAAGATAAGATGAATTTGACTAAGATAAATCCAGAAGAACTCAAATAACTCGATAATTACTGAATTTAGAGTGACTCTTGTGATTTTTTTAGAAATTTACACCTATAATGTTTTATTTATTTGTTGTTTTTTTTTTGTTAATTCTATATCATTATAATTTTATTTCAAAACCGAAGTCATGTAGCCCTGTGATTTTTTCTCAAAGATGATACAACTTTTTTTTTGTTAGTTTTTCCATAAATAAAGTTTAAAAAAATCGAATTGGTTGTGGTGCTCTGGGAGGGGGGTATAATTACCCCCTTTACCCCCCGTAGGACCGCCCTTGCCAGAAAATATTGGTCTGGTATCGTTTATCCATAACAAATTAATCTATATTATCAAAATTGTTAATTTGATCATTATTTGAAAGTATACAGGGTGATTTTTTTAAGTGTTTCATTAGACGTTTTCGAGGAAGGAATTGCGATACAAATTCAAAATTTTGTATTTTTGTTTTAGAATACATGAACTCAATTTCTAAAATATTTTCATTCCGAATCTACTTCCGGTTCTACCGGAAACGATGTGAACTTCGTTATTTCAAATGCGACACCCTGTATATTTATACATATTTGAATTCTTCGTTCGATTCTGCAATGATTTGATGTATGACATGCGCAACCACATCAAGCGATTAATAGTTATAGTGTGATTCTCAATTTTTTTGACAGAAAGATTGTCACAAATTAGTGTTCATATCTTCAATATCCCTCATTGCAAGAATTTTGTTTTGCAACAGTGGAACAAAAGAAAGTACGCTGATACTGCTTATTGTATGAATTATGATGGTTTCTGAAACGGGGGTTCAAAGTGAGCCTCAACAACACTATAAAATCTCATTATTTTCAAATGGGCACGGGGGCACTTGCCCCCCCCCCCCCAAGACGGTAGTATACTCTAAATTTTACTTTATAGATACATATTTTTTTGCCAATCCGCCCCTTGTGCCCCCCCCCACTGCCCTTGTGCCCCCCCTGGAAAAAATTTTGGATCCGCCCCTGAATACAATTACAGCAGTAATAGACATTTAATTGACCATATTCACCGTCGCCATATTGTTGTGCGACAATACCAACTACCCAGTGTTTCCAACGGAGAAATATTGAGTTTATCAAAAATACTATCAGATTTTTAGTATCGTATGTGGTATGAGAGGTTATATAAAATTGGTGGTAAACTTTGGTTAAGTATTTTGTGATAAAATCCAGGAAATATGGGTAGATATCAGTATAGGGGAGGCCATGGTTGTTGTGTCAGTAATTAATCGGCAATGAGACATCTTATTCGGCAAGAAATAGATCTAAAAATAAAAAACTGACATCAAAATATTTCCATTTAAACTTTCGCGGTCCTAAGAAATTAGTGACTTTCGTTATTCGATGTTAGAACCCTGGGTAGTTGGTATTGTCGCACAACAGTATGGCGACGGTGAATATGGTCAATTGAGCCGCTGCTTTGAACCTAATTGATTAAAAATGATCGGAAAATGTAACGAAGCGAAAAATGCAATAATATACAGGATGTTTCGCTTGAATATATTAGTATATTGTTCAATGAGCGGAAATGTAAGTCATAACACACGCAGATGAATTTTGCAGCCCGACTCGTCAGGCGAGGGATGTAATTCATCAAGTGTGTTATGACCATTACCGCGAATTGAACACTATACCTTATCTTCGACTTCTTCAGTAAAATTCGAATTAACCTGCATTTTCAAAATTGACAACAATTGTCAAAAGCGATTTCTGTGGTCGAAAATCGAATCCCGTAGAAAACGTCAAAAATTCACGTTTTCCAAATGCAATTTTTGGATATTCAGACCTAGGAAAATGTAGAAATGGATGGCGAGAACGTTACCTTGATGTCTGAAATAGAGTTCCCCATTGACCCGACTTTTTTATTCATTTCGTAAGCTACATTTTTCCTATTTGTATTAGATTGAGTTATAGGCGTGAGTTATTATTACCTCACTATTGGTTTATAGATACTATTAGACATCAAAATCAGTTGAATAATGGATACTTTATTCTATGGGAGTAGATGAAAGTTATTACCACTTTTCATTGTAAGCGTCAACGAATCAGTAATAAAAATATTTCAGATCGATATAGAACTGATTTGGGATAAACAAATTTTGAAATTAATACCTAGTCACGTTTTCCTTAAACGTGGTGCCATAGACCTTGGGATGACCCTGTATAATGACGTTTCTTGTCAGTTATTTTGATATCTCTTGCTTTCGTTTCAGATTTGATGCCTTCCTGGACTTGTTATGAAAATACATACCCTATTTTTTAAATTAAGAATCGGTAAAGCTTGGTACGAAATTACAATTAAAAACTTACGAAATTTCAAACTCGACGACTACACTTTTGGCGTAATACGATATTTATAACTATTTGTACATAACATTTAATTAATCATATATTTTTATTTTCAGACAAGAAATCGATGAGCGACGAAACACCGGGGGTGGGGCAGGGTGCTCTGCCCCCTCGTGAGGGCTCTATGCTCTCGCGTTCAGTGGCAGAGCGCCCTGCTATGAGATTGACTCAAGTCGCAGGGGGTCAGTATGTTTTGACCACCCAATCTACAGGAGGCGTCCCAGCTTTGGCACAGGTAATTATTGATATCTCTATTAATCGAAATTTAACCCTTGTTATTTTTTGGGAATATTTTCTCCGTGAAGTCTTGTTTTAAAGCTTCATTTTTAAGAAACGACGCGAGAACTATTTTAATTTATCATCTTCATTGAGGAAATGTTTTCAATACCTGAGAGAAAGTCTACGATTAATATTTCACTCACACCAGTTAATGACTACACTTCAGCGATCACTTGAACAAGTTTTATCACCGAAACGAATGCAAAACAGAAAATTTTCAACATAAATAAGAATTAGAATTGCAATATCTTCAAAATGATGTGTCACTCTTCCCCAATGGCCAATTGCCATTTATGATTTTTTGAGGGGGTTTACAACCGGGAATCTGAAAAGCTCGTACACCCACGAATTGGCAGGCGAAAGAACATAGCGAATCATCTTCCCGGTAATCTGAAGATGCTTGGATCGACTCAAGTGAAGTAATAGTAATTTACGTAACAAGTCCGGAAAATAGGTTTTTTTTGGACGAATAGACAAGATTCTAGGACGAGCCGGAGGCGAGTCCTGGAAGTCTGTGATTCCAAAAAAACTATTTCCGGGCGTGTTGCGTACAATATTTTTTCGGCAACCGTGAAGAATTACAAATCAATGAGATGACACATCTCTTTATTGATTTTGATTCATATTTGAATTAAACAGAACACAGAACAGAACTGTCATCCGTTATTTCGTTGCTATTGTGATGATCATAACAATGACAACCACGACGTGTTTTTCCGGCCTAGGCCGGGAAATGCTACTTTCTCAAAGAAAAAGCGTCCGGGAAGTGGGTACTTCCCGGACGGTTGCCGAAAAAAACTTTTTCCGGAATTCAAAATTCGCCCGAATACCGATTCAAATCGATTCGGTGTTTCGAAATATATCCTACAATTAAAGTTATATCTCAAAAAAGTTAATTCAATATTATGTATGCAAAAGAATGACAAACAGTGTGTGTATAGAGTGTCGCAATGAAAAGGAATCACATGTCTTCTCTAGTAGAAAAAGAAGATTTTGGAAAATTGCTCGGACCCATTGTTGTTATTGAAAATGTCTTTTCTATCTGAATATGACAGTAAATATATTTATGAGATGAATAAATGGTGCATAGAATACCTGGTGTATCGACTCCTTACTAAAAATCGTGACCAAAATTTGTAGATCAAAACGGCATGCAGACAATTCAATTTATATTTATGAAGTTTGATCATTGATTTACGCAAAATGAACTAACACCTAATCTACCTGGAACATAAGATGATTACCAATTTCAAAGAATAAATGCAGGAGGGAAAAATTTGTTCAGTAAAAGGAGTCAAGTGATTCGTAATCTAACAAAACCTTCAAATTGAGCCCCGCCAATGTGCATAAAGTGGTGAAAATTGGCTCCGATTTCTATCTCTTATATCAAGAATATAATTGGATCAAATGACAGGAAAATGACACACTGCCAGTTCGTCGACGTTTCGGAAATATATTTTTCAATCTTCAGAGCTCCAAAAAGTTAGAGAACGCCATGAAACAAAATATCAACAATAATCTTATACAAACAGGGAAATTACGAGCTACTCCTTAAACTATTGACCAGAAAAAGACTACAAAACACAGTATGATGTGAATAGAAATACATATAGAGACATAAAAACATTGTTAAAATATAAGTTCAGTCCATGATTGTAATTTTGATAAAAACTTTTCAGGAATTTGGACAGTACTTAATTTTCTCAAATTTTATTCAATGTGCCGACGTTAAAATATTTAATTATAAAGTGTAAACCAATATACGTTATTTTGTAAACCGGTGAATCTAAGGAAAAATCCTGAAACACGTCGATTTTTATTTTTGACGTCATCTACAGGGTCTTTCACGAGGAACCTCACCCATATTTATACGGGAAACTACTGAACGTATTTTCATGAAATTCGGCACTTATAAGTATCGTGAAAAATAAGCATCGTGAAATACTCACGATGCTGATGAAATCTAAAATATTTTCAAGGCATGAGCACCTCCGGTTTTTTCGGAAATGACGTCAACTTCCGTTTTTCAAATTAGTACACCATTTTTTTATTGCAGAAATAGATTCCTTAGAAAATTTTAAGTTATTTTGATGTAACATTTTTCAGTTTTGGTTCGAAAATTCTCTCTGAGCGGGAAAATTCGAAAAAAAAAATCGAAAATAGAGCTCCGCTGAAACAAGAATAACTTCGAGGTTTTTGGATGGAAAATTCTCATTTTTGGGATTTTTCAAGATGTAAGATTGATGTATCCACTTTGAAAATCGAAATCGTGATTCATGATACAGGGGGTGAAAAAATCGCTTTCAAAGTTAGGGATGACAAAATCGTGAAAAATCATTTTTTTCAAATTAGAACCCCATTTTTTATGGCAGATATTGAATCTACGTTAAAAAATAATGTGAGTGTATGCATCACACCCTTGCCCTAAAGTGGATATTTTCTGAGTTATTCACAAAAAACTGTTTTTCGTCTTGAATTTTCAGCTATTTCTTTTCCCTTCACGCCAAAAAGATGAAATTTTCAGGAACTGTTACTTAAACCATGTTTTAGATTTTACTACCCTAATATGCAAGAGAAAAAAGTTACAGGTCGTTCCTAAATAGATGGCGAATTTGGATTCGAATTTGTATCGGAAACCTCTTTATTTCAACTAATCGGCCTTCGGTTTTCTCTCCAGTGATAAATAAATAATTCCTTATGAACCATATGCAAAAACTTACCATGTTTTACATTCTTTTTTTTAATGATAGATATCATTAATTACATCTACTGAATAAAGAGGAATTTGGCAGATGTAATTAATGATATCTATCATTAAAAAAAAAAGAATGTAAAACATGGTAAGTTTCTGCATATGGTTCATAAGGAATTATTTATTTATCACTGGAGAGAAAAACGATGGCCGATTAGTTGAAATAAAGGGGTTTCCGATACAAATTCGAATCCAAATTCGCCATCTATTTAGGAACAACCTGTAACTTTTTTCTCTTGCTTATTAGGGTAGTAAAATCTAAAACATGGTTTAAGTAACAGTTCCTGAAAATTTCATCTTTTTGGCGTGAAGGGAAACGAAATAGCTGAAAATTCAAGACGAAAAACAGTTTTTTGTGAATAACTCAGAAAATATCAACTTTAGGGCAAGGGTGTGATGCATACACTCACATTATTTTTTAACGTAGATTCAATATCTGCCATAAAAAAATGGGGTTCTAATTTGAAAAAATTGATTTTTCACGATTTTGTCATTCCTAACTTTGAAAGTGATTTTATCACCCCCTGTATAATGAATAGCGATTTCGATTTTTAAAGTGGATACATCAATCTTACATCTTGAAAAATCCCAAAAATGAAAATTTTCCATCCAAAAACCTCGAAGTTATTCTTGTTTCAGCGGAGCTCTATTTTCGATTTTTTTTTCGAATTTTCCCGCTCAGAGAGAATTTTCAAACCAAAACTGAAAAATGTTACATCAAAATAACTTGAAATTTTCTAAGGAATCTATTTCTGCAATAAAAAAATGGTGTTCTAATTTGAAAAAACGGAAGTTGACGTCATTTCCGGAAAAACCGGAGGTGCTCATGCCTTGAAAACATTTTAGATTTCATCAGCATCGTGAAATACTTATAAGTGCTGAATTTCATGAAAATACGTTCAGTAGTTTCCCGTATAAATATGGGTGAGGTTCCTCGTGAAAGACCCTGTATATGAGCGTGATGACGTCATCGCTAAAATTTTTAAATGGAAATGTGGGTGTTGTGATACATTATTTGAAAGGTCTTTTAAATACCTATTTAGCCATACCAATATGTACAGTAATTGATTTGCTTATTGTCACAAATATTATTGATGAAATTTCAACAGGTTTCTTAATAAAATGTTTTAAGTATTGGTATGATGTATTTATTGACACACAAAAATAAATTTTGTAAAGGCCGTCATTGTATTTTAGCGGAAGGTAAACAATTTAAGCACTTAATTTAGGTTTCGTTGTATTTAATGAGTAATACACATTAAATATTCATTCTAATAATAAAATTTTATTAATTTTTCAAACAAATACAAAAATCAATTACTGCAAATTATTGATATGACCTTTCAAATAATGTATTACAACATCCACATTTCCATTTGAAAATTTTAGCGATGACGTCATCACGCTCACATAGATGACGTCAAAAATAAAAAGGTATCCTTACGAATAGCCTGTTTTAAAATAAAAACGGACGGGTTCCAGGATTTTTCCTAGTCGCCGATTTACGAAATAACGAATTTATTCCTTTCATTTGCACCATACTGTATAATATACAAGCAGCGCGTCCCAGCTTCGCCCGGGTAGACATTTGTTTCATTAACATTTTGCGATGAACTTAGAGTGAATCTACAACATTCATTCTGTATCGAGTCGACCGCGTGTCTGAATGGTCTGAAAGTTGTTCCTCGCGGCTACTCTTTTATAGATAAGCATGCCCTCTCCTACCCGCCTACCTACCACGGAGACGAATTTTGGTGCGGTCGTGTGGTTTAATCTTCAACACTTCAACCTGCCATATCTTTCGATGTAGGTACTCGTAGTAATTGTATGATGTGAAGGGCAATTTCGTTCTAAATTGAATACTGGGGATGAATAACGTATTGAGTTCGATGAGGTTCAATACCCTATTCATAAAAATACACTCTCAAAGAGGGCATTATTTTGGAAAACATCTGATTACCATAAACAGGTAATAGCAAGTCAATCTTAAGAGATAGATATATGCTATCACGGTTTTTTGGAGAACTATTCAAGAGGTACATTTCTGTAGTACATTGTATCCACGTAAGTCTTACGGTTTTTGCAGCGCACGCGAAAATTGCAGATTATGGCTGATTTTGGTACTTATTTTTTGTAATTATTGAAGTTATAGTAGGTATCCTTAATTTTCGGGTAAAAAGTATAGCCTATGTCACTCAGGGATAATGTAGCTTTCTAAGGGTGAAAAAATTTCTGGAATCGGTCCAACAGTTTTTAAGTCAAGTCGTATCAAACACACAAAAATACAAATCATTCCTCTTTATAATATTAGTATAGATAAAAGCACTTACAGACTAGACAAAAGTGTCTTCCCAAAATCATCTCATGAATATTCAAATCAATCATCCAATAATTAACTTGAAAAGAAAGCATAACCGATTCAAAGCAGGGACAACAATGCGACCGATGCAGAAACAACATGCAGACAGACGTGGGTGAAGTCAAAGAAACGACGAACTGGAAACAATATAAAAATCATAGACGTACATGTGTTGATAAATCTTTAATCTAAGCCGTGCACAGTTATTTGTAACATCTCAAACATCAACCGATTACCTAAGTATGGCTCCCTATTCAATGTTCAGCCAAAGCTGTTTTGGGGTTAGTGATCGGCAAATGAACAGACCTTACATGTTCCTGGATTCTGGACTTCAAATATCGACCTGTCTGTCCTATATAAACTCGGGAACAATTCGTTCAATTGATTTTGTACACTAATAGCGGCCACTCACGTAGAGTCCAGATCCAGGCGTTTTATGGCCTTTTATGACACTTTATGAGCCCTTGAACAATCACGGAGACTCTTTTCGCACGTGAGCTCATAAGTTTGAGTTCGAAGAAGTTGGTGTCGGGTACTTGATAACATCGAAAAAAGTCTACCTAGTGTGTTCGAACTCTCACGTCCTCTTTTTGAATAATTCTGGAAAGTCTTTCTGAGAGACCTCTAATGTACACAAGTTTATGGTAACGTAAAACCGTGTTTGATGACCCTTCAGATGAAGAGACTTGTGGTTGAGAGGGTTTAGGAGATTCCCTCAATATTTCATTGATTGAAGAGACCGGATAACTATAATTGCTAATCTCTTATTCTCATACCATATGGAAGTTGGGGCTCAATTTGAGAATTTGTTAAACTAAACTATTCCGGACACTCATCTCTTTTTCTGAACAAATTTCACTCTCCTGCATTGTCTCTTTGAAATTGGTAATCATCTTTTGCTCCAGGTTGTATTGCATTTTCAAAGTCGAATATTCAGTAAATGAATGATGAAATGTCAAAACAAATTCGATGTCATTCATAATAAAAAAAGACCTTTTCCACAACATGATGCACGACCTATCTTGTTCGATTTCGAAGGGTTGGAATTGCCTCGCAGAGGAATGAAATAATATGATGGTTTTTATGTAGAAAATGTCGGAAATTGACGGACCCGAGCAATTTTACAAATTTTTTCTACTAGCAGAGACCTCTGTTTCCTTTGCAATACATACAACTTCTTTATAAAAATGTATATCTGTAAAAATATACATTTTGGTTTAATTATTTCTGACGCAGTCGCCATTTGTTTTCGTTGAAGTATAAAATTGATTCGGGTGTGAGCTATCCAGTGATTCCAAGGAGACAGTAGAATTAAATTATGAATATCGGTAAAAACATGATACATTCATTCTCCCTTAATTCAGGAACTGATTCCATTTAACATTATTTCGATTAAAAAAATCTTCAATTTTGATAAAATGATGATCAAATTCTTGTCCTAGGTTAGTTAATGATAATCAAATACCTTGTTCTAAGGTCTAGGAATCATGAAACTTTTACCTATTTATGAGGACAATCGAGGCATTTGTCTGATATCAATACATGAATGATTTGAAAGTTAGAACTGAGACTCCATGAATGCAAAAATTAGTTCTAGATTCTGAATCTTAATGCATTGTATATTACTTGAAAAATGGTATATGCAACAAAATTAGCTACTTCAGGAAATTTATATTTTTTTCGGTTCAAACGTTTTCAGTTTTTGGTTAAATGATGATCAAATCCTTGTCCTAGGGTAGTTACTGATAATCAAATACCTTGTTCTAAGGTTATGGTAATCATTCAACTTACCTATTCATGAGGACAATCGAGGCATTTGTCTGATATCCATACATGAATGATTTATGTTAAAATTTGGATGTTCTGATAGAAAACTATGAACCAGTGAGGGAACTACACTAAATTCAGCTTCAAATCGTTCAACTGGGTTATGCCTGTATGTATATTTAAACTCAATGACTAAACTCAGTATGTATGAATTTGAAAAATTTCAAAATCTGTAAAAATATATAGGGTGTCCCATTCAAATTAAATTTCCGGTTAAACCGGAAGTATATTATCAACAAGAAAATGTACATCAGATGCATTTTGTTCCATTGCACTTACCTGCAAATTTTCATAACATAATTTTACCCATCTTCTATATACAGGGTGTCCCACTAGTGCCGCAGCGGACGATATACGCGTAACGGTCTGAGTTTGGCAAACTTTTTTGATGCAGACTTGATATACTCAAAGAATAGCACAACCTAAAAATATTTTCGAATATATCGGGTGGCCCACAAAAGAGGAATATAGGGTGACTTTGTTTCTTCAAATGGGACACCCTATATTCATTTTTTCAAATACAATGCATATAATTTTTTTTCATCATTGTAATCACCATTCATTTTACTTAATTTTTTGCCAAAGGCATGATATACATTATTTTTAAACAGAAAAAGATTTTTTAGAGTGTTTCCAGTAGCGGATTAACCGGTACGCTTAGTACGCTGCAGCGTAGGGCCCCGAGTTCCAAAGGGGCCCCCGGCGATTGAATTATTTTTTTTTTTTCTAGAATAAAAATTCAGTCTGTAAGTGTGAAAAAAATAGTCAGGCTGTACTATATTTAATAGGAAGCTCAGTGGCAACTTGTGAATTATGGATTATTACATTCACATGAAACGCAATGAATAACAAAATCCTCAGAGCAAAACTCCGATGTTGGAAAAAACACACCATTCGAAATTCAGCGTACTGTCAAAGAGTAGACACAAGAGAAATCACTTAGGCTTGGCGGCAAACATCAGTTCTTCGACCTTGAATAATACTACGCCGATACAGGGCTGTTATTGGCACCCCTCGATTAGACCTCGTCATTCACAAATGACTTTCAAGGTCAAACAAACGATGTTCACGATTTCATTCATAAATAGGGGGAGTGAGGTCTCTTGTGTCTACTCTTTGGTACTGTCCCCACTTATCTTGTCTGCCTGCAATAAATTCCGTCAAGGGTGGCGGCCGAATTCCAATGCTGACAATTACATCATAATTCCATAAATTTGTCGGCATTTCCTCTAAAATCTAGGAATGTGCTACAGAACGGCCGACCAGATGTTGTTTGGTTTAGGGGTGTGAAGTGAAAAATAACATATCCCGGCCCATACCATAACACTACTAGTGCGTTCCACTTGGCGATCACAACGATCAAAACGCTCCTTTGGCCGTTCCACATGGCGACTACGGTCGTTGTGGACGCGGCGAATACGTCACTCATGACGTCATTGTTTTCGCCCACGCCAAGCTCACAACGACCCATCCCAAGACTTGGGTCTTTGCGGTCGTTCGAGGAGTGGGGATGATAATTTGGTTACGGCCTGCTAAAGACTGATGTAGTAGGCCAATGCCAATCTAGCCCGTTCCACTTGAATGTTTGATTGCAACGATCGCGAGCATGTGGAATGGTATAAACAGCGGTCGTGAGCGTGAGCATTGTGAGCGCCAAGTGGAACGCACTATACATCCACGGATAAAAAACAAATATAGAACTGTTATGACAGAAAATAGATTGCAGTTTTTAGGAATACTTTCTATCGAAAGTGATATAACGAGCAGTCTCGATTATAATTCTGCAATAAAAGAATTTGCTGTTTTTAAAATGAGAAAAAAACAATTTGTTTAGTGCAATTTCATTTTGTAGGTAACGGATATGCAGCTTTACGATATGATATTCTAGAGATATTTTGTATTTTAATTTTTGTGGTATTTTTCCCTTTTTCAAGATTTTTATTCATCTTTCATATTTTGTTTTGATATACATACCTTGTATTTTATTAAGGTCGGCGTTTAAAGCGAGTAGGAAAGCTCAGCCGATAGAGGCGCCACCGTCCATTTTATGGAATATCTCCATAGAACATACATTATCACTATCAAGTTCTATGAATATCACTCTGATTATGAATGAAATGTACAATGGCGCTCTCTATCCGAAAATAGCCGAACTATGAAATAAGTCAATTTGTGGGTAAAGCAGGAATTTTTTCCCGCCAAAATTTGAATTTGGCTATTCTCTGCCAATTCCGTATTTCAAGTTGTTTTTCTGAACGAAATTATCAGAAGATTCACTTTTAATCGGATGTTGAACTATTTTCATGGGTCTTTCTGTTGAAATAAAACAGAAGCATGAGTTGGCTCATTTTCTTCTATTTTTGAAAGAAAAAAAATAACTTTCGGAATGAAATCGACTAAAATTATTTCATCAAGAACTCCAATCCTTTCTGAGTTCACCCACAAAATTTCAGTTTTCAAAGTGAAACCATTTTCAAATGCAACTTGAAATAAAAACACACTACATTGAACGCCCACCTTAAGAAACTTTATATTTTGTTTTTTAAAGAAGTGAGTTTTAATTAAAAAATTCTTTTGAAAAAAAAAACAAAAATGTTTCAGAGGGGCTCCAGAAGTTTTGAAGCGTAGGGCCTTGAGATCGTAAATCCGCCACTGAGTGTTTCCCTAAAATTCACATTTACTCCCGATTTGGCTTTACTGTGGTTATTGAGAACTGTCAAATAAATCTATTCAGAATTAACATAATTGCAGCTTCAATTCATATTATCATAATTTTCAAGGATTGGATGAATACTCATACAATGAAGTAAAAATTCAAAAGTACAAATGAGTTTGAATGTAGGAGTTATGAATGCTACAAAAAAAAACGAGTTTCGAAACTTCAGGATACAAAAAAGTGCTCGCTTATCCTTATACAATTTTCTTCGAAAAAATGATATATGTATTCATAAGTTTCACAGGAACGCACGCAGATCTTCAAGCTGCCAATCTTGAAGCTTGTTTGGAATTTTCGCAAGATCCTAATATTCAAGTTGAAACTAAGAAAATTATCAAAAATGTATCTTGAAAAATGGGTGGAGAAAGCAAGTTTCTGTCTTCAGTAACTGATTTCATCACATTTTTGAGTAGATACACCAAAACTTTCTAGTTCCTCATTTCGCTATTATATGAATTGAAGCTACAATTATGTTAATTCTGGGTAAAAAAATTGTTCTCAATAACCACAGAAAAGTCAAATCTGCTATTTGAATCCAGTATGTATATGTGAAATTTAGGTAAACATTTCGAAAAAGCTCTAAAAAATCCTATTCCGTTGAAAATATGCATATCATGTGTCTGACAAAAAATGAAGCAAAATGAATGGTGATTACAATGATGAAATAAAAATGATATGTATTGCATTTTGTATTTGGAAAAATGAAGAAAAATCGATTTGAAATTCGTCATGTTGATAGTCTTTTTGTGGATACTCCATATGCTGGAGATGCTTTATTATAGCTGATTAGAATACTTTGAAGTCTAGTCTTACAATCTATATAAAGCTGTTATTGGTAAGTGCAAGGGTTCGTGAAATACAGGGTGTCCCTAATAAGAGGTATAACCGGAAGTGCAATTTCGATGAAAATATTTTAGCCTGATTCCCCCTTTTAAAAACGACCCTGTGCCAAATTTCAGAATTCTTTTCCTCATAGAAGCCGAGAAACGTCTAATGCACGGATTATTATGATAACCCTGTATAATACATGAATAATTCATAACATAAAATTGAGCCGATCAAATAGAAAAATTAGGGCTAGCCTCTGAATCTTGCATGCATTACAGCTGGAAAAAAGCTATATTATGCAAGTAAATGAAATACTTACTGTTAACATTTTATTCCTGTTCAAACATTTTCAGTTTCGATTAGATGATGATCAAATCCTTGTCCTAGGGTAGTTGATGACAATCAAAAACTTGTTCTAAGGTTTTGAGAATCATTCATTTCTTGCCTATTTATGAGGACAAACGAGGCATTTGTCTGATATCGATACATGAATGATTTGAAAGTTAGAATTGACACTCCAGAAAAGAAAAATAAATAGTTATATATTCTTAATCTTCAATAAGATTACTTGAAAAATGGTATTTGCAACAAAATTTAATACTTCAAGAAATTGATTTGTCTAAAAATGTTTTCTGTTCAAACATTTTCAGTTTTGATTAAATGATGATCAAATCCTTGTCCTAGTGTAGTTGATGACAATCAAATACCTTGTTCTAAGGTTTTGAGAATCGTTCAACTCCTACCTATTTATGAGGACAATCGAGGCATTTGTCTGATATCAATACATGAATCATTTATAAGTTAAAATTGAGACGTCCGACTAGAAGGGGGCGAATCGAAACTACAAGTAACGTTCACTAATAAATAATATGTAATTTGTAGATTATCTATGGTTTTGTGTTCTATAAGAATCTCGAATAGCACATCATTTTGAAGGTTCTACAATTGTTTTTATGAATATGCTTAAAAATTATATTCCAGAACAGATTTCACATTATCAGATAACTTTTTTCTTTCAACAGCTTAGTCCAGGGAACATTGGACCCAACAGCCCTAATTTACAACAAGCTGGAGTAACTAGGATCATAAGCATAAGTCCGTCGCGTAGTGGACAGGCTTCATCATTGAGGCCAAGTCAGGCTAATCAGTCTATTGTGAATGTCCTGACAAAACCAAGAGTGAACACCAATCTTCGCTTACAGCTCTTTCAAAATGTAGAAGCAAATAACTCGGTACCCCAGTTAGCCCCTACATCTAGATCAACTTTGAAAAGGCCTCTTTCCACGGGAATCGAAAGAAGAGATGCTCACTCGGCTAAGTTACAGAGAGTTATGAATCATAGGATAGTTCGATCTAAGTTAGTGAAAGAGAAATACAATGAAGATTTAATGGAGTTGTATTTTTTGGAAACAGGAGGGAATCTTCTAGATCTTCATCAGTTTGCTAAAAGGCCAAAAACTGCGCATTATATGACATATCTCAAAGAACATGCTATAGATCCTAAGGATTACAATGAAGTTTCTATAACTAGCAATAGTGTTCCAATACCACAAACAGTGCCAAGTACTCCTTCAGCTACACCTGTTAGTTCATTACCTGGAATATCTCATTCCAGTCCAACTGTAACAAATGTTACTGAATCTACACCAAAAGCCACTCCAAAACATAAAACTGCCCAAGGAAATCAAGAACAAATTATGGAGAAGGCTAAACAGGAAGCTTATGTTGTACAACGAATATCAGATCTTCAAAAGGAAGGCCTATGGTCAGAAAAACGATTACCAAAGCTCCAAGAGATGTCTAGAATTAAAACACATTGGGATTATTTGTTGGAAGAAATGGTCTGGCTAGCTGCAGACTTTGCCCAAGAGCGTAAATGGAAAAAGACAGCAGCCAAAAAGTGCGCTAAAATGGTTCAGAAATATTTTCAGGATAAAGCACTGGCTGCTCAAAAAGCTGAGAAAGCGCAAGAACAACATATAAAACGCATTGCTGCATTTTGTGCCAAAGAAATAAAAAATTTTTGGAACAATGTCGAAAAATTGGTCGAATACAAACAAAATACTATCCTTGAAGAAAAAAGGAAAAAAGCGTTAGACCAGCAACTCAGCTTCATTGTTGATCAAACTGAAAAATATTCCCAACTTCTTGCAGAAGGGATGAATAAATCTGTCAATGATTCAACTCTAATAGAAAAAAATATTTCTTTGGCTTCTTCCGATTCGAGAGTAAATTCTGATGATGAATTTCAACCAGATAATCAAAGTAGTACAGATGATGAAGAAACCATTGAGAAAGAGGAAGCAAATATTGATGCTGAGAGACAGAATGAAGAAGTTGCTGCTCTACAGAAGGAGTCTGAAATGGATTTAGAAGAATTTCTCAAAGAATTGCCCAAAGACTATTTGGAAAATAGAGATAAAATCAAACTGAGTGACGATGGAGAGGTGTGTTTGAGAATTTATTTATGCTTTCAATAATTTCATTACAAAAATTTAATTACAGAGTGATCAGGAAGTGGAAATGTTAGATAAAACTGTGAAAGAAGATGCTGATTTCAAGGCATCCAGCAGTGAAGAAGATGATGAAGCTACAATTGATGAACAAGAGAAAAATGAAGATACAAAAAATCATGAGCAAGAACTTATGGATCTTGAGGCAGAAAATGAAATGAGTATAGAGGAACTCCGTAAGAAATACAGCAATCTTCCTGACGTCCCTGAGGATAGCTCAAAAAGCTCTTCCGACTCATCGTCTGAAGATGACGAGAGTGAAAAAGAGACTGAAGAAAGCGAAGACGAGGAAGTTATTGCTTCTGAAGATGATAAGTGTCAATTAGGCTTGGAATTATTGCTTGATGACTCACAAGTGAGAGAGGACGCAGAGACTGAAAATGATGATTTAATTAATGATGCAGCAGCAATAGCAGAAAGTATACAACCCAAAGGAAACACATTGTCTTCAACAAATGTAAGTGATTGAAAAAATTATATTTAAATAATGGAAATATAAACAAGGAAATAGAAAAAACACTAATTATAAAATTTATATTCTCTTAGCTATCGATTTCGGCTAAAGAGCCAGGTTTATCAAGTTCTTTTACTTAAAACGGACGCAGGTTGGCAATCGTGAAAGTCAATTAATTCACAGCGACGTTGCCAAGGCTACTTTTTATTTACTCTTTTTAAACTTTGTGAATGGGGTTAGTTCTTTTAAGGTTCAACTGTGACACAGGCTTCGTAGTACCACTACATTTTTATACTGGAGTATTTCAAGTTGCGCAAAGAGGTATTTAATTGTCGTCTGTAAGCTTATTTCTTACGAATTTCGAAACTTGGGGAATTCCGCAAGTCAGTCTGTTCTGTTCGTTTAGAAGTTTTTCTGTCGGGTTAATGAACTGTCCCAAAGTAACGGGCTATTCTGCCTATTATTTTTCAGTAAAATTTCAACACTCAGTTCTTGAGTTCCGTACAAGAAAAAAGCATAACTGAATCTTCCAACCATGTTTATATATGTAAAATATTTCCAGTAATAACAGAAAAAAGTTTCTTCAACATTCGCGAGGTTTTTGGAATTATTGAATTCACTCACATAATATTTTCTCAAATTCATTATTGTGCCAAAGTAAATAAACATTTTGGTAAATAGGTGATAACTACGATTTTTATGTAGAAATGACAACGTTGCGTTTGTATCTGACACAAGAATGACTATAACCTAACATTTTCAAAATATACGCGGTGAAATGTGTCAGAATTTCATGGCCGACCGGATACCGGATAAATATGAATGGAGTATAGTAAACTTATCTTCAAGGTCAAGAGGTTATTTCAACATAATTCAGGTTATATTAATTAATTATTTTTAGGGAAAGGTATTTTCTGGTGTTTAAACAATTTTCCGCGAAAATTACGTTTCAATTATTTTCAAATATGTGTGTACCGAATCAGGAAACAAGAAGAAAGGAACGGACAGAGTCAAGGAAGGGGGGGGGGTTGTCAAACAAGTTGTCATTTTTGTGTCAGAACAGATAAAAACACAGAATAACCGAAAGAGGTGAAAATATTCATATTATACGAATAAACTAACTCTTTAAAGACTTAAATATATGTCTACCAGTAAATTCCGATATATCGTTCAAAAGATGGTTGTTGTCTTCATTCTTGAGAATTTCGTATTAAGAGAACCAGTCAAGTAAAGACAGCAACCATCTTTTGAACGATATATTGCAATTTACTGGTAGATTTAAGTCCTTATAGAGTTAGTTTATTCATATAATATGAATTTTTTCATCTCTTTCGGTTATTCTGTGTTAACCTGTTCTGACACAAAAATGACAATTTGTTTGACCCCCCTCCTTTCTTAACTCTTCGATCTGTCTGTTCCTTTCTTCTTGTTTCACACATATTTGAAAATAATTGAAACGTAATTTTCGCGGAAAATTGACTTTAAAATACAGTTTAAAAGTGGTTTACTATAATAGACAATTATTGTTGATGTTATTTCATCGATTCGACGGTGAGTCAATGTTCGAGGTCACTTACTTTTCCCCAAAAATAATTAATTAATATAACCTCCTGAATTATGTTGAAATGACCTCTTGACTTGAAGATGAGTTTATTACATGCTTTCAATTTTGTGTTTCAGCTGGCCTGATGATGGCTCTTTAGCCAAAATCGATAGCTAAGAGAATATAAATTTTATAATTAGTGTGTTTTTTCTTTTTCCTTGTTTATTATTGATCACACTAATGGAAGAATTTATTACTGGAATGGAAATATAATTTCAAAATTTTTAAGCTTGAGAGATGCATCACGAAATATATAAATACATATTCAAACTTGACAATAAATTAATCATTTCAAATACAATTGTTGGTAGTACAGACATTTCAGTTAGGCATTCCATAATTAATTATATCAACAACTAATGGAAGTATGAAACGATTTTGAATGCAAAGGATTCAGATTTTTACTTTTTATTGGAAAATGTAATACATAATATAAAGGGTGTTAATCAACTTATGTTTTTCAAATGTGATACTCATTTTTTTTTCGTAATCATACATTAACTTATGTTTTTCAAATGTGATACTCATTTTTTTTTCGTAATCATACATTAATTTGTTATTTTCCTTTCAAGAAAGTTCTTCTAGAATAGAAATTATATAAAATAGACAAAATCTGCAAACATCTACTTTTTCAATGAAACACATAAGCAGCAAAATCAACAAAAAAATTAATAGTCTACAAGAATTGTCAGAATCCTCATATCTAGATATTCAGATTCAGTAGGTTTTTTCTATTGAAACAGGTACATAAATAACCTCTTCCAAGTCAGCATCGATGAAATGAAAAATATGTGAGGGCTATCGAAGATATCACTAGAATATTCAAACATTCTTTTATGAGGTTATTCAGTTCTATTCTAAATGTCAAATGTTGATGAGAAAATTCTTCTGATATGCTTATCTTATAACTATGAACTCATGGAGATACATGAGGTAATGATTTGTCATGCTTTGCAGGTTTCAACAACCGTTCCATTTTTACTGAAATACTCATTGAGAGAATACCAACATATAGGATTGGACTGGTTGGTTACGATGTTTGAAAGAAAATTGAATGGGATATTGGCAGATGAGATGGGATTGGGAAAAACAATTCAAACAATAGCTCTTTTAGCCCATCTTGCCTGTGAAAAAGGTAGAATTTCATAAATGTTATTGTACAAGTGACCAACAGTTTTATTTCCAGAAAACTGGGGACCTCATTTAATTGTAGTTCCTACCTCAGTCATGTTAAATTGGGAAATGGAATTCAAAAAGTGGTGTCCTGCATTTAAGATTTTAACCTACTATGGTTCTCAAAAAGAAAGGAAAATGAAAAGGACGGGATGGACAAAGCCAAATGCTTTTCACATCTGCATCACTTCCTACAAGTTGGTTATCCAAGATCATCAAAGTTTCAGAAGAAAAAAATGGAAATATTTGATTCTGGATGAGGCTCAAAACATTAAGAATTTCAAGTCCCAGAGATGGCAGCTGCTTCTGAATTTCCAGACTCAACAGTAAGTAAGGGTAAACAAAATTATATAATTTTTTTTTATTTGATCCAAATGCTCTGATGGAATATATTCCAGATGGTTAATTTTTTTTTTCTAGAGATTCGTTTTCAATTTTGATTCTAAACGAAATGATGAAACAAAAGTACTTTCAAAAGTTTTGAGATCCATTCAACTCATTACTTACTAATGAGAGATAATGAGGCATTTGTCTGATGTTCATAGAAAAATTGAATTATCATACTGCTGATCCAACAATATTTCAATAATTTCATTTTGTTCTAGACGCTTATTGTTAACTGGTACCCCACTACAGAATAACCTGATGGAATTGTGGTCACTTATGCATTTTCTTATGCCGAATGTGTTTCAATCTCATAGGGAGTTTAAAGAATGGTTCTCCAACCCAGTAACTGGAATGATAGAGGGGAATAATGAATATAATGAAAATATCATCAAAAGATTGCATAAGGTAGGTTAAAAATGAGAATTGGAAAATGTGATTGAATATCTGTAGAATAATGGCAGAAAGACGAAAGTCGTTAGCCATTTGCTAGAGCAATAAATATTTTTTCTCTCTCTCTCTCTCTCTCTCTCGCATCTGTGGGATCTAATTATAGTGTCGTTGATGTTTTTTTACAATATGATACTTTGATCACACAACAGATTTATGTACAGGGTGAGCAAATTTCAATGCACTCGATTTTCTGTGAATTTTGTGAAAAATTTTTACAAAAATCGAACACAACATTTTTTACATGTCCCAAGCGAATACAAAATAAAACCAAAATTCTTGCAATTCAATATTGTGGTACAGAGCTACAGAGAAAAAACTCACCCCATATCAAAGATGTAATATGAAATGATGAAATCATACCCTGTCCTAAGGATTTGAGATCCATTCAACTCATTCCTAATTCTGAGGACAATCGAGGCATTTGTCTGATTGATACATCAAAGTTGATTAAATTGTGCATTTCCGTAAGCATTTTTTAATTGAATTTTCTCATTTTAACAGGTTTTAAGGCCTTTTCTCCTTCGAAGACTAAAATCAGAAGTTGAAAAACAAATGCCTAAAAAATATGAACACGTAGTAATGTGCAGACTTTCGAAAAGGCAGCGATTTTTATATGATGACTATATGTCAAGAGCAAAGTAAGTACAGTTTTATAGGTTCTCTAATGTTCATGTGGTAGTTCTAATTGGCCTATCTACTTTAAAATCACGACCACTAATGTTAATCATGCATTACGACCTATGAACAACGTCAATTTGAATCATTGTGTCAAACTTTCATTATGCCTCGATTCAATTAAGACGTCTGACGTTTTTGGACATCTTAGATTTAAATTCACCAATTCACTGTCGATTTGGCATTATGATAAAATAATAACGTTTTCGAATTTTCGGGACTACAACCGAATTTTTTTCCCATAATTTGTTGAAAAAGGTACAAACAATTTTGAGTTTGTTTATGCATACGAAATAGCGCCACAAAATTTACAGCACTGTTTTCTAAATTTCCAATCACAAAATTTATATAATTTTATTTTTCTTCCTCTTGCATCGTCCATGTCTAAGATCAACTACGACAAGTACTTGCAATGTCCACAATAGGAGCCACTTACAAAAAGCTTGGTTTCTAAAGACATGGATATAAACTCATTTTAACAATCCTCATTCAAGGAAAAGTTTATGATTCGCGAATGATCTGCTGCGTAGCTGGAATATTTTATTTGGGCTTCTTCTATGTTTGTACATTGCCCAACATGTAATCAGAAAATGAGTTCCGGACAACCTTTAACCAGCAAAAATCTTCATAAGATCTAAAAACACTTAGTCATCCGATCACTCCGAGCTGCTTCCTATAAGTCATTTTGTCGTTCGATTTAATTTGTTTCTTGACTTTTTTCTCATTTTATTCATTTTCAGGACAAAAGAAACCTTATCAAGTGGGAATTTGTTGAGTGTAATAAATGTACTAATGCAATTGAGAAAAGTGTGCAATCATCCAAATTTATTTGAAGTTCGTCCTACCATATCACCATTTCAATGTGAAGGTGTCACTTTCCATATTCCTTCCATTGTTTTTGGTGCACTAGAGTATGATGTGTGGAAAGTAAGTGAAACTTGTTATGAATCCAAATTAAAGTTAATTGCATACATTCCTTTTTTTAGCATATTAACTATGTATCTTTGAATCTCAATTTTCTTGATATGGAAACATACGTTAGCGCTTATCAATCTTATCGTGCAAGAACGCTGCGTACTTCTCCAAAAATAATTGAGCTCAACCACATGCCTGAGGATATTCCACCTTGTCCTCCTTCTCGTCTCATTATGAGAATAAGAAAGCATGACAGCGATGCAAGTGTAAAGGTAGAGAAGAAAGTTTCCAGTAATGGTAAGGGAGTGCACCAGAACCTGAAATTAAAGGTTGCACAACCTTATAGCATGCAACTTGTACAACAACATGGCGGCATTGTCAAGGCTATACCGGTCAATATTGCCCAAGGTGCAACAGGAATTACTTCAGCCAATATATCAAGTGCCGCATCTTTATTGAAGACTGGAGACAACAAAATATCGGCTAGTTTTGCACAGTTGGTGCAAACATCTACAGGAAAGCATTTGTTGCTGACATCCACTCCTAATATTGCTGGAGCAACAAGTGGAACAGGTAATTAACAATTTTTGCAAGCCCCAAGTCGAGTACAGCTACAGACCGAACAATTTTCAGAATCTGCTTTTCGGGGGCCTTTGAAGTCAAACGGAATGTAAACGTTTGATTTACGACGCTACCAGTACATCCAAATTGCAACGGCCCGATTAGCGTTCGCTTTCAATCTTTTTTATAAGCTTTTATTTAGTTTCACCTGTCCCAGTGTCTGTCTGTCTGTTATCAAATCTTGCAAGTTAAATATGGCACACTTCTAATCGTCCGATTGATTTGAAATTTTGCAGGTGTACCTGATCCTGCTGATAATGCATCATGAAATATTTTTTATAGAAAAAACAAAATTGCGGATGAGTTTTGTAATTATGATCTGATTCCATTCAAAATTAGTATCTGGGGGGTATTTGGGTTCGAAAATGATGATGCGTTTGTCAAAATTGGGAAATTCAAGGTGGCGGCTACAATATGGCGGACGAGTTTTGTAATTATTTATGATCCTATTCTATTCAAAATTGGTATATGGGGGTTTTCTGGGTCAGAAATTACGATTCTTCGAAATTGAGGAATTCAAGATGGCGGCTTTGAAATGGCGGATGAGTGTTGTTATAAAAGCTTGTCTTCAAAAATGTTTTTTGAGAATAAGGCTTGTTTTCTCGCGGCTTTAGGGACAAGAGAGCGCTAACTTATTTTTTATTCGGACAAAATGCACCCGGTCTGTACGGGGCTCAATGAGAATATATTATTATGATGTGTGAATCAACTTGTGTTAGTTCAAATAATCTTTATTTTTGGTTAAGAGAGTATTTGAAGTAAAGTACATAATTGAAGAAAGTATCTCAAATATTTTGTAGCTATTATGAGATTTTATGCGAGATATTATTTCTCAATTATGATTTATTTCGGCTCTTTCAAAAAAAATTTCCGATTCATTGTGGGACTGATTCCATTTGTTTTCCTTTTACAGCTCAAAAGCTCACCTTGCTTTCAAAACATCCTGTATCAACAGCTACCAATGTCCAACCACTCCATAAAGCATTTGTGAAATTTCAACTCACTTCTGTAAATGCCCCGCCAACAAATACACTGACAACGGTAAGATTATTAATATTGAATTATGGTGATTGCAGCCCACTGCATGGTATCAGACTTTTTTTCGTTTTCACTGACTTGAAGATTTTTTTTTGAGTGCCTGCAAAAATCAACTAGTTAACCCAATTATGAATATTTCAAAGCCGAAGTCCTGTAATCGTTTTTCAAATTTTCCTTCTATTATTTGAAAGGAATAAGACACAAATCATTTGCCAATATGATTCTGTATCATAGTTTCTGTATATGTACATCTATTATTGATTTTTTTCCATGAACTTTGTGTCCTAGTTTCGTAGGATGCCTAAATGGCAAACTAAATCAGAAGATTTATGGAGAACCTTCTCACATAGACAGATATCTACACAGGGAGTCCAATCACCACCAAACAAAAGCGGGGTGTGGTCAAAACACTTGTTGAAAGAGCTCGACGGATATGTGAGCCTGAATATCTGTTAGACAAATTAGAACATTCGTGACTAGCATTTATTTCTAATGGGCACAACTCGAAAGAGATCGATCAAGCCTTAAGATCAAAGTGAAGAACAAAAGAAAATGGACTATCTGAAATAACAAAATTGCAGGAAAGTTACATCGAGACCACTAAAAGGAGCATTCATGTATGGATCAAAGAACACAAACGGTGTTCACTGTATCAAACGGAGAAGTCTGCACTCATGGAACATGCTTTGATTGGTGGACATAATATTCTGTTCGCTTGAACATAGGTCATTGGTCATGAATATGACAATAAATACAGCGCTAGATCCAGTAACATAATCAATTCGGAGCTGTCAATCGTCGAGTTACAACATCCGACAGAGATGCTCACCTCAGTTGTTGGTCAGACGTTAGTCGGGTTATAACCTCTGAGCGAAATTACTCTGAAGGTGCCTACCGCAAAATTCCTATTGTTATAATAATATAAGATAATAATATATCTTTATTTCGAAGTAAGCTGTTACAATTAGTGACAATGGCACAACATAGAGTGAAATAGTATTGGACTTCGGCTGGAAAGCTCGGAATATTTTAATTTTGAAATCTTCTACAGGTTGTTCCAAGTTCTAGTGCCTATTAGACGTTTGTGTAGGGTTGGACATATTTGTAATCTATAAATTGGGATTATGATATTGTTCGAAATTCTCTACTGAGCTAAAATGTTATTGGAGCCTGAGCAGTGCCGGTTATACAAGAATGAAGTGAAGTTGTATTCATTGGAATAGTTTTCAAAATATCGAAAAAAAAACGGAAAAAAAAAGTCGAAAATGTACAGTCAGTATTATGTCCTTTTTTCTTATTCTCAACATCCTGAGTGAAAACCATTCTCATAACGTCAAAGAAGAAGAATGTAGAAAGGTTTGAATTTCATAAATATCACAGGGTGTTTCAAATTTTGTGTCGAAAACTGTGATCGAAAATTAGCGATAACTTCTGTTTTTCAAATTAGAACCCTAATTTTTTTATGTTTGCATTGAATTCTGCGAAGAAAAATAATGATAGCACTCTGAGATGCTCTTGCTCATAAATTCAGCAATTTCCGAGTTATTTGATATTTTCTGGATTTATGTTTTAGATGGAGTAACAACTTATAATTAGACCTGTCACTCGTGAATTATTAATGGGATCATTTATCTCCGATGGTTGCAGAATATTCTCATGCAACAGATTAGATGAATTTGACTCTATACTCCATTCACTTTTATAATGTATCCCTCTTGGCCATGAAATTCTGACACATTTCACAGTGTATATTGTGAAAATGTTAGGTTATAGTAATTTTCCTGTCAGAAACATAACCAAAGTTGTCCTTCCTATACAGAGGTCGTAGTGATTACGTATTTATCAAAATTTTTATTTACTTTTGGAAAATAATGAATTTGAGAAAATAGGTATGCGAATTCAATAATTCCAAAGACCTGGCCAATGTTGGAGAAACTTTTGACTCTGTTAATACTGAAAATACTTCACGTATATAAACATGGTTGGAAGATTCAGTTATTATGCTATTTTCTTGTACGGAAATCAATCGAGTGTTGAAATTTTTACTGAAAAATAATGGACAGAATAGTCTGTTACTTTGTGATAGTTCATTCGAAAAAAAAAAGAGTTGAAGTACTCGAATAACCCAACAGAAAAACTCATGAAATAAACCTATAGAGGGCATTCAAATATCTTTTTGCACAACTTAAATACTCCAGTATGAATATGTAGTAGTACTACGAATCTCGAGTCAAAGTTAAATCTTAAAAGAACTCCATATACAAAGTTAAAAAGAGTAAATAGAAATTAGCATTGGCAACGTCTTTGACTTTCAGGAGTGCCAACCTGCGTCAGTTTTAAGTAAAAGAACTTGATAAACCTAAATCATGGACAACCGGGGTATTTTGTAGAAGTGAATGCAATATACGTACAAACGTAAATCCAGAAAATCTCAAATAACTAAGAAATTACTGAATTTACGAGCGAGAGTATCAGAGGTTCTAATTTGAAAAAGAGAAGTTCTGGCCAATTTTCAATCAAAGTTTCGACACGAAATTTGAAACACCCTGTGATGAAATTCAAAAGATGCATGACCTTTCCACGTTTTTCTAATGTGACGTTATTAGACTGGTTCACGCTTAGGATGTCGAGAATAAGAAAAATGAACATAATACTGACTATAATCGATTTCAAGCGGATAACCAGTAATAACCGCGGCTATCTCTGGTCCTGCCCTTCAGAAATAACCACGAAAAACCAACCTGCGCTTGAATGTAGTTATCAGAATCGCCTATTTAACCTCACTTCTTTATAACCACAATCATAACCTAACTCTCAAGTGCGGTTATCTGCGGTCCAAACGATGAAGTTGAGGGGCTTATTCATGACGTCACATAATAATAACCAACAACGACCTAAATTGCTTGAATGAAGTTGGTTATAGATGGTACTCACCTCTCACTGATGACCAGGTTATTCGCTTCAAATCGGTTTATGAATATTTGACTTTGTTCCCGTTTTTTTTTTCGATATTTTGGAAACTATTCGAATTAATACAATAGTTTTAACAGAAAAATGTATTCAGTATTGAATACTCAATCGTATCAGAAACTAAAATATCGAAAATAATTTTTCTAACAAATTTTTTTCACTCCTTGTATAACCGAAAGTGCTCAGGTTCCAAAAATATTTTAGCTCAGTAGAGAATTTCCAACAATATCATAATTCCAATTTTCAGATTTCAATAATGTCCAGTTCTCCAGAAACGTCTAATAGGCACTCGAACTTTGGTATTATCAACCTAGTACATATATACACTGAATTTTCTTCATTTACTAATCAATTCAATCTAAAAAATGTTTTTCTTACACAAATTTTTAATTTGCAGTCCATTCCTAAGACTGGTAATAAGGAGCCTACAAAAGTTGGATCCAAGTTTATTGAACACTTATATTCTAATCAATCTAATCAAAATAGTTTGGATGTAAGATGGGGTGATAACCAGCAGACTGAGGTCAGTATGCGTAGATTCTCTGGGCTTCTCCTGAATTCCATATTTGCTTTAGTCCCCTTAGTGGTGACGTCACATCGCCATTATCGGGTTTCAAACAAACTTCTTTCACAGTTGAATTGCTAGAGGGGAATTCTATCTTTCAGGGATCCATCGATCTGAAGTCAATTTGAGATTACCTCTTAATTTTATGCACTGAATGAAATATTAATCACAATCTTGTAAAGCCCTCACCGAATTTGTTTTATTTGGAAGCGATAATGGCACTCCTGCGCCGTGTTGAAAATTTATATCGCGAAAAGCTAGATATTTATCTGCAGGTCATTATTGTAATTATCGAATTCTCATCTGTCATAACCTTCCTCAGTGTTGTGAGAGTTCGAAGCACATGAAAGATTGGTATATTAAATTGATAGATTCATTCAATTTCAAAAAACGTAGATATTAATGACGTATTTTTCATTTTCGACATCTTGATACTTTCTCATACATAGTGTGTCACAAAGAACCGTACATATTCCTTCTTAGTGGCAATTCAGATGATGTTAGATATTGATATTTATTATACTAATAACTCCTAGATCTCCTAAGGAGACCCCTCTGAAACTACGAGCTTCAGAGCTTGTACGAGTTCGGAGAATCAGATGTGTTCTGTGTAGACTTTGTTACTGTGTCATTACGTCACCTCATACACAGCATTGTTAATTTTCGACCCAACAGTGAAACGGTGGCCCACTACAGTTGACTAGAAAATTTCTTTCCTAGCCTCGGGATTGAACTCTGCGTTCCGCGTCAGAGTCAATCGCCCTTACCACTGGGCTAGGGACACACAATGTATATCAAATGACCATTCTAAAGTGCCTCCTCCACTTCATTAGTTTTATACTTCGGGAACGAACTTGTTAATAATTCTGAAAATCTAGGTTTTTTTGTCTTTCGCAAAAATTTCACCAATTGTATGGGGTTTTCAATGTTAGATAATGAATGAATAAAAATCATTAATTAAGGAGGAAAAGTGCTGAAAAGAGTTTTGCTTAAACTATTGTAGAGTTTTTAATTAAATAATGAATTTCGGTGATTATTTTTGATCAGCAATAAAAAACGATTTTTTCATTTATTTTTATTCATTATTGTATGATAAAATTCTTAAAATTGATAATAATAATTACTGATCCTGTAAAACACTAATGCTGTAAGATATTAATGCATGCATAGGATAAGTCAAAAACAAAATCAAAATAGAGAACTACTCACATAAATCAGAAAAGTATTCAGAAACAGAATAATAACTTTTGAACTAAAATAATTTCAATTGCTTTTTTGAACTCATTCAACTTGAGACTTCTCAAAGATTTAGGTGAGTAATTGAAAAGTTTAATACACTGAAACATTGGTGAAAATTCAAACCTAGAAGTATTATGTTTTGGTATACACAAGAATCCCTCATTTCTTGTACTGTAGCCATGAAAGCTATAAAGTTTGGTAAAGCTTTATTTGTTTTCTTTGGTGCAAATTATGCATTTGAGAATAAAAATCGACGCTACAGTGAGGAGACCATTCTCAATGAAAAGTGGTCTACTGGACCTATTGAGTATCATACGCAAGATCCTCTTTTGTATAACAAAAACTCTTCCAATGTCCGATGAATTACCCCAGAGCATGATGTTTATATGATAGGTGACTGTACACTTAACTGTAGTAAATGTTCAGGATGAACCGCAGAGGAAGTGAATTCAGAACTCTACTTAAGGCAAAGTAAGAGCTATTCAGTTTTTTACAAACAGCATTAATATGAGTGCTCCACTTCGAGTTGGAATCTATGTGGAGGCCCAGGAACTTGGTATGCTTCGCAGATAAAATAACTTCGTCCAAAAAGCGTACAACCATTCTGTGTTCGCTGGTTCCTGAAATTAACGCATTCAGTTTTAGAAATACATATTTATCATTTTGGAATTAGAACGACCCCAATCAAAAATCACTGAACTAATAGGTGACATATCCTCTGTAACTCGTCGAAGGTCTGTGCAGCAACTACTGCCGAGGTGACATCGGCAAACAGGAAGTACTATTCGCACCTTGTTCGAAAGATGAAGATGATCCTGGCAAGCTGCTTCAGTGATCATCAACTTTTTCAATTTGGAGGGTAGATCGTTGAAGAAAAGTAAGAATAGGAGCGGTCCAGGACTGAACACTGAGGAACACCCAAATTCACTTTACGCTCATCCGGAAATGAGCTGTCTAACGGTCATCGTTCTGCCTCGAAGACAGCTGGAAGTCCACCTCAAAAACACTGTAGCATTTGTTGACCAAGAACTAGAAGGAGAGGCTGTCGAATGCCCGAGACAGGTCAAAAAATGATCCCGCGACAAATAATCAACTATCAAGGCATTCATAGATGTACTCGACAAAATAGAGAGCTCCGGATCAATCGATCGGCCCGTCCGGAAACCGTGCTGTGCGATGACAAGTACCTGATGTTTATCGAGGAAATTCATCATTCTGTTAAGGTCGGCGTTTAAAGCACAGAATACCTAACTACACAGAAGCGTCACTAAGCGTCGGCACTTTGATCTTCAAGGGGCAAATTTTCGTGACCTTCATTCTCTGTTAGGTAGTACATATGTCACTTTTGAGCGGATAATCACAGAATACCTAACTAATTTAGGGTATTCTGTGACATAATTCTATACTTTATTCATAATTCTATGGGTCCAGCAAGAAGTTTAAATTTCACGTTGACATTTGTACTACCTAGCAAGGCACAAGCGTCATCAAATATAGTTTTGGCGGGAAGGCGGAAAGACGCTTCTGTGTAGTTAGGTATTCTGTGTTTAAAGCGAGTAGGAAAGCTCAGCCGATAGAGGCGCCACCGTCCATTTTAAGGAATATCTCCATAGAACATGCATTATCACTATCAAGTTCTATGAATATTCCTCTGATTATAGTTGCGTTCGTTAAATACATATCCGCGGATTGAAGGGAGAGAATACGAACACAGAACCTCTAATTAATTCGGATACGGATATACAATTAAGTGACTTCGGAGCTAAAACGGTGAGGAAAGTGTCGACAGATGGAATGAAGGAACCCAACGTGGACACTTCCCTTACAGTTTCTGCTCCGAAGTCACTTAATTGTATATCCGTATCCGAATTAATTAGATGTTCTGTGTTCGTTTTCTCTCCCTTCAATCCGCGGATATGTATTTAACGAACGCAACTAATGAATGAAATGTACAATGGCGCTCTCTATCTGAAAATCGCCGAACTATGGAATAAGTCAATTTGTGGGTAAAAAGCAGGAATTTTTTCCCGCCAAAGTTTGAATTTGGCCATTCTCTGCCAATTCCGTATTTCAAGTTGTTTTTCTGAACGAAATTATCAGTAGATTCAATTTTAATCGGATGTTGAACTATTTTCATGGGTCTTTCTGTTGAAATAAACCAGAAGCATGAGTTGGCTCATTTTCTTCTATTTTTGAAAGAAAACAATTAACTTTCGGAATGAAATCGACTAAAATTATCTCATCAAGAACTCCAATCCTTTCTGAGTGTACCCACAAAATTTCAGTTATCAAAGTGAAACCATTTTCAAATGCAACTTGAAATAAAAACACACTACATTGAACGCCCACCTTAAGCACCATCCTCTCGAAAACCTTGGCAAAGACACTTCCTCTTGATTCAACCAATAAGAATATATTGCAGATTTTCTTCAAATAGCAATTCGTTAATCAGGACTAGTACATTTGCATCATACATAAACTGATCATCATTTCGAAAAAACAGGATTTATCCTAAGGAAAAGAATTATAACAATAAACACACTCCAGAATTATAAATATTATTATAATTATGTGCGTGTTGCGTGTTTCGTGTTTCAGACATTAATTTAATTAACATTTCTATGATGAAGTCGCCGTTTTGAAATAGTGGCATTTTAGCGATACACGAACTGGTGACTTCGAAATGTTTTCGAAATCGTTTTGAACCGTGATTCAGATTTTTAGAGCCGTACCTGGAATTTCAGAATTATGATCAAATTCGTTCTTGAAGACAATATACCATTTGATTCAATATATCCGTTTAAAAACTATGACGGATCAAAATTTTAGGTGAATACCGAAAATCACCCTGTATAAAACTTTTGAAGGGGAGAAGACACTTTTGAATGGCCACCTGACACATGTTTAAGGAAATATGTACTGTTCCTCTTGACTCACCCTGTATAGGTTATTGTGGATTAAATGGGTTATTTTGAGCCGAATTTTCGCGTGATAATATTTCAAAACTATTTCGTCAGTTTTGTGATATTCGTGTTTTCGCGTCGAACTGGTGACGTCACTCGCCAAATGGTTCGAATTAATTTGAAGCGGTTTGAAAGCAGCTAGTGGAATAGTTCGAACTTGAGTTTGAAGTTTGGAATCAGCTGATTGAAGAATACAGGTTATGTTTGTTGGATTCATTTTGTTTTCACCGTTTTCATTTTGTATATTATTTAAAATTGACAGCTTTGTTTTAGAATGCTTTGTAACCTGCGAAGTAATAAATAACTTCGAGTAGAGCATACCTTTATTTGATAATTCTAAAATATTATTTAGTTTTGAAATGTTCAAATTTTTAAAATTGATATTACGGCTTCTTCCACTTGATTCAACCAATATGATGAATATTGCATATATTAAATGAAAGCATATATTGCATCATTGAGTTTAAATATACAAATGCAATACAATATTTAAACCCAATGATTGCATTAATTTTTTTCAACAACTCGTTAATCAGGACGAGAACATTTGAATCATTCATAAACTGATTGGAATCCAATTTGAAAATACAAGATTTATCCTAAGGAGAAAAAATATACAAATAAACACCTAAAATTATAAATATTATTATAATTATGTGCGTGTATCCTGTTACAAACTTTTAAATTTATAAATTGAATGGACATTTCTATGATGACGTCACCGTTTTGAATTTGTGGGATTTTAGCGATGCAGCGACTGGTGATGTTTACTTCGAAATAGTTTTGAACCGTGATTCACGCGAAAAAATGGCTTTGATATTGAAAAAATTGACCCACCTTTAAAAACACCCAGTACAGTGAATGAGTCTTTGAAGATCTATGTTATGAGCTATTGAAGACAAGCTGTTGTCATTCTATTATTCAAGAATGATTATAGATCTGGCTTCTGGAGCTACTGTACTATCAGTTTGATCTTTGATCCAATCCTTCGCAATAATATTTTTGAAAAAAATTGTCTGCTCGATCTATAAATAAGTATCTATGAAAAAATGTATATCATCAATCCCCTGAAACGGATATTTATGAACTAACCAATGCAATCTTGATGAGTGCAGCAATAGGGCCAAGAGGATATTTATCATGCACTGAGGATCATAATGAATATTTAAGATTGATGCGGGGACACTGGGGGTTGAACATGATTTAGATGTCAGCTTTAGTTCTTTCCATATTCTAATTCTCCTTATTTAATTCCATTCAATATCGTATCCAAAATGCTACTCAAAAAGATTTCTTATATTACTCAAATGTGTCCCAAAGATGGAACCTCCCATAATTTGTGTTGATTTTGTTGCATTATGTAAAACTGAAGTAACTACGTATTAATTGCAGCAAAAAGAAATACAAGAAATTGGTCTGAAATTAAGGTTGAAAATAATGTCTGAAATAAATGAAAGACGTATGATGGCATGTCCAATTTATGGAAGTGATCTACATGCTGCTGTGAAAATATCTCCTTTGAAAGGGGAAAACTGGAGCAATGGCAGAAGTATTTGTTTGGATGCTTTGAGAAATGGAAGAGTGGCAAGTGAAGTTTTGAACGGTGTTTTGTACACTCCGGAAAAGAGGATTAATGAAATGAGGCCAGTTACTGACAGATTCATTTTTTATGTACCTCCTGTAAATGCGCCTCAACCAGAACTTCAAGTTTGGCATCCTCATCCAGGAGCCTACAGGTCTATCAAGGAAATACCCATGAAACTTGCAACGAAGTTCTCTAAACCAGCGTCTGTTTTACATAAACTTGCCTCTGCTATGGTTACCCAATTTCCAGATCCTAGGTTGATCCAATATGATTGTGGAAAATTACAAACTTTAGATAAACTCCTAAGAAAACTGAAATCGGAAACTCATCGAGTATTAATATTTACTCAGATGACAAAAATGTTAGATGTTTTAGAAGCATTCCTTAATTTTCATGGTCACATTTACCTAAGATTAGATGGTACAACTAAAGTAGATCAGAGACAGGTTAGTATTGATTTTTTTTAGAACCCTAAATTTTCAATTGAGTTTCTTCTAATCTATTTTTCAAGGTACTGATGGAAAGATTCAATGGCGATACAAGAATATTTGCTTTTATTCTATCAACAAGATCGGGTGGTGTAGGAGTAAATTTAACTGGGGCTGATACTGTGATATTTTATGATTCCGATTGGAATCCGACAATGGATGCCCAGGCCCAAGACAGATGTCATCGCATTGGTCAAACTAGAGATGTACATATTTATAGGTAAGCAAAATTTTGAGACTTAATCGCTTCAAGAATTATTGACATCCCGGACGGCTTTGGAATATCGAAATTATGTCGGTGGTATTCTATTCAGTAAGATTTTGGGTTGCTGAATTCAGATTGTCATTGGAAATATCCCTAACCCACGACATTTTGTTCCGTTTGTTTATATCATCATAGAGATAGAGAGATTTCAAAAGTTGAACTTTACAACTGGAAGCCTACATCAGGTCTTTCTTTAACTTCATTTTCAGTGTACACTTCCGGGGCGCACTAGTCTGTGACTGCACAGTGGGGATAATGAGGCCGAACTCTACCATATAGGGACTACGTAGAGGTCAAATGAATTTCAAATTAGACATTGCTCAGTATGAAGAATTTGCCATTCCAATATCTTATCCGGTGTCGAGTTAACTCCCAATGCCAAATTGGCCTTTATCTTGCAGTTGGAGCGGCTATTGATCTCACAGCTGTTATTATTATGAATAAGTGGAGACATTCATATTCCATATTTTCAATTATTATTTGTCCTATGCTTTCATTTGGGGAAATCTCTGATAGATTAATCTTATGGCTAGGACTAAGGGCAATTGTTGCATTACCAACCAGTTATTTCATTTTTTGAAATAATTGGATGACTTGCTACATACAACAGAAATGTTTTCATTAATCTTTCTTTCAATTATTTTCATACATGTATGAATTGAATTATTTATTATTATTATTATTATCATGTGGCTAGAACTAACAGCAAGTGTTTAAATTACCAACTAAATATTCGTGAAATTGATTGCTACATTAGAAAGAAATTGTGATCAATTAATGTTGTCATTGAATTTTTTGATAATTTTCATGCATTATTTAATTTATTTCAGATTAATTAGTGAACGTACAATAGAAGAAAATATATTGAAAAAGGCTAATCAAAAACGATTACTTGGCGATTTGGCAATAGAAGGAGGCAATTTTACCACAGCCTATTTCAAAAACGTAGGTTGCTTGTACATCACGAATTATTGAAATATGATTAACACTTTTCTCTTCAGTCCACCATACAGGATCTTTTCAACGTCGACAATGCTGAGGAAAGTGCTGCCAATAGAATGTCTGAAATTATTGATAGCAATAGGGATAGAGGAGAAGCTCTTGCAAAACGTGAGACATCAGCAATTTCTACGCCTGGAGATGAGAAAGTTGCTATTGGAGCTTTAGAAAATGCTTTAGCTGCATGTGAAGACGATCAAGATGTCCAGGCTGCACGAACTGCTAAAGCTGAAGCTGTTGCTGATTTGGCAGAATTTGATGAAAACATTCCATTAGATGAAGTCAAAGAGAAGGAACCAGAAGTTAGCAGGGCAGAACAGGAAATTGAGAAAGTTATCAAAAAGGTGGGTTATTTAGATAAATGAATGTACGAATTTGGTCCTATTCTTATCTAGGCGTAAGACTCATGAAGGCCGCAAAGGACGGCGAGCGATAATGTAATATATATTATAGCTTAATAATGAGATATAATATTGAATTAGGTCAACAACAGACGGTGAAAATATAATTTATATTATAGATTTGTATTGAGATATAATTTTAAATTACGTCGGCAACGGACGGTGATCGATGATAAAATATACATTTCAGCTTAGCTACAGATGGGAATATGTTATCTTTATATTCGGTAGCTTTATCAATTTTCGAAATGACACATTGGATTGCAGACCTAGATAAGATCTAGAATAATAGTGTAGGCACTCGTCAATTTTTGAATGGAATGACGTTCGGCTAAGATGTCTAGAATAATGGTGTAGGCACTGATTAGATTTTGTTTTGACCAAATTGAGAATATTAGCAATATTTATAATATTTGCATCCATGTTCATCAAACTGGAGAAAGATAGCAAATTTTGAATAAAAATTTTTGAAGAATGAAGTGTCCAAATTCCTGCTATCTTTCTCCAATATTAGCCATGTTTCGTTCTTTCCACTTCAGGTGACGCTATTCACAAATTATGACTGATTATAGGCGAATCCATGGAAGCGGTACGCCCCCTAGCGTTAACGAATGAACTAACGCAACCACACTACATTGTTTTGTTTACAGTTTGAATTACACGTGTTTCATTCAGGTTATTGTTTCATTTTTGTTCTGAGATCATAAATAACTATTGTTGTGTACCTAATTGTTCATCTTCAACTAAAAGAAATCCTGAATATAGTTTTCATACCCTTCCAAAAGTAGGAAATAAGAAATTGACTGATTTTTCACTTGAATATCTCTTCTGTTTAACTGATTTATCATCCACAATCAAATCACATTCAGAATGTACCTCACTTGAACAACCCTTAACACAAAACAGAACAAAATCTCTTTGTCAGAACAACGTGTGAAAGCATGCTCAAAGTAAAAGCATTCGCAACGTAAACAAATATATGTTTGTAGTGTGTAGAGAGTAGTTCTGATTCTCGCCGATATGGCGCTACGATCTTAATTTCAGACGCCTATAATATTGGAAAGAGTAGTGATAGTTCATGATGAGGAATAATTAATAATAAATTTACTTTGTTTTCCATCACTTTTTATTAAATACAGATTTAAATAGTGACTCGAGTTTCGTAGTTTTTACCACATTCTCAAACTGTTTGAAAATGTAGTAAAAACTACGAAACTCGAGTCACTATTAAAATCTGTATTTAATAAATTAAGGGATAGAAAACAAAGTAAATTTATTTTAATTATTCCATATCTCAAGGGATAAGTATTATATCGCTTAAATGAAAATGTATATCATAGCTTCGTGTGCGCAGTGCTTGATTAATTTTCATTAGAAGCGATATTTCTGTAATATACTATATTATCGCTCGTCTTCCATTGCGGCCTTTGATGAATAGAATTATAAATGGAGAATTTGGGCGCAGTGGGAAATATGTATACAAGAGTGTAGACCTCGTTCCTCCTATGTCTATCGCCGCTTGTCTCTCTATACGCATGCGTAGAGAGGGGCATGTCAATATGTATATAGTCCATCCGATAATTATTGACATCAAAGCAGGCCTTGGAAGTCCAGTCGCACCTTTATTTCTAGTTACAAAAAAGTCACTAAAAATTTTCTATGCTTTCATCATAGCATATAACCTTGAAATTAAATGGAATTTTTCAAAATAAGGCACTTCGAACATGAAAATGTCCTCAATTATCGCATACAATTACCATAGTGTATATTATTTTCATCTTGTATTGACAAATTTTCGAACGATCAATTATTATAGGAGCATGCAAACAGTATGGAAATTCTGGTCCGATAACGAAAAATATCGTGGGTGATAAAAAAGTATGCTCCTTTCCAAAGTTCAATATGAATATTCGCTAAACCAGAAAAACCTAGTTGATAATTTGAAGCGTGTATCTGCAAACTGGATGAATTCGAAAAATTGTAGTAGATATCAAGACAGGAACAGAACTTAACGGATGGATCTATTTAATATATGAAGAATTTTGTCATGATATTGTAACTTTCAATATTGGTGAACAAAGGAGTAAAATATTCAATATTGAAAATGTAAATATTCCGATTACAACCACAGTTATTAGTGTTATTATTTCCTCATCTGGGCAGAACTCGTCATGTTCATTATTGAAGGCTTTATGTCACCAATATCATATAACCCATATATTTTGACTAATCTCCTCTTATTTATTTTTCTACGTCCTCGGTGTAGGCTTTCCATTAATTAGCTGTACCCACATTATTCAAGATCCTCATTTCAAAGATTTTTCACTTGCCAAATTCATTTTCATTTCATTTGCCAAATTTATTCGAATATTAATGACAGAACAAAACGCCAGTGTTATTTGCAACACCAACCTGAGTTCTGCAACTCAAAATATAACTGAACGGGCATTACCAACCTAATTTCGATTTTACAAAGCCGCCCGAGATGTCAATAATTCTTGGATGGACTATACATGGAGTTTGGCAGAACCCCCTAGATGTTTCACTTTTAATTTCAATATCAATTCATAGGTATAGAAATAGATGCATAGAATACCTGGTATTGGGACTGATTAGATTTTTTTTCAAACTTTCTTGTCGATCGAAAATCTGAGTATTTGTCCTGGTTTTCATTTCTACCGGAAGGGGTCGCGCTTTTCTTCCATAACCGCAATCATAAATGACATTGGAAATTAATCCATATTTTGATTAAGAGGCCTAGAATGATGGTGTAGGCACTAGTCAATTTTTGAATGGAATGACGTTCGACCAAATCGAAAATATAGACCAGTCCAACGATCTGTCACGATCAGCTGTTTAAGTGACTGCAGGGAGCAAACAAACAACAAACCGATTGTTTACTCTGTGTTTTTTCACGCAATTGCTTAATTTGTCTTATAAAAGCATGCTACTATTTTGTTGTGTGGTTAATTGGGGAAGTAGAAGACTTCTTGGCATTGTGAAATTCTATAAAATTTCTGCTTCTTCAATTTCACCCATAAAATATGACTAAATGAACGGTCTGTTGAGGAGATAGTTATCAGTTATTTAGACCTCATTAAACTGGGAAGAAATTGAAAAAGACTATTGAATATTAAAAACATTTTATTACAGTTAGAGGCACCTGATATTTGTGAGTTTTGTATTCTAATGTCCTCAAATTGTATCTTTGTCATGTCTTCAATGAGTACGTAAATATCCAAACTTTTTTATGGATACCTATATCATATTGTAAACAATAAATTAGTTTACATTCTTTAATTTTAAATAGCATTTTCCTACAAATTGCATAAAATATTCACGTTGTTTATACGTAGAAATTTTTGGCGATATCTTTGTGCTACAGCTACATCTCTTCAGTTTGCAATTTTACGAAATAATTACTCATTTTGGATAGTCCTTTGATTACACACAATGTTTATTCACTCAAAAATTGGTATCACAACACTCAAACTGCGAGAAAACGATAGTAATAATAGAGTTACACTATAGCAGAAATACTGATTCCGAATGTTTGTTATTTGTTTGCTCCCAGCAGCCATCTTAAAACGGTGATCAGCTGTTTTGTTTGACTGGTCTATTCGCAATGTTTCGTGGCGGCGCCGCAATATAATTTCAGTGTATTTTCCGTTGTCAATTTGATTGATGTATCAACAGCTGATCTGCCAAAGTAAATTGACATCTTTTTATAGTGAAAGTTTTATACTTTTCCTAAGAACTAATATACATCAGGATGTCAAGAATAGAAACACACATTATTGCTTGACAAAATTATCGACAATTAGTTATAGTTATAGTGAAAAGGGGTTACAGTCCACTGCGACCTAAAGGTCTATTGTGCCCCCTGACAGAGCTGTCATCATCGCGCCTCCTACAGCTCGCCCTCCAGTTCCAGAGATTTGATGAAATCCAGTATCTAGGACGGCTTCAAGGAGGATAACTCCCCACTTCTACAAGTTTCTTGTCCAAAGCTATCTTTCCTTTGGCTTACAATGGCATAGCATTCCGTAACCAGGTGAATAGGAGTTTCTTCCTCCTCCCCACAGAATCTACACTCATCAGTGTCCGATTAACCCATTCTCAACAGATGGTTCTTAAGCCAACATTGTCCTGTGAGAAAGCCAGTGAGTAGGTGAAGTTGGTTTTTACTGAGATCCAGATATTTTTTGGATCTAGCAGTTTCAAAGTTCCGGAGGAAATTTTTGGAGTGATCCATTCCTGGGAGATTCCGCCAGAGTTTTTCTCTTTCGGTTTTCTCCTTCAGCATAAATTCCTTCTTATAGGTGCATTTTCCTATACCACAGAAGGGTTCTGGGCCAGTGAGTGGCGTCTGTGCGCCCTTTCTGGCCAGTTTATTGGCCTCTTCGTTTCCTACGATTCCCGAATGACCGGGAATCGACAATTAACACGCCACGTTCGCCAGAATAAATTCAAATACTTGAAATAACTGATAAAAATCAGTGATAATTTGTGAATAGCGCTACCTGAAGTGGAAAGAACGAAACATTGCTAATACTTTCAATTTGGTCGAAACAAAATCTAATCAGTGCCTAAACCATTTTTCTAGACATCTTAGTTTTGATAGAATGTATGACACAATGAAAACATCTGTCATCTTTCTAAAACATATCTCATACAAAAAATAGCACCAGCACTGAAATGCCGTTTCGACCTACAAATTTTGGTCACGATTTTCAGTAATGAGTTACACCAGGTATTCTATGCATCTTTTACACAGATGCATAGAATACCTGCCGTTGGCACTGATTAGATTTTGTTCAAGACTATCTTGTCGATCGAAAAACTCTAATGGGGTCCTACTTTTCATCTCTCCCGAAAGGAGACTGGCTTTCCATTACCGCAATAGCGCCACGACCGCGGAATGTTGCGGATAATTCCGGAACTAGAACCCGATCTACAATCTAGAGTCTAGACTATTCGATCTACAATTTTTGGTCACGATTTTTAGGTAGGAGTCGTCAAATCAGGGTTTCTATGCATCTTTCTTTACTGTGGGTTTTACAATTCAATTCATTGCCGATCAAATTTGAATTTTGAACTGTCTAATCGAGTTGATTTTCCGATCAAGCCCGTAATTCTCCGATCACAGCTGATTGCGCTTTGTGAAACCCGCTATAAATGCAAACTTGTAAAAAGTACAGGGTATTTCATTTAATACACAGGGTGTTTCTAAATTCAAGCGAAAAATTCAGGAGGTGATTGCTCGTATGTAATTAAGAATTAAGGGTCTTCCCATAACAAAATTTCCTCAGCCCACCCCTTTCCGAGACTAAAATTGAGTTTTTATTTCTTTTCTCTTCAGCTATTGGTTTTGGGAAAAAAAATGAAACTTCATCTCGAAAAAAATGGTTTTGATATGAAATAAAGTGAGGATTGCTAATTTCAACCCCGTATAATATAACAGGAACATTGAAAAAATACCCATGGTCAGTCCTTTGCTAGTGCACGAAAATAACAGAATTTCAAGTTTTTAGCTTTAGAAAAAAAATAGTCATCCCCTTCTAAGGGTGATATCCCGGAAAGGGTGGGCTGAGTTCAAAAGGTTCAAGTCAGTGAGAAAACGTTTAATTAAAGAAACTATAAACAGCGTCATTAAATATAATATATAATTGAATTAAATATAATTTTCTGCTCCACAGCTGAGCCCAATTGAAAAGTATGCGATGAATTTCATTGAGCAGACTGAATCTGCCTGGTCAGCAGAACAATTGGCTGCCGCTGAAAGGTTGATTGAGGAGCAAAAATTGGAATGGGAGCAAAATAGGCTTGCTGCTATGAAGGAGGAGGAAGAACGTCGAGCCCGTGAACTAGAGGAAGAAAATGATCTCTTGACTTTCTCAAGAGAGGATGCCAATAATCAGGTTAGCACTAAATTAAAAAAACTTTCTAGTAGACGCGAAAATTTAGCACTGAGGCGATCTCACGTCAAAAAAGATCAGGAGAAATTTTCTAAAAGTAGAAGACAGAGAATCAGGAAGAGTTCAGTCGATCAGCAAACACCTTTTAAAAAGCTCAAAACTGGAACTTCTAGTGAATCTGAAGAACATCAATCTGAAACGGAAGGTGATTCTGAAACTAGTCAAAGTAAAATGGAGGGAGATCACCTCATAAATAATGGCAGTGTTCCAGAGAGAAAACATAAGGGTCATAATTCCCCAAGAACTAGATCTAGAGGAACCGTATCAATAAATTTATGGACTCTCGATGTCAGTCCCATTTTACCTGGGATTAAACCTGTCAAAAGAGAAAAAAACGAAAAAGATGGCAAAGAGGATGATAACAGAAAATCGAACCACATACATATTATGGAAGATAAAACATCTGACACTGAACATAAATTGGTGAGGATGAGAGGACGTCCTAGGAAAAAGATACATCATAGAACTGTAACTAAAATTGAAGATGAGGAAATCTTTGCTGATGCAAAAGATACTTCTGATAGTCAGCATGAACAACAGACTGAAACTAAAGATTGTAAAATCGTTTTGACAGATGTTATGAAAAATTCAAAAATGAATTCTCAAAATATAGGTAAAATTGAAATCGGCGAAATAGATGCAGAAATAAATATTACAGGGACCAATAGGATTTCAGAAAATACAGAACCTGAAATATCACTAAAAGATGAATCAAATCAATCACACAACAATTTAGAAAATTCCATCGAAAAAGAAAACAAAAATTTATTGAAAAATAATGACAGTGAATGTTTTTCTGGCAATAGTGTTTCCCATCTTGAAACAACTGAGAAGGCTCAAAACCATATCGAAAATGGCATTGAAAATAAACTAAAAACACAAAAAACCTATAAAAGTAAAAACCACAATTCAGAAATCAAACAATCAAAAAAATCTAAAACAAAAAACCAGACTTTGGATGGTTGGTTGATCTCATCTAATCCTCCAAACCATTCAACTTGTTCTGAAAATAATTCAAATTCAGAGATTAATTGAAACGAAAGAATTGACACCAATAAAGTGATGAATTTTAGCATTTGATGAACTATTGTAACTTCAATGAACGCGAAAAATATGTGATCTTGTGTTTAGTTTAGCGAAGTCCGTGACCCAATCATAAATATGTCGTGTATATAGTAAGAGTCACTTTAATTTTTTTACAATGATAATTTTCAAAAGTGTATGATTGACTAGGTGTAAATTATCCCGAGCGAATGAATTAATTAATATATATTTGTATATACAAATTCAACAAATGCCTTCTTTCAAGTCGATCCAAAAAAATGTTGAAAATGTTGTTTGACCCCAATAATTTTTCCGTTTTTATATCGATTATTATAAATAGTCCAAGAAAATTCTCAATCACCCAATAAAAGATATTAATTGACGAGTGCAAGAATTTTCAACAGTAAATAGTTTTCTGAAGATTTGACTTGCAGATTTACATCAAGGTTCTCTCAATTGGGAAATTGAGTAGATTTTCATTAAATCAGTGCATCTGCCCAGTGAAAATTTTTCTTTTTGTAAATAGTAGTTATTTTATGAAAGATATTTCAGTTTCTGAGGAAATTTCGAAATTTTCTCCTATATAATTTGTGATAATTAACATTTTTCTTACAATTAAATTTTTATTCATGTAGAATGAGTTTTAGATATAGAAATTCTTTTATTGCCAATGATCCAGGTCATCAGACATCCTCATGATTTGGAACATAATTCTTTCAGTTCACTTCTTAAAAATTTCAGTCTTATAACATTTTGATATATTTCGAGTTTGTTAGATTTGTCATCGGCAATATTGAATTAATGATTTCTTGAGTTCGTTTCTTTCGAATTTTAGGTGCGTGTAAAATTGGCATTTTGAAAAACCGTACTATTTTTCATACCACCTTTTCACCCAGATGCACTCAGTTGATACATCTGTTTCATTCCTTTTCAATGTTCAAATTGTGATCATAAATCTTGGCCATGTATATAGAATCCGAAAATAAAGAAGTTCTCTTGCAAGTGTTGTTTTTTGTTTCAATAGCGGGATAGTTGCAGGTTTTGGTGCCTTCTTGTTCTGTAGTCCACTGCGGGCACCAAAACTCTGCCCCGCTGGACACAAGCAAGGGGGCTTCCATTATAACCTGCACCCATCCTAATCATATCCAATATTTCCTGCATTCCCAAATAACTCTTAAGTATGTACTTTTCTTCTGAAAATAACATAGGCCAAGCAAAAGACAAAAATAAATGTCTATTTTTGAACTAGAATAAAGTCGCAAAAGCTTATGATCACTTGTAAGAGATAGTTCCTAAATCATCACGAAAGCAAAATCACTCCGAGTAATTCTTTAAAAAATATATAGTGTAAAAAATTACCACATTTCTGAATTGAAAAATCTGCAAAATGATATCTTGAGCAACCGGTGTATTTTTTATTGAGAAAATCTGTAAAAACGAAAGTAATATATTCCAAGCTGGACAAACTGCGGAAATGGATGGATAAATGTGGTTCATTTGCTCGTAATATGGTGTCCATTCGATGTGTTGTTTGTGCACAATCGCGTTATAAACAATTTGAGGGCCTATCTTAAAAACGCTCTTAATTAAGGGAAATCGTCTTATACTTGAAAGTTATCTAGAAGTAGGGATCAATATCTTCATTTTGTATATTTTTAATTTCCACCTGAAATGGGAAATGTATTGAAAAAGTCACTTAAGGTTGCTCCAAGTGCTTAAAAGTGCGCTCGAGGCTGGTGGATCGGGGAAAGAACCCGTCTTTAGAGCTTCTTTTACGCGTTTGGAGCAACTTTCAGTGACATTTTCAATACATTTCCCTCTTGGAAACCCAAAATTCAAAAGGTATTGTTGTAGATAGTAATAATTTATCTCAACTTCCAGATACCGTAGATTAGTTCTCAAATTGTGTGTAACATGTTTGTGCAAAATCTGCAAGTCGGTCAGAAACCATCTTATACACAGTAGAGAGAGCTGCATGTTATTCTATGTCAGGGTTGTTTGTTCAGCTCGATATACAGGGTGATTCACGGTGAATGGCACATTAGACGTTTCTGGTGAACCAGATATAGGATCAGTTTGAAAATTTGCATCAGTGCATTATCGGACATTCTCTAACCAACTAAAATATTTTCGTCAATGCGGTGTTGCCACTTCTATTAGAAAGTAGTAGTAACTACGCTTTTTCAAATGGAACACCCGGTAGATTATATTATTTTTGGAATCTCCAACAACTTCCCCACAACTCTTCTCAACACTTCCCTATACCTATCTGTTGCCGTTTTAGAAATATAAATTATTTTAAATTTTTTTCACCGAAAATCATCACCTCTAAAAATGCTGATAACTTCGGGTTGAGAGACACTATGGCATTGAAATTTGGTTTGGAGTTAGGTGATACATGAATGCTTCCAACACATTAGCCTGATCTACGTTACTCACAATACAGGGCGGTAAAAAATACAGTCTTTTCGTTTGCTTGTATATTATTAGAAATTCAGAAAGCTGATGACATTTTCTTCCATTCTATGTCTATCATGCCTGTACCTTACTAGCCAAGTGTCGGACTTCTGAGCATTTATTTGTCAAAATGTCCGTTCAGAATGGTATTTCCATTCGGTATTTGGTAGGCAGGCCATGATTTCTATTTGATAGTACCTTGTGACATTCTCCTAATAATAAATGCACCAAGAAACTTGAAAGTCAAACTATTTATATGAATTATCAATAAAATGTAGAACAATCATGTGGAATATTTCAAAGTATGTTCGAATCGCTGGCCGTTCTCTTCCAAGCACTTCAAAATGCGGGTATTGACTGCTTTCGTCGTGGCAGGTGGTATTTATTTGAAATCCAAATCTTCAAATGTTTTCCCATAGATAATAAATCTAATAGACTAAGATCGGGTAATCTTGCTGTCCAATTCCACGGGCCCAAGCGCCTTATCCACCGATCGTCAAAAAGTCTCTCCAGTTAATAATAATATACAAATTCATGAGCACTTCGTTCGAATAGTATTCTTCCATCGTTACGAGGGTTTTTGCAACTTCTGAAATGACGAAAATGTCGAAATTCAAGTATCTTGGTGCCTTTATTATTAGGAGAATGTCACAAGGTACTGTGAAATAGTAATCATGGCCTGACTACCAAATAGCGAATGGAAATACCATTCTGAAGGGACATTTTGACAAATAACTGCTCATAAGTCCGAAATTTGACTAGTTAGGCATATGCTTTATACATATAGAATAGTAGCAAATGTCATCAGCTTTCTGAATTTCTAATAATATACATGGCGTTCCATTTGAAATAAACAACTTTCAGTCACTTTTTCAAGCAAACGAAAAGACTGTATTTTTCACCACCCTGTATTGTAAGTAACGTAGATCAGGCTGATGTGTTGGAAGCATTCATGTATCACCTAACTTCAAACCAAATTTCAATGCCATAGTGTCTCTCAACCCGAAGTTATCAGCATTTTTGGAGGTCATTATTTTCGGTGAAAAAAAATTAAAATAATTGATATTTCGAAAACGGATAGATAGGTATAGGGAAATGTTAGGAAAAGTGGTAGAGAAGTTGTTGGAGATTCCAAAAATAATATAATGTACCAGGTGTTCCATTTGAAAAAACAAAGTTGCTACTACTTTCTAATAGAAGTGGCAACACCGCATTGACGAAAATATTTTAGTTGGGTAGAGAATGTCCGATAATGCACTCGTGCAAATTTTCAAACCGATCCGATATCTGGTTCACCAGAAACGTCTAATGTGCTATCCACCGTGAATCACCCTGTATGAGGAATACACCGATCAGGTCGCCCAAGAGGTTATTTTGTGAATAAAGGAAATTTTTTCAATGGCAAGCGTTATTCATAATCACAGACGGTTAACCCATTCGTATGTTATTTGTCAATTTTCTACAAAGGTTTATATTGACTGAAACAATTCCAATTTTCGAGATAATTAAAAAAAAATATTCATGTGATCCTTTTTTTTCAAACTTGCCGGTGGGGTTATTGGGATTTTTAACCATCTTTAACGTTTTATTCAACCGGTGAAAAATCTATAGCTTGGTCTATATTATATGAAGAATTTGAGATAGAAAGTACCAGTTTAGTATAGTATAGAAATAGTTGAAGGTAATGACTTGAATGTTATTTCAGTTACCAGGGTTTGACAGAATTATCTTAGTAAAACTATAGATTAATGTAGTTCACTAATTCACATTCGCATGTAGAAATTTGAAGTTAGTAAAATAATGGGGTGTCCTATGTTTCAACAAACTGCCTGTGTTTTACCCTACTTTCAGTGGTATCAACACTAAAATTCGCATCAGTGTCGATGTGATCGGCAGGGAAGTACTATATCTGAATAATGGAACAACAATAATAATATCTGTTCTTTATTGCACTAGCAATTAGCCATCGACCAGGGTCCTTCAGCCTGTAACACATTTTTTCACGAATAATGGAATAATAATCTTTTTAAGACATATTCAATGTGTCAGAGATAGAGAGGCAGAATTAATAAGTAAAATTTATTCATAATTTTTCTACACATGCGCCGATCTCGATTCTCACCCTAGCTTTCTATGGCTGATTATCTATACTGGTATTATTAGATAGATGGTTCGCCATACCAATAAGTTTCAGTTGTTGAGGAACAGAGAGAGAGATTAAAGGAACATAAGACAAATGAGGAGCAAATAAGTCACAATCGCACATAAAAATACAGGTGTCCCAGATTAGGTGTAACAAACTGAAGGGATAAATACTAATGAAAATAACAGCAAATTTTTCCTGCAAACATGGCTCCTAATTCTTTGAAATGGCTCCATATATTTCGATTATAATTGGGACAGCTAAACTACTTGTTGAAAGTAAACTTGTAAACATTTTCTGTGGCGTAGATAAAAAGGTAGCAAGCGTTCCCAACTTGTATGCCACTCAGATTTTCACAATTTTTTTGGCAGAATTGAAATTATCGAAACTTGCTCTAAAGCTGTAAACTTCACCGTTTTCGAGAAACCTCAAACATAAGTATATTTTTCATGAAAAGGAATACATACCTACCTGGAAATTATCGGGATTTTTATTGAAAATTTCAGGAAGTTGAACCAGAAAACAAAATGAAGTATTCCAAATTTTTAACACTGTATTTCGTAAATGAAGAAAGTTAGGCCCCATGTTTGCAGGTTATTTGTTCTTATTTTAATTTGTACTATTACCTTACCAGTTTTAGTGTTACAGGGCACAACGTCCTAAGCGTCTATTGTGCTCCCCTCAAAGTTGGGCAGTTCCAAACTTATGTGCTTCTTGGTGTACCGGGTGTTCCGAATTCGTTATCTAGTGAGGGGATCTCAGAAACCCGATGAGCTAGAACAATATGAGTGACACATTGTTGCGCTCGATTTTTGAGAGAATCATTTTAGTGATAACCGCAACCTTCTAAAGGTGAATACAGACTACTCTGACGTGACGTGATTTCACGTCACGTCAGGCACCGTCGGTGCTCCCATTGGCCTGATATGAACGTTAACGCACAGAACAATGTGTTCACGTTCATATTAGGCCAATGTGAGCACTGCTACACGTCTGACGTGACGTGGAATCACGTCACGTCAGGATAGTCTGTATTCACCTTAAGTCAAACCGTTTCCGAGCTATGAGAAATTGGAAATAGTGAGTCAAATGAAAAGTTCTCATAACTTCCTTATCACTGATGCTATAAACATGAAACAAAAACATATACAAGCACTTTTTCCAGTAGAATTCATTGGCATAATCAATGAATTTTTTTAATTACAATTATTTTCGAAGTTATAATACAAACTCGTGTTTTTTTTTAAATGTAAACCATACAAATCTCTGTGATAGATAAAATTGCTTTTTTTCCTTTTCAAAAATTTATAACATGATGTATAAATTTCTTATCAAACTGTGAAAATAATCAAAAGTTTCATTTTCACACGACAAATCAACCAGGTGCCTTTACAGGGTTATCATAATACGTGCATTAAGGTGAATACAGACTATTCTGACGTGACGTAATTCCACGTCACGTCAAACGCGTACTGTGCTCCCATTGGCCTGATATGAACGTGAACGCACAGAACGATGTGTTGCATTTTTATATCACTCACATTTTGACGTTCACGTTCATATTAGGCCAAAGGGAGCACAGTACGCGTCTGACGTGACGTGGAATCACGTTACGTCAGAATAGTCTGTATTCACCTTTAGACGTTTCTCGGCTTCTATGAGGAAAAGATTTCTGAAATTTGGCACACGGCCGTTTTTCAAAGGGGGAAATCATGCTAAAATATTTTCATGGAAATTGCACTTCCGGTTACATCGGAAGTAAAATTCAAAAAGGGATCCATTTCTGATTAGATAAATAGGTAGTTCCATTTGAAATACCAAAGCTGATGATCACTTCCGGTATAACCGGAAGTGCGATTTCCATGAAAATATTTTAGCATGATTTCCCCCTAGGGGCTCTACTAGTAGAAACATGCTATTTGGAGACCTTCATGCATAAATTTTCCGGGAAAACGCTGAATAGACCTAAAAACTATTGAATTCAAGCAAGATCTTCTTATAAAATGAACTTTAAACTACATAATTGGGAAATGGTTTTTTTGGGCAAAATCAGAAAATCCACTTCGATACTTGTTCAATAAATCATAAATACTGCATATTTTCGCTGGAGATAAGATGTCTAGAATATTCTAGACATATTCTAGAGCATATTCCGCTCATTGAATTTGTTGTTTGTTAGACAGAGTATTTTGCCGTTCATACTTTAGTACCACTTTTTTTGTAAGGTAGCTGATTGGAGATAATTCTGCCATGCCCTATAATTTTAACCAACTAGATCAATAATAAATTGGAGGTAATAAAGTACTTGGAATTCCTATCTGATTGTGAGTTATATGCCTGATTGTAATAGATTTTATATTGATATCGTTTGGATAACTATTTAGTAAGTATGATGATCATTTTTGTATCTTGAAATGATGCATTCTTCTTACATGTTGATTTTCAGTTTTTTCTTTCAAATTTTCAGGTGTGGCTGTCTGATTATGGCTCTGAACAAATGCCGGTGAGTATATTGAAATTTGAATTTCCTATTCATTTTATTTAAAATATAATGCATTCCGCTTATAATGGACTCGAGGGGACCAAGACATATTGTTCATTATAACCGAGTGGCCATTTCATGAGAATAAAAAAAAGAAAAAATGAAAAGCTGCCTTTTTATCACTGAATAAGTTTGTATATGTACTTTTTATAAATCTGAATAGAAATGTTGGTTAATAACAGTGATATATACTGGGTTGGGATAAAGTTTGGCACCAAATTAATATCTTTAAAACGAAACGGGCGATATTTTTGAAATTTGGCAGCTGAGTGTAATGGACCACAAAGCATCTGATGAGCATATTTTCATTAATGACTAAAAAAATTTTTATTTAAATGGGACACCCTGTATATTTCTGCAGATTCTGAAAGTGCACCTTGTTTCGGATCTGTCCATATCGGGTTCCATGCTTTTCATGACGTATTTTTTATGAAAATCTATAAAGAGAAGAAATACAGGGCTTTTACAAGTAGAAAAATTTATTGAAAATAATAAAAAAAAATCATTTTAAATGTTCGAAGTGCTTGCCATTCACTCAGCTGCCAAATTTCAAAATTACCGTCCGTTCCGTTTTAAATATATTAATTTGGTGCCAAACTTTATCCCAACCCTGTATATATATATACAGGGTGAGTCTTTGACTTGTACATATATTTTAACTGTAGATTCCTCTCATCAAACGAAACACTTTTTTCCTATACCATTTTTCAAAATTCGGTTTCGTTTGAAAGATACAGGGTGTCAAAAATCCATGAAATTAACACTATTCTTTCCATATATTTGAAACCGATAATCCGAATGAACTGAATTTTGGTTGATTGTTTACTCTATTCATGGTGCATATTCCTCAATTGAAACTTATTCCATATTCCTTCTAGTATAAGAGTTACAGCCTACTCGTCTCATGAATTCATGCAAAAATACTATAAAATCACTCGAAAAAGATAAACGGTTCATATTTTCGAAAGAATCAACCATTTTAGAGAATAAAAGTATTCCTATATTTTTTCAATAAAACGCGTCGTTTTCGAGTTATTCCTAATTGTATACGAACAAATTCGAGGAAAAAATCATGAATTTCATAAAAAAACTGAATGCAACCCTGAATTAAATATCATCGAATATTATGTATTCTCTGATCTTAACAAATTAACAACGTTGTCAATGTTTATCAACTTCGTCAAGACTAAAATCTACATGATGGAAAAACGTTCGATGTAATAATTGAACTCTGAGAAGCATGAAATGAAATTACACAGTCTATAAGCACAGTTTCTATTGAAAATTTATTGTTACCGGTCTTTCAGGAAAATATCTATCTCAACAATATTATCCTCTTGGAGATTTCAATCGACACTACACGGTATGCACATCACAATCATCACCTGTTTGCTTTATTATCTGCAAGTAAATTTAGATAGATAATTAAGGTTATCCCGTTTAAGCGTCTTTCATTATCATAGACTGGCCTGCGGTTCGAGACACAGAAACAGAACAACCACAACACAACGGCCTGTCCCGCCTGTCTGCCTTGCGTGCCGGCTATATCGTAGCGCTATATCGGCAAGAATCAGAACTCGTTTGGCACGCCTAGACGCCTTTAGCCGTTAGCGATTGTGATAGTTCATCCGCTAACGATAGGGGACGTACTGCTTTCTTGAGTTCGCATTGTTTGAAGAGAAAATCGGCAATCTGGCATCGTCTTCTCTAGAGTTCTGTGCTAAGACAGGTTCTGTGCACGTCCTTCTAAAGACTTTAGTCTTTAGATGGCCGTGTTCTGTGGAATATCATATCATAGAAGATGAGTTAGGTTAGGTCATTGACCTCGAATCATCTGACTTAGGTTGATGGAGTTAGAATAGGTTGGTGAGAAACCAATTTTCATGAGATCGTTCCAAAATATCGAGGAAAATATTAACCAATTATTAGTGTTTATAAACTAATCTTCAGGAAAATCGAAGAAGGAACTTATTTTGGTGGGAGAAATATGGCTTTTCAATTGCAGAAATAATCGGACAGTGTTTTTGTTAGGAAATATCGTTTTTGTTACATTCTTATTCGAATAAGGTTAGTGCTTGAGTATTTTCTAATTGTATCACCCAGAACATCTAATCACCTCAATTTCAATCGAAAAATATGAACTTTGAAGTGTTTCCAGAGAATGTATCCAGGCACGGACTCAGCACAATTTTTTTTTTCAAATGGCTATATCTTTTTAACAGAGCCGAATTCGGAAAAATGGAAAATGAAAAAAAGGTTACCTTTGGCCTCAAGAATCTATAGTTAAAATATATGTACAAGTCAAAGACTCACCCTGTATACATATATTCTTATGAAATGGAGCTGTACAGATTTGTTTCCACTTATGGCATGTGTCTTGAAAAGGCAACAAGGAACAGATCATTCAAACAAACAGATTGATCCATTCCCTGCTCCTAATCTCAGTATTAGCAGAGGAATGTCAAACGGGACACCATACAGTTCTGCGTATGATGCAAGAGCACAGATAAAAACCTCAGCAAAAACTCTGTCTCCCCGTATAAGTGTAGGGATATTGCATTTCTTTACAAATATTCATATTGGAGGGCATCTTCTTCTTCGAATGCAATTCTTTCTTCATTTCTTCAAAGGGGTGGACAAAGCATTTTTAAATAATCTGAAACAAAAACCAAAGGGAGAAAAAACGGAAAAGGAAAATCAACTAATATATTCAAATTGTTTTGAAGGTACCAACCCATCTCAAAAATGAATCAGATACTGAATGAATAGAGTTAAAACCATCTGGAAATGTATATATTGAACAATTATTGACCAAATGGTCAATAGTTTGCTCTTCATGACCACACACATCTAGGGCTATCAATGGCATTCCATTTGAAGAGCATACTATACAACGTCCATGACCTGTCCTAAGACGATTCAATAGACACCAATTTTTCCTAGACAGATGAAAACCGGGAACTTTCTCAGAAGGATCGAGAATTAAACTTTTATTGAAAATATCATATGAAGTCCATTCCGAACTCCAAATTTCTTTATGATTTTTTTTAGAATAAAGAAAATTATTTATCCATAGAGGCTTTCGAGATTTCAATCTATTTTAGCAAATGTTTGTGCCAGATAATTCTTGCCTTGCGGCAATGTTGTTATCGACATTTACGAAATCGTCAAAATCGTGTTGTTTGCTACTGCATCACAAACCTTCGTGACAGGGGATCTCCACGAAAACTCGCTTATAATAGACTATTTCAGTTTTTTCAGTCCACTACAGGCGACGTTTCATTATAAACGAGTCCATCATTACATGAGAGTTTCCATTATATGCGAGTTCATTATGAGTGGATTATACTATACTCTTGAATATTGTGTTGTTGATTTCTCCATTTTATTCGTTTTAATTTTGATCTTCCAAAATGGACACCGAATAGGATCAGTGATTTGAGATCATTATGGGAGGCAAAAATTATTTTCTCTTGTTTTTTGGGTGCATAACATTCCACAACCTAAAGTAAATAAATCATTGAATATTTTAAAAATAGAAAAATATATCCAAGTAGACATCAACATTTTTGAGAATTGCTCAGACCTGCCAATTTTGTTGAAAGATTATTTGGGCTGTTTCCATTATCTATGCGGTTTGTTGTTTCCGACGTTTCGGCAAGCATTCGCCTGTCGTCTTCAGGGTGTAGGTCCCGAGAAGGACCGGTTTTTGCCAAACTTGATCTGTCTGGACTTGTACGCACCATACTTTTTCGATTATTGAATTACAGTGTTGGGATTCGAACGCGGGTTATAAGGTTGCAATTTCGAAATTCCAGTCACTCTAACCACTAGTCTACCGGAGCAGGTAATTATTATACTATTCAAGTTATATATGAAGTATTATTTCCTGGTAGAGGTCACCTTGACTCGATCAGATGCGCAGTTTGCGTATACGAAATTCCGTGTGAATGCGGCAGGTCCTACATTGGAGAGACCAAACGCCCCCTTTGAGGTTAGAATCAAAGAGCACCAAAAATTAGCTCGACTGGGAGAAACCGAAAAATCTAAGCTAGCCCAACATGCTTGGAACGAGGACCACAACATCAGATGGGATGAAGCTTCCATAATATCAAAGGAAGAAGGATGGAGAAGGAGGAAATTGAAAGAAGCAGCCTTCATGGCCATAACTCCCAACCCAATTAGTACACCCTCTGTGGAAATAAAGGATGTCTGGGCACCAGTTATAAGATCTGAATTGAGAAGGATGAACTTGGCTCAGGGTGGCAATTAACACTAACCTAACCTAACCTGACCGAACTTAACCTACTGCGCATATCAACTGCGCATCTGATCGGGTCAAGGTGACCTCTACCAGGAAATAATACTTCATATATAACTTGAATAGTATAATAATAATTACCTGCTCCGGTAGACTAGTGGTTAGAGTGACTGGAATTTCGAAAGCAACCTTATAACCCGCGTTCGAATCCCAACACTGTAATTCAATAATCGAAAAATTATGGTGCGTACAAGTCCAGACAGATCAAGTTTGGCAAAAACCGGTCCTTCTCAGGACCTACACCCTGAAGACGGCAGGCGAATGCTTGCCGAAACGTCGGAAACAACAAACCGCATAGATAATGGAAACAGCCCAAATAATCTTTCAACAAATATTCCATTATCTAGAATATCTCGATCACAACTGCCAATGTTGATTCTATTTGTATTGAAAGCATATCATTTCGTCCCTCTACGCGGCAAACCCAACCCCTCAAATTTGAATATGGAAGTTGAGTAGTGCAACATGTTGCTGAAAAGGTCTTCTCCTTCTGAATATGACAATAAAATTTTGTTTGAGTTTTGATCATTCGTTTACTTAACATTCTACTTTGAAAATGAGATATAGCCCAATTTATAAGGAGCATAAGAGGTGGTCTGGTCAGATCATTCGAAAGCTATGACTTATGGTACCACTTGATAGATACAGGTTCAGCAAATATCAGACATGAAATCACGTGCATTCAGAAAATGTAAATTTGCGGAATATAGATCTTGCGTGCTTTTAGTGCTATAACGTGACAGCAGATACAATTTTGCAAAAATTTTTACTACATTTTGATTCCGTAGTAGTACAATCACCCAGTTTAGTCCTGATGATTTGGCTTCACTATTTATCATTGAAAGGTGTGTCTCCTCTTCCTATGCTCTAATTTCCATGCATTATCGTGGTTGCACATTTTGGGAAGATGACGTGATGTGACGTGATTACAATGTGTCTGCACCTTAAAAGCAGCTATGTTCTCCATATCCTCTTCCCATTCCCTCGCGTGAGCTCACGTGACGTGACAACAATGTGTTTACACCTTAAGTTATACTTCGCACACGCTAGTAAAAAATATATGTCAATTTTGTTCATGAACATAAAAATTTCAAGGAGATAATGTAGGAAGGGAACAGTTGTTCAGAAAAACGAGATAAGTGTCTTAAACGGTTTGATCTAACAAATGCTCAAATCGAGACCCGTCGACTTCCATACTTAGTATAAACTTCCGCCCCACGTTCTGAGGTAATTCGCATTATGAGGCATGAATTTACGAATTTAAGTGGCCCCACAAAAAATTACCTTGCAATTTTTTTTTGTAAAAAACGTCCCCCTCATAAACAAAATTGACGGATCCGTTACACCGCGTATCGCGCATATTATACAAGGTGTCCCAGAGCTGGTGCAACAATCTGATACGGTAGATAGTATTAAAAAAAATACGAACAAATTTCCTCAAAGATGGGTCCTAATTCTTTGCAGTTCCTTGGCACGGGATGATCAAGATCGGAAAAATAATTCGTTTTCAAATAATACCAAAATAGCTGAAGATTTCGATGCGACTCAAAATACCCACACTGTTTAATGAGAGTAAAATTTTGATGTTTCTTAATGCGATTGACATTGTCGTAAAAAAAGGGGATAAACTGAGAAACCAAAAAAAGACGTTAGTATCGTACCATTAAAAGATCAGGAAATTGTTTTTATCTGGAAGCTGAACAGCGTGAAGCAAGTTCATTAATAAGATGTCTAGACATCTTATTCGCTAAGCGCGTTCGGCAATAGCATCCGAGAGCTGACGGATTTTTTAGTCACGTGGTAACAGATTGTACAGATTTGTCTGTAATAAACGAACGCTACGGAGCATTTAGATCGTTTTTTCTGTTTGACGTATGTAACGCCTTACCCGAGCCAGGTATTAAATTAGAGCTTAAAGCCCGCAACGGACGGCGAGCGATAATATAATATATAGTCCATCCAAGAATTATTGACATCAAAGCAGACCTTGGAAGTCCAGTCGCTCCTTTATTTCTAGTTACAAAAAAGTCACTAAAAATTTTCTCTGCTTTCATCATAGCAATAAAAATAACCTTGAAATTAAATGGAATTTTTCAAAATAAGGCACTTTGAACATGAAATGTCCTCAATTATCGCATACCATCGTGTGAATCTGCTAACCAGAGTAAATTATTTTCATCTTGTATTGATACATTTTCGAACGATCAATTATAGGAGCATGCATACAGTATGGAAATTCTGGTCCGATAACGAAAAATATCGTGGATGATAAAAAAAGCATGCTCCTTTCCAAAGTTCAATATGAATATTCGCTAAACCAGAAAAATCTAGTTGATAATTTGAAGCGGGTGTCTGCAAACTCGATGGATTCGAATAATTGTAGTAGATATCAAGACAGAAACAAAACTCAACGGATGGATCTATTTAATATATGAAGAATTTGGCATGACATTGTAACTTTCAATATTGGTGAACAAAGGAGTAAAATATTTAATATTAAAAATGTAAATATTCCTATTACACCAATGTTATCATTTCCTCATCTGGGCAGAACTCGTCATGTTCATAATTGAAGGCTTTATGTCAGCAATATCATACCATCCCATATATTTTGAATAATCTCCTCTTATTTCTTTTTCTACGTCCTCTGTGCAGGCTTTCCATTAATTAGCTGTACCCACATCACAGTATAAGGTACCTTATACTGTGCCCACATTATTCAAGAGCCTCTTTCCAAAGATTTTTCACTTGCGCAGTTATTTGCCAAATTTATTCGAATATTAATGACAGAACAAAACGCCAGTGTTATTTCCAACACCAACCTGAATTTTGCAACTCAAAATATCACTGAACAAGCATTACCAACCTAATTTCGATTTTCCAAAGCCGCCCGAGATGTCAATAATTCTTGGATGGACTATATATTATAGCTTTGCATTGACATATGTCATTTTAGTATGAAAAAATATCGTAATATCGGAATATATATTATAGCGTCGTCCGCGGGGCTTGGTGCATTTTTATAAGGAGCGATATTGGTGTAATATATGAGATATAATATATATTATACAGGGTCCGGCAGGGAGGTATGGATGATTTGAACGGGGGGTCGTGCAAGGTGGGGATGAAATGGCGGATAAAATGTGGGGGGTATATGTTTGTTATGAGTTGCCATTTTAGTATCAATCAAAATGTGGTCCATAGAGCATCGTGTATTTGTGTACAACACCTTTGAAACGGGACGTTCCGTCATTCAAACTCAGAGACGGTTCCGAAATCATTTCAACGTTGGCCGTCATGGTCGTGTTCCGAAGTTTGAAACAATAATGAAATGGGTGAATAACTTTCAACAAACAGGTTCCTTGAGATCTGGAACTGCACGAGGTGGTGAACGAACAGTAGGAACCCCGGAAAACATTGGAAGAGTGTGTCAAGCAGTTGAAACAAGCCCTCGTCGTTCGGCTGTGCGACATGCTCGTGCTCTTCACACGTACCTAATCAATGTTTTAATTTGATTTTCCTCTTTAATTTACATAATGGCAACATCTAAGGTACACATTAAAAAAAAATAATTTTCAGTTTCGTTCGAAAATGAGTGTGTAACTGTTATTTCAAATCATCCATTATCCATACCTCCCTGCCGGACCCTGTATTATCGCTCGCCGTCCGTTGCGGGCTTAAAGGTCTATTCGTCCGTAGAGGTAGTCTGGGTACTATTTCAATTTTTTTGTTATAGTTCTCAACATTTCTACCCCTTGGTTGAGATGATTCAATATTTTGAATCATTATTTTTTTATCAAACAACATTTTTTTTATTTATTACTACACAACAAATAACATAAGACACGAAAATTCAACGGACTGTTCAAGAATATTCGAAGCGGGATAAAAAATCCATTCACAAAGGCCGAAAAGTAATTTCTGTTTCTGTTCTGTGGAAAAAATCCGTTTCCTCCGTCGAAATACACCGAGCAAAAAGATCTACATCCGATTGATCAGATTTTCTTGCCGAACGGTCCAGATGTGTACTCCCCTCAATCTGGATGTAATAAACGAACGGTTCAGATCAATCCGACCAGTCAGATGTCATTGCCGAACGCGCTTGCTAACAAAAGTATTATTTCTATGGTCTATACTGAAAATGTTCACAAAAGTCACTTCTTTTTCAATGCTCATTTTTACCCAACATTCAAATTGGAATTAATCGATATTCTATAGGGTGTTCCTAAATTGGACGTACCAACGGAAAGGGGAGATTCCTTAGGTAAGTTTAAGAAAAAAGTCCCATAAACATGGGGTCGCTAACGTTTCGTTTTCAAGATACAGAGTGTTGAACTTTTAATTTTTTTCATTTTTTTTCTCATAGTATCTTCACTTTACAAGATATTCAACTATAATTTGGCATAGATATTACATTTGAGAGTTGCCACCACGTGACATGGCAATTTCGATAGCAGATCTACAGGGTTATATTATTTCTGGAACACTGTCACCTGTTTTCCTCCAGAATTTTCTGTCTCTTCTAGTTTTGTCGTATCTGCCACCGACTTCGAGAAAAAAAAATTGAACGATTCTCTCGAAATGCTGAGAAAAATCCAAATTATGATAAGAAGGCCAGTTTGTGAGCTGTGCTGAATGAATTCATTATTAGTTTTTATGGAAATTTTCCTGATTTGTAGCGATGATTCATGAAAATCTTGTAAAGTGTAGATACTATGAGAAAAAAATTCAAACTTCAACACTCTCTATCTCGAAATCGAAACGTTTGCGACCCCATGTTTATGAGACTTTTATTTCTTAAAATTAAGGAGTCTCCCCCTTTTAGTTTGTACGTTCAATTCAGGAACACCATGTATAATTGAATTGACCGAAAAAACGTATTTTGGAAATTTTGTCATCACATTTTATAAAAATTTTCAGATGTGGTGTCCGCCAACTCCTCCTCAACAAGAAAATGATGTATATATTGATACTGCCGTTTCTTTCCTTTATGATACTGGAATAATGACAGAAAACCAATTACCTCCAGTTTATGTTAAAAAAGAAGCTAAGCGTACAAGAACTGATGCTGGTTTACCTGAAGGTAGTAGACGATCTCTGAAAATTCCTAGAAAGGAGGAAGTTGTGAATGCTCCGAAATCTATATTCCACCCACATGCTCTATTCAAGATGAGACGAGATGTTAAATGGCAGAAATATAGAAATTTGATAAGACCCGGGATGTCATTACCAGGAAAAGCTACTTCAAATAAAATTGCTGGCGATGTATCGGTCTGTCATGAATGGACAATTCAAGAGGATATGGCTCTCCTTAAAGTTGTACAATATTTACAAGGTTTGCCAATCAACCTGATGATATCTTCACCTGCACATACACCCAATTGGGATTTCGTTGCTGATTATGTGAATACTGTGTCCATCACTTACAGATCGCCGAAACAATGTCGACAAAGGTAAGTACCTTGAATTCTCAACACTCGACGTGTCGACTCCGATCGGAATATAAAACTTGACCGAATTTCGTCAGAGAGCCTAACTCCCGTTAAAGAAATATCCGATTGATTGGATCTGGAAAACCACTGAAAATTGTCAGATATCTCCTTATCCGATATCAAAATCGTTGGTGAAACGGCGCTTTAATCTCAAGAAGTAGTATACTCCATTCACTTTTATTAAGTATCCCGGTTGGCCATGAAATTCGGGCACATTTCACCGTGCATATTTTGGAAATGTTAGGTTGTAGTCATTTACCTGTCAGATGAACAAGCAACGTTGTCGTTTCTACATAGAAATACTAGTAATTACGTATTTATCAAAATGAAGAAACTTTTTTTGTTAATACTGGAAATATTTCACGTATATAAACAATGTTGGAAGATTCAGTTATGCTATTTTCTTGTACGGAAATCAAGAATCGAGTGTTGAAATTTTACTGAAAAATAATAGACAAAATAGTCCATTACTTTGTGATATAGTTCATTCGAAGAAAGAATAAAAGTACTTGAATAATAACCTGACAGAAAAACTTATTAACGAACAGACGGACCTATGGAATTCCCCACTCTTCAAAATTCTCAAGAAATAAGCCTACAGAAGAAATTCAAATACCTTTTTGCACAACTTGAAATACTACAATATGAAAATGTAGTAGTACTACGAAACCTGTGTCACAGTTAAACCTTAAAAGAACTAACTCTATTAACAAAGTTGAAAAAGAGTGAATAGGTATTGGCAGCGTCTCTTGGAATTGTTTTCCTGATAATTTCATATCTACGGATTCGATCGCGCTGAAATTTTGCAATAACATGTAGAATCACTTATTCAAGCTAAATGGAAAATTTTGTTTGTATGTATTGTGCTAAAAAAGTATAAGTATAAAATCTTAGCGAATTATCGAAAAATCATTCCCAATGTATCTTTAATAACAGATCCGACCGGGTTGAAATTCAATTTGTAAAGGTGGCTTCAATAACTCCAGAAGTCTAAGTGCGTTAAATCGCGTGGAGGCCAATTCGAATCGTGAAATGACACGAACAGGGGCAAACTCCTGCAAAATCGTTATTGTTTCAAGGACGGTATGACATGTGGCACCGTCCTACTGAAACCACATGACGTCAAGGTCAATGAGGCACATGAAACTGTGTTATCATAGCCATTTACCGTTACTGCATTTTTTGACAATCAGGACGCTTCGTTCTACCGTGTAATGCTTCATGTTCACTTACTCCCATCTGTCAACATTCGATCTGTCGCGTCATAATTATGTGACATGACTGTCAAACATAGCGCGCAATTCAAATCCTTCGCTGGTATTGACACACCCTTTATACAGGGTGTTTCACCACAAACTGGACAAGCATATGGCCGTGTATAAGATGTCTAGAATAATGGTGTAGGCACTGATTAGATTTTGTTTCGACCAAATTGAAAATATTAGCAATGTTTCGTTCTTTTCACTTCAGGTGGCGCTATTCACAAATTATGACTGATTTTTATCAGTTATTTCAAATATTTGAGTTTCTTCTGGCGAACGTGGCGTGTTAATGGTCGATAATTTTGTCAAGCAATAATGTGTGTTCATATACTTGACATCCTGATGTATATTAGTTCTTAGGAAAAGTATGAAACTTTCATTATAAAAAGATGCTATCCTGCTGTCATGTCATAATTGACTTTGGCAAATCAGCTGTTGATACATCAATAAAATTGACAACGGAAAATACACTGAAATGATATTGCGGCGCCGCCACGAAACATTGCTAATATTTTCGATTTGGTGGAACGTCATTCCATTCAAAAATTGACGAGTATCTACACCATTATTCTAGACATCTTAGCGGTGTAGATGGAACCTATGACATATGTATACCTAGTTTTCGACGCATAAGCAAGATACAGGGTGTTTAAGCTAAGCGTCCACATGTCCGCATCGGACGGATCGGATCAAACGGATTTCGGTATTCTTTGTATAGAAACTCGTGCAAGCCCGTCCACAGACCCGCACCGGACGCATCGGAGCATCGGCATTTCTGCAATGGAGATCCGTAAATCCGATCCGTCCGATGCGTCCGGTGCGGACATGTGGACGCTTAGCTTCAATGTCAACTTTGAGCAATATTCTGATAACTGTGGTAAGTTATGAGTTATATTTGAAATAACGGTTTCTGTTCACATCCTACTATTTTTTTGGGCTCAATTCGATTGTGGTGAAGAATTCTGAAGAAAATAATTCAAAATGACGAAAAACCTGCAAAGTTGGATTTTTTTTTCTCGGTTGCCAATTTGGAAAGCAACCTACTAGATTTTCCGATTTTTTTTTCACTGAAGACATGTTAAAAAAAATTGAAAATCTTAGAAAGTCTAGTACGTTGAAATAATGCTTTTCGAATTGGCAACCGAGAATAGTATATTCTAAAACTAGTTGCAGAATGGGCTCCTATTCCAATACGAATGTGAAATTCGAAAACGAGCGACGAAGGAGCGAGTTTTTGAACGCATGAGTATTGGAATTGCATTCTGCAACGAGTATTAGACGATATTTTCTCTATTTCATTCAAATTTTGTGAAATTCAACGAAAAAATTCAAATAATAGGTGCTAGTGACTTTCATATTGCATCTTGGCAGTTGGTGTGAATGTTAGGAAATACGAAAATTGACATTTGCAAATTGACGTTTTCTGAAATTTAAAAGGATCGAGAGTCATTGCTGACAACCACAAAACGAAAAATGTTACTGAAAACGATGCTGTAATGAATTCATTACAGCACTGTTTTTAGTACTGTAATGAACTCATTACCATACTGAAATAGAGAAAAAAAATTCCCCCTTTGCTGGTTTTTCGCCATTTTGATTTATTTCAGAATTCTTCACCACAATTGGATTTAGCCCAAAAAAGTACTAAGATGTGAACAGAAACCGTTGTTTCAAATGTCACTCATGACTTACCAGTTATCAGAATATTGCTCAAAGTTGACATTAAACACCCTGTATATTGCTTATGCGTCGAAAACTGGGTATACATATGTCATAAGAAAACAATGACTTCCTCGGTGTCATCTACACGGCTATTATTTTATCCAGTTTATGGTGAAACACCCTGTATAATTATTATGCTTGTTGAGAACCTTTGAATACAGGGGCCCGATTCTCAAATGTCTATCAGAAATAGAGAACGCGACAATATGTCGAGTGCAAATGGCTACTGACTTTCGAATTAGGTATTCTCGTGAACTACTCGACATTGGGAAGTCACTCGACATTTTATATCGAGTAAGGATATCTGGCAACTCTGCATTGAGAATCAAAGAAGAATATAAAGTTCGTTGAAGCATTGGGCGCGTTCATCCGACTAAGCAGCTACCGCTCCTTCAAACGTCAAAACTATATGATTTTTTCGATTCGTTGTGTCAAATTACTAACTAATTTGACAGTTACATACTACATATTCAATTTTGTGTACCAAATTTGTGGAATTTCATTGTCACACATCTCTACGTTTTCCCATCATAGAAATTTAAGTACTTACTAGGTCAGTGATTTCCAAATGAAAATTCGACAAACATTCTGAAAACATTGTTAACTCAAAATTCGATTACAGAATATTAATACATCTTCGATTCGGTGATATTTTGAATCCAGGGAAGCATCCAGATTATTCTCGAGATTTATGATTTTCTCGTCAAATTTCATGGGATAAAATTAGGAATAACTTGAGAACGACGCGTTTCATTGATAAAACTTAGGAATACTTTTATTTTCTAAACCGATTGGTTCTTTCGAAAATATGAACCGTTTATCTTTTTCAAGTTATTTTAAAGTATTTTCGCATGGATTTATGAGTCGGCTACGCTGTAACTTTTATCCGGGAGGAATATTGAATAAGTTTTGATTTGGAAATATGCATCATGAAGGGATTGAATACTTCATCAAAATTCAGTTCATTTGAAATAACGGTTCCGAAGATATGAACAGAAAAGTGTTTTTTCGTGGATTTTCGACACCCGATATCTTCCAAACGAAACCGAATTTTGAAAAATGGTATAGGGGAGAAGTGTTTCGTTTGATGAGAGGAATCTTCATTTAAAATATATGTACAAGTCAAAGACTCACCCTGTATATGCATATTCTCCGAGAGAATTTACACGATGTCCTGTTTATTTACGTCCAGGATGTATGTAAAATAACGACTCGAATGTTTATGCAAAATTTCAGTAGAGTCGTATCATCAGAACCCCTCATGAACTAATGCCGACTTTTCACGGAGCTAGTCACGCTGTCTTAAAATTTAAAATACGGATCGAAAATATTTTGCTGACCTGGATTGTTTGTCCAGTTGTACGATTGTATCACTGATTAAGAATCTCTGGTCAAATTTAGTTGTTATGCTGTTAACATGATAACTTTCGAAAGAAGTCTTAAAATTTTCAGGGTAGGTTGTGAGTTCAAATGTTAAATCCCTGGGCAAAATCCCTCAAGTGATTTTGGAAGTTTTGTGATTTATAATATTATCCCGATATTAAAAAATCTACATATACTATAGGATCTAAATTTGATAATCAGCTGTATAATAACGATTTTCTAAACTCAGATTATGGTACTCATGAACTTTTTCAGAAAATATTTCACAAAAAATTACTAGTATAAAAGTTATTCAGATGGAGAAGTTGTAAAAAGTCAGTAAATTAAACCTATCACCAATCAAACCTGTTTTCCACTTCAGTATTAGTACTACTACGAGTAGGCATGATCTTGAAGCGCGGCATTAATTTCCATAGATATTGGTCGGAGCAGATATTACTTCTCCATGTGCTATATGAGCAATTTCATCCAATAAGCGAACTCACAATTTCAGACGCTGTCTCTTCTTGAAAATAATTCATTTTCAAATTTCTTATTAGGTACGATTCCGTTCTCATGCAGCGTGAAGAAGGTAAACAAATATATGACCAGTCTCTGCGAAAGAAGAAAAATAAGAATGCAAGTCCACAGAAGTTCGTTTTTCAACAACAAAAAGCAAGCAGACCCATGAGAACTTCCCAACTGTACAGTCAAGATAACAATTCAAACTTTTCGCAAACTGTAACTCACAAATACGAATCCACTTTGTCCAGTTCTAGTAAGCCCAAGCCACCTGATCGAACAGCAAACAACATACTTCCTAAAAATCCAAAGCATACAGTTGTGTGGAATGAATGTGGTATAGATTTTGATCACCCACTGCTTCCAATAGATGTTGCTATGAGGAGAGCTGAAAGAATGGCCAGAGAAAAAAAGTTGACAACAGAAGCAAGAATGCAGTTGATGAAAGGTATTGTGGGCCAAGGCCAGTCTTCAAGTAGTGTAAGCAGTGCATCAGCAGCTACATCAAATGTTGTCCAAACTGTCACTCCTACCCAAACTGCTGGAAGCAGCACCCCAGCTATTGTGTCAGTGGCTTCTGCAACTACAGGCTCCACTGTTCCGAGTATACCGAGTACAATAAGAAGTCAAAGGATAATCGCCTCACCCCTTCAATCTTCCTCCGTGGTATCAGTTTCGAATTTGAGTCCAGCACAACTTCAGGCAGCTACTCAGCGTCTTATAGTCTCGGCAAATTCAGCTCAAGCAAAAGGTATTGTTACAGGTCCAGGTGTACAAAGTAAAGCCATTAGTCCTGCTCAGTTGCAAATGATCAGGCAAGCTGCTTCCCTCAAGCAACAGGTTAGGCTTCAGGCTCAAGGATTGAAAACCTCTACTGTTACTATAGGTTAGTATTTATCAGTGGTAATTCAGATTGAATGGCAACAGAAAACGAAACAGAGCGATTTTCAGGAAATGGTTCGAAATTTTAGAAAAACGCTCAAGTCGTAGGTTCATTGAAGTTCAGCACTCATTTCCAACATGATTTGATCCCCCACTTTTATCTCCAAGCGGGAGTAACACCCATATCCATAGACTATACTTCTCTCAGTAAGGAAGCACCGCTAGTGGTTGTAATTCGTATGTAAAAACAATAATTTCACCATCTATAGCTTTTCATAAAACCAATCTGCTTCTGATTTTTCTGCATGAAATTTTTTATTCCGAATTTTTTCACATTTAGAATTACCCAAAAAACAACAGAAACGCAGAAAAATGAATAAATCTCCTGTTCGCATCGTAGCACGGGAACACCCTATTCACCTTTTCAGTTGTCATATCTCAGTGACATTTTGCACGATCTTGCAACGTGAACATTTGTGCCTGAACCATGACCATGATAGGCCGAATTTTAATTGTGATTTAAATAAATCAATGCTTTGCGTTGTTCAGTGATATTTGTATGTTGTGAATTGATTTTTGCTTCATGCGTGAATTTCGATTTTTCTGAGGGGTAATAGTCATCAATGTAGACAGACTAAAAAAACGATGTAAACAGCCTTAAAACTCTATATTTAGCCTCGATTCAACTAAATCACAACTGTACATTTGGAGAACATAAGGATATATCAAAAAACAGCTCAAATTTCATATTTCTTGTGCAGAATACATTCATCATCTGCTCAACATCGTTCAAAGTATTGCTCGAAAACATTGAATTAATAATGCATAAATCTAGAATATTTAAATTCATTAACTTTGCAGGGGGACAAGCTACTGTTGTGCAGTTCACACAGGCACAACCCAGACCTCAATTTGTCAGAGGTTCAATAGCTGTAGGTAATAAAACTGCGATCACTCGTACTGACAGTGAAGTGGCCCAAATATTGAAAAAGCAACAACAGCTACAGCAACAGAAAGCTCTTGCTGCTGCAGTCGCCAGTGGAAGTCAGTCAAATTCTATCCAGAACTTATCACCGCATGTTTTCGCTCATGCTTTTCAACAGGCGGGTACTTCAGGCACTCCCGTTGCAACTTTGGTGAAAACTGTTTCCAGTTCTGGAGGTGAGAAAAGTTTTTTGCACCAGGCATAGAATATGATGATGATATGATATATTGTTTATCCTGATTACTCCTAGGTCTCCTGTGGAGACCCCTCTGAAATTATAAGCTTCGAAGCTTGTAACTTGTGCCGAGTTCGGAGTAAGCAGTTGTGTTCTGAGTAGGCTTTGTTACTGTGTCCTTACGCCACCTTATATGGTTCATATGCCTGCTTTCAGTATCACAATGAGAAGCCCAATACCAATATAACATATTTCTTTATTAATAGATGCATTCTAAACATTTTCATGACTTGAGTAGAAATATATTTATTAAAATTCTATCAAAAATTGTTTTTACTGACAGATTTCACTATTTAAACATTCAAACGATTGAAAAATGAATGTTTTTTTATAAACTGTTACCAAGATCTGTGAGAATAAGTGATAAAACAACAAAAAGAAATCCAATATCAAGAACTAAAATTTAATCAGGATCAAACAGATCTTTTGATTTATTGACTTATCTAAACAAAATTTATTTGGAAAAGGATGGTGTCTGTTGGGTCTATTTCATAATTAGGGAAATGATCACTGGATATGAAATTCTCCACAAAGAAATGACATTCAGCAATGATAACGACTATTTCTCGCATATCTTGAACGAACTATTCCAACAAAAAAATTATTTAACTAATTTCATTGCAGTATCCCAAGCAGTAACTATTCCGATTGCATCAGCAAAGACTCTGAATTCTCAGATTAAAACCAATCCTCAACAGATTCGTCAACTTCACATACAGCAACAGCTCTTAGCACAGAAAAAATTAGGAACTCAAAAAGTTAGCATTGCTCAAGTTGCTGGTGCGAAAACAAATATGCAAACACAGTTGATCGTTGGCTCCAAGCCTTTGCAGACAGCTATGACAGTGCAACAATTTCAACAAGTTATGAGATCACCCCTTGGAGTATCACAAGGACCTGTAGTTTTAGCAAAAGGAACTCCCAGAGTTATTCCTGTCAATACTGGACAAGGCCCTAAGCAAACAATTCAGGCAAGTGAAAATCATTCACTTTATTAATTAAAATGTATTAATTTCTATTCTAACAAATTATATTTCAGGTTGTTGCAGCAACCTCCCAAGGACTGTCGTCTGGATTACGCCCTCAATCGTCCTCCACTCTTGCTGGCGCACTTGCTGGTTTGAAAGTACAAGGCCAAACATCTAGTCAAGCACAGCAAGCTATACTAAGTCAAGTTTCTGCTGCATTACACAGTCAAAATATGGGTGTTAGACAAGGTAGTCCTGTGCGAATACAAACTTCTAGCGGTACCCCCATTGTTGCTGTTTCTGTACAATCAAACGCAACCATCCAAGGAAACCAGGGAGTAAATTCTGACCAAATTACAAGATTCATGAAGAAATGAAAACATTCCCCTGAAAACCCGATATACTTGTAGACTGCTTACTGACTTGCAATCCCCTGATTTCAAATTTTCATTATCGCAGTTTATATAAATGAAGGTATCTGATTAAACAAATAACTGTTGCTATCTTCAGTTGTTATAGGTTAAAATGGAAAACAATGAAATTATAAACATATGCAAAACTGGTATTTAATGAAAAGTGAAAAATTTAATTTGTCAATATGTTGAAAAAGTGGAACTTCAGGAAATATATTTAGTTTCGATGTGTATTAACCTAAATTTCAATCAATGTAAAATTTTCGATTAATTAATTCATGATGCTAAAATGGATCTGAATAAGTGTTAGAAACTGATAAATATTTTTCGGAGCTCTGAAATACTTGCTTTGAAGAACCTACTCAGACTTGGTCTATTTTTGATAACATTTGGAAAAGATCATTTTTCATTTAATTCATTATTTGAATAAAAATTTGCAGTAACATTTTATGTGTTAATTCCATCACCAACATTCAAGATAAGTATCTGTACAAAATTTATATTGTAAGAAATATATTATTTTCTGCAGATATAGATCAGAGTAACAGGTTTTTATACATATATTACAATTCAATCATTCAGAGCTTTTAATAATTTGAAAATGGGTGGTTTTGAATTTATATTTGCATTATATCATTATTATTATTTTGTTTAATGTTAAAAGCCTCATCTCATTTTTCTACTTGTGAGGAATGATGTTATTGGTGGAAGGTTATAGAAACCCCCATAAAATAGTTGATGCTGTTTTCTTAGTTGAAAAAATTCATTTTAATGAAGTTACGGAATAGTATTACGTCAACAGAGCTTAACATGGACACATCAAGCAATTTAAAACAAAATCAGAACCTGTATAAATATCCCCAAAATCGAAAAAAAACTGTTTTGTGTCATAAAATGTTTCATATTCAGTTAGGACAACTATGCAGGGTCATATTTTGATATTCGATTTTCATTTGTTTTTGAGTTATATCAACATTCCCCAATACATTAATTCACAACAAATTCTGTTGTTGAATTTGCCTGGCCTGACGAGCGAAATTATATAACAGACTTAATACCCGTCATACCTCACACGCACGGAAAATTTATATGGAAAATGAGTTTAGATAGTTCCATGTGGACCTTCATCTGGATTTCGATTCCTGGAAGTAGGGAAGGCAATTTTTCAGTGAAATTTATTGTAAATTACTGTGAATTCCACCGTAAAATTACCTTGCCTACTTGGAACTGTTTGGAAGTCGACGGATTCTTCCAGAATTTGATATGAATTAACTTTATGTTGGGGATTTCACATCTGACCCTTTATGTTCCCCGCTCTGAATGGGCAACGCAACTATGCCCATGTACTTCTCTCTTTGTTCGCGTCTACTTGTGTGACGCTCAAGCTTTTGTGGGGTTTCTAGGGTTAGATCAAGATATTGAATATATTTGAGTGAACTTTTATTCAAATATTGAATATTCGGAGAATTATCTCTAATGTTTTTGGCCTTTATCAAAACGGGTGTATGTAAGTAATACGATAGGAAATGAATCATAAGTATAATTTTTCTTGTAGCTTCATAGTTTTTTGTCTTAGTTTTTCGGCAGTCGCAATTTGTCGAATATTTTAGTAACCTGAGGCCCGTAATTTCATTAGAATTTCCCATGTATGATTCATAATCATTAAACTCACTTTTTAATATCATAACTATAAAAGTAATCATCGTAGTCATTTCTTATTCATAGTTATACTGTGATAACACTGTAGTATTACATGGCTTGTTCTATTTGCTCTCTTTGTGTTTTAACTGAAGAATCTTCAGTGTACATAGTGGTTCCATATTCTCCAAAGCACTTGGAATAATTCAGAGATTTTGTTAATGCACAAAGACTTGTACATATTTGTATCATAATTTTACATTGTAGTTATGTGACAATAAATTATTATTTTCAATACAGAAGATTTTCAATTGAAAAAAGATTATATTCAGTCAACATCCTCACTAAAGTTACAAAATTTACAAAAAATTAATATTTCTACAGAAAACTAGTCCATTTAATCTGGTTATTCCTTTTAAAACACATGTATGTATAGTTTTTCCACTCGTAATTTCACCAATATTTTTGAACATTTTTAAAATTGAATTGAACATTCATGAAATTTAACTTTTTTTGAGTGCTTATTCCATTTGAAAGAGGACTAGGCTGAATCATTTCACGACGTCTGTATTTCTCGTTGTTTTTTTCAGCCAAGAATGGTCTGGTTTGACTAGAGTATCTGTGGTCAATAACAATTCTGTCCAGCTGGCCGTAAACACGATAACTCTCGAACTGAAAAACCAAGGAATTTGAAGTTTTCAGTGTTGGTTGGGATCTAAAATGCCGCATTCAATTTCGGGCGGAATTCTACCAGGAGTACTGCTAATATGACTTCGAAAATTTTCCCGATAAATTCTCAACTATAGGGATTCGATCTAGGAAATTTCGCGCTTAGATCATCTATGGGTTAAGGATACTTCGATGTTCTACAAAACAAGGGCACTCAGGACCATACTAAAAATGAAGAGAACCGATTCATGCAGGGGAAAATGGCCTCACTTTTCCAGCCATACACATACAAGAGAGCTTGCTTTTCCTGTTCAAAAAACAGAAAAGACTGACACCTTAGGAACAAGCAGATATGAAACTAGGAACAACCAACTAAAGTACCCATGCCGTCATCTTACACCAACAGAACAATACCACAAGTATACCAGTATCAGATACTTCAATAAAATCCAATCGGACATCAGATCTGAGAACAACCTGAATGTTTTCAAAAGGAGGATATTTCGCCTCCTCTTGAGAATCGAACCATATATACTATGGACGAATTTCTTGATGCCAACATGGGACTCCACTCCATGGTCATTAATTATTGCTTTCAGACGCTGTTTCATTTTAAAGTTGCAATGTATTCGTACCTGTACTTTCATTTGAAATAACGACTTATGTTATGATTCCTTACGCAAAAAAGTTGAATTATTTGAACCATGGAGGTAAAGGTAGTTTCTCCCATAGATTTAGAATTTTGAGCTCAATGGCAAATACGAAATCCAGAGACAGATGTCGCTATACGCATGCGTCTTGAATTTTCGCGGCGGTTATTGTGACCATCCTATGGTGGTAATACGAAGATGCCATTTTGTAAAACTTGATGAATATACCTAGTATTTTTCAAAATTTGGATACTTTGACCCAAATTATTCGAACAATCTTCAACCTCACGTTCTTGGCAGGGCCGGATTAACCAAGAGGCAGAGTAGGCAACTGCCTAGGGGCCCCGAATCAGCTAGGGGCCCCCGAGCCAAACGAAAGAGCAATAAATGGACCCCCGATTATCGCAAACTTACCGATTCGCGAAATTTCTCTAAAATAATGAGCGAAACAAATAAATTCAATAGCCCAGGAAGGTATAATTATACCTATACCAGAAGAATATTCCCGAATTACATTCCAGTCGGCATATCACATCCCCTATTTTCAAGAGCTTTTCATACTCATCAAGAGTGTCGGCATTCTCTTGAAACGTCACTAGATGATAGTTTTATTAGGCAGGCGGCACCTCTGATGTGAGAGCCGTTTCACATGCGACAGGCGGCATCTTCTATATTTCAAAAATGATTATCCAGTCTCCAATCAGGATATTCTTCCATAAGGGGAACAATATTCCAGATTCTTTTTAGTTCTATTTCCATTCTAGTGAAACCACGTTGAGATTGCGTTCAGAGTCAAAGTGTTCAATATTTCGTGACTTTTTTGGAGTATGTATTTGGATTTTTTTACTTCGAATTGTATTGTTGAAGGTAGGTTCTATATTTAATAACGTTGCTAATTTTTCCGTTGGGCGCCTCTTCTATTTTTTTATTTTGAATGTTCTCCGGTGGAAAACAAGTTTCAATAATATGATTTTTCTAGAATGAAATACATACTAGTATTTCAGGAAATTTCGGAACAAGATCGGAAGTGAATTGCCGGGTGTGTATGGATATTAGAATAACAATCAATAACAGATCTACATAAAATACAAAGGAAAAACCAAATGACAAAAATCACCAGAAAAAATAATTGAAAATCTACATAAACCACTCAAATGATCCTCCATCTTTCTCAATGCATAAACGAAAAGAGTTTTTAACATAAGCAAATACTCGGGGAGTACTGCTTGCAAAAGCGTCTTTTATTCTTCTTTTCATGTCTTGAGAACACAATAGATTTGATATAACCCCATAAAAAAAATCTGGAGATGTTAGATCTGGTGACCTTGCAGGCCAATTTTGTGGGCCTCCACAACCTATCCATCTGTAAGATCATTCATCATAGAACGTATTTCTATGAATATCATTGCTCCTAATAGTCGGTTTACTAGTTGAATTAAAAATCGAAAATTACTGGAAAACTATTAGGTTTAGGTATAGGGAAACCCAATGAAGATAGTTTCGATATTAATTTTTACGTTCAACAAGGTATGGAAATACTGGGTGTGACATTTGAAATAGGAAAGGTTTTGACCATTATTTGTAGTTAATGTTTGAATATTAATTATGATCACTCAGTGTATTCCAGAGTTAAATTTTTTTCTTCTGCATAAAGCCCGCAACGGACGGCGAGCGATATATTATATCTCATATATTTCACCAATATCGCTCCTTGTGAAAATGCACCAAGCCCCGCGGACGACGCTATAATATATATTCCGATATTACGATATTTTTCCATACTAAAATGACATATGTCAATGCAAAGCTATAATATAGATGCATCTATGCTATAATATATATTATATTATCGCTCGCCGTCCGTTGCGGGCTTAAGGGTAGCCATTATGTCTACACGAAAAAACATTGTCTGTATCGTTGGCTTGAAGGGTCTATTCATTAATTGCAAATTAAAAATACTCTCTTTTTTCGATTTTTCACCATTTTCTCTTAGGTGGTTCTCCTAAGGCATAAAATGGTCTTCATGAACTCATCCTTATTTGAGCGTGCCATTGAATTTTTGAATTCATTTATAGGGTATTACATTGAAAAAAGTGTAACTATGGTCTATATCTTTGTTATCGAACACCCTGTATATGTGAAAACAATTTTAAATTGTGCATCTGATTGCCCTTCACATTTCACGAAAAAGTTTTTCCAAAATGTCTTCATTTACTGCCTGAAAATGAGAACCGCGTCTGTGGTGGGCCACCCTGTATATACTTATCAAATTGAAAAATTCTGATAATGGTTGAATAGGGGGGGCCCCAAAAATTGCACTGCCTAGGGGCCCCCGACATGGTTAATCCGGCCCTGGTTCTTGGGCGTATTTACGGGACAGGGGTAGTTACCCCCACCCCATGGACATTGAAGACCTGAGAAAACGTTGCGACGTGGTGCACATAAAGTATTCCATACATTGTGTGCCTGATTTAATGGTTTTCAATTGTATTCTCCTATGAACAGAGCTATATCCGCCCTTGCCCACGTTCCTGGTTCCTGTGTTGCGATAAGCCACCAGTATCCATCAATGCCGTTCATTTTTGATAGCACCAAGACTGAAGAAAAATAAAAATTCATAACTGATCAATAAGCATCCATTAATTTCCAAAGTTTGTTCCAATTCAACCAAGAACAACGATAAACAAACGAAACATATCCTCATATTGTAACGTCTTCTTCGTTATAAAACGTCCCGGTTCAATAAACTATTTTTTACACTACTTATAAAACTAATAATTAACAACTAAAGGCCTCTTGCAACGACAGAGAATTCTCGCGAGAATTTTCTGTCAAATTCACTGACCGAAAATTCTCGCGAGAATTCTCTGTCGTCTCGTCTCTGTGTAATTCCACAGAGATTTCTATGACAGAGAATTCTACCGAAAGTAGTATGCAACGGCAGAGAATTTTCGGTCAGTGAATTTGACAGAAAATTCTCGCGAGAATTCTCTGTCTCTGCCTTTAAGGCCTCTTGCAACGACAGAGAATTCTCGCGAGAATTCTCTGTCAAATTCACTGACCGAAAATTCTCTGCCGTTGCATACTACTTTCGGTAGAATTCTCTGTGGAATTCCATTGTTCCATCGTATGCCACGGCAGAGAATTTTCGGTCAGTGAATTTGACAGAGAATTCTCGCGAGAATTCTCTGTCGTTGCAAGAGGCCTTTATGAACTAATTCTAGCAAAAGTCTGTACAATTTATATTCACTGATTTATTTGCACTACTATTTATTTTCACTCGTCGCTTGTCTCTGACTGAACTAACTCCATCCGCCAATGTGCCCCTTATATATATCACGCCGATTGTTTCTCGTGAAATCCGGACCCGTCTGGAAACACGCGGCCGCTCTGTGGATGGAACCACGGCCTTCTGAAGACTTTAATGTAGGAGTAGGAGGCCATGATGGAACACTCCACACGCTTCCAGAACCGTCCAGATGCACAGGGCCGTACTTGTCACAATATGATATTTCCAATACCAAACCTGAACTGTGTAACTAGAAATCTTAATGAATGGGCTATTCCAGAGACAACAAAGGTTGTCTCTGGCATAATTTTGATTTTAGAAAGCTGCCCTAGAGGGCATTAATTCTTGAAATATGATATGTCTTTAATTGCAAATTTTACACTCTAATCTGTACATATATAGATTTTGACAGATTTATTTTCCATAGTTTCGATATCATTAAATGAATCGCTCTTCCATACATTTGGCTTTTTTTTAAATCATTTTTAACATCTACAAGTAATGTTTGGTGGCTTTCACACTGAGATAACACGTAACGCAACACTTGTTGGACTTGGACACATTTGTAGCTCATAAGCCCGACCGCACACCGGACATATAATTGCATCCATAACACATTATTTGTTGCTCTACTAATTGGTTGCTCCATTTGAGTTTAGCGGAAATGTGGATTGCACACCAAACTACATTAATTTGTGTTCTAGAATATCTATCCAATTATTTCCTTGTACCATGGCGAAATCATGTTATCGTTTGAAATAATTACAATGAATAGACGACTTCTTGAAACTACCACAGACCTGGTCTGTGAAACTACTGTTACCTGTCCCATTGAACTCGGCGCCTGTCATCTCAGTTATTCTCTTATTTCTATAATTATTCGGGTTGTAGAGTCGTACAATTCAGGATTCTTCTCAATTTCCCCAATAAAACCATGGTCGACGAATACATGTTTCATCATGAATAAAACTTATATTGAAAGCTACAATAATACGGCGTGCTTGCTGCTTCGCCACGAATTGCACTACTCCGCAAATGTATCTCTGGTGTGCGGGTACACATCTATATATATATATAGAAGAAAGATGTTGGCTACACCATTTATAACTCGAGATCGGATGGACTGTTTGTTATGAAACTTCATATATGGATTCGTCTACGATCTGGTTATTATAAAATATAATAAAACTTTGAAAAAACCGATGAAAATTTTACTTTACAGGAAATGCTCTCCCTCCTTTTGAGTAAGGCCACTTGGTGTCGCTACCGTGGACGCGTAGTCGTATATAGTTTATTTTACCGCTTTTCCATGGCGATCTGTGTTTCGCTTAGAACTCATAATAACATGGAAGGCCATTACCAGATCAAAAACCAGTGAAACATTTCAAGTTGGTGGAACAGTGAATTTTTAAAGAAATATCAAGTAAATCATAAATCGATTTCAATCGTGAGTTGTCCATCTTCATCTTTCATTTTTGAATTTCTGTTTGGGTAATAAATATACAGGGTGGCCATTTGAAAACGAAACAGGCGAGATTACAGACGAAATGCTCGGACAGGTCGATTTCTGTTTCGAGGGGGACAACTTAAGATGTAGGTTACGGACGCATAGCGCTTCAACCCTTGCTGCTACAACCCCCACCCCCAATTTTTGAATAGGGAAGATGGGATGAGTGATACCTCAATTCAAAGGTATTTTTATACTGATTTCAGCATTTTCACACAGTAATTGTTTTTTCATTTTATGCATTAGTTCTCGAAATATTCTTAACTAAGTATTTGAAAATGAAGTGGTGTTTTCATGGCACTTGTAGTGTTTTTTTGTGAAAAATCGACATTTTGAGCTTCAAAACAACCATGACTGTGGCTTCCTTCCTCCAATCCACTGACATAGAAATCTTTAATCAAGATGTCGATTTTTCACAAAAAAACACTACAAGTGCCATGAAAACACCACTTCATTTTCAAATACTTAGTTAAGAATATTTCGAGAACTAATGCATAAAATGCTGAAATCAGTATGAAAATACCTTTGAATTGAGGTATCACTCACCCCATCTTCCCTATTCAAAAATTGGGGGTGGGGGTTGTAGCAGCAAGGGTTGAAGCGCTATGCGTCCGTAACCTACATCTTAAGTTGTCCCCCTCGAAACAGAAATCGACCTGTCCGAGCATTTCTATCGAAAAAATTTATTTCGTCTGTAATCTCGTCTGTTTCGTTTTCAAATGGCCACCCTGTATTTGTGGAAATAACTGAATCCAAATCGCCCATAATTAGTAATTGACATTTTATTTTTGTGTTTCTGTTTGCACAGCGTCAATAATTTTGAAACGTTTGCTCAACGGGCTTTCACCAATAATATACAATAATGTTTCATGGGTTGCCTAATCTGATTTGGTCGAATGACCAATGACCATCAATAAATTTGTATGTGTGTGAGTTCAACACAACCGGCAGTGTTGATAATTTTTTTTCCTGCATTTTGACTTCAGTTGAACATCTCGATTTGCCTCCCAACGAGCTTGATATCATGAACTACATTGCACAAATTGAAGAGAGATTGAACCCAAAAGTTTTTGGTTATTTGCCGTATTGCTCGACAATAAGGAATTCACCTAATTTGGTCAACCTTTTAGGTGAGCATTGTATGTGATCATGGAACGTTTAAAAATATATGTTTTCAGCGTTTATGTTCTTTCAATAAAATAAAATAACATCTACCGAAATTTTCCATTTACCCTTATTGGTAAACCCCTTCCAGCACATATATTTTGCACTTCAATTTTGCCTAATTTATCTCCTGATTGAAAAAATTTCACAAAGCGTAATAACCGGTGATCGGAGATTGATCTAGAATCAACTCAATTTGAGAGTTCAAACATCAGAGAACCAAGCCATTGATCTCCGATCACCGGTGATTGCGATTTGTGAAATACACCGTAAGTAGTATCATTTAGGCGAAACAAAGTTCGCCGGGCCAGCTAGTAAGGATTAAAGGGAACGATATTCACATGATCTACCTTTGTGGCGACACAAATGTATGTCCGGTGTGCGTCCGTTATAAAACGCCTTAGTTGCATCCCAATTTGTTTTTTTTCATTTCAAGAAAATCTGAATAGGTCTCTATGGCTTCTGATTGAAAAATCTAGTAGGACCATGGGATCGTCCATTGAATTATAATATAGTACAAAATTATATGGGTTTGAGATGTCTAGACGTCCAATTGAAACCTGGCTTCTTATTTGAAATTAATTTTCATGTCAAACCATACATACAATTATAATAATAATGAAGCAGTATATCGCAAGGAATTTGGACAAATTAAATGAAAATCAATTATGATTTTGTCGACGTTTCGGAACTAATTGTTCCTTTCTCAAGGCTAAAAAGAAAGGGTTTATTAATTCTAGATAGATAAACATATAACCGTGCACATCATACAACTAATAAAACGGCAAATACACGGTGTGAACAATTATAAAAGGGAATATGAACCCCATAGACTAACTAATGAACCTGATCAAAATTTTATTAGTTGTATGATGTGCACTGTTATATGTTTATCTATCTATAATTAATGAACGCTTTCTTTTTAGTCTTGAGAAAGGAACAATTACGTCCGAAACGTCGGCAAAATCATAATCGATTTTCATTTAATTTGTCCAAATTCCTTGCGATATATTACTTCATTTTTTAACATGGATGTGAATAATACAGGATAATGATAATATTCATTATCAACTCACAAAAATGTTCAACGTCTGTGATTATGAATTGAAGAATTAATGACAAGCAGATAAATTTTATGAAATTCCAGAAAAAGTTTCGCAAATTCCATTCCTGCTTGGTGTGTAACTTCTTCCAGAATCTCAAAAAATTTGACTGCTTCCTGTTTATTCTTTCTCTGATTCAATATCAATTTTTAGGTATGGAAACGAACAAATCCCAGTTGAAAATCTACATTATATTTACGATTATAACATATACAATTGTTACAAAAATAAACGAATATTTTATTGAGGATCTTCCAGGAATTTTGAAATTCAGAATTCTTCAATAACAGACTCCTCCCCTATCCAAAACTAGAGCAGCCTTAATGTACATCAGTTCGTGAATGAGATTTGAATTGAAATTCATTCAGCAACGAACCAGAGTAAGTTGCAAAACTGTATTCCATAATTTGTTCATAACTTCTTAATGTTAAATTACCTCTTAGGCTTATACATAGGACAAAAAAATTATACTGTCATTTTTTGAGTGTTCCATAGATTTGGTACAGACTGAAGTAAACTGCATAAAGTGTTATGCCCCTCAGCATCAAAATCATTATTTTGAAATACTACATAATTGGAAGCAGAGATTGCCTTATTCTGATATATCCCTTGTACCTACAATTGAAATTAATTATTTATCGATAATAAGTACATTAGAAAAACTTACTTCAACATATCCTTCAATCGGATCATTCAGAGGTCTCTTTAGATTCACTTTCACCATAACATTATCTGTAGCTCTTAATTCGAAAGTAAGGGAATTTTTGGAAGCCGTTACAAACCCAGTAACACTTACTTTTTTATCTATATGATTAGGCAGCTGACTACCATTAACTATTTGAAAACAATCCATTATAGTGTACTACTTATTATTCAATTTCAGAAAATAAAAGTGATTATAATCTTTTTTTAAATTGACGAAACATGAGAGAGCCGCCAAAATTATTATAATTTTTTTGATATTCTGTGCGTATTTTCTCAGGCTAGATCACAGAACATCTAATAGGATTTCTGTGCTAGATTACAGAACTCTTCGACCGCGTTCGGCTCACCGATCACAGAGTCACAGTTGGTATCTTGGTGTCACAGACCCTTTGTTGGTGTTATGTCAAAGACCATAGATTCACGATTAAATAGTGTAAAGACTTTTGTATATTATATTTTGTGGATGTCTAATTCATTCTTATTATCTTATTTTTATTATTAATATTTTGGATGTAATCTGGTTATTAATTTTATTCAAAAATTGGCAATATTGCTTTTTACAACAATTTTACTATCGAAAATGAATAAGGATTCCTTATCAACAAACGAAAAGAATGAAATTTGATAAAGTTATATATATGTTATTGAAAGTTTTGATACTTTCTGTGTTGATTATAGAAGAATGTTATGGTTACCTAAAATGTAAGTTCTCAATATCTGTTCTTCAATTAACGTTTCATAACTTTTTTTTCCAGTGAACTTCAATAAGGAGCGGAATTCAATTTGTAATACATTGAAATTACTAGGGTTTCGGGTGCCCACAATGCCTACATATCTTTTACGGCAGCATGATAGCTCTGGACTTCTAGTAGAAGGAGACTTCCAAATTCATTCAGAAAGATGGCATGACGATTTAGTTTGCACTTTCAAAGTGGGTTTTCCCAGTGGAACAGATGGAGTTATTGCAGTTATTCAATCACTCAGTATGAGAAGAAATGACACAACAGGTCAATGCATAGATTTTATTCAATTTGAAGCTAAAGACTTATCAAAAAGTAATCCTTTTTGTGGACATTTTAATATCATTTCCAAAATGAATGGTGAAACGAACCTTGTGGATAATTTCAATTTTGGAAATTCCTTCAGAACAAAGAAGCATAAAATGTATGTTCATATTACATTTGGGAGAGAGCCTTTCAAGGAACAGTTTGAAAAATTGGATTTCAAAATGATATTTAGTGCTTATAGAAGTGAGTATTATACAGGGTGATTCAGTGGGAATTGCAATGAAATATGGCCAATAAAGGTCATCAAGGCAGTTCTAAATACAGGTACTATATTTGATGTCGCGCGGTCTTTGTTTCTGAGATTCATGGAGTTTAATCCATTTTGTCAATTTCTCCTTAGAGCCATAGCTCCTGAAACACCCCATACAATTTTTGAAAATTTATCATACATATTTCTCATTCAGAGCCTAATAGAGGAACATACTAAACTAATGTCCAGATCCACAAAACTATAAATAAATTATGAAGTAACAATACCCTATATATTGAAATGTCCAAAATCCGTTTAAAAATGTATCTGAAAAGATCACAGCTATCGCTTAGCTTTCAACCATTATGAATGTGTCAGGAATATTCAGCCAGCATTACAAGTCATGCTTGTTGGAAACATACAGTATATCGTTATCATATAAATATGTTTGTTCTGGTGCCATCCATGCTGGGGCCTATCCATCCACTCATCTGGGAGGGCTTTAAGGATCCTTCCTATAATCTTTGCATCCAAAGCATTCTTAGCATTGAGTGGCAATGGCACCCTGCAGCCTGATGTTACAGTGTTTCCTCCTCTTCCCGACAAAATCTAAACTCATCAGTTTCTGATAAACCCAGTCTCATCAGAGGCTTCCTACAGCGTCTGTGTCCTGTAAGGAGGAGGTGTAACTTTTTCTTACTGTGATGCTTTTATTTTATGAATCTTGCAGATTTAAGGAAGAAAAGTTTATCCCTTCTCCAAAAACTCTTTTGCATTTTTCTATTTCACAGAAAGGTTGTGGGCCAGTAAGCAACATATGTGTTCCCTTTCTGGCAAGTGTATTGGCCTTGATGTTTCCTTTCATTCCCAAGTGATCAGGAACACAGACAAGAAAGTCCTTATTGTTCTTGTCTATCTCATTTAGTTTTCTTTGGCACTCCCATATCAGCTTTCAGTCGCTTTCGGAGCTTGACCATCAGAATGAATTACTATATCACATCCTTGATAGGTTCTTCCCAGGTTTATATCTACACATCCTTGGCTTGCCAGTATTTCAGCCTGAAAGACATTTGAGCAGGAGCCTAACGATGGTGTGCACTTGGTGCTCGCCCTGTATTTTCCAGAAGCAGTTCCTGTCGTGATTTGTGACCCGTCTTGTACCATTTTATGGTATTTTCTTTAAAATTTTGGTTAGTGTATTCCCTTTATCATCCTTCTTTTTCACATAACATTATTTTGAAGTTCTTCCCAATGCTTAAATTTTTACCTGATTGCACTAGAAGGAGGGTTATGTTTTTAGCGTGTATGGATGTATGTATTTCTATTTCTTTTTCACTCTCTACAGACTCAATGGATTTCAACATATGGGGTGTCATGAGATTCACATGAATTGTGGTGGTGACATGGGCTATTTGTTTTTCTGAATTCCTCTTCATTCAGGTTTGAAATACTGTTCATGTGATTCGATTCAAAGAATTTTCCGCTTTAGCGGGGTGTGCAGGGGCAAACAGTAGTTGATGTTCTACAATTTTGTATTTCCCTAAAGCTCACAATATCCAATTTTCTGCAAAGCTTACTGATAATATTTTATATTTTCGAAGATTTTTGAACAAGCGTACCCATTATCTAGTCCCAGAGCCGCTTGACCTAAGATGTCTATGGATTCTGAACCCCAAAAACTGATGTGAATTAGTCTGTAGTAATGCAATGATTTCACAGACTCACAGAATGAAAGTTTTTGAAAATTGACTTTGTATTTAGTTCAATCATGCCTTATTATCTGAAACTTGAATATGACACACTTCTAATTGTCCGATTGATTTGAAATTTGGGCAATTTGGCAGATGTACATAATTCTGATGATAATGGGCGCATTCAGCAGACGGAACAGTTCCCAAATTTTGATGATCTTTCTGCTGAACGCTTGCGCTACCTGTCAAAGTGATCGGGAGCGGTCGCCATTTTAAGTATCATGCGCTCACTTTCGGTAACATGTTGTATTTTGACAGGAGATGTCAGTTGTGATTTGAATTCAAAACGATCAACATTTTAAACGAAATCAGGCAGCAACTGTGTCTTTTGAATTTGATAGACACCAATAAACTATAGCTGATTTTTATATGGAATATATTTGAAAGTTGAAAGTACAAAATGAAATTATTTCCTGAAATACTCAATAAAACAACTCTAATCGGAAAGATTGGCAATAAAATATGAAGCTTGATGGTGTCACATTTAATTTACCGTGATAAACACAAGGGTCAAAACTAGATTGTTTCAATCCAAAGCTCTTCAGACTCCCATCCAATTTTTGATTCCAGATTCTACTAGCTTGTTTCAGACCATAAAGGCTTTTCATCAATTTGCAAACTTTATTGCCAGAATTGTATCCTTCAGGTTGAAGCATATACACTTCATCTTTCAAATCTCCTTGGAGGAATGCGCTGACTGCATCCATTTGATCTATTTCAAGAACAAGCTCAGCTGCTAGAGCTCTTCTTCTTCACTATTTCTCCTAAAGCATTTCTTTTGGTTCGAAAAACCCATTTGCAGTTTCACCAAATTTTAAAATTTAACTTCATGATTTTTCCCAAGTTCGAATGTTTATTTGACAAATATCTGACAGGTATCAAAGAGGGAGCAGTGCATCCAGCAGATTTGCGCTACTGATATCTATCGGTAGCGTAAACCGATGGTAGCGAAATGATATCAGACAAATTGAATGTAGCATGTAACTAATCAGACAACTTTTCGGTTTGCAGTACTTAGCCCGGTTGCATAAACGTGAGGTAAATTTACCCCAGGGGTATCGTTCAATTTTTTCATACACATATTTATCACACATTTATCTAATGTGTCAATGTGTATTGATAATATGAATTAAGAAGTTAATGTTAAAATAAGAAGTTACCTGAATCTGGGGAACTGACAAACTGAAGGAATTTCTAAATAAATTGTACGACATGAGTACAGTACGAGGATAAAGTTATATGTTTATTGACAATCACACAAATTTATTTTAATTGTCAATTGCTGTCTGACTCGTCTTCGTTGTCATCGTCATCGTCACTTTCGTCTTCAATTTCGCTTTGAAGAAATCAATGCTGAATAGCTGCAATCCTATAGAAATAGTAGCACTGAACATAAAAAAAAATTTACTAATTGAAAACTCGGAAGAATCAAATGATAATACATACTTGTGTAGTTTGTAGCCAATAAAACATTAATTATTCAGCAAAAATATATGCATTATATTTATTAAAGATATCATGAATTAGTTCAACGTTCAACTCAAAAATCTGAGGGATGTTCAATCTCAAACAATTTCTAATATATTTCTGATCCAAGTCCCTAAAATAATTTGAGAAATTTCCGAAATACTTCACAGAAATTCTTTTGATTATAGTCACTAACACCGAATAGATATATTCCAAATGAAATATATACAAAAATATATGACTTTAATTCAGAAATTAGTCTAACATGAATTATATTCAACGCATCAACTCCTTGTGGTCAGAGCTTGTGGGCAAAGCAAGCCTGTGGTCACATAAATATTTGTTCACATCTTCCATATGATTTTGACAAGTTGACCACATACTTGGTTCATCTCTTTTCTTTTCGATAAGATCGCATATGTCTTTCTCTTACTAGTGTAGCCAAGTAAGAGAGCCGGAGTTTTTGCCGGGCGACTCCGGCACATTTTTTCTGAAAACCTTATTTTCGTATTTTGGGCATCAATACGAAAGATTTAAAACAAAAATGAACCGAGCTGCTATGAGTCACCTAGGTCAGATTTTTGACATTTTTGAAAATACACTCAGGTCAAACGCTACGCACAAAATGTCTGAAAACACAAATTTTAGTGATAAAATAACAAAATCTATGTACATTTTCAATATCAGACGGGCTGTTATACGATAATCGACCATTTTTATTTACTCAGCAGAAATGGCCCCCCGCGAAGATGCTACACTTCTGAGTATTACTACTTACCAGTCGGCTCTAGGGTCATCTAATCTATCGATTTTACACGGTTTTGGCCGGGCGGCTATGAAACATGGTTTTGATCGTCATCTCTCGTACTATTAAACAAATGGCCAGTTAAAGCACCAGTCACCAGAGATAAAAGCTTCCTCTCGAGAATCAAGAGTTTTTTGACCTCCGGCTTAGAAGAAGACCCCTTAATGAGGAGTCTCGACTGCCTGAGATCCGTTCTCGTGTTCCACTCAGAGGGGAATTTATCATCAATCCATCTCTAGAAGAGGTTTTTGATATATGTGGGACAGATAGGAAGCGCTGGTTCCGGCCCATTAAAAGTCGAGCGAGCCCCTTTTTTGGCTAAGTTATCTGCTTTTCTATTACTAGGTATAGACAAATGCGCCGGGCACCAGATAACTTTGAGTGTTATCTGAGCCAAGAGTTTACTTTTATTTCAGAGAGGATTTTCAGTGTACCCTGACTGTCGCAGCATATGTGTTTCACAGAGTAGCCTCTGCGGATACTCTCTACCGCACATTCCAAGACAGCATATAGCTCTGCTTGTGCTATTGAGCAGTCTTTTTCGAGAGGAATGGATCACTTTGTTTTCGGTCCAACAATCCCAGCACCAGCTCCCGTGTTACAAACCGAGCCGTCGGTGAACCTGGTGGGACCCTCAGGTTTGAGTAACCTGTCTGGTTTACACCACTGATCTCTGTCAGGGACAACTACTTTGTACGGCTCGTCGAAGCAGAACCGGGCGGACGTACGGTCCCCTCTACGGAGGAGCGATGGGTTAATGTCCTCCACCATCTTGAGAGCCATGGCGTACCCCCTGAATCCCCCACGATCACGCCATTGTCTCTGTTCCCAGATTCTGAGTGATGTTTTCATAGCCACCTAGATGATGGTGAGGTGTATGGAAGGAATGCCCAACCTGCATTCTATTGTTACTGTGGGAGTAGATCTTAGAGCGCCTATTATACTAAGACAAGCTCTCCTCTGGCATCTATTAAGGATGTTTCGTTTGTTGGCCTTCTTCAAGGAAGTCCACCATATCACTGATGAATAGGTTAGGTGAGGCCTCACTACCACAGTATACAGCCAGTGTATAATATGTGGTCTGAAGCCCCACCTCTTACCGATCACCTTATGTGTAGATCAAAATATTATATTGGCCTTATTCGCTCGAGCTTCGATGTGTTTGTTCCACAGAAGTTTGCGGTCCAATATAACGGACCTGGTCAGACAAGGTGAGCCTCATTCCAAACAGACTGGGAAGTCTGATGTCGCAAGGCACTCTTTTCCCCATTTCGGTTTTCCTGGGGTTTGCTGAAAATATGACGTCCTCCCCAGCCGCCTTATATGGCTCGAATTCCTTGATAGCCGAACGGACTCGAGGGTGAGTTACCACCTGAGACGCTGTCCTCCAATCTGCGCTTGATGCACGTCGGTGAGCCTCGTCCCAGGTGTTTTCTATTTCATTGAAGGCCGGAAAATGGACCTCTAGAAGATGTCTCAAATTTTCAACTTCCCAGCTGGCTTTCCTACCAGTGGGAAGGGTTAATCAATCGACCGAAAGATTTCGATGTGATGTGGTTCAAGCTAGCCAATACCAAACTGACCAAGTTCCTCTGCTGCCTTTATATGTCGCCAAATGAACCGTCATATATGAGCCTTTTTGAGTTTTTATCACTCAAACTGGATTTTATCCACGAGAACCACCCAGCAGCTGAAGTCATAATCATGGGAGACTTCAATGTTCACAACGCAGCCTGGCTCAAATTCTCCAACAAAACAGATGATGCAGGTCGTCAAGCTGAGGCCTTCGCCATCACTCATGGCCTAGAACAACTGGTCGAGCTACCAACTCGCATCCCAGATGTCAACAACCACTCTGCCAATATACTGGATCTCTTTCTCACCACCAATCCTGATCCATATAGAATAGAAGTTTGCGCCCCACTTGGAAACTCCGACCACACCCTAATCTCCACAACTTGCTCTTTTCATGTACCATCAAGCAGCACAATACCACCCCGTCTCATGTGGCATTACAAATCGGCCGACTGGGAAGGGCTTCGTATGTTTTTCTCAGCGTTCCCATGGAAAAGAGAGCTTGTTTCTCCTCAGTAGATCCAACAGAATGTGCTGAGACAATTTCTGAAATAATTATGTTGGGGATGCCAACTTACATACCGAACACAGCAAGAAGAACATTATCCGATAAGACCTGGTTTAACAAGAACTGCTCTAAAGCTGTAGCTTCCAAACAGGCAGCATACTATCGATGGCAAAAAAATCCAGGCCCTGAGACTAGAGCAGAATATGTGGAGGCTAGAAGCATATGCAATGAGACAATCAAATCTTCAAAAGATGCTCACAATGCCAAAATAAGATCTAGACTTGTTGAATGCCCTAACGGATCCCGTTCATTTTGGTCCTTCGCCAAAGCTGTAGGAAGAAACTTCACTTCCAGCTCGTTTCCCCCTCTAACCAAGGAAGATGGAACACTAGCAATGACTGCCCTGGAAAAAGCCAACATCTTTGCGCATTTGTTCGCTGAAAATTCCACTCTAGACTCATCTGGAAAACAATCCCCGAATATTACATCCATTGACAGCCATATGCCCGAGATAACCTTTCGCCCACGTACTATCAGAAAGATTCTGTTGGGTCTCAACACCAACAAAGCCAGTGGATCCGACGGAATCCCACCGATTGTTCTCAGAAAATGTGCCCCCGAACTACCACCTGTCCTCTGCAAATTGTTCAACCACTCTTACAAATTGGGTGTTTTTCCATCCAATTGGAAAACCGCAAGAGTACAACCAGTACCTAAAAAAGGCAAAAAGACCCTAACTAGCAACTACAGACCTATCGCTCTGTTATCTATTATTTCAAAGGTCATGGAAAAAGCCATCAACTTCGAGCTCATGAAACATCTGGAACACTCAGGAATTATAAACGATAGACAATATGGTTTCCGTCATCAGAGATCCACTGGTGACTTGCTCGCTTACGTCTCACATATATGGCAGCTTTCTACCGAGAAATATGGTGAAACCCTAGCCGTAGCACTGGATATCTCCAAGGCATTCGATCGAGTCTGGCATCAGGGACTCCTCGCCAAGCTTCCATCTTATGGCGTGCCCCCAAAGCTGTGTTCTCTGATAGCTAGTTTTCTCTCAAACAGATCTCTCCATGTGGTGGTCGATGGAGTTTCGTCTGACTCTCTACCCATAAATGCTGGTGTTCCGCAGGGATCAATTCTGGCTCCAACACTATTTCTACTTCACATCAACGATTTGCTGGAAGCAACTTCGTGTCCAGTGCACAGCTTCGCGGATGATAGTACCCTCCATACCGCCTTTTCTTCTAGGGCTCCAATACCAGCCCGCCAAATCAAAAACGAACGAGGAAGAAATGTTAACAACATAAATATGGACTTGGCAGCAATCCTTGAATGGGGATCTAATAACCTGGTAGAATTCAACGCAAACAAAACACAAGCATGTCTTTTCTCTAGAAAAGCCGATCTTACTGTGCCCAGCATAAAATTGTCGGGAGTGACCATACCATTGAAGTCATCCATTTCGATGCTTGGCATTACTGTCGGCAGTAACCTTTCCTGGTAGAATCACGTGAGATCCATTGCTAAAAGTGCATCCCAAAAACTTGGTTTTCTGTTTCGTGCCAGGAGCTATTTCACCTCAGGTCAGCTGCTTATGATTTATAAGGCACAGATTCGACCTGTCCTGGACTACTGTTCCCATATTTGGAGTGCTGCACCTAAACACACCCTAAAACTCTTGGATTCCGTACAAAAAAGGGCAATTCGTCTCGTCGGTGATGCATCGCTTACAAGCTCGCTCACTTCTCTGGAACACCGTAGAAAAGTGGGCGATCTGTCTCTATTTTATAGGTATTTCCATGGGCAATGCTCTTCTGAATTATCAGCAATCGTTCCCCCTCTGGCAGTCCCTTCCAGACGAACCCGTCAAGTTAAGTCTTCACACCCCTTCGTGGTTACTTTGGAGACCTGCAGAACATCTCTCTTCAAAGACTCGTTCATCCAACGAACAGCGAGGCTTTGGAACACATTGCCTAGGGAGGTGTTCCCCGAGGCATATAACCTCCAGAAATTCAAGAAGAACACCAATTCCTACCTGCTTGTCCTTGGTTCTCACGATGTTCTCTGAACATTACAGGATATTCCTTTTCGTGAAAACCACAACATTAAAAAAAAAAAAATCTGTGGAGGGCCTCCGCTAGAAAGAATTTTTCGAATTCTATTAGCCTCAGATACACCCTCTATACTGCTGCAGAAGCTCCACCATGATTCTTTTTTGGACTTTCTTATGAGTCCTTTGTATGTTTTCAGGGCTGATTTATATTCATCCCAGTCGTTGTCAAGGCCAGATCTCATAGCCTTGTTGAATAGCCGACTACTTTCACGTCTTTCATCATTTAGTTTCTTTGACCACCATTTCGTCTTGCCTTTCGGCTTTCTGAACTGAGGTAAGCAACTACCATGATATGCTGAGATGATAGATTCCTGCAGTTTATTTGCTGCCGCATCGAACTCTCTCGTGTTCTTTGGTGCTGCGTTACTGTGCCCCAGATTTCCAGAGAGATGCGCCAAGTATCTTGGCCAGTCTGTTTTCTTAGGATTCCTGAATACCTCAGGTATTCTCTGCTGTCTCTGAGGGAGAAGCAAATATGTCGGTGATTTGAGAGTTATATCACTTCCGTGTCTACACGACAATCTTTTATATAATCAGAGATAGAATTGCTACACAACGTTATGTCGAGTACCTCACGTCTCGCAGAAGTGATGAAGGTTGGCTCCACAACTACATTAAGTGTATTTGAATACGTGGAGAACAGGAAGTCTGCCAGCGCCTCTCCTCTGGGGTTGACGTCCGTACTGCTCCACAGTACGTGGTGCGCGTTCGCGTCACAACCAACCAGCAAGGGCCTTTCTGTTCGCAGAATTTTACTTACTCTTCTAATTCCCTAGATGGTGATGGGTTAGGGGAGTCGTATGGTAAGTATGCTGTGCATATTACAAGATTCTCTAGTGGTCCTCTGTTGCCGTGAATTTGGATCGCTTCTAGATCTCTGAAACAGAAATTTGTTAGTAATTGAGCTCCTAAGTCCGTGGAGGCCAGTATACACGTTCTAGGATTCGTATCCGCAAGCGAGCAGAAGAGCCTACTTCCCCTGAAGGAAAGACCCCTCACCTTACCTCCACTGTCCCAGGACTCCTGAATCAGGGTTGAAAATGTGTGCACTTCTGCCAGCTGCAACCGAAGGATGTCGGTCGTCGGTATGCAGTGGTGCAAGTTGTTTTGCGTGACATTTATGTCAGCCGTCATGAGGACGGGTGAAGTACCTCAGTCAACCAACTGTCACGTTCCACCGGATGATCCATGCGGATCCTCTGGTGTAGCAGTCGGCGTCGAGCCCATCGGCGGCCCCCCGCTCGCCGCATCGCACCCTGACCCACCGGCCTCAGTCACCGGTAGGTCCGCATGCGAGCTAGAAGCCCCAGCAGGGTCCACCTCCATACTGCTCTCCCAGATTTGAGTCGGAAGGGGTTCCCTGTTGCCCTCGCCCTTTCCAGCAGGACTGGGCCCTGTTTCCGGAGCTTCCTGCGCTGCCTCTGGATCAGGTGCAACTGTGTCGCGTGGACCCTGGACGAGCTTGAACGTGCCTGTCCTGGTTCCAACGCTGACCTTGTACTCCAGGGTCTTCAAGACCTCCAGAGACGTTTCGTCCACCCCCAGAATGACCTGCACCGTGTCGGACCTGTCGCTCCGGTGGTAGACCCTCCAGCCCCTAGTTTTCAGAACCGGAGTTGACATCTCTGTACGTCTGAGAATCAGACCAGTCGGAAAGGAGCTTTGAGCACCCCCCACCAACAGGCTGACTCAAGTCAGTTTTTCGAGGTCCTTCATCTCAATTTTCTTGAGACGAAGGTCCTTGGAGATGTTCAGCCCAGTCAAGTTAGTGGTTAGCCAGTCTCGACTAAAACTGTCTTTACAAGAGGAAATAAATGCCCCTTGGTGGTTGAACTCCACATCGTGGAATTTGGGGTATGGCTGGCCTCACCGGATTTTGTCCATCGTGCCTACCACCGCCAGCTCAACTTTTTCAAATTATCCCTGTGAGAGGCCCCTGTTTGGCCAGTCCTCGGGAACGAGAGCCACCCTCAGGGTCCTACTCACCACCTCAGTATAAGAGAGCCCTCCCTCAAGTTTGTTAGCCTTTTTTGAGGGTCTCTCACATGAGGGTGTAGAATTTGAGTCGGGGGCGCTTCTTTTGGATGCATCTGCCCGTGAGGGGGAAGAAGTCCCGACTGCAGCCTCTCCGGTAGGTAGACCGGCTAACGCTGCCTTCCTCGCCCTATTCTTGGCGGCCCCATTACGGTTCCGCCGTTTGCATACTACACCTGATTGGTTCCCCACATGTGGGCCCCTTCAGTATTTGAAGGTTCCCCGCCAGGAGCCCCCATCAGGTTTTTACCATGAGCTCCCTCCGAAGAGGTTACCTTGGTGTCAGGAAACATTGTTTCCTGTGGGTTTGTGTTTTGGTTTTTACGTGTATCCATAAGATTCCCACGAGTAGCGAAGAAATACTCGTCACCCTCAGCAGAGCTTCGATACTGAGGGAAGGTCTAATAACTAGGGGATGCGATCTGGTTTCCCCAGGGAATCGTTCGTGACACTCTGAACCGGTGCCATTCAGCCTTAGGCACGATATCTTACACCGTGGCTTAGTATTCACCGTTCATCTTAAGCCTTATCGACTTGAGAGACCCTACCGGAACTGTGTTCCGTCGACATCGCCCCAAGAGTCCTCACAGCTACTTAAGCCCTCACACCAACGACAAGGTGCTGATCTTTGTGAGAGAAGTATCTCAATTTCTGTATCTTAATAATAATAATACCTAATTATTTTTTACTAACCACCACTGATCATCAAGTCCAATGAGCTAAAAGATTGAAATTGAAAATTTGTTCTAAATTAGACTCTTGGAAACAATTGATCCATTTTTGTTTGTCTCATTTAGAAGAATAAAATTCGAAATTGTTTCTTCGTAATATCTCGGAAAATAAGCTTTTTAGGGCAATGGTGTTATTCCCACATTTATATTATTTCTCAACGTAGATTCCATTAACGCTTTAAAAAAAATGAGGTCCTGATTTGAAAAAAACTTAATTTTCACGTTTTCGACATAACCAACTCTGACAACGATTTTGTGATCTCCTGTATCATGAATGTAATTCTGACTGCAAGTACGATCCTGGGAAATATACTCTTATCTATGGCTGTAAAAATGAGCCAGTTAAGGCGGAAACACATTGTTATCACGTCCCGTGAGCTCACGCAACATCACGTGATCTTCCCAAAATGTGAACCCAGGATAATGCATGGGTCTTAGACCATAGGAAGAGGAGACACACCTTTCAATAATAAATAGTGAAGCCAAATCATCAGAACTAAACTGGATGATTGTTCTACTACAGAATCAAAATGTAGTAAAAATTTTCGCAACGTTGTATCGGCTGTCACGTTATAGCACTGATAGCACGCGAAATCTATATTCCGCAAATTTACATTTTCTGACCGCACGTGATATCACGTTTGATATTTTGTGAAGTGATTGAAGTGAAAACCTTTCTTCGGTTCAAATCACTTTTCTAAGCTGAGTGTTTTGCTTCTCAATATCATTTTTAATAAGCTCATGTAAAAAATTTAATTCGTCTTTGGTCATTCTGAAATACATTTGAAACCGATCTGGGTGCTTATTCAATAATTCTTGAACTAATTGATGGAATTCCCCCACTTCATCTTTATTTATTTGGTAAATCGAATCCCTTCTATGAGAATCACCAGCATCTGTAAAAGCAGCTATGTTCTCCCTATCTTCTTCCCATTCCCTCGCGTGAGCTCACGTGACGTGACAACAATGTGTTTCCACCTTGAAAGGCACTGACTTGATATCAGGAGCTTCTGAAAGCTGTATAGGTAGATTCGCATTTGCCAGTTCAGGAAACAATCGATTTTTTTTTGACGGGCTTGAAAAATAGATAGGTTTTGTCGTTCGGGAGTTGATGTGTTTTTGGACAAAAAGACAAAATTGAATTTGAGAAGTTACGGCCCAAGAAAAAATGAGCCAAATCGATAAAACACCCTGAATGTCGTAAACATTAATGTGATATATGAACAATCTGATTTTTCATATTATTATTATTATCTAGAACCGCCTTGGTGACTGCTATTCATATTTCAAATATTTTTGAATCCCTATGCATGTAAATTTTAACTCGTAAGACAGTTTCTGCGCTATCATTTCTATATTCATACATTTTTCTTTAGATTGTTCTGCAGAATCAGTGACTGATTTATCTTATAGACCTTGTAGTGATAAATCATCTTTTTGTATATATGATGGTTTCTTCAATGATGGTTATGTGAATTGTCCATTTCCTGGATGTGTTGATGAGGGTTCATGTATGAAATTTGTAAGTTACTGTATGATTTTTTCAAACTTTTTTTTATCAAAGTATTACATTTTCAGGTTTCTCTTGAAAAAGTGCCAACCATTGGAACTAAATTACTTGTTAGTTCTATCTCTTTCCTATCTGTGTTATTTATAACCTTCTTGATAAGTATTTGGGCTTGTAAAAAACATAAAGTGGCATGTTTTTCTGAACATTTTTCCAATCCTGGAAGACAAAGACAAGTGAGTATTGAATTGAAAAATTCAGAACAAAAACTGTGTTATTTGATAGCATTTTCTGCTCAATTTAAACCATTGACAAAGAATATTATAGACAGATCATACCGGAACATAATCAGTCCCTAGAAACAGATTTACGACCTTACCCACCAGAGGTTCGGGTCCTGAGAATAAGGAAGGTGATTTTTTATTGATATTTATAATGAAAATCTATGAATTCATAAAAAACATCAATGAATTAATAATAAATATCTATGAATTCCACCAAGAAATACAGGGTGTCCGGTAAACCTTATACAATATTGAAACTGGTGGTAGACCAGGTTATGACTGTTCAGAATATCAGAACTTCACCTCAGTAAAAATAACACCATTTTCGAGATAATGGGCATTTTCTAAATATCTAGAAAATCACTACCTCACCTCCGTTTTTTGAGTGCTATGTCTACAAATTGAGACTTATTCAATTATCTTTGTTGCTGAAGATTAATGATGAATGATGCTTTCAGATGTACAAAACAGTTTTTCAGAACTTGATACATTTTTCAAGAAATAGAGGTAAAATGAGGTGAGGTAGTGATTTTCTAGATATTTAGAAAATGCCCATTATGTCGAAAATGGTGATATTTTTACTGAGGTGAAATTCTGATATTCTGAACAGTCATGACCTGGTCTATCACCAGTTTCAATATTGTACAAGGTTTACCGGACACCCTGTATAATACAGGGTGTCCGGTAAACCTTGTACAATATTGAGATTGGCGATAGACCAGGTCATGACTGTTCAGAATATCAGAATTTCACCTCAGTAAAAATATCACCATTTTTGAGATAATGGGCATTTTCTAAATATCTAGAAAATCACTACCTCACTGGCATTTTACCTCTATTTCTTGAAAAATGTATCAAGTTCCGAAAAACTGTTTTGTACGTCTGAAAGCATCACTCATCATTAATCTTCAGCAACAAAGATGTTTGAATTAGTCTCAATTTGTAGACATAGCACTCAAAAAACAGAGGTGAGGTAGTGATTTTCTAGATATTCAGAAAATGCCCATTATCTCAAAAATGGTGATATTTTTATTGAGGTGAAATTCTGATATTCTGAACAGTCATGACCTGGTCTATCACCAGTTTCAATATTGTACAAGGTTTACCGGACACCCTGTATACTTTCCCTATTTTCAGGAATCGAACTCCACAGAATTTCCCTCTCTCAATTTTATATATGCCTCTTTCTTTCTATATGCTGGACAGATGATTCGAATGTAAGGATCTCGGGATGCTCTCTCTAGATAGATATTCTATACACATCGTCAAAAGTCTTGACACCCCCCTCCCATATCAACTTTCAACTTGTTGAATGACAATTTTTTATGTGTGGAATCTGCACTTTCTTATCACTTAATTGAAAACAATAAACCAGCAAATAATGTTTCGTGTTCGGTAGAATACAGGTGTATTCGAAGTTAGCAGTTTTCAGCGAATAACGAGAGAGAATATTCCGTGTGAAATGCCGGGATATCCAATTATTCGGTTAGAACGGGCAAGAATAGTAGCCCTACATCAAAAAATTTTGTCGAACCTCCAGATTGCGCACCGTTTGAATATTCCACGGAAACCGGCAGCGTTGCCCGGAGCCGGTGCCGGGTCGACCCAGAGTAACAAGGGAAGACGATTATATCGCAAACTTTACTCGAAGCAATCGACGGGTAGTCTCAACTAGTAGGTACTATAAGAAGACGGTTGCATTCCTCAAATTTAAGGGCAAGAAGACCTGTAAGAGTACCTTGACTATCACTTGAAGATCTGACAAAGAACACAAGCCTATTCTCATGAGGAACCACTGACGAAAGAGTGATACAATAGACCCAAGCTGGTCGCAGTGTCACAGGGAGGCCAAGCGCTAAGCCGGTCTCTTGTTTGTCAGCCTATCAATCAATCAATCATCACCTGAAGATAGAGCTTCCCGTCGACTATGGGCAGAACACCACCAAGACTTTTTTCTATTAATAGTAGTAGTAACAGTTCTTTATTGCCTCTATACTCTATATTGGCCATCGAGCAATGTTTCTAGTAATATTTTTTCTACTCGATTTATTTCTCCTCATTATTTTGCATCGTTTATTGATCGGAGAAAATGCCGTATTACACGCGAAGTGTGTATTCACTTTTACAAAGTACACCGGTTCGCCATGACATTCTGAGACATTTCACCGTGTATATTTTGGAAATGTTTGGTTATAGTCATTTTCCTGTCAGATAACTACCCAACGTCCTCGCTACATAGAGGTGGTAGTGTTTACGTATTTGTCAAAATGTTTATTTACTTTGGGAAAATGATGAATTTGAGAAAATATTATGTGAATTCAATAATTCCAAAGAAATTTGAAGAAACTTTTTTCTCTGTTGATACTCGAAATATTTCACGTACCTATATAAACATGGTTAGAAGATTCAGTTATGCTATTTTCTTGTACGGAAATCAAGAACCGAGTGTTGTAATTTTACGGAAAATAATGGACAGAATAGTCCGTTACTTTGTGATAGCTCATTTGAAAAAAGAATTAAAGTACTCGAATAACCACTGCACAACTTGAAATACTATTGAGAGTTGAAATTAGCATTGGCAACGTCTCTGAGAATTATTTTGACATTGCTGGGTACAAGTAATAGGAGTGTATGAATTACCTAGGCTTTTTGGTTCCAAAACACGCTTTGAGCAGACGGTGACCTTCCAATTGCAATAAATTTCGTGAATCATTTGGTTGAAAAGTCATCCATGTGGTATATAGACTACAGGCCCGTGTCGAAAATTGATGGGTCATTTGAACCAGAAGGTGACCTATCTAGAACGATAGAAGGACATAAAATAATAAGATTCAGCACTATGCCGTCACTTGTAAGCTGTCCAACTGAGTACAGGTGGCAATTCAAAAGGACAGGTAGACTGGGTACATTTGGGTCATATGACTTTTGACGGCATACTTACCATCGATAGCTCCATGGAAAATAATAGGAAAACGGGCAGTGCCGTACAAAAATGATGCGCCATATATTCAAAATTTTTTTGATTTTCCGAAAATTTCCATGGTAAAATAGGTCATTTGACTTTGTACGGCATCAGTTTTATACGGTTGCCATACATCTTTTAATCCATTATTCAGCAACGCCGTACAAAAATCATGCGACAAAGGGAAAAAATCGAGGGTTGCAACCCCCTCTCTTGCCGTGCTCCAGGGGGTCATTTGAAAAAGTACGGCTTCGGTTCCAAAACATTATCCAGCACTCAAAATTACTATTAAAAATAAGGCCGTCAAAAAAAAAATGTTCATTTTGATGTTATATCAATAATTATCTTAATTTCATCTTATGCTTGACCCATAAAGCTCTAAAGTCATTTGACACAGTACGGCAACTTCTTTTTTTACATGATACTTTAAGATACAATTCGTATATTATATTGCCGTTCAAAAGAAACTGTTCTAAAAAAAATTATAGAGAAATACAAAAAGTGAAATTTTTCATATTATTGTAAAAGTTTGGAACTCATAGATTAATGATATATAACAATTTTCTACATTTTATCCCTTGTTTTGAATAGTATTAAGGTAAATAAATTAGGAACAAATGATGCCGTACATTTTTATCCAGACCATATCATTTAGGATGATGAAAATTGCGCTACCATTTTAAGGATACTCTATGGTCATTTGATACTGTACGGCATCAACATATTTTTGAAGAGAAAAATTGAAAAAATGACAAAATCATTATACCGTCTGAAGTGTCTATATCATACCCAACAAGTGAAACCGTCAATCCAAGTACTTATCAAGAGTTTTGTATACTTTTTGGTTTAAAAAAGGTATACTTGAAACATTATTGATACATATATAATTGATTGTTCACTGTAATAATGTGAATGAATAAATCAACTATTCTCTAGAAAAATTTCATATATTTATAACTATCAATGGTGATAATAACACAAATTTAATAACTTAAATTATTCGCTATCCGAATCAGCCTCTGAGATGTTATCAGAATCAACGTCTTCATCAGCTTCCGAATAATCTTCTTTATCATTTTCTGTAACATGAGTATGTTTTTGTCAAAATTAAAGTCTCACGAATAATTTAAGTTATTAAATTTGAGTTATTATCACCATTGATAGTTATAAATATATAAAATTTTTCTAGAGAATAGATGATTTATTCATTCACATTATTACAGTGAACAATCAATTATATATGTATCAATAATGTTTCAAGTATACCTTTTTTAAACCAAAAAGTATACAAAACTGTTGATACTTGGATTGACGGTTTCACTTGTTGGGTATGATATAGACACTTCAGACGGTATAATGATTTTGTCATTTTTTCAATTTTTCTCTTCAAAAATATACAGTATCAAATGACCATAGAGTATCCTTAAAATGGTAGCGCAATTTTCATCATCCTAAATGATATGGTCTGGATAAAAATGTACGGCATCATTTGTTCCTAATTTATTTACCTTAATACCATTCAAAACAAGGGATAAAATGTAGAAAATTGTTATATATCATTAATCTATGAGTTCCAAACTTTTACAATAATATGAAAAATTTCACTTTTTGTATTTCTCTATAATTTTTTTTAGAACAGTTTCTTTTGAACGGCAATATAATATACGAATTGTATCTTAAAGTATCATGTAAAAAAAGAAGTTGCCGTACTGTGTCAAATGACTTTAGAGCTTTATGGGTCAAGAATAAGATGAAATTAAGATAATTATTGATATAACATCAAAATGAACAATTTTTTTTTGACGGCCTTATTTTTAATAGTAATTTTGAGTGCTGGATAATGTTTTGGAACCGAAGCCGTACTTTTTCAAATGACCCCCTGGAGCACGACAAGAGAGGGTGTTGCAACCCTCGATTTTTTCCCTTTGTCGCATGTTTTTTGTACGGCGTTGCTGAATAATGGATTAGAAGATGTATGGCAACCGTATAAAACTGATGCCGTACAAAGTCAAATGACCTATTTTACCATGGAAATTTTCGGAAAATCAAAAAAATTTTCTGAATATATGGCGCATCATTTTTGTACGGCACTGCCCGTTTTCCTATTATTTTCCATGGAGCTATCGATGGTAAGAATGCCGTCAAAAGTCATATGACCCAAATGTACCCAGTCTACCTGTCCTTTTGAATTGCCACCTGTACTCAGTTGGACAGCTTACAAGTGACGGCATAGTGCTGAATCTTATTATTTTATGTCCTTCTATCGTTCTAGATAGGTCACCTTCTGGTTCAAATGACCCATCAATTTTCGACACGGGCCTGTAGTCTAATACTGATTAATAAAAATCAGAAAAGGCATTGGTTTGTTTGGACCGAAAAGAATGTCTCTGGGAAGTGAGCCCTTTATCTTACAGGCTAGCTGTCTACATTTGTGCTCAAGAGTTTCTCAAAAGGGCGCATACAAGATGACTATCCTATGGGTGGTGTAGAAGGAAATGGAAAGCCGATGAAATGGTGGAAAGAGCTTCTAGAATCTAGATATCTGCTGGGCCTGAACCCTTCTGTGTGCTCGGAAAAGACCAATGTCTGGCAGTGTTTGAACTTCAAAGGCTCATCCGAGAACAAATATTTGCAACATTTTTGGAATAGCAACGTTTTTCATAAAAAAATCGGCTCTCTTCGTATTTAGATCGATTTTAACGAGTTCTATCTACTGTAAAAAAAGACTCACCATCTGTTATGTATCTAATATGTGTCATTATATCAGTTCAATTTATACCAGAAAGATTTCCTTTAGTGAATGCATCCCATTGTTTCATCTCTATTTACTGAAAGAAATGTTATACATATTTTCAGAGAAGGGATACGGAGATGTATGAACAGAGAGGTCCAAGATCAGCACAAAGAGATGTCACATCATCTGCTCCTTCCATTGAAATTGACAAAGATTTACCACCAAAGTACGAAGACTTGTTTCCTGACAGATAAATTTGTCACTAGTTCTATAACTTGATATTTTCTATTTCCCTCAAAGTATTTATAATGATAGAAATCTATCAAGATGTTTCAGAAATTGTTGAGAATGTTGATACAACATAGCAATAATAATTTATATTCGGCTATTTTGAGTATAAATTGATAATTGTTATGTATGAAAAAGTTCAACAATTCAATCTCTAAATTTCAGACATTTTGATTTGTTCAAATATTTTTATGACAATGCTACGTGAGAGTGTGTAGCTTAACATTAGTTCTTACCAGAGTGATATTTATATATGAATTTCTCATTAATGTCCATTTAACTTGTTTTATTAATTATTTATGTACATATTTAGTGTGACATATAGAGACTAGAATAGTTTCAATGACATATATTTATTTAAAAAAAGGCTACTATTATGCATGTCATATTGATGAACATGCTATTTATATTTGCCAAAATGACACAATGTATTTTTGTACCTATATCTCTTTTTTATGTTATTTTTGTATGAAACTTGTAAATACATTCCGTTGAATTAAGAACTTTAGTCCTGCGTTCTCTTTTCTACCCAAATACATCGTACTGTGGTGAAAATTGCTTACGACAGAGTTAGGTTTCTTTGCTGGGCTATCGAAATATTTTGAGTAATATAAACATGATGATTATTTTTCTCCATCGGCAATAATTGGTATGATTTCCCTGTTCTGTCGAATTTTGATAAAGTTCTATTTCATGGTTTCTTTTCATGTTTCCGAAAATGTGCTGTAACTATCTGGACGTTACCGCGGAGATTTTGTTAGACGAGAAATAAAAGGGTCCAAGTATCTTGCGATCACCTTCATGTTCTTGTAATAAGGAAAAGGAACACGCAACGCTTCTATGGGAAATTAGATTTCGGGGAATTTGTTCGATTTTTTTTATACTCATTTTCTTTTATTGGTCAATAGGATCATACAGAATTCAACTTATCAAAACATACATAAGGAGCCAAAGAACATATAGAATTATATCTAAAATAGACAAATGAATTTCATGACAATGAATATATTAACAGCATCTTCATTTTATTTGCGCTTTACCATTGTTGAGCATCAGTCAGCTTTGACTTGATATTTCTCTCCAAGCTCTTTCGATCAAGTGCTAAATCCATAAAGTTGACATCCATGCACACACATAACAAGTTTCCTCCCTTCTGTATTTGCTGGAAGGTCATTGATTTTTATCAGGAAGAGCTTAGGCCCCAAAATTCAACCTTGTGACAAGTAGCCGCTCCCAGTGAGAATGCCCTCACCCAATTCCAACTTGCTGTATTCAAGATAGCTGGTAGCTTGATCCCGTAAAAGGTAAAAATTATAACTTTCTCGGTACCAGTAGATGGTCAACGCAATCAAAGGCTTTCCTAAGATCACAAGAATACATCCTGCATTTCTTTCCTCCATCCAGGGCCGGATTAACCATGTGGGGGGCCCCTAGGCAGTGCATTTTTCGGGGCCCCTCCTTATTCAACCATTATCAGAATTTTTCAAGTATATACAGGGTGGCCCGCCCTCATTTTAGGCAGTAAACGAAGACATTTTGAAAATTTTTTTTTCGTGAAATGTAAAGGGCAATCAGATGCACAATTTAAAATTGTTTCCACATATGTTCGATAACAAAGATATAGACCGTAGTTACACTTTTTTCAATGTAAACCCTATATATTAATTCAAAAATTGATTGGCACGCTCAAATAATGATGAGTTCATAAAGACCATTTTTTGCCTTAGGAGAACCATTTAAAAGAACATGGCGAAAAATCGAAAAAAAATGAGTATTTTTAATTAGCAATTAATGAATAAACCCTTCAAGTCAACGAGACAGACAATGTTTTTTCGTGTAGACATATTGGCTACCCTTGTGCAGAAGAAAAAAAATTAAGTCTGGAATATACTGAGTGATCATAGTTAATATTCAAACATTAACTACAAATAATGGTCAAAAACTTTCTTATTTCAAATGGCACACCCAGTATTTCTGTACCTTGTTGAACGTAAAAATTATTATCGAAACTATCTTCATTGGGTTTCCCTAAGGTTTCCCTATACCCTATACCTAAACCTAATAGTTTTTCACTAATTTTCGATTTTTAATTCAACCAGTAAACCGACTATTAGGAGCAATGATATTCATAGAAATACGTTCTATGATGAATGATCTGACAGATGGATAGGTCCTGGAGGCCCACAAAATTGGCCTGCAAGGTCACCAGATCTAACATCTCCAGATTTTTTTTAAGGGGTTATATCAAAAGTATTGTGTATGAGAATCCCGTAAAAACTCCTCAAGACATGAAAAGAAGAATAAAAGAAGCTTTTGCAAGCACTACACCCCGAGTATTTGCTAATGTTAAAAGCTCTTTTCTTAAACGAATTCGTTTATTCATTGAAAAAGATGGAGGATCATTTGAGCAATTTATGTAGATTTTCAATTATTTTTCCTGGTGATTTTTGTTATTTGGTTTTCCTTTGTATTTTATGTAGATCTGTTATTGATTTTTATTCTAATATCCATACACAGCAGTCAGCACCCGGCAATTCATTTCCGATCTTGTTCCGAAATTTCCTGAAATACTAGTATGTATGTCATTCTAGAAAAATAGCGAAAATCATATCATTGAAACTTGTTTTCCACCGGAGAACATTAAAAATAAAAAAAATAGAAGAGGCGCCCAACGGAAAAATTAGCTACGTTATTAAATATAGAATTTACCTTCAATAATACAATTCGAAATAAAAAAATCCAAATACATACACTAAAAAATTCACAAAATATTGAACACTTTGACTCTGAACGCAATCTCAACGTGGTTTCACTAGAATGGAAATAGAACTAAAAAGAATCTGGAACATTGTTCCCCTTCTGGAAGAATATACTGATTGGAGACTGGATAATCATTTTTGAAATACATAAGATGCCGCCTGTCGCATGTGAAACGGCTCTCACATCAGAGGTGCCGCCTGCCTAATAAAACTATCATCTAGTGACGTTCTAAGAGAATTCCGACACTCTTGATGAGAATAAAAAGCTCTTGAAAATAGGGGATGTGGATATGCCGACTGGAATGTAATTCGGGAATATTTTTCTGGTGTAGGTATAATTATACCTTCCTGGGCTATTGCATTCATTTGTTTTGCTCATTATTTCAGAGAAATTTCGCGAATCGGTAAGTTCGCGATAATCGGGGGCCCATTTATTGCTGTTTCGTTTGGCTCGGGGACACCTTTAGTTCCGGGCACGGGGGACCCCCCACACAGCACATGTACGTACAATGGACGAACAATGGATGTTTATTATGGATGTTCGAGACATCCATCGGATGTCCAGAATTGGTACATAGTACATCCAGTGGACGTTCATGGGACGTCCAGGACACCACTTTGGACGTACAATTCAAGCCCAGATAACGTCCAATGGATGTACATTGTGCCTATCTTGGACATCCATTGTACGTACATTGGATGCACATGTACGTACATTGGATGATCAATGGACGTTTATTATGGATGTTCGAGACATCCATTGGATGTCCAGAATTGGTACATTATTTATCCAATGGACGTACAATTCAAGTCCAATGGATGTTGTTTATTGTACGTAACCTGCAAATATCGGTCTATGCTTCACTTTCAAAAACTGTTAATATCATCCACCACAAGATAAGGAATGCATTATTATTAATAATATAAACAAATCTTCAACGTGATTCAAATCCATGAAATTTATTTAGTAACACTGAAATTCATCAGATTCAGATACGGCGTTACTACTGTTACTAGATATACCTATAACCTATAACATAACAATGGGATCTGACTCAATCTTGTCAGCTTGCCACTTGCCACACTTCATCATCTAGATTCCAGGCACCTAGCGAAGATTCCATCCTCATCAGTTCAAGATCTTGTACGGATCTACGGAGTTAATCCTATCATCGGAGCGGAACGAAGGTCCTCTTAAAACAAAAGGGAAGATCTTTTTGGGGAAAGACTACCACATGGCGACATCTAGTTAAGAATTAGACAAACAATTCGCTCTCGAAGTTACGCGGACGAAGATAGATGGCATATCTCACATTTTCTCCTTACAGTGACTATATGGTAATATAGTCACTATATTTCTCCTCAGCAAGCAAGAATGTGAGTTTTCACATATGAAACATGCAAGCCGGGAGCGTGAGAATCGTTCATACTTATCGACATGTCCGAAAATAATAATTATCCAACGAAAGTTTATTCTAGAAGGAATTGTTCCAAAAGGAAATTAATCAGTAAAACTGAGATCTGATTTATCTTAGCTTTACTGAATTATTTTCTTTTTGGAATAATTTCTTCTGGAATTAACTTTCGTCTTGGTCTGAAACATGGCCAATATGGCGCTCATCTGCGAATCGTCTATAATGTATCTGAATTGGACGTACAATGAATGTTCACTGTTGGATGTACAATGGACGTCCAGAAATGTACATTAACTGGAACAACAAAATGCACCATTAATAATTTATCCGAATTGGACGTACAATGAATGCTCACTGTTGGATATACAATGGACGTCCAGAAATGTACATTAACTGGACCAACAAAATATGCACCATTAATAATGTATCTGAATTGGACGTACAATGAATGTTCACTGTTGGATGTACAATGGACGTCCAGAAATGTACATTAACTGGACGAACAACATGCACCATTCATCAAATTTCATTTCAAGATTGTGGTTGGAAATACTATTGATTTTCATTTGGAACAGAGAAAAAATATGAGATTCAAACAGAGAATTCATATATATTTTTGGACATTATATGTATGTACAATGGACGTACGTTCGTAAAAACCAATGGACGTCAACAATTGTGAGTACAATGGACATCCATTCAACGTCCATGGACGTTTGGACTTGATATGGTCGTAAAATGGACGTCCAATGGATGTCGTGTGCTGTATGGGGGGGCACGGCCACGGGGCCCCTAGCTGATGCGGGGCCCCTAGGCAGTTGCCTACTCTGCCTCTTGGTTAATCCGGCGCTGCCTCCATCAAAGGCCTCAGCTATAACTTGAGAATATCTGTTGTTTATCTTGGTATTTCAACCTGTTTTATAATTTAAGTAAGGCGTTCGATTGTCTTTCACGACGGCCTTCTTAGTAAGTTCGACTTGCTAAACTTTTCGATTTTTCGAATCGCCCTAATAGAACGCAAGTTGTAAGGATTGCCGGTATGTCGTCGGCGGAAAGGATATTAAATATCGGCGTTCTTCAAGAATCGGTTCTTTGGACGATTGACTCCCACGTGTGTATAAAATATAATTTATTGATCAATGGGAATTCTAACGTTCCTTCGATCAATACAGGGTGTCTCAAGATCGAGTGCCTATTAGACGTTTCTGGAGAACTAGACATATTTGAAATCTGAAATTTGGAATTATGATATTGTTCGAAATTCTCTACAGAACTAAAATATTTTCAGAGCCAGAGCACTTCCGGTTATACAGGGAGTGAAAATAAATTTGCTCAGAAATTTTTTTTTTCAATGTTTTCGCTCCTGATATGATTAAGTATTCAGTGCTGAATACATTTCTGTTGAAACCATTGTATTCATTCGAATAGTTTTCAAAATATCGAAAAAAAACATGAAAAAAAGTAAAATATTCATAGTCAGTATTATGTTCATTTTTCATATTCTGAACATCCTGAGTGTTAACCGTTTTCACAACGTCGAAGTAGAAGAATGTGGAAAGGTCATGCATCTTTTGAATTTCATAAATATCATCACAGGGTGTTTCAAATTTCGTGTCAAAAACTGTGATCCAAAATTGGCCATAACTTCTGTTTTTCAAATTAGAACCCTATTTTTTTATTATTTATTACATGTTCATTTGGGGATTTCTTTTATTAATTGAAGATTCCTCGTTTCAATTATGGAATTTTGAAAATATGGTTCTGCTGTTGTTCGCTAGATGGTACATATGGTACTGATTTTTGTATTTGATCATCATTGTGTTTATCGCGCATATTCTCTTATTATTTCATTCTGAAGATTACGCTTGGAGAGATAGCCATATTTACCTTGCCTTGTGATATATTTTCGTTTACGGATTATTATTTCTCTGAGAAGTTGCGAATTATAGTAATTTCACTTGTACCTTAATTCTGAAGTGAATTTACAATTCAAATTATTGGATTTGGCAGCGAAGAAAATCTTCCACTCAATAAGCCTGCATTTCATCTTGTAAGTTAAAATCTATCAAAATTTCTTGTTTCTAAATTTCAACTTTGTTCTTGCAGAAGGCTTTTTATCTACTATCAATATTTTCCTAACATTATTATCTGCACGTACATCTATGCAACTCAGCAGACCAGATAACCCGGAAAGGAGTGATTTAATCAGTGAGCTTCGAACAAACAACATTTCCTACATTACTTATTTCCAACCAGGTATAAATAGAAGGAATAAATAAATTGGAGGACAGAATATACCTAAGGTCAGAATTTTCCTTTTTCTTCTTGAAGTTCAGTGCCTAGCTGCGAATAATTAATACCTTCATAGCATCTTTGACATCGCAGTATCGGCCATCGCCAGAATTTATCTTGGAAGGAGAAAGCGCCGTTATCAGTTTATTTTTTTTTATTGTTGTCATATTCTTTTTTTTATTTACGTTCAGCTCAGTAAATGACAACAATATATTACGTATGATTTTACTAGCAATTATATTATGATATGTTTATGATTGGAAACTGTAGGGAGATATGTGAACACTATATATTTGCGTACGTACGATATATATAGGGGGAGTCAAATAACTGTTTGGTTATATTGAATCAAATAAACCAATTTATATTAACAGGAAATTGTTTTCAACACTCTTTCAGTTGATTGTTAATAAATACTTCAATCGCACCTAGCTGTTGTTTTTCGTGATTTATTTTTCTTTATATCATCAAAAGTCCTTCTTTTAATTTGGCAAAGGTCTCAGGCTCTTTTAGGTATTTAAGTTAAATCACGTGGCGCCCAAAATTCTATTTTAAACATCGTTTAAAGCTAGCTAGCCGAGGATATACCTAAGCCTTTTTTATATCGAGTGCAGTAAGGAGAAAATTGGTGATATTAATTTGGCGCCCAACGTGGGGCCCCCCTAAAAAAAAAAAAAAAAAAAAAATTTGCTTACTCTTCTTGATTAAATTTTGGTAGATGATATAAATCGATGGCCTGAACAATTTCAGTTGCTTTGTTTTCTTTATTTGAATCTGTTGCACCTTTTTTTTAATTTACCTTCAACGGAATTTACCTCTTACCTCCATAATTTATCTGCGTTTTTGCTGAGTGAATTGATTGCGAGTACCAATTGAAAATAAATACTATATCTTGATAATCATTTTGTCTCTGAATTTGTTTTCTTTCGGCTTTATTAGACATTATTCGTGACCTTTCTTATTGAACAAGCTACGATACTGTACTGAAGTATTGATTTCGGTTGTTTATTCTTTCAATTTTTCATTTGAGTTAATTGTTAAATAATTCCGTTAAATCTTTTTTTTTTTGTTGATCGAATTCATATTATGACGGAATTGAAGATGAATATTAATTGCCTAAAAAAGGATGAACTACAGTACGAATTAACTGTTAGGGGTTTGTCATTTTCGGATTCATCTACTGTCGAAACATTACGTTCTTGTTTGAGAGCAACCTTGAAACTTGAAACCATGAATCAATCCTTTAAGTATCCTGATTTCAACTTAGACATTTCGGAGGAATTATTGACAATTCGTGCAAAGTTGGAAGAGCTTCGTAAATGTATTTCTGATGGCAAACTTAGTAAAGAAAACCTCAGATCACGCCTTCTACATTTGATTCGACGATTGGACCGTATTCCCGCTAGCCAATTGGATACAGAAAAATCCACCACCAGTAGGACAATGCTCTCGGAATTATTGTTAGCTCTTGATAGCTTGGAAGGAGTTGAAACCAAAGCAGATACACCTGAAATTGACATCGCCAGCCTTATGAAGTCTAGCGGAAATGATTCAACTGATTCATCGTCTGATGGCTCAGATTTTGAGTTGTCAGAAAATAACGTAGCTGCATCCACTCCGAAAATGAAACGACCACCTAGGCGATATGATATTCAAAAATGGAATCTTAAATTCACCGGGGATTCGAAAGGTCTCAGTGTGAATAGTTTTCTGGAAAGAGTTGAGGAACTGAAAATTGCTCGTAATGTCCCTGATATCAACTTATTTGACTCTGCCATAGATCTTTTTGATGGAAAGGCACTTTTATGGTATAGAGCTAATCGAAATAGGTTTTCTACTTGGAAGGATTTGACTGACTTGTTGCTGAAACATTACCAACCTCCTGATTATAGACCAAGATTGTTCAAGGATATTCTATCAAGGACTCAAGATTCGTCTGAGAGTATAATTGAATATGTTTCGTGTATGAGGGGTATGTTCAGACGCTATGGTGATGTTGCGGAGGATATCCAGTTGAGCATCATAATACGGAATTTGTCTCCATTTTATTCTACTCAACTTTCAACTGTGAAAGGTCTACAGGAATTGGAGGAAGAATGTATGAAACTTGAAGTGAAGAAATATCGTGCAGATACCTACATGCCACCATCACGTCGCCGACAAAATTACGTAGATCCTGATTTTGCTTTCATTTCTACCTCAGAAAATTTGAGAGAATCTAATCAGTCGATGATTGCTGCAGCTGACTCAAAAAGTTGCTGGAATTGTCAGAAATTTGGGCATGTTCGACAAAATTGTACGGAACCTAGGCAGATATTCTGTTATAGATGTGGTGAAAGAGGGGTTACAGTGCGTTCTTGCTCGCATTGCTGCCGACAATCCAATAAGTCGGAAAACTCTCGAAGGGGAAAGTAACTGACCGCGACTTTTCCTCTGATCCTAGTTCTGAAGCGGTTAAGCGCAGCAAAATCATTCTTGACTATATAATTTCTCATGTCGATAATGATCAACGACCTTATTTGGAGGTAAACATATTGGGCAGATCAATGACTGGACTTTTGGACTCTGGAGCAACGCAAACATTGGTAGGAGCACTAGGATATAAGTTTTTGATGGATTTGGATTTGAGATTAACTCCTCGTACTGTGTCATGTACTGTGGCGAATGGGCAGACTTGCCAGAGTATTGGTTACATAAAGACACCAGTTAAGCTGAAGGGAAAAATGTGTTGGATAGATGTTCTGGTGGTTCCTTCACTCAGCCATTTCCTCATTCTTGGAGTGGATTTCTGGATGAAGATGGAGATTATTCCTTGTCTTAGGGATGATGTATGGCATTTTGCTAAGGATTCTGATGTGTCTGCTATTTCTCATATCGAAGATGGCGATTTTTTGACTGAGTTTCATATGGAAGCTCTTAATAAACTGTTGGGAAATATATTTGAATTGATGGGCGATGATTTGGGATGTACTTCGGTTGATGTGCACAGGATTGAGGTTTTTCCTGACACTAAGCCAATCAAGCAGCGATGGTATCCTGTGTCACCATTCAAGCAGAAGATTATTAACGACGAAATAGATTCAATGATAAAGTTGGGAATTATTGAGCCGTCGAAGAGCGCATGGTCTTCACCAGTGTGTCTTGTACCCAAGAAGGATAAAACGTATCGACTCTGTATTGACTATAGGCGACTGAATGCTGTTACAAAGAAAGATGCATATCCTTTACCATATATTAATGATATTTTGGATAAGCTGAGAGATGCTAGGTACTTAAGCTCGTTGGATATCAAGTCAGCCTTTCATCAGGTTGTGGTTGAGGAATCATCAAGGGAATTCACTGCCTTCACTGTTCCTGGTCATGGACTTTATCAGTTCAGAAGATTGCCATTCGGTCTAACTAATTCTGCAGCGACTTTTCAGAGGATCATAGACAAGGCTTTGGGAGCTGACCTACAACCTTATGTTCTCGTCTATATAGATGATATAATTGTCATTTCGAAAGATTTTGATACGCATTTAAAAATCTTGGAAAAAGTTTTCGAAAGACTTATCTCAGCTGGTTTAGTGGTGAAGAGGGAAAAATGCAAATTTTGTTTGCCACAGTTGAAATATTTGGGATTTGTCGTAGATAAGCATGGCTTGCGAACGGATCCAGCAAAAGTGCATGCTATACTTGATATTTCATCACCTAAAAATGTCAAGGAGCTGCGGCGATTTATTGGTACTGCATCCTGGTACAGACGTTTTGTGCCTGAATTTTCTACTATCATGGAGCCATTGACAGGGCTCACGAAGAAAAATGTGAAATGGTTGTGGTCAGATGACTGTGAGAGAGCATTTCAGCGTATAAAGGAAAAACTTTCAACGGCTCCAGTGCTTACATGTCCGGATTTTGAGAGACAGTTCATTCTCCAGACCGATGCTTCAGCATATGGCATAGGAGCAGTTTTAAGCCAGGAATTTGATGATGGTGAGCGCGTCATTTGTTATCTGTCTAGATCACTGACTCGTCAGGAACGAAATTTCTCAACGACTGAAAGAGAATGTCTTGCTGTTATATGGTCTGTGGAAAAGTTGCGTCATTATCTGGAGGGAACATTCTTCAAGGTGGTCACAGACCATCATTCTCTCTTGTGGCTTAACAATCTGAAGGATCCACAGGGAAGACTTGCGCGATGGAGTCTTAGGTTGATGCCTTATTCATACGAAATGGTTCACCGAAAGGGTAAGCAGAATATTGTGCCAGATATGTTATCCAGAGCAGTTCCTGTAGCTGTTGATACTGTTGATCAGAATCAGCGTGTGCACTATAGAGATTTCCTCAAAACTTCGGATGTGTGGTATAGAAACATGAAAAATCGTATGGAAGAAAACCCTGAAAAGTATCCATCCTGGAAGGTCGAAGAGGATATTCTACTAAAATTTGTTGTATCTTCTCCATATACCAAAATTAGTGACACTGAGAATTGGAAAATCGTGATTCCTAAGGATTTTCGAGAATCTTTGATTCGGCAGAATCATGATGAAGCTACTTGTGGTCATCCTGGAGTCTTCAAAACGTACTGGAGATTACGCCAATCTTATTACTGGCCTAAGATGAAAGCTGATGTAATTCGTTATGTCAAGCATTGTTTGATATGTGCTAAGTCCAAATCCGAAAATAAAGCGCCATCTGGATTAATGGGATCTCGACCACGTATATCGGAGCCTTGGGAGATGATTAGCTTGGACTTTGTTGGTCCATTACCGTCATCGCATGGATATAAGTATATTCTGGTTATAACTGATTACTTCTCTAAATTTGTTGTTCCTTTCCCTATTCGCTCAGCTAATGCGAAGGCACTTTGTAAAATCTTGGAGGAGCAGATATTTTTGATGTTCGGAGTGCCAAGATTTCTTATATCAGATAATGGCGTCCAAATGCAAAGTAAAGAGTTCAAAACTCTTTGTGAAAAATTTAGAGTTCGCAATATATTCACACCTTTATATAGTCCACATTGTGATCCAACAGAAAGGAGTAACGGTATTATCAAAACTATGCTCCGTTGCTACGTGAAAGACAACCATAAAACATGGAGTGATCATATTGTCCGTATTGGTTGTGCTATTCGTACAGGTCGTCAGGAAACTATTGGAGTGAGTCCATATTTTGTTAATTTTGGTAGGGAATATCGAGAGAGTGGGGATGCCTATGACCACCCAATTGACCGTGAGGAAATCACACTTCATCAATACACTAAAACTAGAAAGGGGGTTTGTGATGATCTTTTCAAAGATATCAGAAAACGATTGGATAGAGCACAGGAAAGTACTCGACGGCGATATAATTTGCGTAGAAGAAATTTAGAATTCAAGGAAGGAGATTATGTTATGGTGAAAAATAAGGCTCTATCTGATGCATCGAAGGATTTCACGGCGAAACTAAGTCCCAGGTTTATAGGACCTTATAGGATCTCGAAAAGGACTGGTTATTGTTCGTATAGATTGGAGAGTGATTCAGGAGGGAACAAAGGAATTTGGCACGTCAAAGATCTGAAGCCATACACATCAGAGCCTACCTAGATTGCTAGTTGGCATAAGTCAGATTTTTGAGGTATATTGTATTAAGTCTGTATATGTCTTTGAAATCTTATGTTCTGGGTATCGTCTTTTAGATTAAGGTTGTATTGCGGTTAGTTTTCTGCTCTTTCTCTGTGTAGTTTTGGTGGACGATCGTCAGCAAACTTGCTAAGTTAGCTTCCTAAGGGGGAAAGGGGGAATTTATTACATGTTCATTTGGGGATTTCTTTTATTAATTGAAGATTCCTCGTTTCAATTATGGAATTTTGAAAATATGGTTCTGCTGTTGTTCGCTAGATGGTACATATGGTACTGATTTTTGTATTTGATCATCATTGTGTTTATCGCGCATATTCTCTTATTATTTCATTCTGAAGATTACGCTTGGAGAGATAGCCATATTTACCTTGCCTTGTGATATATTTTCGTTTACGGATTATTATTTCTCTGAGAAGTTGCGAATTATAGTAATTTCACTTGTACCTTAATTCTGAAGTGAATTTACAATTCAAATTATTGGATTTGGCAGCGAAGAAAATCTTCCACTCAATAAGCCTGCATTTCATCTTGTAAGTTAAAATCTATCAAAATTTCTTGTTTCTAAATTTCAACTTTGTTCTTGCAGAAGGCTTTTTATCTACTATCTATATTTTCCTAACATTATTATCTGCACGTACATCTATGCAACTCAGCAGACCAGATAACCCGGAAAGGAGTGATTTAATCAGTGAGCTTCGAACAAACAACATTTCCTACATTACTTATTTCCAACCAGGTATAAATAGAAGGAATAAATAAATTGGAGGACAGAATATACCTAAGGTCAGAATTTTCCTTTTTCTTCTTGAAGTTCAGTGCCTAGCTGCGAATAATTAATACCTTCATAGCATCTTTGACATCGCAGTATCGGCCATCGCCAGAATTTATCTTGGAAGGAGAAAGCGCCGTTATCAGTTTATTTTTTTTTATTGTTGTCATATTCTTTTTTTTATTTACGTTCAGCTCAGTAAATGACAACAATATATTACGTATGATTTTACTAGCAATTATATTATGATATGTTTATGATTGGAAACTGTAGGGAGATATGTGAACACTATATATTTGCGTACGTACGATATATATAGGGGGAGTCAAATAACTGTTTGGTTATATTGAATCAAATAAACCAATTTATATTAACAGGAAATTGTTTTCAACACTCTTTCAGTTGATTGTTAATAAATACTTCAATCGCACCTAGCTGTTGTTTTTCGTGATTTATTTTTCTTTATATCATCAAAAGTCCTTCTTTTAATTTGGCAAAGGTCTCAGGCTCTTTTAGGTATTTAAGTTAAATCACGTGGCGCCCAAAATTCTATTTTAAACATCGTTTAAAGCTAGCTAGCCGAGGATATACCTAAGCCTTTTTTATATCGAGTGCAGTAAGGAGAAAATTGGTGATATATTGCGATGGATTCTACGGAGAAAAATGATGATAGCACTCTAAGATGCTCTTGGTCCTAAATTCAGTTATTCCCGAGTTATTTTAGCTTTTCTGGATTCATGTCGTACGTAGAGTAAAATTCATCGAATCTAAACAGATTGGATGAATATTCTCATGAAACCATAGTAACAAGTAATAGTGAGAACTGTCACTTGTGAATTATTAATGGGATCATTTATCTTCTATGGTCACAGAATATTCTCATGCAACATATTCGATGAATATTTTTATGAAACCATTGAATAAAATCGAAAAGTAAAGATAAAACCTAAAATTAGACCTGTCACTTGGGAATTACTAATGGGAAAACTTATTCTCTATGATCAAGGAATATTCTTAAGTAAAAGATTATATGAATTTGATTCTACGTACAACATGAATCCAGAAAAGCTCAAATAACTCGGGAATTACTGAATTTAAGAGCAAGAGCATCAGAGAGTGCTATTGTGGCGACTTGCCACCGGCGTGCAGAAGTCTGCGACGGCGCTTCACACGCCGCCCGCACAGAGGGCACCTCCTCCTAGGCAGCGTGGGTTACTGCGGTACCATATTCTTTATAGACCGACCAGGTCCACAACCCAGTACCCACGCTCGTCTCGAGCAGGGCAGCTGTAACATCTACGTCATTGGCAGGCCTCGCTTACATTAGCCAATCTGATGAGTCCATCGTAAGCGAGGCTGGGACGAAACGTAGCCCCATCCCGATTCACAATTAAAAGCAACACGCTTCAAATTGGTGACCCCGGCGTGATCGGGCATGGGGAAATAACAGCTCAACTTTCGTCCCCACATATACGATGTCTGGATCAACCTTCGAGACAATTCTGGCTGCAAGCGCAACAAGGTGTGCAACCGTCCCTCGCTGGCGATGGCACACGTCCATCCCAGTGTCGGACAACACAAAGCACCGGCTGCAGCCCTCTCAGGTCTCCAGGCATCGTCCACGGTATCATGACCATGACCAGTTGTCCTGTTCACTGGAGGAGAGTCATGTGGCGACTTGCCACCGGCGTGCAGAAGTCTGCGACGGCGCTTTACACGCCGCCCGCACAGAGGGCACCTCCTCCTAGGCAGCGTGGGTTACTGCGGTACCATATTCTTTATAGACCGACCAGGTCCACAACCCAGTACCCACGCTCGTCTCGAGCAGGGCAGCTGTAACATCTACGTCATTGGCAGGCCTCGCTTACATTAGCCAATCTGATGAGTCCATCGTAAGCGAGGCTGGGACGAAACGTAGCCCCATCCCGATTCACAATTCAAAGCAACACGCTTCACTATCATTATTTTTCTCCCCAGAATCCAACGCAATAATGAAAAAATAGGGTTCTAATTTGAAAAACAGAAGTTATGGCCAATTTTGGATCACAGTTTTTGACACGAAATTTGAAACACCCTGTGATGATATTTATGAAATTCAAAAGATGACCTTTCCACATTCTTCTACTTTGACGTTGTGAAAACGGTTAACACTCAGGATGTTCAGAATAAGAAAAATGAACATAATACTGACTATGAATATTTTACTTTTTTTCAGGTTTTTTTTCGATATTTTGAAAACTATTCGAATGAATACAATGGTTTCAACAGAAATGTATTCAGCACTGAATACTCAATCATATCAAAAACGAAAACATTGAAAAAAAATTTTTTTGACCAAATTTATTGTCACTCCCTGTATAACCGGAAGTGCTCTGGCTCTAAAAATATTTTAGGTCTGTAGAGAATTTCGAACAATATCATAATCCCATTTTTCAGATTTCAAATATGTCCAGTTCTCCAGAAACGTCTAATAGGCACTCGAACTTGGGACACCCTGTATAATAACTTATCTTATTCATATCAAGAAAAACTGGGTAAGCCCTGAATTTATTTTGTCTGGTGTATTTTTTTGATAATACGACGAAATTTTTAATATTATCAATTTTCAGGTCAAATACTCCTCCTCTCAGTGACATTTTTCTTGATAAGCCCAGGGGCAGTATTGAAATGTAACTTAAATATAAATATTCTGACAAATGGAAGGTCATTAAAGGTTTTTTTATCAGCTTCTGCAGCAGTTTAATGTATCACCGGCTAACATGGAGCCTACACGTTCTGCCTCGGGTGTCTGTCTTGATAATGTTCTCACTAATTGTATCGGTAAGTCTTTTGTTGTTGAGGGCCATATCTCTGATCATGTAGCTCTGAAATATGTCATCCAGTCTGGTCTGAATACAGTACGCTAACGAGGCAAGCCAAAATATCTAGAAGGCTAAGAAATACAGAAACTACTAATAATTTCCTCTGCAATCTAAAATCACCTGGAATGATATCTATGATATGGCTTTCAGTGTTAATGATATATGGAATAGCTTTTTTGAAAGATACAAGAATATTTTTGATGAAAGTTTCCCTATAATTCAGGTTAGTAAATATCCTAAAGAAAAAATGTCCATTGAAGATCTCAATGTTCAGGCAATTAAAAAATATTTAGATCATCCCTACGTTCTAATATCTGTTAATCCTGAGTATAAACATTTTTCTTTAAAAATAAAATATGATAATGCAATTTCGGAATCTCGTCAATCTCACTTTGATGGCGTAATACTGACTTCTTCAAACGAGTTGTAATAGCTGCGGAGTGTGTTTGGGTATTTTTCAACACACCTTTTATTACCGCAAATGAGAAATCTTACCTTCTCAAGCCTACACACTTTTCCAGCCGAAAGGGAATCTGGATTCGTGCCTTGAGAAAACGCCAGGTCTTATGAAAAATTTAATCGATTTCTGAGAAGGGATGAAATGAAAACCAACGGTCGTAAAAATCAACAATATATTAAATGAAGAATCTCTTCTACATTCACTGAGCAAACAAAATTGGTATTCCTCAAACTTTTCAAGAGCGCATCAGTAAATATAAAACAAAACACAATAGAACATCGAAACCAAATAAAATTTGAGATCGAGAGTACCTTTTGGTACATTCCTAAATCAAATAACCGAAAGTCCGCATTTAGTATTAAAAATTTCTCTCTTATCAGACCCAACACTCACGAAAACACTTTCTGTTTCACAAAAAAAAAATTAATCACTTACAAATTTTGAGGAACCGACCGAACTTTACTTCCTATTAACACAGGTAGGTACTTCCTACGGTTTAATTTGCATTTTCCCCTCCCCGCGATGCACACGTTGTGCTTCTCTGCTTCACGCCACTGTCAGAACTCCCGTCGAATCTCCTTTAATTCCCGAAAATAACTCTATTTAAAGCAAATTCCCCCCTGTCTCTTTGTCCCCTTGGAACGTTCTGGGAGTAATTTCTCTGGAACGACGTGGTCTTACAATACTGGTTGAAACAAAACTATAAAATTCGGTGATTGATAGAAAACTGTCTACTACGCCCCCCTTGGATTACGAAACATTCAGAACTGCATATCAGGGTTCACAACGGATGATTTTAAAAAATGAATTTTAAGATGGAATAATTGATTTCCATTACCCTGGGTACTACAAAGTCAAAAACTACCTGGCACTCTTTGACCACAGCCTTTTATAGGGGTTGTGCTTTGACTAACGAAGAAAGGAACTAGTGACCTTGAAGACTTGGCAAATGAGTTTAACTCATGTAGATAAACAAACATTTATAAATAAATAATATTTAACTCCTAAATAAGACTTTGTTTTTTATCACTGGTGTTCTACATTTTATGCTTTTTATAAGATTTAGTGATTGCTCTTGCATACAAAAATTAATCATCCTATAATAATGAACTTGAAAAATATTTTTACACAAATGGTACATAACACGATGTCCCTTGTTTTTTCTACAAAACCGCTAGATGACGCCTCTGTTCTTTTACACCGATATCGGCTGTTAGTACTAACGACGGAGTATACATAGCGCAGACACCATAGGGCATAGAATATAAAATTCTTTATTCTGAGGCAGACACAATGAACAGAATTTGAATTAAGAGTTGCCTATCTATAGCTTGTCTATGCTACAGTGACTCAACAAGAGTTGTTTGAAGACTTGGCAAATGAGTTTAACTCATGTAGATAAACAAACATTTATAAATAAATAATATTTAACTCCTAAATAAGACTTTGTTTTTTATCACTGGTGTTCTACATTTTATGCTTTTTATAAGATTTAGTGATTGCTCTTGCATACAAAAATTAATCATCCTATAATAATGAACTTGAAAAATATTTTTACACAAATGGTACATAACACGATGTCCCTTGTTTTTTCTACAAAACCGCTAGATGACGCCTCTGTTTTTTTACACCGATATCGGCTGTTAGTACTAACGACGGAGTATACATAGCGCAGACACCATAGGGCATAGAATATAAAATTCTTTATTCTGAGGCAGACACAATGAACAGAATTTGAATTGAGAGTTGCCTATCTATAGCTTGTCTATGCTACAGTGACTCAACAAGAGTTGTTAGAGTCACTGTAGTCTATGCAACAGACGACCGTACACATGCTGAATGTGTACCTATGTCAGCTAAATATTATGGACTGTTACGGGGAGTGGAGGACGCGAAGGGTAGCTGCTGCTCTAATGAGGTATCAGTTCGAGAGTGCACTGGCCACTGAGTGCAGTGTACGGGCTGCATATTTCCGTTCCCTATACAGTCTGCGCGACAGGTCGCTCTCACCGTATAGGAAACGGAATGCACAATGGAACTCCGTTTCCTAGCAGATATGCGCGATGTGCTCACTGCCCTGTTATAGTCTTCTGGGTGTCGATGGGACAAATTGCAAATTATTAATAAAGTTTTTTTACTTCCTGTATAGCTTTATTAGGTAGAGTCTACCACATTTTTCCTCTTTGAACATTTTTGTAGTCGCGGTTTTTTTTCAGCAAACCTCTCGTGAGTCGACCATATTTTCATTTTTTTTAATCATACGTACTCTTTTTTCGTAAAATGCAATCATAAAAACAATCTGGGAAAAATGAGAAAACATGGTTGTCTAGCAATATAAACCTGACTGAAAATCGCATTTTTTAAATTATTAATACACTCCTGATTTTTTCAGAATCGGTTTATACAGGGTGAGTCTTTGACTTGTACATATATTTTAACTGAAGATTCTTGAGGCCAAAAGCAACCTTTTTTTCATTTTCCATTTTTCCGAATTCGGCTCTGTTTAAAAGATATAGCCATTTGAAAAAAAACATTGGGGTAAATACGTCCCTGAAATGATACTGTGGAATTGATTCAAAGTTCATATTTCTCGATAGAAATTGAGTTTATACATTTAGGCCCAATTTAGGGAATACTCAGGTAGTCAAGTACTAACCTTATTGGAATAAAAATGTTGCAAACACGATAATTTCAACAAAAACAGTTAGTTTCATCGGATTATATCTGCAACTAAAAAGCCATATTTCTCACACCAAAATAAGTTCCTTCTTCGATTTTTCTGCAGATTAGTTTGTAAACACTTATAACTTGTTCATATTTTCCTCGAAATTACCAAACAATATCATGAAGAAAGGCTTTACATTCAGATTTATTATTAAACAACCTAACATAGATGCATAGAAATACCTGGTGTTGGCACTGATTAGATTTTGTTTAAGACTTTCTTGTCGATCGAAAATGTGATATTTTGTGCAGCTTTTCATTTCTCCCGAAAGGGGTCGCGTTTTTTGTCGTTGCCGCAGTAGCGCCACGACCGATAAATATTGCGGATTTATTCTGGAACTAGTCCAAAATCTGAAATCTAGGATGCCGTTTTGATCTACAAATTTTGGTCACGATTTTTAGTAGGGAGTCGTTACACCAGGTGTTCTATGCATCTATAACCTGACTTAATCTAATTTGTATCGATTCTGTGAATTTTTGGAGAGAAATGTCAAGAACATGTTGTCAGCTTGCTGATATTTTCATTGAGGATAAGGATTTTTTACAAAACATAGTATTCTGTGGTATAAATCACGATACATTTGTGTACCGTGTTATGAATATCTATGAATTCTGCCGTTTCCATCATAAATCGACTTTGCCGCCAAATTTTACCACGCATGCGTAGAGCGAAAACCGGAATATTGGTTATCTGGTCTGGAGCCAACTAAAACAATAACACTAATAACAGACTAACAGAGCAGTCTCTGAACAGTCTGAACAAACTGTTAACATTATGTGAAGATCTAATTACATTCAGTGGATTATTGTTCTAATGTGATTATTACGTGGAGTGAATAATTTCAACCATGTCGAGTTTATAAAATTCCAAGAGTACCTATGTTGTTTAGATAGAATGATAGAAACATCGCCACAGATTATCAGGTATCGTTTCATTAATTTCAATTTAATAAGTAGTTCGTGTTGAGATTCATCATTCATATCAGAATTTTGTATTTCATCGACATTTAACTTCAATATGGACCGGTAACTATGAATTTTCAATAGAAACTGTGCGTGTTAAATCCTCCTTGGTGTTCAATTCTATCTCCCAAATTTGGGGGATTTTATTATTAAAAAATATCTCGACAAAGTTGATAAATATTGTGACAACATTGTAAACTCGTGTAAAGACCAGAGAAGGAATTTTCGATGATATTTAATTCATCAGAGACGCATTCAGGTTATTCTTGAAATTAATGATTTTTTCGTCAAATTTCTGCGGGTAAAATTGGAAATAACTCGAAAACGACGCGTTATTATGATTGCATTTTACAAAAAAGAGCATGTTTAATTCAAGAAAAATGAAAATATGGTCGACTTACGAGAGTTTTGCTGAAAAAAAACCGCGACTACAAAAATGTTCACAGAGGAAAAATGTGGTAGACTCTACCTAATAAAGCTGTACAGAAAGTAAGAAAACTTTATTAATATTTTGCAATGGGCGTTTCCAGTACATCAAGAAATCCATTTTTTCTTACATAAATATATTAAGAGTAGTCCAAAACATGATCCTAACCAATTTTTCACTTTCAGTTTTGCGCATTTTTTCTATTATTATCATTAATAAACTATTTAAATTCGAATTAGCGCCATGATGACGTAGCTATCCTGGGAACCTCATTGGACACTGCCGTGATGACGTACACATCCATGACCAATCTAATGTGTGATGGAAGCTATCAAAAGAAGGCGTAGTTGCCGCTAACTCTACTTTGTCGTCTAAAATAGGAGAAATAAAACCGCAGAAACTTATGAAGCATACATGGCTTCTTGATAAATTCGATGGGTATCACCATAACCTCTTCAATCCAACAGCCATCGTTGTGATCACATAATTAGAACCATGATAAGAATGAATCTTCCGTGATAGAGAAGAACGGATAGTTAGGAGGATGGCGACCTGGCAACGCTGTACTGTTCCAACCAATCAAATTATGATTGCCGCCATTTATACTTGTTTGGATTTGACGTTCGTTTTGGTATTTTCAATAATTTTTTTCTCGAAAAATACACAACAGAAAAAAAAATTGTTACGAGATTCTGAGGGTCAAATATTACCGAAATGATTTTTTCTGAAAATCACTGGAAACGCCCATTTGTCCCATCGACACTCAGAAGACTAACCGGGCAGTGAGCACATCGCGCATATCTGCTAGGAAACGGAGTTCCATTGTGCATTCCGTTTCCTATACGGTGAGAGCGAACTGTCGCGCTGACTGTATAGGGAATGGAAAAATGAGTACAGGCTGCGTATTGGCCTTGGCATTGTTTACTACGGTGCAACGCATACATGGTGTTGGAACACGGTAAAGAATGGCTGAACCAATGCTCTCTCTACCCAGACATATCTTACTACGGCTCAGCGCAGGATGGTGTTCAGATGTAGTAACTATTGTATTATGAATACGCGCCTATTCTCGGGTATTCTTTACGAAAATACCTTTTTAGTTTTTTCGGAGACCGATGACCACATGTTTTATACTGCATTATGTAGATATTGCATATATTTTGCGACTGGGGTTTTGCCTTTTGGACAGGGTGGAAGGATATTGTAAGCACCTTTGCGCCATAAAAAATAAGTATGGAATCACTTGTAGGACCTGTATGCAAATAAACACTAACGACGGAAAAGAATAAGCAAAATTAGCCCTAGGGCCTAGGAGAAAACATATCCTCAGAATTTTATGAGGACATGACAACTGAAGTGGGTATAGAAAATGAATTCCCAATAACTACAAAGCAATGTTTTAACCCAACGGGATAATTTTTCTGAAGTACCAATAAACACTGTCGAGAATACCAATGAAACAAATTTAGGTGAAAAACATCCCGTAGCTGCAACAGAACTTACAGACAATTTTGAACGCATCACAAAAATAGCCTGCAAAAATAAAACGGTTGATATGGTTAATGCCATGAAAAAATTTAATCAGACTTTAAACAAAATTGTTACACCATCCGACTTATTAAATTTCATTCTTGCATCAAAAAATATCTCACGAAAAAAGAACATTTGTGTTCAGCCAACATCAGTGAGCCCAAGAAGAATAAGACGTGGTTTATCATGCGGCGCAAAATGCATTCAAGCTGGTAGGCCATCCAACAAAGAAATGCCAAAAAATCCTTATATAGAGGCAAAGATCTTTATAGAAAAATATTGATCTTGATAGACCAAATGCAAAATCACATGGAAATGCACACTAGGATTATTTCTTACTACTTCAGTTGATTTTTGCATTCAATGTAGTTGTTTTCACCGATACTCACTGTATTTATACTATTGGTATTTTTATGTATTACGTTATTTTTATGTATTATTTTCTATATATTATTCTTTTTTATTTTAGTGTGTTTCGATAAACTATTTTTGGCGATAGCATATTATTGTTATCTTCATGAACGCGGATTGCAAAATTGCGAAAGAGAACAAATTCGAACGTAGTTGAGTTGGAACGCGGTAAACAATGACCCGAAAATAGGCGCGTATCCATAATACAATAGTTACTACGCCTGAACACCATCCTGCGCTGAGCCGTAGTAAGATATGTCTGGGTAGAGAGAGCATTGGTTCAGCCATTCTTTACCGCGTTCCAACACCATGTATACTCCATTCACTTTTATTAAGTAGCCCGGGAGGCCCTGGAATTCTGACACATTTCACCGCGTATATTTTGAAAATGTTAGGTTATAGTCATTCTTCTGTCAGATATGAACGCAAAGTTGCCGTTTCTACATATAAATCGTAGAAATTACGTATTTAACAAAATGTTTATTTACTTTGGGAAAACAATGAATTTGAGGAAATATTAGGTGAATTCAATAATTCCAAAGATCTGACGAATATTGAAAAACTTTTTGTCTCTGTTAATACTGGAAAAATTTCACGTGTACGAGTATAAACATGATTGGAAGATTCAGTTATGCTATTTTCTTGTACGGAAATCAAGAACCGAGTCTTGAAATTTTACCGAAAAAAATGGACAGAATAGTCCGTTACTTTGTGATAGTTTATCAACCCGACAGAAAAACTTTCAGAAGAACCGAACAGACGGATGTATGGAAATCCACACTTTTCAAAATTCTCAAGAAATAAGCCTACAGACGACAATTAAATACCTCTTTGCGCAACTTGAAATACTCCAGTATGAAAATGTAGTGGTACTACGAATCTTGTATCACAGGATAAACCTTATAAGAACTAACTCCATTCACAAAGTTGAAAAAGAGTAAATAGAAAGTAGACTTGGCAATGTCGCTTGATTTTCACGATTGCCAACCTGCGTCCGTGTTAAGTAAAAGAACTTGATAAACCTAAACCATGGCCCACCAAGATACTTTATAAAAGTGAATGGAGTATATGCGTAAATGCACCGTAGTAAACAATGCCAATACGCGTACGGGCTACCGGGGTGCATTTTTCCGTTCCCTATACAGTCAGCGCGACAGGTCGCTCTCACCGTATAGGAAACGGAATGGAACTCCGTTTCCTAGCAGATATGCGCGATGTGCTCACTGCCCTGTTATAGTCTTCTGGGTGCCGATGGGACACATTGCAAATTATTAATAAAGTTTTCTTACTTCCTGTATAGCTTTATTAGGTAGAGTCTACCACATTTTTCCTCTGTGAACATTTTTGTAGTCGCGGTTTTTTTTTCAGCAAACCTCTCGTAAGTCGACCATATTTTTATTTTTTTTTAATCATACGTACTCTCTTTTTGTAAAATGCAATCATAAAAACAATCTGGGAAAAATGTTGATGTTTTCTTGTCCGACAGATGAAAATCAACGATTTTTTTGAGTTCTTAAATTCATTTATATTTGTCGGACAAGAATGAATTTATATTTTAGACAGATTCGTTTCATGGAAAAAACAACTGTCCACCACATAAAATTCGGCAAATCCTTAGTCTAATTGAATATAATGGTTTTGTTTCAGAATCTTTCTTCGATTATTATTGAAATGAAACTATTGATTTCGATTGCAAGTGTATAATTCAAATTGTTTACTGACATTTTTATTCGAATCTAAAAAAAAACAATGAAAACACCCCTTCCTCACATTGAATTCATGGTAACAAGACGAATGGTATCCAGTAAAAGTATCAGACCAATCGTCAGGTGGAATGACATCTTTATATTTGTGATCATGAGGTTCTCTTGATGCCAATAATATTTTGCACAGTTTAAGGATGTCACTTCCTCCTTTTTCGTTTTAAAGCTACGGATATTTTTTAAATGTTTGCACAAAAAACACTCCATCACAACCAAGAGTATTATATCGGCAACAACTGAAATTGCCGAACTTTTTTCGTCGGAGAGCTGGATAATAGTATTCAGCACATCCTTCTTAAATGGTCCTCAAAAAATCAAATGTTTATTTGCAACATGAGCAAAGTTATATCCGATAAATGCATATATAGTCTATTCATAACCAAATAAGAGCAGTAAATTCTTTAATTTTGGAATGAACGCCACATTTTTTTTGTCGAATAACTAGTGCACTACATTGTATTTTCAAGGTGGAGAGAGAATAAGAAAAAAAAGACATTATTCATAATATTTTATCCCAAAAAATCTTCGTTCTCCATTTGTCGGACAAGGAAATCGCCACATTTTTTGTCGGACAATTGCATTTTCATACTTCATATGGTTGTATAAACCGATTCTGAAAAATTCGGGAGGAAATTAATACTTTGAAAAAATGCGATTTTCAGTCATGTTTATGTTGGTAGACAATCATGTTTTCTCATTTCTCCCAGATTGTTTTTATGATCGCATTTTACAAAAAATAGTATGTTTGATTCAAGAGAAATGAAAATATATATTCTGAAAAAAAAAACCGCGACTGCAAAAATGTTCACAGAGGAAAAATGTGGTAGACTCTACCTAATAAAGCTATACAGAAAGTAAGAATACTTTATTAATAATTTGCAATTTGTCCCATCGGCACCCAGAAGACTATAACAGGGCAGTGAGCACTTCGCGCATATCTGCTAGGAAACGGAGTTCCATTGTGCGCATTCCGTTTCCTATACGGTGAGAGCGACCTGTCGCGCTGACTGTATAGGGAACGGAAAAATGCGACCGGGGTCCGGGGTATTTGTCCGCGTATTTGCATCAACCCCTTCCAACTCCCACCTTCGAAATGCAACCGTGTTAGTTCGCTCTTCAGCCGGTGTGATTTGGCAGGGGCGCTAGTATCGCGGACAAACGAGCTTTACTTCACATGACGCATGACAACAAGGTTTCATTTCGTTTCTGTCCCGCTCTCCGGTGATCGTGAAGTTTTTCAAATATTATTTGAATAGTTTCTTTTGTTAATAATTCGTTTGATTATTCAGTAGGTACCATCTATCTAATTTTTTATTGGTAAGTGTTTTTTTACAATTATATTATTGACTGGCTTGTTCAATTTATTTATTTTATTGAATGTAATCAGCTCTGAAGCTATTTGAAGTGCATGTGCAAAGTGAATGAGTTCGCCTTTTCAGCTTTATTATTTTTTGTTAGAACTAATGAACTTTTTTCTTCCTCCATGTAGGTAGCTCTAGCATCATTCTCACTGCTAAAAACTCCAGCCGTTCATTTCATCGGTTCCCAAATCCAAGTGGAAAAAATGCATTCAGGTACTTATTTCTCAATTATTCTAAGCTTTATCAAAATTATGCCGCTACCTTATGATTTGATGTATTCACCTATACACCTCTCCTACAATGAAAAGCACTTTAAAACCTACAAAGTTCAAAGCAAATAACATCTTGACTCTGCGTTGCTATTTTAATCTTCAGTTACATCAAAAAACACATTAGTATGACTTTGGTCACAGTGTCTATAAAACATTTTACTTTTATCTAAAATATTTTATCAATAAAGCGTGATTTCATATACATTATTGTTTGTTTTATTTCAGAGACCGAAAATGGGCAGTTTGGGCTTATCCTAATGAGAACTGGGATGATCAGGCTTCAGTAGCTTTGTATAAAAAAGGACGAGTCATCTGTAGTGCTCATTTCAAAGAGGACAGTTTTACTGACCATGCTGCTCGCCACCTACACCCATATGCTGTTCCAGAGGACATAGTTTCTTCAACTTTTGATGGGGAGTTCTCACAGACGCATCCACCCACTGTTTGCATTGAACAGTCAGTTCTCACACCCAACTGTGCTTCAAACTGTAGTGTTTCACCAACTCAAAGTTACAAGAATTATTGTAAATGTTTTGCTGCAGCTTGTTTTTTTTTACTTAAGTCAATAGTTCAATAGTTTCGAGATCGAGAAGGTACAAAAAAGTTTTTACGATATCTATTTTTTAAACTAAACCATCATTATCCTTTCAAAATTTGATACAGATCAATGTCAGTGTTTTTTATATACTTATTTTATAATCAATAACTTGAAATATCAGGAGTCTGATATAATAAACTTAAATTATTTTAATGTGCCAGATATAAGACTATGTAACACTAGGTATGACTTATTCTGTGTTGATATATTTAATCGCACTCCTTTGAATAACGTGTTTTCTCTGAGTAACCAAGTGTTGAGGAGTCCAAAGATTGTGACATATTTTATGTTTTTTAAAAATGGGAGTTTATAATAGCAACCTTTAATTTTTGTATGTGTTGCTTTGGTTTAGTCTAATTAATTAAGCTCATTGTTAGTTGATTTGTGAGCTTTTCTGTTATAACAGTCTTTCTCCTTTTTTTAGAGTATTATTGATTAATTATAGATTTCTGTTATTTTGCGATTATGTAGTTGCAGAAGTAATGTTAGTCTTGTATATAATTACTTATTTTCATTATAGGTGTGACTCAAATAAATTGTCATTTTTGTGAATATCTAATTAAGTTCATTTTTGTTTGTGTCAATATAAAAGTGATGACGCTTTTTTACTGCCTTTTTATTTTTTGATTCATCAGTGATTTAAAGGATTTTTCCTCGAGCTTACCACAACTAACTAAATAGCTATTAATTACATTTCTTTTACCAATGGCAGGAACTATGTAAGACTTGGAACGGTCCCTATTCGTTGAAAAAAACATATGGTTAACAATGGTTAGGTTTGGTAAACCTGAGGAAAAATCCCTTAAGTCTTTTCTCTTTTTTTGTAAATGAAGGAAAATAAAGTTGATTTTGTTTTTACATTAAAGGTACGATGACGCAGTCTGATGTCGTGGTAGTTTGCGGTCGTTGCACTTTTAATGTAAAAACAATACTTTTGGTGTAGAGGTTCAAAAACAACGAATTTAAATCGCCCGCCACCTGCCGCTAAACAGTAGTTCTGATTTCTACCGGTGCGATTTCGGAGTGGCGCTGTCTAAAAACAGTGTCAACGAGCTTTTGCACGGGAGTCGGACTTCTTTTCGTTTGTTTTTCTATGATTTGCATTGAGCGTTGGCGTTAGAAGTTGACTGTTTCGAGTCCGCCCGCTTTCGGCGCTGTCTGTTTGAACTGTTTGAAGTCTACAGTAGTAAAGAACCGTGAACCGGAACATCGGAAATTAAATTAAATACCCAATAGAAAACGTTACATTCACGTCAAATACAAAAATAAATTCCTTTAGATGAAGATATTACTTGGGGGTAGTGGAGGTACACGTGCACATGTGCACATATTGAGGAGCCGCCACTGGTGGGATGTATATCGTTCCAAAAATTAATGAAGAACACAGTTTTCAGTCTTAAGGAACAGTTTATTTACAATCTATTCACACAGCTACGTTTCGCGAAAAATTCTTCTCTTCTTCAGACTGAAATTCGAACAATGGTATGGACAATAATATGAATCTATACACTAGGACAATCAAGTAACTTAAACTCAAGAAATCAGAGCAACAAAACGATGAAAATCACAATTTACCAACTGAAACAGTGAAATCACAGTATTATATCTCGATCGAGTAATTCTAATTCCTCACTTCGAAAAGGCCAAAATAGGGTTACTACTTCTCGTATTTAATTCATGAGATCATCGTTAAATTTATATGTTTTCTATCGTGAAACCTTTGTTTCAGTTCGTTTTCTATATTGTAAACAATTAATATCATCACGATCTAGGTTATCACTATCATTCTCACTCCCATTTTCCGCCTTTGAACGATTTGATGCAAAAATTTTGGCAGTTTACTTGCCAACTTTAGTGGCGGCACATAGTAGCTACTAAAGGAACTATAATCTGCCGAACCATTTGTCACCTATTCATTTACAGAAATCTGTAGGGTATTTATTTTTCTCTAGTTCTATGAATCATAGACAGAATTAATTGTCGTTTTATTGCATCCAAAAAATCAGGTGTGATGAAATACTGAATATCCAATATTTCGTCATCTCATTCGGCTTCGGAAATAGTACTTTATAGTTCAGCTACTCAAAAATTTTCGCTTCTCTGAGACAGGGGCGGATCCAGATTTTTCTTCAGGGGGGATGGGCAAAAAGTCAAGAATAACAAGTATGTATATAGGTGTTTTGCACTGGTTGTTTAAATAAAACTTTTATCGCTTGTGGACTTTATTTATTATAACACTACAAACTTCTACTTTACACAATGGCTTGTAATATTACGTTTATTCGGAGCTAGGCAACGTACGGCACTATCTCTGTCCTAACTTACGAGGAACTGAACTACCCTGCGGTTGATTCCTGTTAGTTCCTGCAGTGGTTAAATAAAGCGCCGTTGCCTTGTTGCTGATTTGTACGCAACAATAGGAAGGTTTATTAAGTAAAATATAGAGTATACTACCGTCTGGGGGGGGGGACGTGCCACCGTGCCCCCCTACCCTAAATCCGCCTATGCTCTGAGACACACTTATCCATCTATGAACCGGTGAAGGAACTACACTAAATTCGGCTTCAAATCGTTGAACTGGGTTATGCCTCTCTGTATATTTAAACTCAATGGTAGAACTAACGATTCGTTTCGATCTGCAGGAGGTACCCGCATTAAAATTCTACACCTTTCAAGTTGTAATTCAGAAATTCAAAGTTGAATTTCAGAAAAGGGAACATGTATTTCAGAATAGCAATATGTAATTCAGAAAACAGAAATTGTATTTCAGAATAGTTAATTCAATTTCAGAAAAACGAAATTGAAATTCAGATTAGAAAGTTGTAATTCAGAAAAACAAAGTTGTAATTCAGAATAGTAAATTGAAATTCAGAAATGGCAAATTCATTTTCAGAAAAGGAAAATTGTACTTCAGAAGTTATCAATTCAATTTCAGAAAATGTAACATGTAATTCAGAATAGTATAGAGCTTGATATCAAGTCATGCAACATAAGAATATAGGACAATGTGGCATCGAACTTGTCTTAAGAATTTCGTATATTTAAAATTTGTTTTTTTCCTGTTTTCGTTTTTGACTGTATATACCTCCATTGTATTCTTGGAAATAAAGTTATTGTTATTATATTTCTTACTTCTATGAAGGTATCTAAGTACTTTGAGAGTCGAAAATGACCTCAAGAATCATAATTAATATTTTTCGTCGCCCATTTTAAATGAAATCATGTCTCCATTGGAATAACATACATAATATTAGAGAAAGTGGAAAGCAATTGAATTACAATTTCTTTTTTCTGAATCACAATTTCGTTTTTCTGAATTAAAATTTCCCATTTCTGAATTTCAAATCACCAATTCTGAATTACATTATATACATTATATTTTCTGAAATTCAAATTATCGTTTCTAAATTACATATCACTATTCTGAAATTCAAATTACCTTTTCTGAATATCAACTTACTATTCTGAATTACAATTTCCATTTTCTGAAATTCAATTTGCTTTTCTGAATTACATTTTACGTTTTCTGAATTACAATTGGAAAAGGTGTAGTTTCATTCGTCTGCCAAAAAGAGGCACCGATCTGCATTTTGTTGCATTCTTTTCATAACACGTGTGCGTATGATGATGAGTCTGTAACTGTCTTCCACCAAGTAATAATGATTGACTGTACTTGAAAAAATCAACAATTGAACCACCACGGGTTCATCTACACTTTCAATCAAACGACTCTCTGTATCAGATGGTTCATTTTCTTACCATATAGTATGGTTACCATAGTAACATGTGTGGCAGTGAGGGCTACCTCGATGCTGAAATTCGACGCGTCTAAAAACAAAATCTAAAACGTAACAAAACATAAATTGATTTCAAATTCTTATAATCAAGAGATTCCAGAAGAATTCATTTCCATAATAGGTATGTAATTATTTCCAACTTGGAAAAAAAACCGAAATTTCTGTTTGAACTTTTGATTCAGCTTCATTTTGTACTGCAATATTCTTCATTTCGAACAGTATCTTCATGTGATCGCCTGAAAATTTTCTGTTGCCAATTGAATAATTTTTTTTTAATGCATCTTCAGTTTTGTGACCGTTGATATATCATTCTCTTCGGCAGTAGAGAGTAGAGGAATCATTGGTTCTTCAGTCATTTCTTGTTTCATCCACAATATGTCCAAACTCGCAAATTTCAGACGCGGCGGATTGTATGCGTTCGGATTATATGTATAGAGAGGCCGGAGTATGGGTTTTGAAATCTGGCGTCCGGAGTACTGGATGTCCGGAGTACGGGATGTCCGGAGTACTGGAAACTGGATGTCCAGATTTAAATATGTCCGAATTAGAGGGGTGATACTATACTAGAACTTTCAAGTTTTCGAATCTTTACGCGCTCACGGTAGCGCCTATTTCGTTCACTCTTTGTTAACGGCGTTCTCTCGCTTAACTCATTACAACCATCCGCATCCGCAACCACGCGCCCAGATCTCACTTGATTAAATATCAATATAAACACTCGAAGTGCTAATGATGGAAAGAACAATGACCTTTTCTTCAAATACCGAAATAATTGCCCAATCTGGCAATGTTGCGGCGAATTTGACGGACCGCTTACCGCGGCCCAGATCCCACTTGATTAAACAACAATACAAACACTCGAAGTGCTAATGAAGAAAAGAAAACAATGGCATATTCTTCAAATACCTAAATAATTGCCCAATCTGACAACTTTGCGGCGAATTTAACGGACTGCTCACCGTGGCCCAGATCTCACTTGATCAAACAGCAATAGGTTAGGTTAGGTTAGCACGGTGGTTCGGGATGGAACCCACATAGGCCAGGGGCCCGTTGTGATGCCGTATTAGGATGGTTACCACCCCCACCACTACCGTGAGAACCAGTAGCTGCTGTTAATGAACAGCATAAGGCTTTTGACATCAACCGACTGAAGATCGGATAGGTTGTCAAAATAGGCCTGTCCCCAAGGCCGTAGCTAGAAAAAAATTTCGGGGGGGGGTCCGTCCGAGGCCGTAGCTAGAAAAAAAATTATTCGAAGAATTTTCGGTGAAATGATTATCTGGCATTTCTGAAAAAATAAATTTCGGGGGGGTCCGGACCCCATCGGACCCCCCCCTGGCTACGGCCTTGCCTGTCCCAGAGCCGAGAATCTTTTCCTGGATAGGGCAGGACAGTGGCAGAGTAAGTGGACCATCGTCTCTTCCTCCTCCTCGTTTCGACAGCTTCTACAGAAGTCGTTGCGTTGAAGGATTCCCATACGTGCAGCATGGCATCCTCCAAGCCAGTGTCCAGTGATGGCCGCAATCGCGTTTCCAATGGAGTTCCTGGAAAGAGATAAAATATCTTTGGTGCGTCGCAGGTTAAGCTCCGGCCATACCTGTCTTGACGAAGTGCAAGAAAGCTCCTCCCGCCACCTGAGGTTGGTTAGGCGGAGTACTTCCTTCCGGAGGATCAACCTCTGTTCAGCGATAGGTGCCCCTGGTCTAGTATTAGCGGATATAGCTGTGAGCGTTGTACCAGCTCTAGCTAACTCATCCGCCCTACAATTTCCTGCTATGTCCCTGTGGCCGGGTACCCAGACAACATTGACTCTTACTTTAGTCGCCAGCTCATCTAAGGCTCTACGGCATTGTATAGCCGCCTTTGAGGTCAGGTAGACTGAGTTTAGAGATTTGATGGCAGCTTGGCTGTCACTTAGAATAGATATTTCATTGGACTCAAGTCCTGTTTGAAGTACCCATTTGGCTGTTTCATTTATAGCTACCATTTCTGCCTGGAAAACACTACAGTAGTCCGGCAAACGAAATGATAAGTTGAGGGATGGGGACTCTGAGAAGACTCCACTTCCTACTCTTCCCTCTAGTTTTGAGCCATCTGTATAAAAGAGCGTCCCATTTGGCTTAACTAGGTTCGCTGTCCACTTGTCTGCACAGCAATATAAACGCTCGAAGTGCTGATGAAGGAAAGAAAACAATGACCTATTCTTCAAATACCGAAATAATTGCCCAATCTGGCAACGTTGCGGCGAATTTGACGGACCACTCACCGCGGCCCAGATCTCACTTGATTAAGGTGGGCGTTCAATGTAGTGTGTTTTTATTTCAAGTTGGATTTGAAAATGGTTCCACTTTGAAAACTGAAATTTTGTGGGTAAACTCAGAAAGGATTGGAGTTCTTGATGAAATAATTTTAATCGATTTCATCCCGAAAGTTAATTTTTTTTCTTTCGCAAATAGAAGAAAATGAGCCAACTCATGCTTCTGTTTTATTTCAACAGAAAGACCCATAAAAATAGTTCAACATCCAATTGAAAGTGAATCTACAGATGATTTCGTTCAGAAAAACGACTTGAAATACGGAATTGGCAGAGAATGACCAAATTCAAATTTTGGCGGGAAAAAGTTCCTGCTTTACTCACAAATTCAGTTATTTCATAGTTCGTCGATTTTCGGATAGAGTGCGCCATTGCATTGTACATTTCATTCATAATCAGAGAGATATTCATAGAACTTGATAGTGATAATGCATGTTCTATGGAGATATTCCATAAAATGGACGGTGGCGCCTCTATCGTATGAGCTTTCCTACTCGCCTTATACGCCGACCTTAAAAAACAATATAAACAGTCGAAGTGCTGATGAAGGAAATAAAAAAATGATATATTCTTCAAATACCGAAATAATTGCCCAATCTGGCAAAGTTGCGGCGAATTTGACGGACCTCCCACAGAGGCTCACTGGTCGCCGATACTCGTGTGCTGGCTCAATACACCTATGTTAATAAATCACGCGATAACTTTCGAATGCTTTATTTGGTCTACTGGCGACACCTTTGTCTTTTCCCAACAAACACAACATACAGCAACTGAACAGATACTGCGTTACAAGTGCCACCTGAATGCAGCACATATATTGTTGTATTAAAACTGCACAGTTTCTGTATTGCTAATAATGCATTTCAAAGAATGCAGTATTTGAAGTACAGTTGATGAGTTTCTGCGCAACAAAAATTAAGTGTCTCATGCGCAACCAGTGAAGTTCAGTAAATGTGCAGTAACTGTGATGTAATAACTGCAAAAGGTCCAAATGCTTTGTTACTAGGCACGGCATCGTACGGACTCCGACCTATTCCAAGATGCCCCCATCGTGGGGTAGGTCGGAGTTCTTACTATAGACCAGTCCAACAAAACAGCTGATCACCTTTTTTCAAGATGGCTGCTGGGCCAAACAAATAACAAACATTTCTGCTATAGTGTTACTGTATTATAACTATCATTTTACATGGCATAATTGAAGACATTGAAGTTGAAAATTGAGAAACCAACGGAAACTACCCTGAAACACGTACCACGTAACTGAAAAACCTCGGTTTGTTATTTGTTGACCCAGCAGCCATTTTTAAACAGCTGATCGTGACAGATCGTTGGACTGGTCTATTCTGTCGGTACGGTGTCTTTACGTTAGCGGTTAGACCAGACGCCATGTTTTATTGTTTAGCAAGTGTAGTGGTTGGGACTTTGGGAGGTTACGTAAAGATTGCGGAAAGATAGAATATTCAGAATATTGGTTTTAGCGCCTTATAAAATTATTAATATTGCTCCGTAACATTTCAATTGAACGTTTTATTGTTCGGTTTTGAAAGTGTGCAGTGTATATCGAATTTGTGTGAAAGGGCACAAAACGTGTAGGAGGAAATACGACTGAATCGAGGTACGATTTGGAAACGTTAGCAACACTAAACCAACTTGAAGAGTTTGAGCGGAATCTTGAAGATACTCAATTCTTCTCAAAAATTGTAGGTGAATGTTTTTATAACAAACTTCTTTCGAATAGATTTTTACGGTTTTTTAGTATAAAGTGGCATTTTCGAAATTTTACAATTTTACAAAAGCTATTTTAGGCATTATATTGGTACAAGGTTAAATTCTTTTTTTCTTACCTCATATTCCTCCTATTTTAGTAGCCATACGAAGAAATAAGGGCTGCGAGAATGCCACGCAGACTGAAGTTGAAACAACAATAAAAACATGGTTGAGAAACCTGTATGAGAGTGGAGTGAGGAGCAGCCAAACCCAAAATGTATAAACCTCCGAAGAAATTTATTTTGTTTCATTATACATATTTTGATTTATATATACATATTTTATTTTATATTTTGTATGAATATTCCTGTTTCAGTTATATATTTTTTTCGTTTAATACAGAATTTCTTTTCAAGCTAACTTTTCATTGGATTTTACACCGAAACCGAAAATAATAGGATCAAGATTATTAAATTTTCAGCTCTTTTCAAAACTTTTACATATTGAATTCCGTAATCAAATTTAAAGTTGCTGTACAGTACAAACTGCGTTTGGTATGCAACCATTGTATAGCGTTGCTGCATTTCAAATGCATCGAGGCTGAACTGTTTTTGTACAGTTACTACAAAATCTCGCTTCATATGAATTGCAGCAACGCTGCACAATGGCTATACAGGGTCTTTCACGAGGAACCTCACCCATATTTATACGGGAAACTACTGAACGTATTTTCATGAAATTCAGCACTTATAAGTATTTCACGATGCTGATGAATTCTAAAATATTTTCAAGGCATGAGCACCTCCGGTTTTTCCGGAAATGACGTCAACTTCCATTTTTCAAATTGGAACACCATTTTTTTATTGCAGAAATAGATTCCTTAGAAAATTTCAAGTTATTTTGATGTAACATTTTTCAGTTTTGGTTGGAAAATTCTCTCTGAGCGGGAAATTTCGAAAAAAAATCGAAAATAGAGCTCCGCTGAAACAAGAATAACTTCGAGGTTTTTGGATGGAAAATTTTCATTTTTGGGATTTTTCAAGATGTAAGATTATAATAATATAATAATAATATCCTTTATTTGCCAACAAAATCCCTTTACAGAAACAAAGCAACGTCATACATTGGAAGAGCTAGCTTCCTTCAATATCATAACTACAATTACAAAATCAAAACAAATTCTATTCGACACCAAGCTACATAATACAAACTAGATAATTAATCTAACTTGAAAGAATAAAAACATTTATCCCTCGAATATTGGACCACTGCCTTTCGGAATTTCACAATATTTGAAATTTCCTTAATTTCTGAAGGAAGTGAGCGATAGGCCTGAACCTTTGATTGATTGAACGATTGATGTATCCACTTTAAAAATCGAAATCGCGATTCATGATACAGGGGGTGAAAAAATCGCTTTCAAAGTTAGGGATGACAAAATCGTGAAAAATCAATTTTTTCAAATTAGAACCCCATTTTTTTATGGCAGATATTGGATCTACGTTAAAAAATAATGTGAGTGTATGCATCACACCCTTGCCCTAAAATGGATATTTTCTGAGTTATTCACAAAAAACAGTTTTTCGTCTTGAATTTTCAGCTATTTCTTTTCCCTTCACGCCAAAAAGATGAAATTTTCAGGAACTGTTATTTGAACCATGCTGTAGATTTTTCACCCCTTCTTGAAACCGACTTCAAGTTACTATTAGGAGAACCATGGCAAACTCTCGCAGTTATAACTAGAGAAGATGCTCAAAGTTTTGACCGTTAATTTCTAGACATTTATTTATACGTCTCAGGAATGCTTCGTGCGTTGCTCTTCTTATTTCATCGGGAGGAAGAGATCTGCAAAAGTGTTTAAAAACCAAATTGAGTTTCAAAACTATGAATCTAAAAAAACACATTTCTGACTCGTTCTATGCAGTCCTCTTTATCAGTCAGGGGAGTTGAGTAGACAATATTTTTTATCCTACCCCAAACATAATAGTCTAAAGGAGTTAAATCGGGAGAACGTGGTGGCCAAAGATGTAGACCATTGTTCGCCAACCATCGATCTTCAAATAGCCTGTAGAGGATATTTGACACATTGAGTGAATTGTGTGGAGGCGCGCCATCTTGTTGATACCATAAGTCATTATGGTTCTGTACTAGCGGCTCAATTATTTGAGTCAATATGTCAGAATATCTATCTCCTAAGGGAGAACATTCTTTAAATAATGCGAACATGTGTAGTGTTCTATCTTACCAGTTAAAGTCCCATCATAAATGTGAACATGGAGAATTGCATTATTTTTGATGGCGCAAAAAACATTGAAACTCCAGGTCTCTTGAAAGTTCCATTGTCTGAAGTGGTGGTTGTCCTCTTCATCCCAATAATGACTGTTATGCCTATTGAAAGAACCATTCTTTGTGAATTTAGATTCATCTGTCCAAATTATACAGTCCAAAAAGTTTTCATTCTCTTGAAATCGAATCATCATAGCTTCGCAAAACTCTGTTCTCCTGACGAAATCAGTTTCCTTCAAATGCTGTACCCTATTGAATTTATATGGGTGCATTTTATGTTTTTTTAATATTCTCCAAACACTCGATTGAGATCATCCCAGATCAATCTCGGCATCTTTGGGAGAATTTTGAGGATTCACACGAAAATATGCGAGAACTGTAATTTCGTTGTTCTCATCTTCTACTACACTTTTTTCTCTGTGTATAGTTTTCTTAACGAAAGATCCAACATTTCTCAAGTTTGTCATGGTTCTGTTAATGGTATCTCTCGTTGGTCTGGGTCGGTCAGGAAACCTCTCAATGAACAGTCGAATCGTTCTATCTACAACTTTATTACATTCTCCATGAAGTAGAATGAGATTTAAATAATCTTCATTGGTAAAATTAGGCATAGTGATCGATTTTATAACTTAATACGAATTATCATCAAATTAATAGTAAACACAAAATGCTACTGAATAAAGACGAATTTGGCAGATGTAATTAATGATATCTATCATTGAAAAAAAGAATGTAAAACATGGTAAGTTTTTGCATATGGTTCATAAGGAATTATTTATTTATCACTGGAGAGAAAACCGATGGCCGATTAGTTGAAATAAAGAGGTTTCCGATACAAATTCGAATCCAAATTCGCCATCTATTTAGGAATAACCTGTTACTTTTTTCTCTTGCATATTAGGGTAGTAAAATCTAAAACATGGTTTAAGTAACAGTTCCTGAAAATTTCATCTTTTTGGCGTGAAGGGAAAAGAAATAGCTGAAAATTCAAGACGAAAAACAGTTTTTTGTGAATAACTCAGAAAATATCCACTTTAGGGCAAGGTTGTGATGCATACACTCACATTATTTTTTAACGTAGATTCAATATCTGCCATAAAAAATGGGGTTCTAATTTGAAAAAAATTGATTTTTCACGATTTTGTCATCCCTAACTTTGAAAGCGATTTTTTCACCCCCTGTATCATGAATCGCAATTTCGATTTTTAAAGTGGATACATCAATCTGACATCTTGAAAAATCCCAAAAATGAAAATTTTCCATCCAAAAACCTCGAAGTTATTCTTGTTTCAGCGGAGCTCTATTTTCGATTTTTTTTTTCGAAATTTCCCGCTCAGAGAGAATTTTCCAACCAAAACTGAAAAATGTTACATCAAAATAACTTGAAATTTTCCAAGTAATCTATTTCTGCAATAAAAAAATGGTGTTCTAATTTGAAAAACGGAAGTTGACGTCATTTCCGGAAAAACCGGAGGTGCTCATGCCTTGAAAATATTTTAGATTTCATCAGCATCGTGAAATACTTATAAGTTCTGAATTTCATGAAAATACGTTCAGTAGTTTCCCGTATAAAAATGGGTGAGGTTCATCGTGAAAGACCCTGTATATGAATGCAGTTTGTACTGTACAGTGACTGTACAATTCAGCGGGACATATACGGTCCGTTTTGATACAGTTATTGCATTACCATCGCTGCAGTGAAGCGCAGCAACGCTGTACAAATTTTGTACAGTTCCTGCGGTTCAGTGTTTGCAATTGACCTTGAACGAAAACTCGTAACTTGCCTACAATATACGAACATAAACATTTCCAATGTTAAAAACATTATTATTATTATAATTATTCAATACAATAAGAGTTGAGTTAATATACCTATAAACTCAATAAAAAATAATAAAGTGACTGAAATGAAAAAAACTAAATTAAAGAGTTGAAATACATTTATCAAGGCGATTCTTAAAAACATTAACCGATGGTGCAGTTACTACGTCAGGTGGCAATCGGTTCCAGCTCTCAAATATTCTGTTTGATAAAAAGTTTTGTCGAACAGTAGTCTTGAACTTCTCCTTGGCAAGCTTGTAAGGGTGGCCTCGCAAATGATTTTGGTTTCTCTTGAAAATCAACTGCAGATCAGCATCAGCGGTCAAAATTGTGGGAATTTTTCATGGTCGAACATTCTTCCATTCCGAATACTAAGGTGAAAACAGAATGAAATAATATTAATTGGTTTTCTTTTTGTAGCCATCCAAAAATTACGCTAGGAGTACCTTTCTTATCTTTATTTTAAAAACTGGTAGCCGTGCGAAGGCCAAAATTGTGCTAATGGGGTGCCAGAATGACCCGGATAGAAATATGAATTTATTAACCAAAAAAATTTTTTTCAGAAAACTTTGGTAGGGTTCGAACTCTCTACTGCTATAATAATAATAATACATAATAATGTTTATTTTCTCGCCAAAAAATCATACATTACAAATATTTGAAATAATAGAATTCTATATATATTGAAAAACAAACATTCTGTTTCCCACAAAAGTTCGAAAACCTGTACGTGGGCAGTACGTATAAAACAAAAAGAATTTTCACAAGAGCGTGTATACAAAGAGGAAAAAAACACCAAAAAAACATTATAATGTCCAATCAAATCAATTTTCACACACAGCCAATACTAAATGAAATTGTTTCTATTTGTGAACATGTACCAGAATGTCCAGAATGATGCAGGCTTACTTCGGATCCACTTTTTTACCTTCTTATTGAACGTTGGTTTTGTCCCAGTTTCCCTGATATCCATTGGAAGTGTATCATAAAGTAAAGGTAAGTAAAGGCTATGAATACGATTTATTCTAATCTTTTGAATTCTGGATACCACAGCAACGCTAGTTAATCGAAAGTGGAGAGTTCGATTCCCAACAAAGTTTTTTGAAGAATTTTTTTATGGTTTTTAAATTCATATTTTTATCCGGGTCATTCTGGAACCCCATTAGCACAATTTTGGCCTTCGTACGGCTTCCAGTTTTTCAAATAAAAATTATGAAAGTACTCCTAGCGTAATCTTTGGAATAGAGGCTACAAAAAGAAAACCAATTGATATTACTTCATTCTGTTTCAACCTCAGTATTCAGAATGGAAGAAAGTTTGACCATGAAAAATTCAACAGTTGTGGCCGATTTTTTTTGCCACTGAAGACATATAAAAAAAAGTTGAGTTCGAATTTTGGAAAATTTTTTCACAGAAAATCTTAGAAAATCTAGTACGTTGAAATAATGTTTTCCAAATTGGCGACCGAGAAAAAAAAATTCCAACTGTGCAGATTTTCCGCCATTTTGAATTTTTCTTCAGAATTTCACACCACAATTAAATTGAGCCTTGAGGCAACCGCTTTTTCACAGCATGCTAATAATGAGGGACATCTTTTTGATTTTGAAATTGCGAAAATTCTGACCAAAGAGACCAATTGGTTCAAGCGTAGTTTCAAGCATATGTTGTTCATAAAAAAAAACACCCTAATTCTGCGAACTTAAGATCGGATATTGGTTCTCTCAACATTGCTTATTCGAATATTATAAAAGAAATGAGGTGAATAGTTTTTCCTCGAATGCACACATTCTAACCCGGCAATTACACTCAGCCCACTTCCACGGCAGGGAGCAGGGAAGTGAGCAGGGAAATGATCAGGGTGAGAATGTAAAATGATATCACCTCACTTCTGCTGCCACTCGTGCTGCTACTCGCGCTGCCGGTCACTCCCTAAATTAGCGGTTTTTCGTGCGGCAGTCAAAGGACCGGCAGCGCAAGTGGCATGGAGTGATCACATTCTGCCCAGTTACTGTCGTGCCTGCGCTGCGTACGTTGTCGTATCAATTGATTGAAATCGTTAATTGTTGCGAAAAATGTCGTAGGAGTAGAGCAACGACAAAATAATAACATTTCTAGAACACCTTGAGAGTGAAGGAGTGATATGGGTTTCTTCTGATGAAAACCATAAACTTAAGCACAAAGTGCACGATGGTTGGAAGGATGTTTGGAATTGAGGAATTAAAGTGAGAAAAAAGTCACTTAGGGCTACATTCAGACCTCTTCTGAAGTCTGGATCAGGTGCAATTTCGTCGTCCGCCATTGCCAAAACTTGATCGCGAGAGAAATGTTTGAGCTGAGTGTAAATACTCACTGCCTTTTCCATGTAATTGAGGCATAACAGCGTATGGATGTTCTGTTTTATTGCATTCGTATTCATGAACCTAGATCCACATGTAGGTATGTCGCGATAATTTGAGACCCCAAGATGAATCAGAAGTTTTTGAATTATTTAACGAGTTTGAATTTTCAGATGATTTTTAATTTGTTATTCATAAGGTGGGTTGGTTGTATGTTTTTTTGTCATTGTTGTTTTCTCTTTGATTTCACTGTTTTAGTTGGTAAATTGCCATTTTCATCGTTTTGTTGCTCTGCTCTTTCTTGAGTTTTAGTTACTTAATTGTCCTAATATATAGATTAATTTTATTGTTCATACCATTGCTCGAATTTCAGCCTGAAGAAGAGAAGAATTTTTCTCGAACCGTAGCTTCGTGAATAGATGTAAATAAACTGTTCCTTAACATGGAAACTGTGTTCTTCATATTCAATAACGTTATGGAAATTTTCATCAAAAGGAAACGCATATGCCAGCAAAGCCGTGGCCATATTACAGATATTTTGTTTCATACATAATTCCAAAATTAATATTTCAGTATCGTAGTGAGTTCATTACAGTACTAAAAACAGTGCTGTAATGAATTCATTACAGCATCGTTTTCAGTTACATTTTTCGTTTTGTAGTTGTCAGCAATGACTTCCGATCCTTTCAAATTTCAGCTGACGTCAATTTGGAAATGTCAATTTTCGTATTTCCTAACATTCACACCAACTGCCAAGATACAATATGAAAGTCACTAGGACCTATAATTTGAATTTTTTCATTGAATTTCACAAAATTTGGGTGAAATAGAGAAAATATCCTGTAATACTCGTTGCAGAATGCAATTCCAATACTCATGCGTTCGAAAACTCGCTCCTTCGTCGCTCGTTTGCGAATTTCGCATTCGTATTGGAATAGGAGCCCATTCTGCAACTAGTTTCAGAATATACTATTTCGAAATCAATAAATATTTCAAAACTTTGCTACAGAAAACTATATTTTTCATTGAACACTGAAATCTTGCGCTCTTATTGAAACACCCTTCAGAATAAACCATAAGGAGTCAAAGCAAAGGAAGAATAAGAATAGTGGTCTGATAAGGATACTGATGGTGAAAAACATCCAGCATAAGGAAAACAAAACAAGACTCGGAAAGAAGAATTAAAATATGCGGATTCATTATCTTATGCAGAGCGTGATCTTGAAAGTGATGGAGTTAAGGATAGAGATTGTCAACAACAATCAAGAGTGATCATGTCAAGAATAGGGAGTGAGGTTTAGGTTCAACGCATTCGAATTGAAACTGCCTTACGATTTGATGTATGGATTATCGGAAGAAAGAAGGATGTATATATCCTCTAACCCGTATGAGTCCAAGAGAAGGCAACATAAGCCAATGACAGGATAAAGAGAAGATATGACCTGCAGGCTAATTCGAAGATATTCAGCGACGGAATCCAAGTTTGATCATTTAACCAGAAACGAAAATTATACGATATTGGGAGGAGCTAACAAAATCATAAAAATGTCAAATGATGTGGTTTGCAGGATAGAACGCAATCCTAGAACGAAGCAATAGGTTTCGAATACTAAATGTGATCTGGGTAATCCGATTTTGAGAGGACGGTAATGTTACGAAAATAGAGTTCAGATCAAGGGAATTGTCAATTGAGTATACGTTTTGAGGATATAGTAAGTGAAAGAATTTGTTGGAAATCGGAGTTTAATAAAGTAATTCGAACCCCAAATCCGTACAATACTTTCATAAGAATGATATTGAATCATGCCCACGAGCTGACAACAGAAAACAATTGTGTTGTTTAAAAAAGGGCGCGATAATATGATTATTCATATTCGATGACCTCTGATTTAAGTACTAGTGGTTCAGAAATCCACTGAACTAATATAAAAAGTGGGTATGTGGATTCTATAAGGTACAAAACTTGTGATTTATAAATATCGGAATACTTCCTCAAAACAGCTCCTTTATAAAATCATCTGTATACAATAAATTATAGAATGATAACAAGGATTTATTGTTCCAATATTAACACTTATCTCAAGAACATTTCCGCGTTCAGTTCTCATTCAGCGTTTTATGAATTCACGCACAATATACATTTAATAATAATTGTCAACTCTCCATATACACTTGAAATGCAAACAAATAACTGTGTAGAACAGCTATCACGTGTTGTTAGGGGGATCGCTCGGTTCTCTATCTAATGCGGTGTCTCCTACAGCCTCCAAAAGCATCTCCTTGGCCTTCTGTTCCCACAGAGTTTTGTTTTTTTCAATATTTCGCGTATTACTAGCTATTTGTTCGTCTGGCCTTCCATATTCTGGAGGATTAGCATAGGGATCGTAGCCCAGTACAGACAGCATCGGTGCTATTTCGGCCATATCGCGCACCACGTCATCGGGTATGTTGCCAACCCATTTAGTTAGTGCTTCAAGATTTACTGGTTTTATCACCTGATCCGAAGATCTCTCCACCCTTGAACAAAGAAAGTATATTAGGAAAAAAATATTAATATTCAGGTACGCTTTTAGGCATGGGTGGTACTCATACCGGCATACCCATAGAATTTAATTTAATAATAAACAAAGTATGCTATTATCTAATAGATATCGAATAGAAGGTAACTCCGCTTCAACAGGGAATAGTATCAAGGTAGAACCGGAATTTATGTATTTATATACAAATGAAATTCTTGAGCACTTTGAGGATAATGAAAATGAAAAAATTTTAAGTATATAAATAAAACATGACTTAATATTCTCAGCAAAAACGAATATTTCAGTATTCACTAACAAAATTCAGTGTAATTGGCCGTACGGCGAAAGGAAATTTCATAACGAGAAAGTGAAGGATCGATTCAAATAAATTTGTGCATATGAAAGGGCAAGTGGCAGTTGACAGGATTAATTGAAATATACCAAAAACAGTGTCATCTAGAATAATAATAATCAAAGAATATGATTCATCTTTGTGAAACCCACCGTATACATATACAGTGTGACCCAGGTCCCAGGGGTCCGTAAGTAATAATAATAATATTTTATTTATTCCAAAAATATTTAGTTACAAATTGAACAAAAAAAGTCTCTAGTGAACAAATAAATAACATTAATAATAGTTATGTAGGCAGTCTCACAAAAGTGATTACTTGTATATGAGATCTGCTTATCATTCCTTTTCTGTTACCATTACCATTCCATAATTTGACAAAAAAAATATATCAGTGTTTCAGTGTTTCATTCCCATCAATCAACAAAAATTCCTCCTATTCAATGATTCATTAAATTCTACTCTCCCTCGTTGCCATATCCAATGCCTCATTGATTTTTTGAAAGTTTGTGATGATCTGTGACTCTTCATATTGTGAGGTATTTCATTATATAGTAGTGGACCAAGGTAAGTAAATGTTCTTTGTCCCATGGTCTTCTTCATATGGGGCACTTTCAAATTAGTTTTCACTCGCAAGTTGTAATCTATATATCTCCTATTATCAGGTATCTTCTTATTTTGGTCAAATTGATACATCAGCAAAGCCCGAGCATAGAGTTGTCGTAAGGTGAACATTCCCGCCATGTCGAGAAGTTCTCCCGTGGGAAAGGTAAGTTTTTTTCTATAAATTATTTTAAGGATCCATTTCTGTATGATCTCTACATGTTTGTAGTAACAGTCAGCCAAGCCCCCCCATACAAGTACCCCATACGACAAATGAGGCTCTACCAACCCGTAGTAAACTTTTTTGAGTTCATTTTCTTCACATATATTCCTCAAGTATTTGAACTTTCCAATCAAACTCCTGATTTTAGATATAACATATTCAGAGTGTGCTGCCCATCTCAAATGATTGTCCAATATGACCCCCAAATATTTTATTTTATCAGTTGACGTAATTGAAAGAATACTGTCATTAAACTGCACCTTTAGCTCCTTGAACCTCGGAAGACCATTACTATAGCTGGTTAAATTCATTAATTTTGTTTTGTCCATATTTATTTTAACTTTTTTTAGTGCAAAAAATTCCATGACTTCCAGAAAAATATCCTGTGATTTTATCTTCAATTCATCCCATGTATTAGCTCTTATAAGAATTGCTGTATCGTCCGTGAAGCTGATTATGTCGGCGTCCAGGTTTATAGAAAAAAGTTCATTCATATACAAGAGGAACAAAATCGGTCCGAGCACTGTTCCTTGCGGTACACCATGGGCAACAGTTGTTTCTTGGCTTGTTGAGTCTCCAATTTTGACTGATTGTCTTCTTCCATTTAAGTAGCTTTCGAACAGTTTATAAGCAACTCCTCTCCATCCCATGCATTCCAATGTCTTAAAAAGTTCTTCATGGTTGACAGTATCAAAAGCTTTAGCTAGGTCTATAAAAATTCCTAGAGTCGGTAGATTCTTATCCATCGAATCTGATAATAATAATAATAATAATAATAATAATCTGCCACTCCACCTGCTGGCTCGACCACCGTGAGGAGGACTGCCCGCAGGGGAGCTCGCAACGCACGTATCCAGTGTAGCCGCGAAATGAATATTGAAGTGATGCGAGCTTTTCATTACGTGAACGATTGCGAGGACAAACCACTTCTTGGATGGAGAAGAGAAATCTTCAAGGGATCGAATTATCCCAGAAGATCGCGATGTGCACAGCAGGCTGTGGATTTGCAAACCTATCACATCGTGCGGAAATTTCTGAACTAGTGGGAGGAACTGAAATGTTTTTTCACTGGTTCATATAAGAATTACCAGCTCAAGCTGAGAACGGGAGACCGATGAAGAATAATAATCTCTTACCGCACGGGTGTGGTGGGGTTTCTGCCACGTCACATGGGGGGTGGCGTCCCCACGGCCCGAGTCACCTGGGCCACCAAGGGTGGATGGTGGCAGGCCCGTGAACGAGAGGTGGAGGCCGATATCATGGCAGAGGATCGAGATGCCACTCCACCTGCTGGTTCGACCACCGTGAGGAGGACTGCCCGCAGGGGAGCTCGCAGCGCACGTGTCCAGTGGAGCCGCGAAATGAATGTTGAAGTGATGCGAGCTTTTCATTGCGTGAACAATTGCGAGGACAACCCACTTCCTGGATGGAGATACTCCCTCTGTACCGAGTACACCGGGAGGCATCTGGAATCGAATTATCCCAGAGGATCGCGGGATGTGCACAGCAGGCTGTGGATTTGCAAACCTATCACATCGTGCGGAAATTTCTGAACTAGTGGGAGGAGCTGAAATGTTTTTTCACTGGTTCATAGAAGAATTACCGGCTCAAGCTGAGAACGGGAGACCGATGAAGAATAATAATCTTTATTAGTCCAGTCGATCATTTACATGATATAAGACAAGTCAAACAAAAAAAAACACCATCACACGAATATTTCTACATTAAACCAACAGTCATACCAGCAACATAATTAGCCAGCTAAAAATTCCTCAACTGTACAGTAAGTCCCCTCACATAGGAAATTTCTCAATTTATTTTTGAAGCCACTAAAACTACAGTCGTCCTTTATATACTCAGGCAGAGAGTTGAAGAGTCTAATCCCAGCAAACAAGGGACAACTTTCGTAGAGTGCAGTATTGTGTTTAGGGGTTCTAAACAATGCCCCATGTCTCGTCGGGTATGAATGAGAATCAGCCACCTTAGGCACGTTAACTGCATTTTTTTTAAAGTAAATTATACACCTATAGATATAAATACAGGGAAGCGTTAGAACTCTGAACTTCCTAAAATACGGCCTGCATGAATCTCGCGATCTCACATCGAAAATGAGACGCATTACACGTTTTTGAGCTATAAAGACTCTCGATGCAAATGTGGAATCACCCCACAAAACAACATTATAAGATAAATGGGAGTAAAACAGAGCATAATACACCGAAAGCAGCTGTTTAGTATCCAATACCTGTTTCAACTGCATCACTGCAAAAAAACTCTTATTAAGCTTTGCACAGATATGTTCAATATTGCTTTCCCAACTCATATTACCGCTTATATAAACGCCCAGAAACCTGGTTTCTTGACATTGACAAAACTGCCATCCACGACCAGGTGCACTGCCTTAAGAGATTTATTCCTAGTATGAAATTGCATTAAAATGGTCTTATTGACGTTTACTATCAACGAATTACTTTTACACCATGACACGAAACTGTTTGCAATTTTGTTCAGTTTATGTTCAAGCTCCTCCTGAGTTTCCGCACTAACAGCAATCGACGAGTCATCCGCATACAAGACCATGCACTCCGAGTCCACAATATGGGCAGCCACGTCATTTATAAACAAAATAAAAATTAGAGGTCCAAGGATTGACCCTTGCGGAACTCCATAGTCAACTTTATACCGATCAGATTTAGTATTATCATATTCGACGATCATTGTTCTCCCCTTAAGAAAGGAAGCGAGCCATTCATGAAAACATCCTCTAAATCCGAAGGCCCACAGCTTATCCAGTGCCCGATCTATGCCCACTACATCAAAAGCATGATATCCTCGAAATCAGGTTTGCAATGGCATCTTGGGTCGATCTGTTTTTTTGGAAACCGAATTGTTTTTCGGACAGCAGCCTGTATTTATCTAGGAAACCAATTATTCGATTTTTTCGAATATTTTTGCTAATGATGATGTTAAAGTAATTGGTCGGTAGTTTGTTACATTTAGTCTATCACCTCCTTTGTAGATTGGAGTTATAACCCCCTTTTTCAAGGTATCTGGAAAAGTTCCGTTCTTGATACTAAGGTTTATTAAATATGTAATGGGTGCCGAGAGGTAACTTGAATTATCCTTGAAAATTTCTGCCTTAAGTCCATCATGGCCTGGGGACTTATTATTCTTGAGTTCCTTAATCACTTTCATAACTTCATCTTCATCTGTTTCCAAGATCACGATGGAACCATTATTTCTCTGTTGGTTAACCTTCATTTTCCCATTTTTCCTATATTCGATTAGTCCCGTCAACTTTTCGCCTATGTTCGTGAAATGTTTACTGAATTCTTCGACTATCAACGCTTTTTCTATCAAGATGGCTTCATTATCATTCCTTATCTTAGTGATGGGTTGGATCCCAGTTTTAGAACGATTTACAAAATTCCAAAGTCCTTTCGAGTAATTTTTGTTTTTTTCTATTTCTTGCCTGTAATAGCATTTTTTGGCATGTTTTATCAATAACTCGAGTTTATTTTTGAACTTTTTGAACTTATTAGGGATATCCACATTACCTGGGTTCTTAGACATCTCCTTATATAATCTATTCTTTTCAATTACTGATTTGATTAGTCCTTTTGTAATCCAAGGATTTCTTTTTCTTTCTAATTTCCTTAGTTTGATTGTTTTAACGTATGGTCCGAAAGTTTTGGGAAACATTTTAAAAGCATATAACTCTGAATTAAATAATCTCATATTTTTATCGAATTATTCAACAATTTAACTTAACTATCCTTATTATAAATCAAAATTCAAGTAACAGACAAGGGACCATTATTTTCGATTTGCCTAATTATTCCCCTGACACGTTGCTTCTCAATCAGACCAGGTGAAATTTTTCCCAAAACTTTCGGACCATACGTTAGTACATTCTTTAAGCTTGACTTGTAAATGTTCAATGAATGAATTCCACGCTAGATTACTATCCTCAATCTTATATAGTGTTTCCTATTTTTCCTTTCTTAACTTCTCAGTTAAGTCATTATAATTTGTTATTTCTTTAATATAGTTCCTTACTTGAACCACAGGCTTGGTGGCCGTCTCCACTGTAACCTCAATGAAAATCGAATAATGATCGGTAATAGTTGAGCGGACTATTACAGGTACAAAGCATTCTTTTCTGAGCCCACTCTGCAAGAAAATGTGGTCAATACAGGATGTGGAATCAGAAGTTATCCTAGTTATTCCGTTAATCATTGATGAGAAACGATTTTCCATCATAGTTGAAAGGTACAACTCCGACTCAATTGTTTTCTTCGAAATATCGATATTTATATCTCCCAAAAAATACACAACGTCAATCTCACCATTTCTGTTGCAGGCCTCCAGGTAGTCCCCCAGGTCCATAATGAAGTCTCTGCATGGCAAGCTTGGAACCCTGTATACGCAATAAACTTGAATCCTTTTCCCACGAAATTTCACATTTAACACAACCAGCCTTACCGCACCAAGTTCGATAATGTCATAATCATACTCTAGATTGTTTTTAACAAATACCACAAGACCATCGTTCTGGTTATTGACACTGTAATTATATATAGTCTTAAATCTCTCCATATTATACAACTCAATGTCTTTTATTTTCCAGGTCTCTGAAAGGACCACACAGTCAATCTCGTATTCAGACTGAGTTAGGAGAATCTGAAACTCATCAAAGTTTTTAGATATACTTCTTATATTGTTATGTAGTACTCTGAAGTTCTGGAATTTACCGTTATTTAGGAGTGGCTTAAGTTCATTAAGATTTTCGATTTGTATTGTACTTATCTGTTCACTTTTAAAGTCTCTCACGAATTGATCCATAAATCCCGAAATTAATATCAAAATCCAAAAAACAAGCAAACAAATCTGCTACTCCCCTCTCAACGATCACAATCAAATCACATTTCCTTGAGTGAGTCGACCTGTCGATCGCTCAACACCTGCACTATTTTAGAATTTTCACTCCTTCTACAGAGAACCTTCCCCTCCTTAATCCATATATAAGCCGAATTTTTCGCGTTACAATATTTTAAAACTATTTCGTCCGTTTTGAAATATTCGTGTTTTCGCGTCGAACTGGTGACGTCACGCACCAAATGGTTCAAAATAATTTGAAACGGTTTGAAAGCAGGTAGCGGAATAGTTCGAACTGCAGTTTGAAGTTTGGAATCAGCTGATTGAAGAATATAGGTTATGTTTGTTGGATTTATTTTGTTTTCACCGTTTTTATTTTGAATAAATAATAATAATAACTGTTCTTCATTGCATTGAATATTATTTGAATATGACAGCTTTGTTTTTAGAATGCATTGTAACCTGTGACTGTGAAGTAATAAATCACTTCGAGTAGAGCACACCTTTGTTTTAGAATTCTGAAATATTATTTAGTTTTGAAAATGTATGTTCAAATTTTTGAAATTGATTTTAGGGCTTCTTCCTCTTAATTCAATCAATATGAATATTGCATATATTTTTTTCAACAAGTCGTTAATCAGGGCAAGAACATTCAAATTCATTATAAACTGATTGGAGTCAATTTGAAAATACAAGATTTAATACAAATAAACACACCTAGAATTATAAATATTTCTAATATTATGTGCGTGTATCATGTTTCTAACTTTTAAATTCATAAATTGAATTGACATTTCTATGAGACGTCACCGTTTTGGCATTTTAGCGATGCATGAACTGGTGACGTTTACTTCGAAATGTTTTTGAAATAGTTTTGAACCGTGATTCACGCGAAAAAATGGCTATACTTATATCCAACATTCTTCAATTCTTTTGCTTTTTTGAATAGATCCCGTATCGCCTTTGGCAGATCCTCATTAATGAAAATGTTGCGTTTTTCACCATCCAGTCCCATGTTTTCCGAGTTCAGCATTCCCCTAGAATTTCTTTTCATCAACACTTCATTTCGAACACTTTCATTTTGAAATGTGACTATGATTGGTTTCATCAGGTTTCCCGAAGGAATCACCTTAGTTTTAATATCTTCATCTTTCAAATTAACCTCTAAATTATTCAAAACCTTAACAATTTCAGACTTCTCTGTTTGTTGATTCAATTGGTAAATCGAGGGATTCGATTTACCAAATGAATCAACGAACAGAGGAAGTGGGGGAATTACATCAATTAATTCAAGAATTATTGAATGAGCACCCAGATCGGTTTCAAATGTATTTCAGAATGACCAAAGACTTATTCAATTTTTTACATGGGCTTATTAAAAATGATATTTAGAAGCAAAACACTGATTTGTACCGAAGAAAGTTTCACTTCATTAGCAAGGCACACACGAAAGGGAAATCTGTAAGATCTGATCGGCAGTCCAGATCTGTAACAGATCTGGACTGCGGATCGGATCGCTCCCGCTGATCTGGTCCGTCGCGGATCAATGAGATATATGATCCGCGACGGACCAGATCAGCAGGAGCGATCCGATCCGCAGTCCAGATCTGTTACAGATCTGGACTGCCGATCAGATCTTACAGATTTCCCTTTCGTGTGTGTCTAGCTAATATCAGACGTGATATCACGTGGGGTCAGAAAATGTAAATTTGCGGAATATAGATCTCGCGTGCTATCAAGGTGCAGACACATTGTTATCACGTCACGTCACATCACGCGAGGAAATGGGAAGAAGATATGGAGAATATAGCTGCTTTTACAGTTGCTGGTGATTCTCATAAAAGGGATTCGATTTACCAAATGGATCAACGAACATGGGAAGTGGGGGAATTCCATCAATTAATTCAAGAATTATTGAGTGAGCACCCAGATCGGTTTCAAATGTAAGTCATATTGACATTTCACATAATATTAGACGTAATATCACGTGCATTCAGAAAATGTAAATTTGCGGAATATAGATCTTGCTTGCTTTCAGTGCTATGACGTGACAGCAGATACAATGTAGCAAACATTTTTACTACATTTTGATTCCGTAGTAGTACAATCACCCAGTTTAGTTATGATGATTTGGCTTCACTATTTATTATTGAAAGGTGTGTCTCTCTTCCTATGCTCTAAGTTCCATGCATTATCGTGGTTGCACATTTTGGGAAGATGACGTGATGTGACGTGACGTGATGACAATGTGTCGGCACCTTTAGTGCTATAACGTCACAGCAGATACAACGTTGCGAAAATTTTTACTACATTTTGATTCCGTAGTAGCACAATCACCAAGTTTAGTTCTGATGATTTGGCTTCACTATTCATTATTGAAAGGTGTGTCTCCTCTTCCTATGGTCTAAGATCCATGCATTATCGTGGTTGCACATTTTGGGAATATGACGTGATGTTGCGTGAGCTCACGTGACGTGGTAACAATGTGTTTCCGCCTTTAGTGGCAAATCCAAAGATGTATGAGAAAGGGGGGTTGCCATTTAAGGAAAAACCGAATCTATATACTCCATTCACTTCTATAAAGTATCCCGGTTAGCTATGATTTAGGTTTATCAAGTTCTTTCACTTAAAACTGACGCAGGTTGGCACTCGTGAAAATCTATTTACTCTTTTTTAACTTTGTAAATGGAGTTAGTTCTTCTAAGCTATAACTGTGACACAGCTTTCGTAGTACGTACTACTACATTTTCATACTGGTGTATTTCTAGTTGTGCAAAAGGGTATTTAAATGTCTTCTGCAGGTGTTTCTTGAGAATTTTGAAAAGTGGGTCCGTCAGTTCCGTTCGTTTTTCTGGGTTTTTCGAGTACTCTTATTATTTTTCCGAATAAACTATCAGACTATTCTGTCCATTATTTTTCAGTGAAATTCCAATACTCGCTTCTTGATTTCCGTGAAAGAAAATAGCATAACTGAATCTTCCAACCATTTTTATATACGTGAAGGTCTTTGAAATTATTGAATTCACATAATATTTTCTCAAATTCATTATTTTCCCAAAGTAAATGAACATTTTGATAAATACGTAATTGCTACGATTTTTATGTAGAAACGTGAAACGACTACGTTGCGGGCGTATCTGAAAGTGGAATGACCATAACGTAACATTTTCTAAATATACGCGGTGAAATGTGTCAGAATTTCATGGCAAACAAGGATACTTTATAAAAGTGAATGGGGTATAAATACAGAGTGTAACAGCCAAATGGAATAAATTCGATAACGAATAAATGAGGGTGTGTTGGGAAAAACGCTCGGACACGTCGATTTGTAATTTTAAATGCACATATTTTTCAAGAAAATAATATTATATAGGGTGTTCCATGTGAACGTGGCCAACAACAACTTTCTTATTTCAAATGCAACCCCCTGTATATTATTTTTTTTGGATTCTTCAGAGAATTCTAGACACAATTCATGCACAATGTCCTATACCTATCTTTAACTATTTCGGAAGTGTTTTCAGATTAGAAAGAAATGCTATCTCCAAAAGGAATCGTTGTGAACACATCAAGAGTTTATCAGATACATCGCGTTCATTGATATAAATATCAACAACCACCATGGATCCTTAACGAACTTGCCATATTCTTCATCCAGGGATCCATGGCAGTTGTTGATATTTATATCAATGAACGCGATGTGATGTATCTGATAAACTCTTGATGTGTTTTCAGATTTATTGCAAAAATCAACGTTTTAAATAAAATTTTATTTCACAAATTCGGTACATTACACTTAAAACCTAATAAGTAATACTGATTATTTCTTAATTATTAAAAAAAAAACAAAAAAAAACATTAATGTCAATGTAGGAAATGTTCAAAATGCTCGCCGCGAACGTCTTGGCAACATGCTAATCTGGTGTAGAATTGTATTCTAACGTTACTCAACATTTCAGGCGTGACTGATCTAATCGCAAGCGTGATTCGGTTTTTTAGGTCGTCTAAGTTTAAGGGTTTCGTTTCGTATACAATACTTTTGACATATCCCTACAAAAAGAAGTCTAATCGTGTCAGATCAGGAGATCGTGCTGGCCATTCTATCAACCCGCGCCTTCCTATCTAACGATTTGGAAAAATTTGGTTCCAGTACTGCCGGACATTGATTTGGTAATGGGGCGGTGCTCCATCTTGCTGAGACCATATTATATTGGCAGGAACTTGTGGATTTGCTGGATCAGGATATAAGTTCATCAAAGTTGGTACGACATTATTTTGGAGTAGTTCTAAATATTTTTCTCCATTCAAGTTGCCGTCAATGAAAAAGGGACCTACGATATGATTTCCAACAATTCCTGCCCAAACATTAACATTTTCAGGATATTGCGTATGTTCTTCTCTCATCCAGTGAGGATTCTCATCAGACCAATAGCGGCAATTTTGACGATTAACATGACCGTGTAGTGTAAATGTACTCTCATCAGAAAACGAAACATTTTCTGATTGGATCACATTGTTATCTAATATTGCCATCATTTGCTCACAAAAATGCGTTCTCCTATCGAAATCGTCTTCTATGAGCTCCTGAGTTGCCATCATTCTATAGGGATGAATCTTACTTTCCTTCAATATTCGAAATATTGACGTTGTGGCTGACAGTGAACAGCGGGGCTACTTTTGGAACAGAATTATGTGGGCTTTTTTGAAACTCAAGCATAATATCCAATTTCGTATCATCACTATTGGCAGCAATTTTTTTTATTTGTCTTACATGACCAAGCTCTCGAAACTGCTTTTCTATTTTGCTAATTGGTCTTTGGGATATAGGCGGCAAATTTGGAAATTTTTCGTGAAATAAGCGAGAAACTTCCATTTGTGTCCGTGTGAAATCCCCATAACCAATCATTTGAAGAACGGTTATTTTGTGCATTTCTGTTAACTGAACCATTTTTCTAATATTATTACGTACAGTTATCGAAATTCAAAAGACAACAGCACTTACACTGATCGCTTATTGTCATGCAAAAAGCCAACGTGTTACTAAGGCTATGAGAATAAACAAATCTGTTTTTGTTTTTTTTTTAATTTCTTCTCAGTAATGGTTTTTGCTTACTTTCTTCATATCTAGAGGTGAATGGGAAATAAGTATTGAGGGTAATGTATCGAATTTGTGAAATAAAATAATTTTCATTTAAAATGTTAATTTTTGTAAGAAATCTGAAAACACTTAATATTTCCGAAAAAGTTGAAGATAGGTAAAGGACATTGTACATGAATTATGTCTAGAATTTTTTGAAGAATCCAAAAAATAAATAATATACAGAGGGTTGCACTTGAAATAAGAAAGTTGGTATTGGCCACGGTCGCATGGAACACCCTATAAAATATTATTTTCTTGAAAAATATGCGCATTTAAAATTACAAATCGACGTGTCCGTTTTTCCTAACACCCCCTCATTTATTCGTTATCGAATTTATTCCATTTGGCTGTTACACTCTGTATGTATGTATTGCATTTTTGAATATCCTCTTTATGGATAATAATATAAAAATCAAGTTGATAGCTTGAATAGAAACAAAGTTATGGACCAGTTATACGCCCCTGTATTTATAATAGTTTGATAATGCGAAGCGATACGTTTGATTAAAGGAGAGAGTACACATAATGGTCAAAAAATGTCCATTGATCTTTTTTTATAAGCTAGTATGTGTTTCGTTTTTCAATTTTGTGATGTTTCAACTTGTGGTATTCTTACTTATTTTATTGAAACTTATTAGATTTGAACCCATCACTGTTCAATGTGTGATATTTTAAATTGTGATACTATAATTATAATGTTATATTGTTTTTGATGTATTTTAAAAGGCTGAGACCAATAAGTGTAAAAACAGATTCACCTACTAGCTGACATAAAGAAAAAGTTGGAAATGATATTTTGAAGGAAACATTTTCTGAATATTGAACGAGATGAGAATTATTCGCTTAGCGAAATATTTTATGTCATTGCAGGACAAATAGTGTCCGAAACATCGTCGAAGTTGTGTAAATTTTAACATAATAATAATAAGTGCTCTTTATTGTCTATGCAATGGGCCATCGCCCAAGGGTCTTTCAGTCTGTAACATGAATATATAACATTTTCAAAATTCCCCTTATCATTCGAATAATATTAAATGTGGATGTAATAACTCATCAGATTGAAGTTGAGTTTTCCCGGATCGCTTTTGTCCCCTCCCCTACATTTTATATTTTAAAGATATAGGATATTAGAAACCCATATCTTCGAAACAATTATTTCGAATGAATTTTATTTTGGTGCATATTTATTATACTCAACACTTACTTGCTCAAAGTGATTCCGTTATTAATGAAATCTTGGTGGTGTAGAACAGATTCATTCCAGGGTATTTGAAGAAAACCTAATACTTTTTCCATCCATTTTTTTGGATGGAGTACAAGTTGTTCGTAAGGGACTCTCAGGCACTTCGAGGATCCTAGTTCATTACACTGCTTGTTCATCGCCTCAACGACAGTGTTCCATTTCTTCAAGCATTGCCTGTAGCTCGTAAGATCGAATCCTGTTATAGTGACCTGAAAAAAGGAACATTTATTGAATTTCATTATTTGACGAATTCCAAATACATACATAACGTTATACATATTCGCATTCACGTATTCCGGTCAAGTTGGATATATTTACAGGGTTGGGATAAAGTATGAAACCAGGTGAATGTCGTTAGAATGGAAAAGACCATTTTTCAAGCGAGTAAAATGAAACATAACGCATCTGATGCCATTTTTCTGTTTACTACTTACTCGGGAAATATACTCAATTTTTAAATGGGAAATCCTGTATATTTTGCAGATTTAGAAGGACCCCGTTATATTTAGAATCAGTCCAACCACGTTCAGTGGAAATACTTCGTGAAAATGAGAAATAAATCACTTGATGTGAAAACTATTATCACAAGCTTGGCACAAAATTGTATCGTCGTAACGATCTATTTTCTTTAAACAACGGGAGCAACTTGAACCACGTACTTGCGACATGTTCATCAAATCGGAAACTTCGATATTTATGCAAATCAAGATGGCTTCACCCATTAGGGAAAAAGACCCAAATCTGGTGTTTCCCGGAATTACTTTATCGGAATCTTGCAAGATTCCGACCCAAATCTCTAAAACTCTGGTGTTTCCTGGAATTACCTTGTCGCAATCTCGAGCATCCGAAAAAGAAATTATTTAGTAGATAATAATATAAGAAAAAAACAAAATGAAAAAAATAGGGTACGTAGGATATAAAATGTTTATGACAGTTGCAAATCATAACAGAAATTTTGCGCTAGAGTTTCTGAGGAAAAAAGTTCTAATGTGGGAATTGCTGACTCAAATTATTGAATCATTTCTATCCAGTACCATCTACAGTCCGTTCTGAGTATGATCCTGGCAATCTCTTAGGGCGTTGAAATGGAGCGTGGTTATGACCGTTTAACCAATTGGAGCTTTATTGTGCGCAAATCAGACGATTTTGTTTGTTTACAAAGCTCCTTCTTATAATTTGAACGGACTATAGTATTCACCGGCATCCAACTACGTGGAATCCCGAACGCTTCGGCGAGTGATCTTTCGGTGCGTATACGTTTGCCATACATAATAACACAGAAAACGTATACGCACCGAAAGATCACTTGCCGAGAATAAGGGCCCCGATGACCATTCACGTAGATTCTTTGCGAGCGTCCATGGGATGCTGGGTGCGAAGTGTCATAAAAGATCATAAAACGCCTGGGCCGCCTGGCTCTGGACTCTACTAGCGCGTTCCACTTGGCGCTCACAACGATCAAAATGCTCCATTAGCCGTTCCACATGGCGACTACGGTCGTTGTGAACGCGGCGAATACGTCACTCATGACGTCATTGTTTTCGCCCACGCCAAGCTCACAACGACACATACGAAGACGTGGGTCTTTGCGGTCGTTCGAGGATTGGGGACCACAATCTAGTCCGTTCCACTTGTATGTTTGATTGCAACGATCGCGATCAGGAGCATTGTGAGCGCCAAGTGGAACGCACTATACGTGAGTGGTCATCAAGTACAGTTTTACGGTACCATAAACTTGTGTACATTAAGGTTCTTTCAAAAATGATTCATAGATCTTGCGTTTGCTCAAGGCACGAATTCAGTTTCTCTTTCGGCTGGAAAAGTGTTAATTAACTTTTTATTTCAATTGCGGTGACAGGTGAGTAAAACACCCCATTTACTACATACGTGCATCCTTTTCGTTTCCTATTGGAGGATGAGATTTCGCCCCTATTGTACGCATAGAAATGAATTATATATCGTCTCAATTTCGAGTCATCTGTGGGTTGAACCACTACTCCTCTGAGGAGCTCACATAAAGACTGGTTATAGCATCTATCGACGCTTTCGGTTATTCAAGTTTTCATTCCATGTCTCTGCATGCATCAGGAATTATTGGTATAGCATCGCTGGGCAAAATGCCACAAAATGAATCGTTTCCATATTCTCTTTTGTGGAGAATATCTGGATCAGATAATTCATTCTGAATGGAACCTTTCGGGATTCAACATCCGAAAATAATTTGGATTCGGATAGCTCTGCTACTTTTACTTCATCAGTTCACTTTATGAAAGGAATTTTTGTATTGGAAATGATGAATTTGCACGAATTCTATGAATTGGAAATTATATGAAAGAAAATGTATAGGTATGGTATTTTTTAAAATTACAAAATACAAAAATAGTAAGGCTGAGAAGATCTATCAATTCCATTGCTTGAGTACTCATAGGCCAACAAAGAAAATATATGGATCACACAGAGTGTCACGGTTCTATTTTCTGTTTTGTCGATTAAACCTTTCGCGCAATCTGAGGAAAGTTTCGAGTAACACGGGTTAATTTCAGGTTTATGTAGCGTCATGGGATTCTGTTGTCTGTATCGAGTACACTACTGTTTGCCTTTGGATCTCTGGTTAATTATGTGGTTTGCTGGATCTTGACACGGCTGTAGATCTTGATGGTGAGGGATGTTAGCTGGTGATATTTCAGTATTGGAAATGACTTTTTTTCTCGGGTTAATTTTTCAAAAATTATTCTCGCTTCATCATCTATGTCGGTTTCAGTTCAATTTGATATATGTACTGTATGTTTACTATTATACGAGAATACAGGTTAGTTGTTATGGTTATGGTTTAAATTATTAAATTTTGAGATTGAATTTTTCAATGATAGATTTGTATTGATGCTAGACGATGACGTGATGTTGAGGGCTTCTTTTATTTTCTCTGTTCTTTGGGTTTCGAATAGTTGGAATTCTTCGAGATTGTAAAGTATGCTTAGTTGTGAGCAACACGTTTGGCACCATGAAGGATAATATTCTATTATATAACAAGTACTGGGGAGTTTCTCTTCTGTATCTTTTGCTTTGATTTCTTAAAGTTCTCCATTTTTTATTTCAAGAAATCGAGGTTGTAGTTCGTGATGAATGTGCCTAGAAATTTCGAGTTAGTACTTCGACAATATCCTCTCTGTCGTTATATTTTGGTTTAGTTTTTCTATTGCTGTTGTGACCTATTTCCTTTTATTGTCATTAATAGTCTTCATTTTTTCCAACACTTGTTTTTTTACTGCAATAGGTGGAAAGTTGTATTACCAGGTCTTGCCATGATTTTTTCTTGCTCTGCTAGAGTACGTCATGCTAGAGCTATTTGTTTCTAGAATTCCATCAGATTTTCTGTCGTGTTTTTCTTTTTGGATTCATAGAGTGCTTCTTTACATTCTGGTTTCCACCTTAGAATGGAGTACTTCTCCTTGTATTCTTTTTGTCCCTCAACAAACTTTCCTGCGGCAACTAAGTGTTGAAAAAATATTCTGTAGCAGCGATATTAATGTTGTTGATACGTTGAAAGTCTTTTAGTTCTACGTCTAGGAAATCAGTGGAAGCACTGATTCACTTTGGAACTCTCACATGTCATTTTTTGCTTTGCCTGCCTGCGTAATTTTTATGGGGAGATGTTACTGTCGTACGAACTACCTATACTATCCTATATATTCAAGTTATAGACATTATGGAAACGATGAAAAATATTGATTCAAAAGACTGATATGGTTAAGGTATTGATATTATCGGAAAGTATATTAACATTCTTGTATATGGTTCTGCAAAACTCTTATAAAATTGCATTATGAACTATGTGTGTCCTTACTGTCATAAAATTGCGAAAATAATTCCCTTGTTTAAGCACTGGCGGATCAAGACAATTTTTCAGAGGGGGTATGAATTAATTTATTGAAAATATCAGGGATCGTTTGAACTACTATCAAGGAATTTTGGCTAATTTCGAGGTCCAAGGAGAGGCATGGCCCCTATGCGCAGATCTCGATTCTCACCAAAACTGAGCTTTGATTTTCATTGGCTCTTTATCCATATTGGAATTATGAGATATGTATATGTTTGGAACTAATGACTTAGTTTCCGAATGTCAATTCGGATTAAGAAAGAATAAGAGTACCACCAAAGCTATATTGACTATTGAGATTCATAAATGAAACCATCAAGTGTTTAGGAGAATCCTATAACTCCTATAATATTTTCTATGGATCTTGCGTAGTCGGAGTTTCGGAGATCACCAATAGCATTGAATACGACGGCTTGTTCTTTTTTTGGAAATTATTGTGTCGGCCTAGTCATTATGGCATTGGCGTATGATGTACTCCGTTTGTCTCCTGGAAGTTCAGCTCGAGTAATAGAATATCGTGTGTGATTCCTTAAGTGGTCATCCTTGTCTTCAACATATTGTTGTAGGTGGAAAGATGAGTAGTGAAAACATATGTTTTTCCTCGACAATTTTCCTTCGGAAATTTCGAAAAATCTATCCGAGTATTCAAAAGAAAAATCAGTGCAACCTTAATAGATAGATAGGTAGCTAGATATATGTCTTTATTTCAGATGATATCTTCTTACAGGAAAACACAAAATGAAATAACTAGTACAAAACAAGATCTCAACTAGCACCTAAATAATATAATGAATCTCAAAATAATGATTTCCTCGATCTAACGAATTTTTTCCTAATCCCCTTGAATCTATATATATATTAAAAGAAAGATGTTGGTTACACCATTCATAACTCGAGATCGGATGGACTGTTTGTTACGAAACTTCATAAATGGATTCGTCTGCGGTCTGGTTATTATAAAATACAATAAAACCTCAAATCGATGAAAATTTTACTTATACAGAAAATGCTTTTCCTGCTTTTGAGTAAGGCCACTAGGTGTCGCTAAAGTTACAGGTACGTAGCAATTACTTTATTACCATAATGGTAATACAGTCACTGTAAGTTACGCTACCGCTTATTTGTAGGTAAATCGAAATTAACTTTGAATTTTGAAGAGATATTTTGAACCATAACAGTACCTACGTATTGTTGAGGTGAATAAAACTAGAGTGGAACCTCGATATAACAAATTTCAGACCAATCTCACCTCAATAAAACAAACCTCAGTTTAACGAATTACTTGATATAACGAAGTTCTACTTGTTCCCTTCCGATTTGTTATATCGAGGTTCCACTGTGAAAGTAGGCGTATAAGGAGTAAGTATTCGTAATTTCACTCATCGGAAATAAGGAATTAGCATCAATAAAGTACCTACTGTTCATTCACTAACTGTTCAGTACTAGCGAAACTAACTGTCGTCGTCTTGGGTGGCAGATGCACGTGCCAGTCCGCCTACTAGCATAGTCCTTAACTGTGTATTTATCAATATAGGTACGTATAATCTATACTAATATTATAAAGAGGAAAGATTTGTATTTTTGTTTGTTTGATACGAATAGACTCAAAAACTACTGGACCGATTTCAAAAATTCTTTCACCCTTTGAAAGCTACATTATCCCTGAGTGACATGGGCTATACTTTTCACCCGAAAAAATTAAGGATACCTACTATAGCTTCAATAATTACAAAAAAATCAGCCAAAATCAGCTATTTTCACGTGCACTGCAAAGACCGTGAGACTTACGTGGATACAATGTATGACGGAAATGTACCTCTTGAATATTTCTACAAAAAAGTCCGGGATAGCATGTATCTATCTTTCAAGATTGACTTGCTATTACCTGTTTATGGTAATCAGATGTTTTCCAAAATTATGCACTATTTGGGAGTGTGTTTTTATGAATTGGGTATTGATCCTAATCCAACCTAATACGTTATTTATCCCCAGTATTTAATTTAGAACAAAATTGCCCTTCATATCATACAATTACAACGAGTACATCAAAAGATATGGCAGGTTGAAGTTTTGAAGATGAAACCGCCGCGTGAAACAAATTTCTACTCGGGCGAAGCTGGGACGGCCTGCTTGTTATTGGATAATAATATTTCCAACTTTTCTCAGTGACCGGGTATTGTTTGTCAGTAAATACTTATTTGTCAGTAAATACTTATTTGTCAGAACCTAAATACTCTTGAACTGAAGATGACTGCTACTGTTTGCGAAATGTATATACAGATATGGATAATTTAGTTGGAAATACTGGGGTTTCAGTACAAAATTCGAGCAGTCTTCTAGTCCAGTTGACCAGTGGAAGAATCGAAACCTCAGTGCGATTCGATATCGAATAAGCGGCTGGTGCCTAGTTTTATGGCAGTTTGTAGTGGGGATGCCATAGCGCAACGATCTAGGTCCTAGGATCTCGGATCGAATTAGATTAGAGGAAGCAAATGAAGCAATCAATAACACTCCCAACGCGCGAAATGATGGATGTGTTATCATGTCCGTTGAAAATGAATACCACAATTTTATTTCATTCTTATCGGAGGAATTAATTTGCCTCAATGAATGACACAAAAAATTGTGGAAATAGCCGAACGTGAAGGTATCGGCCTATCTTCAAAGGCAACAATAATAGTATTAGTATATTCTAAAACTAGTTGCAGAATGGGCTCGTATTCCAATACGAATGCATGGGCGTTGGAATTGCATTCTGCAACGAGTATTAGACGATATTTTCTCTATTTCAACCAAATATTGTGAAGTACTATCGAAATGCAATGAAAAATTCAGATTATAAATACTAGTGACTTTTGTATTGTATCTTGGCAGTTGGTAGTTTTACGAAAATTGACATTTCCATATTGTCATGTGTTGAAATTTGATAGGATCGGAAGTCATTGTTGACAACCACAAAACGAAAAATATAACTGAAAACAATGCTGTAATGAGTTCATTACAGCACTGTATTTAGTACTGTAATAAACTCATTACGATACTGAAATAGAGAAAAGAATTTATTGTCTCCGCAATTGATTGACCACCGAAATACCATTTTATTATTTGAATTTTCTCTTGAACAGTAAACATTTTTATTCAAGCGGAATCTAATTTATTTTCAAACAGTTTGGTCTATCACATCCAAGTTCGGATTACGACTGAATTCGATCTTCGATCCGCGAAGAGCAGCAGAGATCCAATCATCCCCACTAAACTAGACCAGCCGCTTATTCGATATCGAATCGCACTGAGTTTTCGATTCTTCCACTGTTCAACTGGACTAGAAGACTGCTATCAAAGCATAAATCATGCATTGATATAAACCAATGCGAAATTAAAGTTATCTCTGAAGCACAGGTGGAACTCACTCGTGCTATTTCTGACATCAAGTCGCAGATCACCAGCTCCGAAACCAATCCAACAAACGTTCCGGAAATTGTCCCTGAATTGCTTGATCGAATGAAAAAATCTCATAATATTATTCTTGCCAACGTTCCGGATAATGGAGATGAAACTGCAGACCATTATTTGGTCCAGAACATTGCAGATCTCATACAAAAAAATGCAGGTACCTGCCTTGTGCGTACTCAACGACTTCCTTCTAAGGATAGCATCCGTCCTCGCTGGTTAAAGGCGTCCTTTTCGAACTCAGAGACTGTATCAAATTTACTCAAACATAAATCTTCTCTATTCTGACACTCACAATTTCGCAATATAGCTATTTACGACGACAAGACGAAATCGCAGATTGCGGAGCTGAATGCTTTGCGATTGCGTGAGGAACTCAAACGTCGACAAGGAGGTGGAGAAAAAAATATTACCATCAAATACTTCAAGGGTTCACCCAGAATAGTCTCTCTTGGCAATCCTAATAATCAGCCAAAAAACTAAACCACTTACATGTTTGGCCAATAGTTTACACTAATGCGCAATCCCTTTCTTCGAAACTATTTGAGCTTCAGACTTTTGTCCAACTTCACAAGCCATGTATTATTTTTATAACCGAGTTCTGGCTACAACCTTCGACTAATGATTCAGTTTGTTCCATACCAAACTACACCATATACCGCTGAGACAGTGTTGAAACTCCTGGTTACCGTGGTGTTTGTATATATGTTAGTGATGAAGTACTGAAGTCTTTCAGTGTTAAGTCATGCACCCATGACTGGCCTGGAATTGACAACATTTTTCTTAATCTTTCTTCCCCCAACCTGTGTTTGTTGATTGGATGCATTTATCGACCTCGTCCATGTGGGTCTGACGCCAAGCTTTGTGAATACCTGTCTACAATTTCCCTTCACACAGAAAATATTCTCGTTAGTGGCAACTTCAATTGTCCGGATATTAAGTGGCCGTCAGGACAGTGCTCGAATGGTTCTCCTTCACATCAATATGCCAAATTATTGCAAGACTCCAGTCTACAGCAATTGATTTAAGATGCTACTAGGTATAGGAATGGTCAAACCCCTTCTACATTGGACCTGTTCTTCACCAACGATCCAAATTTACTGTCCTCAATTAACTATCTACCACCCCTTGGCAGGTCTGATCATGTGGTATTGCTATCTGAACTACAGTTCAGCATATCAAGCTCTCCTCAATCCACAAATAAAACAGTAACGAGAACAAACTACGAGAGAGTCAAGGAGCTGTCGTTGAGGGAGAATTGGCGTGACGTTTTTCCTGGGGGCGCTGATGTCGATACGTTGTGGACAACATTCTCCACAATTTTCAACAGAGCATTGACCTCTAGCTCAGAAGTGAGGAACATCAGGTCGAACACCTTGAAACCATGGATTACTGGAAAAGTCATCGGAATGATCAGGCAAAAGAAATCCTTATGGCAGAGGTATCTAAGAAGCCGCTCCCAAAGTGACTATCAAAACCACAGGTCCTTTTCCAACTCTTTGTCGATTGTACTACAGAAATCCAAAAATTCCTACGAGCATCAGTTGGCCACATCTAAAGACAAGAAACTCTTCAAGTACCTGAGATCATCATCTAATAGCAAAGTAGGCATTCCTTCGGTCAGTAATCACTCTAATTCAATATGCCAGGATGATACAGAAACTGCTAATGTTTTCTCGGATACATTTTCTACTGCGTTCACTGACGAACCTACAGGCCCGGTTCCTTCTCCACAGACTTCTCGTGAATATTCTAATAACATCCTATTTAGGGAAGACCTGATCAGGAAACATCTTTCGGAACTGAAACCCTCTTCGGCACCTGCTCCAGATGGCATATCCTCATTCCAGTTGAAACAATGCTCAGAGGCACTTGTACTTCCTTTGTCCATCATTTTCCGACAATCATTCAGTTCCTCTAAACTACCATCAGCTTGGTTGTCCGCCTCTATAACTCCTATATTTAAAAAAGGAGATAAACTGGATCCAAAAAATTACAGACCTATCAGTTTAACATCAGCCACTTGTGAGGTCATGGAAAGGGTTATTTGTGATGCCATTCTGACTGTTGCAGTTGCTCGTGAAATTGTCCCTGATCAGCAACATGGGTTCTTACCTGGACGGTCTATCCTTACCAATCTTTTACCTTGTATCGATGATTGGACCAAGGCATGGGACTCTGATATTCCTGTAGATATCATCTACCTAGATTTCGCAAAGGCATTTGATCGTGTGCCCCATCGCCGGCTCATAGCTAAGCTCGAGCATTTGGGTGTGCGGGGTGCTTGTCTATCGTGGATTGAGTCCTTCCTGCGCAACCGGACGTTCCGTGTCACAGTTGGTGAGAGCATATCATCTGACTGCCAGGTCACCAGCGGTATTCCACAGGGTACAGTGCTTGGCCCTATTCTCTTCCTTCTATTCACGTCGGATCTTCCATCCTCTCTTCGGTCAAGATGTGCATTATTCGCCGACGATAAGAAACTGTACAATTATCAGCTCAATTGTGCTGACGTTCTCAGAGACGACCTAAAGACTGTGAGTATCTGGTGCAAGCAATGGATGTTGCCTCTTAACGTGGACAAATGCTGTGTGCTCCATGTGGGCAAAAAAATCCCAAAATCGAATACTCCATAGACAATATATTGTTGAAGAGTGTTGAGGAGCACTGTGATTTGGGATTAACAGTGACATCCAATCTTTCCTGGTCCAGTCATATAACATCAATATGTAATAGAGCTAAACAACTGTGCTATTCGTTATATTGTTCCTTTCATGGATGCAGCTTACAGACATGCAAGCTTTTGTATTTGTCCTATGTTCGCCCGATGCTTGAGTTTGCTGGCCCATCATGGTGGCCTTCACTAAAGGGTAATATGGATGCATTGGAGGCTATTCAGCGAACTTGTACCCGGCTCCCATATGGTCGCATCCGCCCAGACTATTGTACACGACTCCACCTCTTGGGCATCCCAATGTTTGAGCGGCGACGTGAGCGAGGTGATCTCATTGTTGCCTACAGGGCGGTCCATGGTTATGCTGATACTGATCTGCAGTGGATGTTCAGGAGAAACCAAAATTATTTGCGAGGCCACCCTTGCAAGCTCGCCAAGGAGAAGTTCAAGACTACTGTTCGACAAAACTTTTTGTCAAACAGAATATTTGAGAGCTGGAACCGATTGCCACCTGACGTAGTGTCTGCACCATCGGTTAATGTATTTAAGAATCGCCTTGATAAATATATTTCAACTCTTTAATTTAGTTTTTTTCATTTCAGTTACTTTCATATTTTGTATTGAGTTTATAGGTATATTACCTCAACTCTTATTGTATTGAATAATAATAATAATAATAATGACAAAGTCGTCGACACGGTAAAAATGCGTCCGAACGAAGAACGTACCAGCATGGCTTGCGCAAGCCGGACTTGCACAGGCAAAATTTCAAGCAGGTCGAAAATTACACAAGCCAAGCCGTGGGGTTTGCGCGGTATACAGTTTTCCCAACCACACGCTCAGTGTTCAGTGTTCAAGCCGGTTTGCGCAAGCAAAACTGTGGTGAAGCTTGAGCGTGTGGTAGGCCTATAATGCCCATCTCAGAATTTTTTTTCTGTACTTTGTATCCTCTTTATATGGGTTTCTCGCTGCATAGCCCCATGCTATTGATCCATATGTTAGCTGCGTTCTGGCGACTGCTTTCATGATCCTCAACTTCGTGTTTCTGTTCATTTGGCTTCTTCTGCCTATAATCGGGTATAACCTTTTCATTGCTACATTAGTTTTATCCACTGCATACTTGATGTGCTGTTTCCACGTTAGACCTTTGTCTGGTATTACTCCTAGGTATTTAGCTTCATTCTGCCATTCTATTTCATTATCGTCTATGGATATCTTCAGCCTTCTCTTTTGAAGGAGTATTGCTTGACTCTTTTCTCCATTGATTTTGATTTTCCATCTGTTACACCAATGACTGATATCGTCAGCAGCTTCTTGAAGTCTTTTGTGAATTATTCTTGTGTTTCTGTGCCTAATTGATATGCCCGTATCGTCTGCGTATAGAGCAAGCAGGTATCTTGGATTTCTTGGTATATCATGTATGTATATATTATAGAGTAGAGGTCCTAGTATGGATCCTTGAGGAACTCCTGCTTCTAAATATTTGAGTGTGGAATGAACATCAATCTATTTTCACACAAAAATTCTTATCCCTCAAATCATTTCTTATTATTCTGCATAGCTTGGGTAAATAACCTGAGGTGATTTTATATGCTAGTTCTTCACGTCATACCTCATCAAAAGCTCTGGTTACATCTAGAAGTAGTCCTGTGGCTTCTTTATTATGAAATCCTTCTGTTATATGCTGGGTTATTCTAAGGAGCTGGTGTTCAGTTGAATGTTGTTTTCGGAATCCATATTGTTCACTCGGTAACGTCGCCAGGGCTTCGGTTTCTTCATTAAGTCGTCTGGCTAATACTCTCTCCACAATTTTTCCTAGGACTGGGAACCGGCTTATTGGTCTATAGTTCTGTGGAAACTTTTTGTCTTTACCTGGTTTATTGAAAACACTTCGGTAGTTTTCCATATTCTTTGGAAGTACACTGTTCTCATCACACCGTTTGCTATGCTAGTGAGAGCTGCTGTTGCTTTCTTTGACATTTTCTTCAGCATGAGGTTTGTAATTTTATCTTTTCCAGGAGCTTTCTTGTTTGCAAATTGTTGATTATGTCTTTGATTTCGGAGATGTTGGGTGAGGGATTTTTCCATCCGGTGGTGCTTCTTTTATTTCTTCTTCCATTAATTCTTCTAGGCCCTCATCGTCTTCTTTACAATAATTTATCCTTGACTCCCTTTCTATAGTTTCGGCAAGAGCGTAAGATTTATCGCTTTTTGAATATGCCATCCCATGCATTCCATGCAGTGGTGGAATTTGAATTTTTTCATTGCGTAAATTTTTCTGCATTTTCCATGCAGAGTGGTCTTCTGTGTTAAGTTCACTGATTTTCTTATTCCATCTATTCGTTCTGAGCTCCCTTAGTGCGTTTTTGTATTTGACTATGTCTATTCAGTCTGATTTCATCACTATCTGTTTTATACATCCTGTAATTCTTTCTTAGTCTTCTGTTAACTTATATTAGTTCTTTTACCTCTTTTGGAGTGTTGCCATATAGATGTTTGGGTGTAGGTTTAGTCTATCTGGCCGTGCTCTCTTCATACGATTGCATTATCGCACTTTCCAATGCTATTCTAGAATTCCATTGTTGAAATTTACAATTGAGATCTCCAAGTATATTCTTGAAAAATTACCACCTAATAAAATCTTTATTTCATCCTCTGGCAGAATTATTCGCAGTGGTTTATATACAGAGTATACCGTAATGCTTTCTCTTCTTTTCTTTACTGTGTCTCTATAGATGCGTCATTGTCAACGGGATTTATGACGGCACTCAGGTAATGATTTACTTCTCTTCTAAAAAGAATGGCAATGCCGCCGCCGCTTCTATTCTTTCTGTCTCTTCTGTATATTTCGTAGTTTTAGAAGGAAATTCTATCATTTGGGGTCAATTTTGTTTCCTGAAGCGCCATAATATCAGGTTGTTTTTCTTCCAACAATTGTTCCGTTAATATTCCAGGAAACTATCTTCAGATTTTCCAGTTGTGTTTGTTTGTTCATAAATTATTTGTTTCCAAATAAATTTGGAAATTTCCTTTCGAATTCTTTTTCAAATCTTTGCATTACGAGTATTCTGCTGAATATGTTCTCAGTGAGTTTGTCAAGTTCATCTTTAGGATCTTCTCTTTCTGCTGGATTTGGTTTTGAGGACGAGTTCTTTGTTTTTTGTACCTGTGTGGTTTTTCAACAGCAATATCAGTATCCATTTTTTCTACAATTTTTTTGGTAGGGGTTTCTTTTTTCGCAGGTATTTTCTTCTTGGTTAGATTTTTATAAGCGCTGCAGCCTTTATAGCTACCCGGATGTCAACAATGGTTACATAAAACGCATGTCGCGTTCCTTTCGCCTTCTTTTTGGGCCATAACACACTCTTTTGTGCAATGTGCTCCTAAACATTTTACGCATCTCCACGGAAATGTGCATTTATTTTGAGCATGTCCATACCTCTGACAGCGATGGCACTATCCAGGGCCTTCTGGCTTCGTTATAATATTCGTCACCTTGTTGATCGAGAGTTTCCTGAATGCGTCCGCAGACGACAATTTTAACAACCGTTGCCCGGTTGCAATTTATTTTCTTGCTGTAGAGAGCTTTGGATATTTCCGTCCAGTTCGAAGTTACCATTATTGTCACGGGGGGAATTTTTTCTGTAGTTGGTGACTGAGACGTCACCGTTGACTTTTTTAAGTTGTCTTCTATTGAGGACGAACTCTCTTTTCTGGCACGCTTGGCTCGAGGTACTCCTAGGGGTTGCGGGGCTTTTTTGCTGTCCTCAATAATTGAGGCTGTCTTTTTCGGAGGGATAACTGGCATAGTTTTGGGACTGGTTTCTGCCGATGATCCCGGTTCAGAAGTCAAAACCTGGGAATAACTTCTTACCTTAGAATTTGGGGATTTTTTATTGATGGAGAGTTCTTTTCTCAGGAGTTTCAACTCGCTGGTCAAATTTGCCGGGCAGGTTTATGGAGCGGCTAATTGGATGGTTCCGCGACGGGCAACCTGGCCAGCCCGATGTTAGCAAACTTGGTCATGAACAGTTAGGTCAATCAAGATTTATGTTGATGATACTTTTTTGGTGGTGCCTCGAGACCAGGTTGATACGGTGCATACTACCTTTTATAGTTTCAGTGAGAAGTTGTATTTTACGCTTGAGGAGGAGAGGGATGGCTCGGTTTCCTTTTTGGACACCATTATATATAGAAACTACCTGACCCCGCGAACTCCGTTCCGCCTTAGAGGCAATAAATAAGCAGTTTCCCGTTAGGTTAGGTAGAGGGGTGAAAATTAAGGGTTGTATGTATTTTTGTGTGCTGTATCATAAAAAAATTGAAATGAAAAATTTTGTACAGAAAAATTGAAAAAAAAGTTATGGGGGGCCCAGCCGCAACAATTAGGGGGATGAAAAATAGATGTTGGCCTATTCCCGGCCCTACCCGATATGCACACAAAATTTCACGTAAATCGGTCTAGCCGTTTCGGAGGAGTTCGGCCACAAAGTGCAGACAGGAGAATTTTATATATTAGATGACGAACCGATTTTGTTAACAAATTGGCATCAGAAACCATACCGTTCGGGGAGAATATTAAATTTCCACTCTGACCACTCAATGTGTAGAAAGGTGAGCACGGCCGCCAACTTGTTCCTCAAAGCGAAACAGTTTAGTCCTCCTTCATTTCATGAAGAAAATATTGAAAAATCCACAAGAAATTTATTGAAAAAAGAATATTCACGGAATTTTTTCAACGAGGTGAATGTCGAATGTTTTACTGGAGAAGAATATTGGCGAGATGGTGTTGATTAATGAACGTTTAGATTGTGGTTATTTCAGAACAGATGTAGGTACAAAACCTGAGACAGAATTATATGAATATTATCTATATATATAAAAGAAAGATGTTGGTTACACCATTTATAACTCGAGATCGGATGGACTGTTTGTTATGAAACTTCATATATGGATTCGTCTACGGTCTGGTTATTATAAAATACAGTAAAACTTTACTTATACAGGAAATGCTTTTCCTTCCTTTGAGTAAGGCCACTAGGTGTCGTTGCAGTTACAGTTACGCTACAGCTTACTCGTAGGGAACTTATTTGGTATTCTCCCCGTTAAATGTCGATGTAAACATATAGTGTGTAATTTGAGTTGCCTCCAACTCTGCGCTGTTGACCAAAACCAAGATGTCTCAGCGTAGGAGTACAGATCTCTATGATAATTAGATTTCGCCGATAGAAGAAGTTTCGTTCTTACCACTTCAGGCGGCGCTATTCACACATTATGACTGATTATTATTAGTTATTTTTACAGGTTTATTTATTCAAAATAACGTAATCGTGAAGGTACTTTACTTGATATTATCACCATTAGATGGCGATGTATATACAATCACAGTGAATTTTTATCGGAATTTCAAGTAAATCGGATTTTGGCGATCAGTTTCAATCGTGAATTGTCCATTCTCATCTTTTCTCTCAGTCTTTTAAATATTTTTGAATTCAGCTTCAATTTTCATTGGGTCATTTCCCATATTGGAATTATGAAATGACACGTATGACATTAGCTAGGCACACACGAAAGGGAAATCTGTAAGATCTGATTCGCAGTCCAGATCTGTAACAGATCTGGACTGCGGATCGGATCGCTCCCGCCGATCTGGTCCGTCGCGGATCATATATCTCATTAGCAAGGCACACACGAAAGGGAAATCTGTAAGATTTGATCTGCCGCCGATCAGGTCGCTCTAATTATCTGATCGTTAATGCGCGATGACAGTCCCGATCGTTTAACGATACGGAAAGTTCTCTCCCTTCGCAGATCTCTCATTTCGTGATATCGTTCAGTTAGTGGGTGACCACGTGTTTTTGGGTATTTATGAGGGTTTATAAAGGGTATACAATACAGAAAAAATGGAGTGGACGAAGGAAATCCTAACTGAGGTGATCGAAATGTATAGAAAAAGGCCATGTTCATGGAAATTGAAGAATAAAACGTATTTAAATAAAAATCTCAAGACACAAAGCATACAACGAAATATTAAATTACAGGGTGGGCGTGGTTACTTCCTTATTTTAAACTCTCGCAACTGAGCGGCTATTAGTAGAGTTGGCTTATGGCTTGTTCGAAAGCACCAGAGACAAAAAGCACGTTATGTAAGGTTTTTGTTATAACTAAAATTCAGTGTCAACAATGCATTGGACAAAGCAAGAGCGCGCGTTCGCCGTGGAGACCTTCTTTTCTTTTAGCCGTTCGATCATCGCAACTCAGCGTGCTTTCAGAAATCATTTCAATATCGCACCTGCACGTCGTGTTCGGTTGTGCCTGATCGGAAATCGATTCTTTTGTGGTAGGACCCATTCAGGGATACCGGTAGTGTGCAGAAACATAATAGACCTTCCAGAACCGTCAGGAACGAAAGAGCTGTCACAGCCAATGCTGAGCGTTATATCAGTATGATTGTGGAGTTTTTCTGCCCAAACTTGAAGAAATTAATGCAGGGGAAGTGTGGTTTCAACAGGATGGCGCCACGGCTCACACGGCAAGAAGGACAATGAATATCTTGCGTGAACACTTTCCCGAACGGCTCATCTCTCTTAGAGGCGATCTTCAGCACTATCGCCAGATTTAGCTCCATGTGATTTATTCCTGTGGAGCAACCTTGAATTGTTGGTAAACACGGATCGTCCAAAGACCCTTCGTCATCTCAAAACCAATATTCGTGTTGCTATTGCTGAAATAAGCACGGATATGCTGGAAAAAGTGGACAACAATTTTCAAATTCCGACTATCTCAGTGCATTGACGAGAACGGTGGCCACCTTCAAGATGTCTTTTTTAAAACTAAATAAAATAAAACTTTAATTATATCCCTATACATAGAAAAAATAATTAATTCACTTTTGCCAATACTTTTTGTATTATAATTTTTCAAAATAAGAAAGTAACCACGCTCCACCCTGTATTTAAAAAGCAGAAATTTCGATATACCTAACCATGAGAGATATAAGAGGAAAACTGCAGAATTTAAGAAACGCATTCAGAAAAGAAAGAAAAATGGCCAAATCTCTTTTTTTTGGCATTTTGAAAACGATATTACACGAAACCTCTCGCCAGGATTTTATACACGTATAAAATATCTATCCCTCCGTCCAATCCCCACGAACTTTGAGAGAATTTAGCACTAATTGACACATCTGGTCTGTCACATATCAGATCCGTTGATATTATGAAAGACGAGATATGTACGTTAATGCGGAATGAGATATATGATTCGCGACCTTAGATTATATATCCCTGATATATAATATATATATATATATATATATATATATATATATATATATATATATATATATATATATATATATATATATATATATATATATATATATATATATATATATATATATATATATATATATATATATTTTTTTTTTTTTTTTTTTTTTTTTTTTTTTTTTTTTTTTTTTTTTTTTTTTTTTTTTTTTTTTTTTTTTAATCACCTTTGCAGGGTAAGGCTTAGAGCTTGCCGGTTCCTCACAGAACAAGGCAACACTCAATTGCTAGTGAGGAAACTTCTCACAATTCTCGTGGTCCACAAGATCACTTCCTTTTGCGCCTTCTCTATTAGATCTTCGTGCAGTCCAAGTTTGATTGTGTTCCCAGCTAGGTGCATCTCAACCAGCCCATTCGTGGTAATGACTAGAGGAAGTATGGTTATGTGGGTAAGTCTGTACAGTTCTTTCAATTCAAATGCCAGATCGTGATATTTAACTATCTTTTCAGTGTACGCTTTTTCAACGTTGTCGTCAGCCGGTACGGTGATGTCAATTATAGTGACTCGGTTTTCCATCTTTTCAAGGACGACAATATCCGGCCGGTTGTGCGCGATTGGCCTGTCCGTTATCAGTGGATGGTCCCAATACACCCTCACAGCATCATTCTCCTGAACTTGTTTAGGTAAGTATTCGTGTATTTTTCTTTCTGTTTTTAATAATCCATATTTCAGGGCGATGGCTTGGTGGAATACTTTTGCCATTGCATTGTGTCGATCAGTGTATTCCCTGGGAGCGAGCGCTGGGCAAGATGATGTAACATGCTGAATTGTTTCTGGTGCCTGAGAGCATTTACGGCATCTGTCGCTGGGAATATTTCTTCCCGTTATGTTTTTCTGGTACGCTCTCGTAGGAACCACCTGATCCTGGATCGCTGCCAGTCTACCCTCCGTTTCTGGAAAGAGGTATCCAGCTTTGAGGTATGAGAGAGATCTTTCTGCATCTATATTTCTATTTTTTAGGACCGTTGGATATCTTCCGTGAAGTGCCTTGCCATGCCATTCTTCGCATAGTTCCTCGATGGTTGGAGGTTCAGCCAGATGATGTTCAGAAGCCAGGTTCAGCGCCGTAATGCCTTGATCTTCCCTGGAGAGAGCTTTATAGAAAGGTAAGTGTTTTGATTTAAAATATTCTCTCATATCCTTGACTGTATTGTGGTGTATGGTTTCGATGTTTTGCATACCTCTGCCCCCTTTATTCCTCGGTATGTATAGTCTATTTACTGAGGCATGAGGATGGTGCATTCCATGCCTGGTGAGGAGCCCTCGCACTTGAATGTCCAGTGCTTTGAGATCTGTTTTTGTCCACTTCACAATTCCGAAAGAATAAGACAGGGATGGTATCGCCCAGGTGCTAATTGCCGTGTTCATAGCTTTGGCATTCAATTTGGCTTGTAGTACTTTTTTCAACCTGTTGAAAAATTTATGTTTGAATGCTTCCCTGGCTTCCGTTGTATTAATTTCCATTCCCTGTTGGATACCTAGATATTTATATGTGTCCTCTGGTTGTAGGATTTTAATGGACAAGTCATCTTGTACTCTCATCATGTCTCCCCCTGTCAATTTCCCCCTTTTCACATGTATAACAGCACATTTTTCTAGTCCTAATTCCATTTTTATGGTTTTTGTGAATGATGTTACAATTTTGAGTTGCCTTAGGAGCTGATCTTCATTCGCAGCAAAAAGCTTCAGGTCGTCGATGTAAAGGAGATGGTTTATTTTCGTGTTGTTCCGTTTCTCAATTACATAACCATAGGTGGATTTATTTAGGAGCTTACTCAAGAAGTTTATCGCTAGGCAAAACCACAGGGTACTCAATTTATCCCCTTGAAAAATTCCCCTTCGAATGTTGACTTCATCCGTTGCATAGTTGCCACTGTGGGTTTTTACATGTAGTCTTGTTCTCCATGTATCCATCAGATGTTTGAGTAGGTTGACTATGGCCTTCGATACACCGTAGAGCTTCAGGGTTTTCAGTAGCCACGAGTGTGGTATTGAATCAAAGGCTTTTTTATAGTCAATCCATGCCATGGACAAATTCCGTTGTTTCTTCTTGGCCTGTTTGGTTATTAGAGTGTCTATTATTAATAATTCCTTACATCCCCTTGCATCTTTTCTGCATCCATTTTGTTCCTGTGCCATTATTTTGTATTTTTCTACATGTTTCCATATTTTCTTCGTGATGATTCCTGTCAATATCTTATATACCGTGGGAAGACATGTGATGGGCCGGTAGTCTTTGGGGTCTTCGCTGTTTGTCCCCTTGGGTATCATGTGCGTTACACCAAGTGTACAGAAGTCAGGTATGAGTGAAGGCTTACTTAGGGCTTTTTGGAATACTTTTGCTAGAGATCTATGTGTTGAGGTGAAGTATTTCCACCAATAATTATGTATACTGTCCGGGCCCGGTGCGGACCAGTTGTTTGTTTTCTTTAAAACCGTTTTTATGTCTTGTTCAGTGATGTTTTCCTCTTCCATAATGTATCCACTTGATTCTTCCTCTGCTTCCCTTATCCAAAACGCGTCATCATCATGCTCCTCACTTTTGCTCCATATTTCTTCCCATGTTGACTGTATGCTTTCCTTTGTTGGGTGTTTTTTCTCAGATGTTGTTGTCGTTGTTGTTTCTAATGTGCGGTAAAATTGTTTCGGGTTTTTATAGAAAAGATGGTTGTTTCTGTATCGTTTGACCCTTTCATTATATCTCCTCAGTCGGTTTCCTAATGCTTTTGCTTTTTGTTTCAGAATATCGCATTCTACTGTGAGGCGATCCTTAAGTTGTTCTCTGCTGATGTTCGATACAGATGCAATGCGGAGTGCTCTTTTAACTACCTATATATATATATATATATATATATATATATATATATATATATATATATATATATATATATATATATATATATATATATTTGTCTGGCAGACGTATCCAGTCCCGGTACGTTCTTAAGGCGACCTAAGACCCACATGATCCGTATGTTTTTTACGAGTATATATGCAAAAAATGGGCTCTTTTAAAATATAACTCCCTAGGCACATTGAGAGGGGAAAATTTTTTTTTCATTCAAAAAAGTTGTATATCTGATAGTCCTGTTCAGACCCGATACATTGCGCCAACTTTTCAATCCCACATATACTGCACCGGCAAATACGATCAACGTTTTCGATCCCAGCACTGTTGCCAGATTGTCGGGATCAGCCGCTACGATTTCAATACATAAAAGGGATTGAAAGAGTACGTGTTATAGTAAGAATTTGTATATGTGTTAGTGAGTCGACGGGAAGACTAAATATCTTCACGAATGAACAATTTTGCTATCTGTGAAGTTGAAATTCCTCATTCTCATTTGTTGAATCAATTTTTTATTGTCACTGACTTGGATTTTCCGAAATATTAGTTTTAGGATTACGTCACATTATTTTTCTCACATGTATTTAGTTTGTTCCAACTTAGGGACATTATCCTTCTTTTCATTATTTTTCGAGTTACTCTCAACAAGCCCTTCCATTTGATACCCATATTGTAGAAGTGAATAAATATAACTATTTCGAAATCTTTGATGGTCCGCCATATTGGATTAAAAATAACATCGCATTATTTTTCAAGTTACTTTCATCAAGCCCTTTCACCTGATATTATACAGGGTGTTTGGAGGGTGAGTAGCCATAGGTAAATGGTGGATAGGTGATGCTCTTGGCTACTTGTTGCGCCTAATAAAATATCATTTTGCCCAAAGTTCAAGGTGTTATAATTTTTTTACCATTTTTCTAGAAATTTTCCATTTTTCTCATTAAAACCTTGAATTTTTTCAAATTTAATGCTCGAGGTGCCTATAAAATGATTTATTTCCTTAGTCTAGTCTTGTCTTATTCAGATCGAATCATAATTTCATACAAACGTCTTCAAAAAACCTGACAGCGGCGCATCAAACATTAAAATGAAAAAAAAAATAATGTTGTGTCCACTTTACAAAGTGAAATAAAAAAAAAATTACATGGTGTTGGGTTTTAAAATGGCTTTAAAAACTTCTCTAGTTGATACTCTTTGCAATGGTATGTAACATGTACCATTAATAATCAGATAACTCAACAAAAAACCGTTTTGTCTTCAAGGATGCCTTGAAAGGATGACGACAAAACTATTCCATTGAGCAGGCAAAATCTTTTCTCTCATTCTACCACAGCTGAAAGAAGCGTGCCCTCTCTATCATTGGCTAACAATACTCCCAAGGGCGTCGCCAGGGAGGCGGCAGCTGCCCCCCGTGCCCCCCCAATCAGAATAGAAAAAATGAACTGATTTTCGTATATTGTGCTATTATTTCATAAGTTTTTAAGGGATTTTTGAGCTCTAGGGGGGGGGAACTGCCCCCGTGCCCCCCCCAGCTCAAAAGCTGGGGGGTAATTACTACATTCGCAAGTCATTTCATAGGCCTGCAATAAAGGTGCAGTAATGCAGTTTTGAGTTCACTCAACATTTCGGTGGTTCATCAACATATTCTGTAGCATATTTTGAGCTGAGGGGGAGGACACGGGGGGCAGCGCCACCCCCCCCCTAGAGCTCAAAAATCCCTTAAAAACTTTTGAAATAATAGCATAATATACGAAAATCAGTTCATTTTTTCTATTCTGATTTGGGGGGGGCACGGGGGGCAGCTGCCCCCTCCCTGGTGACGCCCTTGGGAGTATTGTTAGCCGATGATAGAGAGGGCACGCTATTTTTAGCTGTGGTAGAATGAGAGAAAAGATTTTGCCTGCTCAATGGAATAGTTTTGTCGTCATCCTTTCAAGGCATCCTTGAAGACAAAACGGTTTTTTGTTGAGTTATCTGATTATTAATGGTACATGTTACATACCATTGCAAAGAGTATTAACTAGAGAAGTTTTTAAAGCCATTTTAAAACCCAACACCATGTAAATTTTTTTTTTATTCCACTTTGTAAAGTGGACACAACATTATATTTTTTTTTTCATTTTAATGTTTGATACGACGCTGTCAGGTTTTTTGAAGACGTTTGTATGAAATTATGATTCGATCTGAATAAGACAAGACTAGACTAAGGAAATAGATCATTTTATAGGCACCTCGAGCATTAAATTTGAAAAAATTCAAGGTTTTAATGAGAAAAATGGGAAATTTCTAGAAAAATGGTAAAAAAATTATAACACCTTGAACTTTGGGCAAAATGATATTTTATTAGGCGCAACAAGTAGCCAAGAGCATCACCTATCCACCATTTACCTATGGCTACTCACCCTCCAAACACCCTGTATATTATAGGGCACAGGCATTTTGAATGAGCATTAATCCATGTTGCCTCATTAGATTATTATGCTGTTTGTCATGATTACGAAAAGATCGTATTATTCCTACGAATGAAATTTTGATGCTTATCATTATCTACAAACTACTTTTTTTGATACTGTTGGAATAATTATCTCATTTTTCGAGATTTCCTCTCATTGAAACTTTAAGAATCTGATCTAACAAAAACTATTGTTTTCAAATTCTCTTAGAAAAACCGCATATTAAAGAAAATGAAACCGAAAACAGAAAATCTGACACATTTCATTGTTGTTTTCATGAATGAAATATTTGATTAATCCTTTTTCCCTTTCAATATTTCTTTGCGGTTCGGCTGGAAGTTTGAATTATTTGAACGCATATATTATCACGTGATGTGAAAAAGGCTGAATGCTGGTGTAGCTTGACCAGCTCGGTACACTGTGAAAAAAATTAGAATCAATTCTGGATGCCGTCATATATAAAGAATTACATAAAGGGTGTCAGGATTAAACATTCATATAGTTCAGGAGGTGATTCTAAATATCGAAACTAGAAGATATGTCCTTATCTACCCAGGTCCTTAATGAATTCCATGGCCCACGGGTGACCTCTAAAGTAACGTTAGTTGGTTAGTTCTGCACCAAAATTTATCGAATTTAAATGAAATTGATAGCATGGAGTTTTCTGGATGAACTTGATCGTTTGATTGTAAAAGAACTGATTGATTCCCATCAGTGAAAGAGATAATAGGGTGTCTCAAAAAATCATTTTCAATTTTTGAGTGGATGATCTAATTGAAATTTCATATCTCGGAATAATAGTATATTCTAAAACTAGTTGCAGAATGGGCTCCTATTCCAATACGAATGCGAAATTCGAAAACGAGCGACGAAGGAGCGAGTTTTCGAAAGCATGAGTATTGGAATTGCATTCTGCAACGAGTATTAGACGATATTTTCTCTATTTCACTCGAATTTTGTGAAATTCAATGAAAAAATTCAAATTATAGGTCCTAGTGACTTTCATATTGTATCTTGGCAGTTGGTGTGAATGTTAGGAAGTACGAAAATTGACATTTCCAAATTGACCTCTGCTGAAATTTAAAAGGATCGGAAGTCATTGCTGACAACCACGAAACGAAAAATGTTACTGAAAACGATGCTGTAATGAATTCATTACAGCACTGTAAATCGTAAATCGGCCCTTGATCAGACGATTCAGTTTATCCAGAAACCCCATGTACTGAATTTCATTTAAATCCGACAAATGATGACATAGTTATCGCAAATTAGTTGATATAATCTAACTTGGAACTCCACTCTCCAGAATCACCCCCTGAAATATATGAACGTTGAACCCGGGCACCCTGTATTTCTTTACAACTCCTTCATTATGGTTATGGAGTAAAAGGGCTTTAGTAATGCAACATAGTTCACCACGATGGCCATCAGTACGGAATGGTAGATTTAATGTATGTTTTGATCTTATGAATGAAAGATAGAAGAAGGAATGCTTTCAGAAATGAGGCAATAAATAATCAAAACACAATAAAGTATATTAAGTAACGAAAAGAACTAAGAACTTGTACTTTTTCAGAATGTCAATAACATCAATCTCAGTGATGTTTTAGGAGCTTAATATATTAGGTAGGACCTAGAAAAAATTCATAACACTACTCTCCTTCATTCATCACATTGAAAAACACAATTGTATAACTTCTGAAATTCTTATGAAAAATTCGATTTCACTTTTGATTCTCATCGGTGAAATCAAGAATCAAATTTAGAAGAAGCACTGGTTTACTAAAAACAAGAGCCTTGTTATATGTATAATCATTATCCGATTCTGGTACATCATTTACATCATTCCTATCTTTCATTTCTATGAAATTCCAAAACTCAGCATATTGTGATAATCTCTTCAACTGAATCACACTCCATTTATAAACAAATAATGAATTATACAGGGTGGTACTCATAAGTGCAAAAGCTTTCAGGGAATGATTCCTAGCATAAGCTAGTGGGCATTTCCTTTAAATATTACATTCTTCCAAATATGAGGAAAAAATACTATTTTTCTCTTGGAAGCGCTGAAAAGTAAATCCTTAGACGTCTATCGGCTACATTGTAAAAATATTCATTTGAGGGTATTTTGATAACGCACCACTGGTTTCCCGTTGAAACCGCAGTATATCACGTGATTAGCCAGGTGCCCAGGTATAATTGACGTAAATATTCGATTTTGTGGACATGTCTAACAAATGAATATTTTTTCATTTTTTTTGTGATCTTTTGATGCTTTTCACGTTAGCCCGTATTTTAACTCAAAATCGTACATTCATCCCCAATACCCGAAGAGGGCTCAAGAGAAAAATATTTTAAATATTCATTGATCTATCATGGGTTTGAACCATTCTATTTTTGGTGGATTATGGCGAAAGGTTGATCTATCATAAAGTAGTTTGCTGAGCTCTACTAGTTCCTTAATAACCAAATGAAATATATTGTGTACCTATACATGGGTGCCCACAGGCAGGTGGACACGCCTCCGTCTTGAGATTTTGATCCCTTTGTCATTTTTCAGCACAACAAACATACCGTCATAATATGATATTGACGTTCTGAAAATGAATTTTGTAATGGGAAATGTAAATAATTTCTCTTTGGCCCCCCGTTGTGATTGTGCATGAACGAATCTTGTAAATCGGAAACAAAAAAAATTAGTATGTGACTGTAACTTCTTTGCTCACAAAATGTCATTTTTTCAGCACTTAAAAAAGTCTCTTCTCACTTTCGAAAGGAAACTCCTACTCGAAGACACACGTACCTACTTGGTAACACTTTGTTTACAGTAATATTCATCGGGTTTGTATAAGCTTCCATACCGGAGAATCTGCAGTTCAGATTGATATAAAGAGAATCCAATATCAAATCTACGAGTGTATTCGAAATATTCACTAAGACTCATGACGACGTTCGTCCATACCGGGATCGTATAAGTACTCGAATATTGTATTTGAGGTGTATGAACGCAAAACAGCGTTGCCATATTTAGGGACCCAATGCGTTGGTCAACTATACGAATTATATACAGCAAGTTGATGTCGACTGAAGCGCCCTCGCACTGGCCAAACACTGAAACTTTTCCATATATAATCACATGTAAAACCGACTTTTCAGACCCGGCTGAAAATGCACCCCTAGCATCCCCTCAGCCCCCTCATAACGTTTCTATAGTCGAACGTTACCAGTCCCGAAGCCGGGTCTGAAAACGTCACTTTTGGACTGAAAAGTCGGTCGAGTATACCGATTTGGGTCTGTATGTGCGGTCGAACAAATCTATATATATATATATATATATATAATATATATATATATATAATATATATATATATATATTATATATCCCTGATATATAATATATAATATATAATCTAAGTTCGCGACAGACCAGATCGGCCGAGCGATCCGATCCGCGGTCCAGATCTGTAACAGATCTGGACTGCGGATCGGATCTTACAGATTTCCCTTTAGTGTGTGCCTAGCTTTGTGTAATATTTTCGATTTGGTCGATGTCAGTGCATTAAAAAAATGACAAGTGCATACACCATATTAGATGTTCTGTGCACCGTGTCTTCAGACATCTTAAGCAAGGCTCATATAATTCCATTATAATGTAAATTCTATAGTAAATTGAGTTGCCTGCAACTCTGTGCTGTGGACCAAAACAAAAATGTCTCAGTCAAGAAGAAAAATAAGAAAAACCTCTTAACCTCTAAGAGTATTTGTAGTAAAAGTTAAAGAACCATTGACAAAGTATGTATTTCAACTCGAATTTTCAGCGTATTGGCAGAACTAAAGTGGTGGTGATCGAGTGATCAGAGGCAATTCATCATGGGAACTATTTCTCATCCATATTATTCGAGATAGGTACTGAAATGAGAGAAACAAAATGTTATATGTTCAACAATTAGATACCGCTAACAAAGAGAATTTTTCCGTGCGAAACAATGGTACTAAAGTTTTGAATATTTTGCCTAATTTATCTCCCGCTTGAAAAATAGCAATGATTAGTTTATACAACTTTAACGGTAGGTTTCACAAAGCGTAATCACCGGTGATCGGAGCCTGTTCTAGCATCAACGATTTGACAGTTCAAAAAACAGAGAACCAAGCACTTGATCTCCGATCACCGGTGATTACGATTTGTGAAATTCACCGTGAGTATCATTTGGGCGAAACAAAGTTCGCCGGGCCAGCTAGTAAGACATACAAGATGACTTTGTGGATTACACACCAGCATGTGAATACATTATTGATAATTAATCAATGGATATAAATTTTTGGCGAGCAGAAAATATTTTCACTTTATACAGGGTCTTTCACGAGGAACCTCACCCATATTTATACGGGAAACTACTGAACGTATTTTCATGAAATTCGGCACTTATGAGTATTTCACGATGCTGATGAAATCTAAAATATTTTCAAGGCATGAGCACCTCCGGTTTTTCCGGAAATGACGTCAACTTCCGTTTTTCAAATCAGAACACCATTTTTTTATTGCAGAAATAGATTCCTTAGAAAATTTCAAGTTATTTTGATGTAACATTTTTCAGTTTTGGTTGGAAAATTCTCTCTGCGCGGGCAAATTCGAAAAAAAAAATCGAAAATAGAGCTCCGCTGAAACAAGAATAACTTCGAGGTTTTTGGATGGAAAATTTTCATTTTTGGGATTTTTCAAGATGTAAGATTGATGTATCCACTTTGAAAATCGAAATCGCGATTCATGATACAGGGGGTGAAAAAATCGCTTTCAAAGTTAGGGATGACAAAATCGTGAAAAATCAATTTTTTCAAATTAGAACCCCATTTTTTTATGGCAGATATTGAATCTACGTTAAAAAATAATGTGAGTGTATGCATCACATCCTTGCCCTAACGTGGATATTTTCTGAGTTATTCACAAAAAACTGTTTTTCGTCTTGAATTTTCAGCTATTTCTTTTCCCTACACGCCAAAAAGATGAAATTTTCAGGAACTTTTACTTAAACCATGTTTTAGATTTTACTACCCTAATATGCAAGAGAAAAAAGTTACAGGTTGTTCCTAAATAGATGGCGAATTTGTATCGGAAACCTCTTTATTTCAATTAATCGGCCATCGGTTTCCTCTCCAGTGATAAATAAATAATTCCTTATGAACCATATGCAAAAACTTACCATGTTTTACATTCTTTTTTTTAATGATAGATATCATTAATTACATCGGCCAAATTCCTCTTTATTCAGTAGCATTTTGTGTTTACTATTAATTTGGTGATAATTCGTATTAAGTTATAAAATCGATCACTATGCCTAATTTTACCAATGAAGATTATTTAAATCTCATTCTACTTCATGGAGAATGTAATAAAGTTGTAGATAGAACGATTCGACTGTTCATTGAGAGGTTTCCTGACCGACCCAGACCAACGAGAGATACCATTAACAGAACCATGACAAACTTGAGAAATGTCGGATCTTGCGTTAAGAAAACTATACACAGAGAAAAAAGTGTAGTAGAAGATGAGAACAACGAAATTACAGTTCTTGCATATTTTCGTGTGAATCCTCAAAATTCTCTCAAAGATGCCGAGATTGATATGGGATTATCTCAATCGAGTGTTTGGAGAATATTAAAAAAACATAAAATGCACCCATATAAATTCAATAGGGTACAGCATTTGAAGGAAACTGATTTCGTCAGGAGAACAGAGTTTTGCGAAGCTATGATGATTCGATTTCAAGAGAAAACTTTTTGGACTGTATAATTTGGACAGATGAATCTAAATTCACAAAGAATGGTTCTTTCAATAGGCATAACAGTCATTATTGGGATGAAGAGAACAACCACCACTTCAGACAATGGAACTTTCAAGAGACCTGGAGTTTCAATGTTTTTATAATGCAATTCTCGATGTTCACATTTATGATGGGACTTTAACTGGTAAGATAGAACACTACACATGCTTGCATTATTTAAAGAATGTTCTCCCTTAGGAGATAGATATTCTGACATATTGACTCAAATAATTGAGCCGCTAGTACAGAACCATAATGACTTATGGTATCAACAAGATGGCGCGCCTCCACACAATTCACTCAATGTGTCAAATATCCTCTACAGGCTATTTGAAGATCGATGGTTGGCGAACAATGGTCCACATCTTTGGCCACCACGTTCTCCCGATTTAACTCCTTTAGACTATTATGTTTGGGGTAGGATAAAAAATATTGTCTACTCAACTCCCCTGACTCATAAAGAGGACTGCATAGAACGAGTCAGAAATGCGTTCAGGTTTGTTTAGATTTTTAGATTCATAGTTTTGAAACTCAATTTGGTTTTTGAACACTTTTGCAGATCTCTTTCTCCCGATGAAATAAGAAGAGCAACGCACGAAGCATTCCTGAGACGTATAAATAAATGTCTAGAAATTAACGGTCAAAACTTTGAGCATTTTCTCTAGTTATAACTGCGAGAGTTTGCCATGGTTCTCCTAATAGTAACTTGAAGTCGGCTTCAAGAAGGGGTGAAAAATCTACAGCATGGTTCAAATAACAGTTCCTGAAAATTTCATCTTTTTGGCGTGTAGGGAAAAGAAATAGCTGAAAATTCAAGACGAAAAACAGTTTTTGTGAATAACTCAGAAAATATCCACGTTAGGGCAAGGGTGTGATGCATACACTCACATTATTTTTTAACGTAGATTCAATATCTGCCATAAAAAAATGGGGTTCTAATTTGACAAAATTGATTTTTCACGATTTTGTCATCCCTAACTTTGAAAGCGATTTTTTCTCCCCGTGTATCATAAATCGCGATTTCGATTTTCAAAGTGGATACATCAATCTTACATCTTGAAAAATTCCGAAAATGAAAATTTTCCATCCAAAAACCTCGAAGTTATTCTTGTTTCAGCGGAGCTCTATTTTCGATTTTTTTTTCGAATTTTCCCGCTCAGAGAGAATTTTCCAACCAAAACTGAAAAATGTTACATCAAAATAACTTGAAATTTTCTAAGGAATCTATTTCTGCAATAAAAAAATGGTGTTCTAATTTGAAAAACGGAAGTTGACGTCATTTCCGGAAAAACCGGAGGCGCTCATGCCTTGAAAATATTTTAGATTTCATCAGCATCGTGAAATACTTATAAGTGCTGAATTTCATGAAAATACGTTCAGTAGTTTCCCGTATAAATATGGGTGAGGTTCCTCGTGAAAGACCCTGTAGAGAGGTAGTATCGTTCTCCTGTTACTCTGATTGTCTATTTGCTATTTTCTGATGTTGGCAACACGAGAGACTCATGTAATGTTATTTGGAATGGTGGTCGGTATTGATTTTATGAACGTGACGATCTTTGACTTGTTATTCGTCTTTTATTTTCACCCAATGATTTTTGGAGATTTAAAAAAAATTGAATTTTGTAATGGTTTTCGCCAAATTGTTAGTGTTATTTTAGAAAACGACTAATCTTAGAGGTAAGATTTTTTGGAGCATGTAACTCCACCTAACCGTCAAATATGATTTCATCCTTCGAAAAAGAAATGAAATTTTTCGAAACGTCGGCAATAAAGTAATAGTGTTTGGACTACTGTCCCCACAACCAGTGGCGTAGCGCAAAATTCCGGCCCCCCACCCCCCGCAAAATTTCAGTTGGGGGCCCCCTCTATACATCTGAGTTGTTTATAGTATGTTTTTATGGAAGTTTTTCAAAGACGGAAAATAAAAAATAATTTAGATTCTCAAAAAATAAAGGTTCTGCATAAAAAAAGGAATTTATCTATGAAATAAATATGTATATGCATGTTAAAAAATTAATCAAGAAAAAATCTTCCTCTATTTTTTTGTGCAAACAAATCTATTAGATTGTCAATGTCCAAATTTTCTGGCTACTTCGTAGTTTTATCTTGTCACAATCACAATGGATGATTATTCAGAGAAAGTTTGTGAGAATTTCTCCAACAATAAGTTTTTCGCTCGAACTCCTCAGTCCTCTGATACCCTTCTAACAAAGAATTCATCTATTTTCAATATGATACGCATTTAAATTACAATATCTACTCATTTTGCAATGATTTACATATATTGCGGAAAATGCAAGACGACCTATAATTTTTATTTAAAAAGGTTTCAAAAGTTTCTCAACCTGAAGAAAGATTAGCCTGTTCGAGCCATTCCACAATATAGAATTTTTCATTTGGAAAATCTAATTTTTCCAATACTCCGCAGTTACTTATTTATATTTTGGAATTGAAATTGCAAAAACGATGACTTTTATTCTAATATCCGTAATCACCCGGCAACCCTATTCACTTCCGATCTTGTTCAGAAATTTCCTGAAACGCTAGTATTATATGTCATTTCAGAAAAATAACGAAAATCATATTATTGAAACTTGTTTCCACCGAACATGAAAATAAACGAAGTCCTGGTCCAAAAACACTAAAAAAACAGAATAGTACAGTTTGTACCTGAACACACTCTCAGAGTGGTTTCGAATTCTCTGGAATGGAATGGAAATAGAAATGACAACATTCTGAAATATTCTCCCACTTCTAGAAAAAAATATTCTGATTGCACAGAATTGACAATAATTTTTGAAATACATATAGAAGATGTCCCCTGAAAAATCCCACTTCAAAGAAGCCGCTGTTCGAAACCCTCATTAAACAGCACCAGATGATCGTATTTTTTTTTGTTTAATTGTACCTTCATGGGTAACTATTGAATTAATATGTTCTGTTGATTATACATATCGTCAGAACAATTTCGCGAATCGGCAAGTTCGAGCGAATTCAATTGTCGGGGCCCACTTTCATAGATATCAACATCAATATCTTGTTTTTTGTCTTCTTATCATACATGACTCAGAATATCGATTGTGATCAGTAATCTTCGGCGAGGGTACGGTGTAGATTGTACGAGTATTTTGTTTCGAAAATGCCGCACGTTTATTCAAATAATGAACTTGTTTTAATTTATGGTGAATCAAAACAAAATGCCAGTTCAGCGTATAAGTTGAACATAACAAGATTTTCGCTAAGAAATCACCCAACTCCGCGGATGTTCATGAACCTGATGCAGAGATGTAGATATATGATGAACAGATAGATGCCCAAAATTTTATATACATTTTTTAAATTGAACATTTCATATAAGAAATTTTCGGTGAAATGACTTATTTTATGAGTTCTATCACCTGTCAAAAAAAAACGCCTCACCTCAAAATACACCCTGTATTGTTTGAATATTAGATTGCAGATATTTGTGTATATGTATTAGTGATATAACGAATGTCATTTTTCAAACATTCGCGAATACGAATGCAAATGTCTGCTACTGACATTCGCGAATGCGAATGTAGATATGTTCAAATTTGGAGCCAATTTTGAATTTTCTATGGCTTGCTGGCAGTTACGCGGTGCGTTCCGTTTGTATTCTGTTCAAGATGATTATTATTTAAACATTAAAAAGTTATATAAAGAAAGAAAATGTTTCATAGATTCGTTTTTGTGAGTTTCAATTGCACCTAATTTTTGTGTTATAAGTTGTTTTTTTCTGATATTCATATTCGCAAAACATTCGCAGAAATTTTGCGGATGCAAATATCCAAAAATATGCGAATATTCCCGAATGCGAATGCGATTGCGAATATTCGTTACAACTCTAATATGTATGTGATTTGGTGTGTTGAAATCTTCGGATTTTATTACTGTTTCATTTTGAAATATTGTGGAACCGTTCTCAGCATTCCTATTGTTAATTTAATTTTAGGACTCAATTTTGAAGGGACACAATAATGTTCAAATGCCATTTCGGAGAAGTAACGCTCTATGGATTCCATTCCTTTTGGGAAAACATGAGGAACGACACAGGGAAAATTGCGAGGACAATAACTTTAATCATCACGTCGTCTGGAATATTCCGGTCTACTTTCTATTTTCCCTTTTACAGTAATGTTGCGAATGTAAGCGAAGTGATATGCTCTTGCATTTCGTTTGGGAGTCATGAAACCTTTCAACCCCCATATTATGGAGATACCTCTCCTATATTGAAATTTCTAGTCACGGAAGTTGAAAATTAGGAGATTCCTCAGGTGAATTGTTTCCTTCAGCTAACGAATGTGTTCCAGGCAACAATTCAGGACTTAGGTGAATATTAGGGAATGATATAACATTATTAATTATCGCACCTCAGTTTTTGTTTTCTTTTGCTGTTTTAGTTTCCACATGTGGCTCTAAAATTCTGTCAAATAATCGGACGAACAGATAAAAGTGATTTTGACCACAAATTCTCCAGCCAAAACTCCTAGTTTGATACAATTCCAGACTGGAAATTCGAAAAATTCAGATATCGTGAAGAAATGATAAACAACTTGAAAATGAGATTAACTCAAAGTGAGTTTTGCAATATACACCATGCACTGAAGCGATGCTCATTTTGAGGGAGTAAATAAGAATATTTTGAGAATCTTTTTTTGTGGTGTATGGGGTAATCAGCACGATTTAAAATTATTTACATATAAACGGGATGTTCCAATACAAAGATATAAACCAAAGTAAAACTTTTTTTAATGTACCACCCTATATGACCTCAAAAATGGAAAGGCAAGCTCAAATTATGATGTGTTTCTTCAAATCACTTTACACATTTGATGCAGCATTTACTAGAAAATCGCTAAAAATTGAAAATATGGAGTTTTTTAAATAGCAATTTATGAAGAAATCAGTTACCCCAGCGATACAAAGTTTTTTTGAGTAGATATATCAGCTACTCCTCTAAAGACGAAAACAATTTAACTCTGAAATATACAGACAGATCATAATTTATTCTCAAACTACGAGTTCTTGATTTCAATTATTTCATCAAGAACTCCAATTCTTTCTGAGTTTACCCACAAAATTTCATTTCTCAAATTGAAACCAACTTGAAATAAAAACAGACTACATTGAACGCCCACCTTAACGTTATAATCATCAGCCATACTCTTGGAATCTCAATCGGCATATAATCACTTGAACTTCATATGACTTCGCCAAATACAGTTGATAAATCCAGTTTCTATACCTATTATTATTTTGAATAGGAAATATGCATTCTTCGTTGCGGAATATCCATCTTCGTGAAGAACTAAAAACATTTTCGCCTTATTTTTTGTCATAATATGAATCATTGTGGAAATATTAAGTGTTTTACCTATGCTCAGAATGGCGAATGCGATGAGATTTTATTATCGAGGTGTCAACTCATGTGTGCGGTTGGAAAACATTCAGAAAACAAGCCATATTTTGTTCAGGGGGCGTTGATTTGAGGGGGGTCAATGGGGGTAATTACCTCCTAAGAGTATCGAAGACCTCGTTCTGAAAAAAATTTGTTTCAAAGTTTATTTGAGGTGATTAAATGTTGTGTACCAGATTTAATGGTTTTCATTCGTTATTACCCCTACCATGAAGAAGAGCTATATCCGCTCTTGAAAAAAGTATCTAGATTTGGAATTGGTACTTAACAAATGCCCATTTCTTAAAATAAAAGTAAATCCTTTGGGTTTTGTCGAAGTTCATCTGCGATCACCTTTTTTGTTGAATTCAGGAATGTCTTCAACTTGAAAATGTTCGATGGACAACATTGCGAACGCCGTTAGTCTTTCTTCCGACATTGTATTCCTTAGAAACGACTTTATCAATTTTGAAGTAAAAAAGCATATTTCAGTTTCTGCGGTTGTCATTGGCATTAAACCAAAAGTTCATATATTTCGCAAAACGTTGACATTTGAATCCGAACCATAAGACACTATTAAATTGAAAGTAAGTACGCAACCGATCATGTTCTCATTTTCTTGTGTTATTTCTGTCCGCGAGTAAAATATCGACAATTTCAAATTCAGGGCTTGTTTTTTAACCATATGAATTGCATTGCAGAAAATATCATCAGAGATATTATTTTTAAAAGCAAAACAATCCTTAATTTGAAATATGTGTAAGAAATACCTACGTGTATATCTCTTGTTCAAGTTCAATGGCTTCGCGCGAGTAATTAGGTCAATCAGTTCAATGAATGTATGAATGTGGAAATCGAGGGGGTCGACACAATTTATTTTTTATCCATTAATTGTACCTAAGACCTTCTGAAAACAGTGTCATCATTTTAACATTGTGAATAATAACATTGAATGTTGTTTCTTTGATTTACAGATAAGATCAACATTCTTGTATGTATTGTATTTTTGTATAAAATAATAAATTCTTTGATTTACAGAGAAACAATTCTTGTATTATTCTGACCTACAAAAGGAACTTGGTGAATCCAAAATCAATCCAATAAAACATTATATATGTATAATAATGTCGCAGATTTCTCTCGCGAACTCAAACAACTAAAGTTAAATCTCGTTAGATCACACCCCCTTGTTGTCAGTCACAAAATCCTCAACGCAACCTTACAACACGAAACAATTGGCACCTACAAAATGTAACCATTTATTTCTCGAAGGGCTGGTATTTCTATGCCCGAATCACAGCGCAATGGCTCGAATGGTCGTCACTGAGAACCGCGTGGATCTGATCGGAGACGCGTCCGGTTGCCATAGTAAACGGCGATTTCGCTTGGGTGTTCGAGATTCAGCCCAGCATAGTCCCATTTACGTTCCTCTTCGACTTTACGCTCTTTATTGTGAAATTCAGGTGGTCGCTACGGCTAGGTGAAAATGTTTTGAATTTAATTGAATCCAGTTTGAGGAGAAAAGCATGAACATGAAATATACAAATTTATTGTTTTTTTAATCACGTCATTTTTCCAGGAAGGGCGGAGCGCCCCGCAGCCCTTCCCCACTAGCCGCCACTGGCTTCCATGCATCTATGGTATGACGTACCGGAAATGTTAGAACCATAGAAAATCAACTTATTCGTTGGTTTGTTCAAACCACGGCGGCCGAAATGTTCGCAAACTTGAATGACTTTCTGAACTGAATTTCCGAACGACTGATTCGTTATTATAGGTTATAAAACCAAAGCGATAGATATTCTGATGTCTTTTCTAAGAACCTATTGATGATGAGACTTCATAAAAATCAATACAGAAATAAAAATGAACTCAGAATGGCCATCTCTAAGATGAAAAAAATTTGAAATGTCCTTATTCCTATGAATGTTTCTTTGTTGTCTTTGTCAAATAATTGTCAATAGTTATTTCTATAATTTGTATCTGTATTTTCAATCTGTAACGCCCCCAAATACGTTAATGTTTCCCACAATTTGGGAATTACTGAGACGCTTAGTTAATATTTATTACAAAATCCTTACTGATTTTAGAATTTGCCATCGTAAACCAGATTTTATATCTTTCAGGAGTTACTGGTTCATTTCATAACGCCATGAAATGAATCCGAAAATATTGGAGTTGATGCCGTGGAAATATAAATATATAATGTAAAAATGATTGGAATTCTTCAGGACAAGAGAGGCTTTCAATTTCCCTATTAAGTGAAAATATCGACGTTTTCTCCGCTCCGGGCGATTTTCCAAGCTAACAGCCGGTTCAAACGTATAATGATGAGCCTCTTCTTAAAGCATTAGGGTGTTTGCGCTTCGAAGTAATAATGGACTTCCAAAGAAAATGGGATGTACACTGAAAAAAGTGAATTTTTCTGTACATCAAAAGGAACCAATTTCTTTTGCATTGAGACTTAATACAGCAGTTCCTCCTAGCAGCTCTCATCGTCTCAATATTTTTCAACATAATTAAACGTATTTCATTGCCTTAATTTTTGTTGGAATTTCATTCTGTCCGTCCGGCAGTAGATACGATAAATTTCGAAAGTTAAGATCTAGAGGCTTAAAATTTCCAGGATTGCAGGGTTTTCTATCAAGTCCGATCATGTACAAAATCGGTCCAATATTACTTTTTAATGTTTATCTCTCCAAAAAGTCAAAATATCTGATCGGGTTCAAATTTAGAAAAAGCAGTATAATAATAACCCCCGAGTGTATAAAATTCTGTTAGTAGTAAAATTCTTTTCGCATATTAACCATTTTTTCGACATAATCTCTTAATTTGATTCATTGCTTCACAAGAGTAATTTCAACTGAATTCGAATATTATCATTCATTTTGAGGAAAATTTTGCAGCTTCAAAAATTGTTCATGGTATAGTAGTTTGAACTTAATCATATTGCATGAAGCTAAGGTTAACATATGAATTAGATCAACTGAATATCACCTTCCTCAAATAAGAAGAACGAAATATTCTAGGACTGCGTTATTTAGGCCGTATTACTAAACCCAACACACTCCATGAAGCAGGTACGTACACAGATATTACGTCTAGATATTACACAGTGACAAGAAAGTGATCATCATCATTTTTTGGTTTATAAACTCGTATTTCTATCCGAGTCATTCTGGCGTACGGCTCCCAGTTTTTCAAATGAAAATTATGAAAGTACTCCGAGCGTAATCTTTGGAAGGCTACAAAAAGAAAACCAATGGAGATTATTTTATTCTGTTTTCACCTCAGTATTCAGAATGAAAGATAGTTCAACCATGAGATATTCCAGAAATTTTGGCCGAAATTTTCTTTTCACTTTTCACATTAAAAAAAAATAGTTGAATTTTGAAAAAAAAAATTTCACGAATAATCTCAGAATTTCCAAGTGTATTTCAGAAGGCGTCAATTGTATTTCAGAAAACATCACTTGTATTTCAGATTAGCCAATTGCATTTCAGAAAACATCAAATGTATTTCAGATTAGTCAATTGTATTTCAGAAAGCGTCAATTGTATTTCAGAAAGCGTCAATTGTATTTCAGAAATCATCAATTGCATTTGAGAAAACATCACTTGTAATTCAGATCAGTCAATTTAATTTCAGAAATCGTCCATTGTATTCGGGAAATGGTCATTCGTGTCCCGAGACTGAAAGCGAGATGAAATTCGGTTTAATGTGGCACAAAAAAGAAACTGTAATTCTTGAGAACTCTTATTCGAGCATTTTTCAAATATTCGCCACAACTGTTTCTTGGAAGACTTCGGGGTTCGTGGATGATTCATGGAGCATGGGGGGATTGTCTCGATATTACCTATACGTTGGTCAAATTCGATGCAGTCGTGGAGAAATGATATTCCTACTTTCTGAATTACAAATGAAGGTTTCTAAAATACAATTGACGCTTTCTGAAATACAATTGACGCTTTCTGAAATACAATTGACGCTTTCTGAAATTCAATTGACTAATCTGAAATACATTCGATGTTTTCTGATATACAATTGACTGATCTGAAAAACAATTGACGCTTTCTGAAATTAAATTGACTAATCTGAAATACCATTGACGCTTTCTGAAATTCAATTGACTATTCTGAAATACAATTGACGCTTTCTGAAATACACTTGGAAATGGTGTAGTACGTTGAAATGCTTTCCAAATTGGCAACCGAGAAAAAAATTACAACTTTGCAGGTTTTCCGCCATTTTGAATTGTTTTTTTGAGAAATCTACACCATATAATTGAAGCAAATAATCTAGAAATATTGCAAACATATTATATCGGTTGATCATTTCGTTCCTATTGAAAGTGATATCTAATAAATATCATGAAATTACGTATTAGGTGCTATAGTATATTCTAAAACTAGTTGCAGAATGGGCTCGTATTCCAATACGAATGCGAAATTCGAAAACGAGCGACGAAGGAGCGAGTTTTCGAACGCATGAGTATTGGAATGGCATTCTGCAACGAGTATTAGACGATATTTTCTCTATTTTCACTCAAATTTCATGAAATTCAATGAAAAAATTCAAATTATAGGTCCTAGTGACTTTCATATTGCATCTTGGCAGTTGGTGTGAATGTTATTAAGTACGAAAATTGACATTTCGAAATTGACGTCTGCTGAAATTTAAAAGGATCGGATGTCATTGCTGACAACCACAAAACGAAAAATGTTACTGAAAACGATGCTGTAATGAATTCATTACAGCACTGTTTTTAGAACTGTAATGAACACATTACGATACTGAAATAGAGAAAGTACTTTATACAGTTTGCGCAGGTCTTGCATTCCGTAGACCCATTCTTAATTCATTATTTATCAACGCTGTGAGAAACTAATTGTGTGAAATTAGAAATACCTCAAAGTTGGGTTTTTGGAGCGATTAATAAAAGAGAGGTGAATCAGATTAATAACCACTTGGCGTGAATTCGGAATTTATAAGGGAGAAGGTAGCGAAGGTTGCTGGATATTTATTCGGAGTTTTTAGTATTTTCCAGATACATCCAACGCTGAGAACGCAAGTTTAGAGATTGGATGATATTTGTATTCTACTCCGTAGTTCATAAAATATTTCCATCAGATAGGAAGATTTCCATCGTTTCTATAGGGAACCTTGAGTGTTACCCAGATAAGGGGAAAAAGGGTTGGAAGATAAGGCCCCTTCTCACACCACAGCAGAAAATTTAGAAATTCAGTGAGGAATTCAAAGTTTTCTCTCTCGTTCTTATTACTTTCCGAAAGGTAGGAATGATGGACGGTATTGAAATTGGAACCGATTATATTTTGTTTTGTAATATTGTCGATTTCGATTTCACTTTGACTTGAAGCAGACAGAAAGGCAGTAAGGTGGGTTTTCCTTCCTTCCCTATTTTTCCATTGCACATTTCGAAAGACTGATTCTTGCCGAACCGAAACGTGACAATCATATCATTTTCATAATATTCAATCGAGATACCATAAAGCCATTAGTTAGTTTAGTTTATTTCCTTCTAGGAACGTGTCTAATATAATCACATTATGATATTCACTGATGAGGATATGGTTTTTATCGTCTATTATTATGAATTAGAAGGAGTGTTATCGGAATGTGGAGAAATTATTGAATTTCCGGAATTAAGTAAAATAAAATCAGGAATTCCAGAATTGAAGCTCCTATCTCAAACGTCCGCCTTTGATCGCTGATTGCAATTTTCGTGGTTCAAATACTTCCACGGATATGGTAGTACAAAATTTCAATATCATCAACTGATAACTCTACGACATTTGAATTTTACTGAGATTCTCCTAATGAAATATGAAATTCTCTAGTTGGGTGGTTATTTTCGATTCCTTAATAAATTCAAACTATATTGTGGTCAAATGCACATCAAATGGCCCAAAAAGACGACGAACTGCAGAACTGCAGATGAGTTGTTTTCGAGTACGTTTTTTTGCCTTAAAGTACTTTTTCTTCAGATTCCATCTGCTTAAATACCAGACCGTTATGTTTGTGAATCTTCAGAGAAGAGACAAGAAGAATATATGAAAACTTTCAAGCAAAAGACCCTGATGTAATATGAGAGTTTGCTCTAGTGAAAGAAATGTTCTGATTATCTTTGGAGCAGTTATATTTCAGTGAATTTGGGACTTGTTTACTAATGAAAGTGTTGTATCTATTACTGAATTTGGTACTTTAGATGCCACAGATTATTCAGGTTTAGATTATCATCAAGAGTTTTAAAGGAAGATTTCGGTATTGGAAAGTTGATCCTTATATTTCAGGTAGAGAATGAATATGTAATTTGTATTAACCTACATTTTTATTCAATTATGAAATGATGAAATATAATATAGAGTGAGTTATCTATTTGCATTTTGATGGAAATCAATCAGTTTATTTTCAATATGTTTCGAACTCAGAGTATTAGAAATTGAGTACCTGAAATAGTTGATGTATACAGCGGACGATATAAAAAGCGTAACGGTCTGAGTTTGGCAATTTTTTGTATGCAAACTTGATATACTCCAAGAATAGCACAACCTAAAAATATTTTCGAATATGTCGGGTGTTCCACAAAAGAGGAATACAGGGTGATTTTGATTTTTCAAATGGGATCGTGAAATATAATTGGATAACATAGTCTCTACAAAAAGCATTTTTTTTTGTCAAAATGAGCAATATTTCGGAAACTGTCGAATAAAAATATGTGAAAGGTATACGAAAGCATGCAGGAAATTTCAGAGAATTGAAAAACACTACTGAATATAGGGTGTTCCATTTGAAGAAACAAAGTCACCCTCTATTCCTCTTTTGTGGACCACCCGACATATTCGATTTTTAGGTTGTGCTATTCTTGGAGTATATCAAGTCTGCATCATCGAATTTTTCCAAACTCAGACCGTTACGCGTGCATCGTCCGCTGCGGTACTAGTGGGACACCCTGTATACAGAATATAAAGAATTTTGCATCACAAATAGTTAATATTGTTTCCAAATGATGGTGTGATAGTTGGCAAGAACTCTATACAAGTTATTAGCTAAACATATTAACTCATGCATGAAAATTATAATACTTATTAGGTCTGTAGTTTTAGAATGACTATTCCACTCTTTCCATTTTTAGTGAGGAAGTTTCCGTAGCAACGATCGTTTCATCTCGATAAAACTTGCAAATCGGCAAAACCAACAAGTTTTCCAGCGATAAAATTTTTGACGTTTCTCCAATTCATATATATCTTCGGAAATGAATATCATAGAGAAAACAAACAACGTTTAGTTAATCTATGAATTCTAATTTGCCAAATAGCGCAATCCGTGTCAAATGTGACCATATTACTCAATGTTAGACATTTTCTCGAGAAATAGTCATGCCGAATACCACTCGAAATGAAATTTAAGCAGGTAAAATTTCTCTCTTGTAATATTCAAGTTTGTTGCTTTTCGGAAATTTCGTTCATGACATTTTTTCCAGAATTTTGATACAGATGGCATTCGCAAAATTTCCGAGCAACAAACTTTCATATTACACAGATAGATTTTTCGTTCCAGTAAGTTATCAAGATGAAAATACTTGTTGGGTTTGGGAACGTTATTAAAAGAAACCACTTTATGTGATGGCCATCGTTTCGCAAAATTTATTATTGCATCATCAGAGCTCTAGAAAAACAACTAAAAGTCAGAAACCCACATCACAACCAAATAAATTGATACAACCTTCAACCAACACTATCACTAAGGCTGATAATGGTAATGTAACCGTGATCTTAAGTAAAGAAATGTATTTTGATAGGGCCCAGGAAATTTTGAATGATTCTACAACTTACTTGAAATTGAATAATGATCCAACTATACAGGTTCAGAATAAATTGAATAAATTAATTGAGAACATTAAAAAGAAGGGAGGAATTTCGGCAGAACAAGCTAAGTATTTGAAATGTACACGAGGTATTGCACCAAAATTATATTTTCTACCAAAAATACATAAACCTAATACACCATTGCGCCCTATAGTATCATTTGTGAATTCACCTACCTACAACTTAACAAAGTTTTTGTCAGACCTGTTGAATCATGCCTTCATAAAGGATGACAGGTATGTAAGAGATTCTTTCCAATTCTGTGAAAATATAAGACAAAATAATGTTCCAGAGGGTTACGTCCTTATATCCTTAGATGCGACTTCGCTTTTCAGTAACATACCTGTGGATCTGGTTGTTTGCTTAATCCGGAAAAAATGGCATTTAATAGAACCTCATACTACCTTAGACGTAGATTCCTTCATAGAATTGTTTGAATTTGCCACTTCTAATAGTTATCTGCAGATTGATAATGGTTTTTATAAGCAGATTTTTGGTTTAGGTATGGGTAATTGTTTAATTGTTTTCACAACAGAATCCGTTTCACGTTGGAGTTGGAAAGTGGGGATTATAGTTTACCCTTTTTAGACGTAAAGGTTTATCGCGCTTCGGATGGTTCTTTGAAGACTGATTGGTTCCATAAACCAACATTCTCTGAGAGATACCTGAATTTTTACTCGCAACATCCACTTCAACAAAAAATTAATATTATCAACAACTTGAAATGCCGAAGTAGAAGAATCTCTGATCCTGAATTCCACCAAAAAAATGAACAATATATCGTTGATTTACTTTTGAAGAATAACTTCCCCTTGTCTTTAGTGAGGAAAATTTTGAACCAAAATGTTTCGGCGTCTGATGAACAGCGTCAGTCATCAAATATTTTAAGATCCCCTTCGTAGATGCCCTTTCACAGAGGATCAAACACGTGATCGAGAGAAAATTTGATAATGTGAGAGTTGCACAGAAAAGTGAAAATACAATTCGAAGCCTTTTCTTTTCTCGTTCGAAATCAAAAACAGAAAAAGATCTGATTTCAAATGTGGTATATCAAATACCTTGTATCAGTTGTTCTAAATGTTATATAGGTCAGACAGGTAGATATCTGAAACAAAGAATTTATGAACATTCTAATGATTGTAAAAATTTTTTAATTAAAAAAAATCCAACTGCTTTAGTCGAACATAAAAAAGATACTGGACATGATTTTAACTTTGGTGAAGTAAAAATTTTAGCATCACAATCCAATTATAGAAAAAGATTATTACATGAGATGATTTGTATAAAAAAAGAGCCTAATTCTGTCAACAAAAGATCTGACATTGATGGACTTAGTTCCTCATATTTTAATTTGCTAGGAAGATTGAACACCTGAATTATTTCAGATATATTGTCACTCCTGTGTTGTTGCTTTTTGTTAGACTGGTATGTACATATGACAGATCATTATTCGATTTATTCATCTCTCGTGGATATCTGCTACCCTGATATTTTCGATGAATTTTGTGGTACCCATTATGTTATTTTGCTGTTTTATTTTTGACTGTGATGTTATAATAGACCAAAGAGAGCACAACTGTGAATGTGAGTATTTCGAGAGAAATCTATTTTGTATGTTTTACATTTTTTCTATATTTTTCTATTTATATTCATGTTATTTAAATTTTATCATTCAGGAAAAAAACCTTTTTATATGTGTTGTCCGTGTTTATATTTATGTTTCAAATGATTGTACTCCTCTTGGTTTTCTGTTGGTTGAAGGTTATATCAATTTGTTTGGTTGTGATGTGGGTTTCTGACTTTTAGTTGTTTTTCTAGAGCCCTGATGATGCAATAATGAATTTTGCGAAACGTTGGCCATCACACAAAGTGGTTTCTTTTAATAACGTTCCCAAAACCAACAAGTATTTTCATCTTTCATATTACAATCGAGAAATTTTGCCGGCAAAATTCCATCTCTAGTGGTATTACATATGAACATTGATTAAGACGATCAACTGTAATTCATTAGAGTTGCTGAATAAAACTGCCAACATTGTTTACATTTCTTTCGATTAGAGAGTAAGAAGCTATTCTGTGATAATTCAGAACCAGCAGAGCATCCAGATTATCTTGTGATTTATGATTTTTTAAGAATGAATGGAAAACTACGCGTTTTATTAAAAAACATAAGAATACTTTCATTTCCCAAAATGATTGGTCCTTTCGAAAAGATGAACCGTTTCAAGTAGTCTCATAGTGTTCTAGAGTGGATTTCAGTCGGCTACGATGTAATTTTGATTCCAGGAGAAATATTGAATAGGTGTTGATTGAGGAATGAGCACCGAAAAGAGACACTTTACGAAAATTCAGTTCCAAGATTTGGGCAAACAAGTTTTTTTTTCGTGGAATTTCGACAATCTGTATTTTTCAAAAGAAGCCAAATTTTTAAAAATGGGAAGGAAAAAAGGGGTTAGGATGGATGAGAGGAATCTGAAGTCGAAAAGATGTACAAGTCATAGACTCACCCTGTGAATTTGTTTATTCAGGTTGTGGAAGTCGATTTCCCCAAAAAAGACATGAAAATGTGTAATCTTATATGATGTAGTTAGATACTCACCTTTCTGGATATAATCGAGTGGGCAGTGGCTCGTCCGTCCCGTACCATAAATATGAATTTGGCGTTAGGAAACAGCTCAAGTACATAAGTTCCCATCTTCAATGTGAGAGGATCTTTATTACAAAGTCTAGCTGCAGCTTCTCCATGTTTTGCTATTATCTCTAAGGTGAAGGCTGCAATAGCAGAATCTAGAACATTCTTGGTGATACCCGCTTCATCAAGCCTCCTGGATTCTTTATTAGATTTCATCCAGTGGAACCGCATCTGAAGGATACGTGGAATCACGCGAGTTTCTTGGCCGCACCTGTAAGGAAGATAAGATTCATTAAATTAAATGTGGACAGTTCAGATTATACAAATACTAGGAATGTTTCAACTCCTCGTCATTTCAAAAGTGATAGAATCAATATTTTTCACAAATGTAGAATGGCTGGTATACCAAACGATGGCGTTGTGATATCATATAAATTTGGGAGCACGGCAGTGCCCCCGCCAAGTCGAGCGCGAAGCAAACACTGCCGTACCATCCTTTGCTGGAACCATTTCGCCGCATTTTCAGGCCACTATTTGAGAACCTCTGGATGAGACGCGAATGCAGACATTTTCGTCATCCAGTAATCATTAATCACATACTCAAAATCAAAAATTTCAAGTTGTAGGTCATTTAGTTCCGAAGTTAAGCGAAAGCAAAGTTTCGCATTTATGACACTCACTCATGATCATCAAAATAGAACTAGTACTTCCCATAAACTCAGAAAGCTGAAATTTGGTACAGAGTTAGGGTTTAATGGTCGCATAAAGGAAAAACTAGGATAACCGAAGATCGAAAACCCCAAGTTGCTACGACGTCTAGTTTTCGAGCTACAGGGCGATTTTGTTATTTGATCCATTTCTTTTAATTGACTATAACTTCCGTATTATAGGATCTACGTTCTCGAAATGAACACATCTTCACGGCACTTCTTAACTGCTATTGGATTTTTTGTATCTGTTCAAATTTCGGAGATATAAGAAAAAAAAATTTTTTCTAAAGGAAACCCTAATTGGAAATAATATTTCCAAATTCATCTTTCTTCAAAGATTTCAAAAATAAAGGTCATGATTTACTTCCGAGTTCACTATACTTATATCGAAAATTTCGAAAAAACACTTTTCGTTCAATAAAATCCAAGCAGACTTATTTTTTGTTGTATCGTCTGGCGCTTCTAGAGTTTTGATAAAGTTATTGGATATCTCACAATTATTGTAAGCTGCCAAATTGAAATATTAGCTTTATTATTACTCAGACCTATAGAGGGACTTAGCCGAACTTGTTGATTTTAGTATGATTTCTATGCTCAATGGAAAAATGAAAAGCATTTGAATACTTAAATCATTTAATGATGATGATAACACAAATATTTATGTAACTCGTTGATAACAGTAATGAATGCTTCCATGAGGGGCACAAAAAGCTCCTTCAAGACAAAATATTGGTTTATTTAAAAAAAATATTATTCACAACAAATGTTCAAATCGTTGTCCATTCGAGGAAATGCATAAATTGTATCTTTTAATGATGTGATATAAATATGAACTTTAGAATAACTATATGATACAACAATGATGAAACTGACATGAAATTCTATGGCCGCCCCAGTTTTGAAGGAAGTGAATCAAAGCCTGCTTTAATTTTGTTGACCGAAAAGTGTTTTTTAGAAATTTTCGATACAAGTATAGTGAACTCTGAGAATATCATGATATGTATTTTTGAAATCATTGAAGAGAGATCACTTTGAAAATATCAATTCCCACTATGGTTTCCATTTGAAAAAAAAAATTTCGTTATAGCTCCGAAATTTGATCAGATACAAAAAATCTAATAGCAGTTAAGAAGTGCCGTGAAGATGTATTCATTTCGAAAGCGTAGAGCACATAAAACGGAAGTTATAGTCAATTATAAAAATGGACCAAATTCACCCTGTAGCTCGGAAACTACACGCCGTAGCAACTTGGGATTTTCAGCAAATAATAGACATGTCATGTTCTCTTTTTTCGAGAAACATAAAGGATCCCGCACTTTTTGTATGTAAAGTGGCGACCAGGCAAATTTTCTGAAAGTTTGGTATGTTGTTGTATCCGACTCAGTGACCAAAAGTGTCAATGGGCCCAACCCAATCCTATGACTAGTTTTCTGAATAAGGGGGGTTGAAGTTGAAAATTGCCCGGATTTTCGTATTTATTTTTTATTTATTAAAAGTAAGATTGGATTTCTGTTGCATGCAGACGTTTACTACATGTTCTAGTAATGAATCTAGTGGATACGAATGATTAAAATTATTTATATTTACAAGGTGAGTCACGAATTTATGGCGGTAGTTTTTTGCCAGAATTTACTTTTTCTACTGTGACGCCAGGAAGGAATATTTTTGAAACGTTCTCTTCGATATACTTAGTATTTGGACGAGAAAATATTGCACTGTACACATTTTTTATACAGGGTGTTTCACAGAGAGAACTACTAGACATAATTATTTTTTTAGGATTCATTCGAAACCCTGTCTTTATGGATTGATTTTTAGGAAAAGTTATACCACAAATATACAGGAGGTGCGTTCGGCCAGTCGGTTCCATTAACACTTTTTGCTCCGAGTCGTTCGGCCACCCATTTCAGATCGAAAGGTGTCAACTATATGTCGTTCGTGTCAGACGGAGTAGAGCTTTTGGAACCAACTCTGAAAACCCTAGCTTCAGAGATGGGGCGCGAAAGGAGTTTCTGAAGAAGTAAGGTTAGGTTAGACAGACGGTTGGAGTTGAAATTTGAAAATGAGTGGATTAATCCAAAGTTTGATTAACTATGTCAAAGACATTCTCCAAGAACACTCGTAATGCGGTAATGACCGAGTAAGGCGTTACAGAAAACAGAATTCTGTTGCAAATTCAAATCGTGAACTAATTTCAGTTATGAAAATATCAGTATTATGTTTAGATTTCTTCTTCTGGACATCCCGAGTGCAAACTGTTCTCACTACGTGAAAATAGAAGAATGTGTTGGTAAAGGTCATGCTCATTTTGAATTTCAAAAATATCATCACAGGGTATAATATCAAATTTTGTGTCGAAAACTTTGATCGAAAATTGACCATAACTTCTGTTTTTCAAATTAGAACCCTACTTTTTTATGATTGCATTGGATTCTGCGAAGAAAAATAATGATAGCCCTCTCAGATGTTCTTCCTCCTAAATTCAGTAATTCCCGAGTTATTCGAGCTTTTCTGGATTTATGTTGTACGTAGGGTCAAATTCATCTTATTTTTTGCATGAGAATATTCTGTGATCATAGAAGATAAATTAATTCACAAGTGACAGGTCAAATTTTAGGTTTTATCTTTACTTCTCGATTTTACTTCAAAGGTTTCATAAAAATATTCATCGAATCTGTTGCATGAAAATATTCTGTTACCATAGAAAATGAATGATCCATTAAAAATTCACAAGTGACAGCTCTAATTGTCAGTTGTTACTATGGTTTCAGAAGGATATTCATCGAATCTGTTCAAATTTGGTGAATTTGAATCTACGTACGACATAAATTCAGTAAAGCTCAAATAACTCGAGAATTAAGCCCGCAACGGACGGCGAGCGATAATATAATATATATTATAGCTTTGGATTGACATATGTCATTTTAGTATGGAAAAATATCGTAATATCGGAATATATATTATAGCGTCGTCCGCGGGGCTTGGTGCATTTTCATAAGGAGCGATATTGGTGAAATATATGAGATATAATATATCGCTCGCCGTCCGTTGCGGGCTTTAAGCTGAATACAGATTACTCTGACGTGACGTGTAAGGACGTCACGTCAGACGTGTACTGTGCTCCCATTGGCCTGATATGAACGTGAACGCACAGAACAATGTGTTGCATTTTTATATCACTCACATTTTGACGTTCACGTTCATATTAGGCCAATGGGAGCACAGTACACGTCTGACATGACGTCCTTCAGAGTAATCTGTATTCAGCTTTACTGAATATAGTAGGAGCCGGAGCATCTGAGGGGACTATCATTATTTTTCTTTGCAGAATTCAACGCAATAATAAAAAAAATATGGTTCTAATTTGAAAAACAGAAGTCACGGCCAATTTCCGATCAAAGTTTTCGACACACAATTTGGAACATCCTGTGATGATATTTATGAAATTCAAAAGATGCATGACCTTTCTACATTCTTCTTCTTTGACGTTATGAGAACGGATTACACTCGGGATGTTCAGAATAGGAAAAATGAACATAATACTGACCATGAATATTTGACTTTTTTTCAGGTTTTTTTTCGATATTTTGAAAACTATTTAAATGAATACAATGGTTTGACCAGAAATGTATTCACCATAGAATACTCAATCATATCAGAAACGAAAAAATTGAAAAAAACATTTTTGAATAAATTTATTTTCAGTCCCTGTATAACCGGAAGTGCTCAGGCTCCAAAAATATTTTAGGTCTGTAGAGAATTTCGAACAATATCATAATCCCAATTTTCAGATTTCAAATATGTCCAGTTCTCCAGAAACATCTAATAGGCACTCGAACTTGGGACACCCTGTATGTATGTCTCTAATCTCCAAAATATTCATGGTGGTTTATTCATAGAAAGGTATTCTATTTGGGAAAAGTACAAAAAACATTACCTCGGTCAAAGGCAACTATTTTCTAACTATATATTGATTTTCATAACATCTTCAGAGGTATGAATTTTAAATCGGATACAAATTGAAATATCTGATTGATTTTATGTTGCGCCCATGAGTTAAATGTGAGTTTCGGTCAGAAGTACATGGAAAGGTTCAGCTAAAAATATTTACAGGGTTATCCACGAATAAATAACCATAGCTTTTGCAAAGACTCAATAATTCTACAGTTCCGTCACAGAGAAATTGTTCCATTAATTTAATACCTAGTCGTTTACAATTTTGAGTCTAAAATACTTCATTATGATTACTTTTCATACTGGGTGAGCCATACAGCAAACCATAAAAAAAAAATTATGCTTTGAAATAATTCAAACTGATGAAATCAGTAATTCTTCACCCTAACGCCATGTATCTCGAAAACTGGTCGGATTTAGTTTTCATACCTCTGAAGAATGATAAATATAGAATTTAAGCGTAGTGGCAAGAAGTATACAAAAGTGTAGTCCTAAATCCAGGGTGACTTGTGGCTACACGTAGGTATGCTTCGGGCGAAGATAAGGGACATGTCATTATGTATCCATAGATCCCTTAAGGAATTTTCTTCGTGTTGCCGATTACCCAATCATAATATTCCTATCGCACATGTGCAATAGTTCTCAGGGGCCTTTGGCAGAGCCCATTAGATATTTCACTTTTAATTTCAAGGATCAAATTATAGGTATAGAATTATGTGACCAGAACATTCATCTGTGGTCATCTGTGGTACAAGAGAAATGTACCTAGAAGCTTTCTCTTTCTGATTCTTTTCTTTTTTTTTCTCCATACTGTGCAAAAAAATTAAGAAAAGACACGCTCAACTCGAATCTTGGATTTGCGTGTAGCAATAAACAGGCCCGGATTTCTAAATTTATTGAATAGATGTCAACTTAAAAGTGTAATTAACCATTTTTTGGGAAATATTTTATTTTGAATTCTATTTCCTGTTTAAACTGAATCACTTATCAGTTCTTTGCATAAATAGTTATTCCACGAAGGACTTACGCTAAACTAAATAATGGAATTCAATTCATCAATTTCTCAATGAACAGGATTACAGTTCACACTTTACAGGAAATAGCATCAGGGAGACAAATGCATATCCGAAACAGATGGGCGTCCCTTTATGTGATGTCCGCCAAGTAAAGCCGGAAGATATATATCCGGGCAGGGTGAAATATAGGCGCTATTGTCCGAATATATCTCTCTATGGAAGAAACACCTGATATTACACTCTTCGTAAAGCTGGGGAGAATCGAACATACGTAGAAAGCTTATGGGAAAATGGAATCTGATGGCCGGCATTGTTCATCTTCCGATGGAATTCTAGTACAGATATCTCGCGGAACTTCGATGAATGGATCCAGTTGTTGTTAGGAAAATCGTTAATCAAAGGAGTTTCTTGACAATTTGTAACTTATTTCAAAGTGCTCTTACATGGTCCAGTGGAATGCTAATGCTTTTTTGCATTACACAGGATCAAAATCTTTCTCATTTTCACCACAGGAGCCATTAAGAATGATTAACCTTCAGTACGAATGTTTTTGGAAGAATTCACGCGATCGGATAGTGAGATAACGCATGTAATGAAGCAGGTCATGAAATGAAATTTCGTGATTTTTTCTCTGTACATTTTCTAAACATACGTAAATCGTATAGAAAGAAAGAAAGAAAGAAAGAATTTATTACACCCCTTTAGACAAACAATATTTGTATGGGACAAGTCAAATAGTCATACATTACTATGATATACAGTTATATAAAAGAAAGTAAACTTAGGAAAAGCAAAAAACAAAGTTCTTCATCAACTAATTAACTCAATTTACAATCCAAAAACTCACTAAGACTATAGAAGCTATTGATCATCAGCAACATCTTAACTTCTCTTTTGAAAACATTATAGTGTAGTGTTTTGAACCTAGTAGGCAAATGATTGAGAAGTTTAATGCCGTTATACAATGGTGACTTTTGGAATTTTGAAGTTCTGTGAATTGGATATTCCAGAGTGCTCTTGTGTCTTGTGTCATGTTCATGGTACTCGGAGCATTTCTTGAGATTTCGTGCGTTTTTCATCACAAACAATAGAGAGTTCAATATGAAGATACAGGGAAAACTCAATATTTTGTACTGTATGAACTTGGGTCTACAGGACTCCTGGGGCTGCATATCGAAAATTAGTCTTACTAGTTTTTTCTGCGCAATGAACACATCCCCGGCTAAAGATGAATTTCCCCATAAAACAGTTGTTCAAAATCGAGGTGTACTGACTTTGGCTAATTACTAGTTGTGGACTGTTACCAGATAATTGAGTTAGAGATGGAAGTGTAAAATATTTATTTACATTATATACAAACATCGTGAATAATACACTCGCATGAAGTCAATAATACAATAAATTCTACTATAAATATTAACAGCATCTAAATCTGAGATATATTATTCACAAACAAATGAGATGAGAGAGTGTTGAAAGATCATTATAAAATGAGAGTTCGTTATGAGATGGTGCAAGTTCTTTTATGAATTAAATATGAGTGATGAGTGTTCTAAAAATATACATTATAAATGAAAATAATTCATAATTAAACATTATTCAAATATTTAAGAGTGTGAAATGATTCAGAGTGTTCAAATAAGAAAAGCGATGAATCATGAGATGGACTTAGCTTATTGTTCAACACAACGTTTACAGTGATTAACTTTTCAATAGAATTATTTAAAGTGAGTGTTTCGATTTAACCAGAAAAACAGAAGGTTTATATAATAAACTATAACGAGAAGTCTCGAGTTGTAATAAAATAAAGAATTCAGAGTGTGATCATATTGTATGAATGAAGTGTACATGTCTATCAATCAAGGTAACATTTACAGTGACAGAGTGCTTAGGAAAATAAGCACGAGCAGTTCTATTCTATCAGAAAAATAGGAAACTGAACTGATAAACTTAGAGATGTACCGAGTATACTTGTATAAAAGAGATCTGAGTCGAACGGTGAGTGAAATGCAATACATGTTCTCGAGCGAGTGAGTGAAAATAAATGAACGAGTGAATGAGAATACATGATTGAATGATTGAATATAAGAGATTACAAGTAATAATTGAAATCTTATACCAAACGAAGAGATGGCCTGTCAGGATCGAACCCATGGAGCGAGGCAGCTGGCCAGACGTGGCAACTGAATTGAAAACTGGAAATCCTCCAACGAGAAGTCTGAAAATCCTACCACCTGGTCCAGTTGGCCCACTCCAGGGTCCTCCCTGAAGTTGAGAGGGCATAAATGTATCTGAAACTCGAGAACAGTATTAGCACATGGTCTTATTGAGGTTAACATTATAAAGTGGGCTAAAAATTCATATAAATCAAAGAAAAATATGAAATGAACTAGAGATGTAACAAATTAACAATCAAATTATCAATTCAGAGTACAGAGCAGGCTAAAATGAGTTCAATTCTGGTGCAAAGAGATGTTCCATATGTAAATATACAAAGATGGAAAAATACTACTGAATTGCCAAAAATATTAGAAAATATATATTGTGGAGTGTGCATAAACGAGGTGAATCGAGATGGCAATATTAAAATTTGAGATGACCGATTATTGCAATTCAGTAAATAGATTTCATATCTAAAAATGAGAACACATGAATATGGGCATGACTGGTCGAGAAAACAACGATATAATTTATTCAATAAGATTTAAATCACATTACCTTAGAATAAACACTGAATTTGCACCAGAATTAAACGAGTTGCACTAAATTGAGATGTTCGAAGTGAATCTAGAATTACATTTCATGAAATTGAGATGGTCAGAATAATAACATTGTATTATCGAGTGTAGAGATGATCTTCAATTGATTTATTGGAAAAAAAATCCGGAAAAATGCCGCTCGCGCAGCTATAGGGGGGATGAAATCAGCGAGATGCGCTCTGATGAACCGGTCGTAAACGGACATCGAACGCTCTTGAGTGACGTACCTGATGTCTTTTCAGTACCCATATTTTCCGTATACTGAGTGTCCTATTTTCACTAGATGAAAGTTGAATTATGGGACTTCAATTTTCAACATTCCGCCCGCCATAGCAAACAGAGTTGGCTATTAAGATGAGTTGACTTTGAGATGTTCTTGTGTCGATTCGCTTGCAGAGTTGAAGTTGAGATGTTCTTGAGTTGATTCGCTTGCAGAGTCGACTGGTAAGATGGCTAGCTTCGAGATAGGTCTTTTGAAGATGGACGTGGACGTCTTGACGGTGACGACCCTGACTAATCCGTCTGCACCTGGATGTACAGCCATTACTCGCCCTAATGGCCATTTGCATGGAGGAAGTCGTTCGTCCGTGAGTAGTACCAAGGATCCAACTTTGACTTCGTTGGATGGATGATGCCACTTTGAGATGGAGAGATGTCGTTGTAGAAATTGAGTGGACCAATTTGACCAAAATTGTTGAGTTCGTTCTTGAATGAATTGCCATCTTGACAATCGAGATGTGGAGATGCCTTGCAGAGATGGTTCTGGTATCATATTGAGAGGGCTGCCTATCAAGAAGTGGCCAGGAGTGAGTGCGGTGCAGTCTTCAGGATCATCGCTGAGTGGTTCGAGTGGTCTTGAATTGAGAATCGCTTCAATCTGAGCGAGAAGCGTCATTAATTCTTCCAGTGTGAAGATGTGGTCTTTTGTAGTTCTTGCGAGATGGTACTTGAAGGACTTGACGGCTGCTTCCCATTTTCCACCCATATGAGGCGCTGCTGGAGGATTGAAGCACCAATTTGTACCTTCGTTCATGAGTAGGTCTGCGATGATCCGATTTTCTGATGAGGCCTGAGTGAAGAGATTCTTGAGATGCACATCTGCACCGATGAAGTTGGTACCGCAGTCTGAGTAGATCGTGTGACATATTCCTCGACGAGATGAGAATCGCCTGTAGGCAGCGATGAAAGATTCAGTGGAATAGTCACTTACTGCTTCGAGGTGGACTGCTGAGGTGGCGAAGCATACAAACACACAGACCCAACCTTTGTGTGTTTTGGCTCCTCTTCCTTTCCAGGTTTTGATTGTGAGTGGGCCAGCGTAGTCGATACCAGTATGGAAAAATGGTCGAGATGGCTTGAGTCGTGGCTCTGGGAGTTGGCCCATGAGTTGTTGAGCTCGTATACCACGTTGTCTTGCACATATCACACACTTCAGTATGTGGGACTTCACTGGGGCTCTTCCTCCAATGATCCAATACTGCTGACGAATGGTGGATAGTGTAAGCTGGGTACCTCCATGCAGAGTACGGAGGTGAGCTGCCTTGATGACGAGTGAGGTGAACTGAGATGTACGAGGGAGTATTGCAGGATGAGTACTATCTGGGTCTAAATGAGCGTTGGTGATTCGTCCGCCTACACGAATAACACCATCGTGGTCGAGAAATGCTGTGAGTCTACTGAACGCATGAGATGACGATAGAGGTGTGCTAGATTGAAGAGCCTTGAGTTCTTGAGGAAAATATACCTCCTGAGTGCTCTTGAGCCAAAGGAGACGTGCTTTCTCCAAGTCAGTTGAAGAGAGAGGAGTAGACATGGTTAGGTCAGAGTGGTATCTAAGTCGGGCGAGGACTCTTAAACAGATAGAAGTGATTCTGAGTAGTCTAGAAAGAGACGAATACCTGTATATGAGGTCCCATGGGTAATCTCGAGTTGTGGCCACGAGAAGATTCTGATTGGGCTTTGCTTCAGATTCGGGGTCGACTGTCGAAGCCGGCTGACGTGTTGGCCAGGAATCTGCTGACTTGGAGAGCCATGGTGGTCCCGTCCACCACAGCGAGTTGTTCAGTAGTTGAGTTGAGAGTAACCCGCGAGTTGCACAATCCGCTGGATTTTCTTTTCCGGGGACAAACCTCCATTTTGCATTTGGAGTCAGTTGTTGAATGAGCTCTACCCTGTTTCGGACAAAGTCTTTCCAGCGAGCGGGGTGAGAGTTGATCCACGAGAGTGATACTGTTGAATCCGTCCACAAAGTCGTTGAGTGCACGTGCATATCTAGAATATTGAGTGTATAATGAGCGAGTTTGGCCAATATGACAGAAGCAGTAAGTTCTAGTCTCGGGATTGTGAGTGGTTTCAGAGGCGTTACTTTGGTCTTGGAAGACAATAGGGTGACTTTGGATCCTGTGGACGGTGAGTGGGCAACGAGGTACACCACAGCGGACATTGCCAGCTGAGATGCATCAGAGAAGCCATGAAGTTCTACGATTGAGTGTTCTAGAGTTCCAACCCAGCGTGGTACTCAACGTTGGCCAACGCTTTGAGATCTTCTCTGATGTCACACCATTTCTGTGAGAGATGAAATGGCAGCGGTTCGTCCCATGACAGTTTCTGGAGCCAAAGTTCCTGCAACAACATTTTGGCCCTGATCGTGACAGGGGAAACAAAACCAAGTGGATCGAAGAGTTGTGCAATATTAGAGAGAATTGTACGTTTTGATATTACCGACCCAGTAGCTTCAGAGTTGATCTTGAAGGAGAAGTGGTCATCTTGTGGGTGCCAGAGTAGGCCCAAGATTTTGGTTGAAGTAGGACAGTCGTCGAAGTTGAGTGGAGATGGTATCATTTCTTCCTCAGTAACCATCTTGAGTGCACCTGGAGTGTTGGATTGCCATTTTGCTAATGGGAGGCCGCCCGCCATGCAGAGATGTTTCAAGTCCTGTGCGATTTTTGTGAGTTCTTCTTGAGTGTCAGCTCCACTGTATATGTCGTCAACATAACGGCCTTTGGTGAGTGGTCGAATGGCGAGTGGATACTTGTGGCCTTCATCTTCAATGAGTTGGAGTAAAACACGAATTGCTAGAAATGGAGCTGACTTGGTTCCGTAGGTGACTGTTGTGAGGTGGTACGTCGAGATCTTGTCTTTAGAATCCAACCAGAGGATACTTTGGAGATCCCAATCATCAGGATGGACCTGGATTTGCCCAATGTAAAACGTCAGTGACGTCCAACTGTAATTTGGCACCAGTGTGCATGATGTCGTTCAGTGAGTGGCCTGATGAAGTTGGACTGGAACCGTTGAAAACTACTCTCAATTTAGTAGTTGAGCTGTCTGGTTTTAGGACCCTATGATGTGGCAGGAAATACCTTGATTGTACATTTTGAGATGAGGCTTTCTTCATATGGTTGAGGTGTTCGTATTCACTCAGGAATTGAGTGTAGAGATGGCCGTACTCCTGGTCTTTGTCGAATTTTCGAAGTAGACTTTGGAGACAACGAAAAGCACGCTGTCTGGAGGATCCCAACAGGCTGGAATCAGACTTTAAGGGAGTCTTACCATGTACTTTCCGGAAGAAAGCCGAGTGTGAGTGGACTTGAAGTGATCTTCACATTCTTGTTCATCAGGGGTGAGTGACGTGGACGAACTGGGCTGGACTTCTTCTTGTTCCCAGAACTTTGCGAGAAGGCGATGAAGGTCAGAGTCTTGAGTTGCATGGCAAACTGGACGCTGAGTTGAGGAGACTTGTTGAAGTGGACTTACAGGACCTAGGATCAACCATCCAAATATTGACAGTAGTGCCGTTGGAGTTGTATCTTGAGATCCTCTTCGTTGTTGAGGAAGGATGACAGAGCCGTAGACATCAGCACCTAATATCATGTCGATTGGTCGAGGTGTGAGGAAATCTGGATCAGCGAGTTTGAGTTTTTCGAGATGTGGCCAATATTGACCATCACAACAGGTGAAAGATGGTAGAATATTGAATGGAGTGGACAAGATGTGGGCAGTTATACTCATTGTCCTGTTGTAGCGAAGAGACTTCAGTGTGACGATCACTGTTCCTTTCGTTCTTGAGATGCTTCCACCAATTCCAAGGACGTCCACATTGGATTGGCTTCGTGGAAGGTTGATTTGTCTTGCGAGGCCTCCTGAGATGAAGCTGAGGTCTGATCCAGAGTCGATGAGTAGTCTTACTGGGTGCGAGATGAGTGGTGTGATGATGTTGGCTACGGCTGTCGCCAATAGAGTGTGCTGGAAGCTTCCCTAGAGCTTGCAACTTTGTTTGAGGTGGTCGGCGAGAGAGAGGTCTTTCGTTCTGACATGATCAAGGTCATGAGAGGGCAGTAGGGAGCTCCCCCTGGAGTTGATCTCTTTGACGACTGTCGTGAGCTTGAGATGGGCAGATTTCGAGCTCGATATGGTCATGTGAAATGACATGATGTGTATATAATGCTGAAATTCCAACTCAATTATCCGGCCCGAAGGACCAAATGTTCAAAATCGAGGTGTACTGACTTTGGCTAATTACTAGTTGTGGACTGTTACCAGATAATTGAGTTAGAGATGGAAGTGTAAAATATTTATTTACATTATATACAAACATCGTGAATAATACACTCGCATGAAGTCAATAATACAATAAATTCTACTATAAATATTAACAGCATCTAAATCTGAGATATATTATTCACAAACAAATGAGATGAGAGAGTGTTGAAAGATCATTATAAAATGAGAGTTCGTTATGAGATGGTGCAAGTTCTTTTATGAATTAAATATGAGTGATGAGTGTTCTAAAAATATACATTATAAATGAAAATAATTCATAATTAAACATTATTCAAATATTTAAGAGTGTGAAATGATTCAGAGTGTTCAAATAAGAAAAGCGATGAATCATGAGATGGACTTAGCTTATTGTTCAACACAACGTTTACAGTGATTAACTTTTCAATAGAATTATTTAAAGTGAGTGTTTCGATTTAACCAGAAAAACAGAAGGTTTATATAATAAACTATAACGAGAAGTCTCGAGTTGTAATAAAATAAAGAATTCAGAGTGTGATCATATTGTATGAATGAAGTGTACATGTCTATCAATCAAGGTAACATTTACAGTGACAGAGTGCTTAGGAAAATAAGCACGAGCAGTTCTATTCTATCAGAAAAATAGGAAACTGAACTGATAAACTTAGAGATGTACCGAGTATACTTGTATAAAAGAGATCTGAGTCGAACGGTGAGTGAAATGCAATACATGTTCTCGAGCGAGTGAGTGAAAATAAATGAACGAGTGAATGAGAATACATGATTGAATGATTGAATATAAGAGATTACAAGTAATAATTGAAATCTTATACCAAACGAAGAGATGGCCTGTCAGGATCGAACCCATGGAGCGAGGCAGCTGGCCAGACGTGGCAACTGAATTGAAAACTGGAAATCCTCCAACGAGAAGTCTGAAAATCCTACCACCTGGTCCAGTTGGCCCACTCCAGGGTCCTCCCTGAAGTTGAGAGGGCATAAATGTATCTGAAACTCGAGAACAGTATTAGCACATGGTCTTATTGAGGTTAACATTATAAAGTGGGCTAAAAATTCATATAAATCAAAGAAAAATATGAAATGAACTAGAGATGTAACAAATTAACAATCAAATTATCAATTCAGAGTACAGAGCAGGCTAAAATGAGTTCAATTCTGGTGCAAAGAGATGTTCCATATGTAAATATACAAAGATGGAAAAATACTACTGAATTGCCAAAAATATTAGAAAATATATATTGTGGAGTGTGCATAAACGAGGTGAATCGAGATGGCAATATTAAAATTTGAGATGACCGATTATTGCAATTCAGTAAATAGATTTCATATCTAAAAATGAGAACACATGAATATGGGCATGACTGGTCGAGAAAACAACGATATAATTTATTCAATAAGATTTAAATCACATTACCTTAGAATAAACACTGAATTTGCACCAGAATTAAACGAGTTGCACTAAATTGAGATGTTCGAAGTGAATCTAGAATTACATTTCATGAAATTGAGATGGTCAGAATAATAACATTGTATTATCGAGTGTAGAGATGATCTTCAATTGATTTATTGGAAAAAAAATCCGGAAAAATGCCGCTCGCGCAGCTATAGGGGGGATGAAATCAGCGAGATGCGCTCTGATGAACCGGTCGTAAACGGACATCGAACGCTCTTGAGTGACGTACCTGATGTCTTTTCAGTACCCATATTTTCCGTATACTGAGTGTCCTATTTTCACTAGATGAAAGTTGAATTATGGGACTTCAATTTTCAACAACAGTGTTATAGCTCATGTGAGAATATGCCAGCGAATAATAAACCATTAACAGTGATTCTCTTGGTAGAACATTTTTTAATCTTTTCAGAGCGTAAAATGCGCTGCTTAGTTTTTTACAGACGGAAATTGTATGTTTCTGCCAATTCAATTGTTCATCCATCAATATGCCTAAGAACCTTACGTGATCCGAAGCTTGGATATTTCCAGAAGGGAGAGTTAAGTCAAGCTCAGCCACCGTGCCCCTATTCTGAAAAAAGATGAAGTCGGTCTTGTTCACGTTTAATATTATCGAATTCCTGTGGCACCATTCCATGAAAGAATGAATAAGGGTTCCGCATATTGTCCCGAGCTCTGGGATACTTCGTGCTGATATGAGAAATGACGCGTCATCCGCAAACAGAACAACCCTGACATCCGACAAATGATCAGAGTAAGTTCTTATATACTCAGGTAGGTCATTAATGAACAAGATGAACAGCAGCGGACCGAGCACAGATCCCTGCGGCACACCCATCTCCACAGGATACCCCCTCGAGTCGTGATGGCCCACTCGAACAAACAGTGATCGATCCCTCAGATAGTCCGACACCCAATCCAAGAAAACACCTCGGAATCCTATATTATACAACTTACTCAGGATGAAACTGAAGTCGAGGCAATCAAAAGCACGAGACTCGTCAAAAAACAACCCAGCGACCGGGACTGCAGCATCTAAGCAGTCGTAAACGTATCCCACAAAGTCACAAGTTGCAGACTCAGTCGATTTGCCAATACGAAAGCCATGCTGCCTACTAGAAATCAATGAAAATCTATCCAGAAACTTGATCATCCGCTTATGTATCACCTTCTCGAATATTTTCGACAGTGAACTTGATATGGATATTGGCCGATAGTTGGCTACATTTTCCTTTGATTTTTTTTTATAGATCGGTATAACCTTAGATTTTTTCAGTAGAGTCGGATATTTACCCGAAGTAACTGATTTATTAATGAGGTATGCAAGAGGCCCCGATATAACATTCGCCAAAACTTTCAGTATTCTTACTGTGATCATATCATGACCGCTACTATTTTCCTTTTTGAATTGCCCGATGATATCTATAATTTCCTGATCCATTACAGGATAAAAGAAAAAATTTTTATCTGTCATTACCTGAGTTGTACAGGAGGACGACTTTTCACCACCGTAATGTTCCTCAACACTAATTCGACCAATACTGGAAAAATATCTGCCAAACATATCAGCCACTGTCAGGGGGTCGGATATAATTAGACCATCGTCGTCCAACGCGATCCCATGTGAAACCGAATTCTGGGCAGATTCAGTCCTTACTAAATTCCAAATCGTTCTTGACCTATTGGATGAAGATTCCAAGATATCATTGTAGTAATTAAACTTAGTGGACTTAAGGAGGGCCGCATACTTTTTTTTTGCTGCAATATAAACGCTCCTCGATTCTGGTGATCTCAAATTTTGATGCAACCAATGCAGATTTCTCAGATTTGAACTTGACTGCCTTACCTCTTTAGTGACCCATCTATGAGTTTTCGATCTCACAGTGGCTCTTTGAACAATCGGGCAAGCAGAATCAATTAAGGAAGTTAAAACAGTGAACAACTCATAAAACGCACCATCAACATCCGCGATGGAATAAACATTATCAAAACAAGTTGAAGCAGCAATGAAAGATAAGCTTTGAAGATTTTCGTCCTTTAACAGACGAAATGATCTCACGATAGGATCAGTAGTAGATGTTCTACTAGCAAAAGATATAAGAGAAGACGAAGTGGATATCAGATTGCAGCAGATAATGTAGACCTATTGCTCAGTATAACCGATAGCGCTTCAGTTTGGTTTTCATCCGAATTTCCTTACTCAATTTGAGTTTTCCGTTGTGTATAGCATGCGACTGTGAAAACCCTAGTAGTACGTGTACTATGTGTGTAAAGGTGCAGACACATTGTTATCACGTCACGTCACATCACGTCATTTTTCCAAAATGTGCAACCACGATAATGCATGGAACTTAGACCATAGGAAGAGAGACACATCTTTCAATAATAAATAGTGAAGCCAAATCATCAGAACTAAACTGGGTGATTATACTACTGCGGAATCAAAATGTAGTAAAAATTTTTGCGACATTGTATTTGCTGTCACATTATAGCACTGAAAGCACGCAAGATCTATATTCCGCAAATTTACATTTTCTGAATGCACGTGATATCACGTCTGATATTTTGTGAAATGTCATTCTGACATACATTTGAAACCAATCTGGGTGCTCATTCAATAATTCTTGAATTAATTGATGGAATTCCCCCACTTCTCCTGTTCGTTGATTCATTTAGTAAATCGAATCCCTTCTATGAGAATCACCGACATCTGTAAAAGCAGCTATGTTCTCCATATCTTCTTTCCATTTCCTCTCGTGAGCTCACGTGACGTGACAAAAATGTGTCTGCACCTAAAGGTGAATACAGACTATTCTGACGTGACGTGATTCCACGTCACGTCAGACGTGCAGCAGTGCTCACATTGGCCTAATATGAACGTGAACGTCAAAATGTGTGTGATATAAAAATGCAACACATTGTTCTATGCGTTCACGTTCATATCAGGCCAATGGGAGCACCGACGGACCCTGATGTATCTGTATTCACCTTTAAGCCGTGTACTGGTAAGCGATTTGTTTCACTCTGTAAACAATGAATATAGAACACGACAAGATACCACAAAGTTCCACTTTATACTGATCGCATTTCAAGAAGGTATCAACAATTGATTTGTCATTCCGAGACATCCAATATCATTCTCCTCTGCAGAGAACTTGGGCTTTTCTGTTTTTTCGGCATTCAAGAGCAGGACATGGGCCTTGAAGGAGGACCAACTATTGAACATTAAATTTAATACTGGAAATTGCGTCCTCCATAATAAAACAATCGAAATCTTCCTCTAAATTTAATATTCATTTAATTGCTCAATTCGCGATTCCAACCACTATTGGAGGCGCTGCGAAGAACTGCAAACAAACATGGAGTAAGACGTGTTATCTTTTCTAGAAATATGTTGTTATGAAATGTGAAACTAATTATTTTAGGTGTTTTCTTCGATCTCGTGATGATTATGTGAAGACTTTCAGTGAACTATTGTATTATCAACAGAGTAGTTTCGAGCTTATTAAATTTAGGTATATAATATGGCTTCGAAATTTTACGACAAATTTAATGAAAATTATGGAAATGATGTTTTTCCTTTGCATGAAAACATTCTTCAGAATGACAACACATAAGGATTTACACCTACCATAAACGATGATTTGGATAGGAATAAGTCCTTATGCGGCATAACGAACATGGAGATTTTATTTTATTCATTGTATCAGCTACCCTCATTTACGAGAAACAAACAGTATATGAAATCGCAGAAAAAATGAGTAGGTATGCTTGTTGTTCAAAATTTAATTATTTCAAACACCAGTTGTAATCTTGTGTGTTTCGTTTTCGGATGACCAGCCCGTATACGGGGTGAGTAGTTTTGAATACAAAATGGTTTGATATAGCTTGACTTATTCCAAATTGAATGAAGAATCTTTGGGGATATCGAGGAAAATATAAACGAGTTATTAGTGCTTACAAACTTAGTTTGGTAGGGGTGAAACCCACCGTAAGTAGTTCTGCTAAGAAATATCGTGTTTGTAACATTTTATTCGAAAAAGGTTGGTATTTCAGTACTCCCCAGATATTTTAACTCAATTTCAATCGAGAAATATGTATTTGCATACTTTGTATTCATACCAGATAATCGTATCAAGCATGTATTTTTGGCCCTATTTATTTTTCCAATGGCTATATCTTTTTAACTGAGTTGAATTCGGAAAAATGGAAACGAAAAAAAGGTTTCTCTAGGCCTAAAAAATCCACAGTTAAAATATATGTACAAGCCAACGACCTACCGTGTATATTATATTATCGCTCGTCTCCTTCGAAGGTCGCAAGTTTCTTGCCCGTGTAGCTGGGCCCTCACAGTAAATGTATATTCAAAACAAAATACAAATGGATATTGAAATCAACAGGTGGAGGAAAATTCCTACCGACCGCGAATTTCAACCACGATTATGTCATATATTAATCGTAATATACCGCGAATCGGAAAACAAAGCCACGCTCCGGTGATTAAAAGTGCCATCATAAATATAATGACGGCATTCTCCGCAATGATGCTCGAGTTATTCGGAATCAAAGAACCGAAAGCGCCTCGAACTCCCACAAAATATTAATGAGTTTTGAATTTCCGTCGCGTAGGGCGCTCGCGAAATCATTACGTCGGATTTACAAAGGATGTACACAAAACACTCCGCTAACGATTCCGAGCAGAAAGCAAATCTATTCTTCATTCTGAATACAGCCCACATTTTTATCCGTATAATGATTTCCGTTATGTTCCTACAGACATGAAGAATGAAACAGTCATTTTTTTCGAGATAATAAACACCAAGAGTCCACTACATTCGTGTATTTGTATGGGAGTTCATTAGAAACGTCCTATTTGAAGAATATGCTAGGAGGATTATAAGTGCGTATCACGCTAGCTGGAGTTTCTTACCCATGGTCGCAAAATTTCGCTGCTGGAACAACATTTTGGGAATTCTTTAATAGAGGATTCGAGGAATTATATTTTTATAGAAGCTTGCACCGTATGGCAAAACCATAGATGAAGTCCAGAACCTCGATTTCTGGATATGATTCTGTTGCACCATGCCGTAATCCTCGTTTAACAACCTCAACATCAGTTTCTACTAAATAAATTCGAATACAAACTGGCAAAGCATAAATAGGGTTGAAATAAACAACGTGAATATAGGCACAAGTATACATACCAATTTATGTAAAAATAACCAGAATTGTGGATTAACATTAATCTAATTACATTCAGCTTCTGACCAAGCCAAATATTTAATCCAAGATTTAATAAATTAATCGGGATTTGACAAACTCTCACTTAGAACCATTACGCTGCAAGTGGCCCTGAGTGATTATTTTTGATAAACTCATGGTGGGTTTCCATAGTTACATTTTAATGGAATGATATTAGCTTTGCTGCTCAGCTTAAGATACTGGTAAACATCTATGTTGGAGGAACAGCGTGATTCTCACCTTTTCATGGATGTGAGCTGTCACACAGAACAGAAACACAGAAAATATCAATTACTAATTATTGGCCGTTTTAGCTTCAATGATTTCCGTGAATATAATAATTCCACAAACAGCAATTCAAAAATATGTAAAAAATGAAGAGAAAAGATAATAAATTAAAAGCAAAAAAAAACTTTTTGAAAAAAGCTTTCATTTAAATGCTCTAAAAAAAATTCATTTAGCAGACTAAGATACTCAATTGAATAGGTATACTAGTTTATTTACACAAGTAAATCGCGCGAAGAGCTTTTATGATCATATAAATTGTGTATAATGAGGTTATGAGTTGATAATTGAAATTTTAAAGGAAAATTTTATTATCTTTTTTTAGAGCATTTAATAAAAGCGTTTTTCAAAAAGTTTTTTTTTGCTTTTGATTTATTTTTTACTTTTTAGTTATTTCTAAATATTGCAGAAGTGTATAAAACATAACTATTCCGCCATATTGGATTGTGAATGACGTCAACATAGATTTTCGAGTTACTCTCAACAAGGAGGAAAATGCTCGACAAAGTACAAAGGCTTGCCTGTGTGTGCATCACGGGAGCTATGAGAACGTGCCCAACCAGGGCGCTTGAGATCATCACATACCTCACACCTCTACATCTAGTGATTGATAGGGTAGCCCATGAGGCCATCCTCAGAGTATCTAAAGAAGGAGCAGGCAATGAGAGAGTCAGGTTTCAGAGAGCTTGGTCCTCTCTGAATGACTACACCTGATAAGAACTTCAGTACAATGCTAAGTAAAAGAGAAGATTGGGAAAGGGAATACACCAACTACAATCTCAAAGAAAATACAATGAAATGGTATACTGATGGTTCTAAAACCGCTACAGGAGCTGGCGCTGGGATTTACGGGACAAGTACCAAGTGTGCACTATCGCTAGGCTCCTGTACAAGCGTCCTTCAAACGGAAATACTTGCAATCGGAAGATGTCTAGATATACATCTAGAAAGAAACTATCAGAAGTGCGATATAGCTATTCATACAGATAGTCAAGCTGCTATTAAAGCACTGAGCTCCTACGTCTTTGACTCAAAGCTGATTTGGGAGTGCCGAAACAAACTCAATGAGGTAGGCAAGAAGAATAAGGTCTTTTTAATCTGGGTTCCCGGTCATTCGGGAATCGTAGGAAACGAAGAGGCCAATAAACTGGCCAGAAAGGGCGCACAGACGCCACTCACTGGCCCAGAACCCTTCTGTGGTATAGGAAAATGCACCTATAAGAAGGAATTTATGCTGAAGGAGAAAACCGAAAGAGAAAAACTCTGGCGGAATCTCCCAGGAATGGATCACTCCAAAAAGTTCCTCCGGAACTTTGAAACTGCTAGATCCAAAAAATATCTGGATCTCAGTAAAAACCAACTTCACCTACTCACTGGCTTTCTCACAGGACATTGTCGCCTAAAGAAGCATCTGTTGAGAATGGGTTTATCGGACACTGATGAGTGTAGATTCTGTGGGGAGGAGGAAGAAACTCCTATTCAACTGGTTACGGAATGCTATGCCATTGTAAGCCAAAGGAAAGATAGCTTTGGACAAGAAACTTGTAGAAGTGGGGAGTTATCCTCCTTGAAGCCGTCCCAGATACTGGATTTCATCAAATCTCTGGAACTGGAGGGCGAGCTGTAGGAGGCGCGATGATGACAGCTCTGTCAGGGGGCACAATAGACCTTAAGGTCGCAGTGGACTGTAACCCCTTTTCACTATAACTATAACTACTCTCAACAAGCCCTTTCATTTGAAACCCATATTATAGAAGTGCATAAAAAATAACTATTTCGCCATCTTGTATGGTCCGCCATATTGGATGACGTCATAAAGTTTATCGTGTTTTGTCATCCAAATCAAACGTGTATACAAAATTTCAGCTCAATAGATTGAAGATATCTGTTTCAAAATTGAGTGGCAAGATTCCACCCGAACATACATACATACATTAGGGCCAATTCTGTAAACAACTGTTAAATTTTAAAGCATGGTTAAAAATTAAACTATCCGCTAACTTCATTTCACTATTCTGTATGCTTCATAAGCTTTGAAATATTAACGGAAGACGCTTAATTTTAGCCGATATATGTTCAAAATTTTCAACGTGCCTTTAATTTTTAACCAGTTCTTATAGAATTGACCCTAATGCAAGTTAAATAAAAGCTTTTAATTTCAATAAAAATTGACAGCTCACGATTGTAACTAATCGTCAAAATCCGATTTACATGACGTTTCGGTAAAGATTCACTGTTCCACCAACTTGAGATGTTCACCTGCTTTTTGACCAGGTAATAGCATTCCATGTTACTGTCATTTCTCTGTCATTTGATTGCCAATCAAATGTGAATTTTGGTCTGTCAAATAGAGTTAATTCTCCGATCAGCGCTAATTTCGCTTTGCATGTAAAACCCGCTATCAGTATACTCAATCCCGTGCGGCAAGTTATCGAAATTGATATACGACCATAAACTTCAAAGATATACAGGGTGTTCCAGAATAAGGGACCGTAAATCCGGGAACTTAATCCTCGGATTAATGAATTTTATGACATAAAATTCCTATGGACTATAGGTCCCTGACGCACTGATTCTGAGATACGGGGTGTTGAAATTTAAAAAAAATTGGTTTTATGAAATTATTTTCTACACCGTACACGATTTTTTTTTGCGTTTTGGTAGGTCATCAATACGCATCAAGACACATTTTTTCCTATACAAAGTGATGTTCAATTTTCACCAGTGGCGTCCGTACAGACTTCTATCCGAATACATTCAGTGAAAAAATTGGTACGCCAATGATTTTTCTCGAATTTTAAATTATTTTCGTAATTACCACATAATTTACAATAAGAACGGTTTCTTGACGAGATACGGGATATTGAAAAAAAAAATGTTTTTCGAAATTATTTTCGGCACCAATTTTTTTTTCAAATTTCAACACCCTGTATCTCAGAAACAGTGCGTCAGGGACATATAGTCCATAGGAACTTTTATCATAAAATCATCTGAGGATTAAGATCCCAAATTTACGGCCCCTTTTTCTGAAACACCCTGTATAAGGAAAGTCATTTTTATTTTATGATATAGGTAGGTATACCCTGTTTTCGAAGAATAAGCTAGATACTGTGTGTTTTATGTCAAGTTTGAGCAATATTCCGACAACTGTGGTAAGTTATGCGTAATATTTGAAATAACAGTTTTTCGCCAGATCTTAGTATTTTTTGGTACTCAATTCAATTGTGGTGTAGCTTTCTGAAAAAAAAAAAAATTAAAATGGCGAAAAATCTACAAAGGTAGAATTTTTAACTGGATAGCATCATTTCAATTCAATCGATTTTCTAGGATTTTTCGTGAAGAAATATTTTCGAGATTAGAATTCAATTTTTTTTATATTCACTAAAAATTGTTGAAATCTTTCGAAGTTGAACTATCTTTCATATTGAATACTGATGTGGAGGCAGAATGAAAAAAAAAACATTGGTTTTTTTTGCAGCCTTCCAAAGATTCCGTTCGGACTATACATATAATATGATGTTGAGTTGGTAGTCAAGAAAACTCCAAGTGTTGCTCTCTAAATAGAGATAGAGTTTTTTTATTTCAAACTCAATTTCAACTACGCTAAAGTTAAATATTTACCTGTAAATAGAGAAACGACAATAAATGTTTTATCTTCCCACCAATTTACAGTTCAAATTGAATTAATTTACAAGTATTTGAAAATTATGAAATTCTAATATTAACGTAAGTCAGTAATGGTTTCCAGGGTCACTAATATCATGGAATGATAGATCGATATTATATCCCCCCTGGTGGGGGAGAAAATTGACTATGAAATTTTCTCATGATACATTCTTCCATCCTTTTCTCTTACTTCACTTGTAGTTACTGGAATAAGCTTAACTATATGGAACAAATTAGACTCTGATTTTTTATGGCCCGTATTCACTCTATATATGAAATTTGAAATTTTTTCTGTGATTTGATATGGTCCAATTCTCAACTCGTCCAACTTCTTTCTATTGAGTTTGTTGCTATTTTCAACGTATACCCAGTTTCCTACTTCAAGTTCGATATCTCTTCTATTTCTATCAAATAATCTCTTATTGTAATCATGCGACTTGATAGTATTCTTCAAAGCCGTCTCTCTATCTCTAATCCAGTTATCTTCAGATACTTCATTTTTTAATTCATTCGGTACAATTGTAGTATCTACACCATACAATAAGTATTTTGGTGTGAAACCAGTGACCACTCTTGAGCAATGGTTGTCCAAGCTCTCCTCTTATTTTTCTCGTGTATTTTGCATCTTATTTTATTAACTAATGTTCGATTCAACCATTCGTTCAATCCATTAGAGAATGGCGCATCCACTGCAGTGAAAATCATTGTTATTCCTTTTTCCTTCGAATACTCCTTGACTTCTGTTGAGTTTATTCCTGGATATTGGTCAGTAAGCAATAATCCAACATCTTCTGTTTCCGATACTTTCCTCACTAGCTTAATAAAGTCGTTAGAATTTTGTGTTTTTGATGTTACTATAATATCAATCCGTTGTATTTCTAGCCTCCAACAATAATCTTTCTTTCTTAACTGCATATTCTAATAATGATCCAGCTTGCTATTTAAAAGACAATGCATACCTGCTATTTTGCCATCCTTTGTTTGCATATGATGTTTTGAAGCTATCTCTCCAGATTTCCCAACTAGATTGTAGATTGTGTTTTAACATCATAGCACTGTACCAATCCAAACAGGATTTTTCAAGAAAAGCTCTTAAAATCTCAATTTTTTGAGTTTCTCACTGCAATTTTGATTATGGGTCATTGATTCAAAAGCTTTCACTACCTGATCTGTTATTGATTTTTTAGTTATACTCGATTCATCATGTTGATTGCCTATGACTTCTTCTGGGTATTGGCCTCCAATCATAACATTTCCATCAGCATCCCAAAAGGCTTGTTTCATATCTTCAGTTATCTTGATGTATACATTCCTTTTTTGGTTTCTTTTTTTTAACGTATTCTTTATATTTGTGTAGACCGATGTCGATGTAATACATGAATATAGCTCTGCTTTTTGAATCTCTTTCGGAACTTTGTGGCTTACACCATTTTCAGCCGTAATAGAGCTTATGCACAAAACGTTTGCTTTTCCATCATCCGCTGCATTGACAGTGAATTGGACCTTCAACTTTTCCATTCCTATTCGTGTGGTATCCAGTTGAGAATAAAAAACGAAATTGCAGATAATTGGTGGGAAGATAAAACATTTATTGTCGTTTTATAATATGATGTCGAGTTGGTAGTCAAGAAAACTCCAAGTGTGGCTCTGTAAATAGAGTTTTTTTATTTCAAACTCAATTTCAACTACAATAAAGTTAAATATTTACCTGTAAATAGAAAAACGACAATAAATGTTTTATCTTTCCACCAACTATCTGCTATTTACAGTTCAAATTAAATAAATTAATTTACAAGTATTTGAAAATTATGAAATTCTAATAAATCGGTAATGGTTTCCACGGTCACTAATATCATGGAATGATAGATCGATATTATATACATAATTTTAATTTCAAAAACTGATGGCATTCCGAAGACCAAGATTGTGCCAATGGGCTGCCAGAATGAATAGAAATCTGAATTTTTAAACAAAAAAGGGGAGAATCGAACTCTCTCCACTTTCGGTCAGTAGTTTCAGAGCAGGTGATGATAGCAAAGCAGATTTCATATTAATGGAAAACAACGCTTATTCTGAAATATGAGTTAGGACACACCAGGAAGCTCTTTATTCTTCTATCAAAACGAAATTCTATCCGCAAGCACTACACGTGTTTGTTTTCAAAGCTTTCAACATGAAGCCGTCATTCGAGGTGAAGGTCCGTTTATCCGTTTTTTATAGTATCCACATCAAAGAAACTTGCTGGAGTGTTAACGTTTTAGTGGTTTTGAACGAAAGAAAGGCACTAAGGGAAATAAAAAAAATGGCAGTTTTTATGAAACATCAAAGTAGAAATTTCGGAGAGAGACTTTCCATAATACGTTCAAAATATTTATGCATTGTGCCAGGAATAAAAAAAAGTTTCTTTTATTTATAATTTCATGAAAATAAGTGATGAGAATTTGAATTTCTTGCTGTAGAAAAACTTGTTCAAATAAGGCTTTTTTATATTGAGCTTCATTTGAAATATACAGGGCATCGAGAATCCATGAAAATGATACATATATTATTTCGAATGAACAAAACTGTAGACTTCACTGTACATAGTGCATATTCACGAAATCATACTATAAGACAACCTGAAAACGTTGAGCATTCAATACTTCTGAAAGAACTGATCATTTTGAAAAAATAAAGGAATTCTTGAGAGTGGTTTCTACTCCATAGGCGTCAAATTTTACATCCGTTATGGACATCCTATTAATTTCGTGTTGTCGCGAGCTTCACAAGAAATATATACCCGATTCTGTTCATCTATATTTCGTTGTTACATTCAATCGCAAGAGAGGTGCTAGTGAATAATATGAGGAAGATATAACAACTATAAATTAGCTTCAAGGTGTTCAGAAACTAATAAGCAAACCAATGCTTTCCTTCAGTTCTGGAGACCGTCAGCTTCAGTAATATTGGTGGGCGCGATTGTTGTAAGAAGAAAATGATCATTTCAACAACATATGAAGACCTATCTTATCTGAGTAAAACAATGTCCCCTGCAAGAACAAAATGGACAGGTCCGACGAATTCTCCAAAATTTTGATTTTTCCTTTAGAAAAGGCATCTGTGTTATTTCCAATTTGAAAATGTGTACATTTGAATATGTTCATTAAAAATGCATAGAAACCCGGACTAAAATCGTGCCAAAAAGTTGTAGATCAAATCGGCACTCTAGACTGTAGTATTTGGCCTAATTCTGGAATTATCTACAATATTTCACGCTCAGAATTATAGAAATAGAATTTGAACGTACTGGCAAATAAGTATACGAAAGTGTAGGCCTCTTTCCATCTTTATTCAGCGGCTATTGCAGGCGCGGATCCAGGCCCGATTTTTTGGGGGGGGGGGAACTTTTACATATTTTAGGCAATGGTGAATCAACACCATCTGCACAAATATTCAAAAACTGTCATGGGCGCCCGCAAAGAAGGGGGGGGGGGCATGCCCCCCCTTGAGATTTTCATGGCCTTTTCGTTTTTCAGCACAACAGCCTCAATATTACTTTCTTAACACAAAGGGCAAGGAAAAATTTTTTGATCGTCATTACTCGAAAACTATATTTTATAAAAAATGTCTGATTATCTGATTGCCTATTCGTAATCTACTACCTCGAATTAGTGAATACAGTAACTTTAGTGGCTATCTGAGAAAATGATATGTATTTCGACAAAATTTCCATATGTTGGAAAATTTCGCGAATTTTGAGAGAACAAAATTTCTCGGATCACTATAAATTTTCGGAAATTTTCCACAAAAAGATAAAAAATTTCCTGGAGTATCAAACCTAGGAAGGAACCAATTACAGATTCGTAATCTACGACCTCGAATTAGGGAATACAGTAACTTTGAGGGATATCTGAGAAAATGATATCTCGGCAAAATTTTCATATCTTGGAAAATTTCGGTTATTCTGAGAAAAAAATGTTCTCGGATTACTATCAAAGTTGCTGGATTCTATAATTCGAGGGCGTTGATTAAGAATATGGAATACGATATTTTTCATAAAAAATGAGTGATATCAAAAAATCCAAAATTTTGGACTGTCACGAAAAATATCATGAAATCCAAACTGATGTGGAGACGAATAAAGGTTATATAATTCCATTTATAAAAGAACACTTCATAATAAACATGGGCGTCAACAAGGGGGCCACGAGGTCATTGCCCCCCCTGAGATTTTGATGACGTTTTTCAGCACAACACCCTCAATATTACTTTCTTAATACAAAGGGCAAGGAAAAATGACCCCCCCCCTGAGAAAAATTTTTGCGAGCGCACATGAAAACATTAAACATAAAGATAAGCTTACTCAGATTCTCTTTCGAAAGAAAGTCAAACAAAATCTTATCAGGGTATGTATTTTTTTATTATATTTGGGGAATGGTAAAGTGAAAAGTATTGAAAAGGAACACGCAATTTCGGAAGGTGTGACAGAAAGGTCATTTGAGGTGGAAACTCATGTTGGGAGCAACAAGTGCGCAAAGTATATTTGTTGCCTGGACAATATTTCATCATGCTTCATGCACTATGCGACAAATTCACAAATGTTGCACTTGTTACACAAAGAACTTTAATTTCATGTTCTTGTCAGGATCATCATGATAAAAAACATGATTATTTCGACATGAATTGGATCCTTCGCCATTTTGTAACCATGTTTGAAATAGAAGTCATAATTTTACATCCAAGAAGAAGGGAAAATCATTTTGTTTTTTCATTAAACTATTTTATATAATGCAAGAAATGGGGTTGAAGTCCGGAGAGGGGATCCCACTTCGCTGTATAGTGTATCCAAATCTGCAGGAATCAATTATCTCACCTTATGATAGCAACTTCCTACACTATTTCCGGAAGCCAAAACTCAACTGGTGGTCAAAGGCACTATTCAACAAGGCTATGAGTTTTGACTTGTGGAAAAGTCCAAAAGATAGTCATGAGGGAGCATGTGAGGCTAATCGTCTTCGGAAGATTTGCTCTAGCGGAGACCCAAGATCCAAGAATTGATTGGTTAACTATCCACTCTGGAGGATGGCAGTTTCAGATATTTTCTGGGCCTCAATAAAATTCACATCTTTGACGGGGCTTACTGACGAGCATCTTGTGCGAATTGGCAGGCAGCGTCTCAGGTGTTAACTCACTCTCGAATCCGCTTGGCTATCAAGTGATTCGAGCCATATAAAGCGGTTGGGGAGGGCGGTATATTTCTGGTTCCCTTTATAAGAGGTCCGGATCTGCCCTATTTCTCACTGCTCCATATATTTTAAACAAGTCTGGTTCTGCACATACCTTCCAGAATTAACGGGTTATCTTTCTGTAAAGTTTCATTAGGCGGAGTCTACCACATTTTTCCTCTGAGAAAATTGTTGTAGTCGCGGCTTCTTTTCAGCAAACCTCTCGTAGGTCGACCATATTTTCAATTTTTTTTGAATCATACATACTCTTTTTTTGTAAAATGCAATCATAAAAACAATCTGGGAGAAATGAGAAAACATGATTGTCCGACAAAAAAAGTGCGGCTTTGAGCGTGTCTACCAACATGAACACGACTGAAAATCGCATTTTTTAAAATTATTAATACCCTCCTGATTCTTTCAGAATCGGTTGATATGAAAATATGAAATATGAAAATGCGATTGTCCGACAAGAAAAATGTGGCGTTTTTCTGGTCCGACAAATGAAAATCGACGATTTTTTTTTGAGTTTTCAAATTCATTAATATTTGTCGGACAAGAATGAATTTGTATTTTAGAGAGATTAGTTTCATAAAAAAAACAACTGTCCACCATATAGAATGCGGCAAATCCTTAGTCGAACAAAAAAAATTCTTGAAAAATATTGTTTTTTTTCAGAATCTTTCTTCGATTATCATTCACTACTCCATCACTACTAAGAATATTATATCGGCAACAACTGAAAAACTGTCAAATAGAATAGAACAAGAGTTATCTCAAGAAGAGAAAATTCGGCAGCACACTGAGATTCGTCTACACAGTTTCAGACTGCAGCACTCATATTTATAGGAAAAATTACCAAACTACTTATAAGTACAACCCTTGGTAATCTTCAAACGGAATTCCATGAAACTACCACTTTCTCTTCGAAGAATTCGCAATTTCGACCTGGGGTGGATATTCCATATTCAACTGGGGCAGAAAAAATTCAGTTCCTGCATTTTTATTTTGATAGTCCATTTTCTCATACTGATTATTACATCTTCAGCCTTCAAAGTAAATAGCTACAAGTATAAACAATTGAAAACATTTTTTCATAACCCCAGAGGAGTTTCAAAAAAGGTGTCCCAGGTACCTTCTAACACTTCGTGCAACATTTTACTTCTAGAGAAGAATTTCCGTATCAAACCAAAGGTATGGAAAAAGGCAACTTTCATCGAAATTTGAATGTCAAATATAATGATTGAAAATGTTAGTTATGAAAATGGAGTCTCACGAAACCAACAAGTTTTATTCGGTGGACTTAGAAATTGCCGAACTTTTTTTCGTCGGACAGTTGAATGATAGTATTCAGCACAATCGTCGTTTTCCATTTGTCGGACAAGAAAAACGCCACTTTTTTTGTCGGACAATTGCATTTTCACACTCCATATGGTTGTATCAACCGATTCTGAAAAAATCAGGTGGGTAATAATAATTAAAAAAAAAATGCGATTTTCAGTCATGTTCATGTTGGAAGACACGCTCAAAGCCACACTATTTCTGTCGGACAATCATGTAATGTTTTCTCATTTCTCTCAGATTGTTTTCGTGATTGCATTTTACAAAAAAAGAGTATGTATGATTTAAAAAAATCGAAAATATGGTCGACTTACGAGAGGTTTGCTGAAAAAAGCCGCGACTACAAAAATTTTCATAGAGGAAAAATGTGGTAGACTCCGCACGGCAGTGGCCCCGCCAAGTCGAGCGCGAAGCAAACACTGCCGTACTATCTTTACCCGAACCATTTCGCCGCATTTTCAGGCCCCTATTTGAGAACCCCCGGATAAGACCAGAACGCCGTCCAGTCATCCAGTAAGCTATAATCACGTACTCAAAATCCAAAATTTCAAGTGTGTAGGTCATTTAGTTCCGAAGTTACGCGAAAACAAAGTTTCGCATTTTCGACCCTAATTCACTCATGATGATCATCAAAATAGAACTAGTACTTCCCATAAACTCAGAGAGCTGGAATTTGGTACATAGTTAGGGTTTAATGGCCACATAAAGGGAAAATTATAAAAACTAGGATAATCGAAAATCTGTTGGCACGTCACGTGAGCTCACGTGCTATCACGTCATCTTCGCAAAATGTGCAACCACAATATGCGCTTGGAAACACATTGTTATCATACTCAATAAGTGAATATCGACTTTAGAATACAAATTGAAAAAAAATAATAATCGGGTCATCAGTCTTATACACAGTGATATTATTACTGTCTCATTTATTGTTCAAGGAAACGATAGATTTTCGAAAGCTAGGCCGGAACAATAAATGAGACAGTAAAAATTATCACTGTGTATAATAAGACTGATGACCCGATTATTATCCTTTTTTCAATTGTTATCATTTCACGCATTCGCGAAGTTAGCATCTGCTGTCACTCGATAGCTCATCAGAACTACCCGCAAATTTACATTTTCTAACCGTAAGTGATATCACGTCGGATATTTTGTGAAGTGATTGATGAAGTGAAAATGGATGAAAATTTGATCGGACTTGTCAGGCTTCATGAAGTGATCTATGATCATTCTTCATCAGAGTACAGGAATCAGAATGTACGACAACAAGCTTGGGTGCTGGGTGCTCAACAATTGTTGTACTATTTGAGGTAATTCTCCCACTTCTTCTCTTCATTTATTCATTTGGTGAATCAAATCTCTTCTATCAGAATCACCAGCAACTGTAATAGCAGTTATGTTCTCTATATCTTCTTTCCGTTCCGTCTTCGGAAGCTCTTGCTTGATGAAGAAGAAACTGTGTTTCGCTCTGTATCACTCAATATGAAAATGCTATGAAATTTATGTGCAATATAGAACGTCTATTGCTCTTCAGAAAAAACATCATCAGATGGGTCTGCGGTGGTTAGATTGGGAGAGAAAAAATTGAATCCGAAAAAGAATCGGGTAAGAGATGGGCTATATGGACAAGTTTGGTATCAAACTATAGGTTTTCGAGGACGCTGAAATCAATAAAAAATAATCGGAGGCTCTATCTACCATAGTTCAAAACCGAAAAAAAATAAAGATTTGTAATAAAAAAACTACTTTAAAAAAAAGTGTCAAATAAGAAAATCTAATAAAATAGATCAATATGCCCACGTTTCTACAAAAAGAAGTGAAATCCCACCAAAAACATTCTGTAAAAACTAGCCAAGTCTCGATGGAGCTGCTTATTTATCTCTAAAAAGTCATGAAATCTAGAAAAAGTCGAGCCAAGTTTAAGGCTCCTTACAGCGATTTCTTTATTATTATAGTTAATGTTGTGTGACTTGGCCGTTGAAGGATACACCATTGCACCAATCTGTCGCCAGAAACGCAACCCATTGACCATGAAAAATTGCCACTTGGAAAACGTTCATTCAATTGTAGGCTTGATAAAGCTGCGTATTCAATAATACGAGCCTGAAACAAACAGTATAGAAAATTATTTCCAGTACAGAGGGACTTTTAATCATTGATAGAAGACCGTCTGTACGTCTATTTTATTTCAGATCGGTGGTCGATTTGACGCTCCAAAAAGAAGGGAGCAGAAGTCAGCATTGTCAATGCTGAATGCATACTCGTATGTGTTGCACAATCAACAACAGCCTAAAATGAGACACTAGCGTTCAATTACCAATACCAGCATAGGCTATTATCTCGGTTAACAAACATTGGTAGTTACAACAGATATAGCAATACGTGTAAACAAAATTGACTTGTACCCACTAACGTATTAGAATGTTCAACGGCCAAGTCACACAACATTAACTATAATAATAAAGAAATCGCAGTAAGGAGCCTTAAACTTGGCTCGACTTTTTCTAGATTTCATGACTTTTTAGAGATAAATAAGCAGCTCCATCGAGACTTGGCTAGTTTTTACAGAATGTTTTTGGTGGGATGAAGCTTTACAGAAAGTAAAAAAACTTTATTAATAATTTGCAATTTGTCCCACGGGCACCCTGACTAATATACCAAAGACCTGAAATGCTCGCGAAACGGGGCCGTTTTTGCCTCACATAAAGAATGAGCACGTTATGGCAGCATCATTTTCTGAATCTGTGGCCAGTTCCTTCATTAATTTCGTACCGCTATTTTAATTTAGTGTTACTAACCTATGTTGCCATCACGATATCGCGAATCAAAGGTGAAATGTGAAGTTTGGATTTGATTCTGAATATTCTTAACAAAATACGTTGAAAAAATGTAAATTGTACCTACTACTTGAATCCCGATTTGAGTTTATACGGGTATGTTCTACTCTTATCATTCTAAGTAACAGTAGCGTAGGTTCTTTGATTTTAAGCGATTTACACTCAGATTCCCTTCTGATATTGAGAGGAGGAACATCAATTCTGAATTGAGACTCTATTTACCTAACTGTTTTAATTGTTTGGAACATTGTATGAATTCGACAAAAAGAGTTAATTCACTTATAATGTTATTTCCATTCTCAATACCGATAACACGACGCCACTGGCGTTAGATTCTGGAATGTTGCCACTGCAGTATCTGATGATATTGCTATCCTTTATGCTATCTTCGTTCCACTCATTGAAAATTATCTAAATTTTGGCTTCGCCAATATTCTCGAAATCATGAATGAAATGCTGTTCTCCTCTTTCTATGTTTTAAGGTACAACAGCTCTAAAAAGTAATAGCTCCCGACAGATTTCAATGGTGTAAATTCGTACTGTCTCTGAATGGTGCACAGGGGCCAGAAATGGGATTGTTGGTCCCAGAACGAATCGGTCCATTCCTCTCAGAAAAGGTTATGCTGCAGAGTGCAGGGCTATACATATATGGATAATTTAGTTGGAAATACTGGGGTTTCAGTACAAAATTCGAGCAGTCTTCTAGTCCAGTTGACCAGTGGAAGAATCGAAACCTCAGTGCGATTCGATATCGAATAAGCGGCTGGTCTAGTTTTATGGCAGTTTGTAGTGGGGATGCCAGAGCTCAACGATCTAGGATCTCGGATCGAACTAGATTAGATTAGAGGAAGGAATCAGTAACACTCCCAACGCGCGAAGCGATGGGTGTAATCATGTCCGTTGAAAATGAATACGACAATTTTATTCCACTCTTATCGAAGGAATTAATTTGCCTCAATGAATGACACCAATAATTGTGGAAATAGCCGAACGTGAAGGTATCGGCCTATCTTCGAAGGCAACAATAATAGTATTAGTATATTCTAAAACTAGTTGCAGAATTGGCTTGTATTCCAATACGAATGCGAAATACGAAAACGAGCGAGTTTTCGAATGCATGAGTGTTGGAATTGCATTCTGCAACGAGTATTAGACGATATTTTCTCTATTTCAATCAAATATTGTGAAGTACTATCGAAATGCAATGAAAAATTCAGATTATAAATACTAGTGACTTTTGTATTGTATCTTGGCAGTTGGTAGTTTTACGAAAATAGATATTTCCATATTGTCATGTGTTGAAATTTGATAGGATCGGAAGTCATTGTTGACAACCACAAAACGAAAAATATGTCTGAAAACAATGATGTAATGAGTTCATTACAGCACTGTTTTAGTACTGTAATTACGATACTGAAATAAAGAAAAGTTTAAGTTTTATAATCTACAGTGATGGCATTGTAGTCAATAAAAAACCATTATACAAAACAAGAAGAAAAAAACATTAGACAGATTTTACATTTGAATAAATAAAATCAATGTAACATATATCACAAACTATTGTACCCGTGGATGATGTATATTGTATACAATAGATATGGCGTGTGAGAGACTGAAAAGCAAATCTATGACTTATGTGTAGACTAGAAAGTCGATTTTTTTTCTGCATTGGTTATCCTTAACTAAAATGTTTCCTTAATTGAAAAGGATCGAAAAGAAGATGATTAACCGAATCTATGTTCAATGGAAGATTCTACGTAAGGTTAACCTCAAAGTTTATTTTTATGCATAAATAAACAGAACGTAATTTTAAAATTATTTCTGAGATTATAATAATTTTTGTTGTCTTAAACCGTCAAGCTCCTTCTTCAGGGCAGCTAAAATTACACAAGTAAATAATGTATATTACACACCGAGGTGGGAAGAGATTCATTCCTGTCGTGAGATTAGTTAGTTAACCGAGACGCGAAGCGTCGAGGTTAGCTATGATCTCGAGACAGGAATGAAACTTCCTACCAAGGTTTGTATACTATTTTATTTACAACCATCATGTTTCAATTAAAATAATTAAAATTGTGTTTAACGACGAATCACCAAGAACGCGGTGATCTCAGAATAATCAAGTAGATCTATATTGTTACCGTGACTACGGGGTATACAATTGTCACCAATATAAATAAATGTCAGATAAAGTCGAATAATAAATTGAAAATCATGTCTTCCGACGATGAATTTATGGATTGTACTCCACCAGAAGTTCTGCAGGCTGCTCAAGCAGCAGTTCAGGGTTCGGAGAAAAGTAAGCATAGGCTGCATAGGTATCTAAAAGCCTTCGAATTATATAGGAAATGGTGCGAAGAAAAAAAGGTTAAAGGTTAAACATATCGCTTCCGAAAGTGTACTCTTGGCATATTTTGGGGAACATAGCAGACAGAAGAAGCCGTCTACTTCGTGGGCAATGTACAGTATGATACGAACGATGCTAGATTGAAGAAAAAACTGATATCTCGAAACATGGGAAACTGCTAGCCTTCCTAAAACAACAAAATGTTGGCTTTAGGCCCAAGAAATCGAACGTATTTTCGAGAAAGAATATAGAGGATTTTTTAAATAAAGCTCCAAAGAATGAAAAATATTCATGTAGAATAAATGAAATGGGGATGGGAAATGTGGGCGGGAAGTGAGGGCAGGAAGTGAGGTTGGGAAGTAGAGGTGTGTAATGTGACATTTCCCAACCTTCAATGACGTTAATAATGACAGCATTACATATATGGTTGTAAATAAAATAATTCTCAATAATTATTTTATTGACTTGTGTAATTTTAGCTGTCCTGAAGAAGGAAACGATAGTTTTCGAAAGCTTGGCTGAAACAATAAAGAGTTAAGTCTTATAGATATTTGACTACACAACCGATTATCCGTAGATATACAGGGTTGGGATAAAGTTTGACACCAACTTAATATATTTAAAACGGAACGGACGGTAATTTTGAAATTTGGCAGCTGAGTGAATGGCAAGCACTTCGAACATTTAAAATGATTTTTTTTTCATTATTTTCAATAAATTTTTTCTACTAGTAAAAGCCCTGTATTTCTTCTCTTTATAGATTTCCATGAAAAATACGTCATGAAAAGCATGGAACCCGATATGGACAGATCCGAAACAAGGTGCACTTTCAGAATCTGCCGAAATATACAGGGTGTCCCATTTAAATAATTTTTTTGTCATTTCCGGTTAAACCGGAAGTATCTCATTAGTGAAAATATGCTCATCAGATGCATTGTGGTCCATTACACTCAGCTGCCAAATTTCAAAAATATCGCCCGTTTCGTTTTAAAGATATTAATTTGGTGCCAAACTTTATCCCAACCCTGTATGTTATATAACAATTGAAAGTCGAGATTCCAATCACCTTTCAGGTGTTTATATCCATACCGAAAACTCATGCCAGGCACGCACTCGCTCATTTTTTGAATGACGTTGAGTTTGTGAAAGAGGTTTTTTGACCTCAAGAATCTACAATTGAAATAGTGTTGCAGAATGGGCTCCTATTCCAATACGAATGCGAAATTAGAAAATGAGCGACGAAGGAGCGAGTTTTCGAACGCATGAGTGTTGGAATTGCATTCTGAAACGAGTATTAGACGGTATTTTCTCTATTTCAATCAAACTTTGTGAACGACTATCGAAATTCAATGAAAATTTCAGATTATAAATCCTAGTGACTTTTGTATTGTATCTTGGCAGTTGGTAGGTAGTGTTACGAAAATTGAAATTTCCATATTGACTTGTGTTGAAATTTTAAAGGATAGGAAATCATTGTTGACAACCACAAAACGAAAAATATAACTGAACACAATGCTGTAATGAGTTCAGTACAGCACTGTTTTTAGTACTGTCATGAATTCATTACGATACTGAAATAGAATAATAGTATATTACACACCGAGGTGGAAAGAGATTCATTCCTGTCGTGAGATTAGTTAGTTAACCGAGACGCGAATCGTCGAGGTTAGCTATGATCTCGAGACAGGAATGAAACTTCCTACCAAGGTTTGTATACTATTTTATTTACAACCATCATATTTCAATTAAAATAATAAGTAAATTTGTGTTTAACGACAAATCACCAAGAACGCGGTGTTCTCAGAATAATCAAGTAGATCTATATTGTTACCGTGACTACGGGGTATACAATTGTCACCAATATAAATAAACGTCAGATGAAGTCGAACACTATATTAGCGAATAATAAATTGAAAATCATGTCTTCCGACGATGAATTTATGGATTGTACCCCATCAGAAGTACTGCAGGCTGCTCACAGCAGTTCAGGGTTTGGAGCCAGAGAAAAGTAAGCATAGGCATCTAAAAGCCTTTGAATTATATAGGAAATGGTGCGAAGAAAAAAAGGTTGAAAATATCCGAAAGTGCATATTTTGGGGAACATAGCAGACAGAAGAAGCCGTCTACTTTGTGGGCAATGTACAGTATGATACGAACGATGCTAGAAATTGAATAAAAAACTGATATCTCGAAACATGGGGAACTGCTAGCCTTCCTAAAACGACAAAATGTTGGCTTTAGGCTTAAGAAATCGAATGTATTTTCGAGGAAGAATAAAGAGGGTTTTTCAAATAAAGCTCCAAAGAATCTTTTATCGATAAAGGTAAGTTATTTGTGATTTTTTAAATAAGTATTGAAAAAACAAACGTGTTTGAGCTAATACAAGGATACTGGTATTATGGTATTATTTTTTCTTATTGTTTTAGGAAGCATTAATAATAGGCTTATCTGGAGCTTGCCGGACGGACGAATTAGTGAAAATGAAAATGTTGGATGTGGTTTTTTTTGAACAAAAAATTTCGGTCGAGATTCCAGATTCTAAAACACATACAAATAGATCATTTCTCATAAATGATCCATTATGGGTGAAGATTATTCGAGACTACATAAATTTGAGAAAAAACATACAACTAGATAGATTTTTTGTTCAGCTCAGAGAAGGAATAGCAAGAAATCAACCAATTGGACACAATTCAATAGCTAATTCTCCTCCAGAAATTGCTACTTTTTTGAATTTAGAGAACTGGAAAGGCTTCACAGGACATGCACTCAGAAGAACCGCCGCTACGTTACTTGCCAACAGTGTGCAAGTGTACTCCAATTAAAAATGCTGGGAGGATGGAAATCTCGTACTGTGGCAGAAGGTTATGTGGATGGTTCAATGGAGAATAAAACCAAAACTGCCACTATGCTGTCTCAATGTGCCACGCCTTCTGTAGCTATTGCAAGTAGTCCAGAAACCTCAGTCATTACACATGTATTGTCGCCCAAAGAGACAACTGTTGGAATGTCCAGCGCTGGTACAGGCCTAAATATTTCAATAAACGCTTACAATAATTCAAATGTAACGATTAATATCAATAAGTAGTTTGTTGTATTTTAGTTCATTGTTGTTTTTTACTGTTAGCCATTAAATAGGTTTCATGAAATTTTTCAAAAAATGTGTTATTTTTTTAAATACGTATGAAAAATATTCATGTAGAATAGATGAAATGGGGGTGGGAAATGAGGGCGGGAAATGAGGGCGGGAAGTGAGGGCAGGAAGTGTGGTTGGGAAGTAGAGGTGTGTAATGTGACATTTCCCAACCTTCAATGACGTTAATAATGACAGCATTACATATATGGTTGTAAATAAAATTCTTTTTTCACTTGTTTATCAAAGCAATACGAGTTCGAGCTAAAACCAGGAGACCAAAGATGAAGAAAAATGAAAAATACGTTCATTAATAGCAATCGCACTAAACACAAATTATTCTGAAAAGTTTCATTGAATTTCATACTGAAATTTGGTTATAGCCTTGCCCAGATGAGAGGAAATCAACATATTCATTTTCAAAGCCGCAGGAAAATAGTGCAATGAAATATTTATGTAATCCCATGAATATTCTATGTACCTTTTTGCATACCACCAACTAATGCAATTTTGTTTCCTGGGGTTTTAATGTCAATGCGGACGATCCAGTGTCGAATATCTGAATTGCAAATCGAGCTTCACCAGTGGAAGATTTATTTTTTCTCAGGAATTAACGAAAAAAGCGGATAGAATGTGGAAATACGTAGAAGTGCGAATGGGGGAAGGTTTTGATAAATTCATATCGCACGAATTAACTGAAACTTGAATAGCATTGGAATGAAAGTTTTTCAATATTTCCTCTTTTCCTATCAATGCTCACCATATTGAGTTTACTCCGTGTCCAATATTTCTAACTACTCGAATGATCATGTCAATGTCTACTTTCTTCCACGCCTTTCCTGGGATTCTGCACGAATTTGGTATTATTCAAAATGTCATAAATTGAAGATCATAGATTGAAATTATATAATGAGAGAAAGAGCATTTCGATCTACCTTGAATGCCGAGGGAATCGATATCGGTCATTTTGATGAGAATAAATCTAATTTCAATCAAAATACTTTTGCAAATGAATCAGTGTTTTGATTCGAATATGAAAATGTCTATTTTCCATAACGTCGGTCCCGTGCCGAAACCATGAATGTGCAAAATTGACCGTTTTGACCTAAGTGCATCCAAAGTCTCAAAATGACCCATATTATTTTGTTAGACAACATAAATTGGTCAATACGACTTCCACTTCTTGCAGAGAATATTTAAAGTCACACAAAACCCTATTTTTCCCAATCGTTACAAACTTCAAATGCGATTATCTCAAAACTGTAATTTTGCAAATTCGTGGTTTTGGCATGGGACCGACGATAATTCTTCAGATAGTTACTACAGGGCTGAAGCATGGAACAAAGTTAATATCATTGAATCGGAAAGGACGATATTTCTGAAACTATGCAGGTAAGTACAGTGACATATACAGTGTGTTTCGGTATGACTCAGCGATAATTTGAGGACATCAAATATACCTAATTTTATCGAAAAAAACACCCACATTGCGGAGTTAACCCCCCTATTTTTGGAATAGTCGCCATTGCAAATTGATTTTATATTATATATTATATTTAAGTTGACTCTTTCGAATGATATCGATTTCTCTGGACATAAAGGTTCTACATATAAGAAACAAATGTTTTTTGAAAGATAATACTACCACTTTTAATTAAAGTAGAACAATATTAAAATATTCAACTCAAAAATTTCATAAAATTAAGTCACAAAATTTACCGAATTTTTTAGTAAATCCTCCATAGTACAAAAACTAAAGCATTGAAGTATAATTTTTCTTCAATGAACTAACACGCAAGAATATCAGCTACAAAACGACACCCACATATTTTCTGCATGTTACATAATTCAAGAGTTATTGCTGTTTGAACATGACCCTTATGAAAATTGATGAAATAAAATAAAAACTCAGTACTGTACTTTTGATCATTTTTAATGATCAAACTAACAAATTTATCATGAAAATTGCTCAAAATGGCCGCCACTGCTTTGTAGACAGGCTGTGGTCCTTATGACGACTTTTTTTGTGGCCCTGGAAATCAATGCAGTGTCTGCTCTTATTTCGTTTGCAACAGTCATTATTTTTTGCACCAGTTGTTCTCTGGTATTTGGAACTGTGGAATATACCCTTTACTTCATCCATCCCCATATAAAATAGTCCATCGGTGTTAAGTCCGGAGAGCGCGGTGGCCAAGCAACTGTTCCACCACTGCATTGATTTCCAGGGCCACAAGAAAAGTCGTCATAAGGGCCACTGCCTGTCTACAAAGCAGAGGCGGCCATTTTGAGCAATTTTCATGATGAGTTTGTTAGTTTGATCATTGAAAATGATCAAAAGTACAGTACTGAGTTTTTATTTTATTTCATCAATTTTCATAAGGGTCATGTTCAAACAGCAATAACTCTCGAATTATGTAACATACAGAAATGATGTGGGTGTCGTTCTTAAGCTGATATCCTCGCGTGTTAGTTTATAGAAAAAAAAATTATACTTCAATGTGATAGTTTTCGTACTATTGAGGATTTACTGAAAAAAATCAGTAAATTTTTTGACTAAATATTTTTTTAAGAATTTTTGAAGTTAATGTTTTCATATTGTTCTACTTTAATAAAAGGTGGTAGAAGTATCTTTCAAAAAACATTTTTTTCACATCTGTAGGACCTTTATGTCCAGAGAAATCGATATCATTTGAAAGAGTCAACTAAAATAAAAAATAATTTAAAATGGTGGCTATTCCAAAAATAGGTGGGTAAACTTCCCAAAGTGGGTGTTTTTATCGATAAAATTAGGTCATACCTACCGAAAACACACTGTATAAAGGGTGTTTCAATAAGAGTGCAATACATATTTGAATTGCGCGCCATGCCCCTACTGGCCTACTAGTATAATGTGAACAGGTTGAGCTAGTGACAGTATACTCCATTCACTTTTATAAAGTATCTTGGTGGGCCATGGTTTAGGTTTATCAAGTTCTTTTACTTAAAACGGACGCAGATTGGCAATCGTGAAAATCAAGCGACATTGCCAAGTCTACTTTCTAATTACTCTTTTTTAACTTTGTGAATGGAGTTAGTTCTTTTAAGCGTTAACTGTGACACAAGATTCGTAGTATCACTACATTTTCATACTGGATTATTTCAAGTTGCGCAAAGAGGTATTTAATTGTCCTCTGTAGGCTTATTTCTTGAGAATTTTGAAAAGTGGGGATTTCCATCGGTGTGAAGTTGGCCACATCCACACATACACTCAAAGACAAACAATGGCTCATGAAAACAAAATTCATAACTCACTCAAATGAGATCGTATCGCATTCAGATTTCGATGTGGGCTTGATGGGTCGATGAGAAAATGAATCCTCTTTCATTTGGAGACTTTTAAGCCTCAGGGAGGGAGTTGTGGGGGTTTTTGGGGGTGATTTCTGACTAAAATCATAACTCGACGAAATGGGAGTGTTCCTCAATGAGCTTTGAAAATATGTTTCTTCAATGCCGAAAGAATGAAATGCAATACCCCTCATGGTTTGTTAGCCCCCACGTTTGGAGATTTGGGGGGGGTTGTTTATGCGAAATGATGAAAAAAATCATATCTCGGAAAACTAAGAGTGTTCCACGATCAGCTTTCAATATGTGTTTCTCGGATGCCGAAAGAATAAAAAAGTGAAAACCCCATAGTTTGTTAGCCCCCAGGTTTGGAGATTTGGGGGGTTGTTTATGCAAAATGATGAAAAAAATTCATATCTCGAAAAACTAAGAGTGTTCCGCGATCAGCTTTGAATATGTGTTTCTGGAATGCCGAAAGAATAAAACAGTGAAAACCCCATAGTTTGTTAGCCCCCAGGTTTGGAGATTTGGGGGGTTGTTTATGCAAAATGATGAAAAAAATTCATATCTCGGAAAAGTGAGAGTGTTCCACGATCAGCTTTGAATATGTGTTTCTTGAATGCCGAAAGAATAAAATAGTGAAAACCGCATAGTTTGTTAGCCCCCAGGTTTGGAGATTTGGGGGGTTGTTTATGCAAAATGATGAAAAAAATTCATATCTCGGAAAACTGAGAGTGTTCCACGATCAGATTCGAATATGTGTTTCTTGAATGCCGAAAGAATAAAATACTGAAAACCCCATAGTTTGTAAGCCCCCACGTTTGGAGATTTGGGGGGTTGTTTACGCAAAATGATGAAAAAAATTCATATCTCGAAAAAGTGAGAGTGTTCCACGATCAGCTTTGAATATGTGTTTCTTGAATGCCGAAAGAATAAAATAGTGAAAACCCCATAGTTTGTTAGCCCCCAGGTTTGGAGATTTGGGGGGTTGTTTATGCAAAATGATGAAAAAAATTCATATCTCGAAAAACTGAGAGTGTTCCACGATCAGATTCGAATATGTGTTTCTTGAATGCCGAAAGAATAAAATACTGAAAACCCCATAGTTTGTTAGCCCCCAGGTTTGGAGATTTGGGGGGTTGTTTATGCAAAATGATGAAAAAAATTCATATCTCGGAAAACTGAGAGTGTTCCACGATCAGATTCGAATATGTGTTTCTTGAATGCCGAAAGAATAAAATACTGAAAACCCCATAGTTTGTTAGCCCCCACGTTTGGAGATTTGGGGGGTTGTTAATGCGAAATGATGAAAAAAAATCATATCTCGAAAAAGTGAGAGTGTTCCACGATCAGCTTGGAATATGTGTTTCTTGAATGCCGAAAGAATAAAATAGTGAAAACCGCATAGTTTGTTAGCCCCCAGGTTTGGAGATTTGGGGGGTTGTTTATGCAAAATGATGAAAAAAATTCATATCTCGAGAAACTGAGAGTGTTCCACGATCAGATTCGAATATGTGTTTCTTGAATGCCGAAAGAATAAAATACTGAAAACCCCATAGTTTGTTAGCCCCCAGGTTTGGAGATTTGGGGGGTTGTTTATGCAAAATGATGAAAAAAATTCATATCTCGGAAAACTGAGAGTGTTCCACGATCAGATTCGAATATGTGTTTCTTGAATGCCGAAAGAATAGAATACTGAAAACCCCATAGTTTGATAGCCCCCACGTTTGGAGATTTGGAGGGTTATTTATGCAAAATGATGAAAAAAATTCATATCTTGGGGAAATCAGAGTGTTCCACGATCAGCTTTGAATATGTGTTTCTTGAATGCCGAAAGAATAAAATAGTGAAAACCGCATAGTTTGTTAGCCCTCAGGTTTGGAGATTTGGGGGGTTGTTTATGCAAAATGATGAAAAAAATTCATATCTCGGAAAACTGGGAGTGTTCCACGATCAGATTCGAATATGTGTTTCTTGAATGCCGAAAGAATAAAATACTGAAAACCCCATAGTTTGTTAGCCCCCAGGTTTGGAGATTTGGGGGGTTTTTTATGCAAAATGAAGAAAAAAATTCATATCGCGAAAAACTAAAAGTGTTCCACGATCAGCTTCGAATATGTGTTTCTCGAATGCCGAAAGAATAAAATAGTGAAAACCCCATAGTTTGTTAGCCCCCAGGTTTGGAGATTTGGGGGGTTGTTTATGCAAAATGATGAAAAAAATTCATATCTCGGAAAACTGGGAGTGTTCCACGATCAGATTCGAATATGTGTTTCTTGAATGCCGAAAGAATAAAATACTGAAAACCCCATAGTTTGTTAGCCCCCAGGTTTGGAGATTTGGGGGGTTGTTTATGCAAAATGATGAAAAAAATTCATATCTCGGAAAAGTGAGAGTGTTCCACGATCAGCTTTGAATATGTGTTTCTTGAATGCCGAAAGAATAAAATAGTGAAAACCGCATAGTTTGTTAGCCCCCAGGTTTGGAGATTTGGGGGGTTGTTTATGCAAAATGATGAAAAAAATTCATATCTCGGAAAACTGAGAGTGTTCCACGATCAGATTCGAATATGTGTTTCTTGAATGCCGAAAGAATAAAATACTGAAAACCCCATAGTTTGTTAGCCCCCACGTTTGGAGATTTGGGGGGTTGTTTATGCAAAATGATGAAAAAAATTCATATCTCGGAAAACTGAGAGTGTTCCACGATCAGATTCGAATATGTGTTTCTTGAATGCCGAAAGAATAAAATAGTGAAAACCCCATAGTTCGTTAGCCCCCAGGTTTGGAGATTTGGGGGGTTGTTCATGCAAAATGATGAAAAAAATTCATATCGCGAAAAACTAAGAGTGTTCCACGATCAGCTTTGAATATGTGTTTCTCGAATGCCGAAAGAATAAAATAGTGAAAACCCCATAGTTTGTTAGCCCCCAGGTTTGGAGATTTGGGGGGTTGTTTATGCAAAATGATGAAAAAAATTCATATCTCGAAAAACTAAGAGTGTTCCACGATCAGCTTTGAACATGTGTTTCTGGAATGCCGAAAGAATAAAATAGTGAAAACCCCATAGTTTGTTAGCCCCCAGGTTTGGAGATTTGGGGGGTTGTTCATGCAAAATGATGAAAAAAATTCATATCTTGGGGAAATCAGAGTGTTTCACGATCAGCTTTGAATATGTGTTTCTTGAATGCCGAAAGAATAAAATAGTGAAAACCCCATAGTTTGTTAGCCACCAGGTTTGGAGATTTGGGGGGTTGTTTATGCAAAATGATGAAAAAAATTCATATCTCGGAAAACTGGGAGTGTTCCACGATCAGATTCGAATATGTGTTTCTTGAATGCCGAAAGAATAAAATACTGAAAACCCCATAGTTTGTTAGCCCCCAGGTTTGGAGATTTGGGGGGTTGTTTATGCAAAATGATGAAAAAAATTCATATCTCGGAAAAGTGAGAGTGTTCCACGATCAGCTTTGAATATGTGTTTCTTGAATGCCGAAAGAATAAAATAGTGAAAACCGCATAGTTTGTTAGCCCCCAGGTTTGGAGATTTGGGGGGTTGTTTATGCAAAATGATGAAAAAAATTCATATCTCGGAAAACTGAGAGTGTTCCACGATCAGATTCGAATATGTGTTTCTTGAATGCCGAAAGAATAAAATACTGAAAACCCCATAGTTTGTAAGCCCCCACGTTTGGAGATTTGGGGGGTTGTTTACGCAAAATGATGAAAAAAATTCATATCTCGAAAAAGTGAGAGTGTTCCACGATCAGCTTTGAATATGTGTTTCTTGAATGCCGAAAGAATAAAATAGTGAAAACCCCATAGTTTGTTAGCCCCCAGGTTTGGAGATTTGGGGGGTTGTTTATGCAAAATGATGAAAAAAATTCATATCTCGAAAAACTAAGAGTGTTACACGATCAGCTTTGAATATGTGTTTCTCGAATGCCGAAAGAATAAAATAGTGAAAACCCCATAGTTTGTTAGCCCCCAGGTTTGGAGATTTGGGGGGTTGTTTATGCAAAATTATGAAAAAAATTCATATCTCGAAAAACTAAGAGTGTTCCACGATCAGCTTTGAACATGTGTTTCTGGAATGCCGAAAGAATAAAATAGTGAAAACCCCATAGTTTGTTAGCCCCCAGGTTTGGAGATTTGGGGGGTTGTTCATGCAAAATGATGAAAAAAATTCATATCTTGGGGAAATCAGAGTGTTCCACGATCAGCTTTGAATATGTGTTTCTTGAATGCCGAAAGAATAAAATAGTGAAAACCCCATAGTTTGTTAGCCCCCAGGTTTGGAGATTTGGGGGGTTGTTTATGCAAAATGATGAAAAAAATTCATATCTCGGAAAACTGGGAGTGTTCCACGATCAGATTCGAATATGTGTTTCTTGAATGCCGAAAGAATAAAATACTGAAAACCCCATAGTTTGTTAGCCCCCAGGTTTGGAGATTTGGGGGGTTGTTTATGCAAAATGATGAAAAAAATTCATATCTCGGAAAAGTGAGAGTGTTCCACGATCAGCTTTGAATATGTGTTTCTTGAATGCCGAAAGAATAAAATAGTGAAAACCGCATAGTTTGTTAGCCCCCAGGTTTGGAGATTTGGGGGGTTGTTTATGCAAAATGATGAAAAAAATTCATATCTCGGAAAACTGAGAGTGTTCCACGATCAGATTCGAATATGTGTTTCTTGAATGCCGAAAGAATAAAATACTGAAAACCCCATAGTTTGTTAGCCCCCACGTTTGGAGATTTGGGGGGTTGTTTATGCAAAATGATGAAAAAAATTCATATCTCGGAAAACTGAGAGTGTTCCACGATCAGATTCGAATATGTGTTTCTTGAATGCCGAAAGAATAAAATAGTGAAAACCCCATAGTTCGTTAGCCCCCAGGTTTGGAGATTTGGGGGGTTGTTCATGCAAAATGATGAAAAAAATTCATATCGCGAAAAACTAAGAGTGTTCCACGATCAGCTTTGAATATGTGTTTCTCGAATGCCGAAAGAATAAAATAGTGAAAACCCCATAGTTTGTTAGCCCCCAGGTTTGGAGATTTGGGGGGTTGTTTATGCAAAATGATGAAAAAAATTCATATCTCGAAAAACTAAGAGTGTTCCACGATCAGCTTTGAACATGTGTTTCTGGAATGCCGAAAGAATAAAATAGTGAAAACCCCATAGTTTGTTAGCCCCCAGGTTTGGAGATTTGGGGGGTTGTTCATGCAAAATGATGAAAAAAATTCATATCTTGGGGAAATCAGAGTGTTCCACGATCAGCTTTGAATATGTGTTTCTTGAATGCCGAAAGAATAAAATAGTGAAAACCCCATAGTTTGTTAGCCCCCAGGTTTGGAGATTTGGGGGGTTGTTTATGCAAAATGATGAAAAAAATTCATATCTCGAAAAAGTGAGAGTGTTACACGATCAGATTCGAATATGTGTTTCTTGAATGCCGAAAGAAAAAAATACTGAAAACCTCATAGTTTGTTAGCCCCCAGGTTTGGAGATTTGGGGGGTTGTTCATGCAAAATGATGAAAAAAATTCATATCTTGGGGAAATCAGAGTGTTCCACGATCAGCTTTGAATATGTGTTTCTTGAATGCCGAAAGAATAAAATACTGAAAACCCTATAGTTTGTTAGCCCCCACGTTTGGAGATTTGGGGGTTGTTCGAAAGATTCGAATACTGCGTAACAACTATTCAGCGGATCTCTTTTTCCTGTATCTCGATTGTTTCGATCCAATTTGCCTATTTGAGATAATGGAATTCCCCAAAATTTTCTGTTTCTTAATCACGTTTATGCCAGTGCTTCCAGGAATAAGATAGGACGCATTTACACAATTCATGGTTTTCCCAGTTATTATGATCCCGAACGGACTCAAATAGCCTGATATTTTTTATGATTCTCCGACAAACGGAAGGTCTAATTACGAGTACCTTTATCCTTCTGTTGGAATATTTACGAAATGAATGACCCACCCCAATAAAATGAGCCATTCACCAAGTGAGAACGTGCTACCAGGTATTGAAAGACAAATTGGATGTACAGTGTGTCCCAGCAAGAAAGTGAGCTTAATGTTTTTCTAGTAATCGATTGTTTTTAGTCAACATTTTTTTCAATCAGTTATCTTATGGTAATAGACGTGTGTGTTTTGATAGCATCCCTTCTTAAGCGCTCGTTCTACTTAGGAGGCCTATAATTTCGTCACGATGAGTGCATTATTGAAATTTTGGCCGAGAATGGTGTGAAATGATTCGGTTCGATTCACGAATCCGTAGTCAAATTCAATTCTATCCGTCCGTTCGTAAACGCGATGCCTCTCAAATGTACGAACTTAGAGACTTGGAATTTTCAGCGCAGATTCGGATCTTGAATCAAATTAATTAATTGCACCCCTGTGTTCAAATTTTTTAAATGTCACTAGATTATGCAAAAAAAACATTTCAAGAATTCTGACGCTATTTTCCCCCATTCAATAAATAAACACAATATTCACATGATTCTTAAAGTAGAACTTTTTACAACTCCAATAAGTCTGGAAATATCAATAGATTGTTTTATTGCTGGTATGGCTTTTATTGCTGTTGGAATTCCCAAAATATTGTTGAACACCTCCCTAAACCCTCTCAACTATTCTTTACCTGTTTGAACATTTAAATAACTCTGTTTCATTTCACAGGATTTAATCTCATGTAAGCTTGTTCTATCTTATTATTACATTTCTATTGAATATTGTGGAACTCTGTTCTGCTACCAACCCATTTGGAATATTCTTATACTGTTCGTAAGGTCTACTGCACACAAGGAGTGCTTTGAAGGTGCCATCGTTCATCAGTTAACAGGAAATACAAGGAGTTTATCGTCACCTCCAAACCAACGCGACTGCTAGGATCTCATACATAACACTTGGAAGGAAGGATTCTCACACTAGGAACTACAAGGATACTGCTTATGAATTTCATTAATAATCAGGTGACACACTCTATATGCCTATAACCTCTGGATAAGTTTGGATGTATTGGATTCTGCTTTTTATCACAATTGTGCCAGTAATAACCTTACCGGAGTATAGGAAGCTCCATATTGTACATATCACCAGTGCTCGTCTTATTTATAATAGTTCTATGGATTGTAAACATATCATCTGTAATGCTAGAAGGTTTTTTGCTTTGAGTTTCAATTGATTCTCGTTCGTTTTTCCTTCATATGGCTATGGTTCCCCGAACTATAGTGCTGGACGAATAAAGGCTCTTGTTCCATCTTTATGTCCAATCTAGTGTATTATTTATCTATTTTACCTCATTATTTCCCATCCTATATTTCACTAATCTGAGTTACTACGAATCTGAATTACTACGACATAACATAGAGTTCTACCAATCTAGACGATCACATCACAAGCCAAAAATATAAGTATAAAACCCCCTTTAACGTAATTCTACATTTAGCCAGCTCTTCAGAGCAGGGCAGGATTCACTTTTTCTTCCCTTTTTCATAATGTTCTTAGGATTTACAAACTTGGAATGTAACAGTAAAATGCCTCAAACAAATTTGGTTTCTGTTATTCTTTTTATTTCCACATAAGCCTTAACGACATCTTTGGTATATAATCTTCATCTATTTATTGGTGCATTCATTATACGTTTACACCAAATGTTGGAGAATTTCTGAAATATAGAATAGAGTTGATATTCGTTTTTGTCAGTGATCTCTTTCTGAATTATATATAAATATATAATTATTGCTATTTAGACCCAGTTTAGATTGATGGAGTCATTCAATGAACACATATTGGTATTTCATCGAGATATGAATTTTGTCATCATTTTGCATGAACAACCCCCCAAATCTCCAAACCTGGGGGCTAACAAACTATGGGGTTTTCACTATTTTATTCTTTCGGCATTCCAGAAACACATATTCAAAGCTGATCGTGGAACACTCTTAGTTTTTCGAGATATGAATTTTTTTCATCATTTTGCATAAACAACCCCCCAAATCTCCAAACCTGGGGGCTAACAAACTATGGGGTTTTCACTATTTTATTCTTTCGGCATTCAAGAAACACACATTGAAAGCTGATCGTGGAACACTCTCAGTTTTTCGAGATATGAATGTTTTTCATCATTTTGTATAAACAACCCCCCAAATCTCCAAACGTGGGGGCTAACAAACCATGGGGTTTTCAGTATTTTATTCTTTCGACATTCAAGAAAGACATATTCGAATCTGATCGTGGAACACTCTTAGTTTTTCGAGATATGAATTTTTTTCATCATTTTGCATAAACAACCCCCCAAATCTCCAAACCTGGGGGCTAACAAACTATGGGGTTTTCACTATTTTATTCTTTCGGCATTCGAGAAACACATATTCAAAGCTGATCGTGAAACACTCTTAGTTTTCCGAGATATGAATTTTTTTCATCATTTCGCATAAACAACCCCCCAAATCTCCAAACCTGGAGGCTAACAAACTATGGGGTTTTCACTATTTTATTCTTTCGGCATTCAAGAAACACATCTTCAAAGCTGATCGTGGAACACTCTCACTTTTTCGAGATATGAATTTTTTTCATCATTTTGCATAAACAACCCCCCAAATCTCCAAACCTGGGGGCTAACAAACTATGGGGTTTTCACTATTTTATTCTTTCGGCATTCAAGAAACACACATTGAAAGCTGATCGTGGAACACTCTCAGTTTTTCGAGATATGAATGTTTTTCATCATTTTGTATAAACAACCCCCCAAATCTCCAAACGTGGGGGCTAACAAACTATGGGGTTTTCAGTATTTTATTCTTTCGGCATTCAAGAAACACATATTCAAAGCTGAACGTGGAACACTCTCACTTTTTCGAGATATGAATTTTTTTCATCATTTTGCATAAACAACCCCCCAACTCTCCAAACCTGGGGGCTAACAAACTATGGGGTTTTCACTATTTTATTCTTTCGGCATTCAAGAAACACATATTCGAATCTGATCGTGGAACACTCTTACTTTTTCGAGATATGAATTTTTTTCATCATTTTGCATAAACAACCCCCCAAATCTCCAAACCTGGGGGCTAACAAACTATGGGGTTTTCACTATTTTATTCTTTCGGCATTCAAAAAACACATATTCAAAGCTGATCGTGGAACACTCTGATTTCCCCAAGATATGAATTTTTTTCATCATTTTGCATAAACAACCCCCCAAATCTCCAAACCTGGGGGCTAACAAACTATGGGGTTTTCACTATTTTATTCTTTCGGCATTCCAGAAACACATATTCAAAGCTGATCGTGGAACACTCTTAGTTTTTCGAGATATGAATTTTTTTCATCATTTTGCATAAACAACCCCCCAAATCTCCAAACCTGGGGGCTAACAAACTATGGGGTTTTCACTATTTTATTCTTTCGGCATTCAAGAAACACACATTGAAAGCTGATCGTGGAACACTCTCAGTTTTTCGAGATATGAATGTTTTTCATCATTTTGTATAAACAACCCCCAAAATCTCCAAACGTGGGGGCTAACAAACCATGGGGTTTTCAGTATTTTATTCTTTCGGCATTCAAGAAAGACATATTCGAATCTGATCGTGGAACACTCTTAGTTTTTCGAGATATGAATTTTTTTCATCATTTTGCATAAACAACCCCCCAAATCTCCAAACCTGGGGGCTAACAAACTATGGGGTTTTCACTATTTTATTCTTTCGGCATTCGAGAAACACATATTCAAAGCTGATCGTGGAACACTCTTAGTTTTCCGAGATATGAATTTTTTTCATCATTTCGCATAAACAACCCCCCAAATCTCCAAACCTGGGGGCTAACAAACTATGGGGTTTTCACTATTTTATTCTTTCGGCATTCTAGAAACACATCTTCAAAGCTGATCGTGGAACACTCTCACTTTTTCGAGATATGAATTTTTTTCATCATTTTGCATAAACAACCCCCCAAATCTCCAAACCTGGGGGCTAACAAACTATGGGGTTTTCACTATTTTATTCTTTCGGCATTCAAGAAACACACATTGAAAGCTGATCGTGGAACACTCTCAGTTTTTCGAGATATGAATGTTTTTCATCATTTTGTATAAACAACCCCCCAAATCTCCAAACGTGGGGGCTAACAAACTATGGGGTTTTCAGTATTTTATTCTTTCGTCATTCAAGAAAGACATATGCGAATCTGATCGTGGAACACTCTTAGTTTTTCGAGATATGAATTTTTTTCATCATTTTGCATAAACAACTTCCCAAATCTCCAAACCCGGGGGCTAACAAACTATGGGGTTTTCACTATTTTATTCTTTCGGCATTCGAGAAACACATATTCAAAGCTGATCGTGGAACACTCTTAGTTTTCCGAAATATGAATTTTTTTCATCATTTCGCATAAACAACCCCCCAAATCTCCAAACCTGGGGGCTAACAAACTATGGGGTTTTCACTGTTTCATTCTTTAGGCATTCAAGAAACACATATTCAAAGCTGATCGTGGAACACTCTCACTTTTTCGAGATATGAATTTTTTTCATCATTTTGCATAAACAACCCCCCAAATTTCCAAACCTGGGGGCTAACAAACTATGGGGTTTTCACTATTTTATTCTTTCGGCATTCAAAAAACACATATTCAAAGCTGATCGTGGAACACTCTGATTTCCCCAAGATATGAATTTTTTTCATCATTTTGCATAAACAACCCCCCAAATCTCCAAACCTGGGGGCTAACAAACTATGGGGTTTTCACTATTTCATTCCTTCGGCATTCCAGAAACACATATTCAAAGCTGATCGTGGAACACTCTGATTTCCTCAAGATATGAATTTTTTTCATCATTTTGCATGAACAACCCCCCAAATCTCCAAACCTGGGGGCTAACAAACTATGGGGTTTTCACTATTTTATTCTTTCGGCATTCCAGAAACACATGTTCAAAGCTGATCGTGGAACACTCTTAGTTTTTCGAGATATGAATTTTTTTCATCATTTTGCATAAACAACCCCCCAAATCTCCAAACCTGGGGGCTAACAAACTATGGGGTTTTCACTATTTTATTCTTTCGGCATTCGAGAAACACATATTCAAAGCTGATCGTGGAACACTCTTAGTTTTCCGAGATATGAATTTTTTTCATCATTTCGCATAAACAATCCCCCAAATCTCCAAACCTGGGGGCTAACAAACTATGGGGTTTTCACTGTTTCATTCTTTCGGCATTCAAGAAACACATATTCAAAGCTGATCGTGGAACACTCTCACTTTTTCGAGATATGAATTTTTTTCATCATTTTGCATAAAGAACCCCCCAAATCTCCAAACCTAGGGGCTAACAAACTATGGGATTTTCACTATTTTATTCTTTCGGCATTCGAGAAACACATATTCAAAGCTGATCGTGGAACACTCTTAGTTTTCTGAGATATGAATTTTTTTCATCATTTCGCATAAACAACCCCCTCAAATCTCCAAACGTGGGGGCTAACAAACCATGAGGGGTATTGCATTTCGTTGTTTCGGCATTGAAGAAACATATATTCAAAGCTCATTGTGGAACACTTCCATTTCGTCGAGTTATGATTTTAGTCAGAAATCACCCCCAAAAACCCCCACAACTCCCTCCCTGAGGCTTAAAAGTCTCCAAATGAAAGAGGATTCAATTTCTCATCGACCCATCAAGCTCACATCGAAATCTGAATGCGATACGATCTCATTTGAGTGAGTTATGAATTTTGTTTTCATGAGCCATTGTTTGTCTTTGAGTGTATGTGTGGATGTGGCCAACTTCACACCGATAAGTAACGGACTATTCTGTCCATTATTTTTCAGTAAAATTTCAACACTCGGTTCTTGATTTCCGTACTAGAAAATAGCATAACTGAAGCTTCCAATCATGTTTATACTCGTACACGTGAAATATTTCCAGTATTAACAGAAAAAAAGCTTCTTCAATATTCGTCAGATCTTTGGAATTATTGAATTCACATAATATTTCATCAAATTCATTGTAAACAAACATTTTGATGAATACGTAATTTCTACGATTTATATGTAGAAACGGCAACGTTGCGTCCATATCTGACAGAAGAATGAGTATAACCTAACATTTTCAAAATATACGCGGTGGAATGTGTCAGAATTCCAGCGCCAACCGGGCTACTTTATAAAAGTGAATGGAGTATAGAGTACTAAAGATAGTGCACGGTAGAGAGGAGTGGATAGCACATGTGGATGGTACACTCGACTATCCCATCCCCCCACTTCCACAATTCTACCAAAGAGTAGACACAAGAGAAATCACTTAGGCTTCGCGGCAAACATCAGTTCTTCGACCTTGAATAATACTACACCGATGCAGGGCTGTTATTGGCACCCCTCGATTAGACCTCGTCATTCACAAATGACTTTCAAGGTCAAACAAACGATGTTCACGATTTCATTCATAAATAGGGGGAGTGAGGTCTCTTGTGTTTACTCTTTGATTCTACTCTACTCTATTGGTTTGCTAGTTGACTATCCCAATGTAAACAGACACTTGCCCGGTTTTAGTAGAGTATAGTGCGTGTTCCTAGCCTCCCTAGTGTTATTCGGCCAATTTTCCGTTGGAAGTTTTGTTCACGTACAAGCGAAAATGAAGTGGACGGAAAATGAAACCATGAAATTAGTCTCAGTGTACAAAAATTACGAATGTAATTAGCAGTCTTGATTATAGAAATAGGGCAATGAGATCAGCCGCCTACGTCGAAATTGTTAAATACATACAGGGTGAGTCTTTGACTTGTACATATATTTTAACTGTAGATTCCTCTCATAAAAGAAACACTTTTTTCCAATACCATTTTTCAAAATTCGGTTTCGTTTGGAAGATACAGGGTGTCAAAAATCCATGAAATCAACACTATTCTTTCCATATATTCGGAACCGATATTTCGAATGAACTGACTTTTGGTTGATTGTTTACTCTATTCATGGTGCATATTCCTCAATTGAAACTTATTTCATATTTCTCCTGGTAAAAAAGTTACAGTATAGTCGACTTATAAATTCACGCCAAAATACTATAAAACCGCTTGAAAAAGATAAACGGTTCACGTTTTCGAAAGAATTAATTATTTTAGAAAACAAAAGTATTCTTATATTTTTTCAATAAAACGCGTCGTTCTCAAGTTATTCCTAATTGTATAAGATTGAATAAGAGGAAAAAATCATGAATTTCAAGAATAATCTGAATGCTGTCCTGAGTTAAATCTCATCGAATATTGTTTCTTCTCTGGTCTCTCAACAAGTTACCAACGTTGTCAGGATGTTTATTAACTTTGTCAAGACTAAAATCTCTATGATGAAAAAACGTTTGATGTAGAGATATGTAATAATGAAATTCCACACTCGTGGGACATAAAATTGAATTCTAAGAAGCATGAAATTATAAATATTATAGGCAGTTTCTATTTAAAATTCATTGTTACCGGTCCTTCAGCAGAATATCTATCGAAACAATATAACTCGACACCAGAACGACACTACTATTATATCAATTCACTGAAAGTCATTTACATAATCATCACCTGTTTGCTTTATTCTCTGTAAATAAATAAAGCGTGAACTTCGTTTATGCCGTGTATGGGATCACTGACTAACGTTTTAGGTTGGACTGGTTGGAGACACAGAACAACGGTTTGTATTGCGTGACGGCTACATCCACGGCCTTCTGAAGGGAAGAGTAGGCCGTGGCGAATGAAATTAGGAACATAGCGCTATATTGGCGAGAATCAGAACTACTCGTTTGGCATTTTCAAAGAGCAACGCCCAGACGCCTTCAGCGATTGTGATAGTTCATCCGCTAACGATAGGGGACGTACTGCTTTCTTGAGTTCGCCTATACCATTGTTTGAAGAGAAAATCGGCAATCTCGCATCGTCTTCTCTAGAGTTCTGTGGGTGAATATCAAAGAGGATGGGTATGGTTAGGTAATTGACCCCGAATCATATGACTTTGGTTATTGGAGTTAGGATATGTTGGTGAGAAACCAATTTTTATGAGATCGTTTTAGAATATCTAGGAGAATATGAACAAATCTTCAGGACAATCGTAGAAGTAATTTATTTTGGTGTGAGAAATATAGCTTTTCAATTGCCGAAATGATCGGACAGAACTAAGTGTTTTGTTAGGAAATATCGTGTTTGTAACATTCTTACTCAAATAAGGTTAGTGCTTGAGTATTTTTTTAATGTATCACCCAGAAAATCTAATAATCACATCAATTTCAATCGAAAAATATGAACTTTGAGGTGTTTGTGAAGAATAATATCTCGCACGTATTCAGTCCTATTTTTTTTTCAAATAGCTATATCTCTTCAACAGAGCCGAATTCGGAAAAATGGAAAATGAAAAAAAAGTTTCCTTTAGCCTCAAGAATCTACAGTTAAAATATATGTACAAGTCAAAGACTCACCCTGTATATGGCAAGAGAAAATTTTGGTGTTGCCGAATTAAAACAAAAAATAAAAAATTTGAGATGTACATATAATCAAGAAGTAGGGAAGATCAAAAAATCAGAAAAGTTCAGAAAGTTCAGAAGTTTCAAAACTTTCAGGTGCCATTATCAAGCACATTTTATATTCTTCTGGGTCTTCCGATTCCAGTTCTCTCAAAATATTAGCAGATTCTCCCAATGTATCACGTCTCTTAATCCAATGCCTTGCCCAATTTTAAATTTTTTTTCTCTCATCTATTTTCTTCCTTCATAACTTCCTCAACTCCATTTAATAAAATATTTGTCACTTGCACCAAACATTTTCTAATAAAGCCCCGATATTTTTGCCTAACCTGCTTGTTCATTATTAGGCACGTAAAATCGAACTATCCTTTCAAAGTACATACTAAACGTGTAAATGGTTACTCTACTGAAATGAGTAGAGTAGAGAATTTTGGTAAAAAAATATGCTAGTGAACTCTACCATTTACTCTACCCGTGTAAACCGCACTGGACAAGGCGTGAGCCGAAAACTCGACAAATGTACTTCCTCCAAGGTGAAGGAGATGGGTCCCTAACGCATTATTCAAAGAAGACAATGAAGAATGAAATGTTGTTAGCAACTTTCGAGATGACGAAGACTACTGTCCATGTATCTAATGTAATGATAATTTTTCCCAGTCTAAGCCTGGCGAAGACTGATTCTGAAACATAAATTGTTACATAAAGTTAGCAAACAAACTCGGAAAAGCTCGAAATTTTGCCGTTATTTATTCGTTTATACTGATTATTCCACTCTTTTCATTTTTAGTGAGGATGTTTCCGTAGCAACGATCGTTTCATCCCGAAAAAATTTTCAAGTCGGCAGAACCAACATGTTGGTTTTTCAGCGACAAAATTTTTGACGTTCCTCGAATTCATAGATAGCTTCGGAAATAAATATCATAGAGGGAACAAACAACTTTTAGTGGTTTAGTTAATCTATGATGAATTATAATTTGCCAAATAGCGCAATACGCGTCAAATGTGAACATATTACCCTATTTTCTCGTGAAATAGTCATGCCGAATTCCACTCGAGATGAAATTTAAGCAGGTAAAATTTCTCTCTTGTAATATTCAAGTTTGTTGCTTTTCGGAAATTTCGCTCATGGCATTTTTTCCAAAATCACTCGCCTTACGGCTCGTGATTTTGATACAATTGTAGTTCGCAAAATTTCATATTACAATCGAGAAATTTTTCCGGCAAAATTCCATCTCTAGTGGTATTACATATGAAAAAATAAATTTTGCCGCTCTCATATTTAAAAAGATATGGGATGTGTCGCTAAGTTGATATCAAGTTGGCGAAACAACTTTTCAAAAAATGGTTTCAGCATAAAACAAAATAGCTCATTTTTTTCAGTGATTTATCCGTAAATTATCTGTGAAGAAAAAAACATCGCCACTCTTGTATTTTGAAAAATATCGGATATCAAGTTGGCGAAACAACTTTTCGAAAAATGGTTTCAGCACGAAACAAAATAGCGCATCTTTTCAAGTGATTTATCGGTAAATTATCCGTGAAAAAAGAAAATTTGTATCATTCAAGGTTTGGAAGAAAAATGACAAAATCTGATTGATCGATCAGCAGCCGACGGAACATAATTTATGCATTTTTCTCGAAAACTACGCAAGCAATATTGTTGATATTTGAAATGAAGATGTAGCTTTTCATCTTCGATTTATCCGCGAAGAAAAAAATTTTGCCGCTCCGTTTTTAAAAAAATATCACGTGCGCTGGTATGTGTACATCAAATTACCAGGTGACATATTGAAAAAATGATTTCATCAATCAACAGATAATGTAATTTCTTTCAATGATTTATCCGCAAATTATCCAAGAAAAAAGAAAATTTGTATCAATCAAGGTTTCGAAGAAAAATTACAAAATCTGATTGATCGATCAGCAGCCGACGGAACATGATTTATGCATTTTTCTCGAAAACTAAGCAAGCAATATTGTTGTTATTTGAAAAGAAGATTTAGCTTTTCATCTTTGATTTAGCCGTGGAGAAAAAACTTTTGCCGCTCCCGTTTTTGAAAAAATATCACGTGCGCTGCTAAGGGCCGGTTTCACAATGTCTGGTTAACTTTCAGGTAACTTGACCATATACTTTCTAGTTAACTTGTAGTTAACTGAGAAAACGTTTCACAACAACCACTAACGGTGTTGGTCAAATTACCTTTGGTTAACTTAGGTTGGCAATAGTTGAAAATTTTCAAGCCATAGAACCCACTGATTCATAGGTTATTTATTCGTATTCAGTGCACAAAATGGGTGTCATTTTGAAATTTGAATTTGTTCTTTGCGTGAAGTTGTCAGTCGTCCCATTCTGTTAGCGAATATACTTTAGTTATTGGGTATTGTTTTATAATTAGTGGTGTGAGTATAATTCTTCTATAATATATATAATAAATTAATTGAAATATTTGGTAGATATAAAATATTTTCATTGCTGGGAGATGGAAGTTTCAAATGAAAATATAAACAGGGAGGGAAGATCGGCAAATTTCACAATTGAGGAAGAACAACTACTTGTTAGTCTTATCGAAAAATATAAAAATGTTGTTGAATGTAAGAGGAGCAACACAATAACATGGAAGGAGAAAGAGAGGGCTTGGCAAGATATATGCCGAGAATTCAATTCTTCTAGTGGAAAGTGTCCGCGTTCTATTAAAAATTTTAAAGAAAAATTCAATAATATTAAGAAGAGGACGAAGAAGAAATATACAGAGGAAAAAAAAAGTGTATTAAAAACAGGAGGAGGACATTATACATTGCCTCCAGAAAATGAAATTGATGTGGTCGTCAAAGGGATTTTGGGGGAACAACTCACTGGTTTGAGTAACCCTTATGATGATGACAGGGGCCAACTGAAACGGAAAATACCTCCTACCAATACTGAGGAGACTATTGGTTATGGACCACAAAATGAGGACGATCGATCTTCATCTATATTGAAAAATAATGAAAGTCAAGGCCTTGCTGGAAATCCAGCAACCAGCAACGGGGAAGAGGCTGAGGACACCTGGACATCCTACAGTGCGAAAAATCTGAGGAAACCTCCTTCAGAAAAATTGCGATTCAGACATGTAAAAAACTTGAAGAAAACTACGACAGTAAAAACAACTGGTACACCTAGTAATACCCTCATTGAAGAGAAATTACAGTTTATAAGGCTACAGAAGGAAAAATTTTTGGAGGAGTTCAATCTGAATATGGAGCTCTTGAAGAAAAAACATTTGCTGATTGATGCGAAATTGGCAAAATATGGTGTCAATTACAAAAAATAATATAAATTTAAAATTGTATTTATGTTCACCCCGAAAATATTTTTTTTCAACAGTTCTTTATTTCCCTACTGCAAATCATGTTACCCCAATTAAATCCTGTATTTGAGAAATAACATAATTGATATCGTATTATCTGAAAGTATGCATGTGGAAAACAAACATAAAGGATACCTAAGCTTATACAAAAAGTAAAATTACATAATATTTCTTGAAATGGTTCATAGCACTCAATAGAGATCCTCAACAGAACCTCCTAACTAATATCCTGACAGTCGTAGAAACAGAAAAAGTGACGTTGAAACCTTCTGGTCAGTTCTTAACCATCGAATTATCTTATTGTAAAAAAAACTACTGGTTAACTATTGGTGAATGCCTAACCAACAATTGTGAAACACTTTTCAGTGGTTTTTGTCTAACCTTTAGGTTAACTTTTGGTAACCAGACATTGTGAAACCGGCCCTAAGTGTACATCAAATTACCAGGTGATATATTGAAGGAATGATTTCAGCAATCAACAGATAATGCAATTTCTTTAAATGATTTATCCGCAAAATATCCGTGAAGAAAAAAATCATCGTCACTCTTGTATTTAAAAAAATATCGGATGTTTCGCTAACTTGATATCAACTTTTCGAAAAATGATTTCAGCACGAAACAAACTAGCTCATCTTTCAAAGTGATTCATCCGTAAATTATCCGTGAAAAAACAAACTTTGTATCAATCAAGGTTTTGAAGAAAAATGACAAAATCTGATTGATCGATCAGCAGCCGACGGAACATGATTTATGCATTTTTCTCGAAAACCACGCAGGCAATATGGTTGATATTCGAAATGAAGATGTAGTTTTTCATCTTTGATTTATCCGTGAAGAAAAAAATTTTGCCGCTCCTGTTTTTACAAAAATATTTCGTGCACTGTTAAGTGTCCATCAAATTACCAGGTGACATATTGAAAAAATGATTTCTGCAATTAACAGATAATTTAATTTTTTCAATGATTTATCCGTAAATTATCCGTGAAGAAAAAAACATCGCCACTCTTGTATTTTAAAAAATATCGGATGTTTCGCTCAATTGATATCAAGTCAACGAAACATCTAATATTTTTTTAAATACAAGAGTGGCGATGTATTTTTCTTCACGAATAATTTACAGATAAATCATTGAAAACAATTAAATTATCTGTTGATTGCTGAAATAATTTTTTTCGATATGGATATGTCACCTGTCAATTTGATGTACACTTATCAGTGCACGTAATATTTTTGTGAAAACAGGAGCGGCAAAATTTTTTTCTTCACGGATAAATCAAAGAAGAAAAGCAACATCTTCTTTTCAAATTTCATCGATATTGCTTTCTCAGTTTTTGAGAAAAATGCATAAATTATGTTCCGTCGGCTGCTGATCGATCAATCAGATTTTGTCATTTTTCTTCGAAACCTTGATTGATACAAATTTTCTTTTTTCACGGATAATTTACGGATAAATCACTTGAAAAGATGCGCAATTTTGTTTCGGGCTGAAACCATTTTTCGAAAAGTTGTTTCGCCAACTTGATATCAATTTGGCGAAACAACTTTTCGATATTTTTTAAAATACAAGAGTGGCGATGTTTTTTTCTTTACGGATAATTTGCGGATAAATCATTGAAAGAAATAGCATTATCTGTTGATTGCTGAAATCATTTCTTCAATATGTCACCTGGTAATTTGATATACACTTACCACAGCGCACGTGATAAAACGGGAGCGGCAAAATTTTTTTCTTCACGGATAAATCAGAGATAAAAAGCCTCATCTTCTTTTCAAATATCAACAATATTGCTTGCGTAGTTTTCGAGAAAAATGCATAAATCATGTTCCGTCGACTGCTGATCGATCAAACAGATTTTGTAATTTTTCTTTGAAACCTTGATTGATACAAATTTTCTTTTTTCACGGATAATTTACGGATAAATCACTTCAAAAGATGAGCTATTTTGTTTTGTGCTGAAACCATTTTTCGAAAAGTTGTTTTGTCAAATTGACATCAACTTAGCGACACATCCCATATCTTTTTAAATATGAGAGCAGCAAAATTTATTTTTTCACGGATAAATTACGGATAAATATCGGCAAAATTTTGAGCTATTCTGAGTTTGATTCGCGAAAGTTGTTTTGCTAACTTTATGTACATCATAAATTGCTCGCATTGGGCTCACGCATCTTGTACTGATGTCCCTAGAGAAACCAAGCATTTACTTTTGTGAACTTTGTCAGTGATTTTGTACTATAGTTGCAACACTACTGTTGACTTTCGCCTTCATCCCAATTTATCTAAGAATATTTAATTTCTTGTTACTTTTATTTCATACATGTTGAGGAATTACAAGCTTCGAAGTTTGTTGTTTCAGAGGGGATAAAAAAAAGGACATTAAGGTGATTCACTAAAAAAAGTTATTCCTCTGAAACAAAACCATATGTCATTTTGTACGTACTTCCCCAACTTGATTAACTGTTGAAATCAATATTGTTTACTAACTTTGCGCTGGAAGTTATTAGAAGCGTTGAAACTGCTGTTATTAATTGTTGAATTATTAGGTTTCCTCGATAATTTTACCCCCAAAAATATACATACTTCCAATTCTGAAGATATAATTGCTTCAGATAGGTAAACTACCGTATTTTTTTCTTCGGTTATCTTTATTCATCCTGTTCCTATGTACCGAAACAATAGATTAAGTAGCAAACTAAATCCCCGGACTCAATCCGCCCAGATATTTTCCAGGATAATCACATAGGCTAGAATTGCATTTTTCCCTGAAATCCCTAGGATCAGAGTATCTATATCCAGAAGATAGGAAAATAACGAGAATTGTGAATTCACCAATTCGTCCAACGTCATTATGTTGCTTGTTGATCGGCTCTGAGAGAAACAACAAACGTGGAATTGGAATCATGAAAACTCCCTTCCAGATTTTCCAATGAATGTCCGAATCGAGGATTTGAATGGCTTCCATGGTGGGGGAAAATTAAACGAACGTCAAAAACTTTTAAATTGAATTTTTTCAACGCTCCAATCGCCACATGAATACGAAATTTCGGGGGCGGTACTCGTATTTCAGGCCACAAAATTTCATTGTGGAATTGCGAAAGTTTGTATTGCGAATTTTACATCTATAACAGTGAGTTATTGACAAGGATTTCGTAACTTCTTTCGGAAGCAGGTATCCAGAAATCCCGAATGGAAACGAACAATCAAAGAATCAAATGTTCTTTTGAAGTTTCGAATGAAATTTTATGATCGAATTAATATTATAATGATGGCACAACACTTATGGATTTAATCGACTAAGAGTCCACTTGTATATATGTTTGAAAAACTTCACTGGAAGTTGAAACTGAATATATACAGGGAAGACAAAAATGGTGAAACCTGAACAACCACTTCTTAATCTCAAGGGATGGAGAGAAATGAATGGTACATTGCGGTTATATTTTTCATCAGAAACTCCTGAAAACGCTAACTGAATTCTGTTCTTTTGTTCTCAAGTTGCAAGCCAAAATTGACATTTGGGCCATTTCCACTTTGATCATTACATATCTCCTTTCCTATTTGTGCTACGATGTTGAAATAAAGACATTACACGTACATTTTTTCTGATAGCAATCCAGTGGCGTACTCTGGTTTTTTCCAATGGAGTTTTTTTGTTGACCTATTAGGTTGTGTTTTTTTCTTATGAGGTACAATTGTTCATAATGACTCAGAAAAAATCAGAAAAGTTTTTGTCGTTTCAAACATATAGAGCTCAGATTAATTCAGATATGATGAAAATGTATAAAATACATATTCAGGGTGAGTCTTCGACTAGTACACTTTTTTTAAAGTAGACTCTTGAGATGAAAAACTTTTTTCCTTTTCAATTTTCCTTACAGCATTTTCAAAAAAAAAATATTCTGGCAAATTAGTGCCTGGATAACTCATAGGTTCTCAATCCAAACTGTCTGGAGACATTCAGAAAATACTCTGACTGCAACCATATTGAAGCGAAATTTTGAAAGAACGATAATCCGCACTAAATTTTTTCGAGTATGACTTCGATTGGAAAACCATATTCCTTTCTACAGAATCCTCTTATCCCTCCTCAAGCTCAGTTTGTTAATATGAATAATTATTCATATTATTGATAACTGAAATATCTAAAATCTTATAAACCAACGTTAATTAAAAATAATGAAAATGGATTTAGGATACACCATAAAATACAGGGTAAGCCTTTCTCTCATCAAACGAAATACTTTTTTACCATTCCATTGGGCTTCGTTTTGAAGATGTCGAAAATCAAAGAAAATAACATTTTTATCTCTATCTTAGAGACAGTTTTTTCATATGTGATACCACTAGGGATGGAATTTTGCCGGCAAAATTTCTCGATTGTAATAAGAAAGTTTGTTGCTCGGAAATGTCTCGAATGACATTTGTATCAAAATCACGAGCCTTAGGCGAGTGATTTTGGAAAAAATGTCATGAGCGAAATTTCCGAAAAGCAACAAACTTGAATATTACAATAGAGAAATTTTACCTGCTTAAATTTCATCTCGAGTGATATTCGGCATGAGTATTCCACGAGAAAGTAGGGTAATATGTTCACATTTGACGCATGTTGTGCTATTTGGCAAATTAGAATTCATCATAGATTAACTAAACCACTAAACGTTGTTTGTTCTCTCTATTATTTTTATTTCCGAAGCTATCAATGAATTCGAGAAACGTCAAAAATGTTGTCGCTGAAAAACCAACATGTTGGTTTTGCCGGCTTGAAAATTTTTTCGGGATGAAACGATCGTTAGCTCCGGTGACGTCTGCAGCCGATCTTTGTTCGATTTGAATTGACCAATAAGATCTAATACAGCGTGAATTTATGTTCCCACATATGGTCTCTGCGAAATGCGTGTGTTCTATAGTTTGACGTATTCAATGCACGCTTTTGTAGCCTCTAGATAACTACGCGTTTGGCATCACTCTTGGGCTCTCCTGCTCAAGTGACAGATACCTTGATGTAGACAAAACTGGTATTGTATTTTGTGTTGTTGAGTCTGCTTGGAATAGGGGCTTTCTGGATGCACCTGTTTTACTGGATGGATTGATTTAGTGTTGTGATATCTAGTTATGATTTCAAATTCAAACTCAGTATTCTGTACTGTTGTCTTACTTTAGTTTGTAAATAAATAAGTTAAGTAAATTTCGTAAATAAGGAGGAATAACTTTTCAAGGGACTCAAGTTCTCAATTGAATATGACATTGCAGAATGAGAATGAGAGAAAAACACAAGAAGAATTTTTGTAATATAATCAAATCTTTTCTTTATCTCGTTATATGGCTATAGCTTTCCGTTTATTTTTGTACGATTAAACTACTTCTGTTATTATAAGGCCGCCCTCGAGAGCGAATCCGAATATTTCTCAGAAAAGCCTCGGTGTATGTCAATAATGTCAACATCGTATCACGGCAGTTCATGAAACTCTCGTGGTGTAGGCGTGAATCACTTATATCCTCATGTGAAATTCATGTCTGGTTTGCCGTTGTAAGAGCAATTTGTTCCGCGTTTGTCAAACGCCCTGAACTGGCGCAATGGAAGGGGCATCAGCCGTGCACTATGGAGAAAAACGAGACGCTAGTCTTTATAGAGATGACGGGAGCCGTCCTGATTCACGGTCAATTGGTATTGTCCAGTTTCCGACACCAATGGCATGGTCTTCTTATAAAACTGAAACAGCACGCCGTAGGCTTCATGGCATAGTCTTCTGTATGCTGCTTCTGTATGTCACGTCACGTGAGCTCACGCGAGGGAATGGGAAGAAGATATGGAGAGCATAGCTGCATTTACAGTTGCTGGATTCGATTTACCAAATGAATCAACGAACAGAGGAAGTGGGGGCATTCCATCAATGAATTCAAGAATTATTGAATGAGCACCCAGATCGGTTTGAAATGTATGTCAGAATGACATTTCACAAAATATCACGTGATATCACGTAGGGTCAGAAAATGTAAATTTGCGTAATATAGATCTTGCGTGCTATCAGTGCTATAACGTGACAGCAGATACAACGTTGCGAAAATTTTTACTACATTTTGATTCCGTAGTACCTAGTACAATCACCCAGTATAGTTCTGATGATATGGCTTCACTATTTATTATTGAAAGGTGTGTCTCCTCTTCCTATGGTCTAAGTTCCATGCATTATCGTAGTTGCACATTTTGGGAAGATGACGTGATGTTGCGTGAGCTCACGTGACGTGATAACAATGTGTTTCCGCCTTTGAAAGTGCATACAAATTGTTGTCACGTAACATGAGCTCACGCGAGGGAATGGGAAGAAGATATGGAGAACATAGCTGCATTTACAGTTGTTGGATTCGATTTACCAAATGAATCAACGAACAGAAGTGGGAGAATTCCATCAATTAGATCAAGAATTATTGAATGAGCACCCAGATCGGTTTCAAATGTATGTCCGAATGACATATCACAAAATATCAGACGTGATATCACGTGCGGTCAGAAAATGTAAATTTGCGGAATATAGATCTTACGTGCTATCAGTGCTAAAACGTGACAGCAGATACAATGTTGCAAAAATTTTTACTACATTTTGATTCTGTAGTAGTACGATCACCCAGTTTAGTTCTGATGATTTGGCTTCAATATTTATTATTGAAAGGTATGACTCCTCTTCCTATGGTCTAAGTTCCATGCATTATCGTGGTTGCACATTTTGGGAAGATGACGTGATAACAATGTGTTTCCGCCTTAATTCTCATCTTCAATTTTCCACAAACAGGGTTAGGCTAGGTGCAGTTGGATGAATCCGGAAATACAAGCTGGTTCAATATCTATGTCTACACGTCATTCCAAACGCGCACTAGCAATACATATAGATATCGAAATGCAAACAGTAGAATTGCAAGGAAGATGATCAAGTGACTGTTGGCCAACTACCATTGTGTGGCAGGGGACATTAAGAAATGAGAGATTAACGTGACCCACCTACCCGAAGGCTGTATGGCCACGGCCACCATTAGGCCCGGGATTTGGATACGCCAAATCAGCGCGATCCGCCTTACGACGTCTCTCCCAGTCCGGCTTTGGCTCCCAAGACCTAGCCCCTCACTGGTAAGAGCGAGGCACTATCCAACCTCTGGTAACTCTGCAGGCCACCACCCGAGTTGATACACGCAACTCACACGGCGAAAAGACGAACTTCTCTAGCCCAGCATGCGGGCTTTCAACCACTGCCACTACGAAACTAAACCCAATAGGGCGGACAGGATTGCTCCTGCGGACACGCCCTCCCGTAGTACCATCATAGCGTCATGGTTTGACATGCTGCGGGAACGCATTCCCTAGCAATTAAGGATCTTGGGAATCCATGCCTTGCTGAGGCAAGTTCGGGATCCTGTGCGGGGTTACCACTCCCCGTCGATCCCCACTGGAATCAAAACATCCTGAAGCGCCAGAGCGGCGCTCCGACTCACCCCCATAGCACTCCAAGGGTGAATCTTTCTACCAGTGGTGATCGCCCTGCACCACGCTTTCCCCAAGGGAAATAAGCCAAATACCTTCTACCATGATTTCCGGGGAACGAATCCCTCAAAGAGTCTAAAGCTTGAAGGGCCGCTTTCCGCTTAGGAAAGACAGCCCTCGAGAAATCTTCCATACGCACATACCTTTCTTCATGTGGCAGGGGACAACTGAGATGAGATCACCATGCATCTGACAGATCTGTACCGGTTGCCGTTTCTGGTCCGTACGGCGGTCACACACTTTCAGTTCCCGCCAACTGCAGTCCAAGATCTCTAGATTAACTGATGAATGTGTGGATGACCCCGATCGACAGCCTGACGATATCTTCAGTTAAACTGATAGTGTATGGGGCGCATTAGTAATAAGATGGTACTCTCCGGTATGAAGTACAGAGATTCAATTAGACAAAATGCCTCCTCAGGGCTCTACAATAAAATATACATTTAAATAACACAAAATAGATATTTTCGTTATGGGCAAACAATAATTGGCGGTAACGCTAAAAGAAGAATGAGGACTTATTGGCTATAAACATATGAATGGGTTCAACGTCTGTGGTGTCTGCATGCCGTTGACCCTTTCTCTAATTGTATATGAACTTCCAACAACACTTAACAAAGCAATAAATATAATTTGAAAATGAAGAGAACACAAATACATAGACCTAATTCATTCCTTTATGTTTTGAAAGTTATCTGATATCAAGAAAAAAAAACGAATAATATGTAAACCAATCAGACCTCACTAAATGGAATATTTGGATTTTTAATTTCGTATTCTCTATATCAGATCGAAGTTGGCCGAGTTATCGATATCGCTTCCTTTGTTGATTGAATTAAAGTTTCTCTTTATTTCTAGCATTTCACAAAGTTATCTATTGGTATTTTGTGTATTAGCACAGTTAATCTGATTCAGAGGTACCTATTAGTCTGCCCTATACTCCATTCGCTTTTATACTGTATCCTGGTTACTCATGATTTAGGTTCATCTAGTTTTTTTAATTAAAACTGACGCAGGTTGGTACTTGTTAAATGTCTTATGATTTTCAGAGATGTTGCCAATGCTAATTTCTATTTAGTCTTTTTCAACTTTGTGAATGGAGTTAGTTCTTTCAAGATTTAACTGTGACAGAGGTTTTGTAGTAGTGAAGTATTTAAAGTTGTCCAAAAAGGTATTTGAATTTCATAGGTCCGTCTAGAAGTTTTTCTGTCGGGTTATTCGAGTACTTTCATTCTTTTTTCAAATCAACTATCACAAAGTAATTCTGTCCATTATTTCTCAGTAAAATTTCAACACTCGATTCTTGATTTCCGTATATGAAAGTAGAATAACTGAATCTTTCAACCATAATATTTTCTCGAATTTATTATTTTCCCAAAGTTAAGAAACATTTCGATAAATACGTGATTACTACGACTTATATGTAGAAAGAACACGGTGAAATGTGTCAGACTTTCATGGCCTACCGGGATACATTATCAAAGTAAATGGAGTATATCCAAACCATGCTGTCTTCACTGCAAGGTATAGACAACATCATATCTTGAGTCTATTAATTTGAAATAAAATCCTCCAATGGTATTGACTGGTTTGTAGGCTATTTCCAGTATTTTATCCAGCCTCTCAGATATATTAATAAAAGGAAACCACGAAATATCATGTATGTGGTATAATTTTTATTGAGAATTTTCTTCATCACTGTTATGTTTTTTTTCAACGCAGAATATTAACCGTTCAATTCATTTTTATTCCACATATTACATTACACAAGTTTTAATCCGTATGATATCTGTTATTTCATCCTTAAATTTATTATTTTCTGAAGTGACCAACAGCAATGTGTTTAGCTTCAATTTGTAACAATTTTCATAACTCTATATCTATATAAAAGAAAGATGTTGGTTACACCATTTATAACTCGAGATGGAATGGACTATTTGTTATGACTTCATTTATGGATTCGTCTACGATCTGGTTATTATAAAATACAATAAAACTATACAGGAAATGCTTTTCCTTCTTTTGAGCAAGGCCACTAGGTGTCGCTCCAGTAACAGTTACTCTACAGTGACTCTTTTAATGTTTAATTGAGTCACTCACTGTAAGTGACTCGTAGCTTATTCGTAGTTACAGATCTCCAAAATGATTAGATTTCGTTGAGATATGAGAGAAGTTTCGTTCCTACCACTTCGGGTGTCACGCTATTCACACATTATGACTGATTATTATTATTATTACTTATTTTTTCAGTTTTATATATTCAAAATGACGTGATCGTGAAGGTAACTATATTTGACATTATCACCATTAGATGTCTATGTATATACAATTTCTTCATAATTTGCAAATAGTACAATGTCTATTACCCGATCAAGAAGCGGGTGATAATCACAGTGAATTTTTATCGAAATGTCAAGTCAATCGGATTTTGGCGATTAGTTCCAATCGTGAGTAGTCCATTTTCATCATTTCTCATAATTTTTGAAATGTTTTTGAATTTCTGTTTGGGTAAGAAATATATTCGCGGAAATAACTGAATCCCAAATTGCCATAATAAGTAATTGACATATTATTTTTTGTATCTGTTCTGTGTGACAGACAGCTCATATCCATGGAACCATGGTAATCTCGCTTCTCCACCAACTGAGATGTTTATCAATTATTTTAAGTTGAGCATCAAAATGCTAAGATGTTTAAATAATGGTGTGAGCACTAATTATATTTTGATTAGCCAACATTGAGAATATTAAAAAAGTTTCGTTTGTTGCACTTCAGAAAGCGCTATTCACAAAATAAGTTCTATTTATTATTAGTTGTTTCAAATATTCGAATTCATTCTGGTGAACGTGTTGTGTTGATAGTCGATAGTTCTTTCAAGCAATAATTTGTGTTCATATTTTTGACATTTTGATTCATATTAGTTCCGAGGATAGGTATAATATGGCTTATACTCCTGCTCAGTCACAAAGCGCAGCTGAATTTTTGGTAAGAATTGCGTCAACTGGAAATTGCGAGAAATTTTAAGTTTATGTATACATATTCCGAAAGATAATTGACAAGAAAATAGATATCGAGGAAAAACATATGTTACTTGAATATTTTGAGTTCAATTCTTGAATATGAATCGAGTTAGAAATGATATTCAGGGCTTGAAGTAAACGAAATGAAGCGATTCAAACATTTCACATGAAATTATAAGGTTATGATCGAGAGTATTCAAATGAAGTTATGAATGACATATGATTCACAACATATTACGCGATGTTTCAGAGAGAGAGAGGGAGAGAGAGAGAGAGAGACTGAATTAGTAAATTAATATTTTCAATATTGCTGCACAAGCGCAGGTCTGGATTCTTACCAAAGCCCAGATTCAATTTTCATTGGTTCATTGCCCATATTGGAATTATGAAATGACACGTATGACATTGCGGCGCCACCACGGAACAATTATAATATTTTCGATTTGGTCGATGTCAATGCATTCAAAAATTGACAAGTGCATATACCATGTTTTTAGACATCTTAAGCAAGGTTCATATCATTCCATTATAATGTCAATTCTACGGTGAATTGAGTTGCCTGCAACTCTGTGCTGTGGACCAAAACAAAAATGTCTTAGTCGATAGAAAAAATAAAAATTTTAAATTAGAATTTTCAGCGCTGTATTGGCAGAACTAAAGTGGTTTATACAGTGATCGGAGGTAATTAATCATTGGAACTATTTCTCATCCATATAATTCGATCGTAATGAATATTTGCATTCGTGGTGTCGTTCATCACAAGATAGATACTGCAATGAGAGAACTGTAAAGCATTAAAAAAAAGAGTTATATGTTCAGCAACTAGGTAACGCTTAAATAAAGAGAATTATTTTCGTGCGGATAACAATAATGGTACTGAAATTTTGTATAGTTTGCCTAATTTATCTGCTGCTTGAAAAAATAGCAATGGTGATCGGAGCTTAATCTAGCATCAACTCGATTTGACAGTTCAAAAATCAGAGAGCCAAGCCGTTGATCTCCGATCACCAGTGATTACGATTTGTGAAATCCACCGTAAGTATCATTTAGGCGGAACAAAGTTCGCCGGGCCTGCTAGTATAGGGATAAATTAGAGGTGTATATTTCCTTTAAATTTTTAACCATATTTATTGCTTTATTAAGTGTTGTTGAATATTCATAAACTATATTTGAAAAACAGGGTGTTTCCAAATAAGACGTGAACCATGGAGAAGGTGTTAGTATAACTCACTTGCCGTCATTTAAGCTATATTCATTGATAACCATATGCACTGTTGTATGATTTTTTTTCTTCACTTCACAGCACATGTCTTTTTTTGTAACAAGGGTTAAGTGGCAGAGCACTTTCTGGTGAACTTCCCCTTGTGGTTTTCGTTGAAAATAAAGACCTTATTATTATTATATATTTGAGGTCTTATGTTTTTTGTGAATTTTCTCACCTTACTTCAACTTTCGTCAATTTTTTCTACGCTGTCTAAGGTTGATTAAAATTGCGTATTATTTTCATCAGAAAAGGATATGATATGTACGAAAAAAGCAAAACTATGAGATGATTTGAAAGTTACTATATTACGAAGAAAAAGATTGGTAGATTTCTAATATAAATTTGCTTGCAACTTTCGAATTATACAATTAGGGGAGGGCATGGTAAGATGGGGTACTTAGCATTCAGAGGTGAATACATTAATAAAAAACTCAGATTCATGAATTGAACTTTAAAATATGTAATTGTACAAAACAAGACGATAAATTTCAGCAAAAAAAATAAAGTTCATTGAAGGTATGTATTGGTAGGAATAATTTTCCGTTTGCCGAACAAAACTTCATCTTACCCCACCTGGTAGGACATGATGGTTAGTCACTGGCAATGTCCACAAACATTAACTGCAGTTGAGTCCACCGTTGACACATGAAACACTGAATTCAATCTTCAGAAGATTCTGAATATGAATAACCGTTGTACAAACATTCTGCGTCTGATGCTTCCGATGAGGAAGAACTGCTCCGTTTCCGCTTAGGACTTTAGCTTTCTTTTCTTCTTGCTTGCTTTTATCATGTTTTGATGTGTCTTGCAGGGTTTTACGCTGTTTGTTATAAGATACAATCGTTTGAACAAATTTTGCTTTTTTTGATTTAATTTTCTGACTTCAAATTGAGTTCTGCTTGAAGCTCATTCTTGTAAAGAGACTCACTCAAAACCGCAGATTTGCCGTGTTTTCTGTTCCTCTTCTATAAATAATGGCCACTGCATGATGGGATGGAAAGGATTTCTTCTGGAGTTGAGCATTCAGTATGAGTCATCCTAGTTTCATTAGTTGCAGTGGTGTTGGGGTAAGATGAGATACACCCCATCATGCCTTGTCGATATATCCCCATCTTGCCTCACTTCTCCTTTTTTGGGTATAAGTGGTTCGTTTCAGGCTAGGGTTAAACTTAGAGATTTGAGAAGGTATGAAAATGAACGGTTTATGAATACACTTTTCAATGATATATTATTCAGTTCGACCAGTTGTTGTGGTTAACTTCTAATCAACAGTAATCTGGCACTTAATAATACTACTTCATGATGAAATCGGAAACATTCGGCACAAAAATATGCGTAAATGACAAACTGTTCACTCAAACTGGTCCCCACTTATAGAAAGTCTTGCCCCACTCTCCCCTAATGTATGACGAAATCATATCAGCATCTCAAACAAAATGCTTAATTAATTCTTTTCTTCCTATTTTTAAAACGAAAATTAAATGATTAATCGTAAAATAGGCCACACGATTCGTTTCTGATCGACCACGATGAAAATTGCAGTATTTTAGCGGGGTCTAAATAAAGAATCAGTCTTCTTCAATCTTTCGCCATACGATGTTATGCGTTGATTTTTGATCAGATGCGTCGGCTTTTCTTGTGCAAATCGTCGTGTTCCTTCCCTTCACGATAAACGGAAGAAAAATCAAACATATCAGTTTGCGATGGTCGGTGCCCCTGTGGGAGGTGAATGTGTAGGAATACTGAAATATATTATATGGGATTTTATGGCAAATTGATTTAACGTAGGTCCCTTGCGATGCGAATGTAGGGCACGTCTAGTGTATGGACCTGAGGGAGAAGCGGGTTATGTCATGATTCCACAACGAGAAGCACCAACAAATGTTCTGGTTTCGCATTCGAAATCTGTTTTTATATCGCGGATCTCCACTTGTTCATGTTTTCTGAGCCGTAAGCAAGGAATTAATATCATTTTTATTCACGTAAAAAAATCAGTAGGTTACATCAATTCCCAATTCTACTGTTCAAAATATCTCAAAATAAGCATTGTGGTACTTATTTGTACGCGAATCTACTCAATGTATATAAAATCAAAATAATAGTAGTTAATTTCCAAACTTACGATAACAACGTCAGTTATCGACTGACAGGATCATCGAAAAGTTCTATTTCTCCGCCTAGGCGGAGAAATACGTTTTTCTACAAACGTCAAAAAATGACAAGGTTCGCGCATAGACAACAATATGCGAAGTGACCCTTTTTTTCATTTTCCTTCGTTACTATGACACCGTGCGCGAAGTAGTGTGCGAAATACTAACTTCGCACACTGCATGTAAACTATATGGGATTTTAACCTTTATGTTCCTCAATCAAGCAAAAATCCAAGAAATCATTTATTTGTTAATGTATAACAATAATTAAGGCTTCCAAATTGTGAGAAAATTTAACACTACCTAATTTTATTTATTATTTAAAATGTTAACATTTATGGTGCAGCCAGTGCACGAATGTTTGTAGAAAAAATTTTGTTTGCATCTCATGCGCGAAATACTTTGGTGATCTCGACTATTTTTTTTATCAGTTCTCGATCACCAAAGTAGCATTTCGCGCAATAGATACAAAAATAACTATTCCCTCCGGCGCCCGCGGCAGGAAAAGTGTGGCTACGAAAAAGATTAATTGGTTACCATGAACATAGATGCATAGAATACAAAAACTTCCAATTCAAACGTCATTTTTATCTGATAAAGTTACATTAAATGTACAATTTTCATGAACTTGAAAACGTTTGGAAATAAAATAGCATATTTCATTCGGAGAAGAAGTGACTTTTCGTGGCTCGCTTTCAATTATCCGCCTCACTCCGTTCGGCGGATAAACTCAAGCTCGCCACGAAAAGTGACACTTCTCCTCCTTATAAAATAATATACTATTGTAGACCATTTAGAATCTTAATTCACATGTAATTGTTTTGATTTGTAATGAGCTGTTTGTTTAATGATTGCGTCATGCCATTTATTCTATTATATTGTGAGGTTAGAAATAATTTTAATTTATGACTGCCAGTGATTCATTTAATTATAATTTAAATATTGTCTATATGATACAGTTTGAAAACGACTCTGAGATGAGTTGAGTTGTTTTTATTTTTCATACTTCACTTAGTTCGATTTAACATAAATGTTTATGTATTTTAGGCCTGAGGAAGTCTGAATATACAGACGAAACTTCGGCAAAGTCTCAATTGCAGATTTTTGTCGATCAAATGTTGATTTATCAAATGTTCACTGCCTCATATCTGAATGGTTTTTTGGTCCCCGTTTGATAACTTTATCAGTTTTAGAAAAATTCTTGTTGTTTGCGTTTCTGAGAATTTTGGATCAGTTATTCGTAATCAGATAATGTTGCAAATATCTTTCAAGTTCGAAAATTTTTAGATTATCTATTGTTGGGAATGTGTGGCCAAAAAGTTCATTTCTCTTTCATACTTCGGTGATGTAAGTGAAAAAATAGCCAATAATATATCGAAACTTAATATCAACATAGCTTTCAAACCAAAAAATAAATTATCGTCTCTGTTATTCAATGCCAAAGATTCAACCCCAAATTTGCTTAAATCAGGAGTTTATGAGTTAAAATGTTCAACTTGCAATATGAAATATATAGGTCAGACTGGACGTTCATTCAAAACAAGATTCAATGAACATCGAATGGATTTCACCAAGAACAAAACAAGTCCACCGTCGCAACCCATTGCATTGAGAATGGCCACACATTCCCAACAATAGATAATCTAAAAAATTTTACACGTAGAATCGAAAGGAATAAAACTCAATTATCTGGAGTCTATTGAAATTTACAAATTAGAGCAGAAAAATATTCACGAAATAATGAATGACCAAATAGAACTGTGCAATTCTCAAATTTTCAAAGCATTTAAATAACATCTACAACTGTAATAATCCACAAATTTATTTTTTCTAACATCTGTTGCAAACAAAATTCCTTCAGCTCTCACTTTCTTTTTTATTATCACTACCTGAATCTGCATAAATAGCCTGTACTAGGTACACAGAGGTCAGTTGTCTGAAGATGAACGAGAGTTCGAAACTATATTCGCAAAAATGTACCCCTTACATATTGTATCTTAAAATTATTGGTAGTGAAACATAGTAATAAAAAATCATTTCGTTTTAATTATGAAAATTCAGCTATCGTGGCGAAATGATCAAACCCTCGTAGAATAAGCGCCCTAAGAGATGTAATTGAAGTTTGCACCAGGTATATTCTTGTGCTCTATAACAAATCTAGTTAAATGTTGACTCTGAACTCATAGGATAAAGCAATCCCATGAGAACTTTATTTGCTCACATTATTACAAGAAGAGGAGGGATTTGGCGTCAAGGATGTTTCAATCGATTTGTTACTATACACTTGTATGTCAACAACATTATCTCCTGAAGTGGGTGATAAACAACCTCGTTTTACAACGAATGGATTTGATAGATTCACTCAACAAAACTATCACCATATAAATCTGGGAATATCTATGAAACTAATGATAAAAGTATGGTTAGGAGCTTTTCCTTTTGTTCAAATTCGAAGCTGGTTTGGTCACCGGTTACGCCCCTCAGCTCATTTCATCTAGCTTATTTCACTCATTCACATTTGAGTCGACGATTAGTTGAGGAGATATTGAATTTTTTTATTCCTGTAATATGCCATTGCTCAATGCCATTTTTCGAAATTGATAAAGTATGTATACTTAATTGAAGAGCCCGATTCCGATGAGAATATCAGAATTTGTGGGAGGAAAATGTGTGGAGAAAATCACTCTTAAAGTTAGGAAATGAATCGCAGAAAGAATTTTGGAAGCATATTCAATGACCGAACAGCTTTGTTCCACTATTCAGCTTTCGAATGAAAATGTAAAGCCATAAATAATGCATTCTATCTACATATTTTATTTCATTCATCAGTATATCTGTTAAACCTCATGCTCAAAGCAGTTATGATGAATTGGTCACAGCAGCGCGAAAAAACGCAAATGAAAATAGTACAGGTGTTTCAAAATGGCGAATGCGCTGGTTTCAACGAGCATTTACCAATGGTAATACTACGATAGTCGTGTCCGTGAAGTTAGCACCCACATTTTCGAAAATGGAGAAATTTTTTTTTGCATTCGTTAGTAACTCGTTAGTAACTATTTGTAGCCTCGAAATTTTCAATTGTACCTCAAGGATACTCATGGAAAACGCCGCATTCCGCTGGGTGCTAACTTCACGGGCATCCACAGCTCAATTTTTCGCGAAAAAAAAAATACGATCGGAAAGTCCTTCGTAGTAACTATTTGTAACCTCAAAATTTTCGCAGTATCACCTTTTGAATCGTGGTAAATCTCAATTCAAAAGTGGTCTATTTCACGAGTAAGTACATTAATTTACGACGTAGAGACTTGTTTTTTTTTTAATTTAAGTTGAAAAACGTCCCGAGGGCAAATAGTTTTCTTTTTTTCGATTTAATTAGTTTTTCAATCAAAAAAACCAGGGTAATCGTTAGATCTGGGGTTATTGAATATGTTTTTCGTTTTTCATGAGTACAAGCTATATTTTTTAAATAATGATCATGAAAATTATTGTAGTTTATAGAAGATTAAATTGCCGAGGTCGAATATTGTAGTTTCCAAAACGCTGAAGTCCAACCTGTTTTTTTAATTGGAAAAATGATTAAATCGAAAAAACTATTTGCCCTCAGCAATTTAATCTTCTATAAACTACAAAAATTTTCATGATTATTATTTCAAAAATATAGCTTGTACCCATGAAAAACGAAAAACATATTCAATAACCACAGATCTAACGATTAACCTGGTTTTTTAATTGAAAAACTAATTAAATCGAAAAAAAGAAAACTATTTGCCCTCGGGACGTTCTTCAACTTCAATTTAAAAAAAATCAAGTCTTTGCGTCGTAAATTAGGGTACTTACTCGTGAAATAAAGAGACCATTTTTGAATGGAGATTTACCACGATTCAAAAGGTGATACTGCCCCTTAACATTCCTCTGCTAATACTGAGATTAGGATCGGGGAATGGATCAATATGTTTGTTTGAATGATCTGTTCCTTTGTGCCTTTTCATGCCACATGCCATAATACATTGTTGACATTCAAAATATACATAACCTCAACGTTTCCCGCGATTTTTGAATTTCCATGCGTACAATTCAATTAACGATTTGGCTTAACCCTTTGACTGTGAATAGTAGGGGTATAAGCCATATTGAAATAATTAGATATATATGATGTTTTCGATTAATCAGATACACCGCGTTCCTTGATATAAATATCAACAACCGCCATGAATCTGACCACAAATCATCATATAGGGAACCAACGGAAGTTCCAACCTCATCGAAAGCGGGTAGAAGTCGACCTAGGTTTCGATCATTGTTTTGATCATCTTCAGGACAACATAACCCTACCTCGATGAAAATTGGAGTGGAACGGAGGTCGTCTTAAACAAAACTAGACAAAGTCTTGAGGTACAGTATACATCAAGGCGACATCTAGTTAAGAATCAGACAACCAATTCCCTCTCGTAGCCCTGGACGACGACAGGTGGCATACCTCCCATTTGCCCCTTCAGCTGCAGGAATGTGATTTTTCACATAATTATAAACCTGCGAGCTGGGAGCGCGAGAATCGTTCGTTTTTATCGGCGTAAGCCCGTAACAAACAATTCAAATTCTAGTTTTGTTTAAGAGGACCTCCGTTCCACTCCAATTTTCATCGAGGTAGGGTTATGTTGTCCTGAAGATGATCAAAACAATGATCGAAACCTAGGTCGACTTCTACCTGCTTTCGATGAGGTTGGAACTTTCGTTGGTTCCCTGTATGATGATTTGTGGCAAGTTCGAGTCAGATTCATGGCGGTTGTTGATATTTATATCAATGAACGCGCAGTGTATCTGATTAATCGATTATATTAATTTGTGTCCTTATGGAAGGAACTTTTCTGATATGACGTTTTCATTTTGTTTTCACATCCGTATTTAGATTGAAAGATAGATAGATATATAGATTGAAAGATTCCAACAATTTTGGGTGAAATTCCTTTTGGAACACGGATAGAAACCAACTTAGGACTGAACGAGAATAAATTCACTATCACGTAAACGCCTATATCCTATGTCTGAACCAATTGAGAAAAAATTTGATCATAGTTAGCTTTGTTATGAACGTCAGAAACATGTGGAACATTTACTTCATAGATATTCCAATTCTCTGTCGCAAAATGTCAGGCGAAGTGAAAACACGAGAATTAATAGTGAAACGTTTTCAAAATAATCAGAAATTGAGCTTCAAAATAATCAAAAATGGAGCTTCAAAAGAATCGCAAAAGAAGCTCGCGTTCGTCCGGAAATAGTGGGTTGTTCGGAATTCAAGCAAAAGTGGAAGTCAGCATCCCAGAAAGTGACTGAGAACACTATAAGAAGATGATGGGAAGAATTCCAGACAAAATCCATGAATTTTGTAATAAATAGTTTTGGTTTTTTTATTGTAAAAACAGTTTCAAGCGTTTTTGTGATAGCGAATTTATTCTCGTTCAGTCCCTAATATTCTAATTTTAATGTTGATGCTTGATGAAACGTACCAAATTGTGTTCTCAGCGCGGACAAGTTACTTGTAGCTTTCGCGATCAAGATGAATTTTCAAAGCATACGTGCGGAATGTTAACTTGGAGAATTCGGATATCTTTCTTCATTACAGAAGTTTCGAAGATCATTAAACAAAACCATCACAAATCATTAACGTCAAATTTCCTCGCGAAATGCAATCTCCAATCTTTTCAGCCTAATTTCCTCTTTTACTCTTTCCATTTTGAAATCGAATATCGAAGATGATGAACAATTTATCTGGCAATCAGATATTTCGCATGCGGACCGAATCCGACAATTTGCAAGTTTTGAGTTCGTTCGACAGCGTCCAAATGCCGAAATCGTATTTACGAATAATTCTCACATCATTCACAATCTCCCCTAATTGTGAGTTTTCGAATTTCGGGTTACGGTTCGAGGATTTTCCCAATCGAAGGTTTTTATGAAATGTCGATATTAACTGATCATTCGATGGGCAATCGGAATTAGCTTTTGCTTTTTCAGCTCAATGATTTTATTTTTCTATTTTCTAACAGATCTAGAGAATAAGATAATATTTTGTGATTGACCAATTTTTCTGGCGTTAGCTCCATATTTAGAACCAAACGCTTCGAATTTTCAAAAATTTTTGATTTCGTATATTTCACATCGTCTGTAGTTATTAAGATATTCAGTATTGTCACCAACATTTTCTGCTGTACATATTTTTCACGCCACTATTCAGTTTTCAATTTGTGCCGTTCAAATGACACTGCAACAGAGTATCCATTAACTGATGGAAACCCATGCCGTTACGGTTCTGCGGTCTCCTACCGCCCATACCTACGCCATCGATTAGTAACACATTACGTCCTATGAGAGATTTTCATATAATTCACGTGCTGTCCTGATACACAACATTTTCACATAAATTAAAACGAAAACCCTCCACGTCGTGCCCAGTGTTTTGCTGTCTATACATAAGGCCGAGGATTAAATTATTCACTGCCAGACACTCCAGACAGTAATTTTCAATTATGTCACTCCCGACGATCCTTCGAACAGAATACATAAATTTTCGGAACATTCAGTTCTTTTATCACGATTATCAGGAACTGACGAAGTTAAGCCTGTCTGGATTCAGGATATCGACAAATAAGAAGCTTCATAAGAATCATATGGATTTGAAGGAACCACTGAAAAGGTCGAAGTCAATACAGATTTGTTCAGAAATAGCAAATTATTTATTTACAACTATCGAATAAAGTATTCATAATCTATCAGCTGCTTCATCAAGCATTATGGCATCCATAAATCACTTGTCATATAGGGTTTATCAAACTTCAATCTGATAACCACAGAATACATCAATAAAATAAACTGAAATTTTTCGGAGCTGAGAATGCTATGGAAATGTCATTTTGAATCGAAACGGCAATTTTTTCGTAGAAATGAAATTAATTCTGAAGAAATCATTGGAGAGTCGCGAACAAAGTAGAATAATATACTCGCATATTATGGATATTATCCACTTGGATGATTTGCCAATAAACCTTATCCGCGTGAATTATAGCCGTCGTGGACTAATTAATACCTACTATTGTCAACGACTATTGAAAAAGTCTTCATAATCCACAAGTATCATCAAGCACTATGAAATCCATGATTCACTTGTGATTTATGGTTCTTCAAACTGCAATATGACAACCACAGAAGAATGCTTCGATATGTCTGTACGATTAAATACATATACTCCATTCACAATTATAAAATCACAACTCTGGCCTTGGAAATTTGACACATTCCACTCTGTATCGAAGTTATGACGTTTTTCAAAATATTTTTATGTTCCAAGTCAACACTATGTTGCCCTTTCTACATTCTTAGCGTATTTCTCAGAATGTGAATGAATTGGAAAAGATGTGATGGACGAAAATAATTAACGTTTATATGAATTGATAGAAAGGATTCCTTTTCTAGTTATTTGCATGAAAAGTACAAGAGATCACTGTTGAAATATATTATTTTTCGCCATGGAAGAAAATTGCATAGCTTTCACATGTTTTCATATGCATGCCTGTGAAGATTTAATGTTTATCATCCTCTTGAACTGAAAGTTCAAGACTTGACATCAATTGTTGAATCAAGAATAATGGAACATTATATCCCTCTACTGGAATCCAAATAGTTGAAGGGAGTTCTGATGCAACAGGAACTTTTTCTTGGAACATAACCTTAATAGCTAACTTAATAAAAATAAGAGTAGAAGATATACACTTCATTTATTTGATCTTATGAACAAGGAGTAAAATATTCTGACTGTATAGTAATTTATTAGTTTAAAAAATATTCATACATTACAACCACAGTAGGTTTGTACAAATAATATGGAACAGGTTAAACATATGCTTCACATTTATCATTCACCTGTTCTAAAATAAGACACAAACTCCTCCACATTATAGGGCCCCTACAGCATTAAAAGCTTGTGTCACTAGATATAATATATTCTTTCGATTAAGAGCAATTACCTACCGTTGAATGTTACATACATAAATTTCTTCAAAATGGGCTTATACGAAGTGGTTCTTTTTCTGAAACGTGAAAACGATCAACAATAATCATTTAGAGACCGATGATGGCCATCCAAAACCCGTTTACTTACGAAAATCGTGCAATTTAATTCTGCAAGTTCTTTCCTCATAATTCCTTGAAAATCCTACCCGAACCATATTTTCCGGTCGCTTTCGTGAAAAGACCGTATAAGAAAGCCTTTTTTGTCCATTCACACATTCCAAATAAATTTTGAGCACCAAAAACGATACCGAAACTAACCAAACTTCTTGGGGACCGGAATTTCGTTTGAAATCTTTCCAAACGGTCAGATACCTAAAAAAAACTTCGTTATCAAGTGTAAAAAAGGCGATTAGTACTTACTTTTGCTTTATTCATGCTTATAAATCGATTTTTGGTCCAATTCAAATTTGCCGTTTGTACCCATGTCAAAATATCTTTGATACTTTTACTTTGATGTAAACAAAGAAACTGGCAACGCCGTTTTGTCATTAAAGATATTCTCTGTACGCGCACAGATTTTTTATCAGGTGCACCAATTCCTGAAAACGAAACCATGGCCAGAGTTGTGATTTTATAATTGTGAATGGAGTATATATGTAAATCTTGATTATTTTAAAACATGTCAAGGATCGTGGACAAAGCTGAATACTCTATTATAGAAAAAATTGATTTAGTCTCGTCAAATAAACCCCATACGCGTGAATAGTAGCCATCATAATATGCTAGTTGAATCATTTCACGTTAATGTTTATACACTGGAATTTCATGGAAATCAGTAAAATTGGGAAAGAAATAAGTGGTCCACTATTATTCTTGTGGTGTTTTCATCCTCTGACTCCGAAATCTTGAAAGTTCCGGAAACAGAAAATAGTTCGAATAATTCGTTTAATATCACGAAAAATATGAAATTTTCCAAATTCGTGAATGTGAAAATTATAATAATTAGCGGTAGCAGATGTATTGACGACCGATTTAATCAATATCAATAATATTTGAATGAGCTCAAAGTCTGCGATAATGACTAAAAAAAGAATTTACGGTCTGCATGCCGTTAATAATGTCTTTAATATCAGTAATAATGTGTCCCATATTGAAGAAAGACTACAAAATAGTTTTAGGTAATAAGGAATGATCAAAACAGACTCAGATTCAATTTTTTTTAATCTCTGCCTACAAACTAATTCACGTCAGTTTTTAACGTTCAGATTCGGTAGACTTTGATGCCTACGAGGCGCAACGATAAGATGGTGGGGATATCACATGGAAACGCTCGTTCAGATCGTTGGAATTCATTTTGTTAAAACTGTCATAACTTCGAAACCATAGATCCAAATTGTAATGTATAGAAGATATGATCTGAATTGAATGCCTAAAGTCACTATCACAATAATTTCAAGGAAAATTATTATTATTATGTGTCAGTCAAAACGTATATGAAAATGGAATATATTATCAATAAACTTTCTAGAAAAAATTGCATAATGTAAGCTATTAAGAAGATGAAAATATACTGTCATTTGAAAACTTAAGAAATTGCAATGCATTATATTCAATTACACCTAACTGTTTTCCCAGCGCACGCCGATGAAGAGGAAAATACTTCAACTCGAATCACATAAACAGTATTTTCACACAAAATGAAGTTTCTTCAGGAAAAACGTCCTTTTCACAAGTCATACGCATTTAATGATACCTCATATGTTGAAATCCATCAAGCCGTTCGGGCTGTAGAGCGTGAAAAAGAATTAGATATACATACATACAAGGTGTGGCGTAATGAATGGATAATATAGTACCTGCGAGTAGAGGATTTTATATATGTATATAAAGTGAGAAGTGCCACTTGCGAGAAAATCAATAAAACCTATTGCATTAATTGTCGAATAATTGTCGAGAATTTGTCGTGAAAGAAAAAAATTTGTCGCGTCCTTATTTTTTTTCTACGGGGTGGTGGCTTTGCTAACTTAACGTTAAGTTAGCAGAACTAACTTAACGTTAAGTTAGCAGAACCACTTTCCCAATATCTACCGAATATCATGAAAATTGTTATGAATGATTGTCGAATATTTGTCGAAGTCCAAATGAAGTAAAAAAACACAAAAAAATCCATTCCTTTTAGTTATTTTCACGCCCTTTTCCCTCGAGTTCGAGATATTTCTGGAATTATCGCATTTTTGGCAACTGTGCATTTGTTTTTGACTTTCTTTCTATTGCATTAATTGTCGAATACCTGTCCCGAATTTGTTCTGAAAGAAAAAAAATTGTCGCATCCTTAATTTTTTTTCTACGGGGTGGCTTTGCAAACTTAACGTTAAGTTAGCAGAACCAATTCCTCAATATCGACCAAATATCATGAAAATGGTTATGAATAATTGTCGAAATTCATATGAAGTAAGAAAACACAATAAATCCATTCCTTTTAGTTTATTTTACGTCTTTTTCCTGCGAGTTCGAGATATTTCTGGAATTATCCCAATTTTGGCAGCAGCGCATTCGTTATTGACTTATTTTCGATTGCATTAATTGTCGAATATCTACCTTGAATTTGCCGTGAAAGAAAAAAATTGGTCACGACCTTAGTTTTTTTTTCTAATAGGTGGCTTTGCTAACTTTATATTAATTTAGCAAATAGTGGTCGAATATCATCACGATGATCATAAATGATTGTCGAGTAATTGTCGATGTTCCAATAAAGTAAAGAACACACAAAAAATGTGATCTTTCTAGCAATTTCCACCCCATTTTCTCGCGATTTTCCCATATTTCTGAAAATATAGCATTTTTGGCAACAGAGCATTCGTTTGTGACTTTTTTTCAATTGCTTTAATTGTCGAATACCTGTCCCGAATTTGTCATGAAAGAAAAAAAATTGTCGCGTCCCTAATTTTTTTTTACGGGGTGACCACTTTCTCAATGTCGACCAATTATCATGAAAATGGTTATAAATAATTGTCGATTATTTGTCGAAGTCCATATGAAGTAAAAAAACACAAAAAATCCATTCCTTTTAGTTATTTTCACGCCTTTTTCCCGCGAGTTCGAGATATTTCTGGAATTATCGCATTTTTGGCAACAGCGCATTCGATTTTGACTTTTTTCTATTGCATTAATTGTCGAATACCTGTCCCGAATTTGTCGTGAAAGAAAAAAATTGTCGCGTCCTCAATTTTTTTTTCTACGGGGTGGCTCTGCTAACTTAACGTTAAGTTAGCAAAACAGAAGTGAAATAAACTAAAAGAAATGGATTTTTTGTGTTTCTTTTACTGCACATGGACTTCGAAAATTACTCGACAATTATTTATAACCATTTTCATGATATTTGGTCGATATTGAGAAAGTGGTCATGCTAACTTAATATAATATAGTCAGCGACTAATTCCGGACAGGTATTCGACAATTAATGTGAAAAAAAGGAGTCAATAACGAATGCTCTGTTGCCAAAAATGCGATATTTTCTGAAATATGGGGAAATCGCGAGAAAATGGGGTGGAAATTGCTAGAAAGATTAAATTTTTCGTGTGTTTTTTACTTCATTTGAACATCGATAATTACTCGACAATCATTTATGATCATCGTGATGATATTCCACCATTATTTGCTAAATTAATATAAAGTTAGCAAAGCCACCTAGTAGAAAAAAAACCACCCAGTAGAAAAAGGTCGCGACAAATTTTTTTCTTTTACGCCAGATTCAAGGTAGGTATTCGACAATTAATGCAATCGAAAAAAGTCAATAACGAATGCGCTGTTGCCAAAAATGGGATAATTCCAGAAATATCTCGAACTTGCGGGAAAGAAACGTGAAATAAACTAAAAGGAATGGATTTTTTGTGTTGTTCTTACTTCATATGGACTTCGACAATTATTTATAACCATTTTCATGATATTTGGTCGATATTGAGAAAGTGGTTCTGCTAACTTAACGTTAAGTTAGCAAAGCCACCCCGTAGAAAAAAAAACTAAGGACGCGACAATTTTTTTTTCGTTCACGACAAATTCTCGACAATTGCAATAGGTTTTATTGATTTTCTCGCAAGTGGCACTGCTAACTTTATAGACATGGATTTTATGGCGGTTCAGAAAAATATGTTTTATCTTTGGCAGAATCATCCATGTTTATGGTCACGGTTCAAGGATTTTCCCAAACGAAGGTTTTCATGAAATGTTCATATAAATTTATCATTCGATGGGCAATCGGGATTAGACTTAGCTCTTTCATCCCATGAAAAGAAGGTTGCCAAGATTCCATGTAGAGCCAAGTCTTCAACTCTACGAGGCTCAATTATGAGCCCTAATTCAAAAGATGGGGCTGGCTCATAGATGGCAGCAATTAGGGCCATATTCGGCAAATAGCTCGGCCGATTTACCACGTGTTCAATCGTCACTGGCTTTTCAGCTTAGAATTTAGACAAAACATATCCCCAGAAACAATAATTCAATGGGGTTCTTCATGACCAAGAACCGAGATGAAAAATCGAAAACAAGCCACTTTGCCCACTTTATATATTGGTGATACTCAGACTCAAGATTCCAGCATAGCAGCAAAAACCAATGAGGAAACAGAGTGGCAGACTGCCTCTCGCAGAAAAGTGAAAGGAAAAAAACGAGCTCTTGTAGTTGGTAATTTCACTGGTTCGACCAATGTTGAGGGCGTAATGAAATTTAAAGCTCTGCATGTGTCAAACTTGAAGCCTGAAACTAAAGCAGAAGATCTCCAAATGTTCCTGCTGAATACCTTTTCTGAGGTAAAATGTGAATCCCTACAATCTCGCTACCCTGAAAGTTATTCGTCCTTCAAAGTTCTTATCCCAGCTGAGGAATACGATAAGGTCGCAGTTCAGGCACACTGGCCAAATAGAGCTAGTGTACATAATTTTTACCAGCGCAGGTCAACACACATAAACCCATAATTGATTATGTTCTGAAGTTGAGATTATTGCAGTTAAATGTTCAATCCATCTTGAACAAAATTGATAGAGTTACACTTCTATTAACTGAAAAGAATCCTGATTTATTCTGTGTTGTTGAACATTGGCTACCGAGGGAAGGCATGGACACTATTCAATTTCCTGGCTATAAACTGGCAGCAAGTTTCTGTAGATCGACCCATGATCACGGAGGTGTCGCTATTTTCGCGAGAGACTATTTGGAAACTCAGCAAATAAAGGTGATGAAGCTCACAGAAGAAATGATATGTGAATGTAGTGCTGTTAAGTTGATACTCGGAGAGAGTGCGTTTGTGTTCATCGGTGTATACAGACCACCATCAGGCAATTTTGAAACATTTATCACAAAAATGTCAAATATAATACAGTACTGTTCTAAAAATGTCGAAAATGTTTTTCTCTGTGGCGATCTCAATGTTGACTATCTGCAGGTGAGTTCAAAACGAAGAGAACTTCTGGACGATTTATTTGACTGCTTCCAATTGAAAATCACTTCATCAGATCCGACACGGGTTTTTACCAATATATTAGGCCATACCTCCTCTTCAAAAATCGATTATATTGTAACAAATTTTGACTTGAATAATTGTAAATCTGATGTATTTCCACCTCACTTTGGTGATCATAATGCACTTTTACTGGATTTTTTCATTGATAATATCAAAGTACGGCCTGATAATTGCTTTCAACGTAAATTGTGCAGAAAAATGTCCCCTAAAAATTTGGTTAAATTGGCTGAAGATATTTCCAAATATTCCTTCACTGAATTATATGAAATTTCAGATGTAAACATAAACTTTCAAACATTTGTTAGTACAATAGGAAACTTCATTGATTTTCACTGTCCATTAACTTATTACTCTGTTAGAACGAACATATCAAAAAATTGGATAACACCTAGAATAAGAGTTGCCAGTGAAGAATTGAAACTTCTTCATTGGCTTCAAATCAATTTGAAGACTAGTGAGTCCCAGAAATTGTATAAGGACACAAAGAGTGCTTTTAACTACTTGGTAAAGACAACAAAGTTGAGCTTCTTTGATAACATGATTAGAACATCAGATAATAAAAATAAAATGGCCTGGAAAATAGTAAATATGGAAACTGCTAGAAAACCCAAAAATACAAATAATTCGAGCTCTAAATTAAAGTTGAGTATTGATGGAGTGGTGACCTCTGAAGATATCGATGTAGCCAATTCTTTCGCGAAATATTTCTCTGAAATTGCTAAATTGACTTTAGAACGGAATTACGGTAATGTACTGAGTCAAACATGTACTACTTCCCCAATTCGAAACACTACTTTTTATTTTCATCCTGTGGATAAAATTGAAGTAGTTGGTGCAATAAATCAATTGAAAAATAAAAAGTCTACCGGACATGACTTGGTTTCTGTCAAAATATTGAAATTAATAGCCGATGATATTTCTGAACCCTTCGCGCACCTCGTTAATGAATCAGTTTCTAGTGGTGTTTTTCCTAGTTGCTTCAAGCTTGCAACTGTAATTCCAATACACAAAAAAGATGAGACTAATGATCTGGCGAACTATCGCCCAATTTCCATACTAAGTGTGTTTTCAAAAGTAATAGAAAGAATAATACTAAACCGAATGATGTCATATTTGGTCAAATTTAATATAATTGCCGAGAGTCAACATGGCTTCAGATCGGGACGTTCGACTGGGACGGCTGTCATTGATTTCCTCCAGTACGTTCAGTCATCTTTAGACGAAGGTTACGCTGTTGCTGGTCTCTTTTTTGACCTCTCACGAGCTTTTGATACCATCGATCCTAGTTTCCTCGAAAGTAAACTTTACAATCTTGGATTTCGTGGTGTTTTCTTGAGATGGATTGTTAGCTTCATGACAAATCGTAAATTGAATGTAAGGGTAGGAAATGTATGCTCTTCTGAATTTGAGATTGAACTTGGTGTCCCACAAGGTTCGGTACTGGGACCATTACTTTTTATATTGTTTATAAACGATTTGCCGGACCATATAAAGGTTAAATTAATTATTTTTGTTGATGATACCTCTTTTATTCTGAGAGCAAGAAGTTTAAAGGATCTTATTGAGTTATGTGAACTGCTGTTAAAGAGCTTTAAATTGTGGTGTCAGGCAAATAGACTTATATTAAATGTAAAGAAAACTGAAGTGATTAAGTTTGAACTGAGAAAATCCTCCCCCTTAACTTTGAACACTGGAAATGAGGTTATCTGTAGCAAAAGTTTCACCAAGTTTCTGGGTGTAATCGTCGACAGCAATCTGAGATGGTGTGAACATATCGCCTACATTTCTAAAAAACTATCGTCGTCATTTTACGCCATAAGCAGACTGAAGAGCTCGCTCCCACTCGAGGCACTATTGAATGTCTACTATGGACTAGTATATTCTCATCTGTCATATAACATCGAGGTTTGGGGCAAGTCAATTGACTTCAGTAGATTGTTTATTGCACAAAAACGTATTTTACGAATGATCTTTGGACTTAGCTCACGAATGTCTTGTAAATCAATTTTTCATGAACATAAAATATTGACTGCACCATGTATATATATTTATAAATGTCTTCTCTATACCAAGGATAATGAAAGAGTGTATGTTAAGCTCTCTAGCTTCCATAACTATAATACAAGAAATGACAGTTTGTTGTCCATACCAAAGCATAACACCAGCAAATTTGAAACATCTCCAATGTATATATGTATCAAGTTGTTCAATAAACTACCAGATAATATAAAAATTCTGGAAAAAAATCGTTTTCGTACAGCAGTGAAGGCATTGTTGTACGAGAAATGTTATTATAGTGTAGATGAATATCTGTGTGATAGTCTCTAAGGCTTTTCTTCATTTCCTTCATCATAAGAGTATAAAATGTGTTCATTTCTGTATTCTTTTTGACCTATCCTATACATTGTTTAATGTCTCACAGGATGAATAAAGATTTATTTATTTATTTATTTATTTATTTATTTAATTAACCATAAAGTAAAATTATGTTCTTTCTTCATATTTCTTCGAGTAAATTAATTGTATCGAGAACTGTGTGGCATGTGGCTCAGTCCTGTTGCAAGCACATGTCAAAATTAGTACTGACGTCGGTAGGCACTGTTCGGCGTCTTACGGGATGAGTTAAGAATTCGTATTTTTATTTATATTCGATACCACAAAGTTGATAATGCGAATGGACTTCGTCAGTAACGAAGAAAATCTGGACCTCAGTGGTTACACTCACTCTCTTCGACTCTGTGTTCTGCAGTTTTGAAGAATCGAGCTAAGCTAGAACCCGGCACAGCCCATCATATTCAATTCGCCAGTGCGAATCAGTTAGCCTGCAGGTACGCGCACACTAGTTTCGAATTTGAACCAAACACTCGCCTACACAACAACAGTTAGGAACCACGTGTTTTCATGAAGTGAATTCGTTCTGTGGGGAAAAGGATTCTAATTCTTAATCCACATACACGTGGCAGTTCAGTTTACATTGTGGTATATTTTTTTATCCTCAACTAAAATTTTTCTCTTCAATTTTCGTTCTGATGATAATTGGTATATCCGTTCGTTCTTCTCTTCAAGAACGTTCTTTGTATATGAAAAAGGATATCCTACCTATTATTACTCAGGTAAATCAAATTTGCCGAACTCGTGGAAAATTATGATGACCCGAGAAATGGACTGGATGAGTTTCGCGAACAGAACATTTATTTTGATGAAAAATTCAACAACTTGTCAATGTTGCTCCGGGGTGAGTGTATTCACTATGTTTTTGCAAAACAAGCTTTCCACAAATTGATAGCCAGCTGTCAAATCCGTCAAACAAAATACTGTTTTCAGATCAATGATGTGAACCTTAAAAAATAGTATATTCTAAAACTAGTTGCAGAATGGGCTCCTATTCCAATACGAATGCGAAATTCGAAAACGAGCGACGAAGGAGCCAGTTTTCGAACGCATGAGTATTGGAATTGCATTCTGCAACGAGTATTAGACGATATTTTCTCTATTTCACTCAAATTTTGTGAAATTCAATGAAAAAATTCAAATTATAGGTCCTAGTGACTTTCATATTGTATATTGGCAGTTGGTGTGAATGTTAGGAAGTATGAAAATTGACATTTCCAAATTGACGTCTGCTGAAATTTAAAAGGATCGGAAGTCATTGCTGACAACCACAAAACGAAAAATGTTACTGAAAAAGATGCTGTAATGAATTCATTACAGCACTGTTTTTAGTACTGTAATGAACACATTACGATACTGAAATAGAGAAACACGTTTTACGATATCCTAATAAGCAAAACTGTGAGAAAATATCTACGGGGTCTGTTTTCACTAGTGCTGCTGTATTTGTTCTTAACAATTGGCTTATCTGCAATAAGGTTGAAACAATGGATTTCTACTTTGGAAGCGATTTCCATAATTCCTGAAAATCCTCAAATATGTTTACCTCCAAAAAACACGTTTTACGATATCTCAGAAAAAATATCCACATGATCCGTTGTCACTAGTGTTGCTGTGTTTTGTTTTTAACAATTGGCTGATCTGAAATAATGATGTTGAAAAATTCGATTTCTGCACGAGAAAAACATTTTCATAATTCCTGAAAGTCCTCAAATATGCGAACCTCCAAAAAACTCGTTTTACGATATCTGAGTTAGCACAACTGAGAACCAATTATTGAGAGTTATTTCATAATCCCAAAATAATTCTTCAATTTAATTTCTCGCAAATAAAGATTGTTTTATTTCATTATTTTGTAATCTATACCTAACGTGTAAATGCAGAGGCATTGGCACCTCTGCATGTATCATCATAACAATTCAAAGGGAGTTATGAGCTTATGTGTTGATCCAACAGATTTTAATGTGTATACAAGTTAATGATGCGATTTATGTATTGCCCTTCCAAGCTCATGTATCCACTTGCGTTCATGTTTCAACCCGGAGGCTAATTCTGAACCGAAATGCAATCAGATTAACGTTTACAGTTGCAATCTCATCCATTTCTGTTTATCTTCAGTTGGCATCTGAAATGGTTGTTTTGGGGGTTTGCATGGTGGCCGAATATGTTGCTCTGACTGCGTGATACCCAATTATCATAACTTCATCTGGAGCTGAATTAAAACAGAATTCGAACTGCCCAGAATATTTCGAAGAGGTCAGTATATTTATATTTTCCTTTTTTTCAAATTTTAGATTATAATTAGAATGAGTATAATGATGTCAAGTTGAATCATAAACAAAAACATAACTAAAATAGAGGGTGAGTCTGACTTTTATATTGATTCCTGAAATTTCGAGGAATTGATCATTTCAATTTTTTCTTTGAGAATCAATTCCGAAGGTAAACCCAATTATTACATAATTCACATTATTTCAAAATATTTCGGAAAGGACATCATAAATAGACATTACCTCTTTTTTGTTATAACCAATAATAATACAGAACATCTACTCTCCTGCCCAGGGAAGTACTTCCGCTTACGGTGACGACTTGACTTTTGATTTTTTGATAAACTTGGATTATAAGCAACTGTTCAAGAAAATAGTCTATATCAAGGGTCGGTGAAAAGACGTGAAATATTCATGGAATTTTAATGTTCACGTGAATAATATTATCATCGATGAATTTTTATCAGATATTTTTTTGGTTAATATGAACATATTATTAATGCTCCCAAATTACGCTTGTGAAAAATCGAAATGGAATGTATTAAGGAGGAATAACTATTGCATTTAATTTGCAAACATAATCGAACAAAACTCCGTACTAATTGCTACAAAATATCGTGTTCTCAACATTTATATCACGATAAGGCTATCGTACTACAGTGATTCCTAGTATCAACTCATTTTGAATCAGGAAATAACAACTTTTAGTTATTTAAATTCAACCGGACATGTTATCACAGAAATATTGAAAGATTATTTATGATTCACTAGAATTTTTTATGGTTCTGGTAACGAAATGTTGAAATGTACATAGCAAAACCAAAAGTCTACTCCCACAGAAAAAAATTTCATAAATAGGGTTCAATATTTATTCTTTATTTGATTTATGTTTACTCGACATCGAAGTGTATGTGGTGACAGATTCAATTATTATCCCATATGAAACCTGATACTCTGTTATCGGCAGACCACGTATTATGAATAAGGGTAACATGAATGATTTCGTTCAGAAGTTATTCCGTTCTTTTCTTCAAATATAGACCGACCTCCTTATTCTCAAATTGAATAAATCGTTTATTCAGAAATCTAATTGTGACTGAAATCAATCCTGAAGAAACTCATGACTCAACACGAGATCTGGACGAAATTTCCTTCGACTAAGTTATTCTCCAACTAAATGCAAATCATCTGGATCGAATACATAGTTTTGATATTATCACAAAAAAAAATTCGAATTTTGCCCTGAAAATTAATTAAGTCTCCAAGTTTAGCCGTTCGATAATTACGTGTTTACAGACGGACAGATTTAATTTGATCAGTGAGTGGAACCTTAGCGTTTGAAACAATTGCTGGTTCATTAAAAAACATCAGGAGCTCTTTCACCAGAAATCTCATATCGATGTCTTATGGGGATAAGGAAAAAAAATTACCTCATCGAAAAAACTTGCTGATATTAAACGGAAAATTTCTCTTCTACCCGTATGGGCGTTTTCTAAACCGTTTTAGCGATTCCCGAATTTGTTGCGTCTTCATTTGGATAGCCGGTACAACACTACATAATTTTAAACAGCAATTGTGGACAATATCAGTATCATCCATACTTAGATGTCTAAAATTCGTTTCATACAACAAAAAGGGAATGGAAAAGTATGAACAAGGCTGATATTTTATCGCGTCTTATGGTTCGAAACAATGTCATACATCACTAATACCACTACCACTAATTTCCTGGAAGTTAGGTATTAACCTAGCTTCCAGGAAAAATTCAGTATTCAATCAATGGAACAATTCAGTGAGATCTGAGATGAAATTTTTGATACTGAACTTACCTAACATCAGGATGTGCGTCCAACATGGCTCTCATCAAGGTTGTTCCAGATCTAGGAACACCACCAATAAAAATCAAAGGCATCTGTCTGTTATATTCGTACACTTTTTTGCCGGAACCTACAACGTACTTATCTGCAGTGATCATAGAGTCAACCGCATTTTCTAAACTTTCAGTGAAACACAATATGGTGATTTTAACCAAAATGGCGACAACGCAGAGCAGGCCGAGACCGTAGACACCTGCCCGTCGCAAGCCTCCTCTACCCAGCCGCAGCAACATAACCTAGGATTTTTGTCGAGGCAGTGCCTCAGCTCATTCTTCCTGGACCTGGAACAACCTGAAAAGAAATTGCTCAGTGATAAAGATGAATTGATAAGGAAGATATTGTTGTAAAGTGTTAATTAGAACAGTTCTAGTTCATGCAACGATTTGTTGAAAAAAATATGGAGAGGTCATATGAACTGTCAGGTTATATGCTGCTTAACGGAGTCCAACGTTCACCAGTCAACAGGAGATTGAGTGTCAACTTCCAAATAAACGTAATAGGATTTGCCACATAGAACTTTGAATAATCATTTTTTCTACTGGAAGCTGCAAGTTTACTGAGTTGGATAACAATCTGGTGATACACTATATGCCTATCATCTTATGACAATTGTAGCAGAATTGTTTTCTGCTGCTTATTATGAATGCACCAGTAGAAATAAGTAAATGAATATCTATCTATATTCTATATTTCATCAGTTCCAGTGTTTGCGATATCAGATCTATGGTTTTTCAACAATTCATCTGTAATGTGAATCGGGGGTTTTTGCTCCAGGGAACCAATCACCTACTAGTCATTCTCCGTTTGTCCCTCGTAAGGAAATGGCGGCAAAACCACTTTTTCATGGACGAAAAATGGAAATATCCTCTTGTGTATAGGACACAGTGTTATACTGAATTATTTCACCTCATACCCTTTATTTCACTAATCTAATTCATTACAAACTCGAATTACCACGGTCTACATAGAGTTCTACCAAATTCATGAACAAACAAAACCTTCTTATTCTCCACAAGTTTCTCTTCCTCTTCATCTTTTAGTGAACCTTCACAAACCTTAATTTTCTATTTAGATCACAAGAGTAAAAAAATGTGGTCAGCAGAACCATTAGCAGCGCTTTGAACTTTGATGCCGAAAGTACTATTCGGAATTAGCCTCGAAATGTCTTAAATATTTTTTAACAAGAATACAGTTGATATAATGATTTCTTTACGTATCTCTCTAATAACCGTGAACAAAATATATTTCAGGAATTCCTTTGAATATCCTTTACGATGGACCATATCGGGGATATTTTGTTCGTGGGGTTGAAGAAATCATCGACAAATTCCTTTAGTCTTTTCAACTCCCCTTTGTCGAATCCAATTCAATTTCTTCAGAGCTTCCTGTCATGCGGAAGATGAGAGGATTTGCCGTAAATATAAAAATAGCTTGTATTGGGGATTTCGGTGTCGAAATGAAGTACAAATTCAATTTAACTGGGACTATACGTGGCAGGAATTCGAGTTGTTGACTGGATAAATGACACAAACGACGACGTCCCAAACTCTCGGGAAGACCTCCGTCAAAGTTTGACGCGTCTGTTCATTTCCTCTAGATGTTATTATAAGGAGAAATTTCCTGAATTGAAAATGGTGATATATCATCCACCAACGAAAAGGTATCGTTACATTCCAACAAGTCAATTGATACAAATAATTAAAGAGTGACTTCCAAAGCTTAAATTTAGATATATTATCTAGAATAGAATCCAAATCTCCTCAAAATATGTTACAAACCATTTGTTACCCCCCACACAACTATTCCGATTATTTCTTTCGCACTATGGTCGTATGGGGAGATTAATTTTCAGCGATTATTATTTTTGACAATGTCATGCAATCCTAAAAAAAATTACAGTTCACCTACGGCCTATGGAACACAGTTGAGAATAGATCAAAATGGTTACTCGAGGGATCAAAAAGTTCTAAGTCATAAAAAATCTATTATAAATACCATTCGTTTCGAGTGTTTTTAAAAACTTCTGAAATATGAAATTGAATGAAAAATACCAAATAATGAGTACTTATCAGAGCATTATTTATGTGATGACTCCAAAATGAGAAGTAGCTGACCAAAATTGCCAATTCATAAAATAATATGATTTCAGTAGGAGTTGAAGTGTAACCTCTATTTATAACTGCTATATTATACAAGTGAGTGCTCGGATAGTATATACAGGATGAACCATTTCAAAAGAGCCACTGAAATAACTCCCTGGGGAGAGTCTGTAGCAAAAAATATTTCAAATGATTTCTTAGTTTTCAAGGTTTCAGAGGGACATCGAATGCAGACACTCAGTCTGGCCTTGGAGTTTGATTTCATGGTCATTCAAAGGTCAATTAGATTTTTTGAATGGGGAATATGCATTTTTTTGCATAATATTAATCTTCGTGAAAACAAAAAATATTCTTCCTTTTTTTTGTTTCTGTCATAATATAAATCGTTGTGGAAATATGAATTGTTTCATGCTCAGAATGGTCATGAGAACAAACTAGTTTTTCTTTCTCGAATATGTTCATATGCAAGACAAAACCAAATTATTTTATGAGAAATATCTTCGAAGTACTTTACCATGACTACCTTGTGCATGAAACCCTTTATATCTCCAAAGAAATTCTTTTCATGGCAAACCGAAAGGGAGAGAATATTTCAGTTCCTCGCGAAGATAAATATTCTGCGACGAAAAGAGTATATTACCTGTTCAAAAAATCTACTTGACCTTGAAATCAAACTCTAAGGTCAGATTGAACGTCTGCATTTGATGTCCCCCTAAAAACGAATTAACTTTTATTTGAAACATTTTTCGATCCAGGCTCTTCCCAGAGAGTTTTTAAAGTGGATCTTTCAAAATACATATATTCAGTATAAGTTATCGAAATAGTAAGTTTCAGCTTTGGAGGTCAAATGACGATGGAATCTGTATGGCGAGTCAACGACATGTTCTCATCGTTTCTTCAAAATTTTAATACAATGAGGTTAGAAGCACTGGAATAATACCAACAATGTCAATTTGAAACAGATCAAAAACTACCATCTTACAGTTATTGCTATTAATACCAAAAAATCTTCTCCAGGCACGAAGTCAAAAATTCACTCTGTATATCGAATTATAACAACCTCTGGCGATTTCCGATCTTTAATCTCCATTCTACTCGATTCCTCCATTGATTTCATGTTAAACCACCCTTTAATGTTTTCCGTAATCAATTCCGAAGTTTCATGAATACATTCTTTCCCATATTTAATCACTATTTAAAGACAATAAGGTTAGGTTAGGTTAGTTTTCAAAGAGATATCAAATGTTAAAAATTGATTAGATAAATTTTTTATGTTGAATAATATGAATCCCAAATTCCTTCATGAATATGAAACAGTAAAGAAACACCATGATTCGCTTTTGACTGATTTCAGGGAAAAAGCTCATGCTGGTCAAATTGACAATCAAAGTAACTTATGAACCGTAGGAAATGACGAAGAACAAATAAGGGGAGATCAGACTGCCATCACAACGTAGGAAGTGCGGTGTATTCAGAAAATATGGAATTGCAATATAAACTACCATCAATGTGCACCATAAACACTGCAGAACTATACGCAATCTGGAAAGCCTTAGAACAGTTAGAGACAACAAACACAGTCAACCGACGTATTTTAATTTGTTCCGACTCCTTGCCAGCTCTCAAATCATTGAAGATATGCAACAACAAATCTCCACTAGTGATCCAAATATTGGACATCATACATCGGTTGCACGAGAAAAATTTTCGGTGACATTTTTGTGGATCCCATCTCATATAGGAGTACCTGGAAACGAGAGAGCTGACACCTTGGCGAAAAGAGCATCTGAAAAATCAATCCCACTGGAGAATTATCAAGCCCTGGAAGATGTGAAGACATATTACAGATCCAAAACACTCAAACTTTGGCAAACCCGCTGGTAACATAAAAAATCAAAGCTACACGAATGCGAAATACAGTCAAAAAAGCTCCGGTAACACCACTCAATCGTAAGGAGCAAATTAGTTTGAGAAGACTACGCATAGAACACACAAACACCACCTAGAAAAAAACTGAGCCACCAATATGTACCACCTGCAACCAAGACCTTACCGTGAAACATATCCTTATAGATTGCCCCAGATTCGAAGAAGAGAGACGAGCTGCAGCATTGGGGGACAGCCTAAACGATGTTCTAGATGTAGGTAGACCCAATTAACACAAGGCGATTGTTCCGTTATTTGAATACTATTAACATTGTAAATGACATATGAAAGTTTTTATAACGTAATTTTGAAATTTAGTAGGAGGTGTAAATGACCTAGAAGTCGAAACACCTCAAATTCTCTGCAAATAAAAAAAAATAAGGGGAGAACATGAAGATGTAAATTGCCATATATCAGAGAATCCACTTGAAGCAATAAACGAATTGAATCAATTCTTCGTGAATGCTCCAAAGACAAAACCCATGACAGAGAGATAACCAGAGAATCAAACTCATTATTCTCAAGCCGAGTAACAGAATAAAGGTGAATACAGACTATTCTGAGGTGGCGTGATTCCACGTCACGTCAGACCTGTAGCAGTGCTCACATTGGCCTAATATGAACGTGAACGTCAAAATGTGTGTGATATAAAAATGCAACACATTATTCTGTGCGTTCACGTTCATATCAGGCCAATGAGAGCACTGACGGTGCCTGTGATTTCACGTCACGTCAGAATAGTCTGTATTCACCTTAAGAAATAATCGAAATCATAAACAAGCTGAAGAATTAACGGACGAGATTCCTGTGCCTGGGCTACAGATTTGAGCTGAACATATTGGTGAGCCTTTAACTCATGGTTCGGGTATCTGTCTACATCAAAAAAATTATCTACTTCATGCTGAATGACCCAAAATCAGTCTCAACGGCTGATTGAAAATTTCTCATCATAACTAACTAAAATCATTCTGCCTCGATGAGTCCTACGAAGTAGTTGTCCCAGAAAGAGATCAGTCAGTGGTGTAAACCAGGCAGGCTTCTTAAACCTGAGGGTCCCACCCAGTTCACCGACGGCTCGGTTTGTGAAACGGGGGCCGGTGCTGGAATTATTGGACCTAGAACAAAGTGGTCCATTCCTCTCGGAAAAGACTGCTCAGTAGCACAAGCAGAGCTTCGTGCTATCTTGGTATGTGCGATGGAAAGTACCCGTAGAGGCTACTCTGGAAAGACATATACATATGTTGCGACAGTCAAGGTACACTGAAAACCCTCTCTGAAATAAAAGTAACCTCTAATTTGGTTTACGAATGCAGAGAGGCGCTGCGCGCGCTTGGCTCAGATAACACTCTCAAAGCTATCTGGTACCCTGCGCATGCATCTATCTCTGGTAATATGGAAGCAGATAACTTAGCCAAAAAAAGGGCTCGCTCGACTTTTACTGGGCCGGAACTCGTGCTTCCTATCTGTGATACATTTATCAAAAACCTCTTCAAGAGATGGATTGATGAGAAATTCTCCTCTGAGTGGAACACGAGAACGGATCTCAGGCAGTCGAGACCCCTCATCAAAAGGCCTTCTTCTAAGCCGGAGGTAAAAAAATCTTTACTCTCGAGAGGAAGCAATTATCTATTGTGATTGGTGCTTTAACTGGCCATATGTTTAACAAACATTTACGAAGAATGGGTTTAATTGAGTGTTTCCTGTGCCGTTGGTGCAGGGACGCGGATGAAACGGCGGAACATATACTGTTCACGTGCGGAAATCTATCTGCTCTGAGGTTAACACATCTAGGAAACCGTACACCTTGCATCTCCATGGTGAAAGGGACTCCTCCTAGTCGGCTCGCGGCGTTCTTGTCAGCGTGCCTTTGGGTCTGAGTTTCTCTAGTATTACATAAATGTGGTATGAACAATGGACCGTAAGGCCTACGTCCGGCCGACCAAAGGCACTGCACTGGAAGAAGAAGAAGAAGAACAATGTTAGTATAGAACCCTATTTTCCAAAAGTGACATCAGAAAGCGCAAATTTATGATGAAATTCTAAGTTTTCGTAGCCAAGCTTCACTCAAATCTCTACAGTGAAGTTCACCTACCCCTTTAAAGATTAGTGGAGATTAGCCAAGCTCCACTTAAAAATAAATCGATGCAGTTGGCCTTCAGAGGTAAACAGGGTGTTTCTGAATTGAAAGTTTTCAAAGGGTTGTTCCTTGTTCGAAATACAGGGCTAGAAAACCCGGAATACTCTAGATTTGCATCTAAGGCAAATCTGTTAGCTTGAAACCAATTTTGTATACCTATGAATGAAGTTTTTTACTGCTTATGTTTCAAATCGTCTCATGTATCAAGGTCTGCAATGTATGGCAGTGTCATCTGCAAAGCTAACTATGCTGCCCTCACTTGTACATCGACACAAACTACTAACGTATACTGAAAACAGAAGTGGACTAATCACTGTAAGTTACTATTTTGATGAAGTCTCCCCACCTATATCTACAATCTGTTGGCTCCTTAGTCGATCAAGGCTTATTCCGCGGAAACCATAGTTTCACTAGGAGCCATTTATGGAAGACAGTGTCAAAGGCTTTGAAATTTGTTCATCCAAGCATTTTCGTTTATGTTTCCGCATAAATCTTTTATAGCATCCTCCGTGGATCTACTTTGTCTAAATCCTTATTGACCCTTCTCTAATATGCCTCTGTGCTCCAGATAACTTGTCATTCTTTTTTTGGAAAATTTTTCCATTATTTTAGACCCATTTGAAATCAATGAAATCGGCCTATATACCGGCTGGCCCACCACTGACGCGATGCTCATTTTGAGTAAATGAAGATATTTTGAAAATCTTTTTTGTGATGTGTGTAGAGTAATCAAAAGCACAATGTGAAATTATTTATATATATACAGGGCCTTCCAATACATAGATATAGACCAAAGTTACACTTTTTCAAATGTAACACCCCTATATATGACCTCAGAATTGGAAAGACAAGCTCAAATTATCATGAGTTTCTTCAGACCATTTTGTACATTTGATGCACTATTTACGAGAAAATCGCGAAAAATTTAAAATATGGAGTTTTTTCAAATAACAATTTATGAAGAAACCAGCGATACAGACAATATTTTTTTGAGTAGACATATGAGCTACTTCCCAAAAAAAATAAACTCTGGAATATACAGACTGATCATAATCAATTCTCAAACATCTACTTCAAATAATGACCCAGAACATTCTTATTTCAAATTGCACACTCGGTATTTCTTTCTCTTGTTGAACGCAAAAATTAATATCGAAACTTTTTTCATGGGGTGGTCCTATAACTAAACCTGATAGTTTCTCAGCAACTTTCGACTTTCAATTCACCACGCATTGAACGGGTATTCTGATTTATGAATAATTTCGACCACAGATATATCACACATCCAGGATGAATGGGCGCTCTGCTCAAAAATACCATTTTTGAGTTAGTACTATTTTACGATTCACCAGAACGTATTTTACAGGTTCTTTTCAGCTTTATCTGCCACTTAAATACCAGTGTATGTTCTATCAGTCGTGTTGGTGGGGATGTGCAAAATGTTGAATTGACTGTTTTTCTGTTGCGATTTGAATTTGGTTGTCGGCTTTATTTGATTCCAAATGAGAACAAATTGGAAATACTCAGACAAAGAAAGGCTAGACTTGGAAATTAGAGAAATTGAAATTCTCCCAAAACATAAATCTGATAACAAAATTTAGTTTTGACGAGCGTACGCGGTTGAAGCGATTCGGACAGAATGTAGGATTAATTCTGGTGAAGGCATCATTCTGCTTTTTGTATGTTCCATTTATTTTTTTCATAATGCCTTTTGAAGCTAATATTTGCAGTATTTCATTTTTCAGTTGAAAAAAAATAACTACAAAGTGTTCCACATGCGCCTGATATGAAAAATGTATAAGCCTATCCGTCTTCCTATAGCATCAAGCGATCCGTCACCTCGTCGAGCAGTCCACTAATTCCTTCCATACTTCAACCGAGAAAATATAATTCAGGCTCTCATCCTAATCCGAATGGAACGTGAAATATGGCCCTATGTCAACGTTCGCATCGTGCGAGGCACATCTCCGGTTGGAAGAGGCCGATATATCATATTTTACCGGGAAATATTTTTGAGGGTCAAAGACATTCCCCATTCTTCTTTTTCGCCGGTCTGGAAGAAGGTTAATCTCAGTTCTCGCGATCCGGGACATGTCCCGGAATTATTCTAATGTGACAGCATGCAAAATGGAAAGTTTTGGTAGAATTTATCCAGTTTAAGGAGCTCTGGGCTAAACGTCGGTCGTTCGGAGAAAGATAAGTTCTTTTGCTTCTATACCGTCTCCAGAGAACAGAATTTCGGGTAAACTTTGAACGTAACTTGAATGACGAAAAGGAAGAAACTAAAACCCCACGGTTTCAAACACGAATGTGTCAGGGAAGTTCTTGAGCGAAAAATGCCGATTCGAGAAAGTATAATTTCAGGTAAGCATTTATAGTTACAGTCTGTGACTCCAAAAAGGTAAAACATTTATTCACATTGAAGTTATTTAGATAACTAATACTAATGAAAAAATCAATACTTGCTTGGAAATTTGGTACATCAGATGCAGATCATTCATGTCATTATCATCGAGGACGTTGAAGAAAGAAGATTTCGGTATTGGAAGTTGATCTTTACATGTCAGGTAGAAAATGTGCTTCATGTTGATTTTGTGTACCTGATTTCATCTAGTTCGAAATGGAGGAACATAGTAAGTATAGATTTTTTTTTGCTTTTTGGCGAAAAAAAATTCCTTTATATTGAATATGTTTGGAAAATTTCTGTTAAATGATCCCAGAATTCAGAGAAAATAAGAGGACAAAAAGTAAGTGAAATAACTTTGGAATGAGGCTCTTAGAGAGTGTACAGCAAATAAATGGAGAGCCTGCACATAGCACGTGGATAAAGAAATAAAAGAAGATTAGTCAAAAAGTGAGAAATGGACTAGCGGAGATCTAGTTTCCGAAGTACACCACCACAGCAGAATAATGACAAACCGGTTTCTGGCTTGTTAGCCTTCATGAGTGCCATATAACCCTACTGCGAGGTTAACCTGACGGCACTGATGAAGGCTAACAAGCCAGAAACAGGTTTGTCATCATTCTGTTGTGGTGGTGCCACCTGGTGGTGTACTTCGGAAACTAGATCTCTGCTAGTCCATTCCTTACATTTTTCAGTTGTTCCTTACTTAGGGACATGATCCTCATTTTTTGATTGGTCCAAATATTTGGAATGTTATATATATATATATATATATATATTCTTTTGAAAGAATGTTATGATATCACTGAGTAAAACCTCTTTTAATAAAAATGAGTTCTGCCCAGATGAGGAAATATCAACGGTTGTGGTTGTTGAAACAGAATAAGATACAGAATACTAGGATGAGGAAAATGGACTTGCTGAGATCTCATTTCCGAAGTACACCACTGGTGGCATCACCATAGCAGGATAATTTTCCTCATTTATTATGCTATGTCCTACAGACGAAATCCTCTTATTCTATTAGAATAAAAGAAATATGTACATTTTTCATCAATTATAATAATTTCATACATGCTTCATCATTCATGATATGAGATTTTCGCTGAATACGAATAAAAAGCGATTGAGTATTAAGTTAACATCGAACGTGTTTCTATCATCGAAATTTTAATACTTAATGTCTGGGATTTTCAAATGGACATGGATAAAAATTCTGACCGACCAACCGTAGTTATTCTGTAATAATTCAAAACTAGAGAAGGATCCGGAATACTCTTAAAATTTTATCGGATGAATAACTCGAAAACATTTTATGCATAATACTTCTGTTTTCCGCAATGACCGTAATGCTCGTTCTTTCTGAAATACGAACCGTTTATCGATTTCAAGTTATCTTAAAGTATTTGTCCTCAGATTCAAGAGTCGGTGATGCTGTAAATTCGACATCACCAAACTCATTCAATAATCACAATATCAAGTTTAATGACCTTCAATTTGATTACAAGGTCTTTCACGAGGAACCTCACCCATATTTATACGGGAAACTACTGAACGTATTTTCATGAAATTCAGCACTTATAAGTATTTCACGATGCTGATGAAATCTAAAATATTTTCAAGGCATGAGCACCTCCGGTTTTTCCGGAAATGACGTCAACTTCCGTTTTTCAAATTAGAACACCATTTTTTTTATTGCAGAAATAGATTCCTTAGAAAATTTCAAGTTATTTTGATGTAACATTTTTCAGTTTTGGTTGGAAAATTCTCTCTGAGCGGGAAAATTCGAAAAAAAAATCGAAAATAGAGCTCCGGTGAAACAAGAATAACTTCGAGGTTTTTGGATGGAAAATTTTCATTTTTGGGATTTTTCAAGATGTAAGATTGATGTATCCACTTTAAAAATCGAAATCGCGATTCATGATACAGGGGATGAAAAAATCGCTTTCAAAGTTAGGGATGACAAAATCGTGAAAAATCAATTTTTCAAATCAGAATTCCATTTTTTTATGGCAGATATTGAATCTACGTTAAAAAATAATGTGAGTGTATGCATCACACCCTTGCCCTAAAGTGGATATTTTCTGAGTTATTCACAAAAAACTGTTTTTCGTCTTGAATTTTCAGCTATTTCTTTTCCCTTCACGCCAAAAAGATGAAATTTTCAGGAACTGTTACTTAAACCATGTTTTAGATTATACTACCCTAATATGCAAGAGAAAAAAGTTACAGGTTGTTCCTAAATAGATGGCGAATTTGGATTCGAATTTTTATCGGAAACCTCTTTATTTCAACTAATCGGCCATCGGTTTTCTCTCCAGTGATAAATTAATAATTCCTTATGAACCATATGCAAAAACTTACCATGTTTTACATTCTTTTTTTTAATGATAGATATCATTAATTACATCTGCCAAATTCCTCTTTATTCAGTAGCATTTTATGTTTACTATTAATTTGGTGATAATTCGTATTAAGTTATAAAATCGATCACTATGCCTAATTTTACCAATGAAGATTATTTAAATCTCATTCTACTTCATGGAGAATGTAATAAAGTTGTAGATAGAACGATTCGACTGTTCATTGAGAGGTTTCCTGACCGACCCAGACCAACGAGAGATACCATTAACAGAACCATGACAAACTTGAGAAATGTCGGATCTTTCGTTGAGAAAACTATACACAGAGAAAAAAGTGTAGTAGAAGATGAGAACAACGAAATTACAGTTCTTGCATATTTTCGTGTGAATCCTCAAAATTCTCTCAAAGATGCCGAGATTGATCTGGGATTATCTCAATCGAGTGTTTGGAGAATATTAAAAAAACATAAAATGCACCCATATAAATTCAATAGGGCACATCATTTGAAGGAAACTGATTTCGTCAGGAGAACAGAGTTTTGCGAAGCTATAATGATTCGATTTCAAGAGAATGAAAACTTTTTGGACTGTATAATTTGGACAGATGAATCTAAATTCACAAAGAATGGTTCTTTCAATAGGCATAACAGTCATTATTGGGATGAAGAGAACAACCACCACTTCAGACAATGGAACTTTCAAGAGACCTGGAGTTTCAATGTTTTTTGCGCCATCAAAAATAATGCAATTCTCGAAGTTCACATTTATGATGGGACTTTAACTGGTGAGATAGAACACTACACATGTTTGCATTATTTAAAGAATGTTCTCCCTCAGGAGATAGATATTCTGACATATTGACTCAAATAATTGAGCCGCTAGTACAGAACCATAATGATGGCGCGCCTCCACACAATTCACTCAATGTGTCAAATATCCTCTACAGGCTATTTGAAGATCGATGGTTGGCGAACACATCTTTGGCCACCACGTTCTCCCGATTTAACTCCTTTAGACTATTATGTTTGGGGTAGGATAAAAAATATTGTCTACTCAACTCCCCTGACTGATAAAGAGGACTGCATAGAACGAGTCAGAAATGCGTTCAGGTTTGTTTAGATTTTTAGATTCATAGTTTTGAAACTCAATTTGGTTTTTAAACACTTTTGCAGATCTCTTCCTCCCGATGAAATAAGAAGAGCAACGCACGAAGCATTCCTGAGACGTATAAATAAATGTCTAGAAATTAACGGTCAAAACTTTGAGCATCTGCTCTAGTTAAAACTGCGAGAGTTTGCCATGGTTCTCCTAATAGTAACTTGAAGTCGGTTTCAAGAAGGGGTGAAAAATCTACAGCATGGTTCAAATAACAGTTTCTGAAAATTTCATCTTTTTGGCGTGAAGGGAAAAGAAATAGCTGAAAATTCAAGACGAAAAACAGTTTTTTGTGAATAACTCAGAAAATATCCATTTTAGGGCAAGGGTGTGATGCATACACTCACATTATTTTTTAACGTAGATTCAATATCTGCCATAAAAAAATGGGTTTCAATTTGAAAAAATTGATTTTTCACGATTTTGTCATCCCTAACTTTGAAAGCGATTTTTTCACCCCCTGTATCATGAATCGCGATTTCGATTTTTAAAGTGGATACATCAATCTTACATCTTGAAAAATCCCAAAAATGAAAATTTTCCATCCAAAAACCTCGAAGTTATTCTTGTTTCAGCGGAGCTCTATTTTCGATTTTTTTTCGAATTTTCCCGCTCAGAGAATTTTCCAACCAAAACTGAAAAATGTTACATCAAAATAACTTGAAATTTTCTAAGGAATCTATTTCTGCAATAAAAAAATGGTGTTCTAATTTGAAAAACGGAAGTTGACGTCATTTCCGGAAAAACCGGAGGTGCTCATGCCTTGAAAATATTTTAGATTTCATCAGCATCGTGAGATACTTATAAGTGCTGAATTTCATGAAAATACGTTCAGTAGTTTCCCGTATAAATATGGGTGAGGTTCCTCGTGAAAGACCCTGTATTGTTGATCATTGGTTGAGGTCAGGGATGAAGGAAATGAATTAGATATTCAATAATGCACAATGAATAGAGTGAACTCATCACCAAAATTCTGTTCCTTTGAAATAACTGTTTCGTAGATATGGAAAGAAAATTGGTTTTTTCATGAATTTTCAATAGCCAGTATTTCACAAACGAAGCCGACTTTTGGAAAGTGGTATGGGAAAATCATGTTTCCTTTGGTGAGAGAAATATACAGTAGCCTCTGTTCCTATTGCTCTTTCATAGCCATTCACTTACAAGTTACGAAAAACATTTCCTCTATATGGCAATTGAGATGTTCAACGAACTACCAAGAGAGTTTCAAAATATTGAAGACTATAAAAGTTTTTGGAAAAATGTTCACAAAGGACCCCGCACTTTTCTTATGGCAAATGGCGTTCCGTCAAATGTTCTAATATTTTGGTAAAATAAAATTCTCCTGTCTGCACTTTGTGGCCGAACTCCTCCGAAACGGCTAGACCGATTTTCGTGAAATTTTGTGTGCATATCGTGTAGGACCGGGAATCGGCCAAAATCTATTTTTTATCCCCCTAAATGTTGAGGGTGGTCCACTTTTTTTCAATTTTTTTAAACAATTTTTTTTATAATACAGCACACAAAAATACATACAACCCTAAATTTTCACCCCTCTACCTAACCTAACGGGAACGTGGTATAACAAAAGGCGGAACGGAGTTCGCGGGGTCAGCTAGTATTTTGGTAAAATGTAGTACTCGACCTACTGATCAAAAGTGTCCATGTCCCCAACTCAATCCTATGACTAGTTTCTGAGATACGTTGAAGTTGAGAATTACCCACTTTTACTACGCTCGTATCTCAGAACAGAATCGAATGAACTTCCATTTTTCTCAAGAAACATTTCATTCCATCCCCAGGGAGCAAGCTTATAGAGGAATATGACCGGAAGTCGTTGCGAATACAGGGTTATCCATAATTGAATGCATGCCCGATTTGGAAAGTATAAAATATGTGTGTTCCAGAGCGAGAACGTTCGCAAAATGAACTATTTCACTTGATATGTTGTTGTTACATCGAAAAAACCTGAAATACCCAGAATTCATATTGCGTGATCCATTATTATAGAAACTATCCACAATAAACGTTGAGTGGACACCGTGTGTTTTTTGGTTGATTTAGGATGTTTCTTTGATTCTTTCAGAACATATCACAATGAATACAGGGTGATTCAGTCATGAAATATACTGCGATCCTCAAGAAAATACCCAAAAACCACCTTTTTTTTCATCACCCTCTATTTCGAGATTAACTCCGTTGAGGTGGGAGTTTTCTTCCACCACTGTCCTTGATACAAAAACATCAATACGGATGAGAGTTTTTATCCACTTCCTATGACCAGATTTTTTTTATGCTGGAATGAGAATAGAATAAAATAAATGAATAATTTCCATAATGCCTACATGAAAAAAAATCTGGTCATAGGAAGTGGATGAAAACTCTCTGTCGTATTGATGTGGTGAAAGAAAACTCCCACCTCAACGGAGTTAATCTTGGATTCTTTGAAGTCCATGGTGATATGTTCTGAAGTTCTTTCGATTCTGTTCCGAGATACGAGCGTAGTAAAAGTGGGTAATTCTCAACTTTAACGCCCTGTATCTAAAAAACTAGTCATAGGATTGAGTTGGGGCCATGGACATTTTTGATCAGTAGGTCGAGTTCTGAATTATACCAAAATATTAGAACATTTGACGGAACGCCATTTGCCATAAGAAAAGTGCGGGGCCTTTATTTGGATTTCGAGAGAAACATCGTTAGTGATATGTCGTGAATACATTCATTTTTAGTTTCAGCACATGCAATTAATATCTATGCCAAATTTCAGTTGAATATCTTTTGAAGTGCAGATACCATGAGAATCAAACTCAAACAACCTGTATCTTTAAAATGACACGTTCGTGGTCCCATGTGCAAGGGACTCTTTATTATGAGTCCTTTGTGATTCTCGAATGTGTGTTCTAAACCTGATGTAGATAGGTTGTTATGAGACATAATGCTCAGCATTGAAGGCTTCTCATCGAAAAATGGCAATGCGAGAGGAAATTACACAATTTTGTTCTAGAACTTTTTGCTATCATATTATCAGGAGCATTGTCGTAATCGTCCATACTCTTCCGAGAGTTGGACTAACAGGAATTCTCATCGTCCATCACTATCAAATTGTGAACGAGATGCACTCGCCTTAATGCACTGCAATACCTATTGGAATTCTCTCTTATCGAGTCTCTGTTTAATTTCAAGCTTTCCCTGAAAGGGTTTTAAGTACCACAGTTTTTCATCAAACATTAAATCTTCTGGCCAGTTTTCGCTGTGAGATCCTTATTTTGTGTTCAGCTGCTTCAATTTTCCTCCATGAACTGATTCAAAATCCGCGCCCTCAGCATTTAAGTTTACAAATGATGATTTTTTTTGACATGCTTTGGTAGTGACCATTTTGTTTGGATCTCGTTATTTATCTTTATCCAAAATCGCCCGTTTCGACATTCGATTATAAATAAAGCGTCGAAGGTTAATTTTGTATCCCATTTTGTAAAGCCGGAGGCCGGAGTCAAAATTTTTCACAATGACCCCAAATATGATGAGATGGCGTTAGGACATTAATTTTGCCACGCTCGCCATGTTACCTCCCAATCCCGTCTTACCCCACCTTCTCTTATTCAGATGACATGACATTTCATTTCCAACTCCTTCTTTATCTTGTTACTCAATCCGATCAGATGATCTTTCCTCAAAACTTTCGGACTATAGTATCTCAATTATCGAAAATAAATTCAGAATCTGTCAGAAAACAAGAATACATTTTTCGAGCTTTACTCAAAGAAAAAAGTTATGGAGATTTTGGATGTTTGTCAAAATAAAATGAATGGAATCAAGTAAGGGTAGAACCTATGGTCTACAGGTGAAATCCAAATGCTATCTATCTACATCCCTTGGCATTAACTGAACCATACACAAAGTTATACATATTCGGATATCGTCCAGAACACAGGAAGCAGATGCTCGCATTTGATCTATATAACCGGAATGAACTGCCTTATGCTCCATATCAAAACCCCATTTAGCATGGGGAGAAAATAGAGGTCTGGATGTTCTAGCTTTTCGTTTCGAGAGGACAAATTAAATTTTCACCAAACCAACACCAATCAAAATTCAATTCAAACAATGGACGCACTTCTAAGCTGCTTCAGGGCATTTCGTAATGACTCTATTCTCAACAGGATGAATTAAATTTATTGCAACGAGCAACGGCAGCAAGAACCGGCCATGAGATATCTTACCCATTCCAACTCTAGACGCATTGAAATTGATTTTCATTGCTATACAAAAAGATGATTTGAACAGAAATCTTCACGATTGAATACCGGTATTAAGGGCGAGTACTTATTTATCGTATTGTGGATACTTAATGACACATGAATAATAAACACAAAATGAGCTGAAGACCAGTAATTATCTCGATGATGTGAATTTCTATGATAGATATCGAAAGGGACACAGAAAAATTCAACGGCCGTATATTCAGTACTTAATCGTATTATATTTGATGTGATCACTATAATGTTTTTGAAACATCGTCATACAACAACTTGATTTTCATTAAAGTTAATAGAAAACTCATTCTCTGAAAATAAAAATACTGAAGTGGCAACCACATATGAAAATTATACATAAAAACCATAGAACTACAGGGTTATCATAATAATCCGTGCATTAGACGTTTCTCGGCATCTATGAGGAAAAGATTTCTGAAATTTGGCACACGGCCGTTTTTCAAAGGGGGAAATCATGATAAAATATTTTCATCGAAATCGCACTTCCGGTTATACCGGAAGTGACCATCAGCTTTGGTATTTCAAATGCAACTTCCTATTTTTCTCACCAGAAATGGATTCCTTCTTGAATATTACACATTTTTTAACTGAATTATTTTTACGTAGTTGTCATGGTTACGAAGATATAAGGACTTCTATGAGAAAATGGCCAGTTTCAGAGGTCCGCGAAACGCATGCATACTATCCATAATAAAGACAACAAATGAAGGATTTTGCGAAAATTCAATAATATTGCCTCGTATTGCATGGCTATCGAATCATGTTGTTTTATTGGAACTGTCACAATAAATTCATATTTCTGAGAAATTTCAAACTGCAATAACTTCATTTTTTCAGATGGTATGCCCATATTTTTTGTACAGAAAAATTAATTTCAAACATTTTCCCAAGGGTTCCTTATGTCCATCTTCAATCGTTTTCTGTACAAAAAATAAAGGCATGTCATTTGAAAAAATGAAGTTATTGCAGTTTGAAATTTCTCAGAAATATGAATTTATTGTGACAGTTCCAATAGAACAACATTATTCGATAGCCATACAATACGAGGCAAAATTATTGAATTTTCGAAAAATACTTCATTTGTTTCTTTATTATGGATAGCATGCATGCTATGATACGTTTCGCGGACCTCTGAAACTGGCCATTTTCTCATAGAAGTCCTTATATCTTCGTAACCATGACAACTAGGTAAAAATAATTCAGATAAAAAATGTATAAAATTCAAGAAGGAATCCATTTCTGGTGAGAAAAATAGGTAGTTCCATTTGAAATACCAAACCTGATGGTCACTTCCGGTATAACCGGAAGTGCGATATCCATGAAAATATTTTAGCATGATTTCCCCCTTTGAAAAACGGCCGTGTGCCAAATTTCAGAAATATTTTCCTCATAGACGCCGAGAAACGTCTAATGCACGGATTATTATGATAACCCTGTTATGTAATAAATGTACTATGATAAAAAACATAACCTTCTTATTTGTCATTATTCGACGTCTTGTCTCTTTGATTTTGATATAGTAACTATAAGTTCTATGGCAGCACGTCATGACGAGTACAACCAATCAAATTCTTTCTGGACACCGACGTCACGATTTTCCGCTTCTTCTGATCGTTTGAATTCTGTAGATTATTTTGGCGTTTCAATATTTTTTTTTAGGGGATAAATTGATGAAGAAAAAATTAAAAAAAAAAATCACGAATCACGTGAGAATCCAATATGTCAAAATATATTTTTTCTGAAAATTACTGGAAATGCCCATTAATATTCATAGAAACTGTGCGTATTCAATGTATAGTTTCATGCTCCTTAGAATTCAATTTTGTCTACCACATTTGTGCGATTTTATTAATCAAACGTTCTTCCATCATGAAGATTTTAGTCTCGAATTGATAAACATTCTGACAACATTGTTAACTTATAGTGCGATCAGAGAGTAAATAATTCTTCTGCGATTTGGTGATATTTAAAACCCAGGGAAGCATCCAGATTACTCTTGAGATTTATGATTTTTGGGTCAAATTTTTTTGAAGAGAATTAGGAACGACTCAAAACTTTCGAAAACATGAACCGTTTATCCTTTTCGAGTAGTTTTATAGTACATAATTCTGTGGGGAATTATGAGTCGGCTACGCCTTAACCTTTATACCAGGAGAAGAAATATTGAATGGCTGTTGATTGAGGAAAATGCACCATGGATAGAGTGAACACTCAACCAAAATTCAGATTGGTTGAAATGATGGTTACGAAGATGTGAAAAGAAAAGTGTGTTTTTCGGAAATTGTCGACACCCTGTATCTTTACAACTAGAAGAAGTTCGAAAAATGGTATAAAAAAGGGTTTAGTTTGATGAGAGGAATCTGAAGTGAAAATAATATGAACAAAATTGAACCGCAAATCGGTTGGTTGACTGAAACTCTAACCAATTCAGAATTGAAATGAGGAATTCACAAATCCTGATTTGAGAAGGGCAATTTTCAATTGAAATATATTATGACGATTATTTCATTCACACATGGCTCCGCCAATGAAAAGTCACGAATTCAGTCACACGATATGTAATATTATCGACTATTTAGGTAAACAAAGAAATATCAGCGGCTATTTTAAAGTGTCAAAATTTGGCATGACATTCATTCAGAATTGAAAATGTAGGGAGGGTCCCGAGTTCAAAACATGGTTGGAATAGCAATTTTTTGGAAATAATTATAAATAATATAATAATAATACCACGGGTGTGGTTTGGTTTCTGCCACGCCACATGGGGGGTGACGTCCCCACGGCCCGAGTTACCTGGGCCACCAAGGGTAAATGGTGGCAAACCCATGAACGAGAAGTGGAAACCGATATCATGGCAGAAGATCGAGATGCCACTCCACCTGCTGGCTCGACCACCGTGAGGAGGACTGCCCGCAGGGGAGCTCGCAACGCACGTATCCAGTGTAGCCGCGAAATGAATATTGAAGTAATGCGAGCTTTTCATTACGTGAACAATTGCGAGGACAAACCACTTCCTGGATGGAGAAGAGAAATCTTCAAGGGATCGAATTATCCCGGAATATCGCGGGATGTGCACAGCAGGCTGTGGATTTGCAAACCTGTTACATCGTGCGGAAATTTCTGAACTAGTGGGAGGAACTGAATTGTTTTTTCACTGGTTCATAGAAGAATAACCAGCTCGAGCTGAGAACGGGAGACCGATGAAGAATAATAATATTGTTTATTCTTTCACATTCATAATAGACCGCTCGGTCTAAAATACCCAAAACCCCCGGATTCGAGCGTTCGGAGCGTGTTCATGAAATAATCTTCCTGAATATCACTCGACTTTGACAAAAAGCTTCTATTATTTTATTTAATTCATCTCGAGCAACTTGTATTTCGACAATTCAATTCGACCAAATGAACATTAATAATCAAAGAATAACTCCCTCGAGCTAAAGCTCTCGGGAGTTATTCAGATTATTAATGTTCATATGGTCTTATCAAATTGTCGAAATACAAGACGCTCCCGATAGTATTAGGTCGGAAATAATGGTCGGCTATTTGTCATAGTCTCGGGATATTACCTCCGAATATCACATTCTGGCAGCTGACAGGTCGCATACAGATTCAGAAACATCTGTATCTATCGAATTTCATTTCATTACTCTTTAATTCAGTTTTTGTTGTTTGCCTCCCTTCCTTATTTGATTTCTTCAAAGCAATGCAACCGAAGACAGATCAGACAGTAAAGCATTGGATAGGTTGGTCGATAAAAGGGCCAACATCTTCTCCATTGTTACTGGAATCTGGCACAGGGTGAAAGATTACGATGTTACGGGTTTATTTGAGTTGAAAGCTTACCTAGAAAAGATTTCTTGGTACGAATCTACATTCGATAGTATACAGGGGGGATAATGGAGTTAAATTGCGAATTATCAGCCGAAGATCGTATTGAAACGGTAGAGTCCTGGTTGGGGTTTGCTCAAATAATAGCCCCCATAACAAGACTGTATTTGTCATTGAAGCAACTAGAAACATTATCGATGCCTTGGTCGAATTCTCAAGCTGCAAATTGTTATTCTTTTCGTCATCCAGACTTTTTGCGCCGAAAAAATAACTATGCACACCATTTCTGTTGCAAGCGCTGAATGGCCGGAATTCTTTCAGTTATTAAATTCCTTGCTTGGAAAAATAATTTAGCATCTATACAAAAATTTCAACTTGAATCATATTTGAGGAATGATACTCTTACAGTTATAACCGTGTACCTGAACGATATTATGAACTTCAAAGCATCAACAAATAATTTAGTATTTCATCAAAGAATTCTGAAACTGTCACCAAACAAAAATATAAATTTGTCGAGACAAGAAAAATTCGAATTTCAAGCGCTGTTTTAACTGTTGTGGTGTTCATATTTTCAAAGATTGCGTATCCACAAACTCGTAGAGAGTGTAAGTCAAAGCGCCATCACACCAGTTCCCATCCATATAATGAACTCTGTTCAAAAATATATGTCAGTCGATGAGATAGTCCAGCTGTCATAATACGAAATACATAGATGCATAGAATACCTGGTGTAACGACTCCTCACTAAAAATCGTGACCAAAATTTGTAGATCAAAACGGCATTCTAGATTTCAGATTTTGGTCTAGTTCTGGAATAATCCGCAATATTTTGCGGTCATGGCGCTATTGCGGCAGTCGAAAATAGCGCGATTTCTTTTGGGAGAAACGAAAAGCAGGACACATTCTCAGATTTTCGATCGACGAGAAAGTCTTACACAAAATATAATCAAAGAAGTTACTTCCATAAGGAAACAAATTAATAGAATATCGATTAATCAGATACACCGCGTTCATTGATATAAATATCAACAACCGCCATGAATCTGACTCGAACTTGCCAAAAATCATCATCCAGGGAACCAGCGAAAGTTCCAACCTCATCGAAGCGGGTAGAAGTCGACCTAGGTTTCGATCTTGTTCTGATCTCTTCAGGACAACATAACCCCACTACGATGAAAGTTGGATAAATAAATAAAACAAAATTTTTAAAGCTCTACAGCATTTATTAGCATTATAATTCCTGAACTTCATATGCGGGTATATTTGCAGGGAGAAAGATACCGGATATAAAAGAACATAATATTATTGGAATTAGTACCTAATTAGAAGAATTTACCTAATGGCGTGAGTATTTGAACTGTTTATTTATAATGATGATTGTTTTGGGTGTGGATTTTTCTAGAGGTATGTCGAAGGTCATAAATAAAACAAAACTACAACTCTAGTAGACTGACGGTTTCCAAAAATTATAATTAACTGATGAGTTAATTTATGCTTGATTTTGATGTTTGTATTCGTTTGAGTAGTTTTACCTAAGTGGCTTGTTTTAGACAAGTTCTGTGTTGTGTGGGTGAAGAATTTGATGGTTTGTTTTTTAACTGTGTCTTCGATTTCAACATTGGAAATCTTGTGCAGTTCGGATATTTTGGTGATTTTCGGTTTGTTCAGGATAATTCTCAGAAATTTGTTCTGTAAGATTTGGAGTTTTTTGTAATTAGATTGGGTTGTGTTACTCCATTTATGGGGTTAGCATACAGGTATGCAGGTCTAATGGCTTGTTTGTAGATTCTGAGTTTCGAATCATGGCTTAGTTTGCGGTGTTTGTGTATTAGGAGGTATATATTTCGAAGGATGATGTAGGATTTGCGCTCAATGTTGCTTGTATGAAGGTTAAAATTGAGTTTCCGATCTAGAGTTAGTCCTAGGTATTTGACTGAATTTTGTTCTTGTACGGTTTGGTTATTGAAAGTTAAGGTGGTTGTGCAGGGTTTTGGTTTTTTTGGGTGAAGTGGGTTAGGGTTGTTTTGCTGGGATTTATTCTTATTTTCCATTTGTGGAAGAATTTTTCAAGATCTAAAATATGTTTCTGGATGTATTTGTTTGCTAGGTCGCGGTTTTAGGGTTCGGAAATTATTGCAATATCATCTGCGAATAGCCTGATTTTGGTTTGATTTGATTTTGGGATGTCGTTGAGAAAAATATTAAATAATTTTGGAGATAAGAGGCCACCTTGCGGAACACCTGCGGTCAGCGTAACTTTATTCGATACGGTTTTATCAATTCGTGTCTGAAATGTTCTTTCAGATAGATACGAATTTATTATATTCACTAGGTAGTCTGGGATTTGAGTTTCAATAAGTTTGAAAATAAGTGCCCTATGCCAGACGGTGTCGAATGCTTTTTCAATGTCGAGATTTAGCATTGCGGTAATTTTTCTGTAGTTGAAATTTTTGGTAATTTGATCGGTGATGGTAGCTGATTGGAGAGTTGTACTGTGCTTTTTTCTGAAGCCGAATTGTTCATCCATTAGATTTTCGTTTTTTTCTATTCGAATGAGGATGATTTTTTCTAGGATTTTTGAGATCGAGGATAAGAGACTAATCGGTCTATAATTGGTTGCAAGTTTATGGTTTTTACTAGGTTTTGGAAATGATAGGACGATTTCGTTTTTCCAGGCTCTTGGGAAATACTTTGCTTTTAGACAGCTGTTTATTATATAATACGCTTTACGAGGTAGTTTCTTGAGGGTGAGGTTGTTTATCTTGTCTTCGCCTATAGGGCTTTATTATTTTTGAAGGACTTCATGATCTTACGGATTTCTCCCAGGGAAGTTAGGGATTCGAGATCGGGTGGGATGTTTGTGTCTAGGAACTGTTCAATGGTTTCTTCAATTTCCGTTGATGTGTGAGCATCGGACAGATTATTAGTTGATCTATGAATCAATGAATATGATTCTGCTAGATGGTTAGCTTTGCCTTCGTTGTCAAAAATGGGACCTTGAGGGCTTTGCAGCGGTGATTTTCCGAGACAGGTTTCGTTTTCTTTCAATGATCTCGCGATTTTCCACATTTCATTTGTGTTGGTTCAGCTTTTCGTGAAGATTTCCAATTTGGCAGTTTTAACCGATTTCAAAAGGCTTTTGACCATGTTCGAGAGTTCTTTGAATTCGCGATATCTTTCAAGAATAAAATTCCGTTGAAGTTTTGTCCTCGCATTGTTTTTGATTTTTATTCTTTTACTTCATCCGGAATTTCTAGATTGGAGGAATTATTGTTGGTTCTGAAGGAGGATCCATGAACGCAGTTTCTTATCAAATCGGTGAGGTTGCTTATCGCTGAATCGATTTCATCCTTTGTGGTTAGCGTTTGCTGGATTTGGAGGTTTTGTTTCAATATTTTCCTGAATTTTGGCCATTATGTTTTGTATTTCGGTTTGAGGTTGGATGGTAAATTATTGTGACATTTGGAAATATATGAGATAACCGGAAGTGAATCGAGGGCTTCGATAGTGAACGGTTGGGAGATTGTTAAATTTTTAGTCACCATCAAATCAATGCCATGAATCTGACTCGAACTTGCCATAAATCATTTAAGAGGACCTCCGGTCCGCTGCAATTTTCATCGTAGTAGGGTTATGTTGTCCTGAAGAGATCAGAACAAGATCGAAACCTAGGTCGACTTAAACAAAATTTTATCAGTACCAACACCAGGTATTCTATGCATCTATAATACAAATCATGATGAAAATCAACTTTCAACGTCTTATTTAACTTCTTCGAATGATATGAATTCTTATCACATCAATAGGAAATCGGCACCTGTCAGGCTCTGCTCAAGCAGTGATAGAATCCGATAACGGTTCCGTGATGTCTGTGAGAGCTGTTTTAGTCCCAGGATCCCAGATTTCTGCATTCGATCAACTTCCTGTCAAAAGATTGAGTTTGATTGATCCTGTCCATATGGTTTACTACTCACAAGTAGAAATCATTTTATCACCGGAGAATGGGAATGTAACCCAAAAATACTGCGATGGGTATACGTCACGATTGTGAGACCTATAATCTCATATGGAGCAATAGCCTGGTTTGCTAAAGCAAGTCAGGTAAGTACGAGAAAAATGCTGGACAGAGTACAAAGGCTTGCCTTTGTGTGCATCATTGGAGCTATGAGAACGTGCTTGAGATTATCACAGACCTCACACCTCTACATCTAGTGATGTATAGGGTAGCCCATGAGGACATCCTCAGAATAGGAAGAATCAGGAGTCAGAGAGTTTGGTCCTTTCTGAATGACTACATCTCGTCTGCAAACCTTCCAAGTTATGTGATGATCAAGAAAGTAAGCGTTGAGAAAAACTTCAGTACAATGACAAGCAAAAGAGAGGATTGGAAACGGGAATACACAGACTATAATCTCAAAGCAAATACAATAAAATGGCATACAGATGGTTCTCGATTGGAACTGTCTGCTACGATCGTGTTGACTGAATTAGTTAGAATAATCCCAGCACATAAATTTCATACCAGTCGAAGCAGGTCAAATCCTACCGATTTGTTTTTTCGTGGACTCACCCGACACCAATTTTCAACTCTAAATATTCATAATTTTTGTATCCATGATCCTGAACTTTCCTTAATGCCAGTTTACAATTGGTCTCCTCTTTTCTGGAATTTTAATCTGTACGAAGTTCTGTTCATTGACTTAAAAACTAATGTCAATGTAGCAATTGAAATCTAGTATCCAATAATAAACTCTTCCCCAACAGCCATTACAGAATATTTTTCAAATCTCAACAGGGAAATAAGGAGGTTCTGGCTGTATTCGGTTATTTGTTTACAATTATTATTTAAAAAACAAATCAACATCTCGAATTTTCAAGATGATTCTCAATCAATTAATCAAGCAACATCATTACTTTGAATATTTGCGTCATAATTCAATGCAAAATCAATGAATCAATAGAGAAATCTTTGGGTACTTCAAGTTCCTCATGGATATGAGTCGCCGGTAGACTGAAATTTTCACCACACGTTGCTAAGAATTCAGTTTTGGTTCCAAAAAGGGAGCATATTTCAAACCTGTCATTGTCGGCCATATGGCCGGGTTGCATCCAGGACCCGATGGTACAATTCGAGTTGAGTCCATGAAGACTGCAACCGATCAGTGTAGGAGAACCGAAACGGGATTGGTACCACTCAATTTTTTGTTCAACGTAGGCACTCTATTGATTTCCGCAATTTTCGCCATTCAAATTTAGGTTTTGCTGCTACCAAAGTTCCCTTAAATTACCATAATATTACGACGGCCTGTGTTGTTCGCGCTTTCAAAATCAATTTTCCTATTGCGGAAATGTCAACAATTATTTTATGATAATTTCTCCATTATGGAGAATTCGCATATTCAATTATCATTGCTATACGGAAAAAATTCCTTCGCTGTGGCGCACAGCCATATGGTAGCATATTTATTTCAATTTTGAAATTTATGTCCAGTTCATTGATTAGATTGATCATGAACACATCTGATAACGTTTATTGATGATATTATGTATATACATAGAAAGTCCGCTCTATTTTACTCCTATTCAGAAATTTATATTTTGTCCTTTTCCATTCGAATGGAATTGAACCGTTCTTCAATTGGTTGAGTCAAATTCTACCCAACAGAATTTATTAAGAGGGGCCTATACAGTTCTGACGTTCAGTTCAAAACGCGATTCGGCATTTCTCACGATAGAGACCACCGATTTATATGGGGTTTTCACTATTATTCAATTTGAAGAGTTCTTCAAGTCGGAAAGTTCATAACTTTTTTTTCGTCGAGTAAACAAATATTTTTCTTTCCTTTCATAGTGACTCTATATGCATAATTCTAACTTTCCGACCTAGATTATTTTTTTTATGAATTCCCACAAAAAATTCAACACAAAAAGTTTTTTCCAATCGCTTAAAAACCGATTTCAGTAAAATTAAAATAAAACGATCGTAAAGTGCTGCCACCTAATCGACGAACTTGGATATTTCCATCTTCTACTGATCGTTCCATCTATCTGGCAATACTGCACATTTTAGGATGCGCTTTGGGGTTTTCGGTAAATACCAGAGGCAAATATTTATTGTTTTATTGTAAGGCGTCTGTTATCAGTGAAAAGTAAAAGTGTGAAAATATGTGCTTTATTATTTCTGTCGGACCGGCAAGCCGAAAGCAAATTGGTTCGGTCGTTTTTAGTTAGATCTTGTGACGAGAGACGAGAGTCGTGACTTTTCACTTGATCTTTATATAATTTTTCTTTAAACGTCATTTAAAAACTTATGTTCATCAACTTCTGTAAAATAATCTTGGTAATACAAATATATTTGTCTGATTTTGATTTTATTAATTCATCTCAAAAATCCAAATCAAAAAATTGGTGTTTCTAACAATTGAATTTGTTATCTGATGTTTATCCTTCATAGTTTTTTTTTATATGGCTAGCTATGATGGGATCAGAAAATTCTCGAGATCTTCTAGAATTTCATACAATCCTTCCACCTTCTTGAATTACCTTATCGTTTCAATTTCATACAATAATGATATATTTTCTGATCCATGATCTGAGTTCATGAAAAAACTCATCAAATTTAAAAAACTTTCCGAAATTCTTGATATTATAGTCACTAACATAAAAAAAGCTATTTCAAATGAATTACATATATCAAAAAATATATGACTATAATACAGAAATTAGTATAACTTGAATATATAGGATGTCCCCAGTTCTATCTTGGTGTTATTTTCGACCAAAAGCTCTCTTGGAGCCTGCACCTCAAGGCAGCGATCAGTAAGGGCCAGAGAGCTCTCTTCGCATGCCAGAGGATGGTCGGAAGTACGTGGGGACTCAAACCTGAAATTACCAATTGGATTTATAAATCCATTGTGCGACCAATCGTTAGCTACGCAGCTTTCATCTGGTGGCCGAAGGCGAAAACACTTACGGGGCAAAAGGCCCTAGACAAATTGCAAAGAACAGCATGTTTGTCCATAACGGGAGCATCTCGCTCTTGTCCGACCGCTGCTATGCAGGTCATCCTGGACCTGCCTCCACTAGGACTATTCTTAGAAAGTGAGGCAGCCAGGTGGGCTCTTAGGGTAGCGAGGGAGCGGAAACTCAAAACTGGCGACTACACAGGCCATCTTCGCATTCTGAATGAGTGTAAGCAGCTTTTAGACGTGGTCACAGACAACCTCACCCTTAAGCATGAGTTTCAGAAAAACTTCAGCGTGACAACGCCAAGTCGCGAACAATGGATTAACGACGAAATGTTTTTCCCTGCAGGGTCTCTCGTGTTTTACACCGATGGCTCGAAGACCGAAGACGGTCGAGTCGGAGCCGGAGTATACGGTTCCTCAATACAACTAGCCTTATCAATGGGCTTTTGTCCATCGGTGTTTCAAGCGGAAACCTTTGCCATAAGGGAGTGCATTGCACACTGCATGGAATGTAACTACCGGAAAAAAAGGATTTATATACTATCTGACAGCAGAGCAGCCCTACTAGCGCTTGACTCACCACTAGTTCGGTCAAAGTTAGTTTGGGAATGCAAAATGTCACTCAACGCACTCGGGCTTAACAATCAGGTCAACCTCGTTTGGGTACCTGGCCACTCGGGAGTGCATGGGAATGAAATGGCTGATCAGCTAGCATGGAAGGGTGGACTTGTTCCCTTCGTTGGATCGGAGCCTTTCTGCGGCTTCCCAGCAAGCCATCAAGCGATGGCTGTTAGAAAATGGGAACAGGAAAGGAAGAGTAGGTCCTGGCGACTGGTCCAGGGACAGAGACAGGCTAAGTCTTTCCTCTCGTACTCAACGAGCTGGACCAAAAAAGTTCTGGCACTTAGCAAATCAGAACTGAGGAAAATGACGGGCATACTCACGGGACACTGTCCTGTAAATTATCATCTTCGGAACATGGGAAAGGTTCCTGATGATACCTGTCGCTTCTGTCAAGAAGCCACCGAAACAGCTGAACACCTGCTTTGCAATTGTGGAGCTGTCTTCAGGAAAAGGCTACAACATCTTGACTTCTGTTTCTTAAAACCGGAACAAGTAATGGGCGTGGCACCGAGAAGAGTAGTGAAGTTCATAGAGGCTTTGCTACCTGATTGGTAAACAGCGCGGGGTAGCACAATAGATCTTCAGGTCAAGGTGTTTGCGAGGCTAAGCAAAGTCTAAACGCCCCTCCTTAAATCTAATCTAATCTAATCTAATGTCCCCAGTTCGAGTGCCTATTAGACGTTTCTGGAAAACTGGACATATTTGAAATCTGAGAATTGAGATTATCATATTGTTCGAAGTTTTCTACTGAGCTACAATATTTTTGGAGTCTGTGCGCTCTTGGTTATACAACAAGTGGAAATAGATTTGTTAAAAAATTTTTTTTTTCCTGTGTTAAGTATTCAATTCTGAATAAGTACATTTCTGTTAAAACCATAGTTTTAGAAATATCGAGAGAAAACCGGAATGAAAGTCAAATACTCGTAGTCAGTATAATGTTCATTTTTCTTATTCTCAACATCCTGGGCGTAAGCAGTCCTCATAACATCAAGGTAGAAGAATGTGGAAAGGCCATGCATCTTGTGAATTTCCGAAAAATCATCACAGGGTGGTTCAAATTTTGTGTCGTAAACTATGATCGAAAATTGGCCATTACTTATATTTTTCAGATTAGAATCCTATTTTTTATGATTGCGTTGGATTCTGCATAGGAAAATAATGATTTTACTCCAATGCAAAAAAAAAGGAAAAATACTTAGAGAACTATCATCATTTTTTTCGCACGATTAAACGCAATCATACAAAATAGGATACTTATTTGAAAAACGATTTTCGATATTTTGTTCTCTGACGAAAAGTTTCATATACCTACCTATATTGATTGTAACTAATAATGTAAATAAGTATATGCAATTCCTCTGATACAGCATCTCATACAATAAACAAATTTAAATTCATTAAAAAAATTTAGTTTAGGTTTTGAGTCTCAATCACATTTTTTTTTACTGTAGGTTCATATGTGCATGATTTTACCCGAACCTAAAAACAACCAAAACAGAAATTCGCAATAAAATCGTACAACCAAGAAGGAGTAATATATTCTTATTTTGTTCCTTCACATCTACCAAAACAGGTAACATTCCTGTTTGTTGTCCTTCAGCTAAAATCAATATTATAGACCGCAACCTTGAAAGTGGGAATTCCCTCAGTTTCAAGGAATTCCCTATTATTTCTTTCCATCTGGTAAAACGTAAGGATCTCTGTCCTATGAATTTACAGTTTTGTCGGCAGTTTCCTAAATAATTCCACTTCATTCGTGAATATACGAGGGCATTCGGCAACTTCCGTCCTCCCTTTGGTAAAGGCTGTACGTAACAGAATTCTCGCGTGTGGAAGAAAAGGACGGTAAATACGAGGAATGTCTGAGATATCTTCGGACGTCCTGAAAATCGACGATTTCTCAGGGGTGGTGAGGGGTAAGAAGTAGGTAGACTTTGACGTACGCTGAGAATGCTCCGCACTATAAACCCCTCTTAAGAGTCAATTCACAATGTTAGGTGCGTTCGACCAGTCGGTTCCACTTTTTGCTCCGAGACCTTCGGCCACCCATTTCAGATCGAAAGGTGTCAGCCGGAGTAGAGCTTTTGGAACAAACTCTGAAAACCCTAGCTCCAGACATAGGGCGCGAAAGGTTAGGTTAGACAGACGGTTAGAGTTGAAATTTGAAAATAAGTGGATTAATCCAAAGTGTGATTAACTATGTCGAAGACATTTTCCAAGAACACTCGTAATGCGGTAATGACCGAGAAAGGCGTAACAGAATTCTGTTGCAAATTCCAATCGTGTACTAATTTCAGTTATGAAAATATGATGTAAAATCTGTTAGCTGAGAAGGCAGCTATACAGCAACAGCAGCTATAACCTATCAGTTACATTCAATATGAAATTCCCGGGGTTTTAGTGATTGACATTCGTCAAATGTCATTCGTTGATTCAATTAGACAAGTTCTGAAAGTTCCACTAACACTAAGCGATCTGTAATAAAAACTCTGGTTCGACTCGACCCGTACCGGAGTTGACAGGCCGAACGCACTTCAAGAGATTGGATTTTTGCTTATGAGTTATAGAAAAATGTAGGGAAGACTTAAATTTTCCAAATATTATTATGTTCACAGACGAGTGCTCTTTTCATAATACTGGGTTAGTGAATAGACACAATTTTCATTTCTAGGACATTGAAAATCCTCATGTATCAAGATCAATTGACGATCAACACCGATGGTCTGTTAATGCTTGGGGTGGTATTATGGGAAAAAAAAATTTGGCCCTCATCTTTCGACGGTTCATTAGATAGAAACAAATTCTTATCGTTCCTAGAAAATGAATTTTTACAGATGTTGGAAGATATTCCCTTGGAAACAAGGAGAAGAATGTGGCTTCAATTAGATGGCGCACCTGCCCACTTCCGCAATGATGTCCGTCAATTTTTCCAAATAGTTGGATAGGTCGTGGAGGTCCACAAAATTTGCCTGCAAGGGTCACCACATCTAACATCTCCAGATTTTGTTTTATGGGGTTATATCAAAAGTATTGTGTATGAGATGCCCGTAACAACTCCTCAAGACATGAAAAGAAGAATAAAAGACGCGTTTGCAAGCATTACATCCCGAGTATTTGCTAATGTTAAAAACTCTTTTCTCAAACGAATTCGTTTATGCATTGAAAAATATGGAGGATCATTTGAGCAGATTTTGTAGATTTTCAATTATTTTTTCTGGTGGTTTTTGTTATTTGGGTTTTCCATTTTATTTTATGTAGATCTGTTATTGTTATAATTTTTAAGAATGTAAGTTTACTATTCCAATATCGATGATTTACCTGTTTCAAAATATTTCTCCGTTCTTCGCATTGAATAAAAAGTATTTGGATTAATGCACTCAGAACTGAATATTCGCTTTCCGAAATATACTTCTTCTACTTTGATTCTTTATACTTGTTATCTCCAATTGTTGGATTGAGTATTAGTAGACTCAAAGATTCAAAGATGTTCACAGAATACCTTCAAATACTACCTTACTAATGAATGTCGTTATGCGGGTGAAACTCGTTCCACTCGGTACTCAACTCACTCTATGGCTCAGAGGTTCACGATCACAGATCTCTTTTGAAAATCTCGAAAAGTCTTGAAAATATTGAAAATGTGAGGAATAAGGAAAATGTTGGACTGCAGCACAGATTCATCGCCTGAGCAAATATTTTTTTAAATGAATCGTTTGTTAGATGATTCTTTGAACGTATGGCTTAACTTCAAAACGATCGGAATAAAGAAAAATTTAAGGGTATGCAGCGAAAAAGATTGAATGATAATGACACATCATACCTTCTAGGCGAAATTAATTTGAAAATAATTTAAAAAAGAATTGATATTCAGAAAAACAGTAGATAATCATTTATAAAGGAATAATAAATCTTGCGTGACCGCAACACCATTATTGAGATCTTCTTATGAGTTTTTCAGATTTCGAATAATATTGTAAGCATTTCATCACAAATATTTGCAAGTATTTCTTTGAATATCGCTAATCATAACAGTAGGTTAACTAGTTGAATTAAAAATCGAAAATTACTGGGAAACTATTGAGTTTAGGTATAGAGGGAAACCCAATGAAGATTGGTTTCGATATTAATTTTCACGTTCAACAAGGTACAGAACTACTGGGTGTGCCATTTGAAATAGGAAAGTTTTTGACCATTATATGTAGGTAATGTTTGAATATTAATTATGATCACTCAGTACATTCCAGAGTTGCATTTTTTCTTCTGCATAAGGGTAGCCAATATGTCTACACGAAAAAACATTGTCCGTCTCTTTGGCTTGAAGGGTTTATTCATTAATTGCAAATTAAAAATAATCCTTTTTTTCGATTTTTCGCCATTTTCTCTTAAATGGTTCTCCAAAGGCATAAAATGGTCTTTATAAACTCATCATTATTTGTGCTTGCCATTCAATTTTTGAATCCATAGGGTATTACATTGAAAAAGTGTAACTATGGTCTGTATCTTTGTTATCGAACACCCTGTATATGTGAAAACAATTTTAAATTGTGCATCTTACTGCCGTTTACATTTCACGAAAAAAAAAAATCAAAATGTCTTCATTTCCTGCCTCAAAATGAGAACCGCGTCTGGGGTAGGCCACCCTGTATATGGTGGGGACAGAAAGAAAACTGAGCACTACCATGTTGTAGGTAATTGTTCGCTCTATTGCCGGCCAAATGAATCTACATAGCGATCATTTACTTACTATAAACTTGCAGATCTTTGAAGAATCTAAAGAAAAGTCAGTAACAGCATAATTATGCCCTAAATATCACTCACAGTAGCTAATCGCTATCTCGAAAATTCATAGATAACTCTCTGAAGTCTCGATCATCTCGGCGTAAGGCCAGGTAGCCTATAAAGTCTGAAGGATCTAAACTCCAGAAGCAAGTATAAATTAAATGGTGCTTATGTAGATATTTGAAGTTTCAAAAAGTTGTTTCTGGACCTAGCTCGATCATTCCTCCTTTTCTGAAAATCCAATTTTGTTGGCTTAGAACTTTCTTTCTTATTGACCACCACTAATGAAACTCAAAAGTTTCGAATGAACAAATTTAAAGAAAAATCAGAAAACCCGACTGCAAACTGAAACGAAAATGTAGATCTTCAATGAATTAATCAGATGGAATCAGAAATGACCCAATAATGATAATTACTAATATTCTCAAATCTCAACTGAATCCACAATATTTAAAAAACTCTTCAAGAACGTCAAGAAACAAATTAGTCTAATTCCTATCTAATCCCGATTTAGTTATTGAGTCGATAACTCTACATAGATAGGTTCTTCCGCTACCTAACAGAACAGGTATTTTATTTGTTCATTTCTAGCTATGAATCAAACGTGAAAACTGAAACTGGCCTATATTGTTTTCCAACCATCTCAGTGATGTTATATGGCGAAAATCGATCGTTGCAAAGTCTCTTAGTTTGAAACAAACACTAAATGGAGAAATTCATTGAAAACTAAATTACTATCATGTTTCCTCTATCATTCGCGTGGATAAAGCCAAAGTTTTAAGCGATCTGTCGAAACCAATCAACGTCAAACATATCCTGTGAAAACGAATTTTCACGCAATAATACGCAGGATTCCCTGACAAGTGTTGCTGGCATATTCGCGCTTTCCGACATGTGCGGAATTTCGATATTGCAGGACATGATATGAACTTTAATCGAAATGTATTGTGTGTGTTGCTGTGATGACTGAATTCTTTCGATTACGACTTCGTGGGTTGTCCAGAATAGATCTAATATTAATCCAGTTGAATCGTGTTGTAACCAGGAAAGTTTTGGGGTAGTTTTGATTTCTTCTACACTCTATATTCTCTGGGATGCTGCTTCCGAATCCGGCATTTGCCAACAAAACTTGGTTACATAACATTGAGAAACTTTTTTTGCTTGAAATTCGGAAAACATGCGACTATAAACTTTCTATTCGAAATGGAATCTCATCAAATTTGGTACAAATTCCACTTCATAAACTCTTTTCTCCGGTTAGTTATGTAGGCTCAAGCGCTTGTTGACAATTATCTCATTCTATAAGCCACTGTTTTACTTGAAAATATCGACCAAAATGACATCAGAAAACATCAAGAATTTAAACTGAGAAACAATTGAAGTCGTCGTGCATAAAATCTTTTTTTTTACTCTTGAGACAATTTAATATGACAACACAAAGTTCAAAAACGGACTTACTTGACTTCATTGACTTTTCCAAGTAAACACCTTCGAAACTTTTTTGATATCGCAAACTAACCAAAGTATCCCACGATCAATCCGCAATTCGAAGTTAAATCGAGACTGAAATCTGAGGATCGCTACAGAATTTCGATAATAACACAACTCATTCAGTCAATGACCTGGATATAGCCCCAGGAGGTCTATTTTGGTTTACTCAAACCATTTACAAGAGGTTCCCCGTAGTAAATAAGCCGCATGATTCAATATTTCAAGTGAAGATTCTACGAATTATCAGAAATCATACAACATCCATAAATGTGATCTCCACCACAACGCACTTGGAATTATTCCAATGAAATTACAGCTTTCAGTGAATATTCATACCAACAAAATCGTTATGAAACTAGACCAACTCGAATTATAATTAGAAATATGTGTCAGGAGGATAATTTCTGGATTATACAGGGTGTCATACGAATTACGTCGAATGATTTTTGAGAAGAAATCGAAATTCACGTTTGTGATCCTGAAGGGGACATTTGAATGGAGAATTGATTCCTTGTACATTTTTTGTAATTTGTGAAACTTTCGGTTTTACCGTTTCTCAAATGGAAAGCCCTATATTGAGGTCTATCAAGTTGGCCCGGAAGTTTCAGCATTTCTTAAAAAAAAAAATTATACGGTGAATGCTAGCTAAATGCTGATAAATGCTGTAGCAAAAAATTAATTATCTTCGCTAGTGGTGGAAAAATCGATGATTGAATTTTCCGGGCCAACTTATGTGCAGCCCGGAGACATCGGCATTTTTCATCGAAATGCTGACAAAGATTAATGCTAGCGAAATGCTGATGAATGCTGAAAAAAAAATCGAAATATCTGTGACTGTAGTGGAAAAATCGAAGGTTAAATTTTCCGGGCCAACTTATGTGCAGCCCGGTTACATCGGCATTTTTCATCGAACTGCTGAACAAAATTAATGCTAGCGACATGCTGATGAATGCTGAAAAAAAAATCGAAATATCTTCGACCATAGTGGAAATATCGGTCATTGAATTTTCCGGGCCAACTTATGTGCGATAGCATTTTTCTTCGAAATGCTAACGAAACTTAATGAGCTTAACGCTGAAGAAAAAGTAAAATTATCTTCGACAGTACTTAAAAATTCTATGATTAGCCTATATGCAGCTGGTGTAAGTTGACATGAGACTCCGTATTCATATGTATAAACATTTCTCTGGATAAGTTGTGTACGTCGCAGATAAATTGGCATATCTATAGAATTTTTGGGGGGCGTGAATATGATATTTTCCAGGAAAAACAAAGAAATTGAAATAAGTTTTTATATCACAATGAATAAGAGGAAACTAAAATAAAAAAAACTTCAGAAATAACAAGAGAAAAGGATAATCGTTTTCAAACAGAATAAACTAAAAGTGTTGTTGAAACATAATTATCTTAGTCTACACGACATTCAGCTCTTTTCTTCAGGTCATCGTATTTTTCCCATTTACCACGTAATCTCTTAGCGAAAACCACAAAATGAACCACAGAGTTTTTTTCTCCTCCAATGATTTCTATTACACCTCTCAGACAGTAGGTTTTCTCCTGTATATGTATATCATTAGGTATTTCAGAGAGTTTACATTTTATATCATATTATCCCTTTTCATCCGTCCATTCAAGGAATATCAAGAAACTCAGTTTGTAATTTATTTCCTTTGAATTGCTTTTGCATTCTGAACAGAATATTTTTTTTTCCTTCAAGTGAAAGATGAGGATTTGTAGATTTGCAAAATTTCCTCTCCATGAATTTTTTTCAAAATTTTACCCCGGAGCTCATATACTTGAGCAATAATTTTTCCTGTAACAAGCTTTTGGAGAATACGCAAAGGAAAATTATCAGTAGTAGTCCGTTCAACTTCTCACCAGATCTCTATTTTGGAATTGAACTCAGAGGAATCACAATATGCTCTACATAGAATTTGCAGGGGATAATCTATCGCACAAGTGTTGGTTATAATATATTTCGAATTATCAATTTTAATCGGCTTCAAATCACTTCGTTTGCATTTCTCAAAATACCAATTGGAATTATTTGAGATTTATCTGCAAGATTGATAAAAGCCCATTCCTTTTGCGGCTCCAAATATGATTTCCTAGGGCGATTTTTCTTTACAATGCCCTCACCGCGCCAATTTTCCACTGACATTATTTCTTCTATTTTGAATGATTGGCGTCATGACGGCTGTAAATTATGTAAATTATTGCCTCTTTGGACAGCCGGCATGACGCCGATCCTAAAAAATAGTGGAACAGTTTGTTCCAGTGCAAGTGTTGAAAGTCATTTTCATAATATAAAAAATAGGATATTTCATAACTTCCAACTTCCTTTTAGAGTAGATGACATGGTCAATGGTAAAATTGTGAAAAAAATTCATGGAGAGGAAATTTTGCAAAACTACTGAAGTACTATGCACTGTGTGTAAATCTAAAGAATTCATTAAAACGGCTTCAATTCCAGTGGACAAAATGTGTGATTTTGAAACAAATCCTCATCTTTCACTTGAAGGAAAAAAAATATTCTGTTCAGAATGCAAAAGCAATTCAAAGGAAATAAATTACAAACTGAATTTCTTGATATTCCTTGAATGGACTGATGAAAATGGATAATCTATATATATAAAAGAAAGATGTTGGTTACACCATTTATAACTCGAGATCGGATGGACTGTTTGTTATGAAACTTCATATTTGGATTCGTCTACGGTCTGGTTATTATAAAATACAATAAAACTTTGAAAATATCGATGAAAATTTCACTTAAACAGGAAATGCTTTTCCTCCTTTTGAGTAAGGCCACTAGATGTCGCTACAGTTACGCTACCGCTTATTCGTTGGTACTTCATTTGATATTCTCCGCGTTAGATGGCGATATAAAAAAATAGCGTGTACAGTGACCATATTCCCTCTATAGTCACTGTAAAAGTGTGTAATTTGAGTTGCCTACAACTCTGCGCTGTTGGGCAAAACCAAAATGTCTCAGCGTAGGAGTGCAGATGTCTCAAATGATTAGATTTCGTTGAGATATGAGAAAAGTTTCGTTCTTACCACTTCAGACGGCGCTATTCACACATTATGACTGATGATTATTAGTTATTTTTATAGTTTTATTCATTCCAAATAACGTAATCGTGAAGGTACTATATTTGACATTATCACAATTAAATGACAATGAATTTGTTGAGGCTTTCACGGCCATCGATTGATGTCATCTGTTCTTTTTTCGAGCCTTTCAGTCGTCGTGGTTTGAAATGGTCGAAAAAAGAACATATGAGTTCAATTACCGTGTAATTTACATAGGGCTTATAGTACCATGAAAGGCTATTAACAGATCAAGAAGCGGTTGAATATCACAGTGAATTTTTATCGAAATCACAAGTAAATCGGATTTTGGCGATCAGTTTCAATCGTGAATTGTCCGTTCTTATCTTTCCTCATAATTTTTGAAACGTTTTTGAATTTCTGTTTGGGTAATAAATATATTTGCGGAAATAACTGAATCCAAAATTGCCATTATTACTGATTGACATATTATGACATGTTATTTTTGTGTATCTGTTCTGTGTGATAGCTCATATCATATCCATGGAAACATTTGACAGTTCAAAAATCAGAGTGCTTTTGTGAAATCCACCGTAAGTATCATTAGGGCGGAACAAAGTTCGCCGGGGCAGCTAGTATGATATAAAATGTAAACTCTCTGAAATACCTAATGATATACATATACAGGAGAAAACCTACTGTCTGAGAGGTGTAATAGAAATCATTGGAGAAGAAAAAAACTCTGTGGTTCATTTTGTGGCTTTCGCTAAGAGATAACGTGGTGAATGGGAAAAATACGATGACCTGAAGAGAAGATAATTATGTTTCAACAACACTTTTAGTTTATTCTGTTCGAAAACGATTATCCTCTTCTCTTGTTATTTCTGAAGTTTTTTTTATTTTAGTTTCCTCTTATTCATTGTGATATAAAAACTTATTTCAATTTCTTTGTTTTTCCTGGAAAATATCATATTCACGCACCCCAAAAATTCTATAGATATGCCAATTTATCTGCGACGTACACAACTTATCCAGATAAATGTTTATACATATGAATACGGAGTCTCATGTCAACTTACACCAGCTCCATATAGGCTAATCATCGACTTTTTTAGTACTGTCGAAGATAATTTTACTTTTTCTTCAGCATTCAGCTAGCATTAAGTTTCGTTAGCATTTTGAAGAAAAATGCTATCGCACATATGTTTGCCCGGAAAATTCAATGACCGATATTTCCACTAAGGTCGAAGATATTTCGATTTTTTTTCAGCATCCATCAGCATTTCGCGAGCGTTAATTTTGTTCAGCATTTCGATGAAAAATGCCGATGTCTCCGGGCTGCACATAAGTTGGCCCGGAAAATTTAACCTTCGATTTTTCCACAACGGTCACAGATATTTCGATTTTTTTTTCAGCATTCATCAGCATTTCGCTAGCATTAATCTTTGTCAGCATTTCGATGAAAAATGCCGATGTCTCCGGGCTGCACATAAGTTGGCCCGGAAAATTCAATCATCGATTTTTCCACCACCAGCGAAGATAATTAATTTTTTGCTACAGCATTTATCAGCATTTAGCTAGCATTTGCCGTATAATTTTTTTTTCTAAGAAATGCCGAAACTTCCGGGCCAACTTGATAGATCTCCTATAGTGTAGTAGATGCTGCTCATGATGATATAAATTCACAGTGGAATGCATTTGCACAAAAGTATCAAGACTCGTTCGAGATTAATTTTCCATATAAATTTGTGAATGCAAGAAATAACCTTAGATCTAAATGGGATCCAAAAATAATTGATCTGAAAAAGCAGCTAGATAAGATGTATGTTATCTCTACTGTGAATCCGGCTTATATGCGGAATTATAAGGACATAAAAAAACTTTATGATGGAGCACTCACTAGGTCAACACATAATTATCACAGCAAGCAGATTATTGAATCAGACAACAAATCCAAAAAAGTTTAGCAGGTAGTTAAATCTATCACAGGCAAAACCAAATCGACTAGTCATCCAGCAGGAGATTCAGAACTGATTGTTAATTCATTGAATCGATATTTCACCTATATCAGGTCTAACTTGAACTCTGTAGACAGTTCACTGAAGAACAACCGATCAGAAAGCTCATTCTTTATGTTTGAGGTAATTGAAGAAGAGATTGTTAACACTGTTAGAAGGATGAAAAGCAAGAGTTCCTGTGGATATGACGGCATTCCTATGAAAGTTCTGAAACATTCAATAACAACAATTGCTAAGCCCCTGTGCCAACTGATAAATTCAGCCTTTCTTGGAGGTGCGTTTCCTGACAACCTGAAAATGGCCACTATGAAGCCTATTTATAAAGAAGGTGACAAGGATGATTATGCTAACTACCGCCGTATAAGCATTCTCACGAATCTTTCGAAAATATTTGAGAAAATATTGGCAGATAGAATGACGAAATTTTTTAGAAAGTTTAAAATTTTCAGTCCATGTCAACATGGCTTCCTTGACAGTAGAAGTACTGAAACAGCAGTTTTCCATCTGATAAAAACAATTATGTCAGCCCTGGAAACTGGTGATATACCATTGAGTGTTTTTTTTTTTTGTTTCTAAAGGGCTTTCGACTCGGTTGATCATTCTATTCTCTTGAAAAAGCTGGAAAGATATGGTGTAAGAGATAATCAACTTCAGCTTATCAAATCCTACCTACAAAATAGATTGCAAACAACTATTATTAATGATGGAGATGGAGTATATATTTCTGACGACCAACATGTGAAAGCTGGTGTGCCCCAGGGAAGCATTTTGGGTCCTCTTTTGTTTGTCATGTACATAAATGATATATGATGTTCAGAAGATGATACTGTATGCTGATGACTCCAACTTTACTGTCAGAGGTAATGATTCTGGTGTGGTTGCAATTTCGGCACAGAACTATTTCAAGGGAATGCAAAAGTGGTGTGATGTTAATCATATAGTGCTGAATATGAAAAAAACTGAGGTAGTACTCTTTCAGACGGACCAGTCAAAGCAGATGATATTTAATAACTTAACTGTAGAGAATATGCAAGTATCCCTGAGCATGTCTACTAAATTTCTTGGGCTCCACTTAGATAACAACATGAAATGGAAAACCCATACCACATCGCTGAGTAAACCACTTCACTCTACCCTAAATATCCTAAGGTATAAAGTTGAGAAAGAGATACTGAAACTGGTCTATAATGCTAATTTCAGATCACTTATGGCTTATGGAATCATTTCCTGGGGGCAAGCTATCACTCCAACAAAATCTTCATTGATCAAAAGAGGGCAATTAGAACAATGTTCCACATGAAGAGACGTGACAGCTGCTGTGGCATTTTTAAACAAAACGACCTGATGACGATGCCTGGATTATACATCTATAAATGTATAATATTTGTCCGCCAACATAGAGACTATTTTCTAACATATGAAAATCACAACAATACCAGACAAATACAAAGCTATCTTTTACCTAAATGTCGTTTGTCTCTAACGCAACATCAGGTCGAATTTATGTCTCTGAGACTTTACAACTGTCTACCTAGATCATACTGTGAGATATCCAACGACAGAATTTTTAAGAAAAAGCTCCACAAGTTAATTGTTGACTGCGAACCTTACAACGTAGCTGAGTTTATGGCCCATTGTTCATCCCTGTGAATTTTTGGAATTTATTATATTTTTGTTAACATTTCTCTGTGGATTAGTTATTAATTTGACGTATTTACTTTCATTGTATTGAGCAATTATTGTGAAATAAACTGGTATTATTATTATTATTATTATTTTATTATAGAAATCATGCAATTCTGAGTTGTCAGGGTGTCCAATTTTCGAATATTCGCCAGAAAATTGTTTTCAAAGTGAAATTCTTATCTTATATGGAAATGGAGCCCCGTTGAAGTTTCGATAGTCAAAAATATATATCATGAGACATTGCAAAATTTAGCAATCTCGTAAACGTGAAACTCGATTTTTTTTTTAATAAGACCCCACTTCTCAATAGCCATAATGGAATCGACGTTTTAAAGAATGGAGGTGTGAGGAGAAAACGATTACATATTTTCTGAATGTTCAGAAAAAAAAATTCAGCAACATATTCTCTCAAAAATATAAAGAGAAGTGAAAATAAACTTGGGAGCAATCTATTGGATTGAATGTCATCACCCACGAAATTGAAATTGATTTTCAACTTCCTTGATATCCGAAGGATTGTCTAAAGACCCAAAATACTCATTTGGACATTGGACGGTAAGATATTCCTTGTTTGGTATATTTTACTTTGTGAGACCACATGCGTTTTTGCAAAATATCCTGAATTCTCAATGAAAATTCTCTTGTCCGTAAATCATCATCCAATTAAAACTTATGAATTTTATGTATTAAGAGGGATGGACTATTATGAGCCTACCACACGCTCAAGCTTCACCACAGTTTGGCTTGCGCAGGCATCTCGTACGTGTAAGCCTCATTCATGACAAAGTCGTCGACACGGTAAAAATGCGTCCGAACGAAGAACGTACCAGCCTGGCTTGCGCAAGCCGGACTTGCACAGGCAAAATTTCAAGCAGGTCGAAAATAACACAAGCCAAGCCGTGGGGTTTGCGCGGTATACAGTTTTCCCAACCACACGCTCAGTGTTCAGTGTTCAAGCCACACTGAGCGTGTGGTTGGGAAAACTGTATACCGCGCAAACCCCACGGCTTGGCTTGGAAAAAGTGCAGGAATCGAACCTGCGTCTTCCTACTTTCCGGGCGGGGGCTCTACCTCTAAGCTAACGGTATGTATGATATTTTACCCGGAATTCCATATCTTGAGGTGGGGAGCAATGATTCGCCATCATTAGTCGGAGGATTCCACTCATTCTTCACTCCATGTCATCGAATTTCTCGATTTCAGTTTCAGATTGGATTTTGGATTCCGACCAATGATGTTAGTTTAGCGTCTGTGAGAATAATAATTAGGGAAAGATTTAACGGCATGCAGACAATTCAATTTTTTGAAATTCCGGAAAAAGTTACACACCATGCAGGTATCGAACCTGCGTCTTCCAACTTTCCGGGCGGGCGGCTCTACCTCTAATGGGCCTACCACACGTTCAAGCTTCACCATAGTTTGGCTTGCGGCCTTGCGCAGGCATCTCGTACGTAAAGATTGAACCCAACAGTTGCTACCACACGGCACAGTTAAGTACGTGCAAGCCTCAATCTTGACAAAGTCGTCGACACGGTAACACCTCGTCCGAACGAAGAACTATTTCTTCAGCTGCAATTTTTTCAGTGTTTGCTGATGGAAAAAAAAAGGCAAATAAATATTCAAAAGGAAAACGTTCTAAATGGACGAAACAATTGCTTTTGAAGAGAAACGTTCATTCACACGTAAATCAAATGAAGGATTTGAGAGGAGATCCAAATGATTGTCGAAACTACACTGCGCAAAAAAAATAACGCACATTCTGAAAATCTCAATTTTAATGAAAGTTATTACGGATGGATAAAAATGTATAAGCAGAGTTATTACGTTTAGTTACACCTCTCATCCAAAGGATACTGTTATGCGTGAGAGCATTTCGCCACACGAAAGACTCACCGCTACTTTGAGGTTTCTGGCTACTGGAAGATCGTACCAAAATTTTAGGTTTTCTACAGCAATTTCAGAACATGCTTTATCTTAAATAATTCCGGACACATGTAGGGTCATTTACAAGGTTTTCATTTTAATGATAATTTTTTCGCAGGCTTCGTTCTTTTCATTTCTATCCGAATAATCCCTCGATTTCATCTTCCCGAGTGCTGGCAGAGATTTATATTGGCTTATGAATTCCGTGATGAAATCGCGATTGTGCATTCTTAAATCGGACATTTTCGCAGAAAAAACGGGAGCTTCTCTGAATAAAGACTAATCTCGAATGAGGCCTGAATACTGTACGTCAACCACACGTACCAGCCGGGCTTGCGCAAGCCGGACTTGCACAGGCAAAATTTCAAGCAGGTCGAAAATAACACAAGCCAAGCAGTGGAGTTTGCGCGGTATACAGTTTTCCCAACCGCACACTCAGTGTTCAAGCCGGTTTGCGCAAGCAAAACTGCGGTGAAGCTTGAGCGTGCGGTAGGCCTATAAGCTAACGTTAAAACCTATTCATGTATCAATCTCTGCTATTATTATAACATCACTGGTCGGAATCCGAAATCCGATCTGAAACTGAAATCGAAAAATTCGATGACGTGGACTGAAGGATGAGTGGAATTCCCTGACTAATGATGGCGAATTATTGCTTCCCCCCCTAGGAACCCCCCTCTCACTACATATGAGGTGAACCTCAAGATATTGAATTCCGGGTAATGTATCATACATACCGTCAGCTTAGAGGTAGAGCCCCCCGCCCGGAAGCATTTTTCCGTTCCCTATACAGTCAGCGCGACGGGTCGCTCTCACCGTATAGGAAACGGAATGCACGAAGGAACACTCCGTTTCCTAGCAGATATGCGCGATGTGACTGTCCTAGTCTTCTGGGTGCCGATGGGACAAATTGCAAATTATTGATAAAGTTTTCTTACTTTCTGCATAGGGTATTAGGTAGAGTCTACCACATTTTTCCTCTGTGAACATTTTTGTAGTCGCGGTTTTTTTTCAGCAAACCTCTAGTAAGTCGACCATATTTTTTTTTTATCATACGTACTCTTTCTTTGTAAAATGCAGTCATAAAAACAATCTGGAAAAAATGAGAAAACATGTGGCGTTTTTCTTGTCCGACAAATGAAAACCGACGATTTTTTTGAGTTTTTAAATTCATTAATATTTGTCGGACAAGAATGAATTTATATTTTAGAGAGATTCGTTTTATAGAGAAAACAACTGTCCACCACATAAAATGCGGCAAATCCTTGGTCTAGTTGAATATAATGGTTTTGTTTCAGAATCTTTTTTCGTTTATTATTGAAATGAAACTATTGATTTTGATTGAAAGTTTATAATTCAAATTGTTTACTGACATTTTTATTCAAATATAATAAAAAACAATGAAAATACTCCTTCCTCACATTAAATTCGTTGTAACAAGACGAATGGTATCCAGTAAAAGTATCACACCAATCGTCAGGTAAAATGACATCTTTATATTTGTGATTATGATGTCAAGAATATTTTGGACAGTTAAAGGATGACACTTCCTCCTTTTTCGTTTTAAAACCACGGATATATTTCAAATGTTTGCACAAAAAATACTCCATCATATTAAATCGGCAACAACCAACAACTGAAATTGCCGAACTTTATTAGTCGCACAGCTGGATGATAGTATTCAGCACATCCTTCTTAAATGATCCTAAAAAAAACAAATGTTTATTTGTAACATGAGGAAAGTTATATCCGATAAATGGATATAGTCTATTCATAACCAAATTAGAGCAGTGAATTCTTTAATTTTTGAATGAACGCCACATTTTTTTTTGTCAGACAACTGGTGCCCTACATTGTATTTTCAAGGTGGAGAGAAAATAAGAGAAAAGACATTATTCATAATTTTTTCATCCCAAAAAATCTTCGTTTTCCATTTGTCTGACAAGGAAATCGCCACATTTTTTTGTCGGACAATTGCTTTTTCGTATACTTCATATGGTTGTATCAACCGATTCTGAAAAATTCAGGAGGGTATTAATACTTTGAAAAAATGCGATTTTCAGTCATGTTTATGTTGTTAGACAATCATGTTTATTTCTCCCACATTGTTTTTATGATTGTATTTTACAAAAAAGAGTATGTTTGATTCAAGAAAAATGAAAATATGGTCGACTAACGAGAGGTTTGCTGAAAAAAACCGTGACTACAAAAATGTTCACAAAGAAAAAATGTGGTAGACTCTACCTAATAAAGCTATATACAGAAAGTAAGAAAACTTTATAAATAATTTGCAATTTGTCCAATCGGCACCCAGAAGACTAGGGCAGTGAGCAAGCACATCGCGCATATCTGCTAGGAAACGGAGTGTTCCATCGTGCATTCCGTTTCCTATACGGTGAGAGCGACCTGTCGCGCTGACTGTATAGGGAACGGAAAAATGCCGCCCGGAAAGTAGGAAGACGCATGTTCGATTCCTGCAAGGTGTGTAGCTTTTTCCGCAATTTTAAAAAATTGAATTATCTGCATGCCGTTAAATCTTTCCCTAATTATACTATTGATCTTCTCTTTAGTTCAGTTTCTAGGGTATGTAGCTTCAGTGGTTTTCAGGAGTCCAAATAATTCTTGAAACCTCCTAGCGTCCTTAAATTTTATCACCCTCAACCTTATCAACTGCAGGCAAGCCGTGAGCTGCACCCGAGAAATTTTATTTGCGTGTTGCCATTTTCTGGGAATTGGGTTAAAATTCAGTTGAACACGAAACAATATAAATTCAGCCTTCCTAAAGACCCATGACCTATACTTATTACTATACCTACAGTAAATAGGAGGAATTTTGTTCATGTTGAAATAATGATTAGGTGTTTTTCGAGAGCTGTTTTCTATGGAGCCAGCGACATGCTTCGACAGAACAAAAACATCCCCGCCGAAAATTCTCGAGAGGAATGTCAAATAACACAACATAACGGCTTCGTGCATATTAAATTTATGGAGACGATGGTACATAATTGGAAATTTCGAATTCTTGGAGTTGCTGAAAACGGGGCGACAAATTTTGCCTTTGACGCGTAAATAAGAAGAAGGAGAGGAGGAAATGGTGTTTTAAATTCGTAAAGAACGAACAGGAAACCAACTTCCACATTTTAAGCTCTTATCTTCAGGTGATCTGGAGTATTTCCGATGATTATCTCGTCAGAACGAAAAATATGATGTAGCATTATTCTTCCAGTGAGAGGTTTTCGAAGTATTAATTTTCCTCATTATGTGTAACATCCTTCTGAGGAATTCGATAAGTATGCACTCGCATCCTCTCATTTATCGGAGGACTTTCATTTTCGAATTCGGCAATGTGTTTAGTCGTTCTTTTTGCGCCTCTGTTCGACAAGTGTATTTAATCATACTGGTGTACAGAGCATATTTCGGTAGGATCTTCGGCGTCATTTAGAAAATATCTTTGGACTGATAAAGGTGTCTGATAATCTCATGTTCAATCCAGCAATGACGGAGATATTTTGTAATGAAAAATAATTTTTTCTAGATCTTATGCAGCGAAAAGATGATTGGTTTTCCCGATTCAAGAACATGTCGAATTAAACAATATGTACCTGGTAATTAAAGGAAAAAAGGGCTGCTGCAAAAATTTGCAACCATTTGTTAGCTACAAATACATTTTATCTTGATGATGAAGCTGTTGATTGCTGAAGCTGCTGTTCTAGACCATGATGCTTTTATGGTTGGAATCCAGTTCATCAACCAATAATCCGAAGTTTTCTAATCATATGTATCGAAACTTGTCCACGAATACGAGAAACTCGCTTATCTCGTGCAAAAGTTAAAAACAAAAAATGATTCTGACAGACGTCTAGAATGTTTTGGAAAAATATCAGACCGCCTGAATAAAACTAAATAAGAGATTCTGTCGTAACACCTGACTTCTGAATATGCGATTTTCTCAAATGGGCTGGTAAATCGTTACAACTGTCACCTTAAGGAGGCTAATGTTTTTCCAGTGTATGTATGGCAAGTTCTATTTCAAGCCCTAAAGTTCGAAAGACTTGGAGGAATACAACCCATGAGGTATCATTTAAACGATTTTTCGGACCTAATTTTATTTAAAAAGGTATTTGGCGTCACCAAAGAGACCTAGTTACGGCGCTAGTTCTTGAAGTCACAAAGTTCTTGGATGATTTAATGGGCTGAGGAACTCCAGTTCTTCGTCTGGTCGCACTTGCAGTTGGTATGAACGTAGCTATCCACATAAGAATTGAATCTCATATAAGACACCCAGTCTTTCTGGGTATTGTCGGATTCTTACCGACTAAACACCTCTCCTTCGGTTGGTTCCGGGCATATGCTTATAAAACTTCCATCTTCTCATCTGTATATTTTCTTTATGGCATTTTTCATGCTGACTGTTTGTGTTCATCCTCCAATTGGATATCCCTCTCTGTAAATATTCTATTTCTTCATTTTCGCAACTGGTCTCTAGGTCTTTTGCAGTAAATTCTCGCTGTTTTTGCATCTTCAGCGGGGTCATAATCAACCAACCTTCTGAGGTAGTCATTTGGATGTTTATTGTGCTCCTCACTGTTCAAATCTGATGATGATGACTGAATTGTGTTTGGACGAAACTTCATAGTCCCGCCTGTCGAACGAGACCCCTAGCGCATCGCTTCGAATCAAACGATTCTTGAATTTGAATCCACCTGTGAAGTAGATTCTTGAAGGCTAATCTACCTACAAGGGAAATCGATTTACAAAGTGGATGGACGAGCGCATAAAATCACCTGACTTCATGCCAATGCTTCATTACAGAACCAAAACATTCAATATGCTTGGTTGTACTGCTACAATGATTGAACTAATCGGCGGTCTGGTAAGGGCATTTTAAGAAAAGTGTCTACCAGACACCCATTGAGGAGAAAATATTGATTCAAATGAAATGGGCTAATATTTCATTCATTTGAAGGTTCACTTTGCTATCGAAATGTGTTTAAAATCTCATGTTGTTGGTGAGAAAAAATGAAAACCCATGCAATATCTACATTATTCACCTTTACTCAAACAAAGAATGAAAAAACAACCCGCTTTGAAGAAAATTCCTTTATCTGAAGAAATTTAGAGGTATGTGCTTCAAGTCATCATTCAATATACTACTTATACAGGGTCTTTCACGAGGAACCTCACCCATATTTATACGGGAAACTACTGAACCTATTTTCATGAAATTCAGCACTTATAAGTATTTCACGATGCTGATGAAATCTAAAATATTTTCAAGGCATGAGCACCTCCGGTTTTTCCGGAAATGACGTCAACTTCCGTTTTTCAAATTAGAACACCATTTTTTTATTGCAGAAATAGATTCCTTAGAAAATTTCAAGTTATTTTGATGTACCATTTTTCAGTTTTGGTTGGAAAATTCTCTCTGAGCGGGAAAATTCGAAAAAAAAATCGAAAATAGAGCTCCGCTGAAACAAGAATAACTTCGAGTTTTTTGGATGGAAAATTTTCATTTTTGGGAATTTTTAAAATGTAAGATTGATGTATCCACTTTAAAAATCGAAATCGCGATTCATGATACAGGGGGTGAAAAAATCGCTTTCAAAGTTAGGGATGACAAAATCGTGAAAAATCAATTTTTTCAAATTAGAACCCCATTTTTTTATGGCAGATATTGAATCTACGTTAAAAAATAATGTGAGTGTATGCATCACACCCTTGCCCTAAAATGGATATTTTCTGAGTTATTCACAAAAAACTGTTTTTCGTCTTGAATTTTCAGCTATTTCTTTTCCCTTCACGCCAAAAAGATGAAATTTTCAGGAACTGTTATTTGAACCATGCTGTAGATTTTTCACCCCTTCTTGAAACCGACTTCAAGTTACTATTAGGAGAACCATGGCAAACTCTCGCAGTTATAACTAGAGAAGATGCTCAAAGTTTTGACCGTTAATTTCTAGACATTTATTTATACGTCTCAGGAATGCTTCGTGCGTTGCTCTTCTTATTTCATCGGGAGGAAGAGATCTGCAAAAGTGTTTAAAAACCAAATTGAGTTTCAAAACTATGAATCTAAAAATCTAAACAAACCTGAACGCATTTCTGACTCGTTCTATGCAGTCCACTTTATCAGTCAGGGGAGTTGAGTAGACAATATTTTTTATCCTACCCCAAACATAATAGTCTAAAGGAGTTAAATCGGGAGAACGTGATGGCCAAAGATGTGGACCATTGTTCGCCAACCATCGATCTTCAAATAGCCTGTAGAGGATATTTGACACATTGAGTGAATTGTGTGGAGGCGCGCCATCTTGTTGATACCATAAGTCGTTATGGTTCTGTACTAGCGGCTCAATTATTTGAGTCAATATGTCAGAATATCTATCTCCTAAGGGAGAACATTCTTTAAATAATGCAAACATGTGTAGTGTTCTATCTTACCAGTTAAAGTCCCATCATAAATGTGAACATCGAGAATTGCATTATTTTTGATGGCGCAAAAAACATTGAAACTCCAGGTCTCTTGAAAGTTCCATTGTCTGAAGTTGTGGTTGTTCTCTTCATCCCAATAATGACTGTTATGCCTATTGAAAGAACCATTCTTTGTGAATTTAGATTCATCTGTCCAAATTATACAGTCCAAAAAGTTTTCATTCTCTTGAAATCGAATCATCATAGCTTCGCCAAACTCTGTTCTCCTGACGAAATCAGTTTCCTTCAAATGCTGTACCCTATTGAATTTATATGGGTGCATTTTATGTTTTTTTAATATTCTCCAAACACTCGATTGAGATAATCCCAGATCAATCTCGGCATCTTTGAGAGAATCTTGAGGATTCACACGAAAATATGCAAGAACTGTAATTTCGTTGTTCTCATCATCTACTACACTTTTTTCTCTGTGTATAGTTTTCTTAACGAAAGATCCGACATTTCTCAAGTTTGTCATGGTTCTGTTAATGGTATCTCTCGTTGGTCTGGGTCGGTCAGGAAACCTCTCAATGAACAGTCGAATCGTTCTATCAACAACTTTATTACATTCTCCATGAAGTAGAATGAGATTTAAATAATCTTCATTGGTAAAATTAGGCATAGTGATCCATTTTATAAATTAATACGAATTATCACCAAATTAATAGTAAACACAAAATGCTTCTGAATAAAAAGGAATTTGGCAGATGTAATTAATGATATCTATCATTAAAAAAAAGGAATGTTAAACATGGTAAGTTTTTGCATATGGTTCATAAGGAATTATTTATTTATCACTGGAGAGAAAACCGATGGCCGATTAGTTGAAATAAAGAGGTTTCCGATACAAATTCGAATCCAAATTCGCCATCTATTTAGGAACAACGAACAACCTGTAACTTTTTTCTCTTGCATATTAGGGTAGTAAAATCTAAAACATGGTTTAAGTAACAGTTCCTGAAAATTTCATCTGTTTGGCGTGAAGGGAAAAGAAATAGCTGAAAATTCAAGACGAAAAACAGTTTTTTGTGAATAACTCAGAAAATATCCACTTTAGGGCAAGGGTGTGATGCATACACTCACATTATTTTTTAACGTAGATTCAATATCTGCCATAAAAAAATGGGGTTCTAATTTGAAAAAATTGATTTTTCACGATTTTGTCATCCCTAATTTTGAAAGCGATTTTTTCACCCCCTGTATCATGAATCGCAATTTCGATTTTCACAGTGGATACCTCAATCTTACATCTTGAAAAATCCCAAAAATGAAAATTTTCCATCCAAAAACCTCGAAGTTATTCTTGTTTCAGCGGAGCTCTATTTTCGATTTTTTTCGAATTTTCCCGCTCAGAGAGAATTTTCCAACCAAAACTAAAAAAATGTTACATCAAAATAACTTGAAATTTTCTAAGGAATCAATTTCTGCAATAAAAAAATGGTGTTCTAATTTGAAAAACGGAAGTTGACGTCATTTCCGGAAAAACCGGAGGTGCTCATGCCTTGAAAATATTTTAGATTTCATCAGCATCGTGAAATACTTATAAGTGCTGAATTTCATGAAAATACGTTCAGTAGTTTCCCGTATAAATATGGGTGAGGTTCCTCGTGAAAGACCCTGTATAGTTAACTAGCTTCAATTCCAGATGGAGCTATGTACAATGTGAAGTTGGTGGCTTCTTTCCATCGACCGCGGCTCAGTCACCAGTGGCGTCGAATATTTATGTCCATCGTGATTTTGATTATGCAGAAGGCGAAAAATTTGTAAATTTCTCCTGTAATTATTTCTTTTATTTTTCCTTGGCAATCACTCAGCTAAATACCCATTTATTTGAATGGATGCCAAAAGACGTTTTGGTGGAATTTTTTAATACGAGTAGGTGAAATCTGAGCATATCGGACGCATATATTCAAAAACGATTGACCTGAATGAAATCGGCTATGATGTTGGTAATCTACCTTTTAGAACTCGGGGTTGATTTATTTTGTACTTTTTCTCGTTTTTCCTTCTATTCATTCGTTTCAGATATGATTTCAAGATATTTCCTCCAATTCGATGAAAAAATTCTGTTTTGAGTCGAAACATAACTGTTAACTGTTAACAAATTCATGATCACTACAATTGTACCGGGAGGTAGAGTTTCCGCTGAGGTATTTTTATCTGTGCTCATGAATTGAGTATTCTGGAACTACAAGTTTTCTAATCTATTATTCACATAACAAATAAGAATGAATTTTTCATTCTGTTTTTAGCGTATTCAAATGAATAGTTGCTTTTCTCAACACATGTTTTTTCTTTTTACTGAGAATTAATTTCTCGATGGAATTCACAGACTACGATTCGAATTCGAAATATCCCTTGCGACTCATTGTCAATAGAATGGCACGAAACGGAAATTTATTTTACAAAGCATACTCTATTTCGATTTCCAGAACTAAAATACGTTAACTTCCTGATCTCAAAAATTCGCATATTCCAATTACATACTTACTTCCGGATTCTGTAAATTTTGACCATAACCTCATACTCCGAAAATATCCGCTTACCTACCGATATCGAAAAGAATCGAACTATGATGAAAAAATTTGTCGACCATCTTGAATTTATTGATTTTAACGAAATTGATGAAATTAACTTCAAAAATCTCATGTAGGTACCAATTTGGAAGAGAATGGGATCATAAACACCATTAAATTTCGTCTCTGAAGAAATTTTAAAATGAATCGTCTCCGGATCGACCGCATATATGAATAACGACCAATTTTCAAATCATCCGAATAGAACATAAACAAAATAGAACTCACCAAATATAAAGGACTCCTCTCTCAAGCTGCGATAGTAGACATTCTGTAAAAAAGACTTGATTTAATACACCTCATACCTCAACCTTCAATAAAATAATGCATAGATTAAAATTAATTCATGGGTAGTTTCAATTTCATAAACATTTTGCAATAGAGAATGGATAATTGACGTGAAGTAAAGGGTTTTTGGTAAATTCGCATTTTCCAGTTTAGTAAATCCATTAATGAGGTTCAATCATTGATCCGTGGTCGAATTTAATTCTGTTCGTCCTAAAAGCTGAGAAAGTTCGGGTTTCGAATGCCTCGGTTCCTGACAATTGAAAAACTACGCATTCGATCGAGATAAAATGGTGTATTTGGATGACAAATGAGGTACTGAAGCCACATGCTTAGTTATATCCATATCGCAAAACCAGAATCATGGAAAATTCTATGGTAAAAATCCCAACATTTCTGTAACAAATGAGCCAAGCTCATTGACATTTTTTTGACATCTGATCTCAATTGTTTTCACTCAATTTAAGGTGCAGACACATTGTTATCACGTCACATCACGAGAGGAAATGGGAAGAAGATATGGAGAATTTAGCGGCTTTTACAGTTGCTGGTGATTCTCATAAGAGGCATTCGATTTACCAAATGAATCAACGAACAGAGGAAGTGAGGGAATTCCATCAATTAATTCAAGAATTATTGAATGAGCACCCAGATCGGTTTAAAATGTATGTCAGAATGGCATTTCACAAAATATCAGACGTGAAATCACGTGCATTCAGAAAATGTAAATTTGCGGAATATAGATCTTGCGTGCTTTCAGTGCTATAACGTGACAGCACATACAATGTTGCAAAAATTTTCACTACATTTTGATTCCGTAGTGGTACAATCACCCAGTTTAGTTCTGATAATTTGGCTTCACTATTTATTACTGAAAGGTATGTCTCTCTTCCTATGCTCTAAGCTACATACATTATCGTGGATGCACATTTTGGGAAGATGATGTGACGTGACGTGATAACAATGTGTCTGCACCTTAAGGTGCATACAAATTGTTGTCACGTCATGTGAGCTCACGCGAGGAAATGGGAAGAAGATATGGAAAACATAGCTGCTTTTACAGTTGCTGGTGATTCTCATAGAAGGGATTCGATTTACCAAATGAATCAACGAACAGACGAAGTGGGGGAATTCCATCAATTAATCCAATAATTATTGAATGAGCACCCAGATCGGTTTCAAATGTATGTCAGAATGACATTTCTCAAAATATCAAACGTAATATCACGTGCATTCAGAAAATGTAAATTTGCGGAATATAGATCTTGCGTGCTTTCAGTGCTATAACGTTACAGCAGATACAATGTTGCAAAAATTTTTACTACATTTTGATTCCGTAGTAGTACAATCACCCAGTTTAGTTCTGATGATTTGGCTTCACTATCTATTACTGAAAGGTGTGTCTCTCTTCCTATGCTCTAAGTTCCATGCATTATCGTGGTTGCACAATTTGGGAAAATGACGTGATGTGACGTGATAACAATGTGTCTGCACCTTTAGTTTATTAGACGGAAATATGCGAACCTATCTACAAGGTGGATGGCAGAGCGCTGAAAAGCTGTTGATCTCACGTCCGTGATGCATTTTTTCGAGTTCGTCCAATTCGGAGTGTGCATAATCATGTGGATCATTTTCGAATTGGAAGTTTTCGACAATCCGAATGGATAAATTTGTTAGATAACCTTTTTGAAGAATCTTCAAGTAAAAAGCTTTGCACTGAAAAGTTTCCCAGAAGCTCAGAATTCAGGTGACTCTGTTAATTTGTACGCTCCTTTCTTGTTCGAAAGATTCAAATCGGCTATTCAGATCAATTTTTTTATTCAATTCAAACGATGTTACAGAAGGGAACTTTCAGGTTGGGTCTGTTTCTCCACTTTTGCGCCTTAGTATAGCCAATGCTATGACGTCTACTAGTATTGATTTCAAGGATTCAGAAAACTTTTGTTGGTCTCCCCGAATGGTGGTATGATAAGTTCGAGACAGACGTGTCATTTGTTGATATTTATTTACACCAACTGATGCGACTTATCTGATGATCTCAGATTTCTGTCATTCACTTCAATGGAACTATCACTTTTTCATTAAAAGTAGGGGAGAGTTCCTTTGAATTGGACAGTCCATGAAACGGACTCTTCCACTACACCCGATGGTAATTAAGCATACTTTACGTAAATACCATTTTCGCAACATCGAGCCACGTGTCTTAGAAAATGGCTGAATCTGTGGCTCGCGTCTTGTTGACGAGGCATGTATTGAAAAATCCGATGCCGGTGAAGTAAATATGTACGTACATTTGCGAAGTGAATAGCTACGTTTCTAGTAACGATTAGTTGCCGATTTTTTCATACAAATATCAAGTGATTATCCCTTATCAGACAGTTATGTTAAATCATTGACATAACGATTTGTAGAAATTATATTTTGGGGTTTTTAGAAAAACCATATATTCCATGAATCGGGAATTCCGATGCCCAGGAAAAGGATGTCCAGTTCATGGGCTGCAATGTGTCCCATACAAGGGATATGTGAAAGTATGTTATGTATTTCAAAATTTAACATGAAAAATACTGTATGTTTTCTCTGTTTCGGTACTACTAAATGATTTTAACTATTTCCCTAGAACTTTATGACAGTATTCTCATGTTTTTGTACCATTGTCCACTTCATGGAAATAAGTGTCCATAACAAGGGTAACATCCAATGAAATGGATATTTTATAAAATAAACTTAGACTTATTTTTTCGAGAGACTAGCTTTTCTTTTTCTAGCTTTTCCTGAAAAAGTGAATCCACAAACCTTATACTCATATTATGACGGTACAATTTGAATCTTTTTCATTTGAAATAAAATATTTCACACCAAAACTAATTGATTTGTCCGTTTCAAGGGAACTCTCCCTATTTCGGCAGCAAAAGCCTGAACAAATTCTTTCCAATTTTCTAATTCCGATAAAAATGTAAAATTACAAATTAGAGTTTGTCATTTCGAAGATTATCGACCTGAATTGATTTCTAAATGCTTTTTTCAATTATCTAATTTTCCCAGAAACAAGGCGGTGTAATTTTTCTATTTAATTGGACGCCATGAAGTAGAAAACTACGTTAAGCGATTCCATCACAGAGATTCGATAGATACCCAGTGAATGAAAGAGTGTTCAAAATCGTCCTTTGAGAGTCCTTCCTGGACATGATAAGAAATAAGGATTTTATCTGAACATCGTTACAAATTGGCGGAGGTTCCTGTTTCTATTAAAATGATCTATTTTTTCTATCCTGAACAGAACATTAGGAAAAGATGTATGTTACGTTGGGAGAATCCTATACATACACAGATATATACAGGTAAAGCTAATAAAAGCGTGATGAAAAGAAAAACACGAAATCAAAATCGAATGAATATCCCTACCCTGGACTGCAGAAACATCATGAAGAGCAGTACTGATCCCATAAAATTTTCGCAGTGGGCATTGTGTTTCAATCGACTAGGTTTGACTCACTGAACACAAATCGGTAGTCAAATTCAGTTATGTTATGTCCGTCCAATCGTAAACACGAACGAATAAGTGTATACAGGGTGAGTCTTTGACTTGTACATATATTTCAACTGAAGATTCTTGAGGTCAAAAGAAACCTTTTTTTTGTTTTCCATTTTTCCGAATTCGGCTCTGTTAAAAAGATATAGCCATTTGAAAAAAAAAACATGTGGCTGAGTACGTGCCTGAAAACATTCTCTGGAACCAATGCAAAGTTCATATTTCTCGATTAAAATTAAGTTGGTATATTTGGGGGAACTCAACTACTAACCTTATTTGACTAAGAATGTGGAAAACACGATATTTCTTAAAAAAAACACTCAGTTTGGTCCGATTATATCGGCAATTGAAAAGCCATATTTCTCCTATATAATTGAGTTCCTTCTTCGATTTTCCTAAAGATTAGTCTGTAAACACTAAATCCTCCTCGATATCCCAAAAATATTTTATGAATGATGGTTTTAAATTCAATTTATAATTTTGATCAAGCTATAACCGATTCAAATCGATGTTAATGAAATCTTCTGTCAGAGACAAACCTTCTGTGGAAAATTCACAGAACTTGAATGTGTTGTATGTTGCCAGTTTCAGCAATATTCTTGAAACTAGGAAATTGATTTTTCTGATTGCATTACTAGATAAATATCTATGAATTCGACCATAGATCACCTTCCTTAACATTAGGAATCGACCCTTGGACTAAGAATCGACCTATCTCAAACGACTCAAATTACTACCACTATTCCGTTCTTATACTTCACATGCACAGACCACAGGTCTGTGTCACATGTATGTGTCACATGTCTGAGGTAGTTCAGACGGTTCAGCGTAGTTCGGTCACATAGCGTATGACGTGAGATTTCTATGGTTTGGAGGTTAGAAATTAAAATTCTTTCAACGAGAGAATACGTTATGTTGATGTTTGTGACGAATTATTATTTAAATTTGAATAATGAAATGAGTAGCTAGAAATTATGATGTATTTCTGCCGGAGCCCGAAACTGATGGAATAAACTAGGTGCATATTTTAGAGGACGAGATATCTCTATAGTCAATTTATTCACAGAATTGGATTGATTCATTGAATGAAATAAGGGTCCAAATATCAATATCGAACAAAAAATGAGTTGAACTGTTGAACACATGAGTCAGGAGATCTCTCTTTGAAGCAAATCACTGCTGATAGACGGTAAAGTAAAAAATATCGAAATTTTATATGACATAACCAACGTTTTCCCATCATAGAGATTTAGATACTTAATAGGTCAGTGATTTCCAAATGAAAATTCGACAAACATTCTGACAACGTTGTTAACTTTTAATTCGACTACAGAGTACTGACACATCTTCGATTCGGTGATATTTACAAGGCAGGAAAGTACTCAGATTATTCTCGAGATTTATGATTTTCTCGTCAAATTTTATCGGGTAAAATTGGGAATTACTCGAGAACTACGCGTTTTATTGAAAAAACTAAAGAATGATTTTATTTTCCAAACCGATTGCTCCTTTCGAAAATAGGAATCATTCTACTTTTTCACGTGGTTTTATAGTATTTTTGCGCGAATTTATGAGTTGGCTAGCTGCAACTTTCATACCGGAGGGAATATTGAATAAGTTTTGATTTGGGAATATGCATCATGATAGGAATGAATATTTCACCAAAATTCAGTTCATTTGAAATAACGGTTCCGAAGATATGAACAGAAAAGTGTTTTTTTCGTGGATTTTCGACACCCTGTATATTCCAAACGAAACCGAATTTTAAAAAATGGCATAGGAAAAAAGTGTTTGGTTTGATGGGAGGAATCTACAGTTAAAATATATGTACAAGTCAAAGACTCACCCTGTATATAGACTTTCAGGGTAGGTTCGAATCGCAAATACCTCGCAAGAGTAAAAATATGACCGTCCGAAATTTTGATTGCCTGATAATCTCCAAATATCATATTCGATTGGCAGGGAATTATGGATTAAGATGGAGAATGATGTACCCAAACTACATGCAAATTTCGCCCAGGGGCGCTATTCTTGACATCATTCACAATTCTGCGTCTACGCAGGTCTGCAAAGGGCCAATTTGCGAATACTTCATAAAAATGCGATTCTGGGCAACCCTTCGCGAAATCATTCGCATGTTCAGATGATTTTGACAACAGAGCAATTTAAAGAAAACAAACTCTACGGTCGAAGAAGAAAACAGCTGTTTTTGTTGTAGACAGAGCCTTGTTAAAGAGGTTGATAATATTTAAACGTCAGGTAAGTGCATTTTGATGATACTTTGAAATAGAAAATAGCGTTTTAAGACTAGTTTTATCGAACAATTGTGAGTATTGGTTCTTCGAGAATGGTGTGAATTAGTTGAATGTTCTTCAAAGTTGTAAGAAGATTACCAGTTTGAATATATTGAACAATCGCACGCGATTTAATAGAATTAATTTTTAACAGATAAGTATATTTCTCCCAATATAAATTTTGTAACCCCCAGAGGCAAAAAACTGGAAAGCTACAAAAACCTATTAAATACAAAAGATAAAATTCATACCATAACTCTGCTTGTTATGCTCAAATCTGTAGACCTCCTTTGTCCAATTATAGATGTAAGTTTATAAAATTAACGTCAATTCTATTTGAACTTACGTCTACTTTGACGCTAACTGTCATACGTACCTTTTTGCGAACGGCAATGTCCACTAGTTGAAAAACCTATAATCGCGCAGGCTTCGAACGATCAAGAATACCCATAGAAAGTTGCTAAGTCTGAAAATATGATCTTCGGAGCGAGCAAGAGTATTTGTGACGTCATCACATTTGTTGTGGAGCGAAAATATTAAAAGAACGCTCATAGAGCAAGGCCTGTCAAAGAATTCAACCACCGATGAGGGCGCTGCTGACTGTAAACAAACATTGAGACCAACCCGACAACCTATTCTAAAACTACGTTGTTTTGATATGCAAAACAGATTATTTTAAGTATTTCTCTTTGATCTGGTTATGATTTAGAGAAGAATTTCTAGCTATCTCGTGAAGATAATGTGAAAAATTTCAGTGAATTAATGTAATAATAACCGTGTAATGTCGAGTTTATAGAATTCCAAGAGGATATTGTTTAGATAGAAGCATCGCCACAGATTATATAGGGCTAAGTATCATTTAATTTTTCATTGATTTCAATTCAATACGTGGTTTGTATCGACGTTCATCATTAATATCCGAATTTTGTATTCTTTTGACATTTTCTTTCTATATCAATAAATTTTTAATGGGAACTGTGCGTATAAAAAATATAATTTAATACTTTGAATTCAATTTTGTATCCCACATCTGTGGAATTTTATCATTACATATCTCTATATCAAACAAACAATATCAGGAATTGGAGAATTTAATTCTCCTTAGCGAATCTCTTCAAGCCAACGTTTCGAAACAAGGCTGTTCCTTTCTCAAGGCTAGAAAATACAAGACATTTAGATAGAAACAGACACAAAATAAAATACGCTAAAATTATACCTCTCGAAATTTCCGGATCATGGAGATATTCAAAAATTGATTGTCTTTGCTAGAGCACATCGAATTCAACAAGCGGTATGGTAATAAAATCATATTATAAAATGATCCACATAAGGTGAGACGTTCCTGTCTCATTAATCAACACAGAAAGAGGTCATTTCATGTCAACAACATAGAATATTATTGAAAAAGGGACATAAAATAAACAAGTAGTCAATCTCAATGTAATAATGGTCAAGCGAGGGGCAGATGTAATGTGTACCATGCACAAGTCAGTTATATGTTTTGTTAAAAAATTGAATACAAAAATATGAACATAATCGCCTAATTCCTGATCTTGTTTGTTTTATTTTAACTACGTTATGGATGAGGAAAACATTAATGTCTATATCAAACGTTTTCACATCATGCAGATTTTAGTCTTGACACAATGTTGAAAAACATTCTGACAACATTGTCAACTTGTGAATCCAGGGAAGCATCCAGATTAGTTTTATGATTTTTTATTTTTTCGTCATATTTTATCGGGTAAAATTGGAAATAATTCTACAACGACGCGTTTAAAAAAAAACATAAGAATACTTCTATTTTTTTAAATGATTGATTCTTTCAAAAGTATTAACCTTATATCTTTTTCAAGTGGTTTTATAGTATTGTTGCGTGGATTTATGAGTCGGTTACGCTGTAACTTTTATACCAGGAGAATGATTGAAGTGTTGATTGAGGAATATGCACCATGAATAGAGTAAACAATCAATAAAATTCAGTTCATTCAAAATAACGGTTTCGAACAGAAAAGTGTTTTTTTAATGGGTTTTCGAAACGAAAACGAATTTTTGAAAATAGTATAGGAAAAGAGTGTTTCGTTTGATGAGAGGAGTCTACAGTTAAAATATATGTACAAGTCAAAAAGTCACCCTGCATATGCATCATTTTTGAGCGCTCGTTCCACTCAAACGAGGACTATATCATTTCGTCACGATCGATGTTTTTATCGAATGTGGAGCCTGGAAAGGTTTCAATCGACTATGCCGAACCCACTGATCACGATTCCGTGGTCAAGTTCAATTCTGTCGGTCCCTCCGTCAATACGATAAGTCTCGAACGGATAAGCCAAGGGACTCAAAATTTTCACAGTGGGTTCGAATGCCGGGGTTCAATTTGTTAAGGGGCAAAACTCGACCAGAAGTAACATAAATATGGTCGTTCGAAATTTGGTTTTACGATAAATTCATAACTGATAGAGAACGACGTATTCAAGCTATACACGCCACATTCTGTCCAGAACCAGATGAAATTCTAGCGAATATCATCAGGTATGGGATAGTGGAGGATTTATTTGATAGACTGATTTTTTCAAAATGATTGATTATTCAATACTTTTGAATTTATTTTTCACGAGGTGCATCGAATTCGAATTAAATTCATATTGGTTCACATGAATAATGAGTCCGCACAATTCCATCTATTAATATTCATCATCATAAAAAATGTCCATGAATTATTACTACTATATTAGTATCAGCTCTCCGAATATTATTCAACATACACAGATTGATAACGGCCAAGAGTTATGTTAACAACTCTGATATTGAGATAATGATCGAACAGTAATTGATGTATTGCGATAATATTGGATAATCTGTCGTAATAATGGTAAATATTGTGAAATCAATCAGAAGTCCGCTCATATTTGGGGCAAAATAATCAAATAACTCGTCGACTAGTCAGTCACCTATCGGCTGTGGAGAAACCGAGCAACGTTCTTTGTAGTCGATTTCATATAAATGAAGAAATTGAATTCACTAGTACAGGCCGACGACTTCGTTCGCACTGATATTCTTTTATGCAAATGAACAACCCCTCAAAGATCTGAAATGATTTATAGGGGATGAAATCGTGGCTATATTGAACCTTATTCATGGGAGAAGTGAATGAAACCCAGAATTTTGTGGCCGTTTCGGACATTTATTGTTTAATATTGATCTCAATTCATTTCAGATCTTAAAAAATTTGAAAACATTGAACTCTCCATCAGAATTGATATCTAAAAAATTTTCCCGAACACATTAAAACACACCCACAGGATATAAATACTGAATATGCAAGTCGCCAATTTGACGTCTGTTAGCTTTCGCGATCGATAAGCTACAATTGATTGTGATCAATATTATACAGTATGTATGAACTGGATAAATTCTCAAGATTACGCAATTTTTCAATAGCTACACGTAGAATATCGGGCCTTATTTACGGGTAATATGGAACTTAATCCAAACGTACACACAATCTTTTACCTACAATCAGAGAATCAACGAAAAGAAAATAAGAGCCGGTAGTTGATCCACAACAGTCTTCTTTCTTCCATCTTTGTATTCGTTAATTAGGATGTTATTTATTTTACTCAAATTTCTTCTTCTTTTGTCGACAGTATCGTTGGCTTTTATACAGGGTGAGTCTTTGAACTGTCCATATATTTTTACTGTAGATTGAGGCCAAGAGTAATCTTTTTTCGATTTTTTCGAATTAGACTCTGATGAAAAGATATCGCCAAAAAAATCGAGCCAAATACGTGCATGATACGATTATCTGGTATGAATCTCTTGGATTATTTTTGTCGATTGGAAATTTATTTAGGGAATACACAAGTACTAACCTTATTGAAGTAAAAATGTTACAAATACGATATTTTAATCAAAACGCCATATTTCCCCCACGAAAATAAGTTTCTTCTTCAATTTTCCTGAATAATAACTAATTCGAGTAAACAGTTTGTAGTGGTGACTTGAGAGGCTTATTGGTCGGTAGTTCTCTAGTTATGCCGTATCTCCTTTTTTGTGGATCAGGATCACAAAGGAATTATGCACATTTTTTGGGACTTTGCCATTGAATAGACAGAGGTTAAAAAGCTCTTTTACTTTAAGCAGTCCTATTTTTATTGCGTCTGTTACTACGTTATCTTCCCCTGGCGTTTTATTATTTTTTGTGTTTCTTAATGCCAACTCTATTTCCTCTATGGTTATATCAGGAAGCTCTTCTGATCCCTGGTTAACAAGTTCACAATGCCCGCTCTGGATGTCAGAATCTCGGGTTCAGGATTTTCTTCATCACTATCATATTGATTCTTGTAAAGCAGTCTATAGAATTCCTCCACTATATTCAATATTTCCTTTCTATTGGTCGTAAGTTCTCCGGCTTTGTTTCTCATTTTGCATACTTCTCTCCTTCCATTCGTGAGTTTTCTCTGGAATAGGGGAGAGTGGGGCAAGACGGGGTTCCGGGGTTAGATGGGGTAGATGAAGTTTTGCTCGGTTAACGGAAAATTATTTTTTATAATACCTTCAAAGGAGTTTATTTTTTAATGCTGAAATTTATTCACTTGTTATTTAAAATTACATCTTTCAAAGTTTAATTCATGAATCTGAGTTCTTTATTATTTTATTCATCTCTAAATGTTAAGTACCCCATCATACCTCACTCTCCCCTCCCTTCAGACTTTTGTTATTCTCTATGATTTTTTCAATTTCCTTCACTTTGTATCTCCTTGCGTCTCTTGTTATTGCTGTGAAGATTTGTCTGTTTATTTCTCTCATCTCCTCCTCCGTGGTGGCTTCCTCACTTCTCCTGTTTCTTCTTTCCTGCATTAGTTCGGATAATACTTGCACTATTATTTGTAATTATCTCATGTGAACATATTCATCACCATTAAATTAATGTATGCATGTATGCAACAACGTTATTTAGGGACCTCATAAGGTTTCTGAATATTATTTCATACAGAATTTGCTATGGTTGTATGATCTATTTATATATACAGTGTTAGCCATATATAGCGCTATATAAAGAGCTCGAGGTAATAACTCCCCCTTCAGAATTATTGTAAGAGAACATTTATCTAGGTTTGTTTAGTGATTTTTCGGCCACTAGAACAAGTGTGCTGGATGTGAATATTAAATCACTTGGCGCTCCTTTAATATTTTCGTTTTTGTATAACCCACTTTTATCTTCAACTGAGCTTTAGGACAATCCAGCACGTAAGTAAGATTTTTGGTCCTTATATAGGGCTTGTTCGGACTAGGCCAGTAGATTAGTCGAGTAGCGAATGATTTTGTAATTTCCCGTGTGCGAACGCCAGCAAGCGAGTCGAGTAGAGTCACAGAATGATGTACCTACTACCTTATACTGTCTTTGATAATGTGGTAGAGTAGTCAGTGGGCGAATCGACTCTTCACTCGACTAAAATACTGGCCTAGTCCGAAGAAGCCTTTAGCGCTACTTTAGAATTTTATAGCGTAGCATCATATACACTCATATGTAGTTGTAATTTTCTTACGTTTTCCAATATCTTTATATAGCTAATACTATTGAATAATTATTATTACAATCATGATTGATGATTTTTGGATTTGATTTCTTGTTTTTTTTAGGTATTATGTTTTCGTCATAAGGAATTGATGAATCTACGAGAAAAAAATATTTCTTGACCAGAACTTGGTAATAATATCTATTCTGTTACCTCCCATATTCGTTTGAATTCGCGTACGCCAAAGTATGACGATAGTTTCTTCATCATGAAATCTCGCTTTAGGTGAAAAACTTGCTAGGGCCACCCCTGCTTCTGCCAAATCCACGAACCTGATTCAGAAATATGAGGTTGCAAACTTCTTGCGAGTGATAATATTCAGGCTCTTAATGGAGGTCGTTTTTATCGTAAACGAATAAGGCTGATTATAATCCAAGAAGTAACGAGAAATTCAATTTGGCAACTTCTTGGATAGTTAGGTTCGATCGTGTGGAAATATAGGGCAAGAGTTTGGAGATTTCGAGCTGTTGCTAGTTGGTCGTTTGCTGCCGGAGTCTGGGATTAATCCGGAGTATGATTAATTGCTGCGTCTCCTCTTGTAATGCGACTAGGAGATGCACTCTCAAGTTTATGGAAATAAAGAGATTTGGAACTTTCGTCCAGTAATGAGCATTTGATACCTATAACTCTTATCCAAGTAGAGTAGAAGTTACGAAGAATTCGACTACTTAAGCGAGTTAGAATCCAAACAGGGCGATTTCAAAAACTTGCCAACGGCACATTCTAGAAGTTATAAGATGCACGAAAAAAAAATACAATAAGTTATTTTTCATGCACTTCTAAAATATGGGTATCAAATGAAAGGGCTTGTTGAGAGTAACTCGAAAAATAATGTTGACGTAATTCTAGATCCAATATGGCGAAACATCCACGATGGCGGAATAGTTATTTTTTATGCACTTCTGCAATATGGGTATCAAATGAAAGGGCTTGCCGAGAATATTTAGGAATAACTAAGAGGTAAAAAATAAATTAAAAGCAAAAAAAAACCTTCTCAAAAAAGCTTTCATTTAAATTCTCCAAAAAAAATTTAAAATTTTCCTTCAATATACAAACACAAGTAAATCGCGCGACAAGCTTTTATGATCATATAAAGTTTGTATAATGAAGTTATAAGTTGATAGTTGAAATTTTGAAGGAAAACTTTATTTTCTTCTTTATGGAGCATTTGAATAAAAGCTTTCTTCGAAAAGTTTTTTTGCTTTCAATTTATTTCAATTATTTATACCTAATCATGTCTGATCGATTGTTAATCATCCTCATTTGAATTATGATTAATGATTTTTGAAATAGTACACAACTTCGAGAAATGTAAAATTCCATAGCGCCAAATTCCACTGATTTCTGGAAACTAGTGCGAAAGAAGAATTCACCTGTACAATCCTTTTTATCCAATAATCTATCTCTTTTTTTTCGTCGACATAGGTACGGCAACATTCATTGGTGGGTATTCACTTTCGTTCAAAATCATAATCAAAGTTCATTTAACATCTGAGATTTAATCGACTTCAAAAAGTTTACTGTCATGAACAAAAGATATTGCTTGACATTCACGCTTTCAAATCATGTATTACAAGTAGGGGGTAACCATTTTAATTTCTGTTTTTGGGGTGGCTTAAGCGCAGTCCTGATCGTCGAAAAACGGTGAATGGCAAACGTTATCATACTATGATAACACAGTTTCTTATGCCTCTTTTGGAAGCTATTGATCTTGACATGTGGTTTCAGTAGGACGATGCCACATGTCATACCGCCCGTGAAACATTGCCGATTTCCACGATTCCAATATTTCCCTATACCTACCTGTTGCCGTTTTCGAAATATAAATTAATTTCAATTTTTTCCACCGAAAATCATGACCTCTAAAAATGCAGATAACTTCGGGTTGAGAGACACTATGTCATTGAAATTTGGTTCGGAGTTAGGTGATACATGAATTCTTCAAACACATCAGCCTGATCTACGTTACTTCAATACAGGGTGGTAAAAAATACAGTCTTTTTCGTTTGCTTGAAAAAGTGACTGAAAGTTGTTTATTTCAAATGGAACGCCCTGTATATTATTAGAAATTCAGAAAGCTGAGAAAATTTGCTTTCATTCTATGTATATCATGCCTATACCTAGCTAGTCAAATTTCGGACTTATGAGCATTTATTTGTCAAAATGTCCCTTTAGGATGGTATTCCCATTTTGTATTTGGTAGACAGGCCATGATTACTATTTGATAGTACCTTGTGACATTCTCCTAATAATGAAGGCATCAAGAAACTTGGATGTCAAACTATTCATATGAATTATCATTAAAAAGTAGAACAATCATGTCGAATATTCCAAAGTATGTTCGAATCGCTGGCCGTTCACTTCCAAGCACTTCAAAATGCGGGTTTTGACTGCTTTCGTTGGCGTCGGCAGATCGTATTCCTTTGAAATCCAAATCTTCAAATGCCTTGGGTAATCCTTTCCAACAATTACTCCCCTCGAATGCACGGGTGTTTTGTAAACTTTTTCTTTCAGCATTCCCCTTCTCCACAGATAAAAATCTAATGGACTAAGATCGGTAATCTTGCTGGCCAATTCCATGGTCCCAAGCGCCTTATCCACCGATCGTCAAAAAGTCTCTCCAGCTAATAATAATAAAAAGATTCATGAGCACTTCGTCCGAATAGTTTTGTCCATCGTTTCGAGGGTATTTGCAACTTCTGAAATGACGAAAATGTTTAAATTCAAGTTTTTTGGTGCCTTTATTATTAGGAGAATGTCACAAGGTACTGTGGAATAGTAATCATGGCCTGCATACCAAATACCGAAAGGAAATACCATCCTGAAGGGACATTTTGACAAATAAATGCTCATAAGTCCGAAATTTGACTAGTTGGGTATAGGCATGATATACATAGAATAGTTGCAAATTTCATCAGCTTTCTGAATTTTCAATAATATACAGGGCGATCCATTTGAAATAAACAACTTGCAGTCACTTTTTCAAGCAAACGAAAAAGAGTGTAATTTTTACCAACCTGTATTGAAGTAACGTGGATCAGGCTGATGTGTTGGAAGCATTCATGTATCACCTAACTCCAAACCAAATTTCAATGCCAAAGTGTCTCTTAACCCGAAGTTATCAGCATTTTTATAGGTTTATAGGTTGAAATTAATTTATATTTCGAAAACGGCGACAGATAGGTATAGGGAAATGTAAAGAAAAGTTGTCGAGCAGTGGTTAGAAATTCCAAAAATAATATAATATACTAGGTGTTCCATTTGAAAAAGCGAAGTTGCTACTACTTTCTAATGGAAGTGGCAACACCGCATTGACGAAAATATTTTAGTTGGGTATAGAAGGTCCGATAATGCACTCATGCAAATTTTCAAACCGATCCGATATCTGGTTCACCAGAAACGTCTAATATGCCATCCACCGTGAATCACCCTGTATATAAGTCTACGGAATCTAGTCAGGGAAGTCCAAAAGCTGATGTGGATTACTTTTTGGTTATGCTGATATTTGACAAAAAAAAAGTTTTCAGAAAGCTGACTCAGCATCTAGTTCGATCATTCCTAATTTTTTTTTTTAATGTTGTGGTTTTCACGAAAGGGAATATCCTGTAATGTTCAGAGAACATCGTGAGAACCAAGGGCAAGCAGGTAGGAATTGGTGTTCTTCTTGAATTTCTGGAGGTTATATGCCTCGGGGAACACCTCCCTAGGCAATGTGTTCCAAAGCCTCGCTGTTCGTTGGATGAACGAGTCTTTGAAGAGAGATGTTCTGCAGGTCTCCAAAGTTACCACGAAGGGGTGTGAAGACTTAACTTGACGGGTTAGTCTGGAAGGGACTGCCAGAGGGGGAACGATTGCTGATAATTCAGAAGAGCATCGCCCATGGAAATACCTATAAAATAGAGACAGATCGCCCACTTTTCTACGGTGTTCCAGAGAAGTGAGCGAGCTTGTAAGCGATGCATCACCGACGAGACGAATTGCCCTTTTTTGTACGGAATCCAAGAGTGTTAGGGTGTGTTTAGGTGCAGCACTCCAAATATGGGAACAGTATTCCAGGACAGGTCGAATCTGTGCCTTATAGATCATAAGCAGCTGACCTGAGGTGAAATAGCTCCTGGCACGAGACAGAAAACCAAGTTTTTGGGATGCACTTTTAGCAATGGATCTCACGTGATTCTCCCAGGAAAGGTTACTGCCGACACTAATGCCAAGCATCGAAATGGATGACTTCAATGGTATGGTCACTCCTGACAATTTTATGCTGGGCACAGTAAGATCGGATTTTCTAGAGAAAAGACATGCTTGTGTTTTGTTTGCGTTGAATTCTACCAGGTTATTAGATCCCCATTCAAGGATTGCTGCCAAGTCCATATTTATGTTGTTAACATTTCTTCCTCGTTCGTTTTTGATTTGGCGGGCTGGTATCGGAGCCCTAGAAAAAAAGGGGGTATGGAGGGTACTATCATCCGCGAAGCTGTGCACTGGACACGAAGTTGCTTCCAGCAAATCGTTGATGTGCAGTAGAAATAGTGTTGGAGCCAGAATTGATCCCTGCGGAACACCAGCATTTATGGGTAGAGAGTCCATCGACCACCACATGGAGAGATCTGTTTGAGAGAAAACTAGCTATCAGAGAACACAGCTTTGGGGGCACGCCATAAGATGGAAGCTTGGCGAGGAGTCCCTGATGCCAGACTCGATCGAATGCCTTGGAGATATCCAGTGCTACGGCTAGGGTTTCACCATATTTCTCGGTAGAAAGCTGCCATATATGTGAGACGTAAGCGAGCAAGTCACCAGTGGATCTCTGATGACGGAAACCATATTGTCTATCGTTGATAATTCCTGAGTGTTCCAGATGTTTCATGAGCTCGAAGTTGATGGCTTTTTCCATGACCTTTGAAATAATAGATAACAGAGCGATAGGTCTGTAGTTGCTAGGTAGGGTCTTTTTGCCTTTTTTAGGTACTGGTTGTACTCTTGCGGTTTTCCAATTGGATGGAAAAACACCCAATTTGTAAGAGTGGTGGAACAATTTGCAGAGGACAGGTGTTAGTTCGGGAGCACATTTTTTGAGAACAATCGGTGGGATTCCGTCGGATCCACTGGCTTTGTTGGTGTTGAGACCCAACAGAATCTTTCTGATAGTACGTGGGCGAAAGGTTATCTCGGGCATATGGCTATCAATGGATGTAATATTCGGGGGTTGTTTTCCAGATGAGTCTAGAGTGGAATTTTCAGCGAACAAATGCGCAAAGATGTTGGCTTTTTCCAGGGCAGTCGTTGCTAGTGTTCCATCTTCCTTGGTTAGAGGGGGAAACGAGCTGGAAGTGAAGTTTCTTCCTACAGCTTTGGCGAAGGACCAAAATGAACGGGATCCGTTAGGGCATTCAACAAGTCTAGATCTTATTTTGGCATTGTGAGCATATTTTGAAGATTTGATTGTCTCATTGCATATGCCTCTAGCCTCCACATATTCTGCTCTAGTCTTAGGGCCTGGATTTTTTTGCCATCGATGGTATGCTGCCTGTTTGGAAGCTACAGCTTTAGAGCAGTTCTTGTTAAACCAGGTCTTATCGGATAATGTTCTTCTTGCTGTGTTCGGTATGTAAGTTTGCATCCCCAACATAATTATTTCAGAAATTGTCTCAGCACATTCTGTTGGATCTACTGAGGAGAAACAAGCTCTCTTTTCCATGGGAACGCTGAGAAAAACATACGAAGCCCTTCCCAGTCGGCCGATTTGTAATGCCACATGAGACGGGGTGGTATTGTGCTGCTTGATGGTACATGAAAAGAGCAAGTTGTGGAGATTAGGGTGTGGTCGGAGTTTCCAAGTGGGGCGCAAACTTCTATTCTATATGGATCAGGATTGGTGGTGAGAAAGAGATCCAGTATATTGGCAGAGTGGTTGTTGACATCTGGGATGCGAGTTGGTAGCTCGACCAGTTGTTCTAGGCCATGAGTGATGGCGAAGGCCTCAGCTTGACGACCTGCATCATCTGTTTTGTTGGAGAATTTGAGCCAGGCTGCGTTGTGAACATTGAAGTCTCCCATGATTATGACTTCAGCTGCTGGGTGGTTCTCGTGGATAAAATCCAGTTTGAGTGATAAAAACTCAAAAAGGCTCATATATGACGGTTCATTTGGCGACAGGTAAAGGCAGCAGAGGAACTTGGTCAGTTTGGTATTGGCTAGCTTGAACCACATCACATCGAAATCTTTCGGTTCCAAACTCTCTACACGCTGGCATGAAAGATTAGCCTTGGCATAGAGGCAGACTCCACCTTTGAACCTGAATCGAGAATGGAGTTCGTAACCAGGACAGAGCATATGGACATTGTTGGTGGACGAGTTCACTTGTGTTTCCGTGAGCGCCAGAATATCTGGTTGTTCCGTCTGTAGGTGATGGGGGACGTTATTGATGTTCTTGTTGAGTCCGCGGATGTTACAAAAGTTAATCTTCAGAGATGAGTCCCCTCGAGTACCTCTCGCCCGGAAATCCGAATGGAGAGGTATTTTGCTTCCGGAATGTTTTACTCTAGGAGACTTCATCATCTTTATGCATAAAATGTGGTGGGGAGGTGGGAATAGGGGGAAAGGGAAGACCGGAAAGTATCGACCGAACACTGAAACATGGAGTGATCCAATTCACAGCACACAAAGTCGATATGGTGGTATTTCACCGGGCGATGAGACCATCTACCACCTATGGTTATCCTTTTAGTCGCCTTTTACGACAGGCAGGATTTACCCTGGGGTTATTCTAGAGCCGCCCCCATTATCTGATAGACCTATCTTGATGACTTTCTTTACTGTGTACAGGGTGGCCAGATTTCGATGATTTAGTACTACAACTCCTAAACTATAAAAGATAGAGAAAAAGTTAGGTACATGTCATGTTCTCTTTTTTCGAGAAACAGAAATTGCTAAAAACCCCAAGTTGCTACAGCGTCTTGTTTCCGAGCTACAGGGCGATTTTGTTATTTGGTCCATTATTATAATTGGCTATAACTTCCATATTATGGGATCTACGCTCTTGAAATAAACACATCTTTTTTTTTAACTGCTTTTCATCGGTACTATTGGATTTTTTGTATCTGTTCAAATTTCGGAGCTATAACAAAAAAAAATTTTTACAAATGGAAACCATAGTGGAAAATGTTATTTCCAAATTGATCTTCCTTCAACGATTTCAAAAATATATATCATGATATACTTTCGAGTCCACTGTATATCGAAAATTGAGAAAAAATACTTTTCGATCAACAAAATCCTAGCAGGCTCTGATTCACTTCCTTCACTTGTCGAATTCAGTTTCATCATTGTTATATTGTCTGGCGATTCTAAAATTCTTATTTATAACACATCATGCCTTACGAGAAATATTGAAAATATAATATGACAGAATGTTTTATACAAGCAAATTATGACGCTGATAATGCATCTCAAATATATTTTGATAGATATCCTGAAAGAACTCAGCCGCAGAAAAGTATATTCACAAGGCTTGAGAATAATCTAATGGCTTTTGTTTCATCTAAGTATTTAAATACTAGAATCAACAAGTTCGGTCTGAGTAATAATAAAGCTAATATTTCCTGAATCAATTTGGCGGCTTACAATGATTGTGAGATATCGAATTCGATGACCTTATGAGAACTTTAGAAGCGGCAGACGATACAATAATGATGAAACTGAATTGAATTTGACAAGTGAAAATAAATAAGACATGGAATTCTATGACCGCCTCAGTTTTGAAGGAAGAAATTCAAAGCCTGCTTGGATTTTGTTGAGCGAAAACTGTTCTTTCGCAATTGTCGATATACAGTGAACTCGGAAGTATATCATGATATATATTTTTGAAATCCTTGAAGAAAGATCAATTTGGATACATCATTTCCCACTATGGTTTCCATTTGAAAAAAAAAATTTGTTATAGCTCCGAAATTTGGGCAGATACAAAAATCCAATAGCACTGATGAAAAGCTGTCAAAAAAGTGCCCCAAAGATGTGTTTATTTCAATAGCGTAGATCCCATAATATGGAAGTTATAGCCAATTATAATAATGGACCAAATAACAAAATCGCCCTGTAGCTCGGAAACAAGACGCTGTAGCAACTTGGGGTTTTCAGCAATTTCTGTTTCTCGGAAAAAGAGAACATGACATGAAGAGAAAAAGTAAGATACAACAAAGGGACTTAAGGGAAGGAGCTAATTTAATATATTCCATAACAGCGTTATCATCCACATAAAGAAGAAATATCACAGAAAAAAAATTATTTCTTGTGATAGCTGAGTTTGTCACTATCATCCTATAACAGGGGTCATTAAAAAGGTTATCCCATTACTATGTTTCAGAAAGCAAACGATATGCTGGCAGTCTTCATGTTATCTTAGATCCTCGTAGTTGTTATTTAAGTGCATTTAATTTTGAGCCCCCTGTACAATTGATAGAGAAGATTCGTTCAATAAACGTCACCCGTTCAGCTTGGTATAATTTTATTGTTGAAGTTTTAACAAGGTGCGAATTAATTGAAATCTCTAATTGAAGCAAGTGCACTTTCGAAACCATTTCACAGTTTGCCTCAGAACTCACTTCAGGGTCCAGGAATACAAATGGTGAGATAAAGAAGAGGATAATTGGTATAATTGAAAATACAACGAGGTGAAGTTAGTGTTATGTTATCATTAAACGGGGCACTAAATGGGGTAGGATGTTTTCCTCAATTTTCCCGGTTTGAAACTTCCCACCATTATTTTGTGTTCGCTATAAAATTTTATAGCGCTAAATCTGCTCAAGGAAAATGAATGCAACCCTAGGACAAGGGTGTCTGGTTTATATTCCTAAAGTAAACATGGAGTATGTGATGTGAATTGTCTTTTGTTCGCTCTACATCATTTCGCCACGATGTCTGTATCTTTCGAATTTTTAGTCGGGATCTCAAACGATAAGGTTCTACACACTCATGCATGATTGGTGATAAAATTCAATTCTGGCTGTCCAGTCGTATATAAACACCGTAAGTTTCGGTCTATATTTAATGTACAGGATGCACTTCGGTCATGTTTACTAAACCCCTGGTCGAATTTTGCCCGTTAACGAACTTCACCGAGGCATAAGAGTTCCGAACCTAACCTAAATGTCTCATGTCTCTACGTTTCTCCGTTCGAGTGTTATCGTGTTCACAGATTCTTTTGAAAAACACAGTCCATGTCACTCCCACAACTCATACTAATCTAATGACACCCATATGCCAAAATCCATGAAGCCGTTTCAGCATTCGAGATCCGAAATTCAAGTCTTTAGGTTTATCCGTTCAAAAGTTATCTTGTTCACGGACATAATTGAATTTTTAAGTCGGATTCGTGATCTTTGAGTAGAATCAAATCGTTTTGGGCCATTTCTTGCTTAAAATTCAAACTATGCAGACATCTTTACGAATATACTAGGTGTCCACCCGTAATAACGATAATAACGAATAAGATTTTGTGAAAACACTCAGACAGGTCGATTTTTAATGACAGGGGGACATGATATGGGATTTTTATTATTGTTATTTGAACTGGGGTCGTAATGGCCCAGTTCCGGGAATTGCGAACACATAAACCTTTTGTTCACTACCCTACTCATTCATTGAAACCCAAGGAGGTCGTCTATGGTGTTGATTAGAACGACAACATCCCTAGGAGCCTTCGTCGTTACCTCGTGGGTATCCAGGACTGGTTTCTCCATATGAATGGTTCTTAGACCAGCCAGTTCTGGACACTTTCATACCTTGCGTTCAGCTGTTTCTGCCTCTATTCAACATAGTCTACCTTGACTCCCCATACGGTACAAATGATGTTCGTACCGACAGTGCCGTGTCAGCAGACCTACCATCACTCTAAGCTCAGCTCTTGACAGCTTTAAGAGCTTACTGGTGAGATCATCACGAATTTCTTGGACTGAGTAGGTCCAGGAGTGTTTCTTCAGAGGGTTATTCTATTGTTCAACTCCCATTGTTGAACCGCTGCCTTAATTGGTCTTTTCCAAGCCCACAGAAAGGCTCAGGTCCAGCAGGTGTTAAGATTTTGCAATACCATCGGCTTTTTCAATTCCTTCAACACCACAATGCCCTGGCAACCATAGTAGAGTCACTTTATGATTCAAAAGTGTTAAATGCTGATCAGAATCTGCACTGCCAGGCCATACGCAAAGAGATTATTGCTTTCAGAAAATTTCGTTTCAGTATTCTGTATTGCGTTTCATGAATTTATAATAAAAGTTACAGAATGGTTTATACGTTGGAAGAGACGAAGGAAATGTTGAAAATTTATTTCCAGAACAATGACTGTGCTAGGGCTACTGCGAGGATTTTCAATATAAGACATCCTGATAAAATGTTGATCATATATTTATCATTCAGTTGGTACATCAATTTGATATGAAAGGATCAGTTGCAAACTAAAAATAAAATCGCACTCGTATGATCAAGTCGCCGTTATTGGTCAAATAATGCCTGAACGGAAATAATGTGGAAGTGTTGGAAAGTTGTCGCAAGAAACAGGATATTCAAAGGCAAGTGTCCACAGAATATTGAAGCTGGCTAAATTCCATCCTTATAAAATGACACTTGTTCATGAACTGAACGAAGATAATGGTGATCGGAGAATGGAATTTTGCCATATAATTGCGCCAGAAATTATTGCAAATAATGTGTTTTTGTACAACGACTAATTGTCTAATGAATGCACCTTTTTTCTTAACGAAAACATCAACAAACATAATTGTAGGATTTGGTCCGATGAAACTACTCACCTCTCTAGGTAGCAACATTCTCAACACCCACAAAAACTCAACGTTAGGTATTTTGGGAGATCATTTGATTGGTCCTGTGTTCATTACTGTCATAAAAAATCGACCTGTCTGAGTATTTTCACAAATTCTCATTCGTTGTTGAGGTATTGAGGGTGGACACTTTTAAATGAGACACCCTGTCAACTCCTCGTTTGAGTCGATCGGAAACTCAAAGGAAAAAAGATGCGATGAACAAAAATGGTAACAAAAAGTTTCCTGATATTCTAGACGTTGATTTTGTCTTTCTGTATAAGAAAATGTGTTTCGAATTTTTCAGTCTTGATGAAGGCAATTTGATTTGAAAGAACGTCCAATTGCATGGTATGAAGGGATTCCTTAACTAGAGATACAAACGAGAAGGAAACATTTCTTGGATAATTTCAACAGAAAAAGTCCCAAAAACATGGGTTTTCTCATCATAATATTTGCACTTCACAAAATATTCAACTGAAATTTCGCAAAGATATTACAATTTTTGGTTTACGCCATGTGTGACATGCCAATATCGATTGCTATTTTTTTCTGGAACACTCTTCTAGTCTCTTGTTGTTTTATCACATCTGTCATACTGATTCAGAAATAATGATTTTAAAAGATTCCTTTGCAATCGTCAGAAGTATAAAAAGAAATCTAAACTATTCAAGTCTGTAGATTTGGAAGATCATGACTGATGTCCACCCGGTTCAATCCACCTGCTATCATCAGTTTCGTACCCCGTAGCACCCCCTGTATTTCTAAATCGTAAATCAAAACGTTTGCGGTCTCATGTTCATGGGACTTTTCTTCTTCAAATTAAACAAGGAATCTACCATCTCTGTTGGTGATTATCACATTAAGACGAACAATGAGCACCACCCAAAAATTAAATTTTGTTAAGAAATCTTCAACAAATTTGTATGAAGACTGTTCCGTTATGAACGCCAAAGCTCTCAGGATTATATTGCTTTTTCCAACGCATGTCACAGTTTGGGAGCCCCTGGCTCAATACATACAATTTTTGAATGGGAATCCACGAACCGACAATTTTATGAGAAGCATGAGACAAAGAACAAAGATTCAAAAAGCTGAAAAGGCACTCATCGGAAAGCTAGTGCACCTCGGAGTCAACATTCGTTGAATCAACGTCTCGCAATCAACTCGGATAGTAAAGCATACAGCTTCTGAGCCACTCTCGATATTGAATATGCCAGATCCTTTGTACTCGAATAACGTGATCGGAATTTTCAATGCCATTTAGTGGCTCTACGTGTTGTCGTTAGCTGCAATAGGCCTTAGTTGAATCGATGGACTGGTTTTCATTACGGAAACTCTTCTTCCGATATTTCTTTCCTCTTTTTATGTGGCGGAGACTGAGATCATCGCGTCGCGACTACCAAGTTGGCAATTTAGGAATGTGGTGACATCATGCTTCTTGATTTATCAATTGGTCGAACTTCATGGAAGAATTTTCATTCCTTCCATGTAATTTCAAAAGTTTTCGAAATTTTTTCTTTTTAAACTTATCTACACCAAAAAAGGTTCCATAGTTTGCGTTGGAGAGGACCTCCGTTCCACTCCAATTTTCATCGTAGTAGGGTTATGTTGTCCTGAAGAGATCAAAACGAGATCGAAACCTAGGTCGACTTCTACCCGCTTCGATGAGGTTGGAACTTTCGCTGGTTCCCTGGATGATGATTTATGGCAAGTTCGAGTCAGATTCATGTCGGTTGTTCATATTTATATCAATGAACGCGGTGTGTCTGATTAATCGATATTTATTAATTTGTTTTCCTTATGGAAGTAACTTTTATGTTTCTAAAAACAGAAGTTATCGCCAATTTTCGATCACAGTTTTCGACACAAAGTTCGTGACACCCTATGTTGATTTTCATGAAATTCGAAAGATCCACTATCTCCAACTTTGACGTTATGAGAACGGTTTACGCTCAGCATGTTGAGAATGAGAAAAATGGACATAATACTGACCATAAATATTTGACTATTTTTCCGGTTTTCTCTCGATATTTAGAAAACTATCTGAATGAATACCAGGGTTTTAACAGAAATATATTCAGCATCGAATACGAAATCATATCAGGAAGGAACAAATTGAACAAAAATTTTTTGAACGAATTTACATATTTCCACTCCCTGTATAACTGAAAGTGCTTTGGCTCCAAAAATATTTGAGCTCAGTAGAGAATTACGAACAAAATCATAATCTCCATTTTCAGATTTCAAATATATCCAGTTCTCCAGAAACGTCTAGAAGGCACTCGAATTTGGGACCTCCTGTAGATCCTATCATTACGAAATTTCAATTGAAAGTTCAATATGATGATACAATTATACCATACCATGGGAAATTTATGGAATTTCTTTGGATCTGCGGGAGACTGAGTACCTTGTAAGTGAGTGAGAAATAAGTTATGTTATTTTGAAGTCGGCTTCATCTGCGTTATCAATCGAAGAGGCGCAAGTTTTTTTGAACAGCACTTGCACATTCGTAATCAGAACGGCTGACCACAATGGACAGTTGGCAATAAGTTCAAAATTACATAATTTCCTTCATTATCAGTTTTCATATAAATATCTTTCGTGATTTCTTGAGACCGGTTGCATCTCTTCTTTGCAAGACCCTGTATAATTCGGTCTGAGATGAGACCATGGAGAAGCTACTGAAACATCAGTTCAAGGAATCATCAAAATAGAATCTTGAACGACGGAATTAAAAACTTTATGTTTGAGACACCCTGTACATCGAAGCTTATATGTGTTTTCATATGTAGAAGATCTGGCTACTTCAAAGCCAAAATGAACCCAAAGAAAAAACCTCGCCCATAATATAGGACTTTATGTCTGGGCAAACATCTTTTTGACTGCTGTAGACAATAGCTGTCAAATAAATCCCCCATGATCCTAAAACTGTCAAAACTGATATTATAGAAATATTAGAAATTTTCCTGGTTTTGAACCAAATTTCGCGTATAGCTCGAATACGCCATTTTCCATGCTCCTTAATAGTATATTCTAAAACTAGTTGCAGAATGGGCTCCCATTCCAATACGAATGCGAAATTCGAAGTTTTCGAACGCATGAGTATTGGAATTGCATTCTGCAACGAGTATTAGACGATATTTTCTCTATTTCACTCAAATTTTGTGAAATTCAATGAAAAAATTCAAATTATAAGTCCTAGTGACTTTCATATTTTATCTTGGCAGTTGGTGTGAACGTTAGGAAATACGAAAATTGACGTTTCCAAATTGACGTCTGCTGAAATTTTAAAGGATCGGAAGTCATTGCTGACAACCACAAAACGAAAAATGTAACTGAAAACGATGCTGTAATGAATTCATTACAGCACTGTTTTTAGAACTGTAATGAGCTCATTACGATACTGAAATAGAGAAAATTCAATTTTATCACTCACAACATTTGTGATATTCCATTACAGCAAATCTCTACTACAAAAGTTTTCCCATCATAGAGATTTTAGTCCTACTAGGTCTGTGGTTTTCAAATGAGAATTCGACAAAGTTGATTAACATTTTGAGAACATTGTTAACTTGTAGTGCGATCAGAGATTTGATAATTTTTCTGCAATAGGGTGATATTCAAAATCCAGGGAAGCTTCCAGATTATTCTCGAGATTTATGATTTTTAAACCGACTTCCATCGAATGAAATTGGGAATATCTCGAGAGGGTTTTATTAGAAAAACATAGGAGAACTTTTATTCTCTTGAATGATTGGTTCTTTCGGAAATATAAACCGTTCATCTTTTTCAAGTAGTTTTATAGTATTTTTGCGTGTGTTCATAAGTCGGCTATCCTTTCACTTTTATACCAGGGGAAATTTTGAATAAGCGTTGATTAAGGAATATGCACCATGAATAGAGTCAACAATTTGAAATAAAGGTTTCGGGGATATGGAAAGACATGTGTTTTTTCATAGGTTTTAGACACCCTGTATCTTTCAAATAAAATCGAATTGTGAAAAATAATGTAAAAAAATAGTGTTTCGTTTGATGAGAGGAATCTTCACTCAAAATATATGTACGCCCTGTATACGGAAAAATTCTTCTGCCACCCATCAGACCGTTCTCGAAATCTCTTCGGTCAACAAAGCTTGTAGGTTATCAGGATATTTTATCGCTGTGGCTCACACACGTTAATGTAGGTACCTGTCGATAGTTTTTAATAGGTTCATATAATGTGGTACAAATCGGGTTCATTCAATTTGGAATGATTCTTCTTCTTCTTTAGCCCGTTTGCGCCCAGTATTGAGCATAGGCTTCCCTTAACGCTCTCCATCCATCCCTATCCTGTGCGATTCTTATCCACGGTAGTCCTGCTGATCTCTTGATGTCGTCATACCATCGAGTTATTGGTCGACCTCTACTTCTTTTGGAATGATACTTGGTAATAATGCTAATACACGTTACTCTTGTTTCGTTAATTTCAGTAACTGTTCTTACAAAAATGTTCATCTGATGAACATATATCATGCATGAGCGACTATCGTTGCTATCGAAAAAATATGTAACACTAAATAACACGCGATGCAACATTTGTTGGGCACCTTTGTTGCTACGAATTTTACCAAGCGCGGAAAAGCTTCTAATCTAACCTCAGGTTATTATATTTTTGACACTGTGCTATTAATAGTTTTTTGTAATAAAGTAACTTCCAAGACCTCACCGTCACGGATGAGGTAATCATAACAGATTTTGTTTGCCTTCATCGACAATGACAGAATGTTGAGAATGAAACATCGATTGGGGGAGGATATGTTCAACATGCTTACCAAATTGGGTAAGTTTCGTAGAAAATGTTCAACCTCATGAGTCCAACGTCGCGTCGGTTCAGGAGCACTTCAGCTGGAATTAAAAAAGATTATCGAGGGAGAACAGGTGTACGAACAATCTGACTGGGATTCCCATGACATCCGACGGGATCGAACATTGGCCCGATGCCGCAGAGCTGATTTCATCGAGGAAATTGGAAATGAGATTGGGGGAATTCGGTATGCCCTGTTGTTGCAGGACGGCATGACATGAGTAGGTAGGTACGTACACATATTCATAAATTGTATTGTGGAAATAGATCAAACCGGAAACGGAACTAGCAACCAACATATATCGATCATTCCGGTTCAATAAGTATTTATATTGAATGAACGTCGAGTGGATTCAGATATAATTCCTTAAGGAAATTGAAGGTGCACAATAAACTTGTTCGAATTTGGGGGGTGAACATATCAAAAATATAATCATGCTTTGTGAAGAATCAATTATACAGGGTGGATCACCAAAGCTGAAATTTAAATATTTTTTGACGAGTATGAGCCAATTCACCTATGTATGTTACAGCAGTTCTAGTAGATTCAGATATCCACATAAAGTTAGGAGTGGCACTTGCGAAAAAATCGATGCAACCATTTGCATTAATTTTCGAATAATTGTCGCGCAATTTCGTGATATTTCTAGATATTTTGCACCTTTGGCAACAACGCATCCGTTAATGACTTTTTATCTATTGCATTAATTGTCGAATACCTGTCTCCAATTTGTCGTGAGAGAAAAACATTGTTCGCGTACCTATTTAGTTTTTTTTTCTACGAGCTCTGCTAACTATACAGGGTGAGTCTTTGAATTGTACATATATTTTAACTGTAGATTCCTCTCATGAAACGAAACCCTTTTTTCCCATACCATTTTTCAAAATTCGGTTTCGTTTGAAAGATACAGGGTGTCAAAAATCCATGAATTCAACACTATCCTTTACGTATATTCGGAACCGATATTTCGAATGAACTGAATGTACCGAATTTGTGAAATGAAATAATTTTTATTTAAAATGTTGATTTCCGCAATAAATCTGAAAACACTTAATACTTCCGAAATAGTTAAAGATAGGTATAGGACATTGTGCATGAATTGTGTCTAGAATTCTCTGAAGAATTCAAAAAATAAATAATATACAGGGGGTTGCATTTGAAATAAGAAAGTTGGTATTGGCCACGGTCATATGGAACACCCTATATAATATTATTTTCTTGAAAAATACGCGCATTTAAAATTAAAAATCGACTTGTCCGAGCGTTTTTCCCAACACGACCTCATTCATTCGTTATCGAATTTATTCCATTTGGCTGTTACACTCTGTATGTACAGTTGCTATGGTACTACTACTTATTCGGCCTGCATTGAACCAAAAAGCGGGAAAATTGTTTCGAATAATATTTGATACACTGCTGGCATCAGCATAAAAGTAGATGGTTGCTATAGAATTGAATTTTATCATTGAGTTTAAATATACACAGAGACACAGCCCAGTTCAACGATTTGAAGCTAAATTTTGTGTAGTTTCTTCACCGGTTCATAGATGGATAAATGTGTTTCAGAGAAGCGAAATATTTTACTCCCGCATCTGGCGGTAAGTAGCTGAACTATAAGGCAATATTTCCGAAGCCGAATGCGATGACGGTCAGGACCGGCGTAAGAAATATTGGATGTTCAGTATTTCATCACACCTGATTTTTTGGATGCAATAAAACTACAATTATTTTTGATCTTTCATGAATTAAAATACTGATGTATGAAAAAATAAATGCATGAAATTTTTCCTTTATTCACAAGTTTTTATAAATAGATCTTCTATGACTTTTTGAAAATATTTAATTTTTTATTAGCAGTGGAATGCTTCAGTGTCGAGATTCCTTTGGCTTTTTTTTTTCTGTCTCCTGTACAGCTTCACTCTAATCAGTTGTCTCAACAAATGAATCCTGTGCTCTTCACATTCTGGAGTTAACGGAGAGATCCAATCTTTTATAAATTCATGTTTTTTCAATTTTCCCAAAATATACCTTTGAAGTCCTATCTTTTCTGATTTTCTGATCATAATTTTCTTTATTACCAACAGCGCTTTCCTTATCAAATATTTGAATTCGGTTGAGGGAATTCTCAAATGTATGCGTTTATTGCCATAATTGTTGTCTCATGATGTTGTTTGAATGAGAGATACAATGACTGAAAAATTATTTGAGCGGAAAGATACACGAAAATGCCATGTTTTCAAAAGTATTTTCTAATTGTATTCAGTCTGTTGCAAATTATAAATTTGAGGTGTTTACATCAAAAGTTTTTTTCAAGTGGCTAATATCTTTTTAACGAAGTCATATTTGGAAAAATTTAAAGTACTCATTTGACCTCAAGAATCTACAGTTGAAAAAAGTTCCAAGACTCACCCTGTAGTATATATTATACAAGTTATAACGCAGCATGAGTTTATGATTGCGCTCATTTCGATATATCCCAAATGCAAACCGCTATTCCTTTTGATCCTCTTTTCCAGGAAGGCAAGGAAATTGGAATTATCATCAAAACATCCCATCTCTCATTACACCAACCAGTCAGTTCAACAGTTCAAAGAAAGGACTGAATCTGAAGAGCTGATTACCTACAGCAGGAAATGAGCAAATTTCCTTGATTAGAAAAGTTTCTGCCACTAACTTAAATAATGTTAAGCAGCTAAAGCAGCACGACAAAGCCAATCTGTACCACTTTATTCCTGAAGCGAATGTAGAAGCATATACCGGATCTTTTTCTCGGAATTCTTTCCTTCCCCCATTTGCTATGAACTATGTCAGATCTGTTGGTCGGAGATTGTAAATGGAATCACGTCTTGCCGAACACTGAAATAGAACATTGTTCCGGAGAATCCATTCCCAGAATTTCCTCTCGAAGTTCTGTGCACTGCATGAACGTAATGGAATCGTACTCTTTTCGATCGTCGTAATTAATTGAAGACGATTATCTTTCACCTATCAGGATCTTTGTGAGAAGAAATTTCACGAGAGAAACGTCTTCGATAGGACAACAAAGAAATTCATGCAGAGGAAAAATTCAATGTGAACCAATTGAATACTGCAATGGGTGAATAGACCTAATGATATGCCTTTCCAATGAATAATTTCTCATCTGCTCCTCACGCCTTTTCGTAATGGAAAAGATACTCGGAAATTTTTTAATTGATACGAAACGATTTCAGAGATTAATCTCCGAGTTTTAGATGAAAACTTTATATGAAGCCATGTTGACAAACGGTTATTACAAGCTTTTATTTATTTTCACCTGTCCCGGTGTCTGTCTGTCTGTCTTTTTCTATAACCAAATCTTGCAAGTTAAATATGACACACTTCTAATCGTCCGATTGAATTTGAATTTGGCAGGTGTACATAATTCTGGTGACAATACATCATGAAATATTTGTAATAGAAAAAAACAAAATGGTGGAGCCAAAATGACGGATGACTTTTGTAACTATGATCCGATTTCATTCAAAATAAGTATCTGGGGGTCTTCTGGGTTCGCCCATGATGATTCTTCTGTTAAAATCAGAAAATTCAAGATGGCGGCTATATAATGTCCGACGAGTTTTGTAATTATGATCCGATTCTATTCAGAATTAGTATCTGGGTCGGAAATTACGATTCTTCAAAATTGAGCAATTCAAGACAGCGGCTTCAAAATGGTGGATGAGTGTTGTTATTATAAAGATGTTTCATAATAAGTGTGTAGTATATGTATATTGTTAATTATTCAAATTTTTTCGAATTACTCGGTTGTATGCAAAATGTAATCGTCGCGGAGAAATAGTTGCTATGGCTTACTTTTCCCTCCGGCGCCGGCGGCAGGAAAAGTGTTGTTATGCAAAGGATGAATTTTGCTTGACAACCGTAACTAAGCAGATGTTCCATTCTTCACTCTATTCAAATGAACGTAAATGTCAATCCAGAAGTGAATATTCAGATTTACATGAATTTTGAAATGTTTTAAAATAAAATAACATATTTCATTCGAAGGAAAAGTGACTTTTCATGGCTCGCTTTCAATTACCCGCCTCACTACGTTCGGCAAATAAACTCAAGTATGATGTACCTATTTTTATTCAGGCGAGGATGCTGCCTGATGTAATTTTCGAGTTTTTTTAATATACAGGGTGTTTCTAAATTCATGCGAGAAAATTCAGGAGGTGACTGCTCCTATGAAATTAAAATGGGTCTTTTCTATAACAAAACTTCCTTAGCCCACCCCTTTCCGAGATATCATCCTTAAACAGTGGTGACTAAAATTGACTATATTTTTCTCTTCAGCTATTGGTGTTGGAAAAAAAATAAGAATAAAAAATTGTTTCGAATAAAACAAGGATTTCAAGTTAAAATTTTATTCCATGAAACTTCATCTTGAAAAAAGGTTTTGACAACGTTAGAGTTGTTTTTTCAACCACGTATAATAATGTCTTTTGCGAGTGCACGAAAATAACAGAACTTCAAGATTTTAGCTTTACTGAAATTCTAACAAAAAAAATGAATTTAGTCATCACTTTTTAAGGGTGATATTTCACAAAGGGGTGGTCTGAGGAAATTTTGTTATAGGAAAGACCCATCTTAATTTCATGAAGTTACCCTGTATAGATGGCCAACACACGTTCTATTGCCGTCTCCACACTCAAGGCGCGAACTTTCGCGAATACAGTCTGTGGATGGTTTCTTGTTGTCACGTTCGCGCTCTTTCCCGATCCGAGTCGGTATTTTGTGACGGGACAAAGGGTTCATGGCCCTTGATTGTCAGTTCAGTGACATTATTAGCTTCAAAATGAATGTTTTATGTATCAGTGAAGTGGAATTAGAACTTCTTGATCATTGTTGGAGCGAATCAATTTTATAGCTGTCTGAACAGGCCAAAAGTCTTCGCAAAACGCGCGGACGCCCCGAACCAATGTGCAGATATACAGTGTGGAAAAGTCAAATGAAATAAATTATTATGTCGGTTACTGTGAATAGTCATGAAATAAATATCCTGAAACACGTCGAACTAAAATTTCAAATAGTGTCATTCTTCAATCCCCATCGGAAGATAGGTACAACCTCCTCATTTTTCAAAAGAGAAGTATGGGCTTGTGACACACCGTTTGAAAGCCCGCGTCGTTGTCTATTCAGAAAGCTTAGAACTTTCATGTTTATTGCAAAAATCAGAATAGATAAAAATGAATCCATGAAAATGAAAAAAAAAACCATAATATTGTTTTTTCCAGGTGGTACCATGAAAACTCCGTAAAATACTTCTGTGTTTCTGTTTCTCCTAAAAGCCTTACGTCGATTCTGAGTATATTAAAACAATATGAAATGCATCCCTGTAAAATGAGCTCTTGAAAGACGATTTTGATAGGAGAACTTATTTTTGAGAAAAAATGATGGGCATGCTGGATTCTTAAATAAGTAGATGTTTTGTTTTCTGATGAATGCACTTTTTCTCATAGCGGCCATGCTAATCGTCAAAATTACCGAAAATCCTCTCTGGATGGGAGAGGAACACACGCAATTCCCTTAAAAAGTTAATGTTTGGACAGAAAATGTTCGAAATCATATCATAGGCCACTTTTTCATTGAGGGCAATTTGAAGGTCGACACAAGTCCAGTGTGGAGAACCATCTTGAGCCAGAAAGAGTGTCCAAAGTGTCATCAATCCTTGGAAGGGGGTAACAATCCTTCTTAGTGACTTCGTTCAGACGACGGTAGTAACTTTTACCAACGAAATGTCCAGCAGTACCTACCTACATTCCAAATCGGTGGACCAATAGGTCCTATTGGACCACGATTAGAAAGCTTGGAATACTCTTAATTTGAAGCATTTACAGTATTGTCAGATCATTTCTCTATCTGAAATAATAATGAACTTTGATATTTCAAATGGACCACCCTGTATATTATCTTGCCGTTATCCAATAGGACCCCGGCTAGCAAGCCCGAACTACTTTAAATACTGAATCCGGCCGCGAAAGCCTTCATCAATATCATCACCACCATAACATCGGCCATAACACAAGATACTTGAACACCATAATATACAAAAATCGTGCAATCCGTATCCGATATAATCGAACCGATTCATGCTTGAAACTCACTCTGTATAAAAACTATCGTATCACGTTAAGCATGGGAGAAGTACAAGTTGTAGGTGCTGACAGTTTAATCTAAACCGACGACGACGCTCGATCATTGGGTCGGATCAGAAATGTGCTGAAACTGATTCCATTTATCTTTTTCTGTCGAACTGAAATTCGAAATATGCCGATTAAACTATTAGTACCGTTGAAAGTTACAGCTGAATGTTTATGCTACTAGATGTGCATCATTCACATACCTACATAATACCATGGACATTAAACTATGAGCATTAAAGTTAAAGCCGAAAAAAATCTATTCTTCATAATCTGCTGTTCCCAGGAAAGGACACCAATCAATTCCCCCCCTGCTTCCGAAATCTCGAATGGAAATTCCACCTGAATATAGGTTGAAGGCAGCCGATTTCATCCGAATTCTCATCATGTTGTGGATGCCTGATTGCAGCTGCTAAATTTCCCGAGCATGCATTCTCACTTTATATTTCAGAGTTGTAAATTCCGAAACTGTAAACTTTTCGCCGTAAACCCGTCACCGTGAAGGAGGTAATGGGAATATTCAATTTCGGTATCGGGTCGACATTATTTGTCCCCGGCAGGTTTTGAGATGGAGGGAAGGTGGTGAAACAACCCTGCGGGTGCTCATTGTACTCCGGAGGCGCAGCTGTTTCGCGTCATTAAGTCCAAATAAAATCACGTCATTTGCAGGCAATGCCTCCACTTCATCATTCATCGAACACCGATTCCGTTTGTGCGTCACTCGCACAAGGTATATCAATAAGCAGATAATGCTGCTAATGAAGCCGGTTTGACAATTATTATGATTACCCAGAGTTAATGAAACGATTGTTTGATCCATTGAAACATAGGGATACGGCTGAATTAGATCATTTCCAGGCACAAACTCTACGATAATTTTTGTTTATGAGAGAAGCGGGCATTCAGATTCTGATTCTTCTTAATTCTTGAATCTCTCAATAATACACAAGGTATACAGGGGGAGTCTTTGACTTGTACATATATTTTAACTGTAGATTCTTCTCATCAAACGAAACACTTTTTTTCCATACCATTTTTCAAAATTCGGTTCCGTTTGAAAGATATAAGGTGTCAAAAATCTATGAAATTAACACTATTATCTCCATTAATTCGGAACCGATATTTCAAATGAACTGAATTTTGGTTGATTGTTTACTCTATTCATGGTGCATATTCCTCAATTGAAACTTATTCCCTGTATACCTTGTTTACTGTTAAGAGCTGGCGAGAAAAGTAAGCCACAGCCATAGTAATTTCTCCGCCTAGGCGAGAAATGACGTTATCGAACGTTTGGAAATAATAGTATATTATTTCATTAGGAGGAGAAGTGTCACTTTTCGTGGCGAGCTTGAGTTTATCCGCCGAACGGAGTGAGGCGGATAATTGAAAGCGAGCCACGAAAAGTCACTTCTTCTCCGAATGAAATATGCTATTTTATTTCCAAACGTTTTCAAATTCATGAAAATTGTAGATTTATATTGTAACTTTATCAAATAAAAATGACGTTTGAATTGGAAGTTTTCGTATTCTATGCATCTATGCTCATATTGTTCATGGTAACCAAGTAATCTTTTTCGTAGCAACACTTTTCCTGCCGCCGGAGGGAAAAGTAAATATTTCTCCGCCTAGGCGGAGAAATAGAACTTTTCGATGATCCTGTCAGTCGAGAACTGACGTTGTTATCGTACGTTTGGAAATAATAGTTATTTATGTAATAAGGATCATAAAGACGATCATTATGGTACAAGTCGTGAATGTTATCGGGCGAGGCGTAGCCGAGTCCGATAACACGGCGTGTGCCATAATGATTGTTTATGATTCGTATTACATACAAAATTTTATCTGATGGCATTTATATCAATACATTTTCGAAAAATTAAAAACTGCATTTTCTACATGTCACAATGACAACTATATTTAAAGGAGTATGTCACTCAATTTTGATGACATAAGGAAGCTCATTATGGTACTTAGTACCATAATGAATTCATTATGGTACTTAGTCCCATAATGAATTCATTATGGTACTTAGTCCCATAATGAGCTTCCTTATGTCATCAAAATTGAGTGACATAACGTTGTCATTATGACATGCCATCAGATAAAAGTTATTATCGTTCATAAATTTTGAGTTATGAGCGGGAATTGACTAATTGTAATTTTTATTAATGCTGAATTACTCGCTTGCTTGAAAACGTCTTTGAAATCTGTTGTTACATTCTGGAGGCACTTTTCCAGGTGTAGTATACAATATTATTGAACTTTTCAATCCAGCTATTTTCGGAAAATGAGAAAGATTTATGATTTCTCGAATGTAAACTATAGTCGAAAGTTCTCTTATCTTGATGTGAAAATTTCATCTCATGTAATATTCATGTGAATCGCGAATATGATACATTTTTGAAATCAGCAAGAATTTTCTAGCAAGATAAGAGAACTTTCGACTATAGTTTACATTCGAGAAATCATAAATCCTTCCCAATTCTCGAAAATAGCTGGATTAAAAAAAAATTCAATGATATTATATTTGAATTACTCCTAAAACAGATTTCGAGTTCAAGCAAGCGAGTTGTGCAGCATTATTGAAAATGACAATTTTTCAATTTTCGCTCATAATTCAACATTTATGAACGATAGGCTGGATCTGTTTTCTGATTAGTCAAGAAAAGAGCTCGAGAATATGTAATAAGTTTTCTTTAGCTGAGGAAAATTTTGCCTACTCTGTATAATCAATCTCTATAGATAGAGAGATATACTTTATTTGATCAATATGATCCCATGAAGATTTAGATCGAGTCGAATAAAAGTGAAGAAAATACATTGTACCAAATATTGAGAAATTAGAGAGAAAATAACTATGACATTAAACATTCAGAAATTACAATATCGGAGTTCTAGAAGAAGTGGTTCAGGGGGTTCAGAACTATCCTTTCCCCGTCACCCGAGACGTTAAAAAGGCAGGAGAAAGACAGAGAGAGAGAAGAGAGAGAGAAGAGAGAGAGAGAGATGCCGCTCCGGTTTTTTGGTCCATTCTCACAGTGGCGTCGGGTATTTATGTTAATCGCGATTAAAATTATTTGGACGGCGAAAATTCTGAATTTTTGCCTAAAACGACTTCTTTGATTCTCTGTTGATAATTAAACACCAAAATTTTTATTTATTTTGATGATTAGAAAAAGTTATAATGTTATAATGTATGTGTCGGAGAAATCTGATTTCGAGTATATTGAAGGGATATACTTAAAAAATGATTAGCCTGAATGAAATTTGGTAGGAATATTCCTAGTGTGATCAAAAATCTTAATCCGATAGGATTTTTATTTGCAGGACTTCTAAAGGTAGTTTTCACCCCTACCCTCCAAGAGTCGCCAAAACATCACAAGTAGGTCTAAAAAATGATAAGCCTGAATGAAATTTGGTAGGAATGTTCCTAGTGTGGTCAAAAATCTTAATCCGTGAGGATTTTTATTTATAGGACTTCTGAGGGTAGTTTTCACCCCTACCCTACAAGAGTCGCCAAAACATCACAAGTAGGTTTAAAAAATGATTAGCCTGAATGAAATTTGGTAGGAATGTTGCTAGTGTAGTCTAGAATCTTATTGCGAGAGGTTTTTCATTTGCAGGACTTTGGACGGTAGTTTTCACTCCTATCCTCCAAGAGTCGCCAAAACATCGCAAGTTGGTCTAAAAAATTATAAGCCTGAATGAAATGTGGTAGGAATGTTACTAGTGTGGTCTAGAATCATTGAAATATGGTTTTCTATAATTGAAGGACATTTGTTGTGGAGGCATTAGTTTATTTTTTGTGTATTTATATTCGGTAAGAAAACCATTCGCAATCTAAATCAACAAATTTATCAATATGCAAATTATGTCCAAGTGTAGAAGTGCAAACCGATAGTTTACTCCGAAAAGTTTCTGCGTTTCTATAAAATCGAATCAGATTTGTGAGTAACGAAATTTTCAAAAAATATTGCAGAAACGGTCCCCGCAACGTTTATCAAAGGATTTCATTATGTTGCTTTCTTCTGATATAATTGCTCGATTTTCACAAAAATACGAATAGTTAGTGACTAGTTTGTGTGTAATCTGCAAACGGAGTAACTTCTTGGGGTAAACTGTTTGTTTGCCCCTTTGCACAATATATTTTTCTATTGACGATTTTTTGTTGATTCAAGTCTTGGAAGGCGATTTTCTCAAAAATGGACCAAGAAAATATGTGTTTTGGATCTATAAATTGGATCAGAATTGCAAGCTCAATTGGAGGATGTCTGTGGATTTATGCAATACCTATTGCAACTCAAGACAAGTGGAATTTATTTATTGTACAATAAATTAATAAGAATAATGATTGAAATGATAATTCAAGTAGGTACATATTTTCATTATTTTCATAACAAACAACGATGAAAAATGTCCAGATGAAACAATATTAGGTTTCATCAATCAAAAAGTGGAAAACGGTACACTTTTCGATTCAATCGAGATTTCTGGCTCATCTTTCATCCTCCATGAGGAGTTTAATTTTAATATAAAAAACTTTTTTGGACATGTCGATTCATAGTTATGGAAATATATACAGGGTGAGTCTTTGACTTGTACATATATTTTAACTGTAGATTCCTCTCATCAAACGAAACACTTTTTTCCTATACCATTTTTCAAAATTCGGTTTATTTTGGGAGATACAGGGTGTCGAAAATCCATGAAAAAAACACTATTCTATTTATATCTTCGGAACCAATATTTGGAATGAACTGAATTTTGGTTGAGATTTTACTCTATTCATGGTGCATATTCCTCAATCGAAACCTATTCAATATCTTTACTAGTATAAAAAATACAGGGAAGTCGACTCATCAATACACGCTAAAACACCATAAAACCACTTTAAAAAGATAAACGGTTCATATTTTCGAAAGAATCCATCATTTATGAAACTAAAAGTATTCCTATTTTTTTCAATAAAACGCGTCGTTTTCGAGTTATTTCTAATTTTACCCGTAGAAATTTGACAAAAAAATCATTAATTTCAAGAATAATCTGAATGCGTCTCTGAATTGAATATCATCGAATATTATTCCTTCTCTGGTCTTTAAACGAGTTAACAATGTTGTCACAATATTTATCAAGTTTGTCGAGATATTTTTCAATAATAAAATCCCCCAAAATATGGGAGATAAAATTGAACACCAAGGAGGATTTAACACGCATAGTTTCTATTGAAAATTCATAGCTACCGGTCCATATTGGAGTTAAATGTCGATGAAATACAAAAGTCGGATATGAATGATGAATCTCAACACAAACTGCTTATTAAATTGAAATTAATGAAAGGATACCTGATATATTTAGAATCTAAACAACGTCCTCTTGGAATTTTATAAACTCCACACGGTTGATATTATATTAGTTCACTTCACGTAATAATCACATTAGAACAATAATCCACTGAATGTATTCAGAACTCGACATAATGTTTACACTGTTTACAGTTTGTTCGGAGATTCTGGTTTGTTATGGTTTAACGTTGGCCTCCAGAGCTCCAGATATTTCGGTTTTCGCTCTACGCATGCGTGGTAAAATTTGGCGGCAAAGTCGATTTATGATGGAAACGGCAGAATTCATAGATTTTCATACCACGGTACAAAAATGTATCGTGATTTATACTATGTTCCGTAAAAAATCCTTAACCTCAATGAGAATATCAGCAAGCTGACAACATCTTCTTATTCTTCTTGTCATTTCTGTGCGAAAATTCACAGAATCGATACAAATTAGATAAGGTTAGGTTGTTTAATAATAAATCTGAATGAAAGTTTTTCTTCATGATATTTTTTGAGAATTTCGAGGAAAATATGAACAAGTTAAGTTAAGTGTTTACAAACTAATCTGCAGAAAAATCGAAGAAGGAATTTATTTTGTTGGAATAAACGTGGCTCTTTAGTTGCAGATATAATCCGATGAAACTAACTGTTTTTGTTGAAATTATCGTGTTTGCAACATTTTTATTCTAATAAGGTTAGTACTTGACTAATTGAGTATTCCCTAAATTGGGCCTAAATGTATAAACTCAATTTCTATCGAGAAATATGAACTTTGAATCAATTCCACAGTATCATTTCAGGGACGTATTTAGCACAATGTTTTTTTTCAAATGGCTATATCTTTTTAACAGAGCCGAATTCGGAAAAATGGAAAATGAAAAAAAGGTTTCTTTCGGCCTCAAGGATCTTCAGTTAAAATATATGTACAAGTCGAAGACTCACCCTGTATAATATAACAAATACATCAAAGTATTCCTTCAAATAATATGTAAATGAATATACAAAAACTATAATTACATAGTTGAGGTACACTAATAACCTATAAACTCTAACTATAATTACATAGTTGCATAAACGTGATAAAATTGTGTACCAAATTTCATTCAGGCTAATCATTTTTTAGACCTACTTGTGATGTTTTGGCGACTAATGGAGGGTAGGGGTGAAAACTACACTCGGAAGTCCTGCAAATGAGAAGATTAAGATTCTAGACCACACTAGCAACATTCCTCCCAAATTTAGTTCAGGCTAATAATTTTTTAGATCCACTCGCGATGTTTTGTCGACTCTTGGAGGGTAGGGGTGAAAACTACCCTCAGAAGTCCTGCAAATAATAATCCTCTCGAATTAAGATTTAAGACCTCACTAGGAACATTCCCACCACATTTAATTCAGGCTTATCATTTTAGAAGTACAGTAATGTATGAATAATCCGAAAGGAACGTTGTCAAGACCCGTTCGGTTTATCAAATCATTCGGATTATAGATTATAGGATAGGTAGAAAACTGAAAAATAATTGGGGTTTGCTTTGTGAAGAACTTTCGTAACGCCATTCGTTCAAGATAAAGGTTGTTGAAAGAAAAAAATAATACAAATTTTTACGATTTTGCCGAAACTACTAGCAACATTGTAATAAAATTTTATACGAATATGTTTTGGAAGCTGATATATCCAATGAATTTGTTTTTATGTTTGACTCTCATAGAGGGACCATGTAACACGGTTCGTAGCAAGTAGTATTGAACATAACTTTATAAATATTAGATTTATTAATCAAAATTTCAAATAAACTTGAACATCTTTCAATTTTACACAAGAAGGTACTCCTGGTAAAACTGGATAGTGTGTACCGTTTTCGCAGTATTTCGATTTGAAAATTATGAAGTAATAACCGATGCTGGTATGAAGTAATGATAAATGTATTAATTGAACAAAAAGAGATGAGAATTTAAAAAAGGGTAATAACATAAAATAGGATTCAATTAGAGTAGGTGTTCAAAAAATACTTATTTTCTAAATAATCTATTGCTTCTAAATGGTTGTAAGTCAGCTAGGAGCTCATTGAAATCAAAACACATACTCCGAAAACGGTGCATAGTATCGAGTTTTACCAAGAGTACTTAACTTTTTGCTGTAAAATTGAATGACATTTAAGTTCACTAGAAATTTTTGAGTGCCCTACTTGCGTTTGGAAGCCATTATTTGAACAGAATATGTAGTACGCAAATATGTAAAGGGTACATCTCGCAAAAAAACAAGATGGTGGGCGTTCGGATTGCAGAGTTCAGGCTGTTCGGATTATACATATCTTTTTATTAAGTGGGGCCGTGCGGATTATAGGGTAGTTCGGATTATCCGGGGTTCGGATTATCCATACATTACTGTATATCCCTTCAATATACTCGAAATCATATTTCTCCGACACATACATTATAACATTATAACTTTTTCTAATCATCACAGTATATAAAAATTAATTTTGGTGTTTTATTATCAACAGAGAATCAAATAAGCCATTTCAGGCAAAAATTCCGAATTTTTCGCCGTCCAAATAATTTTAATCACGATTTACCTAAATACCCGACGCCACTGGTGAATTGGCCGATGAATCCGAGAATGGCCGATGGAAAGTGGCCGCTCACTTCACAGCACTAACAAAACTCATCATGGAATGAATATTCGCCAAATAATAAATCAATCTAAACCGAGCAGCAATCATGAAATGAATTAATGACTGTATTATCAACTAGCCGTGGGGAACGGAAACGGTATTTTTCCCACCTGACCATTTCGGCAAAAAAAACAAACAAAGTTGTCGGTAGAAACGTGTGTTTTCACAATTTCCGGAAAAACGCCATTATTCGACTTCGGGGTACTTCTCGCTAGTATTTCAGAGAGTTTTTGTCATTTGAAGTTTTGCTCTGTATTCGGTTTCTTTTCGATAACGGGTTCGATTCTTAATTCCCGTAAATGAAATAGGTCTTCTAGTAAACCATCGGTAATTGAATACGGAATTCGTTTCCCATTGCTCACCAGAAAATGTGGAAACAATCTTGAATCTAATTATCGAATAAAACCAATATTCCTAAGCCTTCTATTCAGAGTCACAAAGTAAAGCCAAAGTTTTGGTAAGAATTGAGTTGTACGTATGCGCCTAATGGAAATTCGAAAATTTGGGAAGAGGAAGAGGATAAGTATATCTCGAGTAATCAGAAGAACATAGATGTCGACGAAATATTTATTATTTATTCGTTCTCAAAACGACATTGCCCCAGCCAGCCAAGTTAAAACTGTACAGTTGAAACTGTAGTTGAAACTGACAGTTTGAACTTTACGTGAGTGGCCGGCTTTGGAGAATGATTGCAATACCTTCTCCTGAGACCTCTGGTCGCGAAAAAGTAAAAGTGAATATGGACAGTATACAGGGTGATTTTTTTCAGTGTTGCATTGGGAAGGAATTGCGATATGAATTCAAAATTTCGTATTTTTGTTTAAGAGTATATAAACTCACCTTGTGAAATATTTTCAAGTGGAATTTACTTCCGGTTCTACCGCAAACGAATGTGAAATTCGTTATTTCAAATGCAACACCCTGTATATTCATACATATGTATTCGAATTATTTGTTTAATTCTGCAATGATTTGATGTATGATAGCGAACCACATCAAATGATTGTTGCGTTATAGCCTGATTCTCAATTTCGACAGAAAGATTGTGTTTACATCTCTCAATGTAAAATTTTTGTTCCGCAACAGTGGAACAAAAGAAAGTACGCTGATACTGCCTTTTGTATGAATTATGAGGAAATATTTTACATGATATCTGAAACAGGTCTTCAAAGTGATCCTCGAAAAAAACTATGAAATCTCATTTTTCTCAAATGGCAACCATATAATTTTGTGATTCCGATTGCTCTTCAAAAACTAGCTAGAGTATTCCAAGCATTTCATGTCTTTAAATTGTCATTGAATAAAATTCGAATTTCACTACTACAGCCAGGTTTCTTTGTCTAATCGTCAGGTTTATTTCGAATTTTCAAATAGGCTCTGTCAATAGTAAAGGTGAATACAGACTATTCTGAAGTGACGTGATTCCACTTCACGTCAGACGTGTAGCAGAGCTCCCATTGGCTTAATATGAACGTGAACGTCAAAATGTGAGTGATATAAAAATGCAACACATAGTTCTGTGCGTTCACGTTCATATCAGGCCAATGGGAGCACTGAAGGTGCCTGACATGACGTGGAATCACGTCACGTCAGAATAGTCTGTATTCACCTTACCAATATGTCAGTTTTTTATTTTGCAATCATTCATTATTTGCTTTGTTTATTTGTCACATTCGCTGCAAAAAAGGACACACTTTTGACATTCTAATGTACCTACCTTGCTTGTTTTGCATAGTGCTCGGTCAATAAAAATAAGTAAGAATGACAAGTTCTAACATAGTCTACTTTGAAATAGACGAGCAAACCACTGAATTTGACTGAGCCAAATATGGCTTTAGTCGTGAAATTCGAATTTTATTCCATAACGGCAAACCTACGGCTTCTGAAGACATGCAATGTTCCTCACACTCCAACTAGTTTTCAACGAGCAATCGATCGTAATTATAAAATTATATAGTTACCATTTGAAAACAAAAGAGTTTTGTTGAGGCTCACTTTGAAGTCCTGTTTCAGACACCCTGTATAATATTTCCTCATAATTTATACAATAGGCAGTATCAGCGTACTTTCTTTTGTTCCACTATTGCGGAAAAAAAAATTATTACAATTTTGGAAATATAATCACTAATTTGCGACAATTATTCTGTCGCTTGATGTGGTTGCGCATATCATGCATCAAATCATTGCAGAATTAAACGAAGAACTCAAATATGTAGAACCGGAAGTAGATTCCGCTTGAAAATATTTTACAAATTGAGTTCATGTACTCTAAAATTTTGAATTGTATCGCAATTCCTTCCTCGAATACGTCTAATCAAACACTTAAAAAAATCACCCTGTATATAACGGGTGTTTCAAAAAGAGCGCAAATTTTCAAGTTTCTAGGTTCACCATTTGGTCGAGAGGTAAGGCGTTTCGGTCGGACGAATAGAATTGAATTTGCGCACGGATTCGTAATCAATGAATTAAATCTCGTCGATGGAGACAAGTGCCAAAAAATACAGACATCGTGATGAAATTATATATATCGCCCCAGTTTCGGTTGAACGAGCGCTCAAAAAATGGAAAGAAGGGATGAAGGATACTAAAATCTATTTCTATACCAACATTAAAAATACCAAAATTCGTGTGAATTTAACCCAAATTACGGTATCATATTACACATCAACAATTTCTGATTGAACAATGCGCTAAATGTCTAATGAGTGCACGAACAAAAATTTGTCCAATATAACATGTTCTGAAATACTCACATCTGACACCGACCGATCATGATTATTATAAATAACCTCGGAAGTGACCACTTTCAACTAATTTTCCTCGAATTATGCAAAAATCATTGTTAGCACTCTTCACGAATGAAAGCTTTCCATATGGTGGATAATTATCAACAGAAGCTCCCTCAAGCACTCCCGAGCGATATTCATTCCCAGTGGGACTGTACACATTCGCTTTCCATTTTATAGCCTTAGTGGGTTTCTGTTAATCCCTGTGGTGTAACAAGAATCCATTATTTTTATTTTCCTGTCGTGCACCGCAGGGGACCGTTGGCCTTGAATTGTTCAATGTCTTCGCTTGCTCCATATACGGGGTCATTCGCGAAGGCCGTTCATCAGCAACATTTCAAACAGGCTTCAGAGTATCCAGATGAAATTGAATATAGTAAGTATTTGGAGTAACAGACTCATTATTTGTTGAATTTTCTGGTATGTTCAATTTCAGATTTGACCCTGAATTTTATTTTAGCATAAAATTATTCGTGGAATCTCTACATCAATTTGATGTATTGTTTTTCCACTAAAAAATTCGATTAACAATGAGAAGAAACTATGTAGAAATTAGCTGCGAATTGAGGGTTTTTCAAACGTAAATTCCTTTGAAAGGGTGAAGTCGAAATAGGATACTGAAAGTATTTAAGTGACATATTTTCATTCTCGATATCTATTTTCTTGTTGTCTTTCAGAATAAACATAACCTCTAAATTTCTCGCAGTTTTTGAATTTCCAGTTGACGCAAGCGTACAACTCAATATTTACCAAATATATAGCTTCACTTTGTGACTGTGAAAAGCTGGAGTATAATCCATATTAATGTTATGAGATATATGCCTAACACATATATCTAATAACATCAATATGCTTTTTACAGTCACAAAATGAAGCCAAGTCTTTGGTAACGATTGAGTTGTACGCTTGCGTCAACTGGAAATTCAAAATTTAGAGGTTATGTTTATTCTGAAAGACAACAAGAAAATAGATATCGAGAATGAAAATATGTCACTTAAATACTTTCAGTTCAATTTAAGAATATGAATAGGAGTTAACAAGGATATTTAGGACTTGGAGAAAACGGCATTTCACATTAAATCGTGTGGTTATGATCGAAACTATTCACATAATACGATTTGTCGGAGAGAGACAGATTTAAAAAATTATTTTTATTCTCAATATTTCACGCACAAGCGCAGATCTGTATTGTTACCAAAGCCCAGCTTCAGTTTTGATTGGCTCATGGCCCATATAGAAATTATTAGATATATGATGACATGACAACAAAACAATGAAAGTCCGCCATTAGTGGTCGAAAACCACCAATCAAAACGTGAACGTCTATTTTCGCCACTGTCTTGTATAAAGCCACTGTACTCGAAGCAAGCAACGATTCATCATAGATGCATAGTATTCTATGCATCTATGATTCATCAAAGCAATTCACAGACGTCTTTCTCAGATTCTGAATTCCACCTCTGACATTTGATGACATTTTCATCATTCACATACCAATGAGATCGTATTTTTCATTCCTACTCATATTATTCATTGTTTGTTACGTTTTCTCCGCTAATGGTGAAACAGCAACCTTCTCATCTATAGCGTCAACTAGTTCAGAAATAATAGACATAAATAAGAGAGATGATAGAATGGCGGAAAATAATGAAGAGAGCGACGATGATGGAGAAGAAACGACTGAGGATGACAACTCGAGAGAAAAAAGAAAGAAGAAGGGACCGAAGGTAGGTCGAGTGCCATTGAGATGATAGGGACATTTCTCACGAGAACTTTCGCACATATACTGTGTTTCACCGTCTGATTTCTCCCTAAATTCTCATATTATTAAGTTAAGAAATAAAGTTGCAAGTGGATGTTTCCTACATGACAAGGAGCGACTAATGACGAGAACAATCGATGCGGTAAATTGAAATAAAAAAAGTGAAATAGAAAATTTCCACTGATTATTGTATTGGCTGAACCATTTCGTACAGCAGATCATGTACGGGGTGTGAAAAAGACACAGGCGTTTTCTAGTAGAAAAATAAGTATTTCGGAAAATCACCCGAACTCGTCAAGTGGGTTCTTGAAGGGAAGTTTTTTACATGAAAACCATGATATCCTTTCATCAAAATTATGAATTTTATGAATTACGTTTGTTGATGTGTGTAGAAATAAAAAAATATCATTCTGTTTTAATATAGACACAATTGCTGAAAGATATAAAATTGTGAGTCTTTTTTCCAAAATGATGAAAATGCCAACGAGACTACTCGCTTACTCAATGAGGGACATCTCGTCAAGAACACCCAAACTCCAAAAAAATCGAACGTCTGGGCGGGCACTAACAGCGACCGCAACGTAGAGGTTTTATTCTCAGAGGACAATTTACCCAAGCCATTACTGCAAGAATTAATTTACCATTTACTTATTGACATCGCTGAGAATGACCATCGTTATTCGAGGCCAAGTCTGTTTTTTTCTGCATGATGTAGTTCCGCCTTTTGATGTCACTGCAGTCAGACAATTTTCAAATATATTGATGAAGACTTTCACGGCCGGATTGAGCTTCAAAATGAGAACATTTCGGGCTGTCTTGGCGTGGTCCAATAAGAATTTTCCTCTCCGTCTCACCCTCATTTCAACTGCAGTGGGCAGCTTTAGAGGTACCTCGGTCGTAGGACGTAACTCGACGATTGTGTGCTCCGAACTGGTGGTATAGCTGGATCTATCGTTTTTTTATAGCAACACCCACGCCAACGGCGTGACCGGTCTTTTCATCCCCTCTGCTTCGAACAGGTTTAGTTCTAGCATTGCAGATCGATGACAACCAAGCACTGTGAACAAAGGGAGTCTCCTCTTTCCTGTTCATGCTATTTTAGCGCTCATAGATTCGAAATGACTCCATATTCATCCTCTGTTTAGGGGTCAGGAACTTATGCCCATCCATCAAATTATGTCTCGCGACTGTCTACTTACCATGAACGTTGTTGTCGACTGTATCGAACGGAGAAGTTTGCACTCGTGGAACATGATTTGATGAACGCGCATGCGATTCTGTACCTTAAACAAAGGTCATTTCCAACACCCAGAACAGTTACCACCACTGGGATACAACAGAGAACTAGATACAATACCTACTGGAGCACATATTTCTGAAATAACATGTCCATAGCCCAATTCAACTTCCTATTAATTTAGGTTGCAGACCTGTGAGTTCCAATTCAACTCAATTGTGAGATCGATGTCCGAGTATCTCTCCATCTTTTGCCAAATTGTCATTCCATTCCTACCTTCTGTCGCTTCTAATTGGTCCATGGGTAACAAAGTGTTGTGCACATTGAACATTGTTCTCATAGGTCACAAACTCCCTTATTATTACCACCATCAGATTTCGTACGCTCAGCTTGAATTCCCAATAATGGTGATTATTATTGTTCTCGCTCCAGGTCTGGGACAGATGGAGCAAATGGAGCGAATGCAGCGTGACATGCGGAATCGGAAAGCAGACACGTTGGAGGCACTGCATCGCTGGGGATTGTGCCCCCGGAGAAAAAGAGGCCCAGATAAAGACGTGCGTCATGGCTCCATGTTGATCTGATTTTATACTACAATTTTTATGTAACTTGGCTGAAAATATTAAAGGATATAACATCTTAAAAGGATATTAATTTCTTCAGTTAGGTTGTGTGAATTACTCATGGTAAAAAGATCACTGAGTTTAGAGGAAAATTGTTGCATATTATAAAAAATCTCTCCAACTCATTAAGCTCATGGTATGAAAATTTGAATGCAATGCGATCTCGTTTTAGTGAGTTATTCGTATTGTGCAACTGCTATTTTCATCTTGGAGTTTATGTTTAAGGTGGGCGTTCAATGTAGTGTGTTTTTATTTCAAGTTGCATTTGCCAATGGTTTCACTTTGAGAACTGAAATTTTGTGGGTGAACTCAGAAAGGATTAGGGTTCTTGATTCAAATCGATTTCATTTCGAAATTTAATTTTTTTTCTTTCAAAAATAGAAGAAAATGAGCCAACTCATGCTTCTGTTCTATTTCAAACGAAAGACCCATGAAAATAGTTCAACATCCGCTTGAAAGTGAATCTACTGATAATTTCGTTCAGAAGAACAACTTGAAATACGGAATTGGCAGAGAATGGCCAAATTCAAATTTCGGCGGGAAAAAGTTCCTGCTTTACCTACCCACAAATTCACGTATTTCATAGTTCGGCGATTTTCGGATAGAGAGCGCCATTGTACATTTCATTCATAATCAGAGAGATATTCATAGAACTTGATAGTGTTAATTCCATAAAATGAACGGTGGCGCCTCTATCGGATGAGCTTTCCTACTCGCTTTAAACGCCGACCTTAATGTGACTAACTTCAAATCGATCCAACCCTATCCATTTTTACCAAAATTTTCAAACCAAACAGAATTTCTCAATTTGAAAATATGTCTCGAAAATAGCGATTACCAGTATTAACCATATTAACTGACGAATCCAACTTTTCAAAGCAAAGTATTACATATTTCCATGATAATCATCTATGGGCCTGAGATAATCCACATGATAGATGCTTAAGGTGAATACAGACATAGATGCATAGAAATACCTGGTGTTGGCACTGATTAGATTTTGTTTAAGACTTTCTTGTCGATCGAAAACGTGATATTTTGTGCAGCTTTTCATTTCTCCCGAAAGGGGTCGCGTTTTTTGTCGTTGCCGCAGTAGCGCCACGACCGATAAATATTGCGGATTTATTCCGGAACTAGTCCAAAATCTGAAATCTAGGATGCCGTTTTGATCTACAAATTTTGGTCACGATTTTTAGTAGGGAGTCGTTACACCAGGTGTTCTATGCATCTATATACAGACTATTCTGACGTGACGTGATTCCACGTCACGTCAGACGCGTACTGTGCTCCCATTGGCCTAATATGAACGTGAACGCACAGAACGATGTGTTGCATTTTTATATCACTCACATTTTGACGTTCACGTTCATATTAGGCCAATGGGAGCACAGTACGCGTCTGACGTGACGTGGAATCACGTCATGTCAGAATAGTCTGTATTCACCTATAGAATACCTGGTATTGACACTGATTAGATTTTGTTTGAGACTTCCTTGTCGATCGAAAATGTGTGATGGGTTAAACTTTCTCCCGAAAGAGGTCGCGCTGATTTCCATTGCCGCAATAGCGCCACGACCGTGAAATATTGCGGATTATTCCGGAAGTAGGACCCGATCTACAATATAGAGTGCCGTTTTGATCTACAATTTTTGGTAACGGTTTTTAGACAGGAGTCGTTACACTAGGGACACTAGGGTTTCTATGCATCCATCCCACATGCAATTCCTGGAGGGCGGTAATAATATGAATTTTTGTGTGGATCGGAATTATTTGCGAAATATTATAAGATTGTATTTTTTATTTCGAGGTCAAATTGTTCATCTCCGAGGGCAGCTTCCCACATATTTCATCTTTTCATTTGAGTTTTCTGTTTGTTTGTTCAAAAAGTTCAGGTAAAAAATTGAATAGATGTTGCATATTCCGCCTCTTTGAAAAATCACAACAAAACTATGAAAAGAATATTTGAGTATACTAACCCCCTAAGCCAAAAAGGCGTATCTATACTAATATTATAAAGAGGAAAGATTTGTATTTTTGTTTGTTTGATACGGATAGGCTCAAAAACTACTGGACCGATTTCAAAAATTCTTTCACCCTTTGAAAGCTACATTATCCCTGAATGACATAGGCTATACTGTTCACCCGAAAAAATTAAGGATACCTACTATAACTTCAATAATTACAAAAAAATCAGCCAAAATCAGCTATTTTCACGTGCGCTGCAAAAACCGTAAGACTTACGTGGATACAATGTATGACGGAAATGTACCTCTTGAATAGTTCTACAAAAAAGTCCGCGATAGCATGTATCTATCTCTCAAGGTTGACTTGCTATTACCTGTTTATGGTAATCAGATGTTTTCCAAAATTATGCACTATTTTGGAGTGTGTTTTTATGAATTGGGTATTGATCCTAATCCAACCTAATACGTAATTTATCCCCAGTATTTAATTTAGAACAAAATTGCCCTTCACATCATACAATTACAACGAGTACATCAAAAGATATGGCAGGTTGAAGTTTTGAAGATGAAACCGCCGCGTGAAACAAATTTCTACTCGGGCGAAGCTAGGACGGCCTGCTTGTCTCAAATATAAGTTGGTCAGCAGAGATCTAACAAATATGGAGAAGTCCTGAATTTATCGAAAATGATTTGAATTCGGAAGACCAAGTTCATTGAATGTTTTCATGAAATGAAAAATTTTGAATTTCTGACTGAGACAAGCAAGTTGTCACTAATCTTTGTATTTTTTTCAACTTGATTTTCTTGAATGCATTTATTTAGAATCGACGACATAGATACAATGAATTAATGTCATTTTCCATAACAAGATGTTATATGATGAAAACATGTTAATAAAAAAATATCGAACATTTATTTTTGATTTGCTCGATCATTATAAAATGTTTCAATAAGAAATATCTTAGATTCAAGCTTTCCAGGGTGGAATGACAATAAATAATTCCTATAATGTTCCTGTATCTGTTACAAAAATTTGAATGAATGAATTCAATTCCTGTGTTTATGTATTTCAGATAAATGTGTTGAAAATTTCAGAAGGTCACCTAGGGGGTGGTATTTTTTATATCAGTAGTCAAAATTGATTTTTTTCGGAATACAGCACTGGAAATATGATATTCAGTATATACAGGGTTTGGATAAAGTATGGGACCAAGTAAATATCTTTTGAACGAAAAGAACTATATTTATGAAAATTTGCAGGTGAGTGCAGTAGAACAAAATGCATCTGATGTACATTTTTTTGTTGATAATTCACTTCCGGTTTAACCGGAAATGGCCTCAACTTCTTTAATTCAAATGGGACACCCTATATATTTTCACAGATTTTGAAAGAGTTTGTTATTTTGAATTCATACATACTGAGTTTAGTGTAAAACAAATTGTAAAAACGAGGTATTGGTCAAATGAGAATCCCCATTGGATTCATGAACCACATACCCAGCATCCACAGAAAATAAATGTTTGAATGGGAATTGTTGAAAATAGACTTATAGGCCCATTTTTCATCGACGGAAACTTAAATGGTGACAAGTATTTGGATCTACTGAATAACGAAATTATTCCTGCACTTCAACAGAATGGACAATTACCACAAAATGTTTGGTTTCAACAAGAAGGAGCACCTCCCTACTATGATTTTTTTACACTAAACTCAGTATGTATGAATTCAAAATAACAAACTCTTTCAAAATCTGTGAAAATATATAGGGTGTCCCATTTGAATTAAAGAAGTTGAGGCCATTTCCGGTTAAACCGGAAGTAAATTATCAACAAAAAAATGTACATCAGATGCATTTTGTTCTACTGCACTCACCTGCAAATTTTCATAAATATAGTTCTTTTCGTTTAAAAGATATTTACTTGGTCCCATACTTTATCCCATCCCTGTATATTCCAAAAGATGCTATAAAGTGTTACGAATTCTGAAGAAGTCACTCAAATCAGATATACAGTAACAGAAATAAAGTCGAATGAAATTTCGGTCAGAATTAATAAATCATCCTCTATTTTATTGCTAAGGAAAAACTGGAGACATTTCTAAGTGGCCATTTGGTGATGGTTATGACAAACCCTATACACATACAGGGTTCCCCATAACTCATTTCATTCTAACAATAAATCACCTACGAGATAACTAAATAAGTTGTTCTCTGTGGAAATATCTTCTGTAGTTTTAGGGATTTGAGTTAATTATTAATCAATAAGGTGATTCCAACAAGATGGGGCAACAGCTCATACGGCCAGAAACTCAATGAGGGTTCTGCAAGAAATGGCCGACTCATGTCTCAATTCGGAGATTTGCCTTGGCCTTCGAGGTCCCCCGACTCAACTGCACCCAATTTTTTTCTGTGGTCAAAATTCGTGAAGAAGTTGAAGGAATAGACGAAGTTAAGCTACGCCGTGTAATAATCACTTTTTACCTAATATTGAAATATGTGTCTAATGACCTCCATCAACATGGAGGTCATTTAGAAGATTTGATTCTAAAAAGTTAAAATCAAATCAGCCAAATATTCATAAGTTATCATAAATCCCAAAGAGTTAGCTGTAATTTGGTATAATAGAAAGTTTGTTTTGTTAACAAAATTTTTATTTAAATATCAAATGTTATATGGTAGGAGTTTGTGCGCCCAATTTTGTCCACTGTGTTCATGAATTTTCAGGGTCCTGGAAAATCGAATTATGTGAGAAAGCATGGACATTATTTGCACGCCCAAGACGGACTTTAACGACCGACTGAAATGATATGAGCGCTCAGATGTTCGATCGGACGATTGGACGTAGGTATCACATTAACAGGTGAGTGGCGCACTGACCCTTTCGAATCTAACATTGATACCAAAAAATCTCATTCATCTTTCGACATGAGTTCTCGAGTGAAAAGGAAATTCAATCCTTTCGGGCTTTCAGGGGCTGTATGGAGTTTTCCTGAAAAAATTCATTACTCGACTGAATGAAAGTTTTCCACGATCCGTTTTGGATATATAATATGTTGAAGGAATACATGTCATTCTCATTCTTTCATGTATTAGGTTCGGGTGAAAATATGGGAACTGAATTTTTTTTACAGTTGAAAAATACATATCTGGAGCTGATCCCGAAAGACTTTCATTATTTCGAGTTATGAATTTTGTCATGGACAATATCCTTCTTAGGCGCGTAGAGTCTGCAAGTGGGGGTGTGAATTTCCAACTCGAAAATCTCATATCAGAAGGCAAATACGACGCTTTATCATCTCCGTGAATTATGATTATTCTGCGGCCATTTTTGCCTTTCTCTGTAGGCATCTGTGTATGTATTCCAGGTATGACGCGATTTCATTCCCAAGTCAATGAAATATGTGTGAGCTTTTCATTTCTCACCCAATTCGTAGCCCCTACGAGAACTTTCTGGAAAAAAACTGGAAATATAATAAAATATAAATAAGAAGTTTCCTTCGGTCAAATTTCAATAACCTCATGTTTTCCCTTGCATTACATCATGCAAATGCAATTTTCACTATTTCTCACACATTTTTCATGAATATGTAGACTTGCGGTTGAAAAAATTCAAATGTATACAGGGTGTTTCATCATAGCCGTGTAGATGACACCGAGGAAGCCATTCTTGCTCTATGACATATATCCCGTTTTCGACGCATAAGCGGAAAGAGGGTGTTTAATGTCTACTTTCAGCAATATTCTGATAACTGTGGTAAAAGTTATGCATGACATTTGAAATAACGGTGTCTCGTCACATCTCAGAATTTTTCAGGGCTCAACTGAATTGTGGTGTGGAATTCTGAAAATAGCAATTCAAAATGGCGGAAAACCTGTAAAGTTGGAATTTTTTTTTCTCGGTTGCCGATTTGGAAAACATTATTTGAACGTACTACATTTTTTTAAGATTTTCCGTGAAAACTTTTTTCCAAAATTCTAACTCAACTTTTTTTTACCTGTCTTCAGTAATAAAAAAATTTCGGCCAAAACTGTTGGAATTTTTCATGGTTGAATAATCTTGCATTCTGAATACTGAGGTGAGAGCAGAATGAAATAACATCCATTGGTTTTCTTTTTGTTGCCTTCCAAAGATTACGCTCGGATAATTTTATAATTTTTATTTGAAAAACTGGAAGCCGTACGAAGGCCAAAATTGTGCGAATGGGGTTCCAGAATGACCCGGATAGAAATATGAATTTATAAACCAAAAAAAAATTTTTTCGAAACACTTTGGTAGGATTCGAATCCTCTACGAGTATGAATTGGATTTATTCTAATCTTATAAATTTCCATTACCAAAGCAACGCTAGAAAATTTTTGAAAACAAATATATTGGTTTATAAATTCATATTTCTATTCGGGTCATTCTAGCAGCCCATTAGCATATTTTTGGCCTTCGTACGGCCTCCAGTTTTTCAAATAAAAATTATGAAAGTACTCCGAGCGTAATCTTTGGAAGGCTTAAAATGCCAATGGATGTTATTTCATTCTCACCTCAGTATTCAGAATAAAAGATTGTTCGACCATAAAAAATTCCAACAGTTTTGGCCGAATTTTTTTCACTGAAGACATGTAAAAAAAAGTTAAGTTCGAAATTTGGAAAAATTTTCCCGCGGAAAATCTTAGAAAATATAGTACGTTCAAATAATGCTTTCCAAATCGGCAACCGAGACAAAAAAATTCCAACTGTGTAGGTTTTCCGCCATTTTGAATTGGGTTTTTCAGAATTCTACACCACAATTCAATTGAGCCCTAAAAAATACTAAGTTTTGACCAGAAACCGTGATTTCAAATGTCACGCATAACTTACCACAGTTATCAGAGTATTGCTCAAAGTTGACGTTAAACACCCTGTATCTCGCTTATACGTCGAAAACGGGATATATATCATAAAGCAAAAATGACTTCCTCGATGTCATCTAAACGGCTATATGTGTTCATTCTAGCTGATCCTTGTTTGTCCAGATTACAATTCTGCAAAAATATCTTCAAGTGGAGATTTCATTCCTCAAAATACGAATGGAATGCAAATTTGCAGAACCTGATATCTTTCGTCTCAAGTAGGTCTCTAAGTACTCTATTTTTTGCACAACCAAATTACGTCTTTTTAATTAAAAGTGGTATTTTATTGCACGGTGAAACAATTTTCTTCTAAGATCATTGTTCATAAAACCGAAAGGAGATTGATTGTTTTTATGTTTATAATTGTCAGATACGATAACAGAGACCCTCCATGATAGATAAGGAGGTTTCTTTCACGTTTAAAAAACCTCAATTCCTGTAAGTTGTTTCTTTCCACCCTCAATTAATTTAAACTAACTTCATTATATCGTATCTTCGTAATGTTATTCTTTTTATGTTTTTATATTTTAGGCTCCTGATGAAGAGGTAAATTAAATTCTCGAAAGCTCGAGCAAAAGAAAAAGAGTTTTTCTGAAAAAACGGCTGATAGCCCAATAACCCTTTTTACACTTTATTAATTGAAAACAGCAAACAATATTACTTTACTCAACCTAGTAAGGGCCTCATACAGTAAAACGTTATCCAGAAGGATATTCAGTATGCACTCACCTAAAAAATCCTCATTTATCTGATCACAGCAAATTGAACTTGAGAACCTGAAAGTGAATGTAAAATATTAGTGAATAAGTTCTAAAAATTAGTACATAAACTACATAGGTACAGGCAGGCCCGGATCTAGGGGGGGGGAGGCGCTTGCCCTGGGCGCCAGCTTAAGCAACCAGAGGTTAAAAACAGAGTCAAAAACACTGAGAGGTTAGAAAAAAATTAGTTTAGATTTTCTCGGAAAAAATAATTATTATTAAATATGACCTAACTCTGAAGTGCCATCTAGATCACCTAAAGAAAGGATAAACATCCTATCTTTCGAAAACTATACAAAAAACGAAATTTACGATTTACTGGCCACCAAAGTTCGGAATAACAATATTACTATCCTGTTGTGGTGGTTCCACCAGTGGTGTACTTTGGAAATTAGATCTCTGCTAGTCCAATTTCTTCGTGATCACTATTATTCACTATTATGTTCGACTGCACCCCAGATGTATCTCAATAGAACAAATGAACCAGGTTATACGATATTCAAAGAGAACTGAGTCTGGATATCCAGAATCCAGAATTCTACAAATGAACGAGCTGACAGTATTAGTTCCATGCCTAGCACACTCTTTTAATCTTGTGGCTTCATCAGGTACAAAAGCAGTAAATTTATTGGGTGTTGTACAAAAACTGTATTCTTTTTTGTTAGTTCAAAAAGAGTGCACGAAAACAAATGTGAAAGGAAGTAGCCAAACAAGATGGGCTAAACATCAAGCTGTTAATGCCTTGCTCAATAATTTACCGGGAGTTGTGAAGGCTGTGGAAAAAATGAAATTAAAGAATCCTCACTAGTCGCAGAATCCAAGTATGAAGCTAGTCATTTGCTCATGCTGTGATGGATTTTAGATTCATTCTGAACCTAACAATTTGGGACAATATTCTGCGAGAGATCAATGAGGTCAACGTGGAAATTCAGAAAGGGAATATAATTAGTTCACGTTCATTATCGTTGATGCAAGGTCTTGTGAAGATCTTGCAAGGAATGAGAGAAAATCCCATTGAAAACTGGATCTCGAAGAAGAATTGGATGTGGAGCCAATTCTTAGAAATAATCGTGTTTCCTGTTTACAAGAAGAAAAACCAGGTCGACGAAATGTGCGAGGATGAGTCAAGAACGCTAGATCCATATGGTTTATTCTCGAAGGAAATTAGGGTTGTTTTCGAGAGATTATTGTCAGAAATCAGAAGAAGATTAGAAAGCGCAGAGAATCTGCATACGAATTACGCATTTCTCAATGGCCATGACCTTTTAAACATGCAAAAAGAGGATCTGTAGAAAAATGTGACACTTTTACCGCAAAAATATTGCAGAAACTCGAATGCACTTGATTTTTGTTAATAATTAGCGATTTTCAAAGAGCTGGTTCCTGAAATTAGTGAAGGATCGACTTCATTAGACCTGCTACAAATTCTTCGCAGGCAAGATTTGCAAGAGGCTTTCCCTAATGTCAGTACAGCTTTGAGAATATACAGCACATTACCTCTACCACGTCTGCAAGATGGGAACGCAGTTTCAGCAAATGAAAATATCTGATAGGTAATTGCGTCCTTTAATGTTTGCTAACAGTAGGGATTGTCGGATGAGGACAAATTACTAGGTACTAATTATCAGCCAACGTTTCGTTTATTTTTATGAATAAACTTCATCAGGGCCTGTAAGGATACAACTCTGAATAAACCCCAAAATGAAAAAGGGGGATCACAACATGAAAAAAAAAAACACAAAAGGGACATGAACAAGGTTCATATTTCTTCGCATTTATTGAACCTGATGTTTCCAGCAGTCCACGACGAATTTTTTCTCAAAGATTTAAGCGTTAACTCGATATTGATTCTATTGAGATTCTCGTTATTCATAAAGATCAAACAGTTAATACCAGCTGGTATACTACCTTTGCTAATTGACTTCATATCTGAGTGTTTCAACATGTTCTGTTTGAATTTTGATTGTATTGGTTTCAACCTTGAGAAAGGAGAAAATAACGACTCCGAAACGTCAGCGTCGTTGTATATTCATAAAATTGTATCGATCGATACTGCATTTCTATTTAGTTAAAGAAAAATGGCTGAGATAACTCATAGATCTGAATTGATATGAATATACTAGCTGAGAGCTAACCATCAACGAAATACCGATATCAAAGATATATTTTCAAATTCGCCATAATCGCTTTTTGACTGGTTCACATTTGAAGGTAGATTGACGAAGTCTGTCAAAACTTCTGATTCATTCAATCATTGCCAATAAAACATGCCCTAAATACCAATTCAAGAACCAACCTACTCACTAAAAAAAAACAGAAAATGATGTATTGTTTCCGTAATGCGACCACAAAAAGTTATGAAAAAAAATGGCTAGAATTATTCAGGTTGAGCCAAGAGCGGATACAGCTCTTTTTCATGGGAGAGGTAATGATATATTGCACATTCTTAATCTACGCCCTAGAATTAGTTAATCCAGCAACTTTGATGATGATCCGAGAAAATTTTTATTTTCAAAATACGCGGAATTTTCCAACATATATGGAAATTTTGCCGAAACATCATTTTCACACATAGCCACCAAAGTTACTGTATCCACTAATTCGAGGTCGTAGATTACGAATCTGTAATGAGTTCCTTCCTAGGTTTGATACTTCAGGAAATTTTCAACTTTTCTGGAAATTTTTCGAAAATTTGGTAATTTTTTGATGGTCTTCCTTCTACAAAATTATATTTCATACAAAATATCTGATTGCATATTCCTTATCTACGCCCTTGAGTTAGTAAATCCAGCATCTTTGGTGGTGTTCCGAGAAATTTTTTCTCTCAAAATACTCGAAATTTTTCAACATATTATGGAAGTTTCGCCGAAATATAGGTATTTTTCTCAGATAGCCACCAAAGTTACTGTATTCCCTAACTCGAGGTCGTAGATTACGAAAATGTCATGAGTTCCTTTCTAGGTTTGATACTCCAGGAAATTTTCTATTTTTTGAGGGAAATTTCCGAAAATTTTGTCATTTTTTGATGTTCATTACTACAAAACTATATTTCATAAATAGATATCTAATGCATATTCTTAATCTACGCCCTCGAATTTGTAAATTCAGCAACTTTGGTGGTGATCCGGGAAAAATTTTCTTTTCAAAATACGCGAAATTTTCCAACATATGGAAATTTTGCCGAAATATCATTTTCTCAGATTGCCACCAAAGTTACTGTATTCCCTAATTCGAGGTCGTAATTTTCGTGTAAAATTTAGTCATTTTTTGATGGTCATTACTACAAAACTATATTTTATAAAGAATATCTGATTGCATATTCATAATCTACGCCCTCGAATTAGTAAATCTAGCAACTTTGGTGGTGATCTGAGAAAATTCTTTCTTCAAAAAACATAAGCGAAATTTTCCAACATATGGAAAGGACTCCGCACTTTTTCTATGGCAAATAGCGTTCCGTCAAATTTTCTAAAATTTTGGTATAATGTACTACTCGACCTACTGATCAAAAGTGTCCATGGCCCCAACTCAATCCTATGACTAGTTTTTGAGATACAGGGCGTTGAAGTTGAGAATTACCCACTTTTACTACGCCCGTATCTCGAAACAGAATAGAAACTTCAATTTTTCTCAAGAAACATTTCATGACATTCCCAGGGAGCAACCATATAGAGGAATATGACCGAAAATCGTTACTAATACAGGGTTATCCATAATTGAATGCATGCCCGATTTTGAAAGAATAAAATAAGTCCGTTTCATAGCGAGAACGTTCTTGAAATGAAGTATTACACTAGATATGTTGTTGTTACATCGAAAAAGTCTGTAATACCCAGAATTTATACTGGGTGATCCATTATTATAGAAACTAAGGAGGAAGGTTAAGTGGACATCCTTTATTTATGGTTTGATTCAAGGTGTTTGTTTAATTTTTTTAAGAACACATCATCATGGACTTCAAATAATACAGGGTGATTCAGTCATGAAATGAACTTTGAACCTCACGAAAATACCCAGAAACCACCTTTTTTTTTCCATCACCCTCTATTTGAAGATTAACTCCGATGAAGTTGGAGTTTTCTTTCACTACTGTACTTGATATAAAAACATCAATACGGCTGAGAGTTTTTATCCACTTCTTATGACCAGATTTTTTTTTATGCTGGAATAAGAATAGAATAACATAAATAACTAATTTTCATATTACATAAAAAAAGTCTGCTCATAGGAAGTGGATAAAAAGTCTCAGCCGTATTGATGTTTTTATATCAAGTACAGTGGTGAAAGAAAAATCCCACCTCATCGGAGTTCATCTTGAAATAGAGGGTAATAAAAAAAAATGGTGGTTTTTGGGTATTTTCGTGAGGTTAAAAGTTCATTTCATGACTGAATCACCCTGTATTCTTTGAAGTCCATGATGATATGTTCTAAAAAAATCAAACAAACACCTTGAATCAACCCATGAATACAGGGTGGCCATTTAACCTTCCTTGAGAATAGTTTCTATATATACGAGGTCTGGCTATTAAATAACGAGACTGCGCGCGCAGAAGGCGTCCTAGAGGGGTAGGGTGGGAAACGAATGCAGCATTGGATAGCTGGAAGTGTCTACTATTCCAGTACGAAAACACGTTTTCGTCGCTGTAGTAGTATTTTTTGTGTAGAGGTTAGAAACGAACGTGTTTTTTTCTCGTGCCGATAACGATGTGTGACGAAAAACACGAGCAACGGATCAATGTGAAATTTCTCGTCAAATTAAAAAAAACTCCGACTGAGTGCTATAAGTTGTTGAAAGAGGCCTATGGTGAGAATTCTCTATCTCGTGCGCGTGTTTTCGAATGGTATAAAAGGTTTTCTGAAGGCCGAGAGAGCACCGAAGATGACCAACGTTTTTTTCGACATCAACGGTATCGTGATGACTGAATGGGTTCCAGAGGGTCAAACTGTAAACCAAACTTACTATTTGAAAGTATTGGCAACGCTGCGAGAGCGAGTTCGTAAGAAACGGCCGGAGTTGTGGAAAAGCAAATCGTGGATCTTGCACCAGGACAACGCACCTGCCCATAACGCGCTGTCTGTGAAGCGTTATTTAGCCGCTAGAGGCACTCCAGTGCTCGAACACGCGCCGTACTCGCCTGATTTAGCACCCTGTGACTTTTTCCTATTTCCGAAGATCAAGTCTGCCTTAAAAGGAACCCGGTTCGAGTCGATGGAAGAGGTAAAGCGAAAATCGGCGGAGCTCCTAAATGCTCTTACAAAAGAAGACTTCCAGCATTGCTTTGACCAATGGAAAAAACGAATGGAACGGTGTGTGGCGAGGGAAGGGGAGTATATTGAAGGGGAGCATTCGATTGTAGAATAATTTTTAAAATAAAACTCTTTTTCATAAGCAGTCTCGTTATTTAATAGCCAGACCTCGTATATATATTCTTTTGAAAGAGAGAATTACATACTGTTTTGTAATATCAAACAATATATGGCATATGGCACGTGTGAAGAAATGGCGACAAGGAACAGATTGTATAAAAGAATAAAATCTGTTTCCCGGTATAAATTCTGGGTATTTCAGACTTTTCCGATGTAACAACAACATATCTAGTGTGATAGTTCATTTTGTGAACGCTCTCGCTCTGAAACTTTTTATGGAAAATTTCCGAAAATTTTATGGACATATTACTCGGAAACTATACTTTATTAAAAATATCTGATTGCATATTTTTAATCCACGCCCTCGAATTAGTAAACTCAGCAACTCTGGTGGTGATCCGAGAATTTTTATCCTCAAAATACGCGAAATTTTCCAAAATGGAAATTTTTCCGAAATATCATCTTCTCAGATAGCCACCAAAGTTACTGTATTCACTAATTCGAGGTCGTAGGTTACGAATGAGAGGGGTAATAACGATCATATGGTGGGTAATAACGATTGAAAACTGTTCAGGTACCCAATGTATGATAGTTATTTAATCAACTAGTTTATTTGACAGCGATTAATGGACGAAATATTTTAACGCGTGAGCGGAGCGAGCGCGTTAAGGTTTGAGACCATTAATCGCTAGATTAATAAACGAGTTGATTAAAAGAATTTTTTCGTCGACCTCATCATAAATTGAAAATAAATTCTGGATCAAAAAGAATTTTTTTTGCGTAATAGACAAAGGACCCCGCACTTTTACTACGGGAAATGGCGTTCCGTCAAATTTTCTAAAATTTTGGTATAATGTAGTACTCGACATACTGATCAAAAGTATCCATGGCCCCAACTCAATCATATGACTAGTTTTTGAGATACAGGGCGTTGAAGTTGAGAATTACCCACTTTTACTACGCCCGTATCTCGGAACAGAATCGAATGAACTTCAATTTTTCTCAAGAAACATTTCATTACATCCCCAAGGAGCAAGCATATAGAGGAATATGAACGAAAATCGTTACGAATACAGGGTTATCCATAATTGAATGCATGCCCGATTTTGAAAGTATAAAATATGTCAGTTCCAGAGCGAGAACGTTCGCAAAATGAACTATTACACTAGACATGTTGTTGTTACATCAAAAAAGTCTGAAATACCCATAATTTATACTGGGTGATCCATTATTATACAAACTATTCTCAAAGAAGGTTAAATGGACACCCTGTATTTATGGGTTGATTCAAGGTGTTTGTTTAATGTTTTTAGAACATATCATCATGGACTTCAAAGAATACAGGGTGATTCAGTCATGAAATGAACTTTGAACCTCACGAAAATACCCAAAAACCACCTCTGTTTTTCATCACCCTCTATTTCAAGATTGAATCCGAGGAGGTGGGAGTTTTCTTTCACCATTGTACTTGATATAAAAACATCAATACGCCTGAGAGTTTTTATCCACTTCCTATGGCCAGATTTTTTTTATGTAATATGAAAATTATATATTTATGTTATTCTATTCTTATACCAGCTGAAAATCTGGTCATAGGAAGTGGATAAAAACTCTCAGACGTATTGATGTTTTTATATCAAGTACAGTGGTGAAAGAAAACTCCCACCTCCTCGGATTTAATCTTGAAATAGAGGGTGATGAAAAAAAGAGGTGGTTTTTGGGTATTTTCGTGAGGTTCAAAGTTCATTGCATGACTGAATCACCCTGTATTCTTTGAAGTCCATGATGATATGTTCTAAAAACATTAAACAAACACCTTGAATCAACCCATAAATACAGGGTGTCCATTTAACCTTCCTTGAGAATAGTTTCTTTAATAATGGATCACCCAGTATAAATTTTGGGTATTTCAGACTTTTTTGATATAACAACAACATGTCTAGTGTAATAGTTCATTTTGCGAACGTTCTCGCTCTGGAACTGACATATTTTATACTTTCAAAATCGGGCATGCATTCAATTATGGATAACCCTGTATTCGTTACGATTTTCGGTCATATTCCTCTATATGCTTGCTCCTTGGGGATGTAATGAAATGTTTCTTGAGAAAAATTGAAGTTCATTCGATTCTGTTCCGAGATACGGGCGTAGTAAAAGTGGGTAATTCTCAACTTCAACGCCCTGTATCTCAAAAACTAGTCATAGGATTGAGTTGGGGCCATGGACACTTTTGATCAGTATGTCGAGTACTACATTATACCAAAATTTTAGAAAATTTGACGGAACGCCATTTCCCGTAGTAAAAGTGCGGGGTCCTTTGACATAATTTAAATTTCTATGTTCATTTCTTTATATTAATATTTATGCTCCCTTCAGAAGTTCTCGAACAATTCATAGCTGGGATATGGAACATGTTGTGACATTCTGAATAGTTAACATTTTTTTCATGGGAATGAGTTGGAATAACGATTCAATTGAGTTTTATTTTTACCTTCGACATCAACAAAATACTATTGGGAGCATTCGCTATGAACTCTTCCACATGTTCCTTTTCGATTTTTTTGTTCAACAAACATCAACAGTTTGTGGTATTATTGGCTTATATCAATATTATCTTCAACATTTAGTGTTGCTTTCAGCATGGAATACTTTGGCCACTTGCTAAATGCCCCTTTTCTGCAATACTCGAAAAGTATGCCTACAAAACCGTTTCAGAATTTCAGAACGTTCTTCTCCTTGCACCAAGATCGGAATTCTTCCTAGGTTTTTTCATATAAATGCGGCTCTTTTGAGGAAGCAGACTCAGAGTTGCTGCTTCAGCAGTTTTTTCCACATCTAGCTGTGTCGAAGGGATATTTTCTTCGTTATTCAATATGTATGATAGCGTAACTGGTAAAATCAGATTCTGATCGAAAGCGAATAAATAAATTTGACATCTCGATAGTGCTCCGACATAGATGCATCTATGCTCCGACTGAATATTTTATGTTCGTTTGCTATGACAATCATGCATTAAAATAAGAAATCATGCATTAATAGGGGTCATTAATGGATGATTTCGAGTGCGTTAAAATGAGCTTTTATTCTATGCTCGACGGAAATAGTTATTTAATCAACTAGTTAATTAATGACAGCGATTAATGGTCGAAATATTTTAACGCGTGAGCGGAGCGAGCGCGTTAATGTTTGAGACCATTAAACGCTAGATTAATAAACGAGTTGATTACAAGATTTTTTCGTCAACCTCATCATGAATTGAAAATAAACTCTGGATTCAAAAAGATTTTTATTTTGGGTAATAAACAAATTTGACATAATGTAAATTTCTGTGTTCATTTCTATATATTAATATTTATGCTCCCTATAGAAGTTTTCGAAAAATTCATGGATGGAATATAGGACATGTTCTGACATTCTGAATAGTTTACATTTTTTTCATGAGAATAAGTTGGATTAACGATTCAATTGAGTTTTATTCTTACCTTAGTAACCTGGAAGTACTTAACAAGGGCAATGAGCCAACCTTTGTCACCCGCAACAGGCGGGAAACCATTGACATAACTGTGGGCACCCCCCTGGTGTCTCGGCACGTTGGCAAATGGGCGGTATCTGAGGAACCTTCAAACTCGGATCACCGACACATACATGTGGAGATTGGTCACGCCAATAAACCTGTAAGAATGTGTCGGAACCCCAGAAAAACCGACTGGTCGGGATACCGGAGGGAGCTCAGAGATAACCTAACTAATCTTAGAAATGTCAAATCTAACACACACACCATCTATGATATAGAGCAAACCTCAATCTTGTTGCAAGAGGCAATAATAACTTCATATCAAAACAACTGCCCACTAAATCGCTGTAATACCAAAGGTAAAGTGAGCTGGTGGAAATACCTCAGAAATAAAACCCGTAAATTATTCAATCGGGCAAAGAAAACTGGAGAGTGGGGGGAATACTCCGGAACACTCACAGAATATAACAAACAAATAAGAGCGGCGCAAAGGAAGGCTTGGAGGAAGTTTTGTGAGGATATAGAACGAACCTCAGAAAGTGCAAGACTCCATCGCATCCTTTCAAAAGATCCAATCAATCCAATGGGGACTCTCAAGAAACCCAATGGCGACTATACCAACTCTGGGAAAGATACTATGGAACTTCTGCTCCAAACACACTTCCCAGGATCCACCGTTACCACCTACCAAAACCCCAGAGATGAAATCCTTGTAAACCCTGAAACAAGGGCAAGAAGGCAAGACTGGGAGGTGGCAAAACGGATTGTAACTCACTCTAAGGTACTATGGGCAATCAATTCGTTCAACCCATACAAATCACCTGGTCCTGACGGAATATTCCCAGTATTACTACAGCAGGGAATTGAAGATCTGGCACCAGAACTATGCAGACTATACAGGCTGAGTCTAGCATTGGGATGGCTACCTCAAACCTGGAAAACTGTGAATGTGGTCATTATCCCGAAACCTGGACGGGACTCCTACGACCAGGCCAAGGCATACAGACCAATAAGCCTATCTTCCTTCCTCCTGAAAGGCTTAGAAAAACTGATAGATAGAGACATAAGGGAAACCGCTCTCATAGAGCGGCCTTTACACCAAAACCAACATGCCTATCTAACAGGAAAATCCTGCGAGACAGCTCTTCACCATCTCGTTTCAAGGATTGAAGAGTCTCTGGCAATCAAGGAAATCGCATTATGCGTCTTCCTAGATATCGAAGGAGCTTTCGACAACACCTCTTTCGAAAGCATGGTCTCTGCGGCTACCCCACAGGGGGGCATACTATCCCCTCTTCTGTGAGACATGGTGGTGGACGAGCTGCTAACCTCCCTGAATAACCAAGGATATTATTCTCAAGGATACGCAGACGACATAGTCATACTCGTCAAGGGAAAATACACCGGAATAACCTCAGAACTTATGCGAAACGCACTGAGGACTGTAGAGGAATGGTGCAACAGAGAGAGCCTAAGGGCAAATCCGAACAAAACAGCACTCATTCCCTTCACTCGCAAAAGAAACATGGGAGATCTCACACCTCCCAGATTCTTCGGCGAAACATTACAAGTTGTAGAACAGGTAAAATACCTTGGGCTGATTCTCGATAAGAAACTAACCTGGAACCCACATCTACATCATGTAACCAACAAAAGTAAAACGACACTTATGATGTGCAGGAGAGCTTTTGGAAAAACTTGGGGACTCAAACCGAAAACCATGCACTGGCTTTACACAGCGGTAATAAGACCCAGAATCACTTATGGCTCACTCCTGTGGTGCCCAAAAACAAATCAGAGACAGGCAAAAACCAACCTTGGAAAAATCCAAAGGCTTGCCTGTCTATGCATCACGGGTGCAATGAACAGCAATCCAACAGCTGCTATGGAGGTCATCCTCAACCTCTTACCCCTTGACATACATGTCATGGGAAAGGCCAGGATGGGTGCATACAGATTGATCCAAACAAAAAACTGGAGAACCAGCACAACTGGGCACACCAGAATCACCCATGTAGTTGACGTAGCCGAGCTTAATATGATTTCAGACTACATGCAACCTCTATACTCATTCGAAAAACCATTCAAAACACAGCTCGACTGGAACAGATGGGACTCGAGTATAGAATCACAATCATCTGCAGAAATAGTCTGGTACACAGACGGTTATAAGACAGATGAAAGAACAGGAGCGGGAATACATGGAGTGAGGCCAAGAAGGGATTACATAATACCTCTCGGCAAACACGCCACGATATTTCAAGCTGAAACATATGCCATTAGGACATGCATACAGAAGAACCTGGAAAGTGGCTACCAGAGAAAGCACATCCACATTCTCTCTGACAGCCAGAGCGCCATCAAAGCTCTCAACTCGACACAGATAAAGTCTAGACTCGTCTGGGAATGCCTCCGGGACCTTCTGGAGCTGGCAAAACACAACAAGGTCACTTTGATGTGGGTGCCAGGTCACAAGGGAATAGCAGGCAACGAAAGAGCAGACCAGTTAGCAAGACAAGCATCTGAAACGCCATTCACAGGGCCAGAACCTGTGCTTGGAATCAGCAAAAACCGATGCAGGACCCTGATTGAGGAGTGGATAAAACAAAGACACCGACAACACTGGGAACAGAGCGACGGGCAAACACACAGCAAAGCCATGGTAGGACGCACAAGCCAAACCTTGACAGCTGACTTTTTGAATCTAAACAGAACAAAGGCACGCATAATAGTAGGTCTACTGACGGGACACTGCGGCCTCAGAAAACATCTCTGAACACCATAGGAATACTTGGAGAACCCGTGGATTGCAGACTCTGCGGCGAAGAGGAAGAAACAGCCTCTCACATAATCTTTGAATGCGACGCCTTGGGAAGAAGGCGCCACAGAATCTTTGGTGAAATCAATCCGGAAACGGGAATGAATCCGAAAAACCTCATAAAAAGGCTACTGAACCTGATAAAGGACACAAACCTATTCTCGTGAGGAACCACTGACGAAAGAGTGATACAATAGACCCAAGTTGGTCGCAGTGTCACAGTGAGGCCAAGCGCTAACCCGGTCTCTTGTTTGTCAGCTTATAAATCAATCAAATCAATCAACCTTAGACATCAACAAAATACTATTAGGAACATTTGCTATGAACTCTGCCACATGTTCTTCTTCCCCTTTTCTGCAATAGATACACGTAAAGTATGCCAACAAAACCGATACCGAAAATTTCAGAACGTTCTTCTTCTTGTACCAAGATCGAAATTCATCCTAGCTTTTCTCATAAATGTTCGGCTCTTTCCAGGTAGCATACTCAAAGTTGCTGCTTCAGCAGTTTTTTTCCACATTTAGCGGTGTCGAAGGGATATTTTCTTCAATAATAATTATGTAAAATCTGGTAAAATCAGATTCTGATTGAAAGCGAATAATTAAATTTGACAGCTCGATAGTGCTCCGACATAGATGCATCTATGCTCCGACTGAATATTTTATGTTCGGTTGCCATGATAATCATGCATTAATAGGAGTTAAGGTCCGCGTTTAAAGCGAGTAAGAAAGCTCAGCCGATAGAGGCACCACCGTCCATTTTATAAAATATCTCCATAGAACATGCATTATCACTATCAAGTTCTATGAATATCTCTCTAATCATGAATGAAATGTACAATGGCGCTCTCTATCCGAAAATCGCCGAACTATGGAATAAGTCAATTTGTGGGTAAAGCAGGCACTTTTTCCCGCCAAAATTTGAATTTGGCCATTCTCTGCCAATTCCGTATTTCGAGTTGATCTTCTGAACGAAATTATCAGTAGATTCACTTATAATCGGAAGTTGAACTATTTTCATGGGTCTTTCTGTTGAAATAAAACAGTAGCATGGATTGGTTCATTTTCTTTTATTTTGAAAAAAAAATTAACTATCGGAATGAAATCGATTAAAATTATTTCAACAAGAACCCTAATCCTTTCTGAGTTCACCCACAAAATTTCAGTTCTCAAAGTGAAACCGTTTTCGAAATCAACAAACATGGCGAATATTTGTTTACATTTGAGTGTCGTGCTGTTTGGACATTTGACTCGATCTTGAGCCTTTTGCCACTATGACATGACAACAAAACAATGAAAGTCCGCCATTAGTGGTCGAAAACAGTCCGACCAATCAAAACGTGAACGTCTATTGTCGCCACTGTCCTGTATAAAGCCACTGTAGTTAAAATGAGCTTTTATTCTATGGTCGACGGAAAAATATTTTATGTGCACCACCTTTCCCTCAGGCCTTGGATACTCATAGGGGAGGGGGTAGTTACCCCCAGTTCCCCTCCCCGTGAATCCGCACTCACTCACGTTAAGATAATTGTATGAACATTATGAACTGCTGACAGAAATTCTGCCCGACCCTCAATGCCATCAAATAGGTGGTGAGGACAAAAATTCCAAAAAACGGAAAAAAAATGACAGACTTGAGCGTATTATTTCTGAAATATTGGCCCAGTTGTGAATGGTTCCGTTTAATTCACAGGATCGTCATCCTGTATATTAATAGTGAAGAGAAGCAAATATATTGATGAAGGCTTTTAAGGCCGGCTTCCACCATAAAATTAGAACATTCCGGGCTTTACAACCTCCGAACAAGATGAATCTCATCTGAAGCCCATCACAGTTGGGGGCGAAACATTAGGTGAAATACCCTTTAGACCACGGATATAAAGCCAGGAATTTTCTAATTTTATAAGAGAAGTAAATTTTTAATTAACTTTCTGTAGGGTTAAACAAATCTTCATTTGGCATTTCGAATGACTTTAGAAAAAAAAATCATTTGCTAACTGGATACACTGGATGACAAAAGGATTCAACTGAAGCATTGAGTTTAAATATATTTAAACTCAATGACTGAAGTTATTTCGGAACAATTAATGACATGTTTACTTTCAATACCTACCCGGAAATATACGAATTCATTATAAAATGAGAGGTACGAATACATAAATCAGTAACTTACTTCAAATAAGCGGAACGAAATTGCTGAATTATTCGAAAGCAGCAATTGCTCTGTAGCCGAACTTTCTGATGAATTAATGAAGAGATAGGATCCGCATTGTATCCTGGATGTTATCCAATGCACAAGGCTCGGAGGAAAGATAAAATATATGTTCCCCACAGTAGCAGGAAACCTACAGAAATATTGAACACTATACCTCCAGGTCGAAACCCACATTATCATTGTGTTCTGTTCGGGATATAGCTGTGGAGAAATTAGAGTATATTTTCTAGGATTGAAATAGAATGAATTATGTAAAGTTCACGTACTGTTCTGGGAGCCATAATATGGCATGAGCCCCACATTTAATAAATAAAAATATAATTTCTCCAGAGCATCCAAGACCACTAACTTTTTGGACGCTCGTTTGATATTTTTCATGCATGAACAAAATTATACTGATAAGGAATTGATAGGGTAAGGGGGGTTTGCTATGAGTGTTAATGTTATTACACCTCGTTTTTGTGATATTTCTTGTGAGCTCATTCATGCGACACTAGGTGTTATAAAATTAGTTGGACAATTGGTCGATAAATTCGCGGATTGTGGGGATAGCGGTTGACTCATGAAGGTCTGCTATTCGGGTATATCTATTTGTGTTTGTTATAAGTCGGAGGCATTTGTTTTGGAATACCTGGAGTGGACGGAGAGGTGATGGGCGAAGGTGACAAAAGCCAGGAGCCCCGTATGTAATTAGTGGCCTGATTGTTGGATCTATATTATGATAATGTTCATAGTTCATATTTAATCTAGTTATATAAAACAATTGTAGTTGTCAAATAGATTGATAAAGTTGAAACAGTCATTTCTTTCCTTGGTCCATAAAACAGGCCCCAAACTCAACAGGACATTCCTGGACACATAGATTTAACACTGATCATTGCTGTAGAGATGAGGACTTTGATATTTTGGTCCAAGTAACTGTTTCTGCGCAGTAAGGGGTATAGTTTTGTTTTTGCATCGCAACCTCGAAATAGGCTGTTTTTGATGTGGGCTCTGAAGTTCTACTCCTTGATATTTTCCGCTATTTTGAGGTGTAATTTGGTGACTATTTCACTCATTCCATTTTTATTGAGGAAGTTTTCGTAGGAACGATCGTTTCATCTCGATAAAACTTTTAAGCCAGCAAAACTAACAAGTTGGTTTTCCAGCGATAAAATTTTTGACGTTTCTCGAAGTCATATACAGGGTCTTTCACGAGGAACCTCACCCATATTTATACGGGAAACTACTGAACGTATTTTCATGAAATTCAGCACTTATAAGTATTTCACGATGCTGATGAAATCTAAAATATTTGAAGGCATGATCACCTCCGGTTTTTCCGGAAATGACGTCAACTTCCGTTTTTCAAATTAGAACACCATTTTTTTATTGCAGAAATAGATTCCTTAGAAAATTTCAAGTTATTTTGATGTAACATTTTTCAGTTTTGGTTGGAAAATTCTCTCTGAGCGGGAAAATTCGAAAAAAAAATCGAAAATAGAGCTCCGCTGAAACAAGAATAACTTCGAGGTTTTTATATGGATAATTTTCATTTTTGGGATTTTTCACGATGTAAGATTGATGTATCCGCTTTAAAAATCGAAATCGCGATTCATGATACAGGGGATGAAAAAATCGCTTTCAAAGTTAGGGATGACAAAATCGTGAAAAATCAATTTTTTCAAATTAGAACCCCATTTTTTTATGGCACATATTGAATCTACGTTAAAAAATAATGTGAGTGTATGCATCACACCCTTGCCCTAAAGTGGATATTTTCTGAGTTATTCACAAAAAACTGTTTTTCGTCTTGAATTTTCAGCTATTTCTTTTCCCTTCACGCCAAAAAGATGAAATTTTCAGGAACTGTTACTTAAACCATGTTTTAGATTTTACTACCCTAATATGCAAGAGAAAAAAGTTACAGGTTGTTCCTAAATAGATGGCGAATTTGGATTCGAATTTGTATCGGAAACCTCTTTATTTCAACTAATCGGCCATCGGTTTTCTCTTCAGTGATAAATAAATAATTCCTTATGAACCATATGCAAAAACTCACCATGTTTTACATTCTTTTTTTTTAATGATAGATATCATTAATTACATGCTACTGAATAAAGAGGAATTTGGCAGATGTAATTAATGATATCTATCATTAAAAAAAAAAAGAATGTAAAACATGGTAAGTTTTTGCATATGGTTCATAAGGAATTATTTATTTATCACTGGAGAGAAAACCGATTAGTTGAAATAAAGAGGTTTCCGATACAAATTCGAATCCAAATTCGCCATCTATTTAGGAACAACCTGTAACTTTTTTCTCTTGCATATTAGGGTAGTAAAATCTAAAACATGGTTTAAGTAACAGTTCCTGAAAATTTCATCTTTTTGGCGTGAAGGGAAAAGAAATAGCTGAAAATTCAAGACGAAAAACAGTTTTTTGTGAATAACTCAGTAAATATCCACTTTAGGGCAAGGATGTGATGCATACACTCACATTATTTTTTAACGTAGATTCAATATGTTCCATAAAAAAATGGGGTTCTAATTTTAAAAAAATTGATTTTTCACGATTTTGTCATCCCTAACTTTGAAAGCGATTTTTTCACCCCCTGTATCATGAATCGCGATTTCGATTTTTAAAGTGTATACATCAATCTTACATCTTGAAAAATCCCAAAAATGAAAATTTTCCATCCAAAAACCTCGAAGTTATTCTTGTTTCAGCGGAGCTCTATTTTCGATTTTTTTTTCGAATTTTCCCGCTCAGAGAGAATTTTCCAACCAAAACTGAAAAATGTTACATCAAAATAACTTGAAATTTTCTAAGGAATCTATTTCTGCAATAAAAAAATGGTGTTCTAATTTGAAAAACGGAAGTTGACGTCATTTCCGGAAAAACCGGAGGTGCTCATGCCTTGAAAATATTTTAGATTTCATCAGCATCGCGAAATACTTATAAGTGCTGAATTTCATGAAAATACGTTCAGTAGGTTCCCGTATAAATATGGGTGAGGTTCCTCGTGAAAGACCCTGTATACAGTTCATCCAAGAATTATTGACATCTCGGGGGGCTTTGGAAAATCAAAATTATGTTGGTAATGTCCATTCAGTTATATTTTGAGTTGCAGAATTCAGGTTGGTGTTGGAAATAACACTGACGTTTTGTTCTGTCATAAATATTCGAACAAATTTGGCGAATAATTGCGCAAGTGAAAAATCTTCTGAATGAGGCTCTTGAAGAATGCACAGCTAATAAATGGAAAGCCTGCTCAGAGCACGTAGAAAAGAAATAAGAGAAGATTAGTCAAAATATATGGGATGTTATGATATTGCTGACATAAAGCCTTTAATTATTATGAACAAGACGAGTTCTGCCCAGATGAGGAAATAATAACAGTGGTTGTAATAGGAATATTTACATTTTTAATATAACATATTTTACTCCTTCATTGTTCACAAATATTGAAAATTACAATGTCATGACAAAAGACCTCATATATTGAATAGATCCATTCATTGAGTTTTGATTCTGTCTTGATATCTATTATAATTTTTCCAATCCATTCAGCAACATGCTTCAAATTATCAACTAGATTTTTCTGGTTTAGCGAACTTTGGAAAGGAACATGCTCTTTTCATCCAAGATATTTTTCGTTATTGGACAAGAATTTGTAGGCTGTATGCCCCTATAATTGATCGTTCGAAAATGTATCAATACAAGATGTAAATAATATACTGCTGGTATACAGATTCACACGATGGTAATCCTATGTGATAATTGAGGACATTTTTATGTTCAAAGTGCTTTAATTTGAAAAAATTCCATTTTATTTCAAGTTCAAGGTTATATTATATACAATATTGCTATGATGAAAGCACAGAAAATTTTTAGTTACTTTTTTGTGACTAGAAATAAAGCTGCGACTGGACTTCCAAGGCCTGCTTTGATGTCAATAATTCTTGGATGGACTATAGCTTCGGAAATGAATATCATAGATGAAACAAACAACATTTAGTGGTTTAGTTAATCTATGATGAATTCTAATTTGCCAAATGCGCAATACGCGTCAAATGTGAATATATTAATTACCCTATTTTCTCGTGAAATAATCATGTCGAATACCACTCGAGATGAAATTTAAGCAGGTAAAATTTCTGTCTTGTAATATTCAAGTTTGTTGCCCAATCTGAGGTACTTCTCATTTTGATTGATAGTTTATTTATAATAAGATTCAGAGAACGTCACAACTTCACAAAAATTTTTACAGATTAGTTCTGAGGGTTTTTGAAAATTGGCCTCATTATTTATTATTGAAAGGCGCGTTTCGTCTTTCTATAATCTGAGAATAAAACCAATATGTTTCATATGCCTGCTTTTCAGAGTGATAAAGTAAAGCCAAATCTTTGGTGAGGATTGAGTTGTACACAAGCGTCAAATGAAAATTCAAAAATTGCGGGAAATGTATATTATGTGAAAATATGCCCCTGAAATATTTTCAGTTCCGTTCCAAAATATAATTGGGAGTAAACAATATACAGCAGAAGGATCGGTACTTAGGCAAAATAATAATTCAAGATTAATTTATTGTCGCAACAGTTTCGGAACCATATTGTTCCTGCATCAGGCTAAAAAACGAATATTCAAATGGTAAAACGCAAACAACAATGATTCAACAGTCTCACCGAGATAAATTACAATTTCTACGTAAACAAATGGAAAATTTCTACGAAATGAGAGATGTCCTTTTGAAACCATTACATCAAAAACTCTTTCTTAATCCAATATAGTATATAAACGACTTCTTAGCAATAATCATATCTCCTTAACAACCTCAATCTAAATTATAAACGAGAACTACCATCTATCGACTATCGAGAGCGGTACCATCATACATATGACGCATCAGAACACACGATACAGAATCCTTCCTTCACAATACTTCAACCTACAGAATTCAACAATAATAAAAAAGTATACTTTTCATACCAAACAACGAAACAATATAACATTTAGTACATCGCCTCGCCGCCAGGACTGAAATAGTCAACTTAGGTCCAAAATAAATAAATAAATAAATAACAAAAATACAATCTATACCTTAAATCTATCAATTATGGAACTGTATATCACACTGAGACCATCCAAGTCAGATCTAAAATTAACGGAATTATGTTTCCTGATGAACACCATCTCAGCAAACAATCTCTTCACATAATTGTTCTCTCTATGAAGGATCTCCACATTATCCAAAGAGAAATCGAAAAAATGACCAGTCCTCAAATGATGCTCAACAAGAGGTGTTTTGCCGTCAGTTACATGTTTACAAGTTGACTTGTGGTTGGAAATTCTATTACTTATACACTGTTTAGTAGTGTTAATGTAACATTTTCCACAATTGAGACAATTTATTTTATACACAACATTCGACAAAAACTTTTTGAGGACAGCGTCCTTTAACTGACTAAAAATTAATCTGCCCAAGGTGCTATTAGAACATAAAACGATTTTCAATTTCTCCGATTTCAAAATAGAAAGCAACTTGCTAGACAATCCCGGAACTAGGATTAATCTACAATATTTTCTTTCTGCAGCACCATTTACACTCTGTGGTTGTGAAGAAGTATCCACCACCAAACCCTGAGGTTGCAACACAATATTATTGACAGCTCCCCGTGAATTGATGACGCGATTGATGAGCTTGTGAGGATAACCATTCTTAGCAAGGTCTTTCTTAAGCTTTCTTGTGTCGTCGGAATGAAACTCTGAACAACTAAGTTTCTGTATGCGAGAATGGGCTACCTTAATTATATTGATTTCGTGATGGAGAGGATGTAATGATCTAAAGTTGACTGTGCGGTTAGTACTAGTAGGTTTTTTATATATATTGGTCTTTAACATACCATTTACTGGATCTCCAATTATGAGCACATCTAAGTAGGGTAGACTACAATTGCCATCCTTTAGCTCAAAAGTAAAATTGATGTTATCATCTATAGCGTTGAAAATATCCAACACTTGTTCTACTGAATTTTTAGGGATTATTGTGAAAACATCATCCACATATACCAACATCAAGGGAATTACAAAGTCAACTCTATTCATCCAGAATATGATCCATAACCATATTCGCGAAAATAGGAGAACATGGTGCGCCCATGGGGCAACCATTTATTTGCTTGTAATATTTATCTGAGAAGCATAACTTGACTTAAAACAAAAGTCTACCAACTCAATAAGGGACCCAAAATCGAAAGTGCACAAACTCTCAATAACATGCCAATGCTCGTCTATCAATCTCATAACAAGTCGTTTAGTTATATTAGTAAAAAGACTTACAGCATCAAAAGATACCAAAACATAATCACGTGGTACCACTATGTTCTTCAACCTATCTAACAATTCTAAAGAATTCCTAATGCTGAATGTGAAACTAGGCAAAAGATTACTCAAAATGTCATTGACCAGTCTGGAAATACTGTAACCCGGAGACCCCACAAAAGATGTTATGGGACGGATAGGGGCACCAGTCTTATGAATCTTACATAGTCCGTACAATTCAGGTGATACACAATTGTATTTTGACATTTGCTTCTTCTGATAGTCTGAAATGAGCTTATTATCTAGCAAAGTTTTTATTAACCTGTTAGCGTCCTTCTGCAAACTGTTGGTGGGATCACCTCTGGGATCACCATTTTCGATACATATTCCGATCTGTACAAAACGACCGTACTGTTACCTTTATCGGCCCTGGATATGAGCAAGTCTGGATTATTCCTCAAGTATCTTCTAGTGTTGATGACCATATCTACCACTTTTTCATCGAAAGGGTTTTCGAATTTTGCATGAAGAGAACGGTGCACAAAATTTGTAATGACATTAGTAACCATTGCTCTTTTTTCATCTCTGATGTCCAAAGAAGACTCCTCTTGAATTATGGCTTCTACGTCCTTCAAGACATCCACGACAGGTACTCTTTTTGGTTCTACAGGTACGATGAACTTGGGACCCATTGCTAACACCGTACACACCTCAGGGGGATGGTCTTCGAAGTACAATTGAACAATCAATTAGAGCCCTCCTCAACAGACAACGGACCATGAGTGTCAGTCGACATGTCTAACTTAGCATTGAGTGAGGCATTTAGTTTCCTAGTCAATTTGTCACAAAAAGAATCTTTCATAGATATGAAGTTCTGGATCACAATATGTGGTAGCAAGGAAGTTGCACCCTCAATTAAAGCTCTTATATTCCTTTCAATATCATTGATCTTCCAAAAGGTTATCTTCATCTCCAAATTCAGACACTTCAACTGGAAACTAGTTATAATCCTATTCACTGAAGATTTATAGGGGTGGTCTAAAAGTAACATTCCATAAATGGAACCAAAGTTCTGCTTTATATGTCGTGGAATCAATTTTTGTCTTCTGCATGATAACAAAAAAGTTTTTCTACTTTCCATCTTTAATAATTTGTTTCTCAAGGTAGACAATCCCTTCAAAGTTACCATAGCTTCAACACCATAAAAATTACGGATATCTTCATAAAATCCCATTGTGGTGTGGAATTCTCAAATATTTTGAACCGAAAAAATAATTTCAACCAAAATTTTAAATTGCCTTGCAATGTAATATACAGCAGAAGGATCGGTACTTAGGCAAAATAATAATTCAAGATTAATTTATTGTCGCAACAGTTTCGGAACCATATTGTTCCTGCATCAGGCTAAAAACGAATATTTAAATGGTAAAACACAAAAAACAATGATTCAACAGTCTTACCGAGATATATTACAATTTCTACGTGAACAAATGAAAAATTTCTACGGAATGAGATATGTCATTTTGAAACCATTACATCAAAAACTCTTTCTTAATCCAATATAGTATATAAACGACTCCTTAGCAATAATCATATCTCCTTAACAACCTCAATCTAAATTATAAACGAGAACTACCATCTATCGACTATCGAGAACGGTACCATCATACATATGACGCATCAGAACACACGATACAGAATCCTTCCTTCACAATACTTCAACCTACAGAATTCAACAATAATAAAAAAGTATACTTTTCATACCAAACGAAACAATATAACATTTAGTACATCGCCTCGCCGTCAGGACTGAAATAGTCAACTTAGGTCACAAGATAAAAAAATAAATAATGAACAAAAATACAATATATACCTTAAATCTATCAGTTATAGAACTGTATATCACACTGAGACCATCCAAGTCAGATCTAAAATTAACGGAATTATGTTTCCTGATGAACACCACCTCAGCAAACAATCTCTTCACATATTTGTTCTCTCTATGAAGGATTGGGAGTAAACAATGATACTCAGGACTTACACATGAAATTGAAAAGAGGGGAATGGACTAGCAGAGATCTGATTTCCGAAGTATACCACTGGTGTCATCGAAAATATGCACATGCATTAGTGGAAGACATGGGTTTCACGACATGATACAATGTGCTAGAGTTACATGGAATGAATAATTTATGTTTAGCCCTATAATGTTACTGCGAATGCGTAGATCTGGATTCTTACCAAAGCCCAGCTTATGGGACTCGAGTATAGAATCACAATCATCTGCAGAAATAGTCTGGTACACAGACGGTTCTAAGACAGATGAAGAAACAGGAGCGGGAATACATGGAGTGAGGCCAAGAAGGGATTACATAATACCTCTCGGCAAACACGCCACGATATTTCAAGCTGAAACACATGCCATTAGGACGTGCATACAGAAGAACCTGGAAAGTGGCTACCAAAGAAAACACATCCACATTCTCTCTGACAGCCATAGCGCCATCAAAGCTCTCAACTCGACACAGATAAAGTCTAGACTCGTCTGGGAATGCCTCCGGGACCTTCTGGAGCTGGCAAAACACAACAAGGTCACTTTGATGTGGGTGCCAGGTCACAAGGGAATAGCAGGCAACGAAAGAGCAGACCAGTTAGCAAGACAAGCATCTGAAACGCCATTCACAGGGCCAGAACCTGTGCTTGGAATCAGCAAAAACCGATGCAGGACCCTGATTGAGGAGTGGATAAAACAAAGACACCGACAACACTGGGAACAGAGCGACGGGCAAACACACAGCAAAGCCATGGTAGGACGCACAAGCCAAACCTTGACAGCTGACTTTTTGAATCTAAACAGAATAAAGGCACGCATAATAGTAGGTCTATTGACGGGACACTGCGGCCTCAGAAAACATCTGAACACCATAGGAATACTTGGAGAACCCGTGGATTGCAGACTCTGCGGCGAAGAGGAAGAAACAGCCTCTCACATAATCTTTGAATGCGACGCCTTGGGAAGAAGGCGCCACAGAATCTTTGGTGAAATCAATCCGGAAACGGGAATGAATCCGAAAAACCTCATAAAAAGGCTACTGAACCTGATAAAGGACACAAACCTATTCTCGTGAGGAACCACTGACGAAAGAGTGATACAATAGACCCAAGTTGGTCGCAGTGTCACAGGGAGGCCAAGCGCTAACCCGGTCTCTTGTTTGTCAGCTTATAAATCAATCAAATCAATCAAAGCCCAGCTTCGATATTCATTGACTGATTATTTTTATTAGAATTATCAGATTTATGGCGACAGGCTTTACAATTCAACCTTCCTCGGATAAATTAGGGATAAAAGGCACCCCGATTCTGAGATATTCAGAGTTCGATTCACTACAGTTGTTTTGCCAACTTTATGCTACATGTGTGCATCTGAATTCATGCCATAGTAACACATTTTACTCGTCGACACATCGATTTCAAATTCACCTATCCAGTTCTGTCGATTACTTCGTCCTATATGTCATGCGAAATTCAGTATTGAGTCTGCCGTATAGCATGTATGCATTTAGGTAGGTGCCGTTCATCCCAATGACAGGTTGGCAGACGGGATGTTTTTCGATTTTTCATTGGGTGGAGATGAACGAGCAACGGAGATCAGATGTTATCTCAGCCTGAGTTTTCCGTAGGGCAAACGGGAATAGAATGCCTGACGAATAGATTGAAATAAATTCCAGGAAGAGAAATCAAATCAGATCAGATAAAGCGTGTTTTTAGGGGTTAACATTTTTCACCATTTTCGCAGCCATTTCGATTATATTTCATCAATAACTCGCCAAATGTTGCATTCCAAGTAATTTTTTTAATTTGCTTCCACCCCGTTCGATTGTATGTATTTAGAAAATAGAGAAAATTCAAGATATCAGTTTGCCTGCAAAACATCATAGCAGTCGCGATATATTTAAATTGAACTATTAACCGCTCAGGTAGGTAGCGAAAAAAATTATTGAGTAGTGCACCTATACATCACTAACAAAATTTCATTGATTAGGTAAACGACTTGATTTTTTATTATCAGTCAGATGAATATTTTTGCAGTCAGGTTTTTGTTTCTTCTCTACTGATTTGTTCATTCATCATTCAGGAATTCACTCAAGAAATACGTGATCACTACACAGCTTCGAGTTCAACGTTGGAAATCACGGTGTTAATCTTTCTTTCTCTTCCCCTACATTTCCAATGTGTATTCGCGAGCATGTAGTTTGATTATGTAATGTTTTGATAATTAAGTTAAATTGTCATGTTCAGCAATTTCCTTCTCAACTTCATGGATATGGCAGGAAGATAACGCTAAGCGATATACCCACCTATTGCGCTATAATATCAATATGAAATATAATACATCAATAAAGAGAAATTGTTGAAAATTGTTTCAGTGTGTTTTACGTAGGCATTATTTCTTATCTGTTGACTATTATTAGAATGTTAATAGTGGAACTTGAGTTATTCACTTCAATCTGGTGGATGTAATGGATGATGGAGAAGTCACCTGTCATCGTCAAGCCCTTTTTTTCTGTGTTGGATGTGTAGAATGATCGTATATTATGTTTAATTATTCTTCATCATCGGTCTCCCGGTGTCAGCTAGAGATGGTATTATTTCTATGAACCAGTGAAAAAACATTTCAGTTCCTCCCACTAGTTCAGAAATTTCCGCGCGATGTGACAGGTTTGCAAAGCTACAGCCTGCTGTGCATATCCCGCGATCCTCTGGGATATCTCGATCTTTTGAAGGTTTTTCCTAAATGATTTGGACATGACTCCCTCAGCCGAAATCACCAACGGTGTAATAGTGACTTTCGATAATTGCCACATATTCTTCAGCTCTATTGCCAAGGTCTCGTACTTCGTTATTTTTTCCGACTCCGTTCTTCCGATGTTATGAGTCAATGGTACTGCCACATCAATTATCACCCCATACTTCTGATCCTTCTCAATGAATACAAGGTCCGGTCTATTGTAGTCCACTGATCTATCTGTTGTTATGGGTCTATCCCAATAGAGAACCGCTGTGTCCGTTTCCAACACTGCTGCAGGTTGATACTTATAGTATGGCGGACAAGTATCCAAAAAACCATGTCTAAGAGCAAACTGCTGGTGAACAATTTTTGCCACTTGGTTGTGTCGGCCCAGATATGCGTTGTCGGCAAGAACTCGACAGCCTGCTATTATATGTTCGATAGACTCGCCAACTGCGCCGCACTTCCTGCATTTGTCCTCCACGTTCAGCTTCAAACAGTGCTTCTCATAGTTGCGAATTCTTATGACTCGGTCTTGGATAGCCGTCAGGAATCCCTCAGTTTCAGGATACAATTGTCCCGCATTCAACCACGACAAAGAAGCTAATTTATCGACATTTTCCCCCTCAAGGTATTTGGGAAATCTGCCGTGCAGAGCTTGTTCCCGCCATATACTTATATCTTCGCTTCTCGTGGTGATATCGAATGTCAGTTCTCTGTGTTGTAGGTTCAGAGGTGTGTATCCCTTATCCTCTGTTGTCACCAATTCCATCAGGCTATCTTCAGACTCGAGCAGTCGCTGCCTCAAGTTTTTCTCCTGGGTTCTGCAGAGTTTATAGATGTTCAACATTTCTCGTCCGCCATCTCTTCTGGGTAGATAAAGCCTTTTGACCGATGTATTGGTGTGCAGACATCGGAACTTTGTCATTAGGCGACGGGTGAGTCGGTCCAACTCATTCAGATCAGCATCTGACCACTTCAAGACTCCGAAAGTGTAGGTCAGAGCAGGCGTAGCCCAAGAGTTCAAGGCATCGATCTGGTTTTTAGCAGACAGCTTGGTGTTGACCACTTTGGTCACCCTGTTTTTATATTTCGCAGTGAACTCAGCTTTCAAACGGGTGTGGTCAATCCGTTGATTTTGAGGAATGCCCAGATACTTGTAGGTCTCTTCGGGCAACATACTGTGGATGTCCTGAAATTGTTCCTGTGTGTTCTCCATTTTACCCTTCCTGATGTTGACTATGGCGCATTTATCGAGACCGAAAGACATGTCAATGTCTTTGCTGAAGGATCGCACTATATCTATCAGCGAGTGAAGTTGTTTTGAGTTCTCGCCAAACAGTTTCAGGTCATCTATGTACAATAAATGGGACAGTTTTCGCGGATTTCTCATTGATGGTCTATACCCTATGGTAGTGTTTTTCAAAAGAGTAGACAGAGGATTTAGTGCCATACAAAACCACATCGGCGACAGAGCATCTCCCTGAAATATCCCCCTCGATATTTTCACGGTTCCAGCATTGATGTTATTTATCAGAATATTCGTTCTCCATGTACTCATAAGATGTTGGAGCACCGCTTTTATTTTCGGGCAGATCTTATAAATCTCCAGTACTTTCACAAGCCAATCGTGAGGCACCGTAACGAAGGCCTTCTGATAGTCGATATAACAAAGACTTAAATTCCTCCTTCTCGCTTGGGCTTGCTTTAGCACTACAGCGTCTATAGTGAGTTGATGTTTATTATGTTTAAAATTATTATTGTTATTATTTTGTGTTTAATTCAATGTTGACGTGTACCTCATGTTTAACATTGTAAATTTATAGGCGAAATAAACATTGATGGATTATATCACGTCGTCAAGGGGTATATTCACTTATCTTAACTAGTGGAAAAAATTAAGGGATCAAAAAAATATTCCAAATTTTTGAGGTTTTTCCAAGTGGCTGTATTACCCTTAAAAATGGTCGCACTGTATTATGCCATTTTTAACATTGAATGGAATAGGATCTTTTTGTCTTCAACCATCAATATCTCAGCAACCGCTGATCGCACAAGAAAATTAAGGAAGGTTTTGAGATCTTAAATTAACCCCCAACAATAATCAGGTACGGCTTCTTGAGAATTTTTGTTATTTTATTTTTACAATAAAAAGGGCTTTTGGTATAATCAGGCGCCAAGTTGGAAATATCGAGAAAACCAGTAATGTTGACTGTGCCTTTTACAGTGTAATATACCTACAAAATCCCCACAAATTTTTGATTCAATCCATCGAACCGTTTTTTTTATTCGATCGAATTTTTGAATAAAATTTAAAGGATCACGAATTTGACTTTAAATATCATAATCTTCAACAAAATGCGAAAAAATGTTTTTTCAATTGTTTTATGCATTTTAATTGATGAAAATGTTTGAATTTATGCAAAAAAAAATGTTTAAAAAAATTCAGATTTTTTTAATTTTTTTTTTCAATCACACCAGATAATTTTAAAAAACAATATAAGTCAGTTATTGCATTCCATGATTTCCCTGATTTTGAAACTTTAGCTGAATTAAAATTTTAATTGAATTTAAAATAAAGTTGATATACCCAATCGAATTTCGAACTCGATCTACACGCTTTTCAGAAATTGCTTATCGTTAATTTTCATGAACTCTTACAACGAAAAAAAACAGCTTTTTTCAAAACTACTCCTTCGCATAACAAAAAAAATCATGAATTCCCAAAAATCAAAAATTCATTTTGATTTCCGATCAACACCTCTGCTGATTGTGCGCGAAAACTTAACAGCTTCGAGCGATACTACCAAATTTTGAGACCAATTGTACTGCCCAGAAGGCAACATCCGAGTTCGTTTATTCTTATGCAAGATAACGCACGTCCACACACAGCCAACATCACCAGACGCTTTTTTGAACGACATGACATCACATTGCTGCAGCACCCACCAATGAGTCCAGATCTCAATCCCATCGAACATGTTTGGGACATAATGGGTCGTCGTTTGCGCAGAGAATATCCAAATTTGCAGAACTTGGCGGCATCAGAGCGTGCACTTCCGCAAATTTGGAACACACACACACACACACACACACACACACACACACACACACACACACACACACACACACACACACACACACACACACACACACACACACACACACACACACACACACACACACACACACACACACACACACACACACACACACACACACACACACACACACACACACACACACACACACACACACACACACACACACACACACACACACACACACACACACACACACACACACACACACACACACACACACACACACACACACACACACACACACACACACACACACACACACACACACACACACACACACACACACACACACACACACACACACACACACACACACACACACACACACACACACACACACACACACACACACACACACACACGTTTCGGGTTATGCTGATGCTGGCGGTAGTTTTTGTTAACAAATTTTTGGAGTAATTGAAGAATATCCAAAATTTTTCAACACAATTTTTTTTTATTTTTTCCATGATTTTAAACTTTCTTATCAATAAAAATGAAAAAAACATTTTTTTGCATTTTGTTGAAGATTATATATTATTATCATTCGAAGTCAAATTCGTGATCCTTTAATTTTCTCTAAATTCGATCGAATAAAACAAAAAAATGGCTTGATGGATTGAATCGAAAATTTGTGGGGATTTTGTAGGCATACACTGTGAAAGGCACAGTCAACATTACTGGTTTTCTCGATATTTCCAACTTGGCGCCTGATTATATCAAAAGCCACCAAAAGCCCTTTTTATCTTGATTTTTCAAATTGACGTAAAAATAAAATAACAAAAATTCTCAAAAAACCCTACCTGATTATTGTTGGGGGTTTATTCAAGATTTCAAAACCTTCCTTAATTTTCTTGTGCGATCAGCGGTTGCTGAGATATTGATGTGAAGACGAAAAGATCCTTTTCTATTCAATGTTCCATATCTTAGCGAGAAGTTGTCGTATCAAACTTTTTTAAAAAGCAAATTTAAGCTAAATTGTTCCAACTTCGTAGACCAAAAAATAGAACCAGAAGAATTTCGGAAACATTTTTTATTTTGGTATTCATGAGGAGTGAGCAAACAAGTTGCATTCAAAAAAATTCATCTTGAGATCTCTAAACTAGGATCTTCGAGCTTGAAAATCCTTTTTTTTTCATTCCAGTGCGACCATTTTTGAGGGTAATACATCCACTTGAAAAACCTCAAAAAATTTCAATTTTTTTTTGGATCCCTTAATTTTTTCCACTAGTGTATATGCCGTAACTAAGGGGAATTCACTGATTTCGGTTCATTAAAACATGAGTTATATCAAGAAAATATATGCGGTTGAGATCAAAAGCATGGTATGTATTATCAAAAGTACCATACACAGCGAAGAAGTGTCAATAATAATGATAGGAAACCAGCGATGTTTTCCAAGACAAAGAAAACATCCTCTTGCATATCTTGGCAATGCGGGACTCCAGACTTATTGGTATATGATTAGAGGCAGATTTCCAGGAACACTTTATGAAAGTTGAAGTGTTTCGATCATAAAACGCTTTTGTTGGGGATGGTGAGTGGACTCCTTGTGTAGAGAGATCTGTCAGCTTACGACGGTTTATTATAGTCCTTGAGTCCTAGTTTGCCATTCGGCATCCTAGTGGCTTCCTAGTAATTTAGTTCACCTCTCTTTACTTCCATGATGAACTTAATGTTCGGGTACCGGCTATTGAGTTACAACCTCATACCGCAATAGTAGGCGAAAAAATGAAATTTCTATTAGACCACGGCTAGAATAGGAATATTCTAAATTCGAAGTTGATTCTGGCCTGAAAGCTTTCATCAATACATTCCTCAGCTCGCGAATTAATTTTTTTATATAATTTCGCGAGCTGACGAAAGTTATGAGGTTTAATTATAGGGGCACACTCATGTTCATATGATGATATTTGAATGTTTGTTGGTAGACTTGTATTATTTTTTTTTTGTACTAGACTATATATGAGGTGGAGTCATACTTGGGCTGCTTCGTCATATACCATATTATTGTTTATATTTTTGCTTGTACTGATGTTCTTTTTTGTATGTACTTCTTATATCTCTCTGTACTTTTATACTGTGTGCTTCTCATATGAAATATATTTTTTATGAGTGTCGCTATATTTTATACAGGGGGAATCCATTTACAGTCGAACCTCTCTTCCATGAGAACAGGCTGAGCTCGACTAAAACCCGTGTTATCTCTTGATTGTTAATTCTCGTACCTTATCGTGTTGGGTTGATATTGACCTTTTCGGTTTTCTCTTGTTCTAATCATCTTAGTAAGTTTACGGACTTTTATTATTAACACATCAATTGATCCCCTGGTCCCCTTCTGTTTGTACGCATTCTTCTTTTATCTTCCTTCGGGTCATAGTACACTAAGTTCTTGAATCGGGTGTTCTTGTGCTTTTTCGAATATCTTTTAGCTTTCCTCTCTATAAATTCGGATATGGTTTCCCAATTTAAATCTTGATAGCGACATATCTTGTTCTCGGTTACTAGTATTCTTTTCAAATGGCCCTTTGTCGCAAATACCCACGCTACTGATCCATAGGTCAGTTGAGGCCTAGCGACGTTTTTGATAATTTGAATTTTAGTTTCCTCAGACATGTGGCTGCTTCTTCCTATCAGTGGGTCTGTTCATCCTTGCTTTGGTTTTGTCTATGACTTTCTTGGTATGGCTTTTCCAGGTTTGCCCTTTGTCTAGACTCTAGAGTGATACCTAGATATCTCGCTTTTCCTTTCCACTCGATTTATTCTCCATTAACCTCTAGGTTAGTTGTTGTTCTCAACTTGTTCTTCTAAAGTAATATCAGTGTCGCAGCGTAAACTGAATTCTTCGGAATACCCTGTATGTACAGTATGTTGTACAGTAGTGGTTCAATTACTCATCCTTGCGGCAGTCCTGCTTCCAAACTTCAGATGTGGAGTCCTTCTCTTCTGTTAGCCTTCTGGCGATCACTCTTTCGAATTCCCTTCCTTTCCTAGGGCCGATCAAAGTTTTATCAGCCTGTAGTTCAGAGGAAATTCCTCCTCTTTTCCAGTTGTATTGAACACTATTACTTCAACCGGTTTCCACGTCTTCGGATAGTGTTCGGTCCTCATTATTCCATTTGCCATATTCGTTTACTTGGGCCATTCTTCTTTCCCCATGTAGGGGTGTTGCGGCACTTGGAAAATATACAAGGCTTCCATATAGATGACAATCTGATAGATCAATGCTGGCAAACGACCATGATGTGACAATACTATACTTACAGTTCCTTACACCCTCGATAATTGTTAAATAAATTTATTTATTTATTTATAAACGGACTTGCCATTTTACAGATATTACAGAATCAAATTGAAATAAAACATATATTAAATATTAAAATTAACTGAAATTCAATGAAAAACAAACACCAAAATGATTACAAATTGAATGACACTAATGAAACCCTTCAAAAAAACGTTTCAATTGAAAAATTGAGACACCGAACCAGCAGCTCGTAATGCTCTATCTAGGGGGTTGTTCATTAAATAGTTCGTTCTACTGAACTTAATTCTGAACATATCCCAGGCTCTAAGGCTCCTCTGAGGAACATTTATTTTAATATTGTCCAGAAGATAAGGACAATCAGTAAAATTATGTATAATTTTGTAAATCAGCATAATATCAAAATTACGACGCCTCGTCTCGGGAAGAGTGAGGGACAAATTATCAAGAATAATTTCATAATTAATTGATTCGCGAGTGTAACCCCATTTATATGCTATCCATTTCAGAAATTCATTTTGTACCCTCTCAATGGTTTGAATATGAACTCTATAAGAAAGTGACCAAACTACACAAGAATATTCCAGAATACTTCTCACATGGGCAACGTATACAGTTTTTATTGCAGGAACGCCAAAATGCTGCATGTTTCTCTTGAGAAAGCCGAGCATTCGAAGGGCCCTGGCAGACACATTTTGTATGTGATCAATAAATGTCAAATTTCCGTCCAGCAGGACCCCGAGGTCTCTTACCACTTTAACTGTTTTTAAACAGGATCCATTTATTGAATAATTGAAGAACACTGGCGAGCTATTCCTATAAAACCTCATAGTCTGACATTTATCAACATTGAGTTCCATGTCATTATTAGAACACCATTCGATAATATTATCCAGATCTCTCTGTAACAACAGACAATACTGCAAGGATTTGATAACCCGAAACAACTTTAAATCATCAGCAAACAGTAAAAAAAAACAGTATACTATGACAGCTTTGATATCGTTAATGAAGCACAAAAATAAAAGCGGTGATATCGGTGAACCCTGTGGGACTCCGGAACGGACATCAATACCCTCAGAGCAAACGTCCGAAACTCGAACGTATTGTACCCCCCCTCTCAGACGATCAGAGATCCAATCCAGCAGTGGTGATCCAATGCCCAGTGCCCTAAGCTTGATGATCAGTAGCCAGTGAGGAACCCTGTCAAAGGCTTTTGCGAAGTCAGTGTAATTCGCATCAATCTGTAACCTGTCTTCCATTGCTGATAGAATGATATCTATATAACATAAAAGATTCGTTGTTACTGATCTACCAGCAATAAATCCATGTTGTTCATCAATAAAAATTCGTCTGAGGATGGGTGTTGTCTTATTTGTAATAAGCGTATCAAGCATTTTTGGGATATAAGAACTCTTTGTTACTGGCCTATAGCTCATTATATCACCAATGTCGCCCGATTTGAATACTGGAGTGATAAAACTAGATTTCCAAAGTTTTGGATATTTACCTGTATTCACAGATAAATTAAACAGGAAACATAAGGGTTTTGACAAAACTGAGCTACATCTTCTCAGCAATAACGCTGACACCTTGTCAGGTCCACAATCGCTTTTTTCAGGTAATGCCTGTAGGAGTTCAAGAACTTCCTGTTCGGAGAAATGACAACTCTGAATATCAACTGTTTGATCATAGTATACAGTTCGGTTACTATCAACATTTGGCTCTTTGTAAATACCTGAAAAGTATTCTCTGAAAAGTTCTGCAGTAGTGCTGCTGTTGTTTGCAGTTTTCTCTTTGTAGAACATGGTTTTCGGGAGTCCCTTTTGGGTCTTACGATCATTAATGAACTTCCAAAAATACTAATGGTGGGTTTCACAAAGATCGTTGATTGAGTGATTCACAGAATACCTTGACGTTTTTGTCAAATCGACCAATAGAATTTCAAATTTACGGATTTTTTATCACAGAATCGCTCGGTTAAGCATTTAATCACACGATCAACTTTTGTGAAACCCGGCTTTAGGGTTACTAGAGATTTCAGCTTCAACCGTTTCTATGTATTTTCTGTAACATAAGTCAGTCTCCAACCTGCATCCATCTCTAAGCTTTTTAAACAACAAATAGTCTCTGGCATCGCCCCCCTGTTTATACCTTTTATGAACATGTTTTTTCTCCGATATCATTTTCTTTAACTCGTTCGAGAACCAACATGGAAAATTGTATTTTCTTCCCTTCTTTTCGGGAACATATATTTTTATTCCGTTTAAAAGAACCTCATAGAAGAAATCGGTACAGCCTTCAACTTCTTTGCCATTCAAGAGAGGTGACCAGTCAATACCCTCCAAATATATCATTAGACCGTCATAGTTAGCATTTTTGAAATCATAGAATGAATAAATTGATTGTTCAAGATCTGGAATCTCTTCAATTTGAAGTATACCTTGTAAACTTAGTAGACCCACTCAACTATCTAGGTTATTCACTACATTACTCGCTTCTCACCACTCGACCAAACTACCGGACTAAATCCAACAAATCTTTAATCTGTTGATTAATGTCCTTCAGTTCATAATTCCATATTATCTAAACACCCCGAACATCAAACTTCACTTAAACTGTTGAATCAATATTGCAACCTGGCTGGTATCACAAAGATTAATTTATGTATAGTATTCCCATGCTATTTACTGTCTCATGTTCGCTTTTTACGATATCCATTCATTTTTATTATCGTTGTTTTGGAGTTGAAATGGCGGGATTAGACTCTCGCCGAGAGTAACGAGAGCCAGGGTAAATCCGGTATCCGGTCTTCTCGTCGTGATAGGATTTCTCGTTCCCTCGGTAAGGTCTCAAATACTCTAAATCCAAGAAAAACGCAATTGAGGATGTTATAAATCTCTCGTAGCTCAAGGCGAATATCGTTTTTTGGGCCGTTCTCCGAAGAATAAATTAAATCAGATCTGCTTTGAGACCAGTATCACCAATTTTTAGTCTTCTATTCCAGAACAAAATTTTTTCTGATTTGGTTTTTTTCAGCTGAAAGGAATTGATGGCTGGTCTTATTTATTTTCTTGATGCCACGTTATTCAATGAAGATTGTCTGAATTCAAAGGCCAAATGGCATTTTGCCGAAAGAATCGGACGAAGTCTAACCACCCCATACATTGTTTTTCAGTTTTAGAAAATGTCATATGCATCTCTAATTTCATGAACGCCCAATGAAAAATCTGCAATTAACCATCACAAGAAGCACGTCATTCGTTTCTGCGAATTTGATAATTTCGGAAAACAGTGGTCGTAATGGATTCCTCAGTTGTCATCCGTAGTAAAATCTACCATGAATTTTCTATTTCATCCTTTCCCGATTCATTTCCTATTATAAAAGAACGACCCAGAACTCGGAGAGCTTGACTGGGAAAACATCCATTTCCAGAGCAAACTGCTCTCTGCAAGAACAATCAAGACCGTTTCATAAAACTTCAGTTGTAACACTCACTGCTGATATCCGTGATTCTTCTTCAGAATTAGGAAAAGCAACGAACGTCTGGTTCCGTCTAAGTTTGGAGTTTGATTTGGGGAAAATCATTACCTGGAACAAAAGGAAAAGAAAACTTTTAGCGTTTGGGAGTTTATATTCCGTTATGAATAATAACGAGAAGCATAACCGAAGTTCTAGAGACATTAAGTCGAAAGTTTGATTGTTTCGCAATTGTTGGGATCCTAAAGCTATCCATGAATTTTTGTTTCAACGAATAAAGATGAAAATTATCAATTTGAAATGAATATAAACTTTTTCTACGTTGGGTCAAAACGAGACATTTTCGGAACCAAAAACATTGAGCGAAAGTTTGATATTCGTTGAAAAATTCGATATTTGGTTGACAATTTTCGGTTGCCATAATTTATTTTCGTAAAGCTCCTCCGATTCTTCAGGACCTTCATAAATAAGTTCGGCATTGGGCGAAATTTTCAAAGAGGCCGACATTTGATTTCATTGAAATATCCAGGGTATTGAAAATGTAGAAAATTTGGATTAATTTATTCAAGGCGTCTAATGGTTGAAATACTCAAAATTCATATCCTTTCAATTTTCAGCAAAGAATCCAAGGATTTTTGATGAATTTTAGGCATTAAAAAAATTTTCAAAGATATCGTTTAGAAAATTGTTTTTCACTAGAAAAACTCGTCACTCATTGAACAATACACCTACTACTCTTTCAGATCAGATACAATGCATAAGCAAACTTTTCTGATATCAAAATAATGGGATGTGGACCATGTGTGAAATTTTTATTTTTAGACCCTGCGAGCAGTTTCGCGAAAAAATGAATCAGAAAACACCCCTGTCAACCCCTTTCGACCTGGCTTATACATAAAATTTTTCGATGATCTATTCAAATGGTGTAGAATTCTGAAAAAAATCCAATATGGCGAAAACCTGAAAAGGTCACTAGGAGAGGTCCTTTTTACAAGCTTTTATTTAGTTTCACCTGCTTCGGTGTCTGTCTAATCAAATCTGGCAAGTTGAATATGCAACACTTCTAATCGTCCGATCAATCTGCAATGTGGTAGGTATACATAATTCTGGTGACAATGCATCATGAAGTATTTGTTATAGAAAAAAACAAAATGGCGGCTTCAAAATGGCGCATGAGTTTTGTAATTATGGTCCGATTCCATTCAAAATTAGTATATGGGTGTTTTTGGGTTCGAAATTGAAAAATTCAAGATGGCGGCTTCAAAATGACGGACGAGTTTTATAATTACGATTCGATTCTATTCAAAATTGATATCTGTGGGTATTATCGGTCGGAAATTAATTAAGGATTGTTTTTATAATGTTGCTGATTATTATTGTAAGTAATTTGTTCTCATTTCCAGTATGTATTTCTTCCTATATATTTTTTTTCTGACTTATCCTATACATGAATGTTTTATGTCTTGAAGGATCAATAAAGGTTATTATTATTATTATTAATTACGATTCCAAACGATTGTAAGAACCACAATTAAGGCAAATCTAACAAAACAGCGTAAGCATCCCACCATTTTGAGACTGGTCACTCCTTCATGGTTGAAGAGACCACAGTGGTGGACAGATAAGTTAACTGGTTTAAGCTCAATGTGGGAGAAATGATTCGAATAAACTTGAACGACAATGTCAATATGAGAACTGACTACTGACTGCTCAAACCTGAGCCTTATATACTGGGTGGCCAAATTTCAATGATTAAGTACTACAACTTCTAAACTATAAGTATAGAGAAAAAGTGAAATACATTTCATGTTCTCTTTTTTCGAGAAACATAAATTGCTGAAAACCCCAAGTGGCTACGGCGTCTAGTTTCCGAGCTACACGGCGATTTTGGTATTTGGTCCATTATTATAATTGAATATAACTTCCGTATTATAGGATCTACGCTCTCGAAATGAACACATCTTTTTACTGCTTTTCAGCGGTGCTATTGAATTTTTTGTATCTGCTCAAATTCTGAAGCAATTCTTAAAAAAGAATTTTCAAATGGACACCATAATGGGAAATTATATTTCCGAATTAATCTTTCTTCAACGATTTCAAAAATATATATCGAAAATATCGAAAGAACACTTTTCGTTCTACAAAATCCAAGGAGGCTTCGATGCACTTCCTTCAAAACTGAGGCGGTCTTGGAATTTCATGTATTATTTACTTTCGCGTGGCAAATGTGGAGTAACTAAAAAATATTTCCAAATCGGACTGGACTGGGAGTAGAACAGCTATTCCGAGCAGCTGAAGATAGAGACCAATTCAGTCAAGTTGTCATGGTACCGAAAGAAGAAGATCGAAATTCAAAAGACAATAGCACTTAGACACTGATCACTTATTGTCATGCAAACAGACAACGTGTTACTAAGGCTATGAGAATAAACAAATCTGTTTTTGTTTTTTTTTTAATTTCTTCTCAGTAATGGTTTTTGCTTACTTTCTTCATATCAAGAGGTAAATGGGAAATAAGTATTGAGTGTAATGTATCGAATTTGTGAAATAAAATAATTTTCTCTATTTCAGTATCGTAATGAGTTCATGACAGTACTAAAAACAGTGCTGTAATGAATTCTTACAGCATCGTTTTCAGTTACATTTTTCGTTTTGTGGTTGTCAGCAATGACTTCCGATCCTTTTAAATTTCAGCAGACGTCAATTTGGAAATGTCAATTTTCGTATTTCCTAACATTCAAAACAACTGCCAAGATACAACATGAAAGTCACTAGGACCTATGATTTGAATTTTTCATTGAATTTCACAAAATTTGACTGAAATAGAGAAAATATCGTCTAATACTCGTTGCAGAATGCAATTCCAATACTCATGCGTTCGAAAACGAGCGACGAAGGAGCGCATTCGTATTGGAATAGGAGCCCCTTCTGTAACTAGTTTTAGAATGTACTATTCATTTAAAATGTTAATTTTTGTAAAAAATCTGAAAACACTTAATATTTCCGAAAAAGTTGAAGATAGGTATAGGACATGAATTATGTCTAGAATTTTCTGAAGAATCCAAAAAATAAATAATATACAGGGGGTTGCATTTGAAATAAGAAAGTTGGTTTTGGCCACGGTCGCATGGAACACCCTATATAATTTTATTTTCTTGAAAAATATGCGCATTTAAAATTACAAATCGACGTGTCCGAGCGTTTTTCCTAACACCCCCTCATTTATTCGTTATCGAATTTATTCCATTTGCCTGTTACACTCTGTATGATATTAAGTATCGATCTGACGTCGGAGAGGAATGTGTCGTTGTTTGCCAGATTATTTGTTTATTTACGATATTTATGAAGAATTATTATGAGAGGCTAACATCACATCGTTGACTTCTAGGTACTGAGTTTTTGTTCACTGTTTTCTACATGTCATGTTCATTGCTGTTTGCCTTTTTAGAGCTTAAAATAGGCGAAAAAGCAACAATAAAGTTGCGAAACATCGCTCATTGAAGAATTGGATATTCTTTCTTTCTACCTGTATATTCCGATCCCACAACTCAAATTAGTATAAGTAGGAACAATACCCAATGTCATAACGGTTATTACCCACGGCTAAACTAATGGAAGAAACAAGAAAATAGGCCAATAGCAAGAATACATTATTCAGCCGAATAGCACAGTCTTTCTTGTCGGATCTTTCGTCAGCCAGTCTGTCACTGAGAGGTCATTTTCCGGCATTTCTACCTTTTCAGGCGATTCCTCTCGTTTAACCCTTAATCCACCCTCACCGCAGTCAAATTCCTGAGATGTTTAGGCCGAAACTCAACAGCCGTAACAAATTATCAAGTTTTCCGACCGATTTATCTCCAAAACTTTGTTTGATTTTTTCTTGCTTGTTGCCTTTTCTTGCTTTACTGAGCAGAAAACTGAATAAAATCTTTATGAAACTGGATGAGTTTCATGGAGACCTCGGAGTGAAAACTTTCAGGTTTTCAACTTTGCCTTTTGGCGCTGAAATGTTTATATGGCGATTATATGGATTTTCTGTAGATAAGCACGGGATGGAGTGTTGAGGAGTTCAACATGAGAAAGTTTAAAAGTTACGCATGGATATCAAAGCTGTTGCTTCTTCAGGCAGAAACATTTGGTAAGGCCTAAGGCCCACACAGTTCCTGTTCCTCAGAAAGCTTCATGAGTTCTTGAATGATTTACAATTTTTCTAAATGAATTCCGCACCACATATTCTCGCCTGTTGGGAAACATCTCTCAGTAATGGGGTGTTCCAGCTTCATCACGCTTTTGCAGGCACAAACAAGTTCGAAGCAAGGGGCATGTACGTGTGGCCACCACAGAGGCGATATGAAGAGTTCTATAGGTACGACTCAAGGAAACGTCTATGTAAAGTGAAGGCTGTACCGCAAGTTGACAAACTTCGCTTCATCGGGTCTGAGATTTGAAGCTGGGTGATTGCTACAGACGTCTCAATTTTAGTCCGGATAAACTCTCCTTAATGCACAAAAATAAACATTGATTGCATTCTGCTCACAGCTGCTAGGTTGAAGTCGATATCAAAAGGGTAAAAATAAAAGTCTTATTCCTCACTGGGTTCAAACAGAGTCTTATTCCTCAGTCCGTTTAAACCGAAAAATAAAAGTCTTATTCCTCAGTCGGTTTAAACCGAGTCTTATTCCTCAGTCGGTTTGAACCGAGTGAGGAATAAGACTTTTATTTTTTCCCTTTCGATTATCCCACCTCACAATGGATTTCCGTTCCATAATGGAGTCGATATGCCTACGGTGCTATCTAAGCAAAAAATACATAACAATTTTTTATCAACATCTTATTGTCTATGATATCGTTTCCAAAAAAAGCAATGTTCAGTATAATTATGATTACTTTTTAACAAATGAAAGCCAAGGACAAATCATATGTGACTCATTTCCAAAAAACTTCGAAATAAAATCACTACAGAGTGAGACCTATGTTAAACAAAAAAAAAAGTAAAAAAATAATATCAGCACAATTTCACCACTTGATTACTGATTATCCAAATGATTCTTGAAGTCCGGGAGTTCACCACCCTTCCAGGAGTCAAAATCTATGGCAATTGTTGTCGAAATCCCATTATTTGAACAGCGAGCAGGGATTCTTCAAAATCAAAATGTAATTATAAGACATGTTACTTGTGGAGTAATTGTAAAGTTATTTCTCTATGATTACAGGATATTGTTTCGAAGTGTAAAGCTTGGTAGGAGCTTTTGTTAAAAAGGTTTAAGCACGATGATTATTATTTAAATCAATCTTATTGAAAGTCGTCGTAGGAACATGTTCCATGATACCGAGAATACATGCGTATTAACATAAAATAGATAGGTACTTCTAATTTATCTATATACTAGCTGGCCCGGCGAACTTTGTTTCGCCTAAATGATACCTATACCATAGCCATCTTTATCTTGAGAAGGCCTTGCCTATACTTACTGTGGATTTCACAAATTGTAATCACCAGTGATCGGAGATCAACGGCTTGGTTAGATTTCTGAACTGTCAAATCGAGTTGATTCTAGATCAAGCTCCGATCACCGGTGATATGCTTTGTGAAACCCCCGTTAAAGTTGTATAAACTTACCATTGCTATTTTTTCAAGCAGGACATAAATTAGGCATAATAAAAGTTCTATCAAATGTCATCTGTCAAATGTCATCTGTCAAACGTCATCTTTTCCATGGATATGAGCTGTCACACAGAACAGAAATACAAAAATAATATGTCAATTACTAATTATGGGCAATTTTGAATTCAGTTATTTCCGCAAATATATTTATTACCCAAACATAAATTGAAAACAATTCAGAAATATAGAGAAAAAATCATAATTGAAAATTATTGTTAAACATAGTATTATTATAAAATCATTCTATAATGTTATTTACTCGTTATTTCTGATTGAATTCTTAAATTTTCGATGTACTCGATATAACTTAACTTTTTGTCCAAAAGTCAAAACCTATATAAGTTCTCTATGATTGCTCGATTGGTCGTGAGAAAAAGGAATGCCTTTTTTTCTTTTCTGTAGGATTTTTTTGGGAATATTTTGTTATATAAACCTTGCCCTAACAATAACAAACACAACAAAAAAAGAATTGTCCAATTTGGTGCGATCGTTTGAACAATTAAGCATTTTGAAGTAAACCATAGATCCTCTTTTATTAATATAGAAGATAAGTATACTGATATTATAAAGAGGAAAGTGTATTTTTGTGTGTTTGATACGACTTCACTCAAAAACTACTGGACTATTTCAGGAATTCTTTCACCCTTGGAAAGCTACAGTATCCCTGAGTGACATAGGCTTTTCACTTTTTACCCGAAAAAAAAATAGGATATCTACTATAACTTAAATAATTCCAAAAATAAGTAGGTACTAAAATCTGCCCTAATCAGCTATTTTCAGGTGAGCTGCACAAATCGTGAGACTTAAGGCTTTTTCGGACTAGGCCAGTATTTTAGTCGAGTGGAGAGTCGTTTCGCCTACTGACCATTCTACCATAGTATCAAAGACTCTTGAACAGTATAAGGTAGTAGGTACATCATCCTGTGACTCTACTCGACTCGATTGCTGGCGTTCGCTCACGGGAAATTACAAAATCATTCGCTACCCGACTAATCTACTAGCCTAGTCCGAACAAGCCCTTACGTGGATACAATGCATGACAGAAATGTACCTCTTGAATAGTTCTACAAAAAAGTCTGCGATAGCATATATCTATATCTCAACATTGACTTGCTATTACCTGTTTATGGTAATCAGATGTTTTCCAAAATTCAACAGTTCAAAATCAAGTCCGTGGTTCCCGATCAGCGTTGATCGCGCTTAGTGAAATCCACCATAGGTATAACACTAAATATCAAAATTCAGTTACTTATTATTAAATTTAGAAGCATAGTAAATTTCGAACCCCATCATACATTTTTTTCGTACAATCCAACGCAGCGAAATGGGGTGTTAATTTGAAAATCAAAAGTTATGAATTTTTGTCGCAATACTAGAAACATAATGTGATAATATCAGTAAAATTCGGAAGCTGCAAGACAATCCCACATTCTCCTTATTTAAGAATAATAACGTTGAAGACAATGAGAAATTGAATATTGAATTCAAATAATATTATAGAAAAAAACGAGATATACTTTTTTCGAGGAAATTTATTTTCTATTCCTCTGTAACGGAAAGTGCTGGAGCTCCCAAAATGATTCAGTTGGACATAGAATTCCGAACAATCATCATCCGAATTCCCAGATTTCGAATATGACCAGAAACGTCTAATAGGCACTCGAACATGGAACACTCTGTATGTACAATTATCCTTTGTATATTTCACCGTTCCACTCCAGTAGAGTTCAAATATTGATAGAAAATATTGAACTTTTAAATTCAAAGATGGAGAAAATTTAATATGAAGAGCTCGTATTATGAGAAAGTTTGATGATACTAATTTCCGATTAAAGTATAATAACTACCAGTTAATTTGCATTCTGTTGTTGAAATATTTATATGGCGATCTTCCGCCTTGCTTTCGCTCTCAACTCCAAAACTTCTGCTACTCTCTGAGTTTTCCTGAATAATAAATGGAGGATAATAAAGTGGAGAATAATAAGTTGAACTTATGTTCGTTAACTCGGAACTGAAGGATCAGACAGGATCGGATTTATGTTCCTTTGTAATTTCACAATGTTCCTCCTTAATTTATTTTATACGAGATATTTGATACTTGGAAATGAAATTTTACTAGAATCAGGAACGAAAAAAACAAAAGAACATCGCAATAATAGTATGATTGCTTTTAACGGTTGACTAGCTGTGACCATCTGTTTTACTCGCGCGAAAATTCATTTATACAGAGTGTAACAGCCAAATGGAATAAATTCGATAACTAATAAATGAGGGCGTGTTGGGAAAAACGCTCGGACACGTCGATTTGTAATTTTAAATGCGCATATTTTTCAAGAAGATAATATTATATAGGGTGTTCCATATGACCGTGACCAATACCAACTTTCTTATTTCAAACGCAACCCCCTGTATATTATTTATTTTTTGGATTCTTCAGAGAATTCTAAACACAATTCATGCACAATGTCTTATACCTATCTTTAACTATTTCGGAAGTATTAAGTGTTTTCAGATTTATTGCAAAAATCAACGTTTTGAATAAAAATTATTTTATTTCACAAATTCGGTACATTACACTTAAAACCTGATAAGTTATACTGGTTATTTCTTAATTAAAAAAAAACAAAAAAACATTGATGTCAATGTAGGAAATGATCAAAATGCTCGCCGCGAACGTCTTGGCAACATGCTAATCTGGTGTAGAATTGTCTTCTAACGTTACTCAACATTTCAGGCGTGACTGGTCTAATCGCAAGCGTGATTCGGTTTTTTAGGTCGTCTAAGTTGGTTTCGTTTCGTATACAATACTTTTGACATATCCCCACAAAAAAAAGTCTAATGGTGTCAGATCAGGAGATCGTACTGGCCATTCTATCGATCCGCGCCTCCCTATCCACCGATTTGGAAAAATTTGGTTCCAGTACTGCCGGACATTGATTTGGTAATGGGGCGGTGCTCCATCTTGCTGAGACCATATTATATTGGCAGGAACTTGTGGATTTGCTGGATCAGGATATAAGATCATCAAAGTTGGTACGACATTGTTTTGGAGTAGTTCTAAATATTTTTCTCCATTCAAGTTGCCGCCAACGAAAAAGGGAATAAACAAATCTGTTTTTGTTTTTTTTTTAATTTCTTCTCAGTAATGGTTTTTGCTTACTTTCTTCATATCAAGAGGTAAATGGGAAATAAGTATTGAGTGTAATGTATCGAATTTGTGAAATAAAATAATTTTCATTTGAAATGTTAATTTTTGTAAACAATCTGAAAACACTTGATATTTCCGAAAAAGTTGAAGATAGGTATAGGACATTGTACATGAATTATGTCTAGAATTTCCTGAAGAATCCGAAAAATAAATAATATACATATTGCATTTGAAATAAGAAAGTTGGTATCGGCCAAGGTCGCATGGAACACCCTATATAATTTTATTTTCTTGAATAATATGCGCATTTGAAATTACAAATCGACGTGTCTGAGCGTTTTTCCTAACACCCCCTCATTTATTCGTTATCGAATTAATTCCATTTGGCACACATACGCCTGACATTCCGCATGAAACTACGTAATTTCTATTAGGAGTGTCAAAAAATAAACGAGTGTCTGTAATTCTTTAGATAGATCACGGTCACTTCTTCAGTAATTTCCAACAAGGAATCTCATGGTGACCTTAATTTTCACCTTGAGGATGATATTCAAGGATATTTTGATGTCAACTGTTATCAATGCGAACCTCCTCCTAGGATATCAGCAAGAAGGAAAAATGTATGCTCGCATATGTAGGTACTCCGGTTGTATGTCCCTAACGATGTTTCGCTAAATTGATATCAGCTTAGCAAAACAAATATTCAAAAAAATTTTTCTACAAAAAACAGAGTAGCTCATCTTTGTCAGTTATTTATTCGTAAATTATCTGTGTTGAAAGAAAATTTGTCGCATCTAAAGTTTTGTAGAAAAATTACAAAATCTAATTGTTATGATTTCAATCGATCTGTTCCATTGGAACGTATATCAAGCCTTGTTCTCGAATACTGAGCATGCCTTATCAATATGTGGTTGAAATATGAAAGACAAGCCGTCCCAGCTTCGCCCGGGTAGAAATTTGTTTCACGCGGCGGTTTCATCTTCAACACTCCAACCTGCCATATCTTTTGATGTACTTCGTTCTAAATTAAATACTGGGGATAAATAACCTATAAGGTTGGATGAGGATCAATACCCAATTCATAAAAAGACACTCCCAAATAGTGCATAATTTTGGAAAAAATCTGATTACCATAAACAGGTAATAGAAAGTCAATCTTCAGAGATAGATATATGCTATCGCGGACTTTTTTGTAGAAATATTTAAGAGGTACATTTCCGTCATACATTGTATCCATGCACGGTTTTTGCAGCGCACGTGGAAATAGCTGAGTATAGCTGATTTTTGTAATTATTGAAGTTATAGTGGATATCCTAAATTTTTTCGGGTGGAAAGTATAGCCTATGTCACTCAGGGATAATGTAGCTTTCTGAGGTCCAGTAGTTTTTGAGCCTATTCGAATCAAACACACAAATCTTTCCTCTTTATAATATGAGTGTAGAAATATCAATATGTAGCTTTCCATCTTTCATATATCTGTGGAATGAACAAAGATGATGCTCTACCTTTTTGATTCATCAGTGAAAAAAAAGTCCGCATTTGTTTTTAAAAAAATATCAATTGCTAGGTTAATATCAGGCATTCAAAAAATTATTTTTGCAATCACCAGATTATCTTATTTTTTTCAGTGATTTATCCGTGGCGAAAAAAGAGTTTGTTGCTTTGAGGGCTTTGCAGAAAAACAAATCTAGTTATGATGATTTCAATCGATCTGCGGCCGTCGGAACGTATATAAGGCATTTTTCTTGAATACTACGCATGTAATATTGTTGAAATTTGGAGGATGTTGTTTTACATTCTTTATTTATCAGAGAAGGAAATAATTTTTTACAATTCTTTTTATAAAAAAAACGTGCTAAATGTATATCAAATTTGCAGGTCACTTATCCAAAAAACGTGTCTATAGAGACTTCTGCATCGGTTTGTGCTGTTTGAACATTTCACAAATATAACAATAACCGTCTGGAATAAAATGGTAAATTGCTTTTATAACCATGCGACCGATAGCGAGAAATGTAAAGTACTTAAAAACTATATCTTGTAATATTTCAGGCTTCTGAGCTTGATTTTCAAAGGGGATAAAGGGGCAATACAGGGTGAGTCTTTGACTTGTACATATATTTTGACTGTAGATTCCTCTCATCAAACGAAACACTTTTTTCCTATACCATTTTTCAAAATTCGGTTCCGTTTAAAAGATACAGGGTGTCGAAAATCCATGAAAAAAACGCTTTTCTGTTCATATCTTCGGAACCGTTATTTCGAATGAACTGAATTTTGGTGAAGTAGTCATTCCTATCATGATGCATATTCTCACATCAGAACTTTTCCAATATTCCTCCCGGTATGGAAGTTACAGCGTAGCCAACTTATAAATCCACACAAAAATACTATAAAACCACGCGAAAAAGAAGAATGTTTCCTATTTTCGAAAAAAGCAATAGGTTTAGAAAATAAAGTTATTCCTAGGTTTTTTCAATAAAACGCGTCGTTCTCAAGTTATTCCTAATTAAATCCCATTAAATTTGACGAGAAAATCATAAATCTAGAGAATTACCTCAATACCCCACTGCATTCTAAAGATCACCGAATCGAAGATGATCAATATTCTGTAATCGAATTAAATGTTAACAATGTTGCCGGAAGGAATGTTTATCGAATATTCATATTTGTCATATAAAATTTCAACATTTGCTTACTTTACCATCTATTATATTTTATTCATAAATATTTGGTGAAATATTAATATAACATACCTACCTATATTTCTTGATAAAGAGTAAAACCTTATTATGCAATACAAAATACCTAAGAACACTTTCCTTAGGGCTGTGAAGTTAGCGGCCACTTTCCATCGGCCATTCTCGGATCCATCGGCCAGTTCACCAGTGGCGTCGGGCATTTATGAAAATCGCGATTAAAATTATTTGGGAGACGAAAAGTTCAGGATTTTTGCCTGAAATGAGTTCTTTGATTCTCTGTTGATAATTAACCACCAAAATTTGTATTTATTTTAATGATTACAAAAAGTTATAATGAATTATTTGGTGTCGGAGAAATCTGATTTCGAGTGTATTGAAGGGATATACTTAAAAAATGATTAGCATGAGTGAAATTTGGTAGAAATGTTGATAGTGTGGTCTAGAATCTTATTCCGAGAGGTTTTTCATTTGCAGGACATTGGAGGGTAGTTTTCACCCCTATCCTCCAAGAGTGGACAAAACATCGCGAGTGGGTCTAAAAAATGATTAGCCTAAATGAAATTTGGTAAAAATGTTGCTAGTGTGGTCTAGAATCTTGTTCCGAAAGGTTTTTCATTTGCAGGACTTTGAAGGGTAGTTCTCACCCTTATCCTCCAAGGGTTGACAAAACATCGCAAGTGGGTCCAAAAAATGATTAGCCTAAATGAAATTTGGTAGGAATGTCGCTTGTGTGGTCTAGAATCTTATTCCGAAAGGTTTTTCATTTGCAGGACTCCTGGGGGGAGTTTTTACCCTTATCCTCCAAGAGTCGACAAAACATCGCAAGGGGGTCGAAAAAATAATAAGCCTGAATGAAATTTGGTAGGAATGTCGCTTGTGTTGTCTAGAATCTTATTCCGAGAGGTTTTTCATTTGCAAGATTTTGGAGGGTAGTTTTCACCCCTATCCTCCAAGAGTCGACAAAACATCGCGAGTGGGTCTAAAAAATGTTTAGCCTGAATGAAACTTGGTAAGAATGTTGCTTGTGTGGTCTAGAATCTTATTCCGAGGGGTTTTTCATTTGCAAGACCTCGGGGGGGAGTTTTCACCCCTATCCTCCAAGGCTCGACAAAACATCGCAAGTGGGTCCAAAAAATGATTAGCCTGAATGAAATTTGGTAGGAATGTTGCTACTGTAGTCTAGAATCTTATTCCGAGAGGTTTTTCATTTGCAGGACTTTGGAGGTTAGTTTTCACCCCTATCCTCCAAGAGTCGACAAAACATCACGAGTGGGTCTAAAAAATGATTAGCCTGAACGAAATTTGGTGAGATTGTTGCTAGTGTGGTGTTGAATCTTGTTCCGAGGGGTTTTCAATTTGCAGCACTTCTGGGGGGAGTTTTAACCCTTTTCTCCAAGAGTCGACAAAACATCGCAAGGGGGTCGAAAAAATAATAATCCTGAATGAAATTTGGTAGGAATGTCGCTTGTGTGATCTAGAATCTTATTCGGAGGGGCTTTCAATTTGTAGGACTCCTGGGGGGAGTTTTTACCCTTATCCTCCAAGAGTCGACAAAACATCGCAAGGGGGTCGAAAAAATAATAAGCCTGAATGAAATTTGGTAGGAATGTCGCTTGTGTGGTCTAGAATCTCATTCCGAGAGGTTTTTTATTTTCAAGATTTTGGAGGGTAGTTTTCACCCCTATCCTCCAAGAGTCGACAAAACATCGCGAGTGGGTCTAAAAAATTATAAGCCTGAATGAAATTTAGTAGGAATGTTGCTAGTGTGGTCTAGAATCTTATTCCGAAAGGTTTTTCATTTGCAGGACTTTGGAGGGTAGTTTTCACCCCTATCCTCCAAGTGTCGCTAAAACTTCGCAAGTGGGTCTAAAAAATAATTAGCCTGGATGAAATTTGGTAGAAATGTTGCTAGTGTGGTCTAGAATCTTATTCCGAGAGGTTTTTCATTTGCAGGACTTCGGGGTGGAGTTTTCACCCGTATCCTCCAAGGGTCGACAAAACATCGCAAGTGGGTCCAAAAAATGATAAGCCTGAATGAAATTTGGTAGGAATGTTGCTAGTGTGGTCTGGAATCTTGTTCCGAAAGGTTTTTCATTTGCAGGACTTTGAATGGTAGTTTTCACCCTTATTCTCCAAGGGTCGACAAAACATCGCAAGTGGGTCCAAAAAATGATTAGCCTGAATGAAAATTGGTACGAATGTTGCTAGTGTGGTCTAGAATCTTGTTCCGAAAGGTTTTTCATTTGCAGGACTCTGAAGGGTAGTTTTCACCCTTATCCTCCAAGGGTTGACAAAACATCGCAAGTGGGTCCAAAAAAAGATTAGCCTGAATGAAATTTGGTAGGAATGTCGCTTGTGTGGTCTAGAATCTTATTCCGAAAGGTTTTTCATTTGCAGGACTCCTGGGGGGAGTTTTTACCCTTATCCTCCAAGAGTCGACAAAACATCGCAAGGGGGTCGAAAAAATAATAAGCCTGAATGAAATTTGGTAGCAATGTCGCTTGTGCGGTCTAGAATCTTATTCCGAGAGGTTTTTCATTTGCAAGATTTTGGAGGGTAGTTTTCACCCCTATCCTCCAAGAGTCGACAAAACATCGCGAGTGGGTCTAAAAAATGATTAGCCTGAATGAAATTTGGTGAGAATGTTGCTTGTGTGGTCTAGAATCTTATTCCGAGGGGTTTTTCATTTGCAAGACCTCGGGGGGGGGGGGAGTTTTCACCCCTATCCTCCAAGAGTCGACAAAACATCACGAATGGGTCTAAAAAATGATTAGCCTGAACGAAATTTGGTAAGATTGTTGCTAGTGTGGTGTTGAATCTTGTTCCGAGGGGTTTTCAATTTGCAGCACTTCTGGGGGGAGTTTTAACCCTTTTCTCCAAGAGTCGACAAAACATCGCAAGGGGGTCTAAAAAATAATTAGCCTGAATGAAATTTGGTAGAAATGTTGCTAGTGTGATCTAGAATCTTATTCCGAGAGCTTTTTCATTTGCAGGACTTCTGGGGGGAGTTTTAACCCTTTTTTCCAAGAGTCGACAGAACATCGCAAGGGGGTCGAAAAAATAATAAGCCTGAATGAAATTTGGTAGAAATGTTGCTAGTGTGGTCTAGAATCTTATTCCGAAAGGTTTTTCATTTTCAGGACTTTGGAGGGTAGTTTTCACCCCTATCCTCCAAGTGTCGGCAAAACATCGCAAGTGGGTCCAAAAAATGATAAGCCTGAATGAAATTTAGTAGGAATGTTGCTAGTGTGGTCTAGAATCTCATTCCGAGAGGTTTTTTATTTGCAAGATTTTGGAGGGTAGTTTTCACCCGTATCCTCCAAGAGTCGACAAAACATCGCGAGTGGGTCTAAAAAATGATTAGCCTGAATGAAATTTGGTGAGAATGTTGCTTGTGTGGTCTAGAATCTCATTTCGAGGGGTTTTTCATTTGCAAGACTTCGAGGGGGAGTTTTCACCCCTATCCTCCAAGGGTCGACAAAACATCGCAAGTGGGTCCAAAAAATGAGTAGCCTGAATGAAATTTGGTAGGAATGTTGCTAGTGTGGTGTAGAATCTTATTCCGAGAGGTTTTTCATTTGCAGGACTTCTGGGGGGAGTTTTAACCATTTTCTCCAAGAGTCGACAAAACATCGCGAGTGGGTCTAAAAAATGATAAGCCTGAATGAATTTTGATAGGGATGTTCCTAGTGCGGTCTGAAATCTTAATCCGAGAGAATTTTCATTTGAAGGACTTCTGAGGGTAGTTTTCACCCCTATCCTCCAAGAGTCGACAAAACATCGCGAATGGGTCTAAAAAATGATTAGCCTGAACGAAATTTGGTAGAAATGTTGCTAGTGTGGTCTAGAATCTTATTCCGGAAGGTTTTTCATTTGCAGGACTTTGGAGGGTAGTTTTCACCCCTATCCTCCAAGTGTCGCTAAAACTTCGCAAGTGGGGCTAAAAAATAATTAGCCTGAATGAAATTTGGTAGAAATGTTGCTAGTGTGGTCTAGAATCTTATTCCAAGAGGTTTTTCATTTGCAAGACTTTGGAGGGTAGTTTTTACCCCTATCCTCCAAGAGTCGACAAAACATCGCAAGTGGGTCCAAAAAATAATCAGTCTGCAGTTACAGTTTAGTTTACTGCATAGACAAACTAGTTCACTGGTGCTTAACTGTTATTTTCGTGTTTGATATTCTTCGTGTGCATTTTGCTTTTGTTGTGTGTTGTGTTCGATTTGGATTTTCTCGTATCCGACAAACAATGAACTGTATAGTGTTGTGGTGTCCTTGTCTTGACCTGTTCATTTCCCACTTGAGTATGTGAACTATGTGCACCTTTTCATTCATATAACTGTTAAAAATTTATGATTTACGCTTTGCTTTTCATTCGATTGACACATATCTATCCACTCGCACCATGAGATTGTTTCTTCATATAGCAAAAGAACGCAATTCATTATGAAAAATCATGAATTCTTGTGAGTAAACCATCTTTTAATGGATAATTCGAACTCGAAAATAAAATATGTTGAAGTAAAACTTTGCAGTTTCATTCAGATAACAGATTGATTTTGGAATATACTCGGAATTCAAAAAGAAAAATGACTTGAAGAATGAATGTAGGTATCAGAATTCACTCATGAAACGATGCAGAGTAACGCATTGGCAGATGTACAAATGTACAATACATTTTCATGTTTCCACTATTTTCAGGAACACCGAAGAATAGAAATGTCCTTAAGGGATATATTAGTATATTTTGCTCATTTGATTTTTTTTCTGTACTTTACCAAAAGATTCGTTGTTTGTTAACCAGAATTTGTCTTCCTTGATCCTTGAATTAATTTTTATACCGAAACCGGGTTTTTTCAACGCCTGAAGAGGTTTTGGAATAATAAAAGATTTTCAGCTTATCTTCCAGTCGCTGATGATTCCAAATTTACCATTCAAATAGCTGTTGAAAATTATCAATATGTTCGAAACAACTAGTAAGTGTCGAATACTAATTATGAATTGATTAAATCCAACTGCAACAATAACAGCATAAAATTTTATTGAAGCCGACCCTGTTCAGAAACAACCTGATGGCACGTATGCGCATTGTGGACCACACTGAAATTTTTACAACACTTCGGCCAATTGATTTAGCATTCTAGAGTAAGTATATATATTATGATTTCTATGGGATCAACCGAGCTCTAAATGCGCTACGTATCCATTTTTCGTTTCATATTATCAATTTTATCACGTTTATGCAACTATATAGTTATAGTTTTTGTATATTCCTTTACATATTATTTGAAGGAATACTTTGAACAATTTGTGATATCATATTACCATGATGTTAGAATAATGGCTGTATCGGTATCTATATAATAAATAGCTATATAATATAACAGTCTTTTTATATACATATTTCCTGTGAATTATTTCCATAACTATGAATCGGCATTTTAACTGTGTCCAAACCACCTTCATATTTAAATATAACTCCTCAAGAAGGATGAAAAATAAGCCAGAAATCTCGATTGAATCGAAAAGAATACAGTTTCCCAGTTTTTGATTGATGAAACCTAATATTGTTTTATCCATAGACATATATTATCCCATTGATATAAGTCTATGGTTTTATCCGCACATTTTTCATCGTTGTTTGTAATGAAAATAATGATAATATGTTCCTACTTGAATTATCATTTCAATCATTACTCTAATTAATTTATTGTTCAATAAATAAATTACACTTGTCTTCAGTTGCTTTCAACTTATTGCATAAATCCACAGACATTCTCCATTTGATATTGCAATTCTGATCCAATTTATAGATCCAAAACGCATATTTTCTTGGTCCATTCTTGAGAAAATCGCCTTTCATGACTTGAATCAACAAAATTTGTCAATAAAAAAATATATTGTGCAAAGCGGCAAACAAACAGTTTACCCCAAGAAGTTACTACGTTTGCGGATTAAACACAAACTTGTAACTAACTATTCGTATTTTTGTGAAAATCGAGCAATTATATCAGAAAAAAGCAACATAATGAAATCTTTTGATTAACGTTACGGAGACTATATCCGTTTTGCAATATTTTTTTGAGAATTTCGTAACTGACAAATCTGATTCTATTTTATAGAAACGCAGAAACTTTTCAGGGTAAACTATCAGTTTGCACTTCTATACTTGGACATAATTTGCATACATATTGATAAATTTGTTCATTTAGGTTGCGAATGGTGTTCTTACTGAATATAAATACACAAAAAAGAAATTAATTCCTCCACAACGAATGTCATTCAATTATAGAAAACCATATTTCAATGCGTCTGAGAAATCAATCTTCGAAACATCATTTTGAACCCCACTAGCAGCAATCTTACCAAATTTCGTCCAGGCTAACCATTTTTTAGACCCACTCGCGATGTTTTGTCCACCCTTGGAGGAAAGGGGTGAAAACTCCCCCCAGAAGTCCTGCAAATTGAAAACCCCTCGGAATGAGACTCTATAGACCACAATAGCAACATTCCTACCAAATTTCATTCAGGCTCCCCCCAGAAAAGTCCTGCAAATGAAAAATCTCCCGGAATAAGATTCTAGACCACACAAGCCACATTCCTACCAAATTTCATTCAGGCTAATCAATTTTTAGACCCACTCGCGATGTTTTGTCGACCATTGGAGGGTAGGGGTGAAAACTACCCTCCAAAATCTTGCAAATAAAAAACCTCTCGGAATGAGATTCTAGACCACTCAAGCGACATTCCTACCAAATTAAATTCAGGCTAATCAATTTTTAGACCCACTCGCGATGTTTTGTCGACCATTGGAGGATAGGGGTGAAAACTACCCTCCAAAATCTTGCAAATAAAAAACCTCTCGGAATGAGATTCTAGACCACTCAAGCGACATTCCTACCAAATTTCATTCAGGCTAATCAATTTTTAGACCCACTCGCGATGTTTTGTCGACCATTGGAGGATAGGGGTGAAAACTACCCTCCAAAATCTTGCAAATGAAAAACCTCTCGGAATGAGATTCTAGACCACACTAGCAACATTCCTACTAAATTTCATTCAGGCTAATCATTTTTTGGACCCTCTTGCGATGTTTTGTCGACCCTTGGAGGATAGGGGTGAAAACTACCCTCCAATGTCCTGCAAATGAAAAACCTCTTGGAATAAGATTCCAGACCACACTAGCAACATTCTCACCAAATTTCATTCAGGCTAATCATTTTTTAGACTCACTCGCGATGTTTTAGCGACACTTGGAGGATAGGGGTGAAAACTACCCTCCAAAGTCCTGCAAATGAAAAACCTTTCGGAATAAGATTCTAGACCACACTAGCATTATTTCTACCAAATTTCGTTCAGGCTAATCATTTTTTAGACCCACTCGCGATGTTTTGTCAAGTCTTGGAGGATAGGGGTGAAAACTACCCTCCAATGTCTTGCAAATGAAAAACCTATCGGAATAAGATTCTAGACCACACTAGCAACATTTTTACCAAATTTCATTCAGGCTAATCATTTTTTAGACCCACTCGCGATGTTCTAGCGACACTTGGGGGATTAGGGTGAAAACTACCCTCCAAAGTCCTGCAAATGAAAAACCTTTCGGAATAAGATTCTAGACCACACTAGCAACATTTCTACCAAATTTCGTTCAGGCTAATCATTTTTTAGACCCACTCGCGATGTTTTGTCCACTCTTGGAGGATAGGGGTGAAAACTACCCTCCAATGTCTTGCAAATGAAAAACCTTTCGGAATAAGATTCTAGATCACACTAGCAACATTCTCACCAAATTTCCTTCAGGCTTATCATTTTTTAGACCCACTCGCGATGTTTTAGCGACACTTGGGGGATAAGGGTGAAAACTACCCTCCAAAGTCCTGCAAATGAAAAAACTTTCGGAATAAGATTCTAGACCACACTAGCAACATTTCTACCAAATTTCGTTCAGACTAATCATTTTTTAGACCCACTCGCGATGTTTTGTCCACTCTTGGAGAATAGGGGTGAAAACTACCCTCCAATGTCTTGCAAATGAAAAACCTCTCGGAATAAGATTCTAGACCACACTAGCAACATTTTTACCAAATTTCATTCAGGCTTATCATTTTTTAGACCCACTCGCGATGTTTTGTTCACTCTTGGAGGATAGGGGTGAAAACTACCCTCCAATGTCTTGCAAATGAAAAACCTCTCGGAATGAGATTCTAGACCACACTAGCAACATTTTTACCAAATTTCATTCAGGCTTATCATTTTTTAGACCGACTCGCGATGTTTTGTTCACTCTTGGAGGACAGGGGTGAAAACTACCCTCCAATGTCCTGCGAACGAAAAACCTCTCAGAATAAGATTCTTGAACACACTAGCAACATTTCTACCAAATTTCATTCAGGCTAATTATTTTTAGACCCACTTGCGAAGTTTTAGCGACACTTGGAGGATAGGGGTGAAAACTACCCTCCAAAGTCCTGCAAATGAAAAACCTTTCGGAATAAGATTCTAGACCACACAAGCAACATTTCTACCAAATTTCATTCAGGCTAATTATTTTTTAGACCCACTTGCGAAGTTTTAGCGACACTTGGGGGATAAGGGTGAAAACTACCCTCCAAAGTCCTGCAAATGAAAAACCTTTCGGAATGAGATTCTAGACCACACTAGCAACATTTCTACCAAATTTCGTTCAGGCTTATCATTTTTTAGACCCACTCGCGATGTTTTGTCCACTCTTGGAGGATAGGGGTGAAAACTACCCTCCAATGTCCTGCAAATGAAAAACCTCTCGGAATAAGATTCTAGACCACACTAGCAACATTTTTACCAAATTTCATTCAGGCTAATCATTTTTTAGACCCACTCGCGATGTTTTGTCCACTCTTGGAGGATAGGGGTGAAAACTACCCTCCAATGTCTTGCAAATGAAAAACCTCTCGGAATAAGATTCTAGACCACACTAGCAACATTTTTACCAAATTTCATTCAGGCTAATCATTTTTTAGACCCACTCGCGATGTTTTGTTCACTCTTGGAGGATAGGGGTGAAAACTACCCTCCAATGTCCTGCAAATGAAAAACCTCTCAGAATAAGATTCTTGACCACACTAGCAACATTTTTACCAAATTTCATTCAGGCTTATCATTTTTTAGACCCACTCGCGATGTTTTGTTCACTCTTGGAGGATAGGGGTGAAAACTACCCTCCAATGTCCTGCAAATGAAAAACCTCTCAGAATAAGATTCTTGACCACACTAGCAACATTTTTACCAAATTTCATTCAGGCTTATCATTTTTTAGACCCACTCGCGATGTTTTGTTGACTCTTGGAGGTTAGGGGTGAAAACTACCCTCAGAAGTCCTGCAAATGAAAATCCTCTCGGATTAAGATTTCAGACCGCACTAGGAACATCCCTATCAAATTTCATTCAGGCTAATCATTTTTCAAGTATACTTCTTCAATATACTCGAAATCATATTTCTCCGACACATAATAATTCATTATAACTTTTTCTAATCATCAACATAAATAGAAATTTTGTTGTTTGATTATCAACAGAGAATCAAAGAAGTCGTTTCAGGCAAAAATTCCGAATTCTCGCCGTTCAAATAATTTTAATCGCGATTTACATTGATACCCGACGCCACTGGTGAACTGGCCGATGAATCCGAGAATGGCCGATAGAAAGTGGCCGCCAAGTTCACACTGATACTTTCCTTCAGCTATTTGAATTCTTTTATAATCTCAACGCTACTCGTTCCTTCAGACCCAAAGAGCCTTCCTACTATTTGGAGTTACTTCCAAATATCGGAAATATTCGCTTATGCTCAGAAAAACACTCTTTTCACTTTCCATTTTATTTTTTCCCCGCAAATTACCTTATGTCAGTACTAATGTTTACAAATCTTACCCACTCCCGTATACACGTGTAGTAGAGGGCGCTGCCTACCCCTGAATCGCGAATAAGAACAGAATAGTGGAAGTCGTTTGCAGCTGCCCCCCTCTACCCCTACCTGGGTGCGCCCATGCCTTGTACCAGAAATTGTAATGCCTCAATTACACTCATCCACTTCCACTGCTACTCGCGCTACCAGAAATATTTCCCGGAATACTTCTGCGGCAGTATGGAAAGGCGGTGAGTATTCACACTCTGCTCAATCAGTTCTCTCGCGAACAAGTTTTGGCAATGGCGGACGACGAAATTGCAACCTCAGCGCCCTGTCTCTTTCATTTATATAAATATGTGTCTTGAAAACATATATGTAAACTTCATTTTCCTCTTCAGAAGAGGTCTAAATGTAGCCATAAGAGACTTTTTTTACTTCAATTCCCCAATTAGAATTTCCCCCATATTCTGGCTGATTCTCTTCCAACCATCGTGCACTTTGTGCTTAAGTTTTAGTTTTTATCAGAAGAATCCCATATTACTCTTTCACTTCCAAGGTGTTCTAGAAAACAATCAACAACGTTCGCACGACCGAAACTAGGCAGAATGTGATCACTCCCTACCACTTGCGCTGAAGCCTTTTGACTGCCGCACGAAAAACCGCCAATTTAGGGAGTGACCGGAAGCGCGAGTAGCAGCAGAAGCAAAGTGATTACATTCTCACCCTGCTCATTTCCCTGCTTCCTGCGGCTGACTGTAATTGACGGGTTAGACTTTTCGTGGATGATTTGATTTGACTCATTGAATTAAAATTTTTACTTTTTGCTTCTATCAACGCGATCGGAGCTCGAAGTGTTAACTGAATCGTATCGCAGTTATGAATTTTTTGGGAAAATTTCGAACGGCTATATTTACGGAACCCCTGGTCGAATTTTGTCCAAAATAAGACTCGAGATCTGAACCTACCCTAAAAACTACAAGTTTCTAGGTTTGAGAGTTGTCATGATCACAGACGGATAAACGGACGGACAGAGCTGAAGTTGAACACGGATTCTTGATCAGTGATTCGAACGTAGTTGTTTGATACAATTCTCGGTCAAAATACCAAGAATCTAAAGAAAATAAATTGACAGTGGTCGAATGAAATTGACAACAGTTGAAAGCGTCATTGATCCCAGAGAGGTTATAACAGAAATATTGGGAATTCTTGTCCATAATTCGGTAGCATTTTATAAACGGGACCGAGAACGTCCCGTTCTCCCGTCCTCTCATCAAACCCATGTTCATAATCGGTGTCGTTTGAAACATACAGGGTATCGAAAATACATGAAAAAAAAATACCTTTCTGTCCATATCTTCGAAACCGTTATTTTAAACGAACCCAATTTTGTTGAAATCATCCATAGAACTCTTGCCAATCCGGAACAACGAATGGATAATTCACGTGTCGAACATCAACATGGAGATTATTCTTATGTTACATTGGTATCAAGTATTTTTGTTTTATTTGACGAATATTTCAAGTGTTTTTCAAACATTTTGAAGCACGATGTAACACGTTACACCCTGTATGTTACAGATTCCTAATGAAATCCAGCAGACATCCCGTTTGTGTGTCGAATCAGCTTTCCATCGGGAACAATCTGGGATGAAGCAATCGAATTATCCAGAATGTAGGTCGTCGTCTTTCCGTTCAAAGACAATAGGATCCAGCAGGATACGTTTTCGATTGTTATAATTACGGAAGGGTTGATCGCACTAATGATCATTAGAAAGCTGAGCCCTGCAAGAAACCTTAGAAAAAATCCTTTTGCCGCAACGTCAATCGTAGCGTCCGTTTGAAGGACATATCGTTATGGGAAATCTGGAGAATTATCTGAGGGGGTATGGAGTTGAGTGGCTCTGTGCATCTCGTTGTTCTGGATTTGATGATTATCTAATATTGGCCGGATTTTGCTGCGGCCGTCTTGTTCCGTTGTTACTTCGATCAGCAGGTTTGTACTCGTGCCATTTTATTCTGACTAAATGTTGGGGTCAGGTGATGAAACAATAAACGAAATATGTATGCATCGAATTATCAGTACTTTGCGACTCTTGACTCACTAACTAATCAACCAAAACAGTTACAAAATGTTCTGTTCAATTATGTCTGCAAATAGAAGTAATATTTCTGTCTCCAATATACACCTCTTCTCAGAATTCCTCAAGCAAACTTGAAAAAAAAAATCAAACATATCCTGAATTGGAAATTCCGAAGAAGACTCACGTACACGAAACACAGCCGGAAATACTACCAATGATGGAAAAATACGACTTGTAGTAGCTAAACTTTCGAAATATGATTGAAAACGAAATATTTTGGGAAAATTCTTAAAAACACCACTATTTTCGTGATGGAGGAACTCACAAAGCCGATGGTTGAAGTTCCACGAAGAGTTGAGTTTGGTGTCATAAATGTATGGACGTACAAAAAAATTATATTTACCAAATGAATGTCGAAATACGAGATCGAAGACACCTTGGCGAATTGCAGTATCATTTTCGAAGATATTTTAGTATACAGGTTGGCCACAGTGGCACCCTGTACGAAGAAAGAGACTATTATCCGCAAATGATGGGTAGTCTCAGCAATCCACGAAATATCGAAGAACTCGTAAATTATGATTATTTGACAACCGGTATATCGATTGACAGATAATATCGAGTGTATTAAGTAAGATTTGATCGAAAAACGTTTCAAAATGGAAAGTATACAAATGAAGTTTCGATGAAACAGTTTATTATTCACCGCCAATGCGATCAAATTGTAGCTAGAACATGCAAAACATTCAATTAGATATATATAATAATAAACAATCAGCAATATGTTTTCCGTAACAACAATAACATTAAAGAAGAATATCGGCACAATAAACATGAAATTGAAACACTTATTCTTACAGCGACGTTTCGGAAATTATATTTTCTTTATCAGGCTACAAAAAAGGTGATTGTTACCAAGCATTCAGGTTGGATCAAAAAACAACAGAAGGTCCAGAATATAAAAACAAGAAGTCAAAAACATGAAAACTGATTCAGAAACAAAATGTGTGAAAACCGAATGACTCACAAGGAATCGAAAATTTTGAATAAATCATGTCAAAACGAAACATTGAATGAAAAAGGATATACAAAACTATGAATTACTCAAAAACCTAATGGTTGAAATCATATATCTGTGTATACAGGGTGTCCAAGAAGTCGCGCACCTCATTGAGGGGATCGAAAGTGAAAAATATTCTAAGCCCAAAAATCCATGTTTGAAATTTTTTGATAACGTGGTTCATTAGTAATTAATTAATGCAAGTGAACAATCAGGAGCGCGCTACATAACAGTAGGCAGTATGGGACGCGAGTCGGTCAGTCCCCAGTCTTGGTTTACTGCATGAAAAGCAGGCAGCAGCTCTGGCGTCTCACTTTCGCGTCCCCAACTGCCTACTTATTCTTCAGCAGCGCGCTCCTGATTGGTCACTTTGATTAATTTATTACTAATTAAGTGTGTTATCCAAAAATTTCAGACATGGATTTCTGGGCTCAGAATATTTTTCACTTTCGATACCCTCAATGGGGTGCGCGACTTCTGGGACACCCTGTATACATTACAAGCAGGCTTTGCCAGGGTGGAAATTTGTTTCACGCGGAGGTTTCATCTTCAACACTCCAACCTGCCATATCCATAATTTCTAAAAATTTTTTTTTTTCGTGTCTTTCTGTGTCAAAACTGCATAGGTAGTTAAGATTCTTTGTAATTTTGTTTTTCGAAAACGGTTCATTTTATCGACAATAAACAAGAGTACCTTTTTTTTAGCTATCCAAATTTGGTTTTTCTATTCCTTATCATACAGGGATTTGAATATGTAATCATTGAAATGTACAACCTAGTCCGCCCCTGGTAAACTAAAAGAGCTAATTTGAATTTAAGGGCAGTATTTTAAGAGGTCCTTACTACTGTTCATCATATCAATTTTTTTTTAAATTAAGTAGATTTATTTCAGGAAAATGAATTTCCAGTGACGTCATTTAGGAGGCCGTATCTCCGTAAGGAAGGCCGCTAGGAAAAAAAATTATGGGAACTTGTCATCTTATTTTTTTTATGTTTTATCTGAATCTGAGAGATTTCCCACATTTTCCTGGACACCCTGTATACACCAAAATGTCTTTAACGAAATGAAATTATTTAAAATGGAAAACAAAATTGAATAACCATTCAGCACATTCACTCGTATTATTCCGCTATTCCCATGAAATGTGTTAATAAAAACTACTCAAACAAAAAAACGCAGTTAAAGTTTTATCAAACTTGGAGAACATGAAATCATTCGATCAAATCGAATTGGTATTTGATTGGAAAAACCTTTTATAAAAGAAGGCAAGCTTTTTCAACACCCATCCGCCATTTTGAAGCCGCGATCTTGAATTCCTCAATTTTGAACAATCGTAATTTCCGACCCAGAAAACCTCCAAATACCAATTTTGAATGAAATTGGATGATAATTCAAAACTCGTCCGCCATATTGTAGCCGCCATTTTGAATTTTTCAAGATTGACAAAAGAATCATCATTGTCGAACCCATAAATCCCCAGATACTAATTTTGAATGGAATCGGATCATAATTACAGAACTCATCCGCCATTTTGGAGCCGACTGCTTTTCAGCGGTGCTATTGGATTTTTTTATCTGCTCAATTTTCGGAGCTATAACGAAAAAAAATTTTTTTTCAAATGGAAACCATAATGAGAAATGGTATTTCCAATTCAACGATTTCAAAAATATATATCATGATATATGTAGGTACATTTTACCGAATTCACTTTTCATCGAAAATTTCGAAAAAACACTTTTCGTTCAACAAAATCCGAGGGGTAAACCGCTGGCCAAAATCTGTACACCGGACATCCCCCAGTCGAAGGACATCCCCGGACATCCCCGGGACATCCCTGGACATCCCCGGACATCCCCGGGACATCCCCGGACATCCCCGGACATCCCCGGACATCCCCGGGACATCCCCGGACATCCCCGGACATCCCCGGACATCCCCGGGACATCCCCGGACATCCCCGGACATCCCCAGGACATCCCTGGGAGATCCCCGAACATCCCCTTCCCCATTACTCAGCGTCTTCACTAAACATACGGCAAATATACACGAAGTCATTCCCTCTTCGAGAATACTTTTTTCGTGAAGAAATATTGGGTGTCAAAAATGGGAATTTTTTTCACTTAACTTCATTAAATATTTATGGATTTCACGATCGGATTCAACTTCAAAATTAGAATATTCCGAGCTTTCTAGCCGTGGTCCAATAGGAATTTCACCTGACGTTTGGCATGCAACTACGGTAGGTATCTCGGTCGGAGGTTATAACTCAACGATTGACTGCTCCAAATTGGTGATGTTACTGGATCTATCGCTGTATTCATAGCCACAGTCCCACCGCCGGCATGGCTGTTCATCCTCCCGCATCAGACAGGTTTGGTTTCAGCAGTGCAGATCGCTGGCCACCACGCACTATGAACAACGGGAGCATGGGCGTACCCAGGGGGGGCCAGGGGGGGCAGCTGCCCCCCCCCTTGAAGATAAAATAAGTGTTAATTTTCCTGGTTTCCTGACAATAAACCTGACCGACCATCTTCTCATGTATGAGCTGCCTCCCCCTAGCTGAAATCCTGGGTACGCTCTTGAACGGGAGTCTCGTCTCTCCTGTTCATGTTATTTTTGGATTTTGATTTCCTCCATTTTCATCCTAGGATAATAACTTGTCATATTGGCAATGATCTCTGTTTGAGCGAACATAATGTAGAGTCCATCCATAAGACCATGTTCCACGACTCTGTTTGATACATTCGACAACACCGTGTTCTATGATTCGTATATGAATGCTCCTTTGAGTAGTTCCGAAGTAAACTTTCCCGCAATCGAAAGATATTTTCTAAAAATCAGCTTGAGTGAGTGGATCAGTTTGGTATTTGGCACCGTTTAGGTCGTTTAGGACATGTCCCAGTTTTTGTGTTAGTTTATAGACTGTTTTGATGTTTTGTCTTTTCGAAAGTTGGCCACTTTGGCACTTTTGTCCATAACCGATGTAGTGTAAGTATGCCTTCTCCTTGGAAATAACTTCGGAGAGTCTATTCTTCTTTGTTCTTCGCTTTGATCCATTGGAAATAAATGCTTGTCGCGAGTGTTTCAACTAGTCTGTTAGATATTCGGGCTTTCAAATACGTCGAGCTCTCTGTACAATAATTTTTATCACACCCCGATTTTATTTGGGATGGTGATTGGACTTGTGGAGATTTCTGTCTGTGTGGGTCGCTTTTCTATAAACCTTGTGTCCTAGTTTTACATTACGATTCCTCTCAACAGTCCAAACCAATACATCCAGTGAAGGTAATGTCAATCTTTCTCTACTTCCAGTGTGAACTTAATGTTTGGGCACAGTGTAAGGAAGAGATAAGGCAATCTATGTAACTCATACTGTGGTTACTGGTTTGGGTAACTGCTATTGAGACCGAAGACATTCAGCTGTTCTTCTCCGTGACTCCAAATCACGCAGGTATCATACATATATCGCAGCCAGTTGGATGATTTCTTTGGGGCTGTTAAGCTGTTTAGATGGAGTTCTTTTCGAATTTTTCCATAACAAAATTGGTACTAGCACGAATTAGAGGATTACCATATCCAATTATTGGTAAAAATCGCCTTTCCACCAGAAATAGCTCGATGTAAGGCAATGTTCGAAAGGACGAGTTTTTCCCCCGAAAATATTTCCGATGAGTTATTCGAATAACTCTCTGATCAGAGATTCCTTTATAGGGAGAGAGAGACAACATTGAAGCTTACGAGTAAAGCATTCGGTTTAATTGCCATAAGCTGCAGTATTTCGACAAACTGGCCAGAATCTTTGTTGAAAGCTTTTGTGTTTGCCACGTGAGGCCTCAACATGATTGTTAAAGGCCTACCACACGCTCAAGCTTAAGCTTCACGACAATTTTGCTCGGGCAAGCCGGCTTGAACTCTTGAACACTTAACACTAATCGTGAGGTTGGGAAAACTGTATACCTCGCCAACCCCCCGGTCTCCACGACTTGGTTTACGTAATTTTCGATTTGCTTGAAATTTTGCTTGTGCAAGCCCGGCTTGTACGTGCGGTTGACGTACAGTATTCAAGCCTCATCGAGAATAGTCTTCATTCAGTGAAGCACCCGTTTTTCCTGCGAAAATGGGCGATTTGAGGATGTACAATCGCGAGTTCATCACTGAATTGATAAGCCCATATAAATCTCTACCAGCACTCTGGAAGATCAAATAGAGGGATTATTTGGATAGGAATAAGAAAACGAAGCCTACCAAAAAATGATCACTAAAATGGAAGAGGTGAGGACAACACTGAAAAAATTGCAGCTGAGGAAATAGTTCTTCGTTCGGATGCATTGTTATCGTGTCGATGACTTCGTCAAGAATGAGGCTTGCACGTACTTATCTGTGCCGTGTGGTAGCAACTATTATATTGTGTTCAATCTTAATGTACGAGATGCTTGCGCAAGCCAAACTGTCGTGAAGCTTGAGCGTGTGGTAGGCCCATTAGAGTCCTCGCCAGATCATATGTTGGCGAGTCGATGGTGTCTTTTTGGAGCCATAAAGCTTTTTCTAATGATTTTGACTGCCTTGGCTTGGACGACATATGATCCCACTTCAGTTTTTTTCATATTTGAATATTTCCAGTCAATCCATCATACTTTCATCATATTTTGATGGTTCCATGACCATCGCTGCAGTGTCGTACTTGTCATCATTGATAATCCTTATAGCATAGCGTTCTCTGAGCGTTATGTTGCTTTTTGGTGATTTCCTGATGAATCTAGGAGCCTCAGCCGTCACTTCCTCAGCTGTGACCTATGGCTAAGATGGTGAAGTGCGTATTACGGCTTCAACATTGGCTACGATATCATCCACAGGTATATTATGCTCATTTCTAAAGAAGAAATTGTGTCCTTTCGCTAGAATTGGATTTTCCTAAATTGTCGAAGCCCTACTGAACAAATTGACAGCGGTATCTTTTTTGTGGGGTACTGTAGAGATAGATTAGTCCAGCAAGCGCGAAAACTTCTTTCAAGGCGCTGTTTGATAGTATACATCCGCCCATTCGTGGATTTTTGCGTGATATTTTCAATCGATGACTTTTCTTTGGTCGTCAAAAAATCAGGTAGACTTGTTCAGCAATCGTCAGGTACATCTGAAGATGCCTATCGCAGTTGTGGGTGAAACGCTAGGTGGCAATGACATTCCTATTGGACCACGACTGTAATGCCCGGAATATTCTAATTTTGAGATGATCAATGTACTTACCGATTTTGTAATATTTCAACTTGAGAATAATGAAAAAGAGCTTCATTGAATGATGAATTGTCAATCTATTCAATAGTACTATTCAAAGATGTGAATTCAAATTATCAATATCTCAAGACGATTTCCAGACACAAAAATATTGTGGTAATCAAATTTTAACTCGAAAATACTGAACTGGAGGAAGCTTGAGTAAATGATGATGCAGAATTACCTCCGATAACTGACAAAGAAAACTGGAATATTCTTGGACATCCCTGAACATCCCTTGGACATCCCTGGACATCCCCGGACATCCCCGGACATCCCCGGGACATCCTCGGACATCCCCGGACATCCCTGGACATCCCCGGACATCCCTGGACATCCCCGGACATCCCCTGGACATCCCCGGACATCCCCGGACATCCCCTGGACATCCCCGAGCTTGTACACCGGACATCCCCAGCGGTTTACCCCTCGACAAAATCCAAGCAAGCTTTGATTCACTTCCTTCAAAACTGAGGCGGTCATAGAATTTCATGTCTTATTTATTTTGACTTCTCGAATTCAATTCAGTTTCATCATCGTTGTATCGTCTAGCGCTTCTAAAGTTCGTATAATGTCGTAGAATTCGATATCTTACAATTATTGTAAGCTGCCAAATTGATTCAGGAAATATTAGCTTTATTATTACTCAGACCAATAGGGGGGCTTCGCGAAACTTGTTGATTCTAGTATGATTTTTCCACTAAATTGAAAATGAAAAGCATTTAACTACTTAGATGATTAGATGACAATAACACAAAGTCTTATATGTAACCCGCTGATAACAGATATGAATGCTTCCATGGGGGGCAAAGAGGCTCCTTCAAGAAAAAATAGTGGTTCTTGAGGCTAAAGGAAACCTTTTTTCCATTTTCCATTTTTCCGAATTCGGCTCTGTTAAAGAGATATAGCCATTTGAAAAAAAATAGTGCTGAATACGTGCCTGATAATATTCTCTACAAACACCTCAAAGTTCATATTTTTCGATTGAAATTAATGTGATTATTAGATATTCTGGGTGATTCATTCAAAAAATACTCAAGCACTAACCTTATTTGAATGAGAATGTTACAAACACGATATTTCCTAAAAAAACACTTAGTTCTGTCCGATCATTTCGGCAATTGAAAAGCTATATTTCTCACACCAAAATAAGTTCCTTCTTCGATTGTCCTGAAGATTTGTTCATATTTTCCCCGATATTCTAAAGCGATCTCATAAAAATTGGTTTCTCACTAACCTATCATAACTCCATTAACCAAGGTAATATGATTCGGGGTCAATGACCTAACCTTACCATCCTCTGTGATATTCACCCACAGAACTCTAGAGAAGACGATGCCAGATTGCCGATGTTCTCCTCAAACAATAGTATAGGCGAACTCAAGAAAGCAGTACGTCCCCTATCGTTAGCGGATGAACTATATCACAATCGCTAAAGGCGTTGCTCTTTGAAAATGCCAAACGAGTAGTTCTAATTCTCGTCAATATAGCGCTACTTTCCTAATTTCAGTCGCCACGGCCTACTCTTCCCTTCAGAAGGCCGTGGATGTAGCCGCCACGCAAGACAAACCGTTGTTCTGCGTCTCCAACCAATCCAACCTAAAAAGTTAGTGAGTGATCCCATACACGGCATAAACGAAGTTCACGCTTTATTTATTTACAGAGAATAAAGCAAACAGGTGGTGATTATGTAAATGACTTTCAGTGAATTGATGTAACAGTAGTGTCGTTCTGGTGTCGAGTTATATTGTTTCGATAGATATTTTGCTGAAGGACCGGTACCAATGAATTTTAAATAGAAACTGCCCATAAAATGTATAATTCTTAGAATTCAATTTTATGTCCCACGAATGTGGAATTTTATTATTATTATTATTATTATTATTATAATTGCAATAAGAGTAGAGGTACAAACCTATAATACTCAATCTAAAAAAAAAAGCGTACATGTATGTGTGATGTGAATAATTGAAAAATAAAATGATTACATCCTTAATATCAATTTGTAGGAGAAAAGAATACCCAATCACAGGCGATCATAAGCATTCTTGAAGGCGTTCGTGCTAGCAGCCGCGACCACGCTGTCGGGTAGACGATTCCAACAGTGAAATATTCTGTTGGGCAAAAACCACTGTCTTTCAGATGTTCGGAATTTCTCTCTAGCTAGCTTGAACGAATGGCCACGAAGATGATTCCGATTCAAAGTGAAGAGATCCCTCATCTGATCGCCGAAATGACCATGAACGGCTCTAAAAGAAAATATCAGGTCTCCTCGCAATCTCCTGTTCTCGAAAGTTGGTATGTTGAACAATCGTAATCTTTCTTCATAAGATGGACGCATCGCACCATAAGGAAGTCTAGTGATCCATCTTTGTAGCAGCTCCAATCTGTCCCTGTCGGCCTGGAGGGAGGGCCACCATGCAGGGCCAGCATATTCTAGGATCGGACGGACATAGTATCGGTAGAGGAGACTGAACGTTTTGGCATCACAACCTTTGAAGCACTTGAAGAGAAGAAAAGTAATCTGTTTTGATCTGGAGATGATGTTACTTATATGATTCGTCCAAGTTAGGTCATTCGAGACTGTGATCCCCAGATCCTTCTGGCTTGTCACCGTACGTAAGGGCTGGCCGTCGATGGTATAAATCTTGTTGGGGTTACCTCTACCGATATGCATCAGAGTGCACTTCTCTATATTAAGAGGCAACATCCAGTCAAGGCACCACCTGCAAATAGTATCTAAATCCTCCTGCAGGGTGTCCGAGTCGGATATGGGGTTATTATAGACTTTGGCATCATCAGCGAAAAGCGCACTTTTGGATTTAAGGAGACGGGGAAGATCCGAAGTGTATAGCAAAAATAGTATAGGCCCCAGCACAGAACCCTGTGGTACGCCAGAGATGACCGGAGTATTGGAGGACGAGTAGGAATCACCCACCCTAACACGGAACGTTCTATTCGCAAGGAAAGCACCGATCCATCCCAATAAGTTACCTCTGATTCCCAGGTGTTCCAGTTTCTTGAGAAGTCTTTTATGGGGCACTCGATCGAAAGCTCTGGCGAAATCAAGGAAAACCACGTCAACAGGATCCCCACGGTCCCATGCTCTGGTCCAGTCTGATAAACAAGACAGCAGGTTTGTGATCGTCGAACGTCCGGGGATGAATCCATGTTGCTCTCTCGGAAATACGCCATTCATCTGCGAGAACTCAACCACCTGGTCGCATATTATTCTTTCCAAAACCTTCGCCACAGATGAAACCAAATTAATTGGCCGGTAGTTGTGAGCCGACAGCTTGTCTCCACGTTTGAATATCGGAGTGACAGTTGAAGACAACCAATCAGATGGAAGGGAGGCTGTCGACAGAGATCTGGAAAAAAGGATGTGCAGAGGAGCAGCAAAAGCCTTGGAGCAACGGTGTAGAAGATTCGATGTGATGCCATCCCTACCAGGGGAGGTATTGAGCTTGATGGTGGTGAGGTATCTCTCAACTATTTCTTCACTGATCATGATGTCGCTTATATCTTCAACACCACGTGGTGTGAGAGGAGCAGGAACATTTCCGTGGAGCTCTTCGGAAAACGTGGATGCAAAAGTCTCCGCAAGGATATCTGCAGTCTCTTCTGCACTCTCGCATAGCTGTCCACTGGATCTTCTGATTGACGGAACACCAACCTTAGAGTTGAGAGACGACCTGATGTATTTGAACAATTTTTTTGGGTTTTTCGAAGATGCCAAATCATCCTGGAAGTTTGATTTTGCGAGCTTTATCTTTTGATCGACGAAATTGGAGAAACTTCTATGATTCTGATAGTCGGAATTCGATCTTGAACGTAAGTATCTCTGCCACATTGACTTTTTCAGTTTCACCAATCCAAGTATACGTGCATCGATCCAAGGTCTAGACGGGCAGACTCTTGAACGCCTAGTACGAGTATTGTTAGAGACAGCCTCGTCAACCACACTCAGAAATGAAGACCACATGGCATCCACATCCCTGCCATCCAGCAAGTGGTCCCAACTCCCTGATGAGATCTCAGAAGAGATGGCGTTATAGTCAATCACCTTGAATAACCTAGTTGTCCCCGAAGACCCAACACACGGCTGTAACTGTATCTCAGTGGTCAAAGTAATATGGTCCGATTTCCCGAATGGTGGAAGATAGTTGATTTCTGATACTATATTAGCATCAGTTGTGAAAAATAGATCGAGCACTGACGGTGTTTGTCCGACACGGTATCGTGTAGGTTCCAATACTAGTTGTTGAATTGCAGAAGAACTAACCATTTCCGCATAGGGGAATGATGGTGAATTACACGATGGCATTGTTGTTAGGGGCCATCTGATATCAGGGCAGTTGAAGTCTCCCGTGATCAACATATTACTATATTGAGTAGAGGAATTCACCAAAAATTCAACGCAGTTTTTATCTGCTACACACGGACGAGGGCGGTAAATGCAACCGACAAAAAGAGCAAATTCCCGGTTGTGAATCCTCAGGAAAAGGTTGTCAATACCAGACCAATCCTGGTGCGAGACATCCACCTTGAAAGAGTTGGTAATACTGGAATTAACATAAATACACACTCCTCGATGACCAAGAGTGTCCAGATTGTCGTCGCGATACAGCTCATAGTCGGAGATTGCAAAAAGAGAATCGGGAATTGAGGGTTGAAGCCAGGATTCCGAAATGAATATCAAGAACGGTTTATGAATTTGTACGAATGCTTGTAGTTCAGAGAATTTGGAAGATAAGGATTGTATATTGGTATACATGACTGGCCAAGATTGGAGTCTATCTAGTTTTTTGCACTTTCATTACTTTTGGATGGGTTTGATGTTACAATAGATGGAATCCCCCCGACATATTTTATTGTAATATTCGTTTCTCCAGAGTCCTGCCTTCTCTTCAGCTCACTTCTGGCCGCTTTCAGCGAAGCAACTTGCTCCTTGGTTTTGTCGTCCTGCACTCTTACTGTACGATACTTCGGATGACCATGAAGTGTGGACTTATTTCTCAATATGTTAGTCACCAAGTCGGAATTCGAGAATGAGAGTTTCATCCAGCGCGGTTTGGTTTTATCTTTGGAGGGCAACCTGGTGACATTAATGATGGACATCCCAGCACAGGGAGAAACATGATCGACAATTTCAGCGGCGGATTTTCTATCTTCACTCTCATTCGCCTCGGGTACATTGACTAAGATTAAATTGGACGAGCGTTTTACTCTCTCCAGGATTTCTGGCATAGAGTTATCGGCATTTCTTGTTTTCAAGTTAGACAACATGCTCTCTGTGGTAGCTATTTTAGTTGTTATGGATGAAATATTGCTTTCAAAGGAAGAGTTGGCCTTCTGTATAGCCAACAAATCTGTGCTAAACTTCTGAATTGATGACTCATGAGAAGAAAGAGTTTCGGAATGGGCGCTGAGAGTTGCAAAACACATGTCCAATCTGGAACATATGTCTTCCTGCCTCTTTTCCACCCTAGCTAGACTAGCTGACATAATATTCATGTGCTCCATCAATTGATTGAAATGTTTTAGCGTTATAACATCACCGGTATTGGCCTCTTGCACCTGAACAGATGGCGAAATTGCGCGGGATCCAGCGACTCTACTACGGAGCTGACGCTCGGATGAAAGGCAGGTTGGACAACACCAGTTAGAATCCTTCAAGAACTCCAGCTCTCTACTTGTTATGTTTACACAATTAGGGTGAAAGCTCTTTATGCATTTCGAACACGAAATTGGAGACAGCTCGCTTGAAATTGCCTTACAACACTTACCACAGTTTCGCGGCATTTTTTGAAAAAGAAAGAAAAAAAAACAAAAAGAATCAAAAAGTATCTCGAGATGTGGAAAGGAAAACAAATATACACGCTTCACTTCCTTGGGCCTGTAAGGAAGACTTACACAGAATAGGGCGGCCACGGATCGAGGAATTCAGAGAAGAAGGAAGGAGAATTTGTCGTTTCAAGAGTTCCGTACAAATGAAAATCTTCACCCGTTAGAAAACAATTTTTCAAATCCCCAATTCAGCATACGGCAAACGTGAATGTAGCGGGGAATTAAAACTGGTTCTGCCGCGGTGTGTGCTGACCGGTCAAGGTCGCGCGATGTCGTTTCAAAACAATTGAAATTCAGTAAGAATTTGAAAAATAAATATAATCAATAATCAGCAAGAACTTCACTTATTTATTGGATCTGAGATTCTCAGATAAAATCAAAAGTAACCTACTCACAGATTGAGGAGAACGACTTAAATTAACTTCGGTTTTTTGAAGGAAACAGAGAGAAACCACTCGGTACGTCTTCACACCACACCACTTGTTCACACCACACCACTTGTATTATTATTATTGTATTATTACATATCTCTACATCAAACGTTTTGTCATCATAGAGATTTTAGTCTTGACAAAGTTGATAAACATTCTGACAACGTTGGTAACTTGTTGAGAGACCAGAAAAGAAATAATATTCGATGAGATTCAACTCAGGACAGCATTCAGATTATTCTTGAAATTCATGATTTTTTCCTCTAATTCAATCTTATACAACCGCTTATCCTTTTCAAGTGGTTTTATAGTATTTTTGCGTGAATTTATAAGTCGACTATACTGTAACTTTTTTACCAGGAGAAATATGAAATAAGTTCCAATTGAGGAATATGCACCATGAATAGAGTAAACAATCAACCAAAATTCAGTTCATTCGAAATATCGGTTCCGAATATATGGAAAGAACAGTGTTGATTTAATGGATTTTTGACACCCTATATCTTCCAAATGAAACCGAATTTTGAAAAATGGTATGAAAAAAAAGTGTTTCTTTTGGTGGGAGGAATCTACAGTTAAAATATATGTACAAGTCAAAGACTCACCCTGTAAAGTGAACTCGGAAGTATATCATGATAAAAATCGTTGGAGAAAGATCAATTTGGAATTATCATTTCCCAATATGGTTTTCATTTGAAAAAATGTTTTCGTTATAGCTCCGAAATTTGGGCAGATACAAAAAATCCAATATCACCGATGAAAAGCAGTAAAAAAGTGCCCCAAATATGTGTTAATTTCGAGAGCATAGATCCTATAATACGAAAGTTATAGTCAATTATAAAAATCGACCAAATACCAAAATCGCCCTGTAGCTCGGAAACTAGACGCTGTAGCAACTTGAAGTTTTCACCAATTTATGTTTTTCGAAAAAAGAGAACATGACCTGTATATTACTTCTCTTTATCTCTTATAGTTTAAGAGATGTAGTACTAAACCACCCTGTACGTATTCCGCATGCCGCGAACCCTTTGTCACGGCGCAAAATATCGACTCGTTTCGGGGAAGATAGCAAAGCGCGAACGTGACACCAAGAAACCTGCACAACCACACTTCTCATTGTTTTCGGTATATTTCCGGAAACTGATTCTGGATTTGGATCATTCTGAACATAAAGAATTGATAAGAATTCTTTAATGAAGCCCGAGGATTCATTTTACAACTTCTTTACAACTGACCTAACTTGGTGACTAAGTAGTGTAGAAACTGACAATAAATTTCGTCTGAACCACCTTTTCATTTCTGAATAAAGATGAAGGATTGGGTTGTTCTGTTCATTTTCCGGTGAAATTATTAGATTCAGATAGATAGATAAAAAGCTAGAGCCAAGAAAACTCGAGAAAATATGCGATTTTCGAAGAATATGAGAATAAAAAAAGTGAAACGTTAGCCGATCGGAATTCCAGAAGCAGAAACCGAAACCGACATTTTTTTGTGGAAAATCACACTTCCTCGACGTTTTCCTCAGAGAAAGTTCAGTCTCCTATGTATTGGTCAAGAGGATAAGCTGATACTTCTCATATTTGTAGTAACCGAATCATTTCACCCAACCTCATTGCTCTAAGCGGCTTTAATTGAATGATCAACCAGTTTCAATCTCTGATTAATTCTGTTTATTGCCCGAAACGCGGTCAATATCGAATTCATCAATAATTATGGAAGACCTCTCCAGGGAATGGATCCAGTATTACAATATGTAATCTGCATGATAACGAATTCTACTAGGAAATAATGCCCCTGAAAATGATTGAATATGTTCAAGCTTCCTCTTATTAATGGTTGACATAATACGAACATATATAGGGTGGCCCACATGCTTCTTGAAAGGGGAGAAAGCGCTATACATATTGCACCTTCAGTATTCACCTCAATACCAACTTCAGAAACCATTACAGAATAGAGAAGACATTGAACAACCATAACTTGGAGTGAGTAATGCGCACTTAGATCATTAACCTGTTCAAGCTGTCTTTTGAAGAGAACTTCTGTCAGTTAACAAAATCGATTATAAATTAGAGGAAGGATTCCCCGTGCGATCCTCATTATTCGCACTTATATCAGAATTTTCCATGAATCACATTGAGGACGTCTTATTTAATTTGAAAAAAAAACCTAAAATTGATCGAATATGTGAAAAGAATCCATATGTGGAAGTTATTTTGGTAATTTTCAGGGGAGAGGAAAAAATATCCAAAATTGTTCGATTTCTTACAACAGTTAATGTCATCCATGAAAGCTCAATCATCCTATCATAATACCTTATCAACTTTAAAATCCATAGCATAATAGCATATTGACATTGAAGTACATGCAATGGTTACAGGAAAAACATAATTGACTAATTTCTATCGCCGAAATTTATAGAATCACGCAATGAATCAAGGAAAGGGACCCCCAGAAAGTGACAAATACACCAAAAGTTAACGAAAAAGCAATAAGACTCTCCATACCTTTCTACAACGAGTTCATTCAGAGAAGCTAAATATAGAGATCGCATTCAAATCAGCAAATTGCCTTTACAACCATCTTTTTAATTGTGAGGACAAAACTTTCAGAGCTTCGGAAACAAGAATAACTGAACTATAATGACAAAAGTACTTTTTGTAGACACATTAAAATGAATGAACACAATTTCGATAAGGATGAAGATGTGGAACTACTATATAATTTGAACAAAAGAAACAATTTAGACATAATTGAAATCTATGAAACAGAAAATTGCTTGAACATTCAAGTGGAGTCACACCTGAAGTACCGCCCATTACTTGAATCTTTATTGCAGAGTGGAACAAAGTATGAAGTTATTACATATATCTAAAGGAAGGCAGCCACATTTATGACGATTGACCGTCTCTGATTAACCTATAAATTCCGATTTCCATTAATTGTTTAGAGGCAAAATGACAAAGACATTAATATATTTGATAGAGGTTGTAAGGAAAATATTGTATTCCCATGTTGTTGTCAAGCTTGATACATCCGGAATTTCAGTGTTAATTGTTCATGAATATTTGAAGAGTTTCTTATACAGTTTGTAAAAGTTTGTGCATGTCTGAATTAATTCATGTTCTAGAACTGCCAATGATGCCAGAGTTTCGAAACATGTAGATTTATTTCGAATCGATTAAAGTCAAGTCAGTAAGAGTACTTCTAATAATTATTATTATTAAATGTTGCAAATACTTGTATTATTAGGTAAAATTCTTGTAATTAGGTCCTAATAACGATAACATTGAAAACTTTTGCATCTGTTATTTAGTTCGGGAAATATAATAATAATGAATGCCGTTAATTTATTTATTCATGTTATAAACGAATTTGAAGATTACGAGTCAATATAAACCTTTTCTCTAGGACTATTGAATAAAGTGTTCATAATCCATCTCGTTCACCGAGCATTATGACATCCATCACTTAGTTGTGATGTATGAATATCAAATTTTTATGAGCAGACATTGCTAATTTGAAACGGAAGATTGTGATGCGAAATATAAAAATAATTCAGGAGCCGTAGATAAAGTTTAATATTCAACTAGTTCCTTATGGCTGTTATCCACTTGTTCGATTCATCAAACGAGAAGAAGTCGATAATCTCATCCGCATCGATAAATGTAAAGGTATTTTCAATAAGAGGTGTTATTTCATTAATGAAAATGGATACAAGCTTCAATAACGCATTGAAATTATTAAAATTCACGATAAAAATGGTGAAAATTTGGCAGCGACCGACGGCTCGTAAAACTCGAACATTTTGGGTCGGCGTGGAGTACCTTGTCGCGCTGTTGAGACAAGTTGGTCAAGAACAGCCGATAATATTGCTGATGTAGCCGAAAGTGTTCAAGAAAACCCAGGTTTGGTCATTCCTCGAAGTTCTTTGGAATAAGGCATTCCACAAACATCATTACACCGTATTTTGCGTGAAGATTTGGGTCTTAAGGCTTATAAAGTTCAGTTCACAAGAACTCAAGCCGGCCCATCATCAGCAACGTCATGTCTTTGCTGATTGGACCCTTCAAATGCATGAAAATTTTCCGGAATTCCCTCGAAAAATCATTTTGCGTGATCAGGCCCATTTTCACCACGGTGGCTTCGTCACGAGCAAAATTGTCCCATCTGTGGGGCTCGGAAAAACCAAGGGTAATTGTTGAAAAGCCTCTCTATCCTCAACGTGTGACTGTTTGATGCGGTTTATTGAACCTACTTACCACACAAACTATGAAACCATTGATCTTTCACGAGAAAGGTTCCCAGACCGTGTAATTTCTCGAAAAAGTGATCACAATTGGCCACCGAGATCTTGTGATTTAACACCATGCATCTTCTTCCTTTGAGGCTATGTGAAAGAGAAGGTATACGCCAAGAGCCAAGATGGAATTCGAGAGGCTATCGAGGACAAAGGGCAGCCACTTTGCGATTTGGTTATGGAAAATTTCATGAAGAGGATATGGTCCTGTAGTCGTGGTCGTGGTGTTCATTTGGCTGATGTTATTTCCTATTATCAACGGCATACCTTTCTCTTTATAATGAAATAAACATCTGATCAATTTTCTGAAAAATGGCCTTTTTACATGAATGTCAAAATAACACCTCTCATTGAAAAACCCTTTAGCTATCATTATAATATGTATACCATTGTCCACGTCGAATGAAGTGTTCATTAACCATCTGTTTCATCAACCACTATGACATTCATAAATCACATGTGATTTATGAGCCATTAATCACTTGAAATTTATGGTTTTTCAATCTTCAATCTAACCAACACAGAATATTTCGGTAGAAATCTCAAATTCTTCTGAGAATTCTATTGAATGTCATTTCATTTTGAAAAGGCAATTCGTTCCTAGAAATTGAATATAATTCAAAAATAATTATTGAACAGTCGTGGACAAAGATGAATATCCTACTCGCAAATAATGGCTATTATTTACTTGATTCACCAAACACGATTGGTCAACCTCATTCGTGTGAATAATAGCCACCATAATATGAATAATAATAATAACTGTTCTTTATTGCATATACAATGGGCCATCGACCAAGGGTCCTTCCTAATATGAATAATATACTATATTAAAAAAAATCATACAGAAGTGTATGATTTTTGAGTGACTCATGGCTACCTATTTACTGAAATAGAAATCTTAATTATTTCAGAAAATAGGTAGCCATGAGTCACTCAAAAATCATTTACTTCTGTATGAAAACATGATTTTTTTCCAAACCAATTGTGTGTCTATACTTCAATATACTCTACACAATAAGTGATCAACCCCTTAAGTCCAACGGTAGGAAACTATTTCATCTTCTTCACAAACAAAACGATCCTTTCGAATGAGTCTTTTTGGAATCCACTCAACGAAAATGCCTTGAAAGAAACTTCTAAACGTACTCCAGAAAAAGACGTCAACTTTATTGAATCGTATTCGCCATTTAACACTTTCCATGTCTCCAGATTGGCCTGCATGCGGTACCGTGAAATGGCGGGATTTCCTAAGATCGTAAATAAGGAAATAAAATAGATGATTCTCTAAATGGATCTATAACAGGTACCGTCAACAACAAATTGAATTGGATTCCACTTAGAGTTCGATAAACGGGAAAGGGGAATGTTTCTCAGCTGCACCGAACCCGTTGGAAAATAGCTCGACAAACAAGGCCAAACAAACCGAAGGAAAATAAGATGAACACGGATGATGCTCAGAGAATATTGCCCAGACGGCTATCTCCGTACCTGGAGCAATCGAAATATATTTCAATTGCTATTATTATGGATATTACTTTCGAACGTTCCCAGTTGCGAATATCTTCCGGAATATGTTCGGTTCTTACTTGCTAACAAGAGCTTGTTATACGCCTTCCTCGTTTCCGAAAATTTTCAATGTCAGTGGTGGGGATTCGCTACTTCAAAGTTTCATTTCAATCGAATCAACCATTTTTCGCAATATTGGTATTTTGTTGTTTTCCTATAATTTCCTACCAATGGGTAGATAGACTCCCAATGGGGATGGAAGAGCACAGAATTTTGTAAGAGTCCAAAATAAAACCAATGTTTTATTTGCCGTTTTGATCTACAAATTTTGGCACGATTTTTAGTAAGGAGTCGATACACCAGGCATTCTATGCATCTATGATACACCATTGCGATTTCGGGTTTAAACAGGAGATATTAGAGGTGCAGGCCACCACCCGAGTTGATACACGCAACTCACACGGCGAGAAGACGAACTTCTCTAGCCCAGCATGCGGGCTTTCAACCACTGATATTACGGTCTAAAAAGTTCCGTCCATAAGGACACAAATTAATACCTATAAATCGATTAATCAGATACACCGCGTTCATTGATATAAATATCAACAACCGCCATGAATCTGACTCGAACTTGCCACAAATCATCATACAGGGAACCAACGAAAGTTCCAACCTCATCGAAGCGGGTAGAAGTCGACCTAGGTTTCGATCTTGTTTTGATCATCTTCATCCTGAAGATTAATTAATGAATTAATTTATATTAATTTGTGTCCTTATGGAAGGAACTTTTTTGACCATATTATTGATACGGGCTTACGCCGATAAAAACGAACGATTCTCGCGCTAACAGCTCGCAGGTTTATAATTATGTGAAAAATCACATTCCTGCAGCTGAAGGGGCAAATGAGAGGTATGCCACCTGTCGTGGTCCAGGGCTACGAGAGGGTATTGGTTGTCTGATTCTTAACTAGATGTCGCCTTGATGTATACTGTACCTCAAGACTTTTTCTAGTTTTGTTTAAGAGGACCTCCTCCAATTTTCATCGAAGTAGGGTTGTGTTGTCCTGAAGATGATCAAAACAAGATCGAAACCTAGATCGACTTCTACCCGCTTCGAAGAGGTTGGAACTTTCGTTGGTTCCCTGTATGATGATTTGTGGCAAGTTCGAGTCAGATTCATGGCGGTTGTTGATATTTATATCAATGATTAATCGATTTATAATAATATTACGGAAACACATAACTTATTGGCACCAAGCACACGAGCTTGAGTGAGCCCGAAGAAAGTGATATTCGTGTTTGCTTCGTATCCGTGGTCAAAATACTCAGTTCTGTGCTCCGCCGTCTGTCTGATTTGACGTGTCACCTGTTCCGTTTGACAGCCGAATTAGTATCTAAGATGTCTAGAATAATGGTGTAAGCACTAATCAGGTTTTGACCAAATTGAGAATATTATTGAAGTTTCGTTCTTTCCACTTCAGGTGTCGCTACTCACAAATTATGACTGATTTTTATCAGTTATTTCAAATATTTGAATTTATTCTGGCGAACGTGGTGTGTTAATAGTCGATAATTTTGTCAAGCAATGAAGCAATAATGCTGACATCCTGTTGTATTTTAGTTCTGAGGAAAAGTAAAACAATGCCATTCTGTGGTCATGTCATAATTGATTTTGGCAGATCAGATGTTGATACATCAATCAAATCGACAAAGGAAAATACACTGAAATGACATTGCGGCGCCGCCACGAAACATTGCTAATCTTTTCGATTTGGTCGAACGTCGTCCCATTCAAAAATTTACGAGTGCCTACACTATGTTTTTAGACATTTTAACAGTACCTGATTCGTCTCTGTCCCATTTATTCGTGTTTTCTCATTATCCGTGATCGAAATACTCAGTTCTGCGCTCCGCCGTCTGTCTGATTTGAAGTGTCACCTGTTCCGTTCTAATTTGAAAAACAGAAGTTATGGCCAATTTTGGATCACAGTTTTTGACACAAAATTTTAAACATCCTGTGATGATATTTATGAAATTCAAAAGATGTATGACTTTTCCACATTCTTCTACTTAGACGTTGTGGAAACGGTTAACACTCAGGATGTTCAGAATAAGAAAAATGAACATAATACTGACTATTAATATTTTACCTTTTTTCAGGTTTTTTCTTCGATATTTTGAAAACTATTCGAATGAATACAATGGTTTCAACAGAAATGTATTCAGCACTGAATACTCAATCATATCAGAAACGAAAAAATTGAAAAAAAAAATTTTTGAGCAAATTTATTTTCACTCCCTGTATAACCGGAAGTGCTCTGGCTCTGAAAATATTTTAGGTCTGTAGAGAATTTCGAACAATATCATAATCCCAAATTTCAGATTTCAAATATGTCCAGTTCTCCAGAAACGTCTAATAGGCCCTCGAACTTGGGACACTCTGTATATCCTAAATCAAAAATGTTTCTCCCGATCTCGTCCACATATTATTTTTCTTTATTATTATACCAAAGAGTATATCCAAGTGCAGTTTTGCCAAACTATGGCAAAATAGTGGAATTTATGTAATACTACTCACCTTATAATAAGGTACATCTCCTCGAAATTCCCGACGTTGCGTTATGTTCTGTGGGGGAGGCAGAAATAAAAAGCACTACCGGAAATAGCTTCTTGAACACCCGAGAAGGTGGAAACAGAATTAATTGCTATGTTCTATGAGGGAAACTTAATAAGCAGGACAGACTATGAATGTAAACACCAAGATTTTGTTTTGCATACAACTGAAACAAACTCAGATGCGTTGTATCATTCAAAACCGTAGAGCTGTTACATTCACACATCAATTCATTTCAAAAAGCAAGTGATGAGAAATAGACAAATATGTTGTTTTTTCAATTCAATACTCAATAAAAAATCTAGTATATATAGAACCTACATGATATTTACCCGTCCGGCTGTGGTCAAGCTTCAGAAGTTCATTTTATGCCGAAATAAAAATTAACATCAATACAATTGTTTTTTCAGGCTTCAACGATAACAACGGCGGAAACCGAATTTATTTTTCAATTCCCATTTAACCGAAGGTATGAAAAACGGACGAAAAATTCAACAGCGACCAATCAATACCTCATTTTAACGGACGTTAACACACGACTAATATTTGTGCATTGATAAAATTCCCACTTCGATTCCAATTTTCTACCAGTTTATTCGATCAATTGAACCATTGTAGACCATTGGAAATTGTTTTCGCCGATAGCACCACAATGGAAGCGAAATAGCGGAACACTGAACTTTTGTTTCGATATTCGCATTCTTTGCGTAAGCGTTTCTTCCTAAAATGTCAGTACGCTTTTTCAACTCTAATCACATTCAAATTGGGATGAAATAATTTCAAAATGAGAATTTGCAACTTCAAAATGGTTATCACAATTGAATTGGGATTGAACGAACCCGATTGTGATTTTTTTGCTGAACAACGAACTTTTCCAGGACGAAAACGGTTCGGGAAAAAATTTGGCGGCATACGAGCATTGAAAAAAAACAATAAAATGTAAATAATTTGTGCATCAATATCGAAGTGAATAAAGAAATTTGATCATGAATGGATGTCAGTAACAGTATTCCATCAACAATAAAAAATATTGCATTCTTCCGTGGATTTAATAGTACCTACCTCAGGATGTAACTCAGATACCCGAAAAAAATCAATAAGTGTTGACCGAGGAATATGCACCAGAAATAGCGTAAAATCTTCACCAGAATTCAGTTCTTTCGAAATATGGGTTTCGGAGATAAGGAATGAAAATTATTTCCATCATGGATTTTCTTCGCCCTGTATTTCTCAAACGAAGTCAAAATTCGAAAAGTGATATAGGAAAAATGTTTTTCGTTTTATGAGAGGAAATTGCAGTGTCGAGTCGAAGACTCCATGTATGGCGGAAAGTGGAAAATAGAAGATGAAGAGAGAGTTTCTTGGGTCCTGAGGTCCGCAGAAACCTTTTTATGTCATTTTACCGAGATTTCGGCTCTGTTCAAAAGATACATCCAAAAATATTTGGCTGAGTAATTTACTGATGTCAAATCTACAGTTGGAAAATGTACAATTCAAAGACTCACTACTTTCACTTCGATAGCCATTTTGTTTTTTTTCTGGAACAAATATTTCATGACGCATTGTCACCAGAATTATGTGGACTGGCCAAATTTCAAATCAATTGGACGATCAGAAGTGTGTCATATCTAACTTGCAAGATTTGATTACAGACAGACAGACACCGGGACAGGTGAAACTAAATAAAAGCTTATAAAAAATGAGTTCCACGTTCCACCCATACAAGATTCAAAGCAGAAAAAAGAATTATCTGATGACGATTTCGACCGACGTTCGCAGTTTTGTGAAAATTTTCACAGCGCATCGAGATAGAATTTCCTACCGAATCGAGTTTTTCCCGTCTGAAATCAGCTCCCCCCGGTGAACAGTGCTAGAGTAAATTCGTTCAAGAACAATTTGGGCAGTTTTATTTCAGTTCAGTTGGATAGATTGAGATTTGGGCTGTATCTGTTATTCGTTTATATGTGCCCAAGTAAATAATAATAATGGAGGAGAGATGCAATGAGCACATTTCCTGAGAAATGGATTGGTAGGAGGAACGGATCAGTTGAATGGCCACCCTGGTCTCCAGATTTGAACCCTACGGACTATTTTCTGTGGGGCCATTTGAAGAGTACTGTTTACCACAATAGGCCATCAGATAATTTGGAAGACCTGAGACTTAATATTCAGAGAGGAGTCTGCTGCGTTGTAGGAAACTCATCGATTGCAAAAAGCGATTAACCATACCCAATTGATTATTTTCTACTGTGCTAATAAAAATAGCACAACCAATTTTCTTTTCATTCCCACCGTTGAGTGGGTAATCAAATTTCCTTTCATTCGATGTATCACAATCCATATACAGGGTGATTCACGGTGGATGGCACATTAGATGTTTCTGGTGAACCAGATATTGGATCGGTTTGAAAATTTGCATGAGTGCTTTATCGGACATTCTCTACACAACTAAAATATTTTCATCAATACTGTGTTGCCACTTCCATTAGAAAGTAGTTGCCACTTTGCTTTTTCGAATGGAACACCTGGTATATTATATTATTTTTGTAATCTCCAACAACTTGTCGATAACTTTTCTTAACATTTTCCTACATCTATCTGTTGCCGTTTTCGAAATATAAATTATTTTCAATTTTTTTCACCGAAAATCATGACCTCCAAAAATGCTGATAACTTCAGGTTGAGAGACTCTATGGCATTGAAATTTGGTTTTGAGTTAGGTGATACATAAATACTTTCAACACATCAGCCTGATCTACGTTACTTACAATACAGGGTTACTTTCATTCTATGTATATCATGCCTATACCGAACTAGTCAAATTTCGGACTTATGAGCCTTTATTTGTCAAAATGTCCCTTCAGAATGGTATTTCCTTTCGGTATTTGGTAAGCAGGCCATGATTACTATTTGATAGTACCTTGTGACATTCTCCTAATAATAAAGGCACCAAGAAAGTTGAAAGTCAAACTATTTATATGAATTATTATTAAAAAGTAGAACAATCATGTCGAATATTTCAAAGTATGTTCGAATCGCTGGCCGTTCACTTCCAAGCACTTCAAAATACGAGTGTTGACTGCTTTCGTCATGGCAGATCGTAGTTCTTTGAAATCCAAATCTTCAAATGCTTGGGTAATCCTTTCCAACAATTCATCTCTCGGATGCACGGGTGTTTTGTAAACCTCTTCTTTCAACATTCCCCACAGATAAAAATCTGTAGACTAAGATCGGGTAATCTTGATGGCCAATTCTACGACCCCAAGCGCCTTATCCACCGATCGTCAAAAGTCTCTCCAGTTAATAATAATAAACGAATTCATGAGCACTTCGTTCGAATAGTTTTCTTCCATCGTTTCGAGGTTATTTGCAACTTCTGAAAATGTCGAAATTCAAGTTTCTTGGTGCCTTCATTATTAGCAGACTGTCACAAGGTACTGTGGAAGAGTAATCATGGCCTGCCTTCCAAATACCGAATGGGAATACCATTCTGAAGGGACATTTTGACAAATAAATGCTCAAACTCCGAAATTCGACTAGTTACGTATAGGCATGATATACATAGGAATTTCATCAGCTTTCTGAGTTTATAATAATAAACAGGGCGTTTCATTCGAAATAAACAACTTTCAGTCACTTTTTCAAGCAAACGAAAAGACTGTATTTTTTACCACCCTGTATAATAAGTAACGTAGATCAGGCTGATGTGTTGGAAGTATTTATGTATCACCTAACTCCAAACCAAATTTCAATGCCATAGAGTATCTCAACCCGAAGTTATAACCATTTTTGGAGGTCATGATTTTCGGTGAAAAAAATTGAAAATAATTTATATTTCGAAAACGTCAACAGATGGGTATAGGGAAATGTTAAGAAAAGTTGTTGACAAGTTGTTGGAGATTCCAAAAATAATATAATACACCAGGTTTCCAATTTGAGAAAGCAAAGTTGCTACTACTTTCTAATGAAAGTGGCAACACCGCATTGACGAAAATATTTTAGTTGGGTAGAGAATGTCCGATAATGCACCCATGCACATTTTCAAACCGATCCGATTTCTGGTTCACCATAAACTTCTAATGTGCCATCCACCTTGAATCACCCTGTATATTCCTATTTGAAACAAGCTTTTATAAAAAAACATTTTCGAAGGCAAGCTTTTATAACACCCATCCGCCATTTTGAATTCCTCAATTTTGAAGAATCCTAATTTCCGACCCAGAAAACCCCCAGATAACAATTTTGAATGAAATTGGATGATAATAACAAACTCGTCCGCCATATTGTAGCCGCCATTTTGAATTTTTCAAGTTTGACAGAAGAATCATCATTGCCGAACCCAAAACTCCCTAGATACTAATTTTTAATGAAATCGGATCATAATTACAAAACTCATTCGCCATTTTGTTTTTTCTATAACCAATATTTCATGATGCATTGTCACCAGGATCAGGTACACCTGCAAAATTTCAAATCAATCGGACGATTAGAAGTGTGTCATATTCAATTCGCAAAATTTGATTACAGACAGACAGACACCTGGACAGGTGAAACTGAGTAAAAGTAGAGGGGTGCGGGGCGTAAAGGGGTGAGAAATACCACATTCAAAAAAGCATACGCCAAATTGCTTTCCAAATTAAAAATCGACAGGTGCGAGTTACGCACCCGCTTCATGAACAGCACCTCTTCAAAATTCCCTAAACCTATTTGCTTCACTGGCTAGAATCTCTGTGTCTTCAAAATAAAATTTGTGTCCTTCGGACGTGTCGTGTTGTGAAAGAACAGTTGAGTCATAGGCTTATATAGTACAAGTCAGTTCGAATGTGACCGTTATCACTTATAAGCCAGATGTCGAGCAATGGGATTCTACCATCGTCTTCAATTTCGTGTGTGTCACTATTTAAGGCAAGGGTCTTCAACCTTTTTGAAGTCAAGGGCCTAGTAAACTCTGAAATTGGTTTGGTGGGCCGCAACCCAAAAATATTCCATTCTATACTAAAAGTAATTAAAAAGCAATAATTATAATCATTCAAGTTATTTATTGGTACGTTATTTTACAAACTAGAAATTATTTTAATAAAACTTATTCAATGAGACTTTTGACATTGTTTATTCTTAACTAATTTATCAATATCTGCCCCTATAGTAGTCGTTCCAATTCTCAAACAATTTTCAAGATGAACATCGGTGATTCTGGTCCTTGCCTTCGACTTAACGTTTTTCATTCGAGAAAATAATTGTTCGCAAAGATATGAGGTGCCAAACAGAGATGTCATTTTCAATGCATGATCTCTTATTTTAGGAAAATCACATATAGTGATGTATTTTGAATAAAAATCGATCAAACCTAAATTGAATTTGTCTTTCAAAGAAGAGTTGCACTGCAATTCTATCAATTCCATCTGAACTTCTTCAGGGACATTTTCGACTGAAATATTGAACGGGCGAGCAAACAAATTCAGGTTTATTTCATTTTTCCGAAAATCGGTAAAACGTGAGTCGAATTGTGTTTTCAGTTCCTGCAGCGCGGTAATATATTTGTCCATGTTTGAAGTTTGGCAAGACGACAAATTTGGAAAATGTGTATTAACATTTTTTTTTAATTGGTTGATCCACAAGTCCAATTTCACTTCAAACGCCTTCAAAGCGTCAAATAGCTCGTGAATCAAATTGTCTTTTCCTTGCAATTTCTTATTTAAATCATTGAGATGTGTTGTTATGTCCGCAAGAAAACCCAAATCACTTAGCCATGCTTCATCAGCGAATTGTGGAATAGCTTTATCTTTACTGTGCATAAATGCTGCAATTTCTTTCCGCAAATCAAACACCCGTTTTAACATTTTTCCTCTGCTGAGCCAACGAACATCACAGAAATAAGTTATGTCACCATATTCAGCATTTGTTTCTTTCAAAAATTCCTGAAATTGCCTGTGGTTGAGGCCCCGTGATTTGATGAAGTTAACAGTTTTTACCACAACACGCATGACATCTTGAATATTAACAGACTTTGCACTTAGATTCTCTTGATGGATAATACAGTGGTACTGTATGAAGGAGACATCGGGATTATTTTTCTTTATTAAAGCAACAAGTCCTTCATTTTTGCCAACCATAGACGGTGCGCAGTCTGTGCAAATTCCAGCCAAATTTGATAATTTGAGGTTATATCTATTTATGACGGTATTAAACGATTCCAACAAATCACATCCTCTTGTAGTACCTTTCATGGGAACTAGAGCAGCCATTTCTTCTGTAACAACAAAATTGACGTCAACGCCGCGAATAAACACGGCAAGTTGAGCGGTGTCAGTTAGGTCTGTACTTTCGTCGAGTGCAACGGAGTAGTATACAAATTGCGACACGCGTTCCTTTAATGATCGTTCGATATCACCAGCCAATTCCTCTATCCTCCTTGCGACTGTAACCCCGGACAGACTTACTTTGGAAAAAAGTTGCTTTTGCGAGGGGCATAAAACTTCTACTGCAGCCTCCATGCATTCTTTTATGAATTCGCCATCAGAAAATGGTTTTGACTTACGAGCAATTTTCTCTGAAATAATGTAGCTCACTTTCACACTTGCTTCACTGTCTTCATTCTGTTTGTGAAATGAATACTGCTGTCTTTGAAGTTGTTTTTTCAGAGCCTCCACCTTATCAATTCGTAATTGTCCTTGAAGATGTGCAAACTTACTTGAATGTTTGGATTCAAAATGTCGTTTGATATTATACTCTTTCACCACAGAAATTGATTCATTACATACGAGGCAAATGGGTTTTTCCCCGACACAGACGAATAAATATAAGTTCGTCCATTTATCTTGGAATGATCTGTGTTCATCAGTAACCTTGCGTTTTCTACTTGTACTTGCTGCCATCACACTCATTCGATATCGAAAATTTACTCAAGTTGCAACTTGTTTATCACACTGCGCGAGTGAAAGAAATGCGCGGGCGGCGTACGCGTTGTCGTCACAGAAATATAATAAATACTAGAACGCTAATCAGTTCTGCATAACCTGGCACCCCACAGCGCAAATTGACCTACTACAGAGTTTGCGCAATATTTGAACGTGTCATCAGGACAGGACTTAAAATTTTTGACTTCGAGAATGTGATATGAATAAATTGTCAATATCAATTTTTGCAATAATAATAATTAGCTGTAGTTGTTAATTTAATTTTGTCAATACAATGTCGGGCCGCCAAGGAAGGAACCGCGGGCCGCAAGCGGCCCGCGGGCCGCCGGTTGAAGACCCTTAATTTAAGGTGTCCAAACTCCACCTTATAGAGAGGAACCGCCATAATTATACCGGGTCCGGCAGGGAGGTATGGATGATTTGAAATAACAGTTACACACTTTAAACGAAACCGAAAATGATTTTTTTTAATGTGTACCTTAGATGTTGCCATTATAGAAATTAAAGAGGAAAATTAAATTAAAACATTGAGGTACGAAAAATAACATTCGTTAAATGTTGTCCGTTTTTGTCCATACATTCATGTAGACGTTGTATAAAGTTATCCATATTCCTCCGAAGCATTGCACGTGGTACCGCTTGAATTTCTTGAGCTAGTGTTTCACTCAAGGCTTCAAGTGTACGTGGATTGTTAACGCATTTCATTATTGTTTCAAACTTCGGAACACGACCATGACGGCCAACGTTGAAATGATTCCGGAACCGTCTCTGAGTTTGAATGACGGAACGTCCCGTTTCAATAAAGGTGTTGTACACAAATACACGATGCTCTATGGATCACATTTTGATAGATACTAAAATGGCAACTCATAAAAAACATATACCCCCCACACTTTATCCGCCAAGGTTATCCCCACCTTGCGCCAAGGTTATCCCCACCTTGCACGACGCCCCGTTCAAATCATCCATACCTCCCTGCCGGACCCTGTACATAGACAACAATATCATCAAGTTTGTTTTGTCTGTTTTGAACATTTTTATACCGTTTGTTTTGGACTATGTTAATGAAATAATGATGGCAGTTCGTCTCGATAAGATGGAGGTTGTGCAGAAAAGTTTCAACAGTTCTCAAAGTGACCTACAATTCACAAAAGAAGTGGAGAGCTTTTTCAATTTTTTCGTTTCTGATATGATCGAGTATTCAATGCTGAATACATTTCTGTTAAAACCATTTTATTCATTCAAACATTTTTCGAAATATCAAAAAAGACCGGGAAAAAAGTCAAATATTCAAAGTCAGTATTATGCTCATTTTTCTTATTCTCACAACGTCAAAGTAGAAGAATGTGGAAAGGACATGAATTATTTGAATTTCATGAATATCATCACAGGATGTTCCAAATTTTGTGTCGAAAACTGTTATCGAAAATTGGCCATAACTTCTGTTTTTCAAATTAGAGCCCTATTTTCTTATGTTGGATTCTACGAAGAAAAATGATGATAGCACTCTGAGATGCTCTTGCTCCCAAATTCCGTAATTTCTGAGTTATTTGAAATTTTCTGGATTTATGTTGTACACTTGTACGTATAGTCAAATTCATCTAATCTATTGCATAAGAATATTCTGTGACCATAGAAGATGAATGATCCCATGGATTATTCACAAGGGACAGGTCTAATTATTAGTTGTTACTATGGTTTCATATGAATATGCATCGAATCTGTTTAGATTCGATGAATTCGACTGTATGTTTAGCATAAACCCAAAAAATCTCAAATAACTCAGAAATTACTGAATTGGGAGCCAGAGCATCTTAGAGTGCTTTAGTATTTTTTATCGCAGAATCCAACGCAATCATAAAAAATAGGGTTCCAATTCGAAAAACAGAAGTTATGGATAATTATCGATCACAGTTTTCGACACAAAATTTGAAACAACCTGTGATGATATTCTTGGAATTCAAAAGATGCATATCCTTTTCACAGACTTCTATATGGAAGTTATGAGAAGGGTTTACACTCATGATGATGAGAATAAGAAAAATGAGCATAATTTATGAATATTAGACTTTTTCCTCTTTTTTCGATACTTTGAAAACTATTTGAATGTATGCAATGGTTATAACAGACATACAGGGTGATTCTTTGACTTGTACATATATTTAAACTGTAGATTCCTTTCATCATTTTTCAAAATTCGGTTTCGTTTGAAAGATACAGGGTGTCGAAAATCCATGAAATTAACACTATTCTTTCCATATATTCGGAACCGATTTTTCGAATGAACTGAATTTTGGTTGATTGTTTACTATTCATGGTGCATATTCCTCAATTGAAACTTATTCCATATTTCTCCTGGTATAAAAGTTACAGTAGGTATAGTCGACTCATAAATTCACGCAAAAATACTATAAAACCACTTGAAAAAAAACGGTTCACGTTTTCGAAAGAATTAATTATTTCAGAAAACAAATAAAACGCGTCGTTCTCAAGTTATACCTAATTGTATAAGATTAAATTAAAGAAAAAATTATGATTTTCAAGAATAATCTGAATGCTGTCCTGAGTTAAATCTCATCGAATATTATTTCTTCTCTGGTCTCTCAACAAGTTACCAACGTTGTCAGAATGTTTATCAACTTTGTTAAGACTAAAATCTCTATGATGAAAAAACGTTTGATGTAGAGATATGTAATAATAAAATTCCACATTTGTGGGACATAAAATTGAATTCTAAGAAGCATGAAATTATACATTTTATAGGCAGTTTCTATTAAACATTCATTGTTACCGGTCCTTCAGCAAAATATCTAGCGAAACAATATAACTCGACACCAGAACGACACTACTATTACATCAATTCACTGAAAGTCATTTACATAATCATCACCTGTTTGCTTTTTTCTCTGTAAATAAATAAAGCCCAACGCGTAAACTTCGTTTATGCCGTGTATGGGATCACTGACTAACGTTTTAGGTTGTACTGGTTGGAGACACAGAACAACGGCTTGTCTTGCGTGGCGGCTTCATCCACGGCCTTCTGAAGGGAAGAGTAGGCCGTGGCGACTGAATTTAAGAACGTAGCGCTATATTGGCATTTCCAAAGAGCAACGCCTAGACGTCTGTAGCGATTGTGATAGTTCATCCGCTAACGATTGGGGACGTACTGCTTTCTTGAGTTCGCCTATACCATTGTTTGAAGAGAAAATCAGCAATCTGGCATCGTCTTCTCTAGAGTTCTGTGAGTGAATATTACAGAGGATGGGTAAGGTTAGGTCATTGACCCCGAAACATATGACTTTGGTTAATGGAGTTAGGATACTTAGGATAGGTTAGTGAGAATCCAATTTTTATGAGATCGTTTTAGAATATCGAGGAAATTATGAACAAATTATTAGTGTCTATAAACTAATCTTCAGGACAATCAAAGAAGGAACTTATTTTGGTGTGAGAAATATAGCTTTTCAATTGCCGAAATGATGGGACAGAACTAAGTGCTTTGTTAGGAAATATCGTGTTTGTAACATTCTCATTCAAATAAGGTTAGTGCTTGAGTATTTTTTAAATGGATCACCCAGAATATCTGATAATCACATCAATTCCAATCGAAAAATATTAACTTTGGGGTGTTTGTAAGGATTAATATCAGGCACGTATTAAGCCCTATTTTTTCCAAGTGGCTATATCTCTTCAACAGAGCCGTTTTCGGAAAAATGGAAAATGAAAAAAGGCTTCCTTCAGCCTCAAGAATCTACAGTTAAAATATATGTACAAGTCAAAGACTCACCCTGTATATTCAGCATTAAATACTCAATCATATCAGAAACGAAAAAATAACAAAAAAAAAATATATATATATATATATATATATATATATATATATATATATATTTCAACTCCCTGTATAATCGGAAGTGCTAGGGTCCAAAAATATTCTAGCCCAAAGTAAGAATTTTGAACAATGTCATAATCCCAATTTTCAGATTTCAAATTTGCCCAGTTCACCAAAAACTTCTAATAGGGAACTTGGGACACCCTTCATAAATTCTAAATTTCTTTGCAATCGAATATGCAGTTAGATTTGTAGGGCGGGCGCTCAAAAATGCGGAGACCTGCGAAACAAATTAATCTTGAGAAGCCCAGATAAAATGAATGAATCCCAATTTTCCTTCGCCATAGCAGTACATTGCCCGTCAGTATTTCACCTTCCACTCCGGGTGTCTATACCTCGGTGGAAACATCAATTGCTAGGGAGTCCCATTTCTATTTCCACGTTTCGTCTATTTATGGAAAACTTTCTCATTAATCTGGTCGGTGAAGCTGAGAACGCCACTCGTAAACGTCTAAATGTAATTAGATTTTTAGAGGGATTTTTCCGGTAACGCGGGCGCTCTTGGGAAATTTAATTTTCCCCGGTTCACGGCGAAACATGTGATTACGTTAATAAAGGATTATTACTGGTGGGGTCGCGACTAAATTTCCGGAGGAAAACGGGTTTCCCTTCCAGAAAACAGACGGATTACTCGTGGTATAAAGAAAGTACAACTGGGCTTCCATCTGCGCCATTTCGCCACTGAAAGATCCTTCCTTATAAATCGGAACAAGGATTGGCGATTACTTTTCCAAAATCCCAAGTTTGTGTCGTCCCTATACATGCAGAAAATTACGAGGCAAATATAAAAATATAGGAAATAGAATAAGTGGTAAAATCGTAGCTATATTGGACCATATTGATGAGAGAAGTCAAGTGAACCCAGTTGAATTTGTCGACGTTTCGGACATAAATAATTCAATATCTACATACAAAACACTGGGATTGGTTACCCCTTATCATGACTGAAAAGCAGCAGGTGACAATTCGATAATCCAATCATCTGTGCATATACAGTGCTAGTCAAAAGTCCCCTCCCCCCCTCGTATCTTTTGAACGGTTATACTTATAATAATGAAATTTCAAGGGTGGAAATAAACGGATGTAGGCTTCTCAACTGGTCATAACAGGTGACGCAATAGTCATAAATGACGTCACAAGGCCACTGTGACCAATAATTTTAAATGGGACCCTATGGCAAGTGACAGCTCGTTTGAAAGGTATTGAAAATACCTATTCAGTCATACCAATTTTGTTTGGGTTTCGGCTGATTTTGATTGATAAATTGAAGAAATACGAAAATTATTATTGGTCACAGTGGCCTTGTGACGTCATTTATGACTATGCGCACCTGTTATGACCAGTTGAGAAGCCTACATCCGTTTATTTCCACCCTCCAAATTTCATTATTATAAGTATACCCGTTCGAAAGATACGAGGGGGGAGGGGACTTTTGACTAGCACCGTATAACTTAATTCATCGAATATGGTAAAAAACTTCAAAAACATTAAACCCCTATTAATGTTGATAATCAGAAGATTTCACCGAAAACACTCACACTCACAGGATATAAATAACAAATATTCAAGTCGCAAATTTGACTTGACGGCTTTCAGCAGTCGCGATCGATAATATACAATTGATTGTGATCGATAATATACACTATACAGTATACAGGGTCCTGCAATAGTTTGACAATCTTCCATAGCTGCCGAACCAGACATCTCAGAGATTTCATTGGAAAGCAGACCTTATGTACCTCCATTCCTGCATCTCAGGAAATTGTTTTCGGATATACAGGGTGTCCCCGATAAATGTTATTCAACAACTGGATGATTTTTTCGATGGATCACCCCATATATTTTCACACATTTTCAATGACCTTCATTACCTCTTTCATGACGCAAAATATTAGAAACATTTTTCCAACGGTACAGATCTTATTCGAAGAAAACTGCAAAAAGGTGAGGGAAAAGCAGGTCAGTAGAAGTCTTCCAGAAGCACGAATTTGATCTTAAAGTTTTTCAATTGAAGGATTTGTATTGTCATTATTCCTAAATGATCAACCTGTCATATACAGGGTGTCCGTTATTAAGGTTCAAATATGAAGAACTTCAAATTAATATTACCCTGTATTTTTTTTTCACAATAATATAGACAATTGAATACCTTACATTTTCTCAGAAGTAACCTTAGGATTATTTCCATTTCTGCATCCATCAGACACGAAACATGGTATCGCAAATGAAAATTTGATTCAAATAATAGCATAATAAGAACTAACGGACGTTAAAAAAAGACAAAATGAAACTTCACAGCATTACCCATGATGGGTATCTTCAATAGACAGGCTGTTCGAAATCGATAACGAAATTGGTAGCATTTGTACGGATGTTTTTTGATTTTCTCTTATTGTAGATTCTCGGGATGGCTTTCAAGGTATCTTTATTATAACTCGATTCTTTTGAATGTTTTCTACGGGATATTGGCCAGCATAAGTTCGACCCAAAAAAACAGGTTCTGTGGCACTGCCCTAACATGAAAATCATATCAACGATTACATTTCTTTCAAAAATTCATAGGTGCTGATTCACTTTATTCGAAAGTATCTTTGAGCTCTAAGTAGCAATAATTTGATTATTATTTTTTTTAAAGCCGATAAAAACTGATATAATCGGTTGAATACGTGATCAATATGTATTGCTTGTACGGAAAAAAATATCATTTTTATGTTGAAGCTCAGGAAGTATGATTCTGGGAAGGTTTTAGAGATTGTCGATAATTATTCATTTAATTTTATTTCATTGTTCGACCTCTTTTGAATATCCGTTAGTTTTTGTGTTATTACTCATTAGAATGAAATTTTCAGTTGCGATATAATTTTCCGTGTCTGCTGCCTGCTGAATACGGGAGTGAAAATAATCCTAAGGTTACTTCTGAGAAAATGTAAGGTATTCAATTGTCTACATTATGGTGGGAAAAATACAGGGTGTAACATTTGAAAAAAAAACGAGAAATAATAATTTGAAGTTCTTCATATTTTTAACATCCGTACAAATGCTACCAATTTCGTTATCGATTTCGAACAGCCTGTCTATTGAAGATACCCATCATGGGTAATGCTGTGTTAAATAATACCTGCGAAGTTTCATTTTGTCTTTTTTTAACGTCCGTTAGTTCTTATTATGCTATTATTCGAATCAAATTTTCATTTGCGATACCATTTTTCGTGTCTGATGGATGCAGAAATGGAAATAATCCTAAGGTTACTTCTGAGAAAATGTAAGGTATTCAATTGTCTACATTATGGTGGAAAAAATACAGGGTGTAACATTTGAAAAAAAAAACGAGAAATAATAATTTGAAGTTCTTCATATTTGGACCTTAATAACGGACGCCCTGTATATGACAGGTGGATCATTTAGGAACGGTGACAAGGCAAATCCTTCATTTAAAAAACTTTTAGATCCAAATCATGTAACAATCACTTCTGGAAATCGTCAGAAGACTTTTACTAAGCTGCTGTGCCCTCACCTTTTTGCAGTTTTCTTCGAATAAGATCTGTACAGTTTCAAAAATGTTTCTAATATTTTGCGTCATGAAAGAGGTAATAAAGGTCATTGATAATATGTGAAAATATATGGGGTCCATTGAAAAAATCATCCATTTGTTGAATAACATTTATCGGGGACACCCTGTATATCAGAAAATAGTTTCCTGAGATTCATAAATGGAGATACAAGAGGTCTTATTTCCAACGAAATCTCTGAGATGTCTGGTTCGGCAACTATGGAAGATTTTCGCACTATTGCAGGACCCTGTATATAAACTGGATAAATCCAGAAGATTACGCAATTTTACAATACAGGTACACAATTGGACATTATTTAGAGCAATATGGAACTTAATCTAAACGTACAATCGGAGGCAGACCGATTCTTCCTCTTTCGATCCGTATGTTAAACTCGCGTCTAGGATGTCTGGGACAAAAGCCTTTCGATAAAGAATGTGGTACATTTTTGCGATTTTTGCCGTTTTCGCTATATTCCATCTGAAAATTAACGTACTTCCTTATCACGTAGAAAGACGAAATATACCTCGAAAGAAGCATCGGTCCTTCCTCTTTCATTTTCCTTGTTGCGAATCCAGTGGTCGATACTGTAAATCTTTTACTAATAATAAATGTTTTCATTTCAGTTGAAATATGCCGAATATCTCGAGCGAATTTATCTGAAAGTTTATTTGTTTCAAAATTCTGCAAGGTATATCAGGCTCCGGGGGTTGTGGCGGCTTAGTCGAATTCAGCCATGCATTAAAAATGATAAAAATCGGCATTCGCGTTTGAAATGGACCGTGAAGGATACACATCCATCCTGAGCACAAGAACAGTAGTTCCTGCCAGTCGCCGCGGTGTTGAATTGTTTCTTGGTGAAATGGAGCGAATGGGATGTGCACGAAAGTGTGAATAGTCGAGGGTTGGATCGTGTAAATATTTATTTCGAAAGGAATGTTCTCTATCTCTATGCTACAGAGCGAGTTTAGAGGAAAGGACCAGATGAATAAAGAACGAATATTGTGAATTCACCAACTATTCGGCCTCCAGAAGCTAACTCAAAATCTGTAACTATTCGACGATTTGCTATATTGCGAAAGCAAAATATCTCAACAGAATAGTGAACAATCCTTTGATAAATTACAGCCTATTTAATTGAAAAATAATTACCGTAGTTTTGAAGAAAATATCAGTATTATGTCGATTCAAGAATCTTTTATATAGAGACCCGTCATTCTCGGGAAAAAGCCATTAGGAAATGTATCTTCCATATTTGACATTTTTCAAAATGTCGGCTCCAAACTGCCGAATGAGTTTTGTATTTATGATCCGATTCCATTCAAAATTAGTCTCTGGGGGTCGTTTTGGTTCGCACATGACGCCCATTGACACAAAAATCCTTGTGTCAAAATTGGAAAATTCAAGATAGCGGCTACAATATGGCGGACGAGTTTCGTAGTTATGATCCGATTCTATTCAAAATAAGTATCTGGGGGTTTTCTGGGAAGGAAATTACGATTCTTCAAAATTGAGGAATTCAAGATGGCGGCTTCAAAATGGCGGATGAATGTAATTATAAAAGCTTGTCTTCAAAAATGTTTTTTTATGAAAGCTTGTCGTGTGTGGACTTGATGGTGGCAATGCAGAAGATGCTAGGCGACTAAACATTGAAGCGGAGTGGAGGAACAGGATCGCCAAAGACTGTAGGATCGGTAGTAGTGGAAGACAATGTGCTGGACACGCTAGAGGAAAATCCAGGTATTTCTACGCGAAAACTTCGAATGTAAGTACCTACTTCGACGGTTTGGAAAATTCTGAGAGATAATTTGTGATACTCATATGACATTTAACGCGTTCAGGCATTCTTCCTGCGGATTTTGCTCCACGTATTGCATTTTGTCAGTGGCTTTTGCATACAATGATGAAATCCCTCAACTACTAACGCTGATTCATTTTACCTAATAGCCAGTTTTGGGCGGAAAGCAATAAAGAATTTCCACAATAACCATGTGTGGGCGAGGAAAATCCACATGAGATTTGTGAAGTTTGGTTTCAACATCAGTTCTAGTTGAACGTTTGGGTTGGAATTGTGGGTGACTTGCTAATTGGACATGTATTTCTACCAGGGAGACTTACAGGCCAAGTATACCGTACCTTTTTGGAACAAACGCTACCTTCTGAAGGATGTACCATTGGCTACAAGACAGGCAATGTGGTTTATGTATGATGGTCCACCAGCACATTTTAGTGTAGTTGCTCGAAAGTTTTTGACATCAACATACGAGATTGTGGATTGGTCCAGGTGGACCTCGTTTATGGCTTGCTCGATTCCTGGACTTGAACCTCCTTGATTATTTCCTATGGGACCCGTTGAAGATATGGACGATCGGATAATTGATGGGTGCAACGACCAGGGTGTTTTGGAAAGAGGAAAAGATTGGATGGTCGCATCCGAACTGGAAGTGACCATTTTCAACAGTTTTTGTAGATTTAGAAATATTACATGTGATTTTTAATGATAAAATGTTATTTGATGAAAATGTGTTTCGTCCTTTAAATTCGCAACGAAGCCCCTTTTTCAAAAATAATCAAAGGAATATCCTTAAAATAGTCCAAGGAATAACCTTGTCAATTTTTGCCGTATGTTGACCTAATACCCTGTATATGAATGAGGAGAATATCAATTATGAAAAAAAATATCGATAACTATTTCTCCAAATGGAAAGCTGTAGATCAGGAAAAGCATCCTGTCAGGCCAATTATGTTGTAACTATCTACAACCGCCTCGTTTCCCACTGAAACAATCAGTATGAGGCAACCTTGAATTTATCTGTCATTGACGACAAAGATTTCAAAATATCGAAGCACAATTCAGTTGGGGAACAAGAGCAGACCGTTGCAAGCAATATCGGCAAAGGAAAAAATAATATGGTGGTGCATAAATGTTTAGCATCACAAAATCAATATAATGCCAATCGCGGGAGGATAAATAAACAGAGAACAAAAACAAGAGGAATGTCCAATGCACGACATATACAGTTTACTTCAGAGACCAACATTAATGTTGTCGAAACAGCATATTTGGCAAATACGGGGTGTATCAGTTTCAATTGATCCAACTCGACATTCTCCTAGTTTCGGAAGGATGTTTGTTATGTTCCTTAATCTCGATATTCAAGAAAGATACAAGGTACTGAAGTTAAGAAGAAGAAATTCATAACTTCTATAAGAAAGCTTGGAATCAAACAAAATTTCGCATGCCCTCCCCTCCCTAAAGACAATTTTATGAAGAAAGGACCCCGCACTTTCCTTATGGCAAATGGCGTTCCGTCAAATGTTCAAAAATTTTGGTATAATGTAGTACCTACTCGACCTACTGATCAAAAGTGTCCATGGCCCCAACTCAATCCTATGACTAATTTTTGAGATGCAGGGCTTTGAAGTTGAGAATTACCCACTTTTACTACGGGCGTATATCGAAACAGAATCGAATGAACTACAATTTTTCTCAAGAAACATTTCTTTCCATCCCCAGGGAGCAACCATATGGAGAAATATGACCGAAAATCGTTACGAATACAGGGTTATCCATAATTGAATGCATGCCCGACTTCGAAAGTATAAAATATGTCAGATTCAAAGCGAGAACGTTCGCAAAATAAACTATTTTACTAGATATGTTGTTGTTACATCGAAAAAACCTAAAATAATAAGAATTCATACTGGGTGTTCCATTATTATAGAAACTATTAAAAATGAAGGTTAAGTGGACAACCTGTATTTTTGGGTTGATTTAAGTTGTTTGTTTGATTTTTTAAGAACATATCACCATGGACTTCAAAGAATACAGGGTGATTCAGTCATGAAATAAACTGTGAACCTCACGAAAATACCCAAAAACCACCTTTTTTTTCGTCACCCTCTATTCCAAGATTAACTTCGTTGAAGTGGGAATTTTCTTTCACCTCTGTACTCGATATAAAAACATCAATACAGCTGAAAGTTTTCATCCACTTCCTATGACCAGATTTTTTTATGCTGTAATGAGAATATAATCACATAAATAAATAATTTTCATATTACATCAAACAAAACTAGGACAGTGGTGAAAAAAAATTCCCATCTCGACGGAGTTAATCTTGGAATAGAGGGTGATGAGAAAAAAAGTGGTTTTTGGGTATTTTCGTTAGGTTCACAGTTCATTTCATGACGGAATCACACTGTGTTCTCTGAAGTCCATGGTGATATGTTCTGAAAAAATTAAACAATCACCTTAAATCAACCCAAAAATACAGGGTGTCCACTTTACCTTCATTGTGAATAGTTTCTATAATAATGGATCACCCAGTATGAATTCTGGGTATTTTAGGTTTTTTCGATGTAACAACAACATATCTAGTATAATTGTTAATTTTGTGAACGTTCCCGCTCTGAAACTGACATATTTTATACTTTCGAAATCGGGCATGCATTCAATTATGGATAACCCTGTATTCGTAACGATTTTCGGTCATATTCCTCCATATGGTTGTTCCCTGGAGATGAAATGAAATGTTTCTTGAGAAAAATTGAAGTTCGTTCGATTCTGTTCCGAGATACGAGCGTGGTAAAAGTGGGTATTTCTCAACTTCAAAGCCCTGTATCTCAAAAACTAGTCATAGGATTGAGTTGAGGCCATGGACACTTTTGATCAGTAGGTCGAGTACTACATTATACCAAAATTTAAGAACATTTGACGGAACGCCATTTCCCATAAGGAAAGTGCGGGGTCCTTTGATTTTTTGGGGAACACCAGTGGCGTAAAATTCAGTCATAAGCTAGGACGGCGTACATTTTCCTTGAAAAAAAAGTACACACCGCTGTATTATACTGAAATTGAAACTTGGTATTGTCACATTCAGTACCGAGGAAGCTCTCGATTCGATGTAGTATTCTGGAGGGAAAGATCATTCCACTCAGATATTTAGAAGCAGGAGTTCCTCAAGGATCCATACTATCACCGCTACTCTATAATATGATATACCAAGAAATCCAAGATGCCTGCTTATTTTATACGCAGACGATACGGGCAAAGCAATTAGGCACAGAAATACAAAAATAATTCACAAAAGACTTCAAGAAGCTGCAGATGATATCAGTCAATGATGTAACAGATGGAAAATCAAAATCAATGGAGAAAAGAGTCAAGCAATTTACTCCTTCGAAAGAGAAGGCTGAAGATGAGATCGAAGATATCCATAGACGATAATGAAATTGAATGGCAGAATGAAGCTAAGTACCTAGGAGTAATATTAGACAAAGGACTTACGTTGAAACAGCACATCAAGTATGCAGTGGATAAAACTAATGTAGCAATGAAAAGGTTATACCCGATTATAGGCAGAAAAAGCCAAATGAACAGAAACACAGGAATCATAAAAGCAGTCGCCAGACCGCAGCTAACATATGGACCAACAGCATGGGGCTATGCAGCGAGAACCTATATAAAGATACAAAGTACAGAAAAAAAATTTCTGAGACAGGCATTCGACGCCCCATGGTTTGTTAGGAGCTATAATGAACATCCAAATAGAGAACATAAGTTAGTTGAATATGGTCCCGCTGAAAATGAAAAAACAGCGAGAATTTACCGCAAAAGACCCACAGACCATCAATTGCGAAAATGAAGATAAAGAACTCTAAACTTAGAGAGAGATATCCAATTGTAGGATGAACACACATACTCAGCATAAAGAATGCGAAAGAGGAAATAAAAGATAAGAATATGAAAGATTTATAGGCATATGCCCGGAATCAACCGCAAAAAAAGGGGAAGTTCCTCATTCCGAACAACAAATACAATGACGGTTGCGTGGAAATATTTTATATGAACCTTTCGTTGAGAAATACCTTGGTTTCTCTGAGAGTGATTTTATGAAAGTATTCTGCACTCCATAAGATAAAAAATCTTTCCTTACCCCAGAAACCGTTATTTCCAAGGTCACGCATAACTTACCACAGTTATCAGAATTTTGCATGAAGTTGACAATGAACACCCTGTATCCCGCTTATACTTCGAAAACAGGGTAAGTCATTAGGCAAAAAATTTTTCTCGTAGATTTTTGAATATTATATATACATATACATATATATATAGTTATTAATGGTCATTGTCGCCTCCAAAATATAAACTCAACAAGCGTTGTCACCTCATATATAACGCTGTCACCTCCGAAATCGGAGGTCACAACGTTTTGCGTTGTTTCTTAGCTTGTTAGACTCAGGAGACTTCAAGGATCAACATATCAAAAAATCGTTTTGAGGTCAGAACGCACCATATTTATGTACTGTGCAATCTTTTAGTTCAGCTATATACCACCAGCGCTAGTGCGCCGTCTTATATATGGAGGAATAAAGCCAAGAGACGTTCAGTTCGTTGTCGCCTCCGTAAATGGCAACACTGTAAACCATACTCGAACGGAGCAGGTGCACTGAGGAATGCATAAAGAAGTGTATCAAAACAACATCTGGCATTCTTTCGGAGCTTGAAATCATCTCGTTGATGTAAAATGAATCGTTTGTGAAAAGTTTGGAGGTCGATATTTCTGACCCGACTATGAGATAACTAAAAACGTCTAAACAGAAAATTTTTATTTTATGCTATTGTTTATGTTTATAGCCTCATAAGGTTCTTTCTGTATTTAATTCTTCAAGATTACCAGAGTTTGTCTAAGAATTAAAAAAAAAAAGTTTGCATACCAGATTTCATTGAAATAAACTAGTACGACTGAATAGAATATATTTTCCTCGGAACTAAATTACGGGCCGGTTTTCTACTGACTTTCATTTTTTTCACCTACCCAAATTGAGTTTTTCAGTTCTTCGGGCCTAATGAAATCATCCCAAAAAAGAATTATAAATTGCACCAATATTCAGACGGTAGATGGACTGGAGCTCCGTCGTCAAAATTTTCTGAAATTGTACATCTTTTCTCCGTTTCGTCGAATTTTGAAAAATAAAGAAAAGACTTTGTGACTGATTGCATTCATATTTTTCCTTCAAGATAAACTGCGAACATTTCTCCACAGAAACAGTTTCAAGAGAAAGGTGAAAGGTTGAATCACCCTTAATAATATACAGATTCCTTAAAAACAGTTGGAGACTTCCAATAATGAGAACTCAATGATGAATTCTATTCTTATGTTGATCATAACATAAGCTTTAGGTTTGCCTTTTGAGAGCACAATAACTTCGAAAAAAAAAAAAGATTCGATATTCACGAAGCGGATTAGAAGTTGATTGCGAAGATCCAAATAATACTTGGTTAAATCACACCAAATGATTCAACAGATGCGAAATGTTAATGTCACAATATATTCAGGATTTCAGATTCAAACTGAAATCTGGTATCTTGGAATAAATATGTCGAAAGTTCATGCAAAATTTCAGACGAACTTGATGAATAGGTCAGGTGTGAAAATGAAATTTCTGAATTTTTTCAGCTTTCTTATAATACGATCTTCACAGAATTTCGCATCATTTCCTTTTAGGTACCTATATACTTTTCAGTAAATTCAAATTCGATCGTATTTTAGAGTTATTGAGTGAATGATAATGGGTATAACTCGAAAACAGTCGAGCAGATTTCGTTCGAGAGAGAGTCTCAACATCTGGACCTCACAGCGCGCCAGAAAATTTCTAGTCATTAGGTTCTTTCTTTCGATAGTTGAGTGTCTACGAATGATCGGCACAAAAAATTGAGAATCTATTTTCTCATCAAGTGTATGCAGCCAAGCAGCGTCAACAAGTAAATGAGCCTAAACATGTCAACAAGCAACTGAATTAAAAATTTGAAAGGAAAATCGAAAGGCACGTAGTGTATGTAGCTTTTGAGTGCTCGTCTATCCACCTAATAGATATATGCGCATTTTTTTTTTTAGTTTGAGAAAATAATTATAAAAATTGACTGTGGCTGTCAAAAAATTGTCAGTGATTCCGACCGAAATATTTTGAGATTCTTTCGATAATCGCTAGAAATTTCCGAGGTTTAGGATATGTGATCAGATTTCTATTATTTGCGGAGCCCCGTTCGAATTTTACCCATCAACTAACATCGAGGAATTTTTGATCCAAACATATCCTGAAAATCACAAGTTTATAGATTCTTCCATTCAACAGTTATCGCCGAAGGGTAGTCTCGATTGACCATACACAGGGACTCTTTTCGAGCATTCGTGCGATGCTGGATGCCCGAAAGTCCCGTAAAGAGTCCTCGTGAGTGGCCCACATTATGTAATGCATTTATTGGGATGCAGGAATGGGTATATTTAGAATATATTTTATACTGAAGCGAAAAAAAAGGTCTAAATCATGTCTTAAATGGGACCTACCTAGAAATAAATTATGTAATACATGAAAAAAACCAACCTCTCAACATATAGATATACACTACTATGAGTTCGAAAGAATTATTTGACAAATTTGTTATCCCACAAACTTATATTTTCTTTGACGCATTTTGTTGAGGAGTGTAGCGCTTTTTCTTTTTTTTTTCGTCGGGCTAGCAGTATGTCTGTCTGCTTACTGTTTCCTTCGTTTCGTCCAGTTGGAACAGTCTTTCATCTGGATACCGATGTCGGCTCAACAACAATTTTCTTTCATTTTCAAATTGTTTTAGTGAAACCTCGTTTAGATGGATAAAATTGATCATTCCTATTATCCGAGAGTAAATGCTCTTCAGTTGTGAATTTATTAGGATGAAGAAATAAGTATATTCAGAATAGATTTTATACTGAATAGAAAAGAATGATCTAAACCATCTCTTATCTCTTAAATGGTATTTTTTTAACTATTCGAGGGGTGTTCTATCAGGTGTTCTTATTGACCAAGTTACATACTTTTATTGCATTCATAAGTTCGGCCTTACACTTCTGAAACGAATTGACAAAATTAATCTTTATTCCCGTTGCTGTTGAAAAGATACACAAAGTAAAAAGCCATTGAAAGGAAGAATCACTGAGCTTAATGTTCGAAATTTTTAGAAGAGTTATGAAATTCGAAATCTGTCAAAAGGAGAATGGTATCAAAAAATAATGTCACTTGATTGAAATCAGTTGTGCAATATATGAAAGACAAAAATAAGGATCATCGTTGCTTTGGAAAATTTGTGACAGTAAAAGTAAAAGATTGAGACTATCCGAAAACATAAAGTGGACAGAATTTCTTCGAAAATTATGTTCAATAAATGGAACCAACTTTTTATCAAATGATATAGTTATATCAGAACTAAATTTGGGAATAGTTCAGAACATCCAATAACCCTGTCCAAATTATGATTCAAATTGTTATAACAGAAAGTATTTTGTGGGGAATATCCCTATTTTATCTCAATGAATAAGAAAATGGGAAGCTTAGCTTTATATGTCGATATAGATTTCATTCTTATTCAATCCGCTTTCCCCCAGTTGCCCGCCAATATTATGCTATTGGTTAAAGAAATTTATTCTACGACATTTCGGAATTTAGTTTAGAGTTCCTCCAAAAGAATCTTTCAATCTATTTATTTTTGTGCCTTTACTATACCAGTCCCAGCTTTCAAATGGGATTACTATTTTACGAGTTGTTGGGATAAATTGTGGCAGATGGCTAGAACCAGTCCCTGAGGTTTCAATAATTTCAAGGCAAGGTGATTTCCTCAAAAAAAAAAGAACTTATTTAAGGTTCACTGGTCGCAAGGAGTTTCGAATTTGACCACGTATTCTTCACCATTGATTCCAACCTTATCGTTTAAGATCATTTAGGCTCAAAATTCTTCAATTGCAGATATTTTGACGAAACGATAAATATTGTTTTGAATCCACAATGACAAGAACTCCCCGTTCTCCGACTCCTTCATAGACGTGAATCAACCTTGAAAAAACAAGACACCTGCATCCAATACATGAATATAGAATTTTATATTCACTTCACCTACTCTCCTCCGAAATTTGGCAACCCCGCCGGAGGTTATAACGTTCACACTACAAGAAATATAAGCGGAGGCTACAACGCCTTGATTGTTCGAACAAAATTTTTTCGGCAAAAATGTTTTCCCCTCTCTAGGAAATTTTGTTCTTCGGCTTCCCCTCCCCATATATCAACAAAAATTTCTCAATTCAGACCATCCCTTCACCCGGAGGTGAGGTCGCCCAGTCTACTTAACGGAGGTCACAACTTAACAGGGGTTCATATATATATATATATATATATATATATATATATATATATATATATATATATATATATATATATATATTTTGAAATTAAACAAAAAATTGGTTTTATGAAATTATTTCCTACACCGTACACGATTTTTTTTGAGTTTTGGTAGGTTATGAGTACTCATAAAGACACATTTTTTCCTATACAAGATGATGTTCAATTTTCACCAGTGGCGTCCGTACAGACAGAAATCCGAATAAATTCGGTGAAAAAATTGGTACGCCAATGATTTTTCTCGAATTTTAAATTATTTTCGTAATTACCTGCGACGAATACTTTCTGAGAAAAAAAAAATAAAATGCAATTTAATCATTTGTTGAAATGCGTACACATTTTCATAATAAGTTTCCCTGAATTCGGAGTCTTAATCTTCAGATAATTTTATGATATAAAGTTCCTATGGACTATGGCTCTCTGACGCATTGTTTCTGAGATACGGGGTGTTGAAAATAGAAAATATGTTCGTGAAGCAAATAAATTACAAAGATCCTACAAAGAAAATCCAAGACAAAATAAATGAACTCCTCAAGACACTTAAAGACACTAATACCATCAATGAGTTACAGAACATTAAGTAGACATAATAGTATACCTCCTAAATTATATTGTTTAAGAAAAACCCATAAACAGAATATTGGTTTCAAACCCATAGTTAGTTGTTCACCTAGTTACAATATTGGGAAATTCTTACACGGTATCTTGAGCGATGTACTCTGTTCGTCGAGATTCAGTGTGAAAAGCTCATTTTCTTCTGTTGAAGATTTAAATAACGTCCATGTCCCCAGCAACTACGAGTTGATATCCCTAGATGTTGTATCGCTTTTCACAAATATTCCAAAAACACTGGTCAGACATGAAGAGATGGAATTATATTAGTTGTTTCACTGAATTGAGCAAAAATGACTTCATCGGTCTAGTTGATTTGACTTTTTAAAGTAGTTATTTCGTATACAACAACACATTTTATAAACAGATAGATGGAACAGCTATGGGATCTCCAACCAGTCCATCTTTTGCCGATTTAGTTATGCTTGAAGTGTTCGAATACGCTGTTGAAAAACTCAAATTTAACATTCCTCTAATCAATGTATACGTTGATGATTTGATATCATTAGTACCTAAAGACAAAATAGAGACAACCTTCGATGTTTTCAATTCTTTCCATGAAAAAATCACCTTTACGATGGGAAGAGAAAAAACAACAGCATACCGTTCTTGGTCATGATGGTGATACGACAAAACAACACATTAATTACAAACTGGTTCACGAAACCAACCAACTCTGGACGATGTATTAATTTTTTATCCAACCATAGTGCACAGCAGAAGAAAAACGTAGCTACCAACCTTATTCACAGAGCTCTCTCACTAGGACACTCACAGTTTGAGAAATAAAACATAAAACATGTCTTTGACATTCTTTCGGCGAACAACTACCCAAAATATTACATAAAGAAAATAGTGAACGAATATAGACAAAAACAACGTCCAACAATTGACAACCCCATCCACAACACTAACAGGACAAACAACCAACAGTATAATGAAAACCTACAATACACATACTCGAGACTCGTATTCTATCCTAAGCAGTCCTATAGAATACAGAAAATATTCAAAGAGTATAATTGCACCGCTGCGTTCTACAACACCTTAGACAACAACAAACGATTTTTCACTAGAGTAAAGGATAGCACACCACTGTCGAGACAGTCTGGTGTGGTATATAAGATAGCGTGCCAAAACTGTGAAAGGGTTTACATAGGTCAAACGAAACAATACTTACATGACAGAATAAGACAACACGAATATGACACAAAACATCTACAACGTACTAACAAGACGGCACTGACCCAACAACACAAGCATACAGAAGGACATAAATTCAATTTCAACAATACCACCATTTTAGATAGAGAACCCAATTATTCCAGACGTTTATTGAGCGAGATGATTCATATACAAAAATATAACACTGCAATAAATTTACCCCATAGATAGAGTAGATATATAGTTTATGTTATTTATTGAAACTTGTTCACTATATTTTATTATTCATAACTCTATTGTAGATATTTGTTTTTAAGTTTTCGTGTTTCTGTATTTATGTCCATGTTCACCTGTGTTTGACTTTGGCTGGTTGAAAATGCTGAAAGTATAAGACCAATAATGACAGCACATTTTCTCAGTCATAATTATAATCTTTTAATCTTGTTGACAGCTGGTGAATTGTTTATATTTTACATGAGAAACATATCGCGTAATTGTTCGTCAGATACTATTATTGTCCTTATATTTGACTGAAATGAGAAAACATTATCAAAGTTATTCATTTTTTGTTTAATGAGGTAATTACTTTTTCAAACCAGTATTGTTTTTGTTTATTTCAATGTATCATTTTCAGCCTTGAGAAAGGAACAAATCGTTCCGAAACGTCGGCAATATTATAATTATATAGATTGATAATAAAGTATGTCCAATTCCCTGTGAAATTTATTATATTTATTAACATGGACGTGAACTCTAAGGAATAAAAAAAATGTTTTTCGAAATTATTTTCGGTACCGTACACGATTTTGGTAGGATATGAGAAGGCAATAAAACACATTTTTTGAATTTCGTGAAAAAAGGTACGCCATTGCTTTTGATAAATAAAAGTTTAACTATTCACTAATGAAAACAGAACTGCCTACCTACTACCACTAAAACTAATAATGCAAAATTATGGTTAAAAAGAAGCAATAAGAGATCTCCAAAAATGAACAAAATGAACCAAACCGAACTTCTCACTATCTCAGTTGTTGAAAATGACCACCACCAGCAAGTATGCAGGCCTCAGCCCGCCTTCTCATCGATTCACGTACTATTTGAAAAATTCCTGGAGTATTTCGTATCTCTCCGCAGGAAGTTATTATTATTTTCAACTCCTCTACAGATTGAATTGGTGTCTTATACACCATGACTCCAAATGTCCCCAAAGAAAAAAATTCCAACAGTTTAGGTCTGGAGACCTAGGTGGCCATTCTCGTGGTCCTCCACGACCTATCCACCGATTATTATAAGTTTGGTCCAAATAACCACATGCTAAAACACTAAAATGGGCGGGAGCACCGTCGTGCATAAACCACATCGCGCTCCTTGTTAGAATGTCGACATCTTCCAACAAAATTGGTAAACTTTCTTCCAAAAAGCGGCGATAAAAATCTCCATTTAACCTACTTGGTAGGAAGAAAGGCCCAATCAAATAGTCACCAATTATTCCAATCCATACATTAACAGAAAATTGGTCCTGGTAATGGGTTTCACTAATCTTGTGTGGATTTTCCTCTGCCCAACAATGATTATTATGAAAATTCCCTATATAATTTTTCGAAAAAGAAGCTTCATCAATAAAATTTTACTTCCAAATAAAGGATCTGCAGCTAATTTTCTGAGAAACAGTTGGCAAAAATTAGTACGCAAGGAAAAATCTCTCGGAAGGAGGGCCTGGACTCGTTGGATATGATAAGGATATAATAAAAATCATGAATAATCCTCCAAATTAGCTATTTTTCTTGTACTTAGTTCGGGGTCTTCTTCAACCATATTTAAGACAGCTTTCTCAGTTTGTGGAGTTCTTGCAGTTGTTATTGCGCCTTTCAAATGATTATTTGGTTCAAAGCTGCTTTTTCTGATAGTCTCAAATGAACCCTGTAAAATGTTTTCGCTCCAGGTACTACTCTATTAGGAAAACGCTCTTTATATAAACCTCTGGCTTTTGATGCATTTCCGTCAAAATACATGTAATTTATGTCTGCAAATTCATTGTTTGTGAAATTTACCATCCTAGATATTCTGTAAAATCAGCAGTCGAAATCAAAACATCTTGGAAACCCATAGTGTTATCGAATGAATAAGGAATTGGTCTAAAAACACTATATGTATAGGAACTCTTTAATAATCCATAGACAAGGCTGACATGTTACGGCATTCCGCCATTTTCAAAGCCATTATTATGATCGAAGTTCCAAATAAAAATATGAATTTGTCCTAGTCAGGACTCAAGTTTGGGGTCAACATTTGCAAGATGTAATATTTTTGTCTTGCAAATGTTGACCCCAAACTTGAGTCCTGACTAGGACAAATTCATATTTTTATTTGGAACTTCGATCATAATAATGGCTTTGAAAATGGCGGAATGCCGAAACATGTCAGCCTTGTCTATGGATTATTAAAGAGTTCCTATATTTATTTATTTATTTAGGAATGATACAGAGTTGAGGCAAAGCCTATAAAACTCAAAAATAAACCAACATGTACCTTCTACATAAAATGAAGAATACACATGTATGAAAATGAGAAAAAAATAGTGTGAACCAAAGTGAGAACAGAATAATAAAATAGAAAAAATAGGAAAAATTCAAAATGTTCCACTATCACGAGTGTCATCGATGTACGTGACGGCACAAACTGTCATAATTGTTTTTGAAGGCATTGACAGACACCGAGTTCACAACTGTCGACGGCAAACTATTCCACGCACCAAAAACCCGGTTGGAGATGAAATTTTGCCTCTGCGACGATTTAAAATTCTCCTTCGACAGTTTGTAGGCATGACCACGAAGGCGACCGCCGGAGTTCAGAGTGAAAAGGCCGCTAAGGTCAGCTCCAAAGAGATTGTGCAGTGCACGGAAGGTCGTGATTAGGTCGCCTCGAATCCTCCTGTCTGCAAACGATGGTAAGTTCATAATAGATAGTCTCTCTTCATAACTTGGTCGCAAAATCCCGTATGGCAGACGCGACGCTCGACGCTGGATACCCTCCAACAGTGCCAAATCCCTCCTCAGAACCGGACACCACACCGGGCCAGCGAACTCCAAAATGGGGCGGACATACGTCTTAAACAGGACAGCACATGTTGAGGGCTCGCATCCGTTGAAGGCCTTCTGGATCATGAACAGAGATCTCTCGGCCTTATTCACGATGGACAGTATATGATCGGACCATATATAGTGTTTTTAGACCAATTCAGTCGAAATCAATTTTGCAAACGCCAAATATGAAGGCGACTAAGCTGCCTTAATCTGTGTCCAGACGATTTTAGAAGTAATCAAAGATTTTCTTAACTCTCTTAGATGAAATTGCATTTTATTTTTTTTTCTCAGAAAGTATTCGTCGCAGGTAAAAAACTCAGGAAACCATTCTTATTGTGAATTATATGGTTATTACGAAAATAATTTAAAATTCGAGAAAAATTATTGGCGTACCAATTTTTTCACCGAATTTATTCGGATAGAAGTCTGTACGGACGCCACTGGTGAAAATTGAACATCATTTTGTATAGGAAAAAATGTGTCTTTATGAGTACTCATAATCTACCAAAACTAAAAAAAAAATAGTGTACGGTGTTGAAAATAATTCCATAAAGCCACTTTTTTTTATTTCAATCTCAGATCTCAGAAACAGTGCGTCAGGGACCAATAGTCAATAGGAACTTCATATCATAAAATCATCTGAGGATTAAGATCCCGAATTTACGGTCCCTTATTCTGAAACATCCTGTATATTATGTTTTATCGATGCATTACTTCCCGAAAATTAGAAATAAGCGCCAAAAATCTACTTATTTTCGAAACTTCGTGGAGCTCGATGTAAAAAAAACTCCAAACCGATTTTTGGTGTGAAATAATTCATGAATTGACTCTTCATCCATCGGCAACCAAATATCGACAACAGTATCAGTAGCGGCCATGCAGAATACTCTCAAAAATTCTTCGAATCAGAAGAAAATCTTTGTTTTAAAAATCCCTGAGAGCAAGTGCATAACAGAAAGAGAACCTGTTCCTGATGTATGGACAGACGTGTGTTTCTTTCTCAGTGATTTTCGAACCTTTATAACTTTCAACCAGCGCTGAATTCTGTGAAGCGGTATTTGGTTTTACGAGAAAAACCTAAAATAAAAAAACATATGAGTCAAAGAACATATCAGTTGTTAACGCTATCACAGACAGTTCGAGTCGAAAAATTCATAAATCCTGACAAAAACGGCATAATTTCTAACTCCGATAACCCGTATAAAAAATAATTGGCTTCGAACGAAATGAAAATCTCTAACCAGAAATATTGCTGGATACAATATGACCATAATCACAATTCTATGAATTGTATCTACAAAATCATAACCCTCCACCCTGATAGAACTCCACTAATTTCGAACAGAATCTGACTATAATCAAAAAGCAAGTACGTAAGCCCTATTGAAGCCAACAATTTATTAAAATTCCATGCAGTATTCGAAATCCTGCACATAATGTGTTCATGATCCCGAAATTCACACGTCTTCTTGATTTTATGATAATCGAAACATAATGAGAATCCAATACAAAGCATCAATTTCGTTTCAACACCTCACAATTTCCAAATTCGCTCCCTTCCAATTATATCCGAACGGAGTGACTTCATAATTGAGGAGCAGAAAAGAATAAACGGGTAAATGCAAAAGCAGATTGTGAATTTTTATCATCAGTATCACGCTGAAACTGCACCGGTTAGCTCGTTAATTATGAACGTGCACTGATGTGCCAAAAGGCTTCGTAGCGTATTCTTTGTAAAAGCGAATTTAACCAATGTTTATTCGTTTTCCACGAGTGGAAATTGTTTGAAGGAGATATAATGTACGTGCGGACATGGAGGTGAATTAGATAAGCAGCTCATACGCTTTTGTTGGCTTAATGTCTAGAAATATTCCATTTATGCCTTAGCTTTCAGGTATTGCCCACTACCTCGAAAATATTCACGCATGATGCGACATGCGTGAACCTGTGGCGAAGCCCCCGAAAGTTTATATTCGATTACCATGAGGATCCGTCTACATATTTACATTATAGTGCTATAAACCTTTCGAAATTAGCTCTGAAATACGTGGCAGCTCCGTATTCGAATATATGAAAGCCGCGGTTTCATCCGAGAGAGTATCATTTCCGCGAAAAAAATTAAAAACTGCCGGTGTACAACTTTGATTTTGAAAAATCATACATTTGACCGACGAAGCAATACGATGAAGGAAGAATAAGGCAAAATAGGTATGATTGTAATAACTCTGCTAATAATAACAAGACAGCTTTGGCCATACATGTACCGGGTGTCCCGAATTCGTTGTCTAGTGGGGGGATCTCAGAAACCCGATGAGCAAGAACGAAATGGAATGACACATTTTCGGGCTCGATTTTTGTAAGAAATTTTGGTGAAAACCGCAACCTTCTTAGTCAAACCGTTTCCGAGCCATTAGAGAAAATTGTAAAATGGCGTCAAATGAAGAGTTCTCATAACGTCTTCATTACTGGTGCCATAAACACCAATTATACAGGGCCTTTTTTCAGTAGAATTCATTAGCGTTATTAATTCTTTTCATTACAATTAAGTATTTTAGTTATTATTAAGATATAATACAAAGGACCCCGCACTTTCCTAATGGCAAATGGCGTTCCGTCAAATGTTCTAATATTTTGGTATAATGTAGTACTGGACCTACAGATCAAAAGTGTCCATGTCCCCAACTGAATCCTATGACTAGTTTTTGAGATACTGGGCGTTGAAGTTGAGAATTACCCACTTTTACTACGCACGTATCTCGAAACAGAATCGAATGAACTTTTTTTTGATTTTTTTAAAGAAACATCTCATTATGGAGGAATATGACCGAAAATTTTTTTTCATCACTAACTCCTTTGAGGTGAGAGTTTTCTTTCACCACTGTACTTCAACATCAATACGGATGAGAGCTATTATCCACTTCCTATGACCAAATTTTTTTTTATGTTATATGAAAATTATTTATTTATGTAATTTTATTCTTATTCCACCATAAAAAAAATCTGGTCATAGTGGAGAGAAACTCTCAGCCGTGTTGATGTTCTTATATCAAGTAAAGTGGTGAAAGAATACTCCCACCTCAACGGAGTTAATCTTGAAATAGAGGGTGATGAAAAAAAGGTGGTTTTTGGGTATTTTCATGAGGTTCATAGTTTATTTCAGGACTCAATCACCCTGTATTCTTTGAAGTCCATGTTGAAATGTTGGTTGGCACGAAATCACAGAGGAAAAGAACGGTGAAATACACGCTATAATGAAGAAGAATTCATAAGGAAAGTGCGGGGTCCTTTGTGTTTTTCTAATGTAACCCATACAAATCTCCGTGACAGATAATATGGCTTCATTTTGTCCTTTTCAAAAATATACAGTGTCTCAAGTTCGAGTGCCTATTATGCCGAGGCCACACCGAGCGCAACGTACGCGATGTTCGCGATGCATTTCAAAAATAGGCATCGTTATTTTAAACGTACCCGGCCACACCGACACTGGTACGCTATGTCCGCTATGTTCGCGATCTAAGCCACGTCGCCGACTGTTTGATTCTCGGCTATATTCTCTGGCTATATTCAAAACATCGCGAGGGCTGTAGTGTAGTGCGATAATATGTCGAGGGAAAATGTCGTTCCTTTTCAATAATGCCTATTGGTCAAACTGCTGCGGGCTCATTCGAAAATATTCTCTAACCTTTTATTCATCTTCTCGCAACTGTACTACGATATGATGAAATTCATCGAAATCATTTCTTATTTTGTTCACTTCGTGGACTCATTTTCTTCTACGTTTATTTTTGCACAACGATAACAATAGAAGCAACTCATCGTCATCGCTTTCACTATCCCATGGCACCGTGCTTGGTAACATCGTGAAATACAACTGAACCCAATGATTGCAAAAACGCAAAAGATATACTCGAGTATAAAGCGGCCTACAGACGAACAACTTGGTTGACAACTATGTTGTCAACAATGTTGTATACCATACGAGGGTGGAGATAGCGGTTGTCGACCAGGTTGTAAACATCATTTCTGTGGAGGTTTCCGTCGAGTGAACTAGTCGTTTCAGCCGGAAGAATTATTTGAAAATGGAGGAAGATCTTTTATTATACAGGGTGTGCCAGAAGTCCCGCACTTCCTTGAGGGGATCGAAAGTCAAAAATATTCTAAGCCCAAATATCCATGTTTGAAATTTTTTGATGAAGTAGTTAATCAGTAATTGATTAGTGAAAGTGACCAATCAGGAGCGCGCTATAGAAGAATGAGTAAGTAGTTGGGGACGCGAGAGTGAGACGCCAGAGCTGCTGCCGGCTTTTCACGCAGTAAACCGAGACTGGCGTCTCACTTTTGCGTCTCCACTACTTACTCAATCTTATGTAGCGCGCTCCTGATTGGTCGCTTTCATTAATTAATAACTAATGAACTACGTTATCAAAAAATTTCAAACATGGATATTTGGGCTTAGAATATTTTTCACTTTCGATCCCCTCAAGGAAGTGCGGTACTTCTGGGACACCCTGTATATAATAACTAGCTGATCCCGCGAACTCCGTTCCGCCTTAGAGGCAATAAATAAGCAGATTTTGTTATACCACGTTCCCGTTAGGTTAGGTAGAGGGGTGAAAATTTAGGGTTATATGTATTCTGTGTGCTGTATCATAATAAAATTAAAATAAAAAATTTTGTCCAAAAAAATTGCAAAAAAAGTTAGTGGTGGACCACCCTTAACATTTATGGGGATGAAAAATAGATGTTGGCCGATTCCCGGTCCTAACCGATATGCACACAAAATTTCACGAAAATCGGTCTAGCCGTTTCGGAGGAGTTCGGTAACAAAGATGCAGACAGGAGAATTTTATATATTAGATAAACGAGTTATGCGACGATGTTGAGGTGCAGCACACTACTAAAAAGAGGAGAATACGGACAAAGGAATGGTACCAAAATCGGTCTGTTTTCTCATTCCAGTTTAATGAGAGAACTACGTATCAGTATCAGTGCACCTGATGATTTTAAAAATTTCCTGAGAATGGATGGCAAAACATAATATGATCAGTGGACTGTAACTCCTTTTCACTATAACTATAACATAATATGATGAATTGTTAGAAAAAGTGCGACCTCCGATATTTTTAATATTGTTCACTCTTTTCTTTAAACTATCAAGGTGCGCATTTGCATCAATTTTTCTGTATGTTTCCAGAAGAATGTCCCAGGCTCTAATATTTTTTATTCCGGTCTTTGAATATTTCTGATTTCCATAATTCGGGCCGATCTCTCAAGCATTCAAAGAAATCTACCCAAACCGGAATATTGCTCATTGTATAATATTTATTAAGTTCAATTGGATGCGTGCGTTGAATTCAATGATGCGAAGAGATCTTTTCTCTAAACATCCACAATTCCAACTGATGTTGTCAACCGCGTTGCTGACTGCCCCACAGATGCTGCAACCTAATAGCCAACATCGGGCTCCTCCCATCGAATATCAAACCGATTTGATCTCTCACCAACCTAGTTGTCAATCTGGAGTATCAACCACCAACCGGCCCACAGACGATCAACTTGGTTGTCAACACGCCGTGTTGACAACATAGTTGTCAACAAAGTTGCTCGTCTGTGGGCCGCTTAAAGCTTTCGGTGTGGCCGCTGAATTTAGCGAACATCGCATACGTAGCGTCCATAGCGTCTATAGCGTATCTAGCATAGCGCTTGGTGTGGCCTCGGCATTAGACGTTTCTGGAGAACTGGACATATTTGGAATCTAAAATTGGAATTTTGATATTGTTCGAAACTCTCTACAGGCCTAAAATATTTTTGGAGCCTGAGCACTTCCGGTTAGACAGGTAGTGAAAATAAATTCGTTCAAAGCATTTTGTTTTCATTTCTTCGTTTCTGATATGATTGAGTAATCAATGATGAATACATTTCTGTTGAAGCCATTGTATTCATTCAAATAGTTTTCAAAATATCAAAAAAAAAACAGGAAAAAGTGTCAAATATTCATGGTCAGTATTATGTTAAATTTTCCCGAGTGTAAACCGTTGTCACAACGTAACATCTCCAGTTCGGGGCAGTCATTCATTGGGGTATAACCCACGACCGAGAAACCCCTGAAGTTGTAGACGAAATGTTACGTGAAATTCATATTGGACCACGGTTAGAAAACCCGGAATATTTTAGATTTGAACAACCTATAACTTTCACGTCTATGCTATTAATAGGTACAAAATGGCAGAGAGATACAGAATTAATAAGTTATTATGAAATTTAGACCGCAATATGGACCAACATAGAAAGTTACATTATGGAACATTGTCTTGAAGAATAATATTCGTATCATCGGTCGACTTATCCCAGACTGACTTCAAACAGATCTAGTATCATAATCAGTATTCATAAAGGTACTGTTCCGTACCTTGAACGTTGAAATGTGGTTCCAATCAGCTTCATTACCTGAAAAAGAAAACAGAATTACTTTGAGGCACAGCAATAATTACAATGAAGAACCAATGCGAATATTTTGGAGAATGGGAGGGTTCATAGACATAGAGACCTGTACAAATGACTGTCCGGGTTTTTGGCTGTGACGTGAGTCAGAGTTTCAGAAATAGCCAACAAGCATAACTATTTATTTGCCTCTCACACATTGACCGTACCTCCATCTCAATTAACAAGGGAGGGTTCAGCTCAGGTCGCTATACCATATTATTCATATTTGATGAGTTATACGGACTACGGAGGGAATATATTCTGAACGCATAATAATGTTTTTATTTCATGTTTATAGTTTATAGCACCAGTAATGAAGAAGTTACGAGAACTTTTCATTTGACGCCATTTTTCAATTTTCTCTAATAGCTCTCAAAAATCGAGCTCGAAAATGTGCCACTCATTTTGTTCTAGCTCATCGGGTTTCTGAGATCCCCTCACTAGACAACGAATTTGGGGCACCCGGTAAAGGTTCACGCTTCCGTGATTTCTGTTAATAACTGTAGATGAAGCTTAACAGAAGAAACTCTATTATGAATATCAATATTATTCGAATTTCTTACAACATATATTTTCTTTCGAAAAGAGTACTACTGAATAAGGCTAATTGACAGCACTTGATTATGTAAGTCATAAGTCCGATCGAATTTGTCACCATATTATTACCTTCAATCTATTGAATGCAATATGTGTCACTATCTACTGCTCTATGCAGGGTTCCTGTTCCTAGCTACAGTGGAGATCGGTGTGGTTCTCACTTAAATTAATAGATCTATGGGCGCCAGGTAAATTTGTCCCGGAATCAAAAACCCTTACGGTGGAAATCCCCAAATTTCGTTTCTGAAATTGGTGTGAAGTTGGCCGTATCCACACATACACTCAAAGACAAACAATGGCTCATGAAAACAAAATTCATAACTCACTCAAATGAGATCGTATCGCATTCAGATTTCGATGTGGGCTTGATGGGTTGATGAGAAATTGAATCCCCTTTCATTTGGAGACTTTCAAGCCTCAGGGAGGGAGTTGTGGGGGTTTTTGGGGGTGATTTCTGACTAAAATCATAACTCGACGAAATGGGAGTGTTCCACAATGTGCTTCGAATATATGTTTCTTCAATGCCGAAAGAATGAAATGCAATACCCCTCATGGTTTGTTAGCCCCCACGTTTGGAGATTTGGGGGGGTTGTTTATGCAAAATGATGAAAAGAATTCATATCTCGGCAAACTAAGAGTGTTCCACGATCAGCTTTGAATATGTGTTTCTTGAATGCCGAAAGAATAAAATAGTGAAAACCCCATAGTTTGTTAGCCCCCAGGTTTGGAGATTTGGGGGGTTGTTTATGCAAAATGATGAAAGAAATTCATATCTCGGGGAAATCAGAGTGTTCCACGATCAGCCTTGAATATGTGTTTCTTGAATGCCGAAAGAATAAAAGAGAAAAACCTCATAGTTTGTTAGCCCCCACGTTTGGAGATTTGGGGGGGTTGTTTATGCAAAATGATGAAAAGAATTCATATCTCGGCAAACTAAGAGTGTTCCACGATCAGCTTTGAATATGTGTTTCTTGAATGCCGAAAGAATAAAATAGTGAAAACCCCATAGTTTGTTAGCCCCCAGGTTTGGAGATTTGGGGGGTTGTTTATGCAAAATGATGAAAGAAATTCATATCTCGGGGAAATCAGAGTGTTCCACGATCAGCCTTGAATATGTGTTTCTTGAATGCCGAAAGAATAAAAGAGTGAAAACCTCATAGTTTGTTAGCCCCCACGTTTGGAGATTTGGGGGGGTTGTTTATGCAAAATGATGAAAAGAATTCATATCTCGGCAAACTAAGAGTGTTCCACGATCAGCTTTGAATATGTGTTTCTTGAATGCCGAAAGAATAAAATAGTGAAAACCCCATAGTTTGTTAGCCCCCAGGTTCCCTTACGATAGTCAGCACCTTGACGTGGTGTGAGGGCTTAAGTACCCGCGAGGATACTTGGGGCGATATCGACGGAACATAGTTCCGGCAGGGTCACCCATGTCGAGAAGGTCCAAGTTGAGTGGCGAAAACTAAGACTGACATCATGGAGGTAGGGAACCGCCACAGTAGCCGATTGGTTTGCTGGAAACACTCCCTATTTGTCTCCCTGTAAGGTCATGTCTCTGCAGGGAGTACGCCTGGGCGGTTGGGACCCGCTCGAGTAGCCGTAAAGGTTTGCTCAAACCAATCCCTCCCAAGCCAAGGTGGAACAGCACGCGCCGAGGGCTGCGTGGCCAACGGGAAGGTTGGTCGTTAGCATGCGGACTCTTGGTACCGGGGGACCCCAAGTTTGAATACCCTTGCTGCATTAAGAGGCTCTAATGCAGCCGACCTTTATTTCCTCAAACAACGAAACACATATGGATGAACAGAAAAAAGAAAAAACAATAGAGTCAACCGGGGAGCCACTGGATACGCCTGTGTCCTTGGTTCCTATGGAGACGGACGAGACTCAGGCTGTCGAAGGCCAAAGTCTCGAAACAACTGAGGTTCAGACTGCTACCGGTCAAACCTCAATCACAACCACTTCTGTAACGGAAGTGGATGAAGAACGGCTTCTCGCAAGCTCTTCGGGAGAGGAGTCTGTGCGGACTCAGCTTGAAAAGCAGTCCAACAGGCGACCTCGACTGTCGAAATCTGGAAGGAAGCGGTATAAATGGTTGGTGAGCCATGGTCATACGCCGGAAGAGGCGTACAAACTAGGCAAGCTGACCATAGCCGAGAGGAATGCTCAAAAACCTGCTCCTGCTACAAAGCGGGTCAGGTCGGAGGATTCCACTCCAGACAAAACTGCCTTTAAAAAGATTAAAGGAGACAAACCTAGCGGAAAGGTTCAGAGTTCATCGAACGAGCGAGCTGGTTCAGGAAATGAACCTCAGCGAACGTCGAAAACTCTAACGCGACCGCACAAATCCACCTACAGCGACATTGTTGGGGGAGTGAAGGTTGGACTAGTACCGACCGGACACCCCAAAATTAGCCTAGAGGTAGAACAACTCACGGAGCTGGAGAAAAAACTGGCCCGATTAATTCTGAAGTGTGAGGACAACATATACTCCATTCACTTTTATAAAGTATCCCGGGAGGCCAAGTTTTAGGTTTATCAAGTTTTTTCACCAGAAAAAATCGCAGGTTGGCACTTGTGAATGACATTACGTCAATTAATAAATTTCAGAGAGGTTGCCGATGTTTATTCATCATTATTAAATATTAATTATTAATTATCAAGCCTGGAAACTAAGAATGCCGAAGGTAGTTTCGAAAAAGCAGAGGTAACGTATCAGGAAATGCTATTTAGAATTGAAATCTGCGCATTCTAAAAGTAATCCTGATAATTTGGTATCGACAGTTCATGACCAGCTATCCAACATTTTCGACGTATAAGTGAGTGAAAACCAAGGTTTTACATTTTATATGAATAGATATTCATTTTTTAGCTGCACATAAACACAATTAGGAGGATTTTAAGTGAAAGAGACGACAAAGAATTTCCTGCTATTGGGGCACCCAAAAAGACACTGGGTGAAGACTTTATTTTGAAGAAAGATCTGCAACGACAAATTTGGAATTATAATTTGAAAACACTTTTCGATTGATACACTACACTTTTGCGAAAGAGCTGCCTTTTTCAACAGAACCCTATGCAGTGTGAAAGACCTAACATTTGGGTTTTCTAGTATTGCAAAAATGTCGAATACCCCTTATTACTATATCGAAGATTTTCTACGATCAAGGAGGTTCAACTGAATCAAACAAAATGAATTATATTATGGATATGGAAGTTGCTGCATACCACCTAGATAGAAAAATAACCAATTGGGAAACTTTGGGAAAGGCTTTCTCTTTATAAGGGACATGAAGCTTCTTCGTAAACCTGAGGATCTCAAAAATAATTGCTTGGAGGACCAGATATGGTCGGAAGACCTTCGTTATCAAGAATGTGGGTTATATACTATGTCCTGATGATTTTCTATCTCCTTTTCTGTTGCAGATTTCAAGATATTTTGTCAGTGTCAATCCAAAAGAAAGATGAAATGTTTTTCCTGAAGAAGATTCTGTCCGTTATGAATATGTCAGCCTATTCTTTGAAAAAAATTACAAAATCACTATACTTATTCAGATGTTTTTATCTTTGTGCTCATGTTTCATAGGTAAAAATGTATGGCGTCCTGTTCAAATCTTTTTCCTAATACTGCAGTTGCTTTGAACATGCCATATTGTTTGATACATTAAAGAATCTAATGCTCTTTCTCAAAAAGAAATATATACATGTAACGATGTTAGAAATTATTATGTTTTGTGATGGAAAATTGTTGAAGTTTTTTTTATTATGTATCAAAACCAATTTCTTTATTGTGTTACCGTTTTCTCAAGTTTTGTATCCAATCATATGCCCGTTGATATGATAATTAAATTCAAGACGTTTAACACCCACCTGGAGATTGAATATTTGAATTGACTTCGAAGTATGTCCATAAAACTATAAAACATAATTCCATATCTTACTTTTGACTCGAATACTGTATGATAGATGGTTTTCATGCAGAATTTATCCAGATTCTGGTCATTACACCCAAAGATAACAGACTGAAGCTAAGGTGCATCACAGTTTAGAAATACGTTCTTCTTGCTTACGGTTTACCTATCATTCACATAGATTCCCACGAACTTTGTTAATGGAGTTAGTTCAACAGTGACACAGGTTTCGTAGTACCACTACATTTTCATACTGGAGCATTTAAAGGGGTGCAAAAAGGTATTTCAATTTCTTCTGTAGGCTTATTTTTTGGAAAGTAGGGAATTCCACTGTTCGTTTATAAGTTTTTCTGTAGGGTTATGCGAATACTTTTATTCTTTTTTCGAATGAACTATCACAAAGTAACGGACTATTTTGTCCATTATTTTTCAGTAAAATTTCAACTCTCGGTTCTTGATTTCCGTACAAGAAAATAGCATAACTGATTAACTGAATCTCCCAACGATGTTTATATACGTGAAATATTTCCAGTATTTAGGCGAAAAAAGTGTCTTCAAAATTCGCCAGGTCTTTGGAATAATTATTGAATTCACATAATATTTTCTCGAATTCATTATTCTCCAAAAGTAAATAAACATTTTGATAAATACGTAATTACTACGACATAAATGTAGAAACGGCAACGTTGCTTGTTCAACTGACAGAAGAATGACCATAACCTAACATTTTCAAAATATACACGGTGAAATGTGTCAGAATTCCATGGCTTCCCGGGCTACTTAATAAAAGTGAATGGAGTATAGTTCCCACCTTTAGAAACGTCGTATTTCGCCCAGGCTTCATGGTCATTAACTGTGATAACCAGGCAACAGCCGACTGGGTGAAATCGAAGGAAGGGGAGCTGCAGCTTCCTAACATCGAGGTCCGGGTCAAAGATGAGAAAGATATTCCAGGAATGACGGTAGCTACGGCCTACTTTCCAAACAGCCTGGAATACACCGTCGATGAGATCCGGACCTTCTTAGAAAAACAAAACCCCAGTATCAGGACCGCACAGTGGAGGGTGCTGAAGGTGGGCGATACTGGGAAGAACTGTAAAGAAGTTATCTTCTTCCTGGACTGTGGAAGCCTGGAAGCCTTGCAGGCACTAGATTTCACGGTCAACTATAGACTGGGCAAGGTGAGGTTTTGGGTCAAAAAGCCCACCAACAGTCAGGTCCCTACGGCTGCTGGCGAGACGGGTGCTGGCAGACCTGAGGCTGCGGCTCCGGCTCCTACGACAGTGGGAACGGAATGCCTGGCATCTGTGTCTGGGAGCTCCACGCTGGCTCCGGCGGGGGTGGCTGGCCCTTCTAAAAAGGAAGAAGGTACTTCTACAAAATCTATACAAAGGCCAGACAAGGTACCACCACTCCCACGAGAGGAGCGAGAGCGGAGGCCGCTTTCCCGAAACAAGGGGAAGCCATGGAAGCACCGCGATGACGACCGCAGGAAACGTCATTAGGTGTCTCCAAATCAACCTCCATCATGCCAAGGCCGCCACTGATGCGGCCCTCTGGAGGTTGATCAAACAAAACCTAGACATCATGGTGGTCCAGGAGCCTTGGGTCGTTGGAGCCAAGATCAGGGGGCTACCGGAGAGTTCAGGTAAACTGATATACCACAAAGGAGAGGCTGCCCCAAGAGCAGCACTGTATATCAAGAAAAACATTAAATACATGCCTCTTTCTAGGTTCATACAACGCGATGTCGCTGCAGTAGTACTAGATGCAAGCCTTCCCGGTGGTAGTGTCAAAGTTGTCATAGCTTCAACATACCACCATGAGGATGAGCCATCTCCACCGGAAGAAGTGACAAGCCTGGTGGTCTACTGCAAAAAGATGAACATGCAGTACATCATTGGATGTGACAGCAACGCCCACCATACTGTCTGGGCGAGCTCTGACATCAACAAAAGAGGTGAGTCTCTATTTGAATTTCTTGTAACTGAAGGGGTGGGCTTAGCAAGTCGGGGTAGCGAGCCTACATTCCGCAATGCGATAAGGGAGGAGGTGTTAGACCTAACACTTATCAGCCCAGCTCTACAACACAAAATTTCAAACTGGCATGTCTCAGCAGAGGCCTCCTTCTCTGATCATAGACTAATCCGGTTCGACATAGGGTTACAGCCAATGCTACAAGAGCCCAGAAGAAATCCCAAACGGACTAACTGGGACCGTTATCTTGGTCTTCTAGAGACCAATAACGAGCTCTCGGGGGTCCGGGGAATTGATTCTGTGGAAGGCATAGATTTGATGGCGAAAAATCTCCAAAGCAGGATTCTTACCGCTTACGAAAGTAGCTGCCAACTCAGGAAAACGGTTTCCAACAAAAACGTACCCTGGTGGAATTCAAATCTATCAAAGTTACGAAAACATGCCCGCAAACTGTACAACAAGTGGTCTACGACTAGAACACTAGAAGACAAGACTGCGTACAGAGCGGCAACGACTAAATACAATAAAGAACTTAGGAAGTCTAAGCGAAAGACTTGGCGTGCCTTCTGCGAAAGCATTGAGGAAACGCCGACGGCTGCTAGACTTCAGAAGGCTTTATCGAAAGAACACAACAACGGTCTGGGACAGCTTAAAAGAAGGGATGGTGACATGACTGGCACAGATGATGAAACGTTGTCTCTCATGCTAGAATCTCATTTCCCTGGCTCCCAAATATTTCGTGGCAACAATCCTAGCCAGGACTTTTCTGCGCCCAGAAGAGGAGCTAGGAAAATAGCTGCCAAACTTTTCACAGGGAATAGGATTCGATGGGCTATTGAATCCTTCAAACCTTACAAATCCCCAGGGGGAGATGGCATATACCCAGTGCTGCTTCAGAAGGGGCTGTCGGCTCTATTGCCAGAGCTTATAGTCTTATTTCGTAAGAGCTTCACATGGGGATACGTGCCTGAATGCTGGCGGGACGTGAGAGTGAGCTTCATTCCGAAGGTCGGCAAACGGCCGGGAACAGAAGCAAAATCATTTCGCCCAATAAGCCTCTCATCCTTTCTACTGAAAGCGATGGAAAAAATAGTCGATCAAGATATCAGAGCCGGACTTCTGTCGAGAATCCCTCTGCATAAGGATCAATTTGCGTACCAAGCAGGTAAATCCACAATCTCTGCTCTTCATAGCCTCACCAGCAAGCTGGAAAAAGCCATAGAGCATAAAGAAATAGCATTATGTACTTTCATTGATATTGAAGGCGCGTTCTCAAACACACCTCGACAGTCCATCCATCGCACGCTGGTCAGGAGGGGCGTTGAGCCGGCGACGGTGGCTTGGATTATGGCAACACTGAACAGCCGGATAATCAATTTAAACTTAGCATCAAAATGCCTAACTGCGACACCAGGAGATGGGTGTCCGCAAGGAGGCTGCTTATCGCCACTTTTGTGGTCATTAGTGGTCGACGACCTCCTTAAAACGCTTTCAGAAGCGGGTTTTGAGATCTGCGGATATGCCGATGACCTTGTGATAATGGTTCGGGGCAAGCATGACGATACAGTATGTGATCGCATGCAAAATGCTCTGACCCTAACGCACGAGTGGTGTGTCCAAGAAAAACTCAGCGTGAACCCTAAAAAAACGATTCTTGTACCATTTACTAAGAGAAGGAAACTATCTCTTAAAGTAATTACGATGGAAGGAATTGCTTTAGTCCCCACTGATCATACTAAATATCTTGGTGTTATTTTCGACCAAAAGCTCTCTTGGAGCCTGCACCTCAAGGCAGTGATCAGTAAGGGCCAGAGAGCTCTCTTCGCATGCCAGAGGATGGTCGGAAGTACGTGGGGACTCAAACCTGAAATTACCAATTGGATTTATAAATCCATTGTGCGACCAATCGTTAGCTACGCAGCTTTCATCTGGTGGCCGAAGGCGAAAACACTTACGGGGCAAAAGGCCCTAGACAAATTGCAAAGAACAGCATGTTTGTCCATAACGGGAGCATCCCGCTCTTGTCCGACCGCTGCTATGCAGGTCATCCTGGACCTGCCTCCACTAGGACTATTCTTAGAAAGTGAGGCAGCCAGGTGGGCTCTTAGGGTAGCGAGGGAGCGGAAACTCAAAACTGGCGACTACACAGGCCATCTTCGCATTCTGAATGAGTGTAAGCAGCTTTTAGACGTGGTCACAGACAACCTCACCCTTAAGCATGAGTTTCAGAAAAACTTCAGCGTGACAACGCCAAGTCGCGAACAATGGATTAACGACGAAATGTTTTTCCCTGCAGGGTCTCTCGTGTTTTACACCGATGGCTCGAAGACCGAAGACGGTCGAGTCGGAGCCGGAGTATACGGTTCCTCAATACAACTAGCCTTATCAATGGGCTTTTGTCCATCGGTGTTTCAAGCGGAAACCTTTGCCATAAGGGAGTGCATTGCACACTGCATGGAATGTAACTACCGGAAAAAAAAGATTTATATACTATCTGACAGCAGAGCAGCCCTACTAGCGCTTGACTCACCACTAGTTCGGTCAAAGTTAGTTTGGGAATGCAAAATGTCACTCAACGCACTCGGGCTTAACAATCAGGTCAACCTCGTTTGGGTACCTGGCCACTCGGGAGTGCATGGGAATGAAATGGCTGATCAGCTAGCAAGGAAGGGTGGACTTGTTCCCTTCGTTGGACCGGAGCCTTTCTGCGGCTTCCCAGCAAGCCATCAAGCGATGGCTGTTAGAAAATGGGAACAGGAAAGGAAGAGTAGGTCCTGGCGACTGGTCCAGGGACAGAGACAGGCTAAGTCTTTCCTCTCGTACTCAACGAGCTGGACCAAAAAAGTTCTGGCACTTAGCAAATCAGAACTGAGGAAAATGACGGACATACTCACGGGACACTGTCCTGTAAATTATCATCTTCGGAACATGGGAAAGGTTCCTGATGATACCTGTCGCTTCTGTCAAGAAGCCACCGAAACAGCTGAACACCTGCTTTGCAATTGTGGAGCTGTCTTCAGGAAAAGGCTATAACATCTTGACTTCTGTTTCTTAAAACCGGAACAAGTAATGGGCGTGGCACCGAGAAGAGTAGTGAAGTTCATAGAGGCTTTGCTACCTGATTGGTAAACAGCGCGGGGTAGCACAATAGATCTTCAGGTCAAGGTGTTTGCGAGGCTAAGCAAAGTCTAAACGCCCCTCCTTAAATCTAATCTAATCTAATCTAGCCCCCAGGTTTGGAGATTTGGGGGGTTGTTTATGCAAAATGACGAAAAAAATTCATATCTCGGGGAAATCAGAGTGTTCCACGATCAGCCTTGAATATGTGTTTCTTGAATGCCGAAAGAATAAAATAGTGAAAACCCCATAGTTTGTTAGCCCCCAGGTTTTGAGATTTGGGGGGTTGTTTATGCAAAATGATGAAAAAAATTCATATCTCGAAAAACTGAGAGTGTTCCACGATCAGCTTTGAATATATGTTTCTTGAATGCCGAAAGAATAAAATAGTGAAAACCCCATAGTTTGATAGCCCCCAGGTTTGGAGATTTGGGGGGTTGTTTATGCAAAATGATGAAAAAAGTTCATATCTCGAAAAACTGAGAGTGTTCCACGATCAGCTTTGAATATGTGTTTCTTGAATGCCGAAAGAATAAAATAGTGAAAACCCCATAGTTTGTTAGCCCCCACGTTTGGAGATTTGGGGGGTTGTTCATGCAAAATGAAGAAAAAAATTCATATCTCGAAAAACTGAGTGTTCCACGATCAGCTTTGAATATGTGTTTCTTGAATGCCGAAAGAATAAAATACTGAAAACCCCATAGTTTGTTAGCCCCCACGTTTGGAGATTTGGGGGGGTTGTTCATGCAAAATGATGAAAAAAATTCATATCTCGGAAAACTAAGAGTGTTCCACGATCAGCTTTGAATATGTGTTTCTTGAATGCCGAAAGAATAAAATAGTGAAAACCCCATAGTTTGTTAGCCCCCAGGTTTGGAGATTTGGGGGGTTGTTTATGCAAAATGATGAAAAAAATTCATATCTCGAAAAACTGAGAGTGTCCCACGATCAGCATTGAATATGTGTTTCTTGAATGCCGAAAGAATAAAATAGTGAAAACCCCATAGTTTGTTAGCCCCCAGGTTTGGAGATTTGGGGGGTTGTTTATGCAAAATGATGAAAAAAATTCATATCTCGAAAAACTGAGAGTGTTCCACGATCAGCTTTGAATATGTGTTTCTTGAATGCCGAAAGAATAAAATAATTAAAACCCCATAGTTTGTTAGCCCCCAGGTTTTGAGATTTGGGGGGTTGTTTATGCAAAATGATGAAAAAAATTCATATCTCGAAAAACTGAGAGTGTTCCACGATCAGCTTTGAATATATGTTTCTTGAATGCCGAAAGAATAAAATAGTGAAAACCCCATAGTTTGTTAGCCCCCAGGTTTGGAGATTTGGGGGGTTGTTCATGCAAAATGAAGAAAAAAATTCATATCTCGAAAAACTGAGAGTGTTCCACGATCAGCTTTGAATATGTGTTTCTTGAATGCCGAAAGAATAAAATAGTGAAAACCCCATAGTTTGTTAGCCCCCACGTTTGGAGATTTGGGGGGTTGTTCATGCAAAATGAAGAAAAAAATTCATATCTCGAAAAACTGAGTGTTCCACGATCAGCTTTGAATATGTGTTTCTTGAATGCCGAAAGAATAAAATACTGAAAACCCCATAGTTTGTTAGCCCCCACGTTTGGAGATTTGGGGTGGTTGTTCATGCAAAATGATGAAAAAAATTCATATCTCGGAAAACTAAGAGTGTTCCACGATCAGCTTTGAATATGTGTTTCTTGAATGCCGAAAGAATAAAATAATCAAAACCCCATAGTTTGTTAGCTCCCAGGTTTGGAGATTTGGGGGTTGTTTATGCAAAATGATGAAAAAAAATCATATCTCGAAAAACTGAGAGTGTTTCACGATCAGCTTTGAATATGTGTTTCTTGAATGCCGAAAGAATAAAATAGTGAAAACCCCATAGTTTGATAGCCCCCAGGTTTGGAGATTTGGGGGGTTGTTTATGCAAAATGATGAAAAAAGTTCATATCTCGAAAAACTGAGAGTGTTCCACGATCAGCTTTGAATATGTGTTTCTTGAATGCCGAAAGAATAAAATAGTGAAAACCCCATAGTTTGTTAGCCCCCACGTTTGGAGATTTGGGGGGTTGTTCATGCAAAATGAAGAAAAAAATTCATATCTCGAAAAACTGAGTGTTCCACGATCAGCTTTGAATATGTGTTTCTTGAATGCCGAAAGAATAAAATACTGAAAACCCCATAGTTTGTTAGCCCCCACGTTTGGAGATTTGGGGTGGTTGTTCATGCAAAATGATGAAAAAAATTCATATCTCGGAAAACTAAGAGTGTTCCACGATCAGCTTTGAATATGTGTTTCTTGAATGCCGAAAGAATAAAATAATCAAAACCCCATAGTTTGTTAGCTCCCAGGTTTGGAGATTTGGGGGTTGTTTATGCAAAATGATGAAAAAAAATCATATCTCGAAAAACTGAGAGTGTTTCACGATCAGCTTTGAATATGTGTTTCTTGAATGCCGAAAGAATAAAATAGTGAAAACCCCATAGTTTGTTAGCCCCCAGGTTTGGAGATTTGGGGGGTTGTTTATGCAAAATGAAGAAAAAATTCATATCTCGAAAAACTGAGAGTGTTCCACGATCAGCTTCGAATATGTGTTTTTTGAATGCCGAAAGAATAAAATACTGAAAACCCCATAGTTTGTTAGCCCCCAGGTTTGGAGATTTGGGGGGTTGTTCATGCAAAATGATGAAAAAAATTCAGATCTCGGAGAACTAAGAGTGTTCCACGATCAGCTTTGAATATGTGTTTCTTGAATGCCGAAAGAATAAAGTAGTGAAAACCCCAACTATAGTTTGTTAGTTCCCAGGTTTGGAGATTTGGGGAGTTGTTTATGCAAAATGATGAAAAAAATTCATATCTCGAAAAACTGAGAGTGTTCCACGATCAGCTTTGAATATGTATTTCTTGAATGCCGAAAGAATAAAATACCGAAAACCCCAAAGTTTGTTAGCCCCCACGTTTGGAGATTTGGGGGGTTGTTCATGCAAAATGATGAAAAAAATTCATATCTCGGAAAACTGAGAGTGTTCCACAATCAGATTCGAATATGTGTTTTTTGAATGCCGAAAGAATGAAATGCAATACCCCTCATAGTTTGTTAGCCCCCAGGTTTGGAGATTTGATATGAATTTTTTTCATCGTTTGCATAAACAACCCCCTAAATCTCCAAACCTGGGGGCTAACAAACTATGGGGTTTTCACTATTTTATTCTTTCGGCATTCAACAAACACATATTCAAAGCTAATCGTGGAACACTCTCAGTTTTTCGAGATATGGATTTTTTCATCATTTTGCATAAACAACCCCCCAAATCTCCAAACCTGGGGGCTTACAAACTTTGGGGTTTTTACTTTTTTATTCTTTCGGCATTCAAGATACACATATTCCAGAGGGATCGTGGAACACTCTCAGTTATTCGAGATATGAATTTTTTTCATCATTTTGCATGAACAACCCCCCAAATCTCCAAACGTGGGGGCCAACAAACTATGAGGTTTTCAGTATTTCATTCTTTCGGCATTCAAGAAACACATATTCAAAGCTGATCGTGGAACACTCTCAGTTTTTCGAGATATGAATTTTTTTCACCATTTTGCATAAACAACCCCTCCAAATCTCCAAACGTGGGGGCTCACAAACCATGAGGGGTATTGCATTTCATTCTTTCGGCATTGAAGAAACATATATTCGAAGCTCATTGTGAAACACTCTCAGTTTTCCAAGATATGAATTTTTTTCATCTTTTTGCATAAACAACCCCCCCAAATCTCCAAACGTGGGGGCTAACAAACTATGAGGTTTTCACTCTTTTATTCTTTCGGCATTCAAGAAACACATATTCAAGGCTGATCGTGGAACACTCTGATTTCCCCGAGAAATGAATTTTTTTCATCATTTTGCATAAACAACCCCCCAAATCTCCAAACCTGGGGGCTAACAAACTATGAGGTTTCCACTATTTTATTCTTTCGGCATTCAAGAAACACATATTCAAGGCTGGTCGTGGAACACTCTGATTTCCCCGAGATATGAATTTTTTTCATCATTTTGCATAAACAACCCCCCCAAATCTCAAAACGTGGGGGCTAACAAACCATGAGGGGTATTGCATTTCATTCTTTCGGTATTGAAGAAACATATATTCGAAGCTCATTGTGGAACAGTCCCATTTCGTCGAGTTATGATTTTAGTCAGAAATCACCTCCAAAAACCCCCACAACTCCCTCCCTGAGGCTCAAAAGTCTCCAAATGAAAGGGGATTCAATTTCTCATCGACCCATCAAGCCCACATCGAAATCTGAATGCGATACGATCTCATCTGAGTGAGTTATGAATTTTGTTTTCATGAGCCATTGTTTGTCTTTGAGTGTATGTGTGGATGTGGCCAAATTCACACCGATGTTTCTGAATATTATTAGCAAAATACGTTGGAAAAATGGAGCGTATGTGTCTTGTTTGTGGTAAATTGGACTTTTTAAATCCCGATTTGAGTTAACACAGGTATGTTCCACCCTCATCATTTCTAAGTAACAATGGCGTAGATTGTTCGATTTGTTGAATTTCACTTTTAAGATTTTCTTCTGAATTGAGAGGAGGAACATCAATTCTGAATTTAGCTGACTGTGTTCACCTAACCCAGAATCTGTTTCAATGTCCGGAACATTGTATGAATTCGTCAAAAATTCACTTGTAATTTTATTTCCATTCCTCAATACCGATAACACAACGCCACTGGACCTTTCAAAGTATATCGCAGTGTTACCATGGCCGTATTTAATGAATGAAAATGAGGAGACAACGCATCTCATTGATAAATTCGGGTATTGGTGAAGTCAAAATTTAGTACGTATTATAAAGGATTTATCCTTAATGCTATCTTCGTTCCACTCATTGAATACTGACTTCGCCAATTCTCGAATGATATGAGGTGTCCTCTCTTTCTATGGTGTAAGGTTCAACATAAACTCTTATTTGTATACATAATCATAATAAATTCCCCTGCTATTAACATCTCACACCTCGACATCAAAGTATGCAGGTTAACACCAACATCGGATTCCGGAAAAGGAATAAGTAGCTTTGATAGCTTGGAAAAACTGGTAATCAGGGAGGGCACCGGTTCGATACATGCTTGAAGTGAAACTCTTTCCAGATCTCGAAAATTCATTTGTACGCCGTCAAAACTTGTATTAACTAGTAATTAGTTTAAACTAACTAGGTCGTAGATAGATCTCCGACCACAGCAGAGCCGTCCTTCAGCGAGTTCGGCAACAACATAGGTATCAACGAAGAGGATATCGTCCTAAGACTGCATAATAATGAAGAAATTGGACTAGCAGATATCTAATTTCCAAAGCTCACTACTGGTGGAACCACCACAACCTCCTGACACTGTTGTGGTGGTTCCACCAGTGGTGAGCTTTGGAAATTAGATCTCTGCTAGTCCAATTCCTTCAACAAAGGTATCCTTCGACAAAGTTAGAAGACGTATGATCGAGCAATCTGGAAGAGCCAAGAGCGAAATAATCTACAAGAATTGATAATGATATTGTTTATTCTGATTACTCCTAGGTCTCCTGAGGAGACCCCCTCTAAAACTACAAGCTTCGGAGCTTGTAACTTGTACGAGTTCGAAGAAGCAGTTGTGTTCTGTGTAGGCTTCGTTATTCTGTCCTTACGCCACCTTAGGTACAGCACTGTTAATTTTCGACCCAACAGTGAAATCGAGGCGCCTATCGAGACTAGAAAATTTCTTTCCTAGATCGGTATTGAACTCGGACTTGCCGGGTCCTAGTCTAACCCTAACCACTGATGGGCCAGGGGCACACATCCGTTGTATCTTTTCAGTTTGTCCCACCTTCAGCAAGGAACGGGGAAAATAAATGAACGGATATGTATTAGCCTAACTCGCTGTATATAACATGTTTAATAAAACTGTTTTGATTTAATACTACTTCCACCAAATTTCAGCTTTGCCATGGTTTTGACATGTTAACAAGAATAGCTGGAGCAAAACCTACCAGCCGCGACTAATCTGGAGATGATTTTCGGTTAATCTTTCCTCATAATGAACATGTCGACAAAGTTGCAGCTCTTGTGCTATAATTTCTTTGTATTGAAATTTTACATGCTCATTAAGCTGTCGCAGCGAAACCCTCCTGAGGTGAGCGAGCTGGAGGGCAATTTACCTAGATGTGATGCCAGATGGAGCTTAGGATGTGACTATCTTAAACGGTCGCTGGCTCCTGAACTCACAATGTCCTTATAAGCTAAAAGGAATCGTTACTTGAAGAAAGTTCGTGATTTTCTTTCAAATTCCTTGATCGGAGACATCCAGTGCTTTTTCTTGCTCATTAGATGGGTCACACCCGTGGACGAAGTACTCGAAAGCGAAGGAGATGAATCGGAAAACTATACCCACGAATAAACATCATGGATTTACCGAATACCAGTGAAGAACTTAAAAACTCTTTGATCTCACCTAATCGGCAAATCAGTTGGGAGGAACTCTTCATGGAGTCATAACTTCATTTTATCCGCTTCCATTGCGAAAAAATCATTTCCGGATATTATTGCAGGAAGCGAAACTCCCAGGCGATTGTTCGGAACGCCGAATTTACGGGGCGAACGAACAACTGCCTTCCTTGCTCTGCCTCTGACACTTTCTGAATGAAGATTTAAAATCTAATCCAACCAAATGCAGACTATAAATTTTTCGGGAAACACTCAGGAAAAGTTTTCAAGAGAGTCGGAAGTTTATTCACATTCTAGACTTTCGGGGTCTCTAGGCCATTCATTATTTTTATTGCCACTAGTGTTGATAGTAAAGATACCATTACCCGCTAAAGATCTCCAGAATAAATTCATGGAGCTATTATTTGTCGTCTATTGAGATATAACGTCTGGACAACTCCTATAAATATAGTTTCATATTTGAATCACATTTTTCAACAATACTCTTAACTATCTGTATTCTGAAACATTACAATCACAGAGTTTTTTTTTCGGTGGATTCTTTCCCAATTTCTCTTATCATACGCCCAATAATTGTATACGCGTTACAACAACCTCTGTTGAACGTTTTATAGTATTTTTCTGTGGATTTCGAAGCCGGTGAGGCTATCAGATTCCAAAAAAAATATTCGAAAAATCTTGATTGGAAAATTTTAACGTTATGCTTGGAAAACACATCACAAGAATTCAGTTAATTTGAAATACCGGTTCCAAAGATATGGATGGACATTTTTCCAAAATGGCAAAGGGAAAAAGTGTTTCGTGCAATTCTGTGAAAACATTTCTTAAGCACTCTTTTATGTACTCACCATTCAGTGGTGTCGTATGGTTTCCTAGAATAATGCTTATCGGTATTTATTTATAGAACAATTTTTTATTCCAAATAGGACCCTGACAAAGAAGGTTTTTGTATATTTCAGCAGAGCTTAATGTTACCGTTCCAAAAATATACCAAACTTAATATTTTGTTTACAGTATACCAAATATGGCAAATTATTGAAATTGGAATTTCAAATTCTAAAGAAATATTAAGGATGTCCCCTTCGAAATAAAAAGAGGTATGTGTGTCCAATATAAATAATACCATTTCACTCCAAATATCTTACACCCCATTCGACAAAATATTTTTTTATAAATATCTAATCTAATCTATACTAATATTATAAAGAGGAAAGATTTGTATATTTGTTTGTTTGATACGAATAGGCTCAAAAACTACTGGACCGATTTCAAAAATTCTTTCACCCTTAGAAAGCTACATTATCCCTGAGTGACATAGGCTATACTTTTCACCCGAAAAAATTTAGGATACCTACTATAACTTCAATAATTACAAAAAAATCAGCCAAAATCAGCTATTTTTACGTGCGCTGCAAAAACCGTAAAACTTACGTGGATACAATGTATGACGAAAATGTACCTCATATATCTATCTCTCAAGATTGACTTGCTATTACCTGTTTATGGTAATCAGATGTTTTCCAAAATTATGCACTATTTGGGAGTGTGTTTTTATGAATTGGGTATTGATCCTCATCCAACCTTATACGTTATTTATCCCCAGTATTCAATTTAGAACGAAATTGCCCTTCACATCATACAATTACAACGAGTACATCAAAAGATGGCAGGTTGAAGTGTTGAAGATGAAACCGCCGCGTGAAACAAATTTCTACTCGGGCGAAGCTGGGACTGCTTGTTATGTATACAGGGTGAGTCTTTGACTTGTACATCTATTTTAACTGTAGATTCCTCCTATCAAAAGAAACACTTTTTTCCCATACCATTTTTCAAAATTCGGTTTCGTTTGGAAGATACAGGGTGTCAAAAATCAATGAAATTAACACTATTCTTTCCATATATTCGGAACCGATATTTCGAATGAACTGAATTTTGGTTGATTGTTTACTCTATTCATGGTGCATATTCCTCAATTGAAACTTATTTTATATTTCTCCTGGTAAAAAAGTTACAGTATAGTCGACTTATAAATTCACGCAAAATAGTTATTTATGTAATAAGGATCATAAAGACGATCATTATGGTACAAGTCGTGAATGTTATCGGGCGAGGCGTAGCCGAGTCCGATTACACGGCGTGTGCCATAATGATTGTTTATGATTCGTATTACATACAAAATTTTATCTGATGGCATTTATATCAATACATTTTCGAAAAATTAAAAACTGCATTTTCGACATGTCACAATGACAACTATTTTTGAAGGAGTAAATATTGTGTAGTTTCAAATATTAGTAGGTGAGTGAGCTGTGCTTTGCCATTTCCTTGACAACGCCATCAGGTTGTAACGGCAATATTTATTTATCGCTGTCAAACTCAATAATTATGTGTTCTGCTAAAAAATCAAGAATATCACTCATGAAAAAGTATTGTTGGCTTACTTTGAATGCTTATCTAAGGAAAGAAAACCATCTTCTCTTTGGTCGTATTATTCGATGATAAGGAGTATTTTATCAACAAAAAAAACGTCGATATTAGTAAGTACCTACAGCTGGTTGCATTACTAAAACGTAAATCAGAAGGTTACAGAGCTAAAAAATTCAAAATTTTTACTAAACAAGATGTTACAAAGTTTTTAACGGAAGCATCAGATGATACATACTTATTTAATAAAGTTGCCATGATAATTGGACTAAGTGGAGCATGCAGAAGAGAGGAATTGACAAATATGCTTGTTGAAAATGTAATGGATGAAGGATCCGTTTTTAGAATTACATTACCGAATACAAAAACAAAGGTAATGCGAGAATTTTCGGGAAATATCCCAGGATTGAATATGGTAGAATTTGTCAGACAATATGTGAAAATACGACCTTGCAACACAAACCATCTACGTTTTTTTTGTCACTTATAGAAATAAGAAATGCACAAAACAACCCGTTGGAATACATACCTTTGGTAAAATGCCAAAAGTTATTGCCACTTTCTTGAATTTACCTCGCCCTGAAGAATATACCGGACATTATTTTCGGCGATCGTCTGCTTCATTTTTGGCTGATTCTGGAGCTGATCTGTGAACCGTGAAACGCCATGGCGGATGGAAAAGCAATACTGTCGCTGAAGGTTACATCGAAAATTCGAAGGAGCAGAAGAAAAAAATATCAGAAGCAATTTTTGGTGCCAACAACCAAACAGGATTACAAGTTTGCCAACAATCAGCAACCACTGGTGTAAAAACTGTAGAAACCATTGGAATTAATATTACAAATTGCAGTAACTGTTCTTCTACCATTTATAATAAATGGTTTTGTACATAGTTATGCATTTTGAATGAACTTTTTTGATCAAACCATTACATGTTTTCCTTTTAGAATTTCATTATGGTACTTAGTACCAGAATGAGCTTCCTTATGTCATCAAAATTGAGTGACATAACGTTGTCATTATGACATGCCATCAGATAAATACTATTAAATCACTCGAAAAAGATAAACGGTTCATTTTTTCGAAAGAATCAGCCATTTTGGAAAATAAAAGTATTCCTATATTTTTTCAATAAAACGCGTCGTTCTCAAGTTATTCCCAATTGTATAAAATTGAATTAGAGGAAAAAATCATGAAATTCAAGAATAATCTGAATGCTGTCCTGAGTTAAATCTCATCGAATATTATTTCTTCTCTGGTCTCTCAACAAGTTACCAACGTTGTCAGAATGTTTATCAACTTTGTCAAGACTAAAATCTCTATGATGAAAAAAGTTTGATGTAGATATATGTAGTCATTTACATAATCATCACCTGTTTGCTTTGTAAATAAATAAAGCGTGAACTTCGTTTATGCCGTGTATGGGATCACAGACTAACGTTTTAGGTTGGACTGGTAAACTGGTTGGAGACACAGAACAACGGGCTTCCGTCTCGGCTACATCCACGGATCCACGGCCTTCTGAAGGTAAGCTGGTAAGAGTAGGCCGTGGCGACTGAAATTAAGAACGTAGCGCTATATTGGCGAGAATCAGAACTACTCTTTTGGCATTTTCAAAGCGCAACGCCTAGACGCCTTCAGCGATTGTGATAGTTCATTCGCAAACGATAGGGGACGTACTGCTTTCTTGAGTTCGCATTGTTTGAAGAGAAAATCGGCAATCTGGCATCGTCTTCTCTAGAGTTCTGTTAGTTCAGGTTAGGTCATTGACAACCCGAATCATATGACTTTGGTTAATGAAGTTAAGATAGTTAGTTAAGTTAGTGAGAAACCAATTTTTATGAGATCGTTTTAGAATATCGAGGAAAATATGAACAAATTATTAGTGTCTATAAACTAATCTTCAGGACGATCGAAGAAGGATATTTTGGTGTGCGAAATATAGCTTTTCAATTGCCGAAATCATCGGACAGAACTAAGTGTTTTGTTAGGAAATATCGTGTTTGTAACATTCTTATTCAAATAAGGTTAGTGCTTGAGTATTTTTTTAATGTATCACCCAGAATATCTAATTATCACATCAATTTCAATCGAAAAATATGAACTTTGAGGTGTTTGTAAAGAAAAATATCAGGCACGTATTCAGCACTATTTTTTTTTCAAATGGCGATATCTCTTTAACAGAGCCGAATTCGGGAAAATGGAAAATGAATAAAAGGTTTCCTTCAGCATCAAGAATCTACAGTTAAAATATATGTACAAGGCAAAGACTCACCCTGTATGTAAGGTTTTTGGAAAAACTACTGACACCAATATTGGTTTCACAAGAAAAAAGTTATAGCAACTTTTCCAAAATGCACACTTGCGAAAAACACCATATAAATCGAACAAAGATATGCTGTTTTCACCTTCCAGCCTCTAGATCAGTTATCTAGCAGCGCTTGTATTTAATCGATATATGTATTTTTTCATTATGAATGAAATTATGATATAAAATCATTATTCGATCAATTGATGAGGAAAGACACAAGTGTATTGGCATTATAATCAAGTGTATACGTAAGATGAGTATACGTAAGATGAATTCGGGGCCTTCTGACACCTTGCATTTATGATTTTGTTGAGTCTTGCAGTTTGAAAAGTCGGATCGATATCAGATTATTCGATTCATTCGAGTTCGGTGATATATGCAGATATTGAAAAATAATTATTTTATTGACTTGTCTGGAATTCTAATATCAGAAATTGGTTGAATTTCCATCAAATGTCGACCTCCGAGGTGGTTCCTGGCCCCCATGCCCCCTTTTAAATTCGAACAAATACATTTCAGCACATGTAGCGCATTTGGTGATATCACTTGCCTCACTTTCAGCCTTGGTTCTTTGTTACAACGGCTCAAATAACGTAGTTCATGAATCATAAAAGTTAAAACTTCGGAGTGAAATGCATTGAAAACATATTGGACGAATCGAGTTCAGCCTGAAGTATGTAATTCATCATCGCAAAATCGATAATAACACTTCCGAGATAAATAACAACGTCTGCACTCAAGACGAATTATGTGCTCATCTCGGAGAAGGCTCACTGCATGGCTGAATTTCATCGATAACCCTTGTCTCTAAAGAATAAAATCCCTGGCAACCTTAGATAGATGGAAGGCCATATGGAAGTTATGTGTAGTCAATTTAAATCTGACAAGCCAATTTCTCCCTCATTTCGTATTCATGAATTGTTATCGAATGGCATTCCGAACCTTAAAAAGGGGCAAGAAATTTCAACTAAGAATTTTCCACGAGATTATATTATATGGGAATGCTGAATAATCGATCGTTCGAAAAGAACATTCTTTGGGAAGACGCGATTGCATGGTTTTATTCGGCATTCCGTTATTCTATTTCGAAGGAATAATGTGGTTCTGCACATGATTTGCACATTTATTTCTTGAATACAAAGAACATCTATTTTTTCAAATTTTATTAGTGGGTATACTGTTTTCTGCACCCGTACTATAATAATACGCTTATATGCCCATAATCCGTTTCATAATGAGATCCATTATGATACAGATTTTTCATAACGATACGGATTTTTAATCAATAGGAGAACCCATTTTTTTCCTAACAAGCGGCCCCCGTTCGCTACGGCAAGGGGCGTGTCGAGGTCGAGAAGGGGAAAAACGGAGCTCCACGGTGAAGTTTTTAGATTTTTTCTGCGATATCGGGAAGTATTTCAAAAAAAATCAATAGGCCGAAATCGCAAAATTTTCGGCGTCAGAGAGAATTCAAATCATCGCGTGTCAACGTTTGATATGTCCGAGGTATGACATAATTTTTTTAGATGCATATTTTTCGAATTTAATCGCCATTCGGGGGCGACAATTCGGTCTAATATCGAAGATTAACGTATATTTTCAACTTTTCAGCTAGATTTCCAGCCTGAGAAATCATTTTTGGAAATGAGACCGAATTGTTAACATTTCAGGTATAACCTTGGAACGAAAAATGAATAAATAATATTTATGGTTCTTCATCATTTATCAGGTGTAGAAAAAATAGTGTATGCAACTCTCATGTAATGAACAGATGACATCAAACGATGGCCGCGAAAGCCTCAACCAATTCCCATGTAATGGTTATTAAAACACTCGTATAAACCAGAGGAAATTCGCCTACGGCCCATTGCAAATCCCGTGAATTAATAAACGTCATTACATGATCGCTGCATAATATACTAATAATTCACTATGATATTTATGGTAATTCCACGAGCTATGACATGTAATTGGAAATTTTGAGGAATGTATTGGGGTTATTAATTTAGAAAATTTTACAGATATTCACAATCATTTGCAAAGCTAACATTTTTTCAGTTAATTTATTTCCTGTGCATTAATTTTCTCTTATTTGGGACGCTTAAACGCTTGATTGTGTCTAAACAAGTATATAGGAGTAATAAAATCGTAGTGATAATGGTTTGGACGCTGCTAGTGGAAATATGATAATATTGTGAATTATTAAAATAAATATCATTAATTAATAATAATAATTAATATTTTCCTTAATATTTATATAATGAGTATTCAAACAGTTCATACCAATTGTTCATGTGAATATTTCCAACCATAAAACGTGATCGTGTTAAGAGATATTTTCCAAATGACTTTCGTAACCTTAGTTGTCTATTCTGACTATTAGCTTGAAAGTAATTTTTCAGGGTAAAAGATCATGCTTTTTGGGATTGAATGTTTTAATAGGATACTATTTTTTATAAAGAAAATAGATTTAATTTTTGTGTAATGAAAAATTTTTTAACAGAATAAAAAAATTCGAATAATAAATTGTGTATATCTTTAAGTTTTCGTGTAGATTAGTAAAGAAGAATTTATTGTAGATGCTTGATTACTAATAGATGCTGAGTCAATTTGACTGATGAACGCAATGAATTTCAGGAGTTCAATATTCAGTTTATCTCGTTTAGATTTTGTTTGATCGATTTGTTTAAAATTCTGATAAGAGACAAGATGACACATAATAAATTTAAAGAATCTCGATACAGTATTTTTATGAGATAAAGATATAAACCAAGAGGGTTGATATCAAGGAAAGCCTCACGAACCCGACGTTTAGGAGATGGAATTAAAATTAATTTTTTTTCCATATAGCTCACTCTTTACTCTTTACGTGTCTACAAGAAAATTAAAATTTTCAGAATAATTCAATATAGCCTGTGGCATATTTGAAAAAAATTATGGATTCTTTATCAGTTTTGAGAGATCAAATCTAATGGATTAAACGATTTAATGCGAGTTTATTCTGCACAATTAACAATAACAATATGACATAAACATTCGTAGTGACAGACTAACTATGTCACAGAGCAAAACGTAATCATCAAAATAAATTAATATTCCAACAAAATCGAACCAAAATGTCTTGAGGAATGTGGATGTTATAAGGAAATAGTTTGAAAATTTGAATTTTAATACCCTTTATCCCGAAAACGAATCTTTAGTGGACTTTTTCGTGAGAATTTTATTCTTGATTTCATCCAACCAATCACCTATATATATATATATATATATATATATATATATATATATATATATATATATATATATATATATATATATATATATATATATATATATATATATATATATATCAAGGCCCTGGACATCAAAGTGCGAGGGATTCTAACCAAGCACGGAATGCACCACCCTCACGCCTCCGTGAACAGGTTATACATACCGAGGAAAGACGGGGGAAGAGGTATGCAGAACATTGAAATTATACACCACAAAACTGTTAGAGATATGAGAGAATACTTTAAATCCAAACACTTACCATTCTACAAAGCTCTATCCAAGGAAGATCAAAACATCACACCGTTAAACCTAGCATCCGAACGTCATCCAGTAGGACCCCCCAACCATGAAGAACTGTCCGAAGTATGGCATAGCAAGGCTCTGCATGGAAGATATCCAACGGCCCTAAAAAAGAAAAACATAGATAGAGAAAGATCGCTCGCATATCTGAAAGCTGGATACCTCTTTCCCGAAACGGAAGGCAGACTAATGGCGATCCAAGACCAAGTAGTCCCCACCAGATCGTACCAAAAAAACATAACTGGGAAAAACATTGCCAGTGACAAATGCCGTAAATGCTCCCGGGCACCAGAAACAATTCAACATGTCACATCGTCTTGCTCCGTCCTTGCTCCCAGAGAGTACACCGATCGACACAACGCTATGGCGAAAGTGTTCCACCAGGCAATCGCCCTAAAATATGGATTAGTACAAACACAAAAAAAAATATGCGAATACTCACCTAGATAAATCCAGGAGAATGATGCTATAAGGTTGTACTGGGACCATCCACTCACAACAGACAGGCCAATTGCGCACAACCGGCCTGACATTGTTATCTTCGAGAAAGGGAAAAACAGGGCCATCATAGTTGACATCACCGTCCCAGCCGACGACAACGCTGAAAAAGCATACACTGAAAAGATAGTGAAGTATCACGACCTGGCTTTCGAGATGAAGGAACTTTACACACTCACCTTCATAGAAATACTTCCACTAGTGATCACCACGAACGGTCTGGTTGAGACACACTTACCGGAGAACACAACCAAACTTGGGCTCGAAGAAAGGTTAATTGAGGACGCGCAGAAGGAGGTGATCCTGTGGACAACTAGGATTGTTAGAAGATTCCTGACAAGCAATTGAGAAATGTCTTGTTCGTTATGAACCGGCATTATCAAAGCCAAACCCTACAAAGGTGGAGACCTAAAAAAAAAAAAATAAAAAAAAAAAAAAATATATATATATATATTCTTTTTTTTTTTTCACCGTCTAGCGGGTTGGTGCATGAGACAACCGGGCTGAGTGTTTCAGCCAAGATTGTTCTCAGGAGCTAGTCAAGAACTTCCTCACTATCCGCGTGGTGCCCAGTATCACCTCTTTCTGGGCTTGACTAATCAAGTAAGTATCTAGTTGTAGCCTCCTTGTATTCTCCAGCATGTGGGCCTCCACCAAGCCGTTCACCGATATTATAAGCGGCAGTATAGACGTCTTCCTGAGGCCATAGATCTCCTTGAGCTCAAATGCGAGATCGTGGTACTTGCTGACCTTCTCTGTGTACGCCCTGGTGATGTTGTCGTCAGCGGGGACCGTCACGTCTATTATTTGTACAGACTTGTCGGTTTTATTGAACAGCACTATGTCTGGGCGATTGTGTGCTATAGCCCTATCCGTGACCAAGGCTGTGTCCCAGTACAGCTTGTAGATGTCATTCTCCAGCACATCACGTGGTTGGTAAGTATATAAGTTGCCTTTACTTTGCAGCAGGAGTTGCCTTTACTTTGCAGCAGGGGTTGCCTTTACTTTGCAGCAGGAAACGGTCGGCTGTATAATTCTTTTCACGCACCCAAAAGACTGCCAGGATCGTACTTAAAGCTTAGAACGATTTCACAGTTATCTTTTCCGGACAATAATGTCGAATTCAGAAACGGACACTGCATCTGAAGGTGGTATATTGGGCCCACCACGAAAAAGAACGAAACGTTCACATTTGTCTATTCAAATCATGTGTATTCCATTCAGAGAATAATATCAAGTTTATATGATTGTGTGAACTATCCTCGATCCGACCCTGGAGCCCTGAAAGCAAGTCTCTACCTGAAGCAAGCCCATCCTTCGTGTGCGCGACTTTGTTTACGTCGTAGTCGCTTATATTTGAACAGAGTATAGCTCGGGATTGAACTTCGGACCTCTGGGTCCTAATTCCAACGCTCTACCACTGAGCCAAGGGCACTCATATATATATATATATATATCAATTTGGACCTTCCAATTTAGGAACACACTCCATACAGAGGACATTTTTTGATTCACTATCACGAATTGTCAGCTCCACAATTCTCAAAACTGTTACAATTCATTAAAATATATCTTTATTTCAGATATCCAATTCCACATCTACAAGAAGGCCGATGGACCCAATCATCGATGCTCTCATATTTGTTTTTGGGTATATTTTAATTTGAAATGTTTTCGTTCATATTTTGGCAAACTATTTGTATTTTATGTATTTTATTTTTTTAAATCTTCTCTGATGTCATTGTTCAGTTAATTTTTTCTCGACAGAATAACTATTCATTTTCAATCCTTTACATGTTTATGATGTGTTAATTGTTTTCTCTATTTCAGTATCGTAATGTGTTCATTACAGTACTAAAAACAGTGCGGTAATGAATTCATTACAGCATCGTTTTCAGTTACATTTTTCGTTTTGTGGTTGTCAGCAATGACTTTCGATCCTTTTAAATTTCAGCAGACGTCAATTTGGAAATGTCAATTTTCCTATTTCCTAACATTCACACCAACTGCCAAGATACAATATGAAAGTCACTAGGACCTATAATTTGAATTTTTTCATTGAATTTCACAAAATTTGAGTGAAATAGAGAAAAAATCGTCTAATACTCGTTGCAGAATGCAATTCCAATACTCATGCGTTCGAAAACTCGCTCCTTCGTCGCTCGTTTTCGAATTTCGCATTCGTATTGGAATAGGAGCCCATTCTGCAACTAGTTTTAGAATATACTATTATATGTATGAATGATAAATATCATGTTCTTATTACTTGCAACCAAAAACAAAAATTCATGAATTTTGGTAGAGTCGTCTTATGAAATTTCCAATTGAAAAATGTAAATTTCACATTTTCGCTGGTATTTCAGCATAACCGTCTTGTACAGATTGCGATTTGAATATCTAAATGAATTCATCTTTTCCCACATACGTGAATATATTTAGTGATATTATCTTCATTTCAAACAAATTTGTAGTTTTCTGTAAAACCATGAAGACGCCTTTTTTTTTTGATACCTTATAAGAAAGGTTGAATAACTCTTCATGGAAAAATCTAGGTTTTGTACAAACTAAGATGTTATCCCTTTGGGCGTTCATGTTTGTAAGAAAATGGTAATTTTTCTAATAATTACGAATCTTTACAAGGGGGTTATGGTGATATACTAGAGGAAATGTAAATTCCACATCATTGATATGGGGGATTTCACAAGATGATTTTGTCAAAGTCACAAAACATACAAAAAATTTAAGTTTACCTCTACAATTATTGTAATGTCACAGGAAATCGCAGATTATTACTGGATAAAAGCTGTGAAATCAAATGCAAATTGTTAAGATTCTGTGGAATGCGTTTTATAACTGTAATTTCACCTAATTTCCACAACATGAAATTTCTGTGAACTTTCGAAATTCGTTGTGATATTACATATCGGAGTACAGGGTGTCCCAAATTCGATGATCACTGAGGGCATCTCGAGAACCATAAGGGTTAGAGAAAAAATGTTTGAGGACTCCCGATCTCTTTTTTCAAAATAATCAATTGCCATCAAACAGATCCGAGATATCTGAAATGGTTCTCGAGTTACAGGGCGTTTCTTGAAAATTGCTGTTTCAAATATTTCGCTATATTTCGTTTTCTGTTGAAGATATCACAAAAATTCCAGGAAGTTTTCTTTTGTGTTTTCTATTTCCTTTACGCTGCTTTCATCTGATCCGAAAAATTATTCGTCGTTCAAGTGCTATAAAGAAAAGTTTGTGCCTTTTGAATAATATATTTCATTAATGCTTCTTAGCCGCAGATTCATCGAGTATCATCATGTAACCGGTTTTTAGAAAATCTTATCCGTTTCAAAGATATCGAGTTTTTCGTCTTCACTTGAATTGGGACGTATGAAAAGATTTTTCTTTTATTCGGGGATATTTTATTTTCGATTCTTGGAAAAACTAACATTAATCGAATAAAAACATTAATACAAATGAACTCTAAGAAAAAAATTACAATAAATTATTCACCACACACTTGACAAATTTGATTTTGAATTTCATAAATGGAATATATTCATTCACAAATGAAGTTTTCAGGAAATATCGTATTCTTCTATGATATCTCTTTCATTCAAGAAGATCAGTTCATTCAAAAAACAAACTAGACAAAAAAATAAAATAAAAAAATATCTCCAAATAAAAGAAAAATCTTTATATACAGGTTGTCCCAATTCAAGTGGAGACGATAAAATCAATATCTTTGAAACGTATCAGATTTTCGGAAAACCGGTTACACATACTCGGTGAACCTGCGGCTAAGAAGCAATGATGAAAAATATAGGGTGACCCATTTAAAAACACAAACTTCTCTCCAGCACTTGAACGGCGAATAATTTTTCGGATCAGATGGAAGCAGAAAACTTTTTGGAACTTTCGTGATATCTTCAACAGAAAACGAGATATAGGGCGGGTTTCACAAAGCTTTAATCGCAGGATTAACAGCTTAATCATCCGATTTGATTGTGGAACCGAGAATTTGACGGTGCCATCAAGAATTTGACGGTGCGATCAAGGATTTGACGGTGCCATCAAAAATTCTACAATCAACGCGCTTTGACGGTCGATTAAGGAGAAAATGCGTTTCACAAAACATTTTTGGCATCTGATTAACGAATAAACCCCGTCTGTGCTCATAATCAAATTGATTCGACGAAATTGAACAATCAAACTAGTTGACGGCCGTTAAAATTAAAAATGTTGTGACCACGAGGATGGAATACACAAATCTTCAAGAAAACATCCCAAACAGACTCTTTTGAAAATGTTAAATTCTAATTAAATAATATTACACTATAAAATGTATATATTAGAAATTATATAAAAAAAAAAAAAAATTAACAGGCTGAAGGACCCTTGGTCGATGGCCATTTGTATTGCTACAATAAAACACAGTTACTACTAAAAATGTTGAGCGATATAAAATCATCCTCCTCAGAGGAAGAAAATAATGCTCTAATTCGTAGGAATCGTATATATATACAGGGTGAGTCTTTGACTTGTACATATATTTTAACTGTAGATTCCTCTCATCAAACGAAACACTTTTTTCCCATACCATTTTTCAAAATTCGGTTTCGTTTGAAAGATACAGGGTGTCAAAAATCCATGAAATAAACACTATTCTTTCCATATATTCGAAACCGATAATCCGAATGAACTGAATTTTGGTTGATTGTTTACTCTATTCATGGTGCATATTCCTCAATTGAAACTTATTCCATATTCCTTCTAGTATAAGAGTTACAGCCTACTCGTCTCATGAATTCATGCAAAAATACTATAAAATCACTCGAAAAAGATAAACGGTTCATATTTTCGAAAGAATCAACCATTTTAGAAAATAAAAGTATTCTTATATTTTTTCAATAAAACCCCAGGCAACACAGACTTCTCCGCGATATCTCTGAGAGGTTACAATGCGAATTTTATAGGAACTCCTACCGCGAGATCCCAGAGATCTCTATGTGATGTTACTAAGCGAATTTCCCACTGATGTGCCCATGCGATATCTTGGAGACCTCGCCATGCGATATCCTTGGGATCACTCCATGCGATAACTGGGAGAGGAGAGCGCACTATGAGATTGACAAGGTCAATCTGTTCACGCAGGCGCTATTTGTCTTTGAAATCGAACTTGTACAAACACTATAAACAGCGAGTCCGTGTTTACCAAGACGGCAAGGCATCGAGAGGGATTTTGTGGATAGATTAGTTAGTTGTGTTCATCGGTGTTACTGTGCTGTTCGAGATTCGTTATTGTGTGAAATTTCGATGAGGATATTTGTGCTCCAAGTAAGTGTTATTTTCATTATATTCTGGAGTTTTCTCACCTATTAGGACATATTCCGAAACCATTTTACCGCCATTTATGTTATCCGAGTAATCCAACCACCAATAACGGAATTGATTAATTTACATTAAACGATTTTCTACTTGGTATATTGGTGATCAGAATAATTATTTCTATCAAGAATATGGATTAGTGTAATAATTTCACAACAGATTTTACAAACATGGTTGGTAGAGTCGAATATTTTCAAAATTCAAGCTAATAAATTATTGATAATTCTTAATAGGCATGGTTTACAAGTTCCTGTGGAGACCATTATTGCAATTCCAATAGTAATAAAACAAAACACTTCCATGAGAATTCTGATGGTTCGACTCTTTCACGGAACTGTTCGGAATTACATATATCTCGTTTTGTTTCAAGCTGATATATGAATACAGAATGGGCATTGAAATGTTGTTGTTGAATTCCTTTTTGTTCAATTTATGCTCCAAAAGAACTTTACACAATGTTTATTCACGTTTTGATTAATGTATGAACCACTGACCTTACAAAAGTGTTACCACTTATACCGATTTTCTTCTCAATCTACCGATCTAACGAAAAAGCACATAAATCTACCGAAATTTGATGGAGTAAATGTATGTTCTGATATTCTAGGAAATCATGACTCTTACGATATTATTTTGAAGATTTCCTAAACATACCATAATTTGATACATTAGTTGAGTTATACGTTTACAAATCTATATTTCTTGTAACGTGATTATTTCGCTCCCTGAATCAAAACAGCATTTTCGCTGTTGGATAGTTTACATCCTTTGCGGCGTTGCCGGTTGATTCATGGCTTGTGGTGGAGACGGCTGTGGTATTGTGTGCGGTCATAGAAGTAGGAAGGGATTGTTTGACAATTGGCTGCTCTGTGAAAGCGAGGTAACCTCTTTTTGAAGAATTTTCAAAAAAATTGTGGAAGATTGAAAAGCTGAATTGAATGTAAATTATTGGTCTGGAAGTTTTATCTGGAATCATCCTCGTTGTAGGCGATTATAATTTCAATTTGGTTAATTCCCTGGATAATATAGAGAATATTGGTTTTAATACGAGGGTACGTTTGTTATAACGGATTATTATATTCCCGGAATCTTTATAGAGGTATGATGTGAGCTTATGTATGAGACCATTGTCTAACAGTCTTTTTATTAGGAGTTGTATACGAATATTTGTTGTTGGAGATATAGAATTTGGAAAGGAGATCATTTTCACCCTCGACCAATATCATAAGAGGTATGAACTTTCTTTGCATTTTGTGAACAATGCCTTATGGTGTTTTATTAGGGTCCAAGTATCGGGCATACTAGTGTCGAGTATCCAAGTGACTGCCATCCAAGTATCGGATATACAAGTATCTGGCATCCTAGTATCGTCTATCCAAGTATCTGGCATCCTAGTATCGTCTATCCAAGTATCGGATATACAAGTATCTGGCATCCAAGGGCCTGGCATATGAGTGCTTAGCATCCACGTTATAAGTACTATCGACGTCTCTACTTCAGGAGATTCAGTGGTTGAGGTAACCGGTGCTTTTGCACTGGCTTTAGTTTATGATATACAGGGTGAGTCTTTGACTTGTACATATATTTTAACTGTAGATTCTTGAGGCAAAAGGAAACCTTTTTTTCATTTTCCATTTTTCCGAATTCGGCTCTGTTAAAGAGATATAGCCATTTGAAAAAAAAAGTTGAGCTTAATGCGTGCCTGGATCAATTATCTGCAAACACTTCAAAGTTCATATTTTTTGATTGAAATTGATGTGATTATTAGATATTCTGGGTGATACATATGAAAAATACTCAAGCACCAACCTTATTTGAATAAGAATGTTATAAACACGATATTTCCTAACAAAACACTTAGTTCTGTCCGATCATTTCGGCTGTATGAAAAGCTATATTTCTCACACCAAAATAAGTTCCTTCTTCGATTGTCCTGAAGATTAGTTTATAGACACTAATAATTTGTTCATATTTCCTCGATATTCTAAAACGATCTCATAAAAATTGGTTTCTCACTAACCTATCCCAACTCCATTAACCAAAGTCATATGTTTCGGTGTCAATGACCTAACTATACCCATCCTCTGTGATATTCAACACAGAACATATTCAATTCACCCAGAGAACTCTAGAGAAGACGATGCCAGATTGCCGATTTTCTCTTCAAACAATGCGAACTCAAGAACGCGCTACGTTCCCTTCAGATGGCCGTGGAATCCACGGCGTGGATGAAGCCGTGACGCAAGACCGTTGTTCTGTGCTCCAACCAGTCCAACCTAAAACTTTAGTCAGTGATCCCATAGACGAAGTTCACTCTTTATTTATTTACAGAGAATGAAGCAAACAGGCGAATATAAAACAAATATTCTAAGCAAACAGGTGATGATTATGTAAATGACTTTCAGTGAATTGATGTGATAGTGTCGTTCTGGTGTCGAGTTATATTGTTTCGATAGATATTTTGCTGAAGGACCGGTAACAATGAATTTTAAATAGAAACTGCCTATTAGTGCCTATAAAATAATTTCATGCTTCTTAGAATTCAATTTTATGTCCCACGAATGTAGAATTTTATTATTACATTGATGTTTTAGGTATCGGGTGCAGTAATCACATATAATTCAGATCAATCTCTTTATTGTATCGATCCTAGCTTTCGGTCATCATTGTGACCATCTTCAGGGAGAACAATTCGAGATGTTAAAAAGTATTTAATATTCAGTATTCCTGGGAATGGAGCGGCAATATCAAACATGTATAATTAAATTTAATTTAATTATACATGTTTGATATTGCCGCTCCATTCCCAGGAATACTGAATATTAAATACTTTTTAACATCTCGAATTGTTCTCCCTGAAGATGGTCACAATGATGACCGAAAGCTAGGATCGATACAATAAAGAGATTGATCTGAATTATATGTGATTACTGCACCCGATACCTAAAACATCAATTTGAGTTTCGTAATCGATATTATACTACTTGATTTATTATTACATATCTCTACATCAAACGTTTTTTCATCATAGAGATTTTAGTCTTGACAAAGTTGATAAACATCCTGACAACGTTGGTAACTTGTTGAGAGACCAGAGAAAAAAATTATTTTCGATGAGATTTAACACAGGACTGCACTCAGAGAATTCTTGAAATTCATGATTTTTTCCTCTAATTCAATCTTATACAATTAGGAATAACTTGAGAACGACGCGTTTTATTGAAAAAATATAAGAATACTTTTGTTTTCTAAAATAATCAATTCTTTCGAAAACGTGAACCGTTCATCTTTTTTAAGTGGTTTCATAGTATTTTTGCGTGAATTTATAAGTCGACTATACTGTAACTTTTTTACCAGGAGAAATATGAAATAAGTTTCAATTGAGGAATATGCACCATGAATAGAGTAGACTATTAACCAAAATTCAGTTCATTCGAAATATCGGTTCCGCATATATGGAAAGAATAGTGTTAATTTCATGGATTTTTGACACCCTGTATCTTCCAAACGGAACCGAATTTTGAAAAATGGTATGGGAAAAAAGTGTTTCTTTTGATGGGAGGAATCTATAGTTAAAATATATGTACAAGTCAAAGACTCACCCTGTATTATTGTACAAAGTGAATAACTGATAGCGGAGGAGACCTTTCAATCACCGCTGGCTCCTTTCATTCATGTTTAACTTTTATCACTCATAATTGAGTTTATTATAGTGGCAGATTGCCTAATTAACATTTTTTTCACCTTTGTAACAGTTCATTTGATACTGGACTGCGATTTTTCGATACTGTTCATAATTACTATAGGCGTAAGTGTAAACATTTGTGAACTGAGGGGGATACTAACTGGCCAGTTATTACAACCACGGTACTTGAATTTCCTTTTTCAATTTATAACTTTATTTAGTGAGATTTAATCGAATTCAGCAATTTTGTGGAGTTTTGTTTCGCTGAATATACCTATCAACTACTGCAAATCTAATTTTACTTTTTCATTATTATTGTTCAATTAGTTTAATTTTAAATAAAGGGGTTGACATTGAGTATCAGTTGTCTTATTGCTATTCTGGTAGGGGAGTACGCAATTTTGTGGACAGGCAAATTCTCTACCTGGCGCCCATTTATAAACTTACATTTTTTTTAACTCACTCCCATCTTCACTGAGTTTAGCCGCGAGCCTGATTTGCCAAGTGACCAGGCTTACTCAAGTCGACACGTCACATTTGGCGCCCAACGTGGGGCCCCTAGAGTCAATACTATCTGACTTGCAGTGGTTGATCGGTTTTGTCTTTGTGATTTATTTAGAGATTCTTATTTTTCTTCTTCTCTCTGTCGATTTCTTTTTGCGCTGCGTTAACTATCCCTTATTTTTGAGGTTAGGGCCGGAATATCAATTTGACTGCGGTTGTTCTTGAATTTTTTTTAGTATGGAGGGTCGAATAGACGTAAATCGCCTTGATAAGGAGGAGCTAGAATATGAATTAGCTTTTCGAGGTGTAACTAATTTGAAGACTGTTGATGAAATGAGAAAGAGTCTCAGAGGGTATTTGAGGTTAGAAAAATGCGGAATTGCAACCAAATACCCACCGTATCCATATAAATTTGCCGATGATTCTAGGGTTGTAGAGGATTCGATTGCACTTTTGCAGCGGGACATTCCAGATTTTGCTGGTGATGAGAAGAGTTCTTCTTTTCTGAAAATGTCCACTCGGTTGGTGCATACGTTTATGAGGATTGAAAGATCTCAGGCGCTTTCAGAGGCGGAACAAGTTCTTAGGTCGGGATATTTGGCGCAGATAATTGGTTTACAATCGGAATTAAGGTCACGAGCACGGAAATACCATAGGTCTTTGCAACAAATTCAGTCACCACTTGAATTAAGCGTTTTGATGGCTTCAGCGGGTATCTCGGATTCCTCGGACTCTGAGTCAGATAATGACGGAGCTAGTGGTATAGTTCATCAGTCGACTCCCACCGCTTCGCCTTACCAGAGTAGTAGTCCTTCGGTGGCCGTGGCCAAGTGGAATATTACCAAATTCGATGGTGATAGTTCGCGATGCTCTCTGAGTTCTTTTCTCGAAAACGTCGAGGAATTGTGTATTTCGCGAAACGTTAAAAAGGAACAGCTTTTCTTATCCGCCAGTGATCTTTTTGGGGGAAAAGCTCTGATTTGGTTCAGATCTATTAGGTCCACAGTTTCAACGTGGTCACAGTTGGTTGATGAATTGAGGAAACAATTCCTTCCTCCCAATTATAATGAGAAACTCTTCGAGGAAATTAAGCATACAACTCAGGGCCCTGATGAGAGTATAGGTTTGTACCTTGCCATGATGGACAATATGTTCAATCGCCTTACCATTCCAGTCAGGGAGGATGCTCGTTTGAGAGTCCTATTGCGTAACATCTCACCCTTTTATCAGAGTCAATTGGGCTTGACTAACATCACCTCAATAGCTCAGCTTTTAGATATCGGACGACAACTTGAGGCTCGTAAAGAATCCATTGAGTCTTACGTACCCCCTCCCCGAAATAGGAGCTCTTTAATGGAGCCGGATCTAGCATATGTTTATGCTGAACAACCTTCCACCTCTTCTACTCAGGTGAGTGCAGTCTTGACCTGCTGGAAGTGTAGGCAACCCGGCCATGTTGCTAGGGAATGCAGGGTGGAGAAGAAGAAGTGTTTTAAGTGTGGTCGACCCGATTGCACGGTTCGTACATGTCCTAAATGTAAGTCGTCGGAAAACTAATAGGGAAAGCCTCTAATGGCAGTATGTGTGTCTTTCCCAACCAGTCTGCCAAGTATCGTTTGCCGTTGGAACAGAAAATTATTCTGGATTATGTGCTTGCGCATGCGCAAGGTGACGAACGGCCGTATTTGTCTGTGTCAGTTTTGGACGTGAATTTATTGGGTTTACTGGATTCGGGTGCTTCGAGCACGATTATAGGAGGTCCTGGTTGGAGGATGTTGAAGAATTTAAATATTAACCCTAATTTTAATGATGTCGTTTCCTGTAGGGTGGCTAATGGGCAGAGGTGTTCAAGCATTGGTTCGGTGGATCTACCGATGAAACTCGAGAATAGGGTTAAGGTAGTTTCAGCGTTGATCGTTCCAGATTTGCCGCACACTTTGATTCTGGGCATCGATTTCTGGAGGAGGTTTGGGATTGTTCCTGATCTTCGGGGTGGAACATGGGTATTTCAACGCGATGCTGATCTCTCGGTGGATGCGATTGCGTCAGAGGAACATCTTACATCTGCGCAGTCTGGGGTTTTGGATAGAGTTGTGCGGGAGGCTTTTGAGAACATGGGTGACGAGTTGGGGTGTACAAGCTTGGTTGAACATGAAATAAAAACATCCTGCAGTCCAATCAAGCAAAGATATTACCCTGTAAGTCCTGTGATACAGGGTCACATTAATGCCGAGCTAGATAAGTTGCTCGAGCAAGGTATTGTCGCACCATCGACCAGCCCCTGGTCTTCTCCTATCCTTCTGGTGAAGAAGAAGGACGGTTCGTACCGGTTTTGCGTTGATTACCGGAAGCTAAATGCGGTCACGGAAAAAGATGCGTATCCCATCCCGTATATTTCTTCAACCTTAGACCGCCCTCGTAACGCGAAATTTTTGTCGTCAATGGACATCAAGTCGGCATATTTCCAAGTGCCTTTGGAAGAGTCCTCTCGACCTCTTACCGCCTTTACAGTGCCCAATCGAGGTCTGTTCGAATTCTGCCGCTTGCCTATGGGATTGTCGAATAGTCCGGCCACCTTTCAACGTTTGGTTGACAGAGTTCTTGGTCCTGATTTGGAACCGTATGTGTTCGTCTATTTGGACGATATCATTATCATCACTGATAATTTTGAGAAACATGTAGAGGTATTAGAGGAGGTCTTTAAACGCCTTAAGGCCGCTAATTTAACGGTTTCTAAAAAGAAATGCCATTTTTGTCGACCTGAACTGCTATATCTGGGTTATGTGGTGGATTCAAAAGGTTTGAGAATGGATCCAGCGAAGGTTCAGGCCATTGTGAACATACCGGTCCCCTCTTGTGTCTCGGAGGTTCGGCGTGTGCTGGGATTAGCTTCATGGTACCGAAGATTCGTACCAAATTTTGCGGATTTGACTGCTCCATTGACAGAACTGCTCAAGAAGAACCGGTCTTTTCAATGGAGTCCCCAATGTGATGAGGCCTTGATCAAATTGAAGGAATATTTGATTAGTGCCCCTGTTTTGTCTTGTCCTGATTTTTCCAGGCCGTTCATTATACAGTGTGATGCTTCTGGTTATGGTGTTGGTGCTGTTCTGACTCAGCAACTAGAGGATGGGGAAAAGGTGATATGCTATCTTTCCAGGTCTTTGACCCGGTTAGAGCGCAATTATACCACCACAGAACGTGAATGTCTGGCTGTCCTGTGGGCTATAGAGAAGCTGCGACCTTATATCGAGGGTTCGCATTTTTCGGTCATCACTGATCACGCCAGTTTAATTTGGTTAGATAGATTGAAGACTCCTTCTGGACGACTCGCCCGTTGGGCCATCCGACTCCAACAGTACGACTTCACGATTATTCATCGTAAAGGACGAGAGAATGTAGTGCCTGATGCTTTGTCTAGGGCTGTACCCATCATTGACACCATTCGCTCTTCGCAGTGTGACTCTTCGGATCATTGGTATGGGAAACTGTTGAATGGGGTGACTGAGGCCCCGCATCGCTTTCCTTCATGGCAGATTGATCAGGGAAAGCTTTTCAAGAATGTTACTCCGCGTATTCCCGAATTGGCATCTCCTTCCGATTATTGGAGAGAAGTTGTCCCCCGCCCCCAACGAAGAGCTCTGATAAGGAGCGTCCATGAATCTCTTCTCCACGTCGGTGTGTATAAGACCTATAATAAGTTGGCAGAGCGTTATTATTGGCCCAAAATGAAATACGACGTAGCCTCATTCATCCGTCGATGTACCACCTGTCATGCCATCAAACCTGAGCAAAGAAAACCTCCTGGTTTCATGCTGTCCAAACAGGTCTCAATTTCTCGACCTTTCGAGCTCATGTCTGCTGATTTAGTTGGTCCTTTGCCCCGGTCTCGCTCAGGGAACCAATATATTTTTGTTGCCGCTGATTGTTTCAGCAAGTTTCCTTTGCTTTTTCCTCTACGCACCGCCACGGCCTCGGCTATTATAAAGGTTTTGGATGCACATGTTTTTCCGGTTTTTGGATGTCCCAATTCTATCATTGTGGATAATGGTGTTCAGTTTCGCTCTAAAGAATTTGTTAAATTCTTAAAATTTAATAATGTTGATATTCAGTATACCGCCCTATATCATCCCCAGGCCAATCCGTTCGAGAGAATTAATAGGGTTATCAAAACCATGTTGAGGTCATATCTCTCGGAAGATCAGAGAGGCTGGGATAAACACTTGAACCAGGTTGGGTTAGCTATTCGTTCCTCAAAACATGAAGTAACCGGTCACTCCCCAAATTTTATTGTTTTTGGGAGGGAAGTTTCGTTAAAGGGTGAAAACACCTGCCCTGATCAAATTCATTTCGACAGATCGGCCTTGACTAAAGAGCGGGAACAGGCCTTCGCGAAGATGCATGCTGATGTCAAGATTAAGCTAGCGAGAGCATACGAGGCCAATAGTCGATCTTACAATCTTCGACGTCGAGACGTCCAATACACAGTTAATCAGTTGGTATGGAGAAGGAATCAGGTACTTTCGGACGCAGCTAAATATTTTACCGCTAAGCTGGCCCCTAAATATGTTGGACCTTTCTTGGTTTCTAAGCGGGTATCCCCTTGGACATATGAATTACAGGGTGAGGACGGTAAATATCGGGGTGTTTGGCATGTAAAGGACCTGAAGGCTCATCCACCGGATGAATCTGAACACTCGGCGGATTGACTTGGGTGAGACCTTTGTTGTGTTAGTGGGTTAGAGGATAGCTGACCCTTGCCGAGAGCATAAATGTACTAGGGTGGTCACTACCCCTATCCAGTGGTTGACATACTTGAACATCTTTTGTTATCGTCAGGTCCACGACAGCAACATGCTGTATTTTACAATTCTGTTCCGATTTTGGTTAGTTTGGACTTTGGGAGTTATTTTAAGTGTGACATTCGACTGTTTAGTTTCTCGGATTTGACGTTTTTGGTACCGTAGTCGTTGGTGATTTGACTGGAGTTTTAGTCGTTTGTTTATACCGATTTTGACGTTTTGTTTATATCGAAGTTGACATCGTCCTGGACGTGGTCGGATGATGGGGTCCTTTTAAAACTTTGGACTCTAACTATAAGTTTCCATGCCTGCATCTTGTTGTCCTCGTCTCGGACGCAAAGTGATTCACTTTTTTTAGTTTTGCCAAAAGAAAATGTATTAACGCAGGAACGTTATACATTAACGTTATGTTTTTTTCTTTAGTTGAGACGGTTTGTTTTATTGTAGAGTCATTGGGCATGTTTCGGGCTCCGGTTGAGCGATGATTTTGTTCCTAAGGGTCTGGTCCTCGCTCCTCTTCCACTTCAGTGGAAGTGGCCTTCAGTAATCGGTAGCCCTTTTACTTTCTATTTGAGGTTTGGTAGGTGATTGAGAGTCAATCGAGCGACGGTGCATTGCTATCTTTTCTTTTCTTTCTTCTCTTGCCTTCGCTTCTGTCTTCTCTCTAATTTTTATGATGTTGTCGAGTAAACGAGGATTGGCCAAGCACTATTGCCTTTCGCAATGCTCGACGGGTGTGCGAACAGCTAGCCGCCCCAAATGTTTTTTTTTTTTCTCTCCGGATTTTGAGTGGATAGAAGATTGTGTGGAGTCTCCTTGGAGAGGAAGGGGAGAGGGAAAGAGAAAAATTTGACCCTTCTGGTAAAATTTTTTTTAAAGTAGGGGGGGAATTGTAACGTGATTATTTCGCTCCCTGAATCAAAACAGCATTTTCGCTGTTGGATAGTTTACATCCTTTGCGGCGTTGCCGGTTGATTCATGGCTTGTGGTGGAGACGGCTGTGGTATTGTGTGCGGTCATAGAAGTAGGAAGGGATTGTTTGACAATTGGCTGCTCTGTGAAAGCGAGGTAACCTCTTTTTGAAGAATTTTCAAAAAAATTGTGGAAGATTGAAAAGCTGAATTGAATGTAAATTATTGGTCTGGAAGTTTTATCTGGAATCATCCTCGTTGTAGGCGATTATAATTTCAATTTGGTTAATTCCCTGGATAATATAGAGAATATTGGTTTTAATCCGAGGGTACGTTTGTTATAACGGATTATTATATTCCCGGAATCTTTATAGAGGTATGATGTGAGCTTATGTATGAGACCATTGTCTAACAGTCTTTTTATTAGGAGTTGTATACGAATATTTGTTGTTGGAGATATAGAATTTGGAAAGGAGATCATTTTCACCCTCGACCAATATCATAAGAGGTATGAACTTTCTTTGCATTTTGTGAACAATGCCTTATGGTGTTTTATTAGGGTCCAAGTATCGGGCATACTAGTGTCGAGTATCCAAGTGACTGCCATCCAAGTATCGGATATACAAGTATCTGGCATCCTAGTATCGTCTATCCAAGTATCTGGCATCCTAGTATCGTCTATCCAAGTATCGGATATACAAGTATCTGGCATCCAAGGGCCTGGCATATGAGTGCTTAGCATCCACGTTATAAGTACTATCGACGTCTCTACTTCAGGAGATTTAGTGGTTGAGGTAACCGGTGCTTTTGCACTGGCTTTAGTTTATGATATATTATTGTACAAAGTGAATAACTGATAGCGGAGGAGACCTTTCAATCACCGCTGGCTCCTTTCATTCATGTTTAACTTTTATCACTCATAATTGAGTTTATTATAGTGGCAGATTGCCTAATTAACATTTTTTTCACCTTTGTACCAGTTCATTTGATACTGGACTGCGATTTTTCGATACTGTTCATAATTACTATAGGCGTAAGTGTAAACATTTGTGAACTGAGGGGGATACTAACTGGCCAGTTATTACAACCACGGTACTCGAATTTCCTTTTTCAATTTATAACTTTATTTAGTGAGATTTAATCGAATTCAGCAATTTTGTGGAGTTTTGTTTCGCTGAATATACCTATCAACTACTGCAAATCTAATTTTACTTTTTCATTAATATTGTTCAATTAGTTTAATTTTAAATAAAGGGGTTGACATTGAGTATCAGTTGTCTTATTGCTATTCTGGTAGGGGAGTGCGCAATTTTGTGGACAGGCAAATTCTCTACCTGGCGCCCATTCATAAACTTACATTTTTTTTTAACTCACTCCCATCTTCACTGAGTTTAGCCGCGAGCCTGATTTGCCAAGTGACCAGGCTTACTCAAGTCGACACGTCACATTCTTCAAGCAATTTGATGTTCATGCGTTTATTTTCAGCATATTTGCTGTTTTCAATAGGTGTTAATTTTTTGAATACCTATTCATTTTGTTAGAATACTCATTTGTTGTTCGAAAGTTTAGATTTTCGAACAATTTTGTAAATAAACATCCATTTTCAATTTTGCTTCATTCGTAAAATAACCTTCTTGTCCAATTCTCGGATAAATGGTATTTCAACTTGAATAACACAAGAAATGTGTGAAAAGGTATTTTTTTCCAAAAATCTACCGAAATCTACCGATTTTTTTCGAAATTGTAGGTACGGAGGGTGGCAACACTACATACGTGGAGGACAACAGAGGAGTCTTTTCTCAAGATTGGCTGGGACATTGTACCCAGAGGAAGAAAGAAATATAATGTTTTGAAAATTTTTTGTTGATAATAAAGATTGGAGGAGTTATTCGCTTGTTTTAGTTTACCTTCTGTTGCAGCCGAAAATAATAAATAACTTTCAGCACTGTTTGTCGTGTAATTCAATTCAATAATATAGCTGATATACAGATTCTCATCATAGGAATCGGACTAATCTGACTTAGTTTTTGATGTTTCATTCACATTTCGCAATGCGACTTGTATTTACCTGTGCAAAGCGGCATGTGTAGAAACTTCTTATACATCTCACAATACGACCCGTATAGGAACTTCTTATACCTCTCGCAATGTGAACTGTTCGAGAATATCTTATACATCTCGCAATGCGGAGGTTAATAAGAAGTTCTCAAAGTCCTCGCCGCGGGAGGTGTATGCGAACTCTCAGTGTGGCTTGTTTGAGAATATCCACGTAGGATATCGTCAAGAGCTCTCTGGGAACTCTTTTGTGGCGGACATTTGGAGGAGATATAGAGCTCCCAGCGACCTCCCAAAGAAGTCACAAAAGGCGTCACAATTTCCTAAAAAGAAGTCGCAGGGATTTCTCTGGGATATCTTTGTGTTGCCTGGGACGCGTCGTTTTCGAGTTATTCCTAATTGTATACGAACAAATTCGAGGAAAAAATCATGAATTTCATAAAAAAACTGAATGCAACCCTGAATTGAATATCATCGAATATTATGTATTCTCTGATCTTAACAAATTAACAACGTTGTCAATGTTTATCAACTTCGTCAAGACTAAAATCTACATGATGGAAAAACGTTCGATGTAATAATTGAATTCTGAGAAGCATGAAATGAAATTACACAGTCTATAAGCACAGTTTCTATTGAAAATTTATTGTTACCGGTCTTTCAGGAAAATATCTATCTCAACAATATTATCCTCTTGGAGATTTCAATCGACACTACACGGTCTACACATCACAATCATCACCTGTTTGCTTTATTATCGGCAAGTAAATTTAGATAGATAATTAAGGTTATCCCGTTTAAGCGTCTTTCATTATCATAGACTGGCCTGCGGTTCGAGACACAGAAACAGAACAACCACAACACAACGGCCTGTCCCGCCTGTCTGCCTTGCGTGCCGGCTATATCGTAGCGCTATATCGGCAAGAATCAGAACTCGTTTGGCATCTCCAAAGAGCCACGCCTAGCTAGACGCCTTTAGCCGTTAGCGATTGTGATAGTTCATCCGCTAACGATAGGGGACGTACTGCTTTCTTGAGTTCGCATTGTTTGAAGAGAAAATCGGCAATCTGGCACCGTCTTCTCTAGAGTTCTGTGCTTAGACAGGTTCTGTGCACGGCCTTCTAAAGATTTTAGTCTTTAGATGGCCGTGTTCTGTGGAATATCATATCACAGAAGATGAGTTAGGACTTAGGTTAGGTCATTGACCTCGAATCATCTGACTTAGGTTGATGGAGTTAGAATAGGTTGGTGAGAAACCAATTTTCATGAGATCGTTCCAAAATATCGAGGAAAATATTAACCAATTATTAGTGTTTATAAACTAATCTTCAGGAAAATCGAAGAAGGAACTTATTTTGGTGGGAGAAATATGGCTTTTCAATTGCAGAAATAATCGGACAGTGTTTTTGTTAGGAAATATCGTTTTTGTTACATTCTTATTCGAATAAGGTTAGTGCTTGAGTATTTTCTAATTGTATCACCCAGAACATCTAATCACCTCAATTTCAATCGAAAAATATGAACTTTGAAGTGTTTCCAGAGAATGTATCCAGGCACGGACTCAGCCGAATTTTTTTTTTCAAATGGCTATATCTTTTTAACAGAGCCGAATTCGGAAAAATGGAAAATGAAAAAAAGGTTTCCTTTGGCCTCAAGAATCTACAGTTAAAATATATGTACAAGTCAAAGACTCACCCTGTATATAGGACAATCAGAGACAGAAACGATCCTTTTCCAAATTATAATGAACGTGATTTCAAAAACCGTTTCCGATTCAACAAGAGTACTGTAATGGAATCAGTGCATGAAACAGAAAGCGAAATTGAAGCACACACAAGAAGAAATGAATCCATTGATGCAAGATTACAAATATTGGTGGCTTTGAGGTTTTTTGCAACAGGAGGTTTTCAAATGACGATAGGCAATCACGTCAATATTTCTAAATCGACTGTATGCAGGATAGTGCAAGAAACGAATTCCTATCCTCGGAGGTATAGTTCTTGCCTCTCAGAGTTTTTTTCTGGTGTTCCATGATGTATCTAAATACTTTATATTGAAATAATGGGGTATTCGAAAAAAAATCAACGAACTGTACCATGTTGAATCCACGTAAACAAAAATCTAACCTTATTCTTGGATTCTTAGCGCTTGTCTGTGTTCACCGTTAAAATTTAATCGCGTGATTAACGAGAACAGATTTGCAGCCGTTTTCCTAAGTAAATGCAACGTTGTCGGATTGTTTTCCACCGTCAACTGACGGAGTCGTTAAATTGTGGGATCAAGTTTTGTGAAACCCGATTGTAGTTTATCGGATTGTCAAATTTGACGGAGGAATCTGTTGAACGTGCAATCAACGCATCTTTGTGAAACCCGCCCATAGGGAAATAATTGAAACAGCAATTTTTCAGAAACGCCCTGTAACTCGAGAACCAATTCAGACATGTCGGATCTGTTTGCTGGCAATCGATTATTTTGAAAAAAGAGATCTTATGGTTCTCGTGATGCTCTCAGTGATCATCGAATTTAATGTACCCCTGTACAGTCAAAACACAATGATTTGGTGAACCAATTGAAGGGTGGATAATAAATTTACAGACTCGAATATAAAATAACAATCTGAATATAATTTCACCATGATTCCAACTGGCCTAAAATAACTTATGATCATTCCTTACATTATTATTATACAGGACGTGGTTCCACGTCACGTCAGAATAGTCTGTATTCACCTTTACTCTTTCTCATCTATCCGTTTTCATGTGTAAGCTGTGAATGAACAATTTTTTCCTTATAATTGAAAATCCCCGATACAACGGCGAAAAGTCGAAGTTTAAAGTATTACATTTTTTCATTTGAACATGCGGTATTACGAGATTTTGCCTTCTGAAATAACTGGCGATTCGAAAGAGGGAAATGTTAAATTTCCATTGATTTAATGACTTTTTTGTTAGCCCAGTGTTCAGCAACGTTTTCAAACCGTATCGATATTTCATCTCCGGACATTGAATTTAAACCTCCCCCTCACCACTCACGGCCAGGCGGTGCAAAGGGCAAAAAGATCTTTCCGGCGGACCAGTAATAAAATTTGAATAATTTCCTTCCGCTTCTGGTTGTTCTAATAAAGAGACCAGTGGCGTCCAACTTATTTCCACAATCCTAATGATAGCGAAATAGATTTTTTTATCAATAGTCAATGAGAGAAAAAATTGAGTCAATGTCCCATCATGGGTGGGGAGGAACTTTTTTCTTAAATATAGCTCCGTTTTTGAGCAATTGGATAAAATTTTAAAATTGCCTATTTTTATAATCATCAATAACTTCAGTGTTCATGAAATGGGGAAAAATTGAAAAAAAGGGATTGCTGTAGCAATATTATTCAATGCTGTGATATTTAGGGCCGGTTTTATGAAAGAAGAACCGACAGTTGAACCGTGCGTCAACTAGGTACCAGATTCTGAATTTTTAGTGAGGAATTTGGTTGTTGACGCAACGGTTGAACCCTCGGTTGTCCTTTATAATACTGGCCCTTAGTGGTTTATATAGCTGCAATCGTTGCCTGCATCTGGTTCCATTTTACCACCTCAAGATTTTGTATAATCGACACAGATGTTGAAAATATGTCTCTATAGAGTTGAGATGTTGAGACACTCTTTAGATACCGGACCTGTATATGAAATGTCTTATTACTAACCGTTCGGTAAATTCATCTACTACAGACATGTAACTTATTTGGATATACAGTCACCATAATTCCTCTCCTCGGTAGTTATGAAGCTGATAACGCGCGTTGACATCATGTTTCCACTAATGCCGAGGCCACACCGAGCGCAACGTACGCTATGTTCGCGATGCATTTCAAAATTGGCAATCGTTATTTTACACGTACCCGGCCGCATTTTTCCGTTCCCTATACAGTCAGCGCGACAGGTCGCTCTCACCGTATAGGAAACGGAATGCAAAATGGAACACTCCGTTTCCTAGCAGATATGCGCGATGTGACAAATTGCAAATTATTGATAAAGTTTTCTTACCTTCTGTATAGGGTATTAGGTAGAGTCTGCCACATTTTTTCTCTGTGAACATTTTTGTGGTCGCGGTTTTTTCAGCAAACCTCTAGTAAGTCGACCATATTTTCATTTTTTTTTATCATACGTACTCTTTTTTGTAAAATGCAATCATAAAAACAATCTGGAAAAATGAGAAAACATGTGGCGTTTTTCTTGTCCGACAGATGAAAATCGACGATTTTTTTTGAGTTTTTAAATTCATTAATATTTGTCGGACAAGAATGAATTTATATTTTAGAGAGATTCGTTTCATAGAGAAAACAACTGTCCACCACATAAAATGCGGCAAATCCTTAGTCTAGTTGAATATAATGGTTTTGTTTCAGAATCTTTTTTCGTTTATTATTGAAATTAAACTATTGATTTTGATTGAAAGTTTATAATTCAAATTGTTTATTGACATTTTTATTCAAATCTAATAAAAAGCAATGAAAATGTTTGCACAAAAAACACTCCATCATATTATATCGGCAACAACCAACAACTGAAATTGCCGAACTTTATTCGTCGGACAGCTGGATGATAGTATTCAGCTCATCCTTAAATGGTCCTCAAAAAAACATGAGGAAAGTTATATCCGATAAATGGATATAGTCTATTCATAACCAAATTAGAGCAGTGAATTCTTTAATTTTTGAATGAACGACACATTTTTTTTTTGTCAGACAACTGGTGCCCTACATTGTATTTTCAAGGTGGAGAGAAAAAAGACATTATTCATAATTTTTTCATCTCAAAAAATCTTCGTTTTCCATTTGTCTGACAAGGAAATCGCCACATTTTTTTGTCGGACAATTGCTTTTTCGTATACTTCATATCGTTGTATCAACCGATTCTAAAAAATCGGGAGGGTCTTAATACTTTGAAAAAATGGGATTTTCAGTCATGTTTATGTTGTTAGACAATCATGTTTTCTCATTTCTCCCAGATTGTTTTTATGATTGCATTTTACAAAAAAGAGTATGTTTGATTCAGGAAAAATTAAAATATGGTCGACTAACGAGAGGTTTGCTGAAAAAAAACCGCGACTACAAAAATGTTCACAGAGAAAAAATGTGGTAGACTCTACCTAATAAAGCTATACAGACAGTAAGAAAACTTTATTAATAATTTGAAATTTGTCCCATCGACACCCAGAAGACTAGGGCAGTGAGCACATCGCGCATATCTGATAGGAAACGGAGTGTTCCTTCGTGCATTCCGTTTCCTATACGGTGAGAGCGACCTGTCGCGCTGACTGTATAGGGAACGGAAAAATGCTACCCGGCCACACCGACACTAATACGCTATGTCCGCTATGTTCGCGATCCTTAAGCCACGTCGCCGACTGTTTGATTCTCGGCTATATTCTCTGGCTATATTCAAAACATCGCGAGGGCTGTAGTGTAGTGCGATATGTCGAGGGAAAATGTCTTTCCTTTTCAATAATGCCTAACAATTGGTCAAACTGCTGCGGGCTCATTCGAAAATATTCTCTACACTTTTATTCATCTTCTCGCAACTGTACTACGATGTACATCGAAATCATTTCTTATTTTGTTCACTTCGTGGACCCATTTTCTTCTACGTTTATTTTTGCACAACGATAACAATAGAAGCAACTCATCGTCATCGCTATCACTATCCCATGGCACCGTGCTTGGTAACATCGTGAAATAGAACTGAACCTAATGATTGCGAAAACGCAAAAGATATACTCGAGTATGTAGCTTTCCGTGTGGCCGCTTAACTTAGCGAACATCGCATGCGTAGCGTCCATAGCGTCTATAGCGTATCTAGCATAGCGCTTGGTGTGGCCTCGGCATAAGTCAGTACAATTCGATGACAAATGCAAGACCATAGTGCAAGAGAGAGATGATGACGAGCACGTCGTAGTATTTATTTGGTTTTATCCGGTAGCGCAAGTTTTATTCTTACTTTTGAAATTGTTATATTGGTTATACGGAATCGCTTATGAGATTTATATCATCTATGGAGTCTGTTGATACTCGCATAATTTTTCCAGAAGTATCCTTCATCAGTGGGAATTTTCTGATTATCAGCATTTGGCGACCCTGACAGGATTCCATTGACTCAATTGAAAAAGGATAGATTCCAATTAATGAGGTTATCTTCCAAAATTCGCAGGGAGATAGATAACCTTCTGAAGAATTTTAAAAATGTGCTGAACGATCTTATAAAAATTCTTCTGAGATTTCTGCATTCAATTCCTCATAAGGTTATCTAACTCCTGCAAGTTTCTGAGAAATATTTTGTTAAATGAAATCTTTCCTTCTTGAATAGGGTCAAATACTCCATCGAGTCCTGTCAAGGTCGCCAAATGTTAAAATTAGGAGAATTCAATAAGAATAGTAATTTTTCGGCAACCGTCAGGGATATACCCATTCGCCTCCGGCTCGTCCTAGAATTTTGTCTATTCGTCCCCAAAAACCTTATTTTCCGGACTTGTTGCGTAATAGTAATTCACGTCCGGAAAGTACGTACTTTCGGACTAGGCCGGGAAATGCTACTTTCTCAAAGAAAAAGCGTCCGGGAAGTGGGTATATCCCGGACGGATGCCGAAAATAGTAATTTACGTAACAAGTCCGGAAAATAAGGTTTTTTCGGACGAAAAGACAAAATTCTAGGACGAGCCGGAGGCGCGTCCTGGAAGTCTGTGAGTCCAAAAAAACTATTTTCGGGCGTGTTACGTACAATATTTCTTCGGCAACCGTGAAGAATTACAAATCAATGAGACGACACATTTCTTTATTATACATTTTGATTCTTATTTGAATTGAACAGAACAGAACTGTCATCTGTTATTTCGTTGCTATTGTGATGATCAACAACGACGTGAGTTTTTCCGACCTAGTCCGGAAAGTACGTACTTTCCGGACTAGGCCGGGAAATGTTACTTTCTCAAAGAAAAAGCGTCCGGGAAGTGGCTACTTAAGTAATAATTAGTTTTCATGAAAGTCCATTATGAAAAACTATACCCAACGAAACATAATAAAACTTCGTTTAGCCCACATAGAATTCCTAACCATTAAATTGTTAGGTTAGGATCCTAATAGGTTCTATCAAAGATCTTACAGCTCCATTTGATCTCTAGATTTATCCTTCGCAAAGACCGATTTAACAATCACTCTCTCCTACTGAGGGATGAAACGACATTCCCGAACCGCATTCCTGAATGGATAAATATATCTGCCCTTAGTTTCATACTTCCATGCGGTGGATGAATTACCGAGCCTTGTAAAGTAAATTGAGATTTTCCATATGAAAATACGAAACTTCTATGGTCGAGGTAAATATTTCGGTCTCTGCATCGCAATTTGCAGCATTAGTCTAAGTTTGTCATTGCAGATTTGTCAACTCATTTTTTCATTCATTGGAGACATTTTCATCGACTATAAACACAGGATTAAACCAAACTAACATTTTCCCTCGTGACAAAACCAATCGTTACAATACACTGAACTACCCCGTTTTCAGACGACTCCGCCAGAAGAAAGTGATGTTTATGTTTTATGAAAGGTCAATATTTCGAGTGATATCATAATAGTTGTCTATGACATGATCAAATGTACATTTTTTATTTTCAAAATGGACTCACTCATGTTATGATTGTTCAGCTTTCAAACGTTACAAACAATAACTAATGAAAAGGAAATATACAAAAAAGACAAAAGCTAGTACAACTTCAAATTATTCGAATTGCTGTCTATTGTTCTCCTATGAAGATGTGTATTACGGAATTGATGATTATTGTTTCCTCAAAACTAACTAATTTACTTGCCCAACTAACGATTATTGAAACGTATGAATCTCTCGAAGCTCATGGATCTAAGGAATTTAAGTCTTTAAAAATGTTTGAGCTTCCAGAAATTAGCCAATGTCTTCAGTTGATTGATTAGATTTAAAAAAATGTCCCTTCAGAGTTTCCACAATAATCCTCTTCTTTTATTATTTATCCTACTTCATTTACGTTTGAACTGTTCGGAGACATATCCGTATTTCGGTGTTACGCCTCTGTGTGGAAACACCTAGTCATAAATCCTTTCAAGGTTTGCGAATGTTTTGTTGTCCAGCGGTAATGTCTTCTCTCCAGCCCCTAGAAATGACGGGGAGGGACGCTGGGATTTCTGGGGGATACCAAAGTCGTTTTAGGACAATTTCGCAGAGAATCCCAGCAGCCGTCGAGCCGCACGCCTTTAACAGAGATGAATCCATTCAAGATGTTCATTTGAGCATGGCTCGTAAACTAAACGGACAATGCAGATCCATTTTCACGATTTTTTAGGAACTTGTTATTTATGGCATTTTCTTTAGGATTCACAGGTCAAAAGCTATATCTCGAGTAAATTGACTCCATTTTTCTTAAAGACGAAAAAAATATCAGACTGTTGAGGTCCAACAATTCCCTCTCGTAGCCCTGGACGACGATAGATGGCATACCTCTCATTTGCCCCTTCAGCGAGCAGGAATGTGATTTTCACATAATTATAAACCTGCGAGCTGGGAGCGCGAGAATCGTTCGTTTTTATCGGCGTAAGCCTGTATCAACAACGACAAACTAGATGTCGCCTTGTACCTCAAGACTTTGTCTAGTTTTGTTTAAGAGGACCTCCGTTCCACTCCAAATTTTCATCGTGGTAGGGTTATGTTGCCCTGAAGAGATCAGAACAAGATCGAAACCTAGGTCGACTTCTACCCGCTTCTATGAGGCTGGAAATAGATGCATAGAATACCTGGTGTTGGCACTGATTAGATTTTGTTTGAGACTTTCTTCTCGATCGAAAATCTGAAATTTTGTGCTGCTTTTCATTTGTCCCGCTATTATTCCATTGCCGCAGTAGAGCTAGGACTGTGAATTAATGCGGATTATTCCGGAACTAGACCAAAATCTGAAATCTAGGATGCCGTTTTGATCTACATATTTTGGCCACGATTTTCAGTAGGGAGTCGTTACACCAGGTATTCCATGCATCTATGGCTGGAACTTTCGCTGGTTCCCTGGATGATGATTTGTGGCCAGTTCGAGTCAGATTCCTGGCGGTTGTTGATAATTGTATCAATATATCTAATTAATCGATATTCTAAAGAAATATTGATCATTTGGATATCCACCATGGTAACTATCGCTCTTACTAAGTCTTTCCATCCTATTCTGGTCTTAATTCTGTCTGGAATGTTGCAAAAACTGTCACTTAGATTCGAAAATTGATGAGTTGAATTTTGTGTTGCAGTCCATAATTAAAAATAAATCACATTATTTTTCTATATGCCGACTTATTGGGTGATTTTTATATGTGATCCAAGTAATGAAAGTATTTTTTTTTCAAATTTACGAATTGCGTGTAACTTTCCGAGATAAGGAATATTTTTCATGTGCTGCTCGCGAAAAAAGGAGATCTTAAACCGAAGAAAATATGGAAAATGTGATCAACAAGATCATGGAGTAGGAATGGTGTTATAACCGGTAAATTATGATTTTTTTCCCGAACCCTCTTCCTTTTTCTTCTCTCTATTATCTCTCGGCATGAAATTTTCAATTTGGGTTATGTTAGCATCAGAATAAATAAATAAATAAAATTAATAAAATTAATGAATTTGCAACAAGCCTTATCGAAGACAGTTCGATTGTGAATAATGAATGTAGACCAGAGCCAAAATTATTTTTGTATCACTTATTAAAAACTATAAAGATAAAAGAGAGATTAAAAAAAACAAAATATCCAGCATAGCTCCACGATCCATGAAGATTGCACATGATGTGATGATCAGAAAAATAAATTTTTATAGGTTGATTTTTATATTGAAATACGTTGTTTTACATATCAATTGGATCCCATGAATATCGCCGCCTCAAATAGAAAAGAACAAGATAGCTATATCTATCTATCTTTGTGCTTTCGATGGTTCCTGCTGGAACCTGAACCCAAGACTCGGCCCATAAAAGATCAATATTACACCAATATCCAATCGTTATTCTCCACACTAGTAGAATAAACCTCCACCCTCGGTGAATCTGGTAGATAATTCTGTTTCTTCCCCCCATAATGAAGTTAGCCCCAGGGTGGGACTTTTTAAGTTTTCATTACAATCCGAATTGTTTTCGGATAAATCAATCTCGTTTGATTGAATTATTGTTTTGGAGTAATACCACCCCCTATGAAGCCTACCTCAAGACAGAAACATCAAGACGATATCAGAAGTCAAGCAATTCATGGAGATCAGGAGGATAACAACCTACGTTCCTTTTCTTAATAAAGTAAGTGATGCTCTTTTGTGCATAATTCTGTGTAAACTTACCTAACGTTCATCCATCTTATTTGATCATTTATTCAAGAGGACTATGTGGACTACAGAAAAATTTGATTTGTCGAAGACTGCCAGTTCTCTTATAATGGCCGGGAGTTCTTTCAAAATTAATTAATTTTAATTCGTTTTACAGGTAAGCGCGCACTCTACGCAGGGATACGAATTTCAAGAAAACATCGATCAGTCGACATCGGATGGCTTCGATGTAGCAACTATCAATGAAATCGTTTAATACAATTCGAATAATCGATTTTTCGATTAATCGAATTGAGGTTTCCAGATATATAGAATAAATTTATCACGGTCTCATACAATATCTAAACAAATAATGAATAATTTTCTCATAACCCGTATTCTTCAGGCAGACCCTAAGAATATTGATTTCTACAGAGCTTTACCAGATAATCGGTTTATGGTTTGTGTTATGGTGGCTCCATATTTTGAAAAAGTCGTTCAGATGGAATCGACGATTGTATAACTATCAGAAAACATTTTCAACAGCGAATATAATTTGGGATACTAATATTTTGTCTCGTCCTAACTCGAAGAATACAGGGCGAATTTAAAGGTGACGCTTTTCTTTCAACATATAGCCCGGGAGCCAGTGATAGTTTTTGGTGACCAATTTTAAACCCTGGCCATAACTTGTATATAGCTTAATTTGCATTTGTCTACTACCATAGTGACCTTCAGCTGGCGCAACGGTGGTGGGTTTGCCAACGGGAGCAACGAAAACACGTAAAAAAAATATTGAGTTTCAGTCATTTTAACCCTGCTGAAATTTACAGAGATGGTAGTTTATATAATTATTCGAATAGAAAAAATCATCCGCTGGATTTACGTTGGTGGAAAACCCGTCCGCTGGACATGGAAACTTGTAAAAAAAATTTTGAGTTTCAGTCATTTTAACCCTGCTGAAATTCACAGAGATGGTAGTTTATATAATTATTCGAATAAAAAAATCGTCCGCTGGCTGCACGTTGGTGGAAAACCCGTCCGCTGGACATGAAAGCGTCCGCTGGACAAGAAAACTTGTGAAAAATTTTTGAGTTTCAGTCATTTTAACCCTTCTTAAATTCACAGAGATGGTTTATATAATTATTCGAATAAAAAAAATCGTCCGCTGGCTGTACGTTGGTGGAAAACCCGTCCGCTGGACATGAAAACTTGTGAAAAAAAATTTGAGTTTCAGTCATTTTAACCCCGCTGAAATTTACAGAGATGGTAGTTTATATAATTATTCGAATAAAAATAAATCGTCCGCTGGATGTACGTTGGTGGAAAACCCGTCCGCTGGACATTAAAACTTGTTTTCCACCAAAATACAGCCAGCGGACGATTTTTTTTATTCGAATAATTTTATAAACTACCATCTCTGTAAATTTCAGCGTGGTTAAAATGACTGAAACTCAAATTTTCTTTTACAAAATTCCATGTCCAGCGGACGGGTTTTCCACCAACTTACACAGCCAGCGGACGATTTTTTTTATTCGGATAATTATATAAACTACCATCTCTGTAAATTTCAGCAGGTTTAAAATGACTGAAACTCAAAATTTTTTTTACAAGTTTTCATGTCCAGCGGACGGGTTTTCCACCAACGTACAGCCAGCGGACGATTTTTTTTATTCGAATAATTATATAAACTACCATCTCTGTAAATTTCAGCAGGGTTAAAATGACTGAAACTCAAAATTTTTTTTCAAGTTTTCATGTCCAGCAGACGGGTTTTCCACCAACGTACAGCCAGCAGACGATTTTTTTATTCGAATAATTATATAAACAACCATCTCTGTGAATTTCAGAAGGGTTAAAATGACTGAAACTCGAAAATTGTTTACAAGTTTTCATGTCCAGCGGACGTTTTCATGTCCAGCGGACGGGTTTTCCACCAACGTACAGCCAGCGGACGATTTTTTTATTCGAATAATTATATAAAATACCATCTCTGTGAATTTCAGCAGGGTTAAAATGACTGAAACTCAAAAATTTTTTTACAAGTTTCCTTGTCCAGCGGACGGGTTTTCCACCAACGTAAATCCAGCGGACGATTTTTTTTATTCGAATAATTATATAAACTACCATCTCTGTAAATTTCAGCAGGGTTAAAATGACTGAAACTCGAAATTTTTTTCACAAGTTTCCATGTCCAGCGGACGGGTTTTCCACCAACGTACAGCCAGCGGACGATTTTTTTTAAACGACTAATTATACAAACTACCATCTCTGTAAATTTCAGCAGGGTTAAAATGACTGAAACTCAATATTTTTTTTACATGTTTTCGTTGCTCCCATTGGCGAACCCACCACTGTTGAGCCAGCTGACGGTCACTTTGGCTAAGAAAACAACCAAATCAAGCTATATACAAATTATGGCCAGGGTTAAAATGACTGACTAAAAAGTATCACTGGCTCCCGGGCTAATATGGTAGAACTCATCAAAATAAGTCATTGGTTTTCAAATCGTAATCAAGGCTATTCAAGTATGAAGAAGCTTCTGCGGACTTATTTTGCGATCATTTTAAATGAACAATTTGACTGTTTCTCTTATTTTACTCAACCGATTTTTCACGTTTTTGGCAGATCTTAATGCATTTTCCAGTATCAAGTTAATAGTATGAGGAAACCATTGAATATGTATATTCGACGAAGGTGAGATGCTACATGCCTTAATCATCCTAGCATCATTATCTGTGGTTACAGTTACAATTTGGCTTCAGGAATTCCCCAATTTGTTTAATCTTTCTGATACCAATTCTTCAATATATTGAGCTCTCTACTGGAAAATTAAGGATGCCCTCATTTGAAATAAGACCGAAAATATTAATTTCAAGTATAACACACTTGCTCAACAGCAAAATATTTTTTTATAACTATCTTCTGAAAGTCTTCAAGGTAAAGAAGACTCCCAACCAAACTTCAATACTATGGATGAAATACTGTAACATATTTGGCAATTCAGACAAGGTCGATTTGTGTTCGAGTCATAAGAAAACCTATAACTACCTTATGCAGAATATTTCATGTTTAAACCGAAAGATTGGGCTGAAACCGGAAGACATTCTAACAAAACGAAGCTTATTCCTCGAGGTTCTTTAAAACTAATTTCTGAAGTTCATATAAGTTAACCAAAATGATGGCTGTTTTCATTTCTAGGTCGATCGGAATTAGAGCCATATCAAGTTGCTAAAAGCACATTTCGATAACTCCGTAGAAAGTTCGAATGAACAGGCTTCTCTTTCCACCTTGCAGAAGCATTCTACAACAATTGGAATTCTTGGGCTAACTCAGGATGAATTATAGTGGTGATATTTTGCGCTGAATATGTACGGAATTTATGGGGTATGAATTTCGTACCCAGGAGTACATCATCCGTATCGTCATTCGGAAACTGAAGCATTCAATTGGAATATTCCCGAATACCGTGGTGATGTTATGACAGTCAGTAACTATTCATCCTAAGGTTTCGGATGATCTAGGTTATGAAGGGTAAATGAGTCATTTTATATATTGATTTTTATCGATTCTGAAGTATGAACCCACCAAAATTATTCCACAAATTTAAATAAAATATTGGACTAGGGTATAGAAAATGGGGAAAGGGGTTTAGTTTCATTAGAAGGTGCATCATATTTTGAAAAACTGTTAGAGTTCAGCAAGGAACCCCATTGAAAACATCATAGTGCGTCACTGGATTACTATAAAAAGTGAATCCATACTGTATTTATTGAAACAGGAACAGAGATGATGTCAAAAGTTGAAATTGCCCAAATGTCAATTTGACTTATAACTCGAAAACAAAAGAAGATAAATGAATGCGATGGATGTCATTATGAGTTTCTCAAAAAAATAACATAACCGCAATGGGCCATTAGTTGTCCACTATCACTTCAAAATTTGCAGTTCAGATATAACCAATTTTGACAAACTTTTACATTTGATGGTTTTGAATATTTAACCCATTGAAATCATAATATATATGCTTATTATAGAATGATAATTCCTTCTAGTTCCGCAGCGAAAAATGTGCTGCATATGCAACTGATTCACAATGTGCGCATGCTCACCATTAGGAAATTTCACGTAGAACGATGCCAAGTCCCTAAATGTTTTGTCGGTTCTATTTTAAGTTCAATATAATTAAACAATAAAAATATTCCATTGAGTAACAAACTTATTTTATAGCTCATGCGCGACTTCCTACGACTATTAGACACATTAATATCATAAGTGAATTGCAATATTCGTGGAATTGGTGAGAAAATTAGAGCAGTAATGTAGTAGGTTTCACTAAATAGATATAGACCGTGCAACACCGCTTTTTCTGTCTCATGGCCAATGACTTTGAAATGACCTTAGTGAAAATCTAGGCAGGAACGGCTCAGTGTCAGTCTGGACTGGAGCCACAGTTTAGTTTACTACATAGACAAACTAGTTTACTGGTGCTTAACTGTTATTTTAGTGTTTGATATTCTTCGTGAGCATTTTGCTTTTGTTGTGTGTTGTGTTCGATTTGGATTTTTTCGTATCCGATAAACAATGAACTGTATAGTGTTGTGGTGTCCTTGTCTTGACCTGTTCATTTCCCATCTAAGTATGTAAACTATGTGCACCTTTTCATTCATATGAACTGTTAAAAATTTATGATTTACGCTTTGCTTTTCATTCGATTGACACATATCTATCCACTCGCACCATCAGATTGGTTCTTTATATAGCAAAAGAACGCAATTCATTATGAAAAATCATGAAATCTTGTGAGTAAACCATCTTTTAATGGATAATTCGAACTCGAAAATAAAATATGTTGAAGTAAAACTTTGCAATTTCATTCAGATAACAGATTGATTTTGGAATATACTCGGAACTCAAAAAGACAAATAAGTTGAAGAATGAATGTAGGTACAGGGTGTCTGGTGGCAGATTTATGTTTTGAAATACGAATATTTCAACAAGTAATAAACTGCGCGGGGGGAGGGTAGTGTCGTTGGAATCAGTGGTCATGCGGATTTCTTAGTCACAATGTCGCAGTGGTCGAATGAGCATCGCGCGTTCGCCATCGAGGCATTTTTCAAGAGTAACGATTCGTACGTAATTGCTCGTCGACAATTTTGTTCACCCTTCGATATTCGACGGATAAGTGATGGGCCGAGTGTGAATTTAATTCGTTCCTGGGTGCAAAGGTTCCGCACAACTGCTTCGGCTATAAACACCCCACGGCCAGGGCCCAGTCGATCTTCAAGGACTCCCGGAAACATTGAACTGGTTGAAGAGAGTTTACGTGAAAATCCACGACTTTCGATACGGAAAAGGGCAGCCTCACTGGGACTTCCCAGAGCGATTGTTCATGAAATTTTAAGAAAGGATCTAAAGTTCCATCCATTCAAAATTCAAATCGTTCAAGAACTTAAAGAAAATGACGTTTTTTTTACGCAAAACATTTTGTCAAACGATGTTGGAACGTTTTCAAACTGTGAATCGCATTTTTTGGAGCGACGAGGCTCATTTCCATTTAAACGGGCACGTAAATAAGCAAAACTGCCGTTACTGGTCTCCAAGATCCTGCAACCCTCGACTGAAACACCAAAGACCATTGCATTGCCCTAGGGTAACTGTTTGGTGCGCCTTAAATTGAACCGAGTTTGCTGCAACGTGTGGCGGAGAACACGAGGCTCCGTTTTGAACAGTGTGTAGAACTAGATGGAAAACATTTGGATAGTATAATTTTCAAAAAATGAAATCCGCATGATTATTTTGTCATTCTATGTTTTAATTTAAATGATATGTCAAATAGCATTTTTTTTATTTAACTTTGAAAATATAAATCTGCCACCAGACACCCTGTATCAGAATTCACTCATGAAACGATGCAGAGTAACGCATTGGCAGATGTACAATACATTTTCATGTTTCCACTATTTTCAGGAACACCGAACATTTGAGTTTTTTTCTGTACTTCACCAAAAGATTCGTTGTTTGTTAACCAGAATTTGTCTTCCTTGTCCTTGTGTAGGTCATTCAGTTCCGAAGTTACGCGAAAGCAAAGTTTCGCATTTTCGACCCTAATTCACTCATGATCATCAAAATAGAACTAGTACTTCCCATAAACTCAGAGAGCTGAAATTTGGTACATAGTTAGGGTTTGATGGCCACATAAAGGGAAAATTATAAAAACTAGGATAATCGAAAATCTGTTGGCGCGTCACGTGAGCTCACGTGCTGTCACGTCATCTTCGCAAAATGTGCAACCACAATAATGTATGGAAGTTTATGCGCTTGGAAACACATTGTTATCATACTCAATATGTGAATATCTACTTTAGAATATAAATTGAAAAAAAATAATAATCGGGTCATCAGTATTATACACAGTGATATTTTTACTGTCTCATTTATTGTTCAAGGAAACGATAGGTTTACGAAAGCTAGGCCGGAACAATAAATGAGACAGTAAAAATTATCACTGTGTGTAAGACTGATGACCCGATTATTATCCTCTTTTCAATTGTTATCATTTCACGCATTCACGAAGTTAGCATCTGCTGTCACTTGATAGCACACCAGAACTACCCGCGAATTTACATTTTCTAACCGTAAGTGATATCACGTCGGATATTTTGTGAAGTGATTGATGAAGTGAAAATGGATGAAAATTTGATCGAACTTGTCAGGCTTCATGAAGTGATCTATGATCATTCTTCATCAGAGTACAGGGATCAGAATGTACGACAACAAGCTTGGGTGCTAGGTGCTCATTCAACAATTGTTGTACTATTTGAGGTAATCCTCCCACTTCTTCTCTTCGTTCGTTTATTTGGTGAATCAAATCTCTTCTATCAGAATCACCAGCAACTGTAATAGCAGTTATGTTCTCTGTATCTTCTTTCCATTCCGTCTTCGGAAGCTCTTGCTTGATGAAGAAGAAACTGTGTTTCGCTCTGTATCACTGAATATGAAAATGCTATGAAATTTATGTGCGATATAGAACGTCTATTGCTCTTCAGAAAAAACATCATCAGATGGGTCTGCGGTGGTTAGATTGGGAGAGAAAAAATTGATTCCGAAAAAGAATCGGGTAAGAGATGGGCTATATGGACAAGTTTGGTATCAAACTATAGGTTTTCGAGGACGCTGAAATCAATAAAAAATAATCGGAGGCTCTATATACCATAGTTCAAAACCGAAAAAAAATAAAGATTTGTAATAAAAAAACTACTCTTAAAAAAAGTGTCAAATAAGAAAATCTAATAAAATAGATCAATATGCCCACGTTTCTACAAAAAGAAGTGAAATCCTACCAAAAACATTCTGTAAAAACTAGCCAAGTCTCGATGGAGCTGCTTATTTATCTCTAAAAAGTATTGAAATCTAGAAAAAGTCGAGCCAAGTTTAAGGCTCCTTACTGCGATTTCTTTATTATTATAGTTAATGTTGTGTGACTTGGCCGTTGAAGGGTACACAAGGGTACAAAACCAGGTGCTCTATGACACCATCGCACCAATCTGTCGCCAGAAACGCAACCCATTGACGATGAAAAATTGCCACTTGGAAAACGTTCATTCAATTGTAGGCTTGATAAAGCTGCGTATTCAATATTACGAGCCTGAAACAAACAGTATAAAAAATTATTTACAGTACAAAGGGACTTCTAATCATTGATAGAAGACCGTCTGTACGTCTATTTTATTTTAGATCGGAGGTCGATTTGACGCTCCAAAAAGAAGGGAGCAGAAGTCAGCATTGTCAATGCTGAATGCATATGTGTTGCACAATCAACAACAGCCTAAAATGAGACACTAGCGTCCAATTACCAATACCAGCACGGGCTATTATCTCGCTTAACAAACATTGGTAATTACAACAGATATAGCATTACGTGTAAACAAAATTGACTTGTACCCACTAACGTATAAGAATGTTCAACGGCCAAGTCACACAACATTAACTATAATAATAAAGAAATCGCAGTAAGGAGCCTTAAACTTGGCTCGACTTTTTCTAGATTTCAATACTTTTTAGAGATAAATAAGCAGCTCCATCGAGACTTGGCTAGTTTTTACAGAATGTTTTTGGTGGGATTAATTTTTATACCGAAACCGGGTTTTTTCAACGCCTGAAGAGGAATAATGAAAGATTTTCAGCTTATCTTCCAGTCGCTGATGATTCCAAATTTACCATTCAAATAGTTGTTGAAAATTATCAATATGTTCAAAACAACTAGTAAGTAAGTGTCGAATACTAATTATGAATTGATTAAATCCAACTGCAACAATAACAGCATAAAATTTTATTGAAGCCGACCCTGTTCAGAAACAACCTGATGGCACGTATGCGCATTGTGGACCACACTGAAATTTTTACAATCCAATTGATTTAGCATTCTAGAGTAAGTATACGGGGTGTTTGGAGGGTGAGTAGCCATAAGTAAATGGTGGATAGGTGATGCTCTTGGCTACTTGTTGCGCCTTATAAAATAACATTTTGCCCAAAGTTTAAGGTGTTATAATTTTTTTACCATTTTTCAAGAAATTTCCCATTTTTCTCATTAAAACCTTGAATTTTTTCAAATTTAATGCTGGAGGTGCCCATAAAATGATTTACTTCCTTAGTCTAGTCTTGTCTTATTCAGATTGAATCAAAATTTCATACAAACGTCTTCAAAAAACCTGACAGAGTCGTATCAAACTTCAAAATGAAAAAAAAATAATGTTGTGTCCACTTTACAAAGTGAAATAAAAAAAAATCACATAGTGTTGGGTTTTAAAATGGCTTTAAAAACTTCTCTAGTTAATAATCTTTGCAATGGTATGTAACACGTACCATTAATAATCAGATAACTCAACAAAAAACCGTTTTGTCTTCAAGGATGCCTTGAGAGGATGACGACAAAACTATTCCATTGAGCAGGCAAAATCTTTTCTCTCATTCTACCACAGCTAAAAATAGCGTGCTCTATCTATCATCGGCTAACAATACTCCCAAGGGCGTCACCAGGGAGGGGGCAGCTGCCCCCCGTGCCCCCCTCAATCAGAATAGAAAAAATGAACTAATTTTCGTATATTATTTCATAAGTTTTTAAGGGATTTTTGAGCTCTTGGGGGGGGGCAGCTGCCCCCCGTGCCCCTCCCCCAGCTCAAAAGCTGGGGGGTAATTACCACATCTGCAAGTAATTTCATAGGCCTGCAGTAAAGGTGCAGTAATGCAGTTTTGAGTTCACTCAACATTTCGGTGGTTCATCAGCATATTCTGTAGAAAACTAAACTTTTTATTTAATGATTTGAAGTTCTCTATGTTTAGTTTTCTACAGAATATGCTGATGAACCACCGAAATGTTGAGTGAACTCAAAAACTGCATTACTGCACCTTTACTGCAGGCCTTTGAAATGACTTGCAAATGTAGTAATTACCCCCCCAGCTTTTGAGCTGAGGGAGAGGACACGGGTGGCAGCTGCCCCCCCCCTTGAGCTCAAAAATCCCTTAAAAACTTATGAAATAATATACGAAAATCAGTTCAATTTTTCTATTCTGATTGAGGGGGGGGGGCACGGGGGGCAGCTGCCCCCTCGCTGGCGACGCCCTTGGGAGTATTGTTAGCCGATGATAGAGAGAGCACGCTATTTTTAGCTGTGGTGGAATGAGGGAAAAGATTTTGCCTGCTCAATGGAATAGTTTTGTCGTCATCCTTTCAAGGCATCACCTATCCACCATTTACCTATGGCTACTCACCCTCCAAACACCCTGTATATATTATGATTTCTATGATTTAACCTCGAAAATTTCATTCAATTTTCTCCATTACGATATAAATGATACAAATATAGCGTCATTGTAAAACTGATTTATTTTTCAGTAGCTCTATGCATCGAGGGGAATGTTTACTCATTGGAAAAATTGAGAAAAGAGAGGAAAGAAAATGTTTAAATGGAGAAAATTCAGTTGATCATTGGCTCATAACCTCAGAAGGAGAAATATAGGCATTATTTGCCCACTTATTGGGAGATTATGCAATTCACTCAGTCTCAACATAAACTTTTACGGCGTTTCTCTGAGTTCAGGACAGATTGAAAATACATACTTTAAATATGATATTGTCTTGATGGTTATATTTTTTCGTCAGAGAGATTATATATTAAGTTGATTGTGATTGTTAACCAGAATTAATTTTTGTCACTAAGTGGATGCTGTATTGGACTTAAGTCTGTTTGTATGCCATTTTTGCTAGATGAATAAATAAATAAACGTAACGTACTATTCAAAAAAAAACAGAGACAGATAAGCCATAGGCAAGGAGGACTATACAAAATAATCAGATTCATTGATATAAATATCAACAAATGCCATGCCTGAAACTAGCCGAACCATTGTTCAGAGAAATCAACTTATAGCAGATGAGTAGACGCTGACCCAAGTTTCGATTTTTTTTATGTCTGGTCAAAGCAACATAACATCACCGACAAGCACATGGAGCATTGGTCCCAAAAAATCATTCGCAGAAGTCAATTCAATATCTGGAAATAATGATATTTATGCCAATGCATATATCTGATTATAGATGCATAGAATTACCTGGTGTTGGCACTGATTAGATTTTGTTCAAGACTTCCTTGTCGACCGAAAATCCGAGATTTTGTACTGCTTTTCATTTCTCCTGAAAGGGGTCGCGCTATTATTCCATTGCCGCAATAGCGCCATGACCGCAAAATATTGCGGATTATTCCGGAACTAGACCAAAATCTGAAATCTAGAATGCCGTTTTGATCTACAAATTTTGGTCACGATTTTTAGTAAGGAGTCGTTACACCAGGTATTCTATGTAAGGTTATTGACAATGCTGAGTCCATAAAATATTATAATAGTTATAATCTGTGATTGTACCTAATATGATTGTTCTGTGATATACAACACATGGCCTGATAAGAAGCCAACCATTGTCAATTGCTGTTTGAGTTTTAAAGAATAAACTTATGTTGTACTTGCTACCGATTTTCATTGATATAAATATTATAAAAATACCGCTCGAACAACGTTACATGGTGTCAGGTGTTGAAAATAAGAATATAATCTGATAATAATTATCGACGATTATAAAAATATGGAAGGATTCCGTGTTCCACATGTGATGGAATTTTCTGGTAACATGAGACAAAATTGGACAGCGTGGATACAGAAATTCGAATTATACGTACTAGCTGCAGTAAATCCGGAGGCCTCTGAACAGAAGAAAGTCGCAATATTTCTCAATTTAATTGGTGACGAAGGAATCGAGATATTCAACACATTAAAATTGAAAATTTCCACTGCGAAGTTGGATGATGTGAAAGCCGCATTCAAGAAATTTTGTGAGCCGAAGAAAAACGTAGTATTTGATCGTTTCAAATTTCTGAGCTGCAAACAAAAAGAAGGTCAGTCTATAATCAACTTTATTACTGAAACAAAAACTTTGGTGAAGAACTGCGAATACACCGATGAAGAGGAAATGGTTAGAGATAAAATAATTCTCGGAATAAAGGATGACAGTTTGAGGGAAAAGTTACTACAATATCAGGTGCGTCAAGTTGGTGACACACCCCCTGAATTTTGGTATCAAATTGTTTTGGGAATTTTGTGCCCATTTTGTGCCAATTTGTGCCGTATGTTATGAATTTTGTGCCCATTCCGTTCTCGAGATATTTCAAGTTTTCCAAGTGTGTCACCAACTTGACGCTGTGACACACTTGTGGAAATTTGAAAATTTTTTTCATTCGATAAATTGTGCCCATTTTGTGCCAATTTGTGCCGTATGTTATGAATTTTGTGCCCGTTCCGTTCTCGAGATATTTCAAGTTTTCCAAGTGTGTCACCAACATGACGCTGTGACACACTTGTGGAAATTTGAAAATTTTCTTCTTTCGATAAATTGTGTCCATTTTGTGCCAATTTGTGCCGTATGTTACGAATTTTGTGCCCGTTCTGTTCTCGAGATATTTTGAGTTTTGTTTGTGAGGAGCGTCAAGTTGGCGACACACCCCTCGAATTTTGGTACCAAATTGTTTTGGGAATTTTGTGTCCATTTTGTGCTAATTTGTGCCGTATATTATGAATTTTGTGCCCGTTCCGTTTTAGAGATATTTCGAGTTTTTCATGTGAGTCACCAACTTCACGTTGTGACTCACATAAGGAAAGCTGGAAATTCTTCTTTGGATAAATTGTGCCCATTTTGCGCCAATTCGTGCCGCATAGTATAGATTTTGCATGCTTGCAGTTTTTGAGATATTTGAAGTTATTCCTGTGAGATGAATAGATGTATAGTCCATCCAAGAATGATTGACATCAGAACAGGCCTTGAAAGTCCAGTCGCAGCTTTATTTCTAGTTACAAAAAAGTACCTAAAAATTTTCTGTGCTTTCATCATAGATATAGAAATAACCTAAAAATTTAACGATATTTTTTTAAAGTGAGGAACTTTGAACATCAAAATGTTCCCAATTTTCACATACGATTACCAGCGTGCGAATCTGTATATCTACCAGCAGTATATTACTTTCATCTTGTATTGATACATTTTCGATCTTACGATCAATTATAGGAGCATACAGCCTGGAAATTCTGGTTTGGTAACGAAAAATATCGTGGGTGATTAAATAGCACGGTCCTTTTCAATGTTCAATATGAATATTCGCTAAACCGAAAAAATCTAGTTGATAATTTGAAGCGTGTTACTGTAATGTGAATTGATTGGGAAATTTGTAATAGATATCAAGAAACTAAGATAGAAACAAAACTTAACCAATGGATCTATTTAATATATGAAGAATTTTGTCATGACATTGTAACTTTCAATATTTGTGAACAATGAAGGTGTAAAATATGAAATATGAAAAATATAAATATTCCTATGATTCTGTTTCAACAACCACAACATGTTATTTTTTCCTTATCTGGGCAGAACTCGTCAACTTTTGGGCAGTTTGTAGGCGCAATAATAATCACTGGGAAGCGTACGATGATATGCGAGAGAAAGTGACAAAAATCACCGAGAAGTCAACAATAAATACTTATTTATTCATTTTTACATCCTGTGATTTGATGGTTTCATATTCATTTAGCTACAATTTATATTTTTCACGTTAAATTCATCTTTTCATTTGTTTTGTTACTCTTGTTGTTTTTTATTTGTTTTGATGGATTTATAAAGTTATATAGACAGAGAAAACGTTTTTTATTGACTCAAAGGCCAAGAGCCATCGACCATAGGTCCTTCAGCTCAAGTAATATATTTTTTATGAGTATTGTCTGTTTTATTGAATCGTAATATACTTCATTATGGATTGAAGTAGAATATTACTAATATATAATTGAAACTGAGGATGTGTCAACGTATTCGATAAACCTGTACTTATATATTAATTCATCAACTCAATTATTATATATTGAATTGATTATTCTAAGTTAAAATGTCGTCGAATCATTGAAATTTGGTTGTTTTCACCGAATGTCTGCCAGTTCAACAACTCATACTTTAAAATGATCACATAATATTATGACATGGAATTGACACTCGTCTTTGAATTCTGCTATAGTCCATCCAAGAATGATTGACATCTCGGGGGGCTTTGGAAAATCGAAACTATGTTGGTAATGCCCATTCAGTAATATTTTGAGTTGCAGAATTCAGGTTGGTGTTGGAAATAACACTGACATTTTGTTCTGTCATTAATGTTTCGAACAAATTTGGCAAAAAATCGAGCAAGTGAAATAAATATCTTTGTAATGAGGCTCTTGAAGAGTGAACAGCTAAAAAATGGAAAGCCTGCACAGAGCACGTAGAAAAAGAAATGAGAGAAGATTAGTCAAAATATAAGCAATGTTATGATATATTGCTGATTATTTCATTCACACATGGCTCCGCCAATGAAAAGTCACGAATTCAGTCACGCGATATGCAATACGAGGTCTGGCTATTAAATAACGAGACTGCGCGCACAGAAGGCGTCCTAGAGGGGTAGGGTGGGAAACGAATGCAGCATTGGATAGCTGGAAGTGTCTACTATTCCAGTACGAAAACACGTTTTCGTCGCTGTAGTAGTATTTTTTGTGTAGAGGTTAGAAACGAACGTGTTTTTTTCTCATGCCGATAACGATGTGTGACGAAAAACACGAGCAACGTATCAATGTGAAATTTCTCGTCAAATTAAAAAAACTCCGACTGAGTGCTATAAGTTGTTGAAAGAGGCCTATGGTGAAAATTCTCTATCTCGTGCGCGTGTTTTCGAATGGTATAAAAGGTTTTCTGAAAGCCGAGAGAGCACCGAAGATGACCAACGTCCAGGTCGACCTGTCTCTGTTTCAACTCCTCGTTTTTTTCGACATCAACGGTATCGTGATGACTGAATGGGTTCCAGAGGGTCAAACTGTACACCAAACTTACCATTTGAAAGTTTTGGCAACGCTGCGAGAGCGAGTTCGTAAGAAACGGCCGGAGTTGTGGAAAAGCAAATCGTGGATCTTGCACCAGGACAACGCACCTGCCCATAACGCGCTGTCTGTGAAGCGTTATTTAGCCGCTAGAGGCACTCCAGTGCTCGAACACGCGCCGTACTCGCCTGATTTAGCACCCTGTGACTTTTTCCTATTTCCGAAGATCAAGTCTGCCTTAAAAGGAACCCGGTTCGAGTCGATGGAAGAGGTAAAGCGAAAATCGGCGGAGCTCCTAAATGCTCTTACAAAAGAAGACTTCCAGCATTGCTTTGACCAATGGAAAAAACGAATGGAACGGTGTGTGGCGAGGGAAGGGGAGTATATTGAAGGGGAGCATTCGATTGTAGAATAATTTTCAAAATAAAACTCTTTTTCATAAGCAGTCTCGTTATTTAATAGCCAGACCTCGTATTATCGACTATTTAGGTAAACAAAGAAATATCAGCGATTATTTTAAAGTGTCAAAACTTGGTTGGGATAGAAATTTTTTTGCAAAATAATTATAAATAAGACCCCGGATTCGAGCGTTCGGAGCGTGTTCATGAAATAATCTTCCTGAATATCACTCGACTTTGACAAAAAGCGACTATTATTTTCTTTAATTCTTCTCGAGCAATTTGTATTTCGACAATTCAATTCGACCAAATGAACACTAATAATCAAAGAATAACTCCCTCGAGCTAAAGCTCTCGGGAGTTATTCAGATTATTAATGTTCATATGGTCTTATCAAATTGTCGAAATACAAAACGCTCTCGATAGAATTAGGTCGAAAATAATAGTCGGCTATTTGTCATAGTCTTGGGATATTACCTCCGATTATTCCACTCTTTCCATTTTTAGTGAGGAAGTTTCCGTAGCAACGATCGTTTCATCCCGAAAAAATTTTCAAGTCGGCAAAACCAACATGTTGGTTTTTCAGCGACAAAATTTTTGACGTTTCTCGAATTCATAGATAGCTTCGGAAATGAATATCATAGAGAGAACAAACAACGTTTAGTGGTTTAGTTAATCTATGATGAATTCTAATTTGCCAAATAGCGCAATACACGTCAATTGTGAACATATTACCCTATTTTCTCGTGGAATACTCAAGCCGAATTCCACTCGAGATGAAATTTAAGCAGGTAAAATTTCTCTCTTGTAATATTCAAGTTTGTTGCTTTTCGGAAATTTCATATCAATCGAGAAATTTTGCCGGCAAAATTCCATGTCTAGTGGTATTACGTATGACAAAACCTTTCATTATGAACATGACGAGTTCTGCCCAGATGAGGAATAAATAACATGTTGTGGTTGTTGAAACAGAATAATAGGAATATTAATTTATATTTTTCATATTTCATATTTTACACCTTCATTGTTCACAAATATTGAAAGTTACAATGTCATCACAAAATTCTTCATATATTAAATAGATCCATTGGTTAAGTTTTGTTTCTATCTTAGTTTCTTGATATCTATTACAAATTTCCCAATCAATTCACATTACAGTAACACGCTTCAAATTATCAACTAGATTTTTTCGGTTTAGCGAATATTCATATTGAACATTGAAAAGGACCGTGCTATTTAATCACCCACGATATTTTTCGTTACCAAACCAGAATTTCCAGATTGTATGCTCCTATAATTGATCGTAAGATCGAAAATGTATCAATACAAGATGAAATAATATACTGCTGGTATACAGATTCACACGCTGGTAATCGTATGTGAAAATTGGGAACATTTTGATGTTCAAAGTTCCTTACTTTAAAAAAATATCGTTAAATTTTTAGGTTATTTCTATATCTATGATGAAAGCACAGAAAATTTTTAGTTACTTTTTTGTAACTAGAAATAAAGCTGCGACTGGACTTTCAAGGCCTGCTCTGATGTCAATCATTCTTGGATGACTATACTTCTATTCATCTCACAAGAATAACTTCAAATATCTCAAAAACTGCAAGCATGCAAAATCTATACTATGCGGCACGAATTGGCGCAAAATGGGCACAATTTATCCAAAGAAGAATTTCCAGCTTTCCTTATGTGAGTCACAACGTGAAGTTGGTGACTCACATGAAAAACTCAAAATATCTCTAAAACGGAACGGGCCCAAAATTCATAATATACGGCACAAGTCAGCACAAAATGGGCACAAAATTCCCGAAACAATTTGGTACCAAAATTCGAGGGGTGTGTCACCAACTTGACGCTCCTCACAAATAAAACTCAAAATATCTCGAGAACTGAACGGGCACAAAATTCATAACCTACGGCACAAATTGGCACAATTTATCGAAAGAAAAAAATTTTCGAATTTCTACAAGTGTGTCACAGCGTCAAGTTGGTGACACACTTGGAAAAAACTCGGGGGGTGTGTCACCAACTTGACGCACCTTACAATATGATGGCCTGTCGCTGAAGAAGACTGAGGATCTCTGCAACATCATGGAAATCAGCAAACTACAAGCTAATGTGATCAATGAAACCAAACCGGAATATTCCATTGATGCACTTAATAGAAATAAAAAATCGTTTAAGATAAGTAATAATTATAATAGTATTTCTGATAACAATAAATCAATGAATTTTAATAAGAATAAAAAAGATATATGTGGTAAACCTTGTCAGAGATGTGGTTATAAACATCCTCATCGTAAATGCCCTGCCTTTGGTAAAATTTGCTCGTTTTGTAGAAAAAATAATCATTTTGCATCTTGTTGTTTATTGAAGAATTCACAGAAAAAAATTAACAATGATAAAAAAAAAGAAATAGAAACCATATCACTAGGTAATGATGAAATAAATGATTTTTATATAGACGCAATTCACATTGATCAATTCCATTCAGATTTGAATTCCGTTAATACTAGAAATAAGACATTATGTGAAAATATACTAATTAATGATGTTAATGTATGTTTTAAGCTCGACACTGGTGCAGAATGCAATGTACTTCCCACAAAGGTCTACTGTGAAGAAATTGGTACTTTGGACAACATTTCTCCAACCTCTGTTGACTTGATGGCATTTGGAAGAAAATTGGTGCAAGTAAGAGGATCTGTAAAATTGAATTGTATTGTAAGAGACAAAAAATCACAATTAACTTTCTATTTGGTAGACAATGCGGATAAACCAATATTAGGTCTGAAAGCATGTTTAAACTTAAATTTAATTAAGCATATAAATTTAGTTTCACGAACAAATCTGAAATCAAAATATGATATAATATCATCATTCAAGGGAGTTTTTAATAATTTGGGATGTTTCCCTGGTAAGCCATGTAAATTGATATTAGATGAAAATGCAATTCCTGTTGTCCATGGTTCGCGTAGAATTCCTAAGAAACTGATGCCCAAGTTGAAGGAATCTTTAAATAATTTAGTGAAGGCAAATGTCATATGTAGACAGATTGAACCGACAGAATGGGTAAATAATATAGTAATAACTGAAAAGAAAGATGAAAAATTAAGAATCTGCTTAGACCCTTCTGATTTGAATAAATATTTGAAACGTGGGCATTATCAAATTCCTTCTCCTGGTCAAATTTTGTCTAGCTTAACAAATAAAAAATATTTCTCTTCATTGGATTCAAAAGACTCATTCTATCAGATTCCACTCGATGAAAAATCATCTAAGCTTTGTACATTTTCTACTCCTTATGGCAGATATAGATTTCTCCGCCTGCCCTTTGGAATCAATACTTCTGCTGAAATTTTGCAACGAAAAAATGTAGAAATTTTTGGAGGTATATAAGATGATGGTATATACATAGATGACCTAATTATTTCGGGCTCAACTGAAGAAGAACATGATAAAAAACTTTTGAATGTTTTGGAAATTGCTAGAAATAACGGTATCACTTTCAATAAAGACAAATTTCAGTACAAAAAATCGGAAATAAAAATTTTAGGTTTCATCATATCGGAAAATGGTATTAAAATAGATCCACAAAGGACTGAAGCTATTCAGAAAATGAAAATTCCCTCTAATAAAAAGGAATTGCTTAGATTTTTAGGTATCATTAAATATTTAGGAAAGTTTTTTCCAAATTTGTCTGCTGTAACTGCGCCCTTCAGACAGCTTACACGAGAAAATGTCTTGTTTCAATGGGAACAGATTCACACAGAAACGGTTAATAAAATTAAAAATTTACTCATAGAAGCTCCTATCTTAACACATTTTGATGTAAATAAAGAAGTGGTAATACAATGTGATGCCTCAATGGATGGCTTTGGAGCATGTATCATGCAAGATGGAAAACCAGTAGCGTTTGCTTCCAGAACGTTATCGGATACGGAAAAGAGGTATGCAAATATTGAAAGGGAGTTAAGTTCCATAGTTTTAATTCACACTGATCAGAAACCGTTAGTCAATATATTTAAAAAAGATATAAATAAAATTTCTTCTAGGTTACAGAGATTAATATATAGATTAATGAAATATGAATTGAAAGTAGAATACTTACCTGGAAAACAAATGTTTATAGCTGATGCTTTATCGCGTGCTGGTATAGTAGATCCGACGTTTATAGATCATGAGGAAGTTCATGTTCACAGTTTAACAGAGTTATTGCCTATTTCTGATACCAAATTGTCTGACTTGATATTGGCCACTAATGAAGATCAAATTCTTTGTAGTATAAAGCAATATATTAAGCAAGGATGGAAAAGTTTTAAGAAATTACCTGATGATTTGAGACTTTACTATAATATTAGAGATCAACTAACAGAGTACAAGGAATTGTTATTTTACGGAGATAGATTGATTATACCAAAACCCATGAGATCTGAAATTTTAGAAAAAATACACGAGGGTCATCTTGGTATTAATAAATGTAGAGCTCGTGCTCGAGAATGCTTATTTTGTCCAGGAATGTCAAAACAGATTCAAGAATACATTCTCAAGTGTGATACATGTAACCGTTGTAGAAATAATAATGCTAAACAACCATTAATACAGCATGAATTGACAAACAGACCTTGGGAGAAAATAGGAATTGACATTTTCGAATACCAGAATAAATCGTATATCGCTGTGATCGACTACTATTCTAAATGGGTTGATTTCAAACATATAAAATCAAAAAATATAAAAGACGTAACGAATTCTTTGATGGAAATATTCTCTATTTTTGGTTTTCCAAATAAAATAATGTCGGATAATAATCCATTCAATTCCTTCAGTATCAATCAATTTGCTGACAATTTTAATATAAGATTAATTCATTCAAGTCCTAACTACCCCAAAAGCAATGGTATGGCTGAGAAGGCAGTTGGGATATGTAAAGGTATTTTGAAGAAATCGAGTTTGGATAATGGCAATGTTCAATTATATTTGCTTAAATATCGTAACACACCAGTTCCCGATATTGGTTTATCGCCAGCACAATTATTTTTGAATAGACGTCTCAAGGATACACTTCCTACTAAGGATTCTCTTCTGGTACCAAGAATGATTGACATTGAAAATTTAAAACAAAACATGATCAAGCGTCAAAATAAACAAAAATACTATTACGACCGTACCAGTAGGCCTTTGAAGGATGAAAATGATAGGAAAAATGTTTATTTCAAACTGAATTCTGCTTGGCATAAAGGAAAAATTGTATCTAAATGTAATGAACCTAGATCATATTTGATAGCTAATGAAAATAATAGGCTATATAGAAGGAATAGGGAACAATGTTTCCATGATAGTTCGAAATTTGATGAAAATTTTAATTCTTCTGATATTTCGAGATATTATTTGAGAGATAGAAATTTGTTGAGGAAACCAGATAGATTTCCCAATTAAGTTTTATTTTGACACTGTATGAAATTCTGAAATGTAATTTCGTAGCTTATTGATTTCGATTTTTTTTTATTCATAGAATTGGATCTCATTAATTTTTATGAAATATTTTTAGAATTGTAAAACTAAAAAGGAGGGATGTAAGGTTATTGACAATGCTGAGTCCATAAAATATTATAATAGTTATAATCTGTGATTGTACCTAATATGATTGTTCTGTGATATACAACACATGACCTGATAAGAAGCCAACCATTGTCAATTGCTGTTTGAGTTTTAAAGAATAAACTTATGTTGTACTTGCTACCGATTTTCATTGATATAAATATTATAAAAATACCGCTCGAACAACGTTACATTCTATGCATCTATATCTGATTATAACAATGTATCATTAATGGAGTAGCAAAATGGCGAATGCGCATATTCGAGTAATAACATTATTTCTTCACTTTTTTCACATCACGAATTATCTCCAAATGATGGGATTTTTTAGGATTCATAAGAAATATTATGAACATAACTAACCCTGATAAGAGGATGAAAGGGGGGTAAATATTAGAAATTTCCAAATGTTTTCGATGCGTATACTCTATTTTTTGTCCATATACAGGGTGAGTCTTTGACTTGTACATATATTTTAACTATAGATTCTTGAGGCCAAAGGAAACCGTTTTTTCATTTTTCATTTTTCCGAATTCGGCTCTGTTAAAAAGATATAGCCATTTGAAAAAAAACATTGTGCTGAGTCCGTGCCTGGATACATTCTCTGGAAACACTTCAAAGTTCATATTTTTCGATTGAAATTGAGGTGATTAGATGTTCTGGGTGATACAATTAGAAAATACTCAAGCACTAACCTTATTCGAATAAGAATGTAACAAAAACGATATTTCCTAACAAAAACACTGTCCGATTATTTCTGCAATTGAAAAGCCATATTTCTCCCACCAAAATAAGTTCCTTCTTCGATTTTCCTGAAGATTAGTTTATAAACACTAATAATTGGTTAATATTTTCCTCGATATTTTGGAACGATCTTATGAAAATTGGTTTCTCACCAACCTATTCTAACTCCATCAACCTAAGTCAGATGATTCGAGGTCAATGACCTAACCTAACTCATCTTCTATGATATGATATTCCACAGAACACGGCCATCTAAAGACTAAAGTCTTTGGAAGGCCGTGCACAGAACCTGTCTAAGCACAGAACTCTAGAGAAGACGATGCCAGATTGCCGATTTTCTCTTCAAACAATGCGAACTCAAGAAAGCAGTAAGTCCCCTATCGTTAGCGGATGAACTATCACAATCGCTAACGGCTAAAGGCGTCTAGGCGTCTTTGGAGATGCCAAACGAGTTCTGATTCTTGCCGATATAGCGCTACGATATAGCCGGCACGCAAGGCAGACAGGCGGGACAGGCCGTTGTGTTGTGGTTGTTCTGTTTTTGTGTCTCGAACCGCAGGCCAGTCTATGATAATGAAAGACGCTTAAACGGGATAACCTTAATTATCTATCTAAATTTACTTGCAGATAATAAAGCAAACAGGTGATGATTGTGATGTGCAGACCGATTGAAATCTCCAAGAGGATAATATTGTTGAGATAGATATTTTCCTGAAAGACCGGTAACAATAAATTTTCAATAGAAACTGTGCTTATAGACTGTGTAATTTCATTTCATGCTTCTCAGAATTCAATTATTACATCGAACGTTTTTCCATCATGTAGATTTTAGTCTTGACGAAGTTGATAAACATTGACAACGTTGTTAATTTGTTAAGATCAGAGAATACATAATATTCGATGATATTTAATTCAGGGTTGCATTCAGTTTTTTTATGAAATTCATGATTTTTTCCTCGAATTTGTTCGTATACAATTAGGAATAACTCGAAAACGACGCGTTTTATTGAAAAAATATAGTAATACTTTTATTTTCTAAAATGGTTGATTCTTTCGAAAATATGAACCGTTTATCTTTTTCGAGTGATTTTATAGTATTTTTGCATGAATTCATGAGACGAGTAGGCTGTAACTCTTATACTAGAAGGAATATGGAATAAGTTTCAATTGAGGAATATGCACCATGAATAGAGTAAACAATCAACAAAAATTCAGTTCATTCGGATTATCGGTTTCGAATATATGGAAAGAATAGTGTTAATTTCATGGATTTTTGACACCCTGTATCTTTCAAACGAAACCGAATTTTGAAAAATGGTATAGGAAAAAAGTGTTTCGTTTGATGAGAGGAATCTACAGTTAAAATATATGTACAAGTCAAAGACTCACCCTGTATACAAAATTGAAAATTCAGCTCCCTAGAAAATATGTGTTCGAAAGAAATTAAATACAGGGTCTTGAATGAGTGGTACCTAGGTATTTATAATTTTTTTTAGCTCAAAAAATCGTCGATTTTCATCTGTCGGACAAAAAAACGCCACTTTTTTTTTGTCGGACAATTGCATTTTCATGTCTCATATGGTCATATCAACCGATTCTGAAAGAATTACGGGGGTATTAATAATTTAAAAAAATGCTATTTTCAGTCATGTTCATGTTGGTAGACACGCTCAAAGCCACACTATTTTTGTCGGGCAATCATGTTTTCTCATTTCTCTCAAATTGTTTTTATGATTGCATTTTACAAAAAAAGAGTATGTATGATTTTAAGAAAGTGAAAATATGGTCGATTTACGAGAGGTTTGCTGAAAAAAAGCCGCGACTACAAAAATTTTCACAGAGAAAACATGTGGTAGATTCCGTCTAATAAAGCTATACAAAAAGTAAGAAAACTTTATTAATAATTTGCAATTTGTCCCACGGGCACCCGGATTATTAGTTAAAAATAACGTGTTTTCAACTTCAATTCTTTCCTTTGAAAAGGACTCTGATTAGTAAAACACCTACATGAAGCCAGATAAACCACAGATATATCTCCCCAAGTCAGAATCAACCATGAGTACCATTCTTTAAGTGTTTACTTTGGGGTATATTTCCAGTCTCATAAGGACATTTATTTCTTTAATTTTCGTTTTGATAAGTAGGTATATCAGTTCATTCTTCCCTCCAAGAGAGCTCTACGTATAATTAACATCTATGAGGAAATACATAATCATTAATTCTAATTAATTCAACTATGACTTTGAATGGCAAAATTGTTTCAAGGGAGTGAGGAACGAAAGAATTGATTACGTGATTTCTTCAATGCGGTTCTGTTTTTAGTTCTTTCGTGGTTTGTTTTCCAATAAGAGGAGTTATTTTGACAAAGAAAAATGCCATTTTTTTTAGGTAAAAGATCGGATGTTCATTTCTTTATAGAGCCAAATGACCACCACCCATCTTTATTTCATATCTTCAGCTTTCTGTCCAACTCTTGCTCATTCTAAACCGTCAGCAATCATTGAGTATTGCAACAAGCTGTCTAAAAAATAATTAGGAATATACAAAATCGAACTGGATTCTTTAGAAATTGAATACATATTAAATTTAGAACGAGAAACCGTTCACGATCTTGAAAAATGTAATCCGTAAGTGTATTGACTCAAAACAAGTATCGAGAATCATCTTTGGAAAATCCATAAGAAGAATACCTTTGAACCTTATTCAAAGCGTTTCTTATTCTTCTGGTATTTGTTGTCGGATTTTCAGACATTATATCCAGAATGTCGTGTTGTTACATGACGCTCAATACATGTAGTTACGTTTGGAATATTTCAGGTTGTAATTACTCACATTTGTGAAATCTCTGACGATATTCTCACCCTCCTGCTCTAGAATTTCCATTACAAATACCGTTCACAAATATGATACCGAAATACCCATTTGCAAATTTTATTACCCTAGCGCGGTTTCACCTTCCAATCCTTTGATGGCAAATAGCGTACCCCATTTACACCAACTTTTGGCGCGTCGACAATGAATGGATATTCCGCTATGCTCCACTGACTAGTTCAATAATTTCCGCGTTATCGAAGTAACAGCTTTGAAACAACAGCCGACAGAAATTTTTTGTTGTTGAAATATTAACCTATTTTTTTTAACAAAATGTTCAGCTATGTAGTAATAGAGATTGAATACAAGTGATATATGATAGTTGTATAAACAACTAGCAACTTTCATGGTTAGAGGTGTTGCAGAAATATATCGAGACAACGAAAGAGGCTTTTTGCGACTCCCAGAAATAAGAAACATTCACGTGCGTCAAAGATTCGGCCATCAATAATTTATAACATTGTAAGTACAAAATGGTGAAGGATCCCGTTCACTTGAAATTAATATTCCAATGTCTTTGGTTGCTATGGATTCAACAAACTAACGTTTTTATTGAATGTCCTTTATAGTTGAGGCGTTTCAGTCTACATAGTATCGGGTTTCCCACTTTCAACTTCATTTTGTAAACGTTATCAAGTATGCATAGAGAAATCTAATCAAAAGGTCGAAAAAATGAGGAAGAATAAATTGGAATGATATCACAAGTGTTTATCCATCGTAATTGTAAAGGAACCAATGATATTTAAAGTTTTTTTATTGAGAATATTAACCTGATATAACAACAAAAATATTTTTATTCAAAAAATTATTTTTACTCACTTACTACCTATAGCAGATTCTGATTAAAAAAATCAATCAGATGCATTGATATGAATGCAGATATCTAATGATATCAATAGTATATTAGATACAATATGTATGTTAGCAATTTGAATTTTATGCCCCCTATGACGTGACATTATAATATACCGAGGCCATGGCTACTGTAAAGATCAATAGCATAGATCTAACGTACCTACACTCTATAATTGAAACTGAAAGTAACTCGTTGCCCCGATATGCCATCTCCCTCACACTCTTACCACGCTATCTCTCTCGAACTTGCCATAAACCACCATCCAGCGAGACCAACGCATTCCTGAATTAATGGAGGTTAATTTCACGTCAGCATGGCATGTCCCGTGGAGACCTTCCTTTATCGTTTGAGATGGTCAAAATTTGAAAAATACAGAAGTTTGAGTGCAAAGAGAATTCAATTATTTTATTGAAATATGTATAGAAATGGGGTTCTTGATTTTATTCAAAAAACCCATTCCTTTTAGTTTATTTTACGCCCTTTTCCCGCGATTTCGTGCTCTTTCTAGAATTAACACATTTTTGGCAACAGCGCATTTGTTTTTTACTTTTTTTATTGTATTAATTGTCGAATACCTGTCTTGAATTTGTTGTGAAAGAAAAAAATTGTCGCGTCCTTAATTTTTTTCTACGGGGTGGCTTTGCTAATTTCATATTAATTTAATAACAGGTAAATAAAATTCAATTTCCACAAACAATTTTTAATCTTGAAGGACGATCGTTTCGCCTCACTGAGGCTTCGTCAGGATCTACATTTGAACTAAATAGGTGGTATAATAACAGGCCATTATATAGGATATACAGGTATAATATTGGGGTGTTTAGTTGGTATTCCCAAGTTGTACCGACAGGGGCAATAAAAGGTATTCTGTTTTTGCCGCTGGTTTTTTTCCAATCTACGTGAAGATATTTAACAACGGCGATCTATTAACGTCCGTTTGGTCATTTAACAAAATTTTTTGAGAATTATATCTGTTAATTTCGAGCGATTTTAAAAGTGTTAATCTTGATCCTGTACTCTCGATATGGATTATTTCGTAGTTGTCGTTGAAATTATGACCAAATTCTCTTAAATGGTCGGCGTATGTTGAATGTGGACCGTTTGATGTATAACTCCACTTCCGAACATCCTTACAAACAAAAAATGGCAGCTTATAATAGTTTTATTCATAGATTATTAAATGTTCCTTTGAACTCCCAGAATTTTACAAAGGAATTAAATACAGGGTGGCCATTTGAAAACGAAACAGACGAGATTACAGACGAAATAAATTTTTTCGATAGAAATGCTCGGACAGGTCGATTTCTGTTTCGAGGGGGACAACTTAAGATGTAGGTTACGGACGCATAGCGCTTCAACCCTTGCTACTACAACCCTCACCCCAAATTTTTGAATAGGGAAGATGGAGTGAGTGATACCTCATTTGAAAGGTATTTTTATACTGATTTCAGCACAGCAATTGTTTTTTCATTTTATGCATTAGTTCTCGAAATATTCATGCGTTAGTTAATTTTATCACTTAAATTAATTTTTTGCGAATAATTGACATTTCGTGCTTCCGAAACACCAAAATTTCAGTACTTGTATTTGAAATTGCAAAACATCTACCACTGGGCAAATGAAGTCATACCGTACGTGTTAATGCTACTAGGGTCAGATGTTCGAATAGCTGTTTTATTCACTGAAATCATTCTCCAACTGTACGGTATCAGAACGATTTGAAGTATTGATCTAAGAAATAAGACTTTTCAAAGTAAAGTAAATAATTTATCAAAAACTCACATCAATTAATTAAATATTCAAATTGTTCACCATTAGCTTCCATACAATGAAATAAGTTTTGTACGAAACGATGGCGCACATTTTGCAGCATTTCTGGAGTGATTTGACGACATTCGTTCACTATACGTCTTCTTAAATCTTCTATGGAATCGGGCTGTGTAGAGTAAATTTTACTCTTCAAGTGGCCCCAAAGAAAGAAATCTAGTCATGGTTGTTTTGAAGCTCAAAATGTCGATTTTTCACAAAAAAACACTACAAGTGTCATGAAAACACCACTTCATTTTCAAATACTTAGTTAAGAATATTTCGAGAACTAATGCATAAAATGAAAAAACAACTACTGTGCTGAAATCAGTATAAAAATACCTTTCAAATGAGGTATCACTCACCCCAACTTCCCTATTCAAAAATTGGGGGTGAGGGTTGTAGTAGCAAGGGTTGAAGCGCTATGCGTCCGTAACCTACATCTTAAGTTGTCCCCCTCGAAACAGAAATCGACCTGTACGAGCATTTCTATCGAAAAAATTTATTTCGTCTGTAATCTCGTCTGTTTCGTTTTCAAATGGCCACCCTGTATAATTAAACAAATATCTATTGATAATGGGTTCAACCCAAACATCATAGATAATATGATAACAAACAAACAGAACAAAATAGCATTAACCTATGTTTATCCAATCATAAAAGACCCCAACCCACAAAAAGATATCCGAATCACATATATTAATAGATTATCTGAAAATATTGCCAATTATTTTAGAGACAATTTCAATTATACATCAGATTTCAGAACCTCTAACAACTTAGATAAATACATTAAAAATAACAAAGATAAATCAAACAAAGATGATAAATCGGGTGTCTACAAGCTGACTTGTGATGATTGCCCATTAGTCTACATTGGTCAAACCGGCAGATCATTTAAAAAACGGATCCATGAACACCAGAAGAGTTATACATCAAACGGTCCACATTCAACATACGCCGACCATTTAAGAGAATTCGGTCATAATTTCAACGACAACTACGAAATTATCCATATCGAGAGTAAAGGATCAAGATTAACACTTTCAGAATCACTCGAAATTAACAGATAATTCTCAAAAAATTTTGTAAGATGACCAAACGGACGTTAATGTTGTTGAATATCTTCACGTAGATTGGAAAAAAACCAGCGGCAAAAACCGAATAACTTTTATTGCCCCTGTCGGTACATCTTCTCGTAACTTGGGAATACCAACTAAACACCCCAATACAGGGTCTTTCACGAGGAACCTCACCCATATTTATGCGGGAAACTACTGAACGTATTTTCATGAAATTCAGCACTTATAAGTATTTCACGATGCTGATGAAATCTGAATTATTTTCAAGGCATGAGCACCTCCGGTTTTTCCGGAAATGACGTCAACTTCCGTTTTTCAAATTAGAACACCATTTTTTTATTGCAGAAATAGATTCCTTAGAAAATTTCAAGTTATTTTGATGTAACATTTTTCAGTTTTGGTAGGAAAATTCTCTCTGAGCGGGAAAATTCGAAAAAAAAATCGAAAATAGAGCTCCGCTGAAACAAGAATAACTTCGAGGTTTTTGGATGGAAAATTTTCATTTTTGGAATTTTTCAAGATGTAAGATTGATGTATCCACTTTGAAAATCGATATCGCGATTCATGATACAGGGGGTGAAAAAATCGCTTTCAAAGTTAGGGATGACAAAATCGTGAAAAATCAAATTTTTCAAATTAGAACCCCATTTTTTTATGGCAGATATTGAATCTCCGTTGAAAAATAATGTGAGTATATGCATCACACCCTTGCCCTAAAATGGATATTTTCTGAGTTATTCACAAAAAACTGTTTTTCGTCTTGAATTTTCAGCTATTTCTTTTCCCTTCACGCCAAAAAGATGAAATTTTCAGGAACTGTTACTCAAACCATGTTTTAGATTTTACTACCCTAATATGCAAGAGAAAAAAGTTACAGGTTGTTCCTAAATAGATGGCGAATTTGGATTCGAATTTGTATCGGAAACCTCTTTATTTCAACTAGATTTAAATAATCTTCATTGGTAAAATTAGGCATAGTGATCGATTTTATAACTTAATACGAATTATCACCAAATTAATAGTAAACACAAAATGCTACTGAATAAAGAGGACTTTGGCAGATGTAATTAATGATATCTATCATTAAAAAAAAAGAATGTAAAACATGGTAAGTTTTTGCATATGGTTCATAAGGAATTATTTATTTATCACTGGAGAGAAAACCGATGGCCGATTAGTTGAAATAAAGAGGTTTCCGATACAAATTCGAATCAAAATTCGCCATCTATTTAGGAACAACCTGTAACTTTTTTCTCTTGCATATTAGGGTAGTAAAATCTAAAACATGGTTTGAGTAACAGTTCCTGAAAATTTCATCTTTTTGGCGTGAAGGGAAAAGAAATAGCTGAAAATTCAAGACGAAAAACAGTTTTTCGTGAATAACGCAGAAAATATCCACTTTAGGGCAAGAGTGTGATGCATACACTCACATTATTTTTTAACGTAGATTCAATATCTGCCATAAAAAAATGGGGTTCTAATTTGAAAAAATTGATTTTTTACGATTTTGTCATCCCTAACTTTGAAAGCGATTTTTTCACCCCCTGTATCATGAATCGCGATTTCGATTTTCAAAGTGGATACATCAATCTTACATGTTGAAAAATCCCAAAAATGAAAATTTTCCATCCAAAAACCTCGAAGTTATTCTTTTTTCAGCGGAGCTCTATTTTCGATTTTTGTTTCGAATTTTCCCGCTCAGAGAGAATTTTCCAACCAAAACTGAAAAATGTTACATCAAAATAACTTGAAATTTTCTAAGGAATCTATTTCTGCAATAAAAAAATGGTGTTCTAATTTGAAAAACGGAAGTTGACGTCATTTCCGGAAAAACCGGAGGTGCTCATGCCTTGAAAATAATTTAGATTTCATCAGTATCGTGAAATACTTATAAGTGCTGAATTCCATGAAAATACGTTCAGTAGTTTTCCGTATAAATATGGGTGAGGTTCCTCGTGAAAGACCCTGTATATACCTGTATATCCTATATAATGGCCTGTTATTATACCACCTATTTAGTTCAAATGTAGAACCTGACGAAGCCTCAGTGAGGCGAAACGATCGTCGTTCAAGATTAAATTGTTTGTGGAAATTGAATTTTATTTACCTGTTATTAAACATGAATTTCCATCAAGTAAAGACCGAATCCGTCAAATATGTATATTAATTTAGCAGAACCACTTTCTTAATATAGATCGAAAATCATCCCAATGCTTATGAATAATTGTCGATTAATTGTCGAAGTTCATATAAAGAAAAAAAGGCTCGAAAAATCCATTCCTTCTATTTTATTTTACGCCTTTTTCAATGGACTTCGACAATTATTTATAATGTTGCTTGTTTATTTCCTGTAATAGAGATGTGTGTTTTTATATATTTTTTATATTGTAGAGCCTGATGAAGTAACAAAAATAAAGTTACGAAACGTTGCTTAATGGAAAGACATAGGTAGTGTCTATTTTCAAACACTTCCAATCCCACGAATTCCCGTATGTGTATTATTTATAATCACTTTTATAATATTCGGTCCATATTGAAAAAGTGGTTCTGCTAACTTTATGTTAACTTAGCAAAGCCACCCGTAGAAAAAAAATTAAGGACGCGACAATTTTTTTTTTCACGACAAATTCAGGACAGGTATTCGACAATTTATACAATAGAAAAGTCAATAACGAATGCGCTGTGGCCAAAAATGCGATAATTCCAGAAATAGCACGAAATCGCGGGAAAAGGGCGTTAAATAAACTGGAAGGAATGGGGTTTTTTGGTGTTTTTCACTTCATATGGACTTCGACAATTACTCGACAATTATTTGTAATCATTTTTATGTTAAGTTAGCAAAACCACCCCGTGAAAAAACTAAGGACGCGACAATTTTTTTTTCTTTCACGACGAATTATCGACAATCATTCGACAATTAATGCAATAGGTTTCATTTATTTTCTCGCAAGTGGCACTGCTAACTTTATAGACATAATAATAATTCATAATAGTACATTCTAAAACTAGTTGCAGAATGGGCTCCTATTCCAACACGTATGCGAAATTCGAAAACGAGAGACGAAGGAGCGAGTTTTCGAACGCTTGAGTGTTGGAATTGCCTTCTGCAACGAGTATTAGACGATATTTTCTCTATTTCAGTCGAATTCTGTGAAATATTATCGAAATTAAATGAAAAATTCAGATTATACATCCTAGTGACTTTTGTATTGTATCTTGGCAGTTGGTGCGCCTGTCATGAAGATAAATTGACAGATTACGGAATTTGAATCGTATATTTCGAATTTTGAAATACAAAATTTATAATTACGCATTATATTCGTGAATTATGTCTGACGAAATCGATTTGACACCTCCAGAATTGAGAATAATCGCGAATAATGTTGCAAATAAATTGATTCCTGAAAAATCCAAATCCTTATACGAAAAAGAATACGATAAGCTTATGAAGTGGTCTGAAGAGAATTCGGTTATAAGAATTTCAGAAAATATTTTGTTGGCCTACTTTGAACACTTAAGTAGGACATATAAATGTTCTACATTATGGAGAACTTATTCAATGTTACGCAGTATGCTTAATTTAAGACAGAGCATTGATATTTCAAAATTTATAAGACTGCAATGTTTATTAAAAACTTTTTCGAAAGGATGCAAACCGAAGAAATCGAAAGTTCTTGATTTCGAACAAATTGCTACATTCTTGAAGGAAGCTCCAAATAATACTTATGAGGATATGAAGGTAACAATATAATCATGCTCTATGTATGTTTATTGTTTAATGTAACCACTTTCAGGTAGTATTGATCATGGGATATTCTGGGGCATGCAGACGGGTAGAGCTCTGCAATATGAAGGTTCAAGAGTTCTACTTCAAGAATGACTCTATTATGGTCACCATACCGAACACAAAAACTTATAGTCCCAGGCAATTTGTAAGTTCGGACCCGTTCTGGTTGAGTCTTCTTAGAGAATACGCACAACTGAGACCATCACATTCAGATCATGATCGTTTCTTCATCAATTTTAGATCTGGAAAAGGCAGTGTGCAACCTATTGGCATAAACAAAATGGGTGGAATGCCAAAAAAAATTGCCAATTGTTTAAAATTGCCTGATCCAGAACTATATTCTGGTCATTGCTTCCGTAGAAGCTCAGCTTCCCATCTAGCCAACAGCGGAGAAGATTTGATGGCATTGAAGAGGCATGGAGGTTGGAAGAGTTCAGCAGTTGCCGAAGGATATGTTGATGCGTCTCTTTCAAAAAAAATTGATATTTCTAAAACTCTTTCGAACCAACTTAACAAGAATGCCCAAGATCTCAGTATGCCTTGTACTTCGAGAATGAATAAAATTACCGAATTCTCAATTGGAACACAGGAAATCGATGAAACTTCCCAGCCGATGCATGATAACCCACCTTCCACTTCCTCAGCATGTTTCAATCAAGCGCTATCCACAAATGAAACTCATCACAACATACCAGGAATATCAACTTTAAATACTGGTTCAAACTGCAATATAACAGTTAAAATATTTAACAACTGCACAATTTCAAAAATTGAGTGACTTATCATTTCGTTATAATATCACATTGTTACTCCAGATTTTTTGTGGAATGCATAATTAAGAATCAACTTGAACTTGTAATGTCATCTTGGAAAATACACAATCGACATACATGTAGCTGAAAATATTTACTATCTAAGGATACTTGTTATGTTATTAACGAAGGTTTTAATCAGAGGTACATTGAAAACATAATCATAATTTTCTTGTAGCATCAATGATACTTGATAGTTGATACAGGATATAAATTGCTGCTCAATAGCTTTTCTGTACAATCATTTGTACTGTGTATTTATCTTTGGATTAGAAAAATTGCCTTCAGTGTTGTGTGTATTTTATATTTTTATATAAATATAACCACCTTTCTTATAGTTCAGATCTAAAACAGTTTCCAAATAGCATAGTTGATTCAAAATTACCAAGAAGAAAATGTCTAGTAACTTATTTAAAATTTAACTTTTCCTGCCAACAGTGTCAACAATGCTCTTATTGACAATTGACGTGTGTTGATATTGGATAGCATCGGAAGTCAGCGCTGACAACCACAAAACGAAAAATATAACTATGTATGCTGTAATGGATTTCATTACAGCACTGTTTTTAGTACTGTAATGAAATCATTACGATACTGAAATAGAGAAAGTGTATTAAGTAATTGATAGTATTGAAATGTCAACCTAAATTTATTTATTGTCACAATTGTAAAACGTTTCGAGTACGAGCCCTTTTTCATCAAATAACAATAATAATTCATGTCTACCTTGAAGTTTTCTTGTGTGTTTTGAAAAAATGGGCAAAAATTGATCATTATCGCTTGACTTCTTAAAGACCCTAAGTTCAATTTGACTGATATCGGAACGAATCCAATTCAGTAACAGACAAGTAACTGAAAAATAGCAGTGAGTTCAAGGACTGAAACATTGACTTTTCCCCTTTACACTTGTATATTATGTTTTGATGCTGATCGAACAATTTGTTTTAAATCCTGATGAAAATCAAGAAGGAATAGAATTGAAGATACAAACCAAGAAGGTTGATTCCTCAAATGATATCAAGGATAAAAGTCCCATATACATGGATACGCAAACGATACGTTTTATAGATCCAGTGAAGTTTGAATCATCATTTATCAAGACATTCAGCTGAAAATTGGTCCAAATATTGAACTTCAAAATTTAGATCGAATGACGTATCTACTACTGGTGGAAATCTACGGGATGGTAGGATTTTTCCTTCTTGAAACCACCAATGATAGTTTGAAAGATATGAAGAAGAATCTGTGTTTCGTTTGAAAACACTTAGATGCACTCCAGCTTTCGAGAAGAAAAATGTTGAACAAGTTTCTCTAATTTGACAGGAGAGGCAAAATTCACCAAAAAACTCAGCAGCCTCCAGCATATTAGAGAAAATTCGATGACGATGGTCGCATTATTGAAGCTCTCATATTTGTTTTTTGATATATTTCAATTTGAAATGTATTCGTTCATATTTTTGCCAACTATTTGTTTATTCATATTTTATTTTTTCAAAATATGTCCTTATAAATTGCATGCTTCTAATCTCAGAAATTATTTTCACTTAGTTTTTGTTTCGGCAGAGTATCTTTTCATATGCAATCCTTTCACGACAAATTATCTTTCGACAATTAAGCTCTTAGACACTATCACGTCACTGCGACGTTACAATCATTCATAAAAACCCATTATTATTCAAATGATCTCCCATATATTTCCTGAAATTTCATATGAAATAATTCAAAGAAAGGAAAAAAAGTTATGATAAAATATTTATGTTAGCCAGCCATAAACGTCCCCTAGATTCGTTAATGTAAAGGCACCCTCACAAAATAGCCCTATAATTCACTCAGTTGGAGAAGGTCACATAAAATATCCAATTGCCTGGAAGATTACAACATTTTTCAATTAACCCCAACGTTATCGTTTGCTGTTTTTCTGTATAATACGCCGCATAGTTTTGTGTATCCGCCAAAACGACGGTAAATATTATCTCGGACAATATTTGTTGCCCTGATAGAATTTCCCGGGCATAAAGCCCATTTATTCTCTCTTGGAGTTTCTGCTTCAAGGCTTTCTCCGATTTGAGCCTGGGTAATTTCGGTTGGAGAGAACTAGGGAGCAATCAAAGTTTTCCACGGCGTTCGTCAGCGATGAAAAACATATATACGTAAAATACACAACAACCCAATCAAATATGACTGCAGGAAAACATATGAGGTAAATCTCCTGGAATCCGAGGTTAACGCGCTCCGATAACGAATCGGATTCATCGGAGCGCAAGATTTATATCGAATCGCTGCACTGCCAAATTTATGCCCCTATATGAATCGAGAGGTTGCTATTTTATCTTTGATGTGGCTATAAAATTGATAAGATTACAAGAACAAAATGGACATAGAGAGAACAACTGTGGAAAACATTCCTTTTTTGAACGCTCTGAAAAACCAATAATCAACAGCAAAACTACTTGTCATTAATTTCCTACCCTCTCAATGCAGCCTCAAATCTGATTATCAAAAATACACTACTGGAAAAAATTAAAGGATCAAAAAAAAATTCCAAATTTTTCGGCAATTTTCAACAGGCCGTAACTTTGAGAGGAATGATCGTACAAGGAATTCAAAAAAAAAGGAAATTGTAGCTCCAAGTGTCTAGTTTCTGGATTAGAACTTCAAAAATTCTAAGTTTCAGTGGTTTTCGAGTCATGATAGAAAAATCAGCAACAAAAAAATGCTCAAAATTTTACCACTTTTTTTTCTTCTCTACGAGCGTGGTAATTTTATTTTTGCATAATCGTTATAATGATGGGATACTTTGTTAATTCAGCTTTAATTTATTTTTTATTGACCTCAATACGTCCACTTCTCGCCGAGATATCGGTCTTCAAATGGAAAAGGATCCATTTGTCTTTGATTATCGATTTCTCAGCAACCAATGATCGCACAGAATATTGAAGGGGGGTTTCAAGACCTTAAATGAACTCCCATTAATGAACAACCATTGCTTATTCATAGAATTTTTTTTTTCTTAATGTCGCATCAATATGAAAATTTAACAAAAAAAGGACTTTTGGTGGTTTCTTGGAAAATCTACCGCTGGATCGAAAATGTTGAGGAAACCAATAATGTTAAGTGTGACTTTCACAGTTCAATATGTTGATAAAAACCTCACGAAGAGCCAACTCAATTCAGCGAGTTTTTTTGTTTGACTCGATTGAATTTTTGAAAAAAATAAGGATCACGTTTTTTGCTCTGAGAAGCTCGTAATCTTTAAAAAAGGCAAAAAAGAATTTTCTCGAGCTTTTTCCACATTTTAATTGCAGATAGTTCATAAATTTCAAAAAAAGAAAAATAAAAAAAACGTTTTCTTCAGAACTTTGTTCGTCCAGTCGTTGCCTTTGGCGGTGGATTAATAATGGTTTGGGGCGGTATTTCTCGAAATTGGAGAACACCATTGGTAGTTGTACGAGAAAATTTAACGGCTAGGGGCTACATCGACCATATCTTAAGACCAATTGTTCTGCCGAGGAGAGAAAATCGGAGGTCGTTCGTATTGATGCAAGACAATAACGCACGTCCACACACGGCGAATCTTATCAGGCGATTCTTTGAGCAACATGAGATAATATTGTTACGACGCCCAGCAATGAGTCCAGACCTTAACCCCATAGAGCATGTATGGGATATAATGGGCCGTCGGTTGCGCAGAGAGTATCCAAATTTGCAGAACATAACCGCCTTGGAGCTTGCGCTTCAGCAAATTTGTAATACCATTCCACAGCCTCAAATTACCGCCTGCATTAACATGGCTGACCGTTTGAGAGCCGTTATTGAAAACAGGTGTGGCAATACCCGTTATTAAATTAATAAAAATGTTTTTTGTTGTTTTTTTATTTTGCTTTTTTTGAAATTTATGAACTATCTGCAATTAAAATGTGGAAAAAGCTCGAGAAATTTTTTTTTTTGCCTTTTTCAAAGATTACGAGCTTCTCAGAGCAAAAAACGTGATCTTTATTTTTTTTTTTTTAATTCATTCGAGTCAAACAAAATAACGGCTCGCTGGATTGAGTTGGCTCGCTGAATTGAGTTGGCTCTTCGTAAGGTTTTTATCAACATTTTGAACTGTGAAAGTCACACTTAACATTATTGGTTTCCTCAACATTTTCGATCCAGCGGTAGATTTTCCAAGAAACCACCAAAAGCCCTTTTTTTGTTAAATTTTCATATTGATGCGACATTTAGAAAAAAAAATTTCTATGAATAAGCAATGGTTGTTCATTGATGGGAGTTCATTTAAGGTCTTGAAACCCCCCTTCAATTTTCTGTGCGATCATTGGTTGCTGAGAAATCGATAATCAAAGACAAATGGATCCTTTTCCATTTGAAGACCGATATCTCGGCGAGAAGTGGACGTATTGAGGTCAATAAAAAAATAAATTAAAGCTGAATTAACAAAGCATCCCATCATTATAACGATTATGCAAAAATAAAATTACCACGCTCGTAGACAAGAAAAAAAAAGTGGTAAAATTTTGAGAATTTTTTTGTTGCTGATTTTTCTTTCATTACTCGAAAACCACTGAAACTTAAAATTTTTGAAGTTCTAATCCAAAAACTAGACACTTGGAGCTACAATTTCCCTTTTTTGAATTCCTTGTACGACCATTCCTCTCAAAGTTGCGGCATGTTGAAAATTGCCGAAAAATTTGGAATTTTTTTTTGATCCTTTGATTTTTTCCAGTAGTGTATAATCGAGTTTATCATATATGGGAAAGGGGGGCAAAACCGGGTAACTAAGAAAAATCTGCAATAGTAAATTTTTATTTACTTAGGTTTATTGGTTGACAATTGACTTGTTTATGCCGTAGCATATGAGTTAAACTTATTAAAAACCAGAACAAGATGAGACAAACAACAAAAAGAATTATATTCTATTTGACGGTTATGCCCCAACCCTCGGGGCACGTATGGCAAAAGGGGAAAAAACGGGTACTGCGTATTATTCACAGATAGCACACACGAAATCATCTTAATCATCTTCTAACCATCCTGTACATCCGTCGTGTGCCCAGTTATTGCACATTTCAATGCATTTTATCCACCCATGATTTTTGGTAGTATGAGAGTACTGCTCTTTGCAGAGGGTGTCGTTGTTACCTTGTGATTTATAGTCTTCTTAATCAGAGCTAGACTCTTTAGCTATTTGTTTTGTCAATTTCTTGTTTTTGTTTTCTATTTGTATCACAGTCTCTTTCTTCACCTGTTGTATCAATTCATTATGGGTACCGATTCGAGATTTGATTTAACTTTTGAAGCAGCCCTTACCACAGACATTCCATTAATTTTTTTTTACCCTGTCTTCAAGAGTTGATTGAGATACATTATAGATATTGGATGCTTTTTCCTAGCCCATCGTTTTAAGAACAACTTCCGTAATTGCTTTTTCCTATGTCATCCGTAGACCAATGTTGACGACTAGTATTCCGATTATAGTTGCGCACCATATAACTGTGAAAACTATAATAAAGGAACACTCTTATAAATTTTTAGAAAATTTTATTCATTGGTCAATATCCATCTGGGGCATAAACGGGTACCGCCCGGTTGTGCCTCACGAAGATTTTCCGGTTTCGCCCCAGAGCTTATATTTCAAAGAATGTTGCATAATAAAAAACACATGAGATAAATTGAGCTCATCTACAGAGTTTCATACAGCCAAACAACCTACATATCACATTATGTATTGTCAATTATCTTAGAATATAGATAGTTAGATCAATCTGTAGGTAGGAATAAATATAGGTAAAATAAGATTACATACCAAGGATTCTACATAATACTAGTAAATAAACACTCACACCTGTCAGAACTTGTAAAAATACTGGCGTAGATAAGAGACATCAACGTATGCAACGAGAACAAAATTAAACCGAAGCAAAAGGGTACCCGATTATGCCCCTACACCCGGTTTTGCCCCCCCCCCCCTTTCCCCTACAGGGTGTCCTCCCAAGTTCAAGTGCCTTTTAGACGTTTCTGGAGAACCGATCGTATTTGAAATCTGAAAATTGGTATTATGATATTGCTCCGAATTCTCTTCAGACCTAAAATATTGTTGGAGCCTGAGCACTTCCGGTTATACAAGAAGTGGAAATAAAGGACGCACTTTTTCTCTGGCAAATAATAGCGTTCCGTCCAATTTTCCAAAATTAAATTCCACTTAAATGGGTTAAAGACCTACTAAATCAATGCCTTGTGGAGGGAATAATTCTGTCGCAGTGGAACAACGCCATAACTATACTTCTCCATAAAACGGGCGATATCACTGGGCTCGAGAAATATATACCGATAAGCCTTCACTTTCATTTGTATAAGCTGTTCACCAAAATCATTGCCAAACGTCTAGTGGGTAAATAAGATTTTTATCAATCAAGAGAAAAAGCAGTCTTTAGGAAAGGTTATGGGGCAAATGATCATATTCCAGCAAGTCTTGATAGAAACAATGCCCACAGTCTTCGTATTTGTCGATTTCCATAAAGCATTCGACACGGTGAAATTAACATCAACAATAGCAGCGTTGAAGCAATGTAGAATAGATCATAGATATACAAGACTCGTAGAATGACCCAGAATTAATGGATGAAATTTCGAGGGCTGGTAGAAATATCTTTTGTCAAAATAATTATTTTAATTATACACCAAGTTGCGTTTCTGTGTATCACGATAGCAGATAAACCAAACCCATAGGTTTCTTCATAGTATAATATTCTTCATCAAAATGGCAATATACAAGGTGTGTCACCATCAACTGGACAAACATATACAATGTGTCCGTAAAGTATGGAACAAATTCATTTTTAGCTAAACAGGTCATTTTAAGAAATAATTTTGAAACACGTCGATTTTTTATGTTGATTTACCGTATTTAAAAATAATAATCTAACATACAGGGTGAATTACGTTCGAGTAATGACGCCACCGTCATTTTTTTTGAATGGAACACCGCCATTTTGTCTCAATTTTCGGATTACTCTAGCTGAGCTGATTCCAAAAATGTATCACATGTTGATTCCAATTGGTACAGGGTGGACAAAAATACAATAGTTTTGTGTGTGCTCATAAAGTAACGCGTAACATTCTTTATTAGGTAAATTAACAATATTATCAAAAATACTTATTGTCTAGCGGCAATTGGTTCAAATGTAATACTCCGTAGTTTGCTACATGTTTAGAGTAATAAAAATGAGCTGTTTCCAAACAAAAACTATTGTATTTTTGTCCACCCTGTACCAATTGGAATCAACATGTGATACATTTTTGAAATCAGCTCAGCATTGAGACAAAATGGGGGTCTCCTATTTAAATGAAATGACGGTGACGTCATTACTCGAACGTAATTCACCCTGTATATTAATTATTATTTTAAAATACGGTAAATTAAAATCGAAAATCGACGTGTTTCAGGATTTTTTCTTAAAATGACCTGTTAAGCTTAAAATGAATTTGTTTCATACTTTACGGACACATTGTATAACCGTGTTGATGAAACCGAGAAAGTCATTTTTGCCCCAGATATATGTATATCCCGTTTTCGAAGCATAAGCGAGATACAGGATGTTTAATATGCACTTTGAGCAATATTCTGATAAATGTGGTAAGTCAGGCGTTACATTTTAAATAGCGGTTTCTGAGGACATCTCAGTATTTTAAGGGGTCAATAGAATTGCGTGTTCTCAGTGAGAAAAAAGTCACCCAAAGTTGTGAAAACAGAACGAAAAAATATCCATTAGTTTTCTTTTTGTAGCTCGGAATAATTCAAAAAACTGAAGGCCAAAATTGGGTCATAGACTGTCAGAATGACCTGGATAGAAATATGAGTTTATAAATAAAAAAAATGTTTTCAAAAAACTTTAAGTTTTAACTAGTGTTGCTTTGGTAACGGAAATTTATAAGATTAGAATAAATCCAATCCATGCTCGTAGAGAGCCTATTAGCACAATTTTGACCTTCGTACGTTCCAGTTTTTTTAATAAAAATTATAAAAGTGCTCCGAGGGTAATCTTTGAAAGGCTACACAAATTTCTTCTGGCCGACGTTTCGGTACAGGATTGCTCGGGATTGCTCCTTTTTCAGGGTTAAAAATATACAAAAACATCAAAAACACATGATATACAAAATATAAAATTTACAGTTATATCTTTCGAAATTTCTCTTTCACGGAAATGAATTAAGATCATACACTCTAGTCCTCAGCAGAGCACATTACAAGAATTTCTATAAGGATTCAGGGTATTTTCTACAATAAAGTGAAATATGTAGTAAAGGTAGTGGCTAAGAGGATTGGGGAAATAAAAATCCTTTATGAGATGCGGTCGTTTCGACCTTTATTTCTGGTCTTTTTCAAGGCTTTTCATATGGAGTGCCCCCTATAATTTTACGGAACAGAAATAAAATTGTGTCGTCAAATTAAGAAGTTTTGATATAGTCATTTGGAGGCGTAAAATATTGAAAAGTTACACACACCGAGTATTTGCCGGTTGGGGTGAATTGAATAAGCCAATATCGAAGAAGATCGATCATATGTCAACAGTTAGATCGCATTCACCATATGCGATTCCAATTCGAAGATTCTATAATTTCATTGTTTCTATTTAATTGACCGTCATTCATCAGAATCAGTCATTTGTTCTTGACTTATTATTTTAAATTTATGTTTTATTAGTTGTATGATGAGGTATAATGTTCACTGTTATATGTTTATTTATCATTCTATGTTTAAGGGAGAGAAGACTCCTGGTATCACAAGGTTTCGAAAGTGAACTTTTTCTTCTTTACCGAGCTATCGCAATTGTTTATTGCTTCTTCAGGGTTTCTACAACAGATTCTACATTAAAATTAAACACACATGATAAAACAATTTGGACATAACTACTGAAAATGAGGTTGTATCCTAAAACAATTTGATTCGGTTGTTCTACACGGCATATTCCGGCATAAAAATGAACTAAATACATTTCAATAATTCAATAAATTCAACATGAAACAAATTCATTGAGTCACAAATTAACACTTCAATCATCCCTATAAAAATTTTAATGTAGAATCTGTTGTAGAAACCCTGAAGAAGCAATAAACAATTGAGAAAGCTCGGTAAAGAAAAAAGAGTTCACTTTCAAAACCTGTTTATTTATCTATAATTAATAAATGTTTTTTTTAGCCTTCAGAATGGGACCATTGGTTCCGACACGTCGGCAAAATCATAATTGATTTTCATTTAATTTCTCCAAATTCCTGCGATATATTGCTTGATTTTTTAACATGGGCGTGAATAATACAGAACATTGACAAGTTACTTACAGTCGTAAACAATTAAATTTCATCGTGGTTTACTTACTGTAGCCTTAACTGTATAGGTGTTCGCCGTCATCGGGAACCTTCAACAGGAGTTCATGGAGCGAAGGGTTTGAGAAACCCTGGGTTAGAAAAATTCAACAATTCATACAAATAGAATACGAATGTTCGGTAAACCAAGCATTAAACATTTCGAGAAATTCATTCCTCGATCTTATGCTTACCACGAAGTACTATGTAACATCTCACGAACTAGCAAACCCACTTGATGCCTACAAATGATGAATGGCGATGACCCAAAAAGAATCATCCTTGCTAAGACACGAGCGTTATTTGTAATTTCATGAATGAATGAACGTCATGATGTAATATTGCTTCATTTATATTCAAAGATATTTGTTTTGTAACAATACCAATCGACTCACATAGCATATATTGAAATGAAACAGACACTAAAATATATAATGCATTCATTCGATTCGTGAACATCATGAGTGACTAGAGACAAAACTGTGACACCCCCATAAAGATATCTGAGCCACTCACGAGAAAACCAATGAAACCTATGGCATTGTCGAGTGGTTGTTGAATAATTGTCGATAATTTGTGGCGGAAAAAAATCGGTCGCACTCTTAGTTTTTAGGGTGTGGCTTTACAAACTACATTCATATTATCTTAGCAAATTCACACAAACTAAACATCAAATATCTTCACAATGGTTATAACTTATAACCAATTGGCCATGAGGAGTAAAAACACCCAAAAATCCATTCGTTGTGGTATATTATACCTCTCTTTCTGGGGATTTCATGATTTCTATGGCAACTGCGCATTTGATTAATGACCCTGTAGCTATTGCATTAATTGCCGTGACTTTGTCGAAAAGAACAAAAATTGTCACGCATTTAGGTTTTTTCGTGAGGTTCTGAGAATCTTAAATTTGAGTAATAAATCACGAAATCCCTCGATGAGTCGTGAAATAGGTTATGAGAAATGGATTTCTTGGGTGTTTATACTTCATATGGACTTCCAACAATTACTCGACAATTCATATGTGATGATTTTCGATTGGGGAAAACATTTTTTGTCCTCCTATTCTTTTATATGCGGGGTGGCTCTGCTATCTTAATATCAGGTAAGCAAAACAAGTCACTCGACAAACATCGATCTTCATCACAATGATTGTAAATAATTGTCGAGTAATTGTTGAATTCCATATGAAGTAAAAATACAAAACATATTTGATCAAAATTCGTATTGTTATTTTTAATACCACTAAGTACATACTGCGAATTGACTTCGTCGGTAACAAAAAAGCCCAGCCCTTCGACTTCCTTCGAATATGTGACCTGGGGGAATCACCCAGAACCCCAAAAAAGATTCTACCTATTCATCAGACTTTTGCTACTTGTCTAGCAACAGCGCCGTCAGTTCGCCACCCTATCACAGGTCACCTCGTATTCTTCTCCACGTCAGAAATCGTTGGTTTCTAGTTTCGTGTCTAATAAAATGAATTAGTTTCGTCCGAAGATAGACTCTATTCTGAGTCTATTCACACACAAGGCAGAAAACCAGCAGATACATCTCTGCAAGTCAGACGAACCGTAAGTACCATTCCTTTGTATTGTTTCAATTCCATAAATATCTACATTTTTTTCTATCATTCTCGTGGTGAGAAGAATTGGAACAGAAGGCCATTTTTCTCTCCAAGAGAGCTCTTGTATAATAATAATAATAATAATGAAGTTCAATTTCAGAATCATCATCCACAGATAACAAAATGAAAACAAGTCACAGAATCAGTACTAAGGATATGCAATAAAGTAACTAATGAATATATGTAATTTACAACACACTTCAAATTCATCAAACGAATATGGTTCACAATTCAGTATCAAGGAGAATAGGGCTTTACGAAATGAGTTATAGTCTGATAAATTTCTAATGATCTTTGGAAGAAGATTGTACAGTTTGATACACATATATAATGTGCTCCGTTCAGTATTTGAGTATTTATGAATGGGATAAAAATATTCATGAAATCTCCTAGTTGAGTTATTATTTTTATAGACTTCGAAATAACTACTATGTTTGCGAAAAAATAATAGGATTCTATAGATATATAGCCCTGGCAATGTCAAAATGTTATTTCGTTTGAAAATGCTCCTACAAGATGATCGAAAACTCATACTGAAAATTGTTCTGATCGCCTGTTTTTGAGCAACAAAGATGCGTTGAGCCTGTGAGCTAGAGCCCCAAAAAACAATACCGTAAGATAAAAGTGACGAAACTAGCAAAATAAATGGTCTCCAATATATTAATATCTACTCTAGTATTGATAGCTTTCAGTGTGTATATCACTGAGTTCAGTTTCGGTACCAGTGTATCACAATGTTGATTCCAATGTAGATGTCTGTCAATCGTTATTCCCAAAAGTCTTGTACTTGCGCTGGTTGGTATATTAATGTTATTCAGGTTGATGCATTCAGGGTATGCCACACTATACTCTGTTCAAATATAAGCGACTACGACGTAAACAAAGTCGCGCACACGAAGGATGGGCTTCGTTCAGGTAAAGACTTGCTTTCAGGGCTCCAGGGTCGGATCGAGGATAGTTCACACAATCATATAAACTTGATATTATTCTCTGAATGGAATACACATGATTTGAATAGACAAATGTGAACGTTTCGTTCTTTTTCGTGGATGGCCCAATATACCACCTTCAGATGCAGTGTCCGTTTCTGAATTCGACATTATTGTCCGGAAAAGATAACTGTGAAATCGTTCTAAGCTTTAAGTACGATCCTGGCAGTCTTTTGGGGGCGTGAAAAGAATTATACAGCCGACCGTTTCACCAATCATATGTTAGTAATGCGCAAAACAAACCGATTTGGTTTGTTTGTTTACATTCTCTTATATTTGAACAGACTATAGACCTATTACTCGAGAAGAAAACCACATTTGTTTTCTCGGAATTCAGTGTCAACGAATTACGGGAACACCAGTCATTGACACTTGAAAATGCCGTCCTCAATCCAAATGACACAGCTTCTAGTTGGTGGGATGATACTATGACATTCGAGTCATCAGCATATAAGTACGAATCTATTTCTAAATCAAAATTATTAGGTTCTTGTACAATGGCAAGCTCCTCTGCTAATACATCTGGCAGATCGTCATTGTAGACGATAAAGAGAATGGGTCCCAAAATAGTGCCTTGTGGCACTCCATCCGTTATTGATATTTCGGATGATAGAATTTTCTTCTCATTCGAATTTAACATTACCATCTGTTTCCTATTCTCCAAGTAACTCTTAAGGAGCTTAAGTGGTGTACCCCTGATTCCCCTTTCTTCAAGTTTCTGCAGCAGTACCTTGTGGTCAACACAATCGAACGCTTTAGAGAGGTCCACAAATAATCCTGCTGGCATGCTATCATCTTCAATTAAAGAGAATATCTTCTGCGTGAACTCAAACACTGCTGTTTCAGTGCTTTTTCCTCTTGTGAATCCATGCTGGCTGCTAGATAGGATCTTAAATTTTTGGAAGAATTTCAACATTCTGTTCGCAATAATTTTCTCAAAGATTTTAGCGAAGGTTGTTGTTAGGCTAATCGGTCTGTAATTGGAGAAATCATTTGGGTTACCTTTTTCGTAACAGGACTTCACCAGCGTTATCCGAAAATAATAAATAACTTTTAACACTGTTTGTTGTGTAGTTCAATTCAATAATATAGCTAATATACAGATTCTCATCATAGGAATAGGACAAATCTGATTTAGTTTTTGATGTTCTATGCACATTTCGCAATGCGACCTGTATATAAGTACCTGTGTAAAGCGGCCTGTGTAGAAACATCTTATACATCTTGCAATGCGACCTGTTTCAGAATATCTTATACATCTGGCAATGCGAGTTCGCATAGATCTCACTAAGGGAGGTTAATGAGAAGTTCTCAAAGTCCTCGCCGCGGGAGGTGTATGCGAACTCTCAGTGTGGCTTGTTTGAGAATATCTACGTAGTATATCGCCAAGAGCTCTCTGGGAACTCTTTTCACTTTTGTCACAACTTCCCAAAAAGAAGTCGCAGGGAATTCTCTGGGATATCTTTGTGCTCCCTGGGACGTGATAATCGTATAAATGGCTCCTTGATCACTAGATCAAACAAGCCTTGATTTCTTTCTGTTGGGATATTTACGAAATATTGTTCATGCAGAGGCAGCTCAACTAGAGAAGATATGATGAAACGAATCATGAATTCAAGCAGACGTATACCGCAGCATGGGGTTTTATCAACCGTCCGAAGCTTTGAACAGACGAAATAATTGACCTCTGCTAATCATGGTAAAACTTCGGTACATTCGATGAGGTGAAATGTGCTAATAATTTAATTTTGCTTCGCATATTTTAATCACCGAAAAACATTTTTGATTTGTTATTTGTCTCCTCATGAACACTCGCTTCTTGGAGTATGCTGAGCATTAAAAACTGCATATCCATTTTATGGCAAAAACGAAAAATAAAAAATGTTTTTATCTCCTCATGAACACTCGCTTCTTGGAATATGCTGAGCATTAAACACTTCATATCCATTTTATGGCAAAAACGAAAAATAAAAAATGTTAGTAATTTCTTTAAGAAATAAGATTCCACAAAGAAAAATGTTTATTGCCTATTCAAAATTTATTTCAGTGGATAATTCAAAATCGGTCACCGGGTATATTCTTTTTAAAGAATTCCATAAAAATAAAATAATTTAACTATATGCATTTCGAAATGAGAAGTTACGCATATACTTAAATTGTCCCATAAAGTTCAAATGCCCATTATTTAAACGAGAGTAATAAGAAATAAGCGCAAATGGAACTCTATTGATCTTTGCCAAATATCCTTCCGCATATAAAAACAAACACAATGAATTATTTCAACATTCACCAACAGCGATAATGATATTATATTGGTTTTCAGTGTTTCCACATTTTCACAGGGATTACACGATGCAAATTGGGCAATCGCAATATCCTCCTTTCTTTGGGTTATATTCATGTGAAAATTTTAATTGTTCTACGTTGCTCGCCCGAAGGAAATGCTTTGTTTCGATCAACCATTAATTATAACGGATTCTATTCATCATTTTCCACATGGAAACTCATGCTTGATGAAAAATACAGCACAGATATTTCATCCAATCATATAGAACTTCTGGGTCAAAACCTAGGTCTTGAAAATGGATCACATATAAAGCACTGAGTACTGAGTCAGGAGCTTTTTAGCACTCGTTCATCCACATTTTAGGAAGTTCCAGTTCAAGAAATCAATTTAAATACATTTTTGACATAATGACTGCAGCTGTCAAAGATATCGTCAATGATCTCGGATCTTTTGTTACAGAAATATTCGAATTTTGTTCAGATAATTCGCTAGAATTTCACAGGGTACTTATTACACGACCTAAAAAATGCAGTTATGAAATAATAATAATAATGATAATAATTGTACCCTGAAACTGAGGGATTTCTGACGGCTATCCAAGACCGAGTTATAAGAACTCGCAACTACGAGAAGCACTGTTTGAAGCTGAACGTGGAGGACAAATGCAGGAAGTGCGGCGCAGTTGGCGAGTCTATCGAACATATAATAGCAGGTTGTCGAGTTCTTGCCGACAATGCATATCTGGGCCGACACAACCAAGTGGCAAAAACTGTTCACCAGCAGATAGCTCTTAGGCATGGTTTTTTGGATACTTGTCCGCCATATTATAGGTATCAACCTGCAGCAGTGTTGGCAACGGACGCAGCGGTTCTCTATTGGGACATACCCATAACAACAGAACAGTGGACTACAATAGACCGGACCTTGTATTCATTGAGAAGGATCAGAAGTATGGATTGATAATTGATGTGGCAGTGCCATTAACTCATAACATCGGAAGAACGGAGTCGGAAAAAATAACGAAGTACAAGAACTTGGCAATAGAACTGAAGAATATGTGGCAATTGTCAGAAGTCACTATTATACCGTTGGTGATTTCGGCTGAGGGAGTCATGTCCAAATCATTTAAGAAAAATCTTCAAGAGATCGAAATATCCCAAAAGGATCGCGGGATATGCACAGCAGGCTGTTGCTTTGCAAACCTGTCACATCGTGCGGAAATTCCTGAACTAGTGGGAGGAACTGAAATGTTTTTTCACTGGTTCATAGAAGTAATACCAGCTCGAGCTGAGACCGGGAGACCGATGATGAAGAATAATAATAATAATAATAACCGCACGGGTGTGGTGTGGTTTATGCCATGCCACATGGGGGGTGACGTCCCCACGGCGCGAGTTACCTGGGCCACCAAGGGTAAATGGTGGCAAACCCATGAACGAGAAGTGGAAACCAATATCATGGCAGAAGATCGAGATGCCACTCCACCTGCTGGCTCGACCACCGTGAGGAGGACTGCCCGCAGGGGAGCTCGCAACGCATGTATCCAGTGGAGCCGCGAAATGAATATTGAAGTAATGCGAGCTTTTCATTACGTGAACAATTGCGAGGACGAACCACTTCCTGGATGTAGATACTCCCTCTATATCGAGTTCACCGGGAGGCATCCGGAACTTCAGAAGACAGAAGGGAATCATCATTCAAGAGAAATCTTCAAGGGATCGAACTATCCCAGAATATCGCGGGACGTGCACAACAGGCTGTGGATTTGCAAACCTATCACATCGTGCGGAAATTTCTGAACTAGTGGGAGGAACTGAAATGTTTTTTCACTGTTTCATAGAAGAATTACCAGCTCAAGCTGAGAACGGGAGACCGATGAAGAATAATAATAATCTTCTTTATTGTTGACCCTTAAACAGTAAAAAAGAACATTACTGGCACCAGGGCCTACTAATAATCATCAGGAAAACAAAATTTCAAATTTTAATCATAATCAAAAAGGTCAACTTCCGTGCTGCCATCGGAGAAGAGTAGTGACAGACCGATGGCAGCACGATCCTAGCGGTTTACTTTCGAATTAGATATCCACGAGTCCACTTTCTCTCAAAATTTCAAGTTTCTTGGTTTTTCTGTTCGATGGTTATCGTGAAGGTTGGAGGGTCGGACGAACGGATAGAATTGAATTTGACCATGAATACATTATCCGTGAGTCATACCTGGTCGTTCGCCAACATTTTCAAAATTCGAAAAATGCATTCGTGATCAAACAAAATAACATAGCCCTTGTGTAAGAAGAACAAGCTCTCAAAATATCATTAAATGAATTCATTCTATTGAGAGCGCAAACAGCAACTGACAACTTCACCTTCTCGGGGGCGGTTTTCATGTTGATATCGGAAAACTTTTCAGCTACAGAAAAATATGTCAGCTGCTGTCAAAGAAATTCTCAAAGATCTCTGTCCGTTTGTTTCAGAAATATACGTTGTAGACAAAATTTTGCATGTAGCTTGTGAATACGTCATTCTCATGGGCGTCCCCAAGATGGGGGGGGGGGGCAGGAGGCGGCAGGTTCCCTTCAAAGTAATGAACCAGGAGTATCTTTGTTATGTAAAATACATTGGCGCAGCAGAATTTGCTACGCAAATGCAAATTTCTCCTGTGGGGTGAAAGTTGGGCGGTAAAACCTTTGTGTAAATTCAATATCTCCGTCACTGGCACGTCTAATAAAAGTGTGTACAAGAACTCAATTCTGTGATTCAAACGGTTTCTGAGAAATTAGCAAAAAACTTAAAAAAATATAGATAATACCCTGGATCTCGAAAACGAAGACCCGGTGGAAAAATGGAAAAGAAAAAAAATTATTTGTGTTTTCCTGTGAAATCTACAGTTTGCTGTTGATACACCTATTTAGGAACATCTGATGAAACGAAATAAATTTTATTTCATCCTACATTACCTTTAGTTAATTATTTCTATTCCGATTTCTTTTGTCCCCCCCCCCTATCTCAAAGGCTGGGGACGCCCATGGTCATTCTCCTTTCCATGGAATAGCATTCAGCATTAAAATTTTAAGTTTCTAGATCTTTCCATTCAAGATCAAAACGACTTCGAGCACCGATTCTTGAACAGAGTCGATCCTAGTCGATTGAGAAATAAAACGAAATGTGCTCTCATAGAAAATATAGAATCTGTTTCGACGTTACAGTTCCTATTTTCCCAAAAATATTTTTTTATTAGATTATAAGGATTGACGTTGAATCTGTGCAAATTTTTCGTCTTATATCAATTTATTTTTACCCAAAAATTCCAGATTTTCCAAATAACAACATACGTGCCCATATCGGTGGTCCACTTGACCTTAATATTTTGCCATGGCTACTGGATTTATTTCGACGTAGTGGACTGTATGAACTTATTTCCCTTCGCTGATTAATTTAAATGAAACACGTGTTTACTAACACTACAAAATTCACTTCGAGAATATTTATGCACAGAACCAATTTAGGTTATGTTTACAACAAAGATGCCTGCAACTCACAGTACATCTCACAACAGATCGACGAGAAAATGGTCTACTCTTTAGTAGATTGAAGAAGAAGAGTTATAAAATATTTGAGACTGGGCACATCAACATTGACATAGAGCTTTTACATAGTAAAGAAGAAGAAATCAAAGAACTTAAAATATAAAGATATTAGCATTAAATTATAGAATTATACAGAATGTACCTTTTTCATAAAGAATGAAGCTACATAAAGGACAATACAATTACGACATAAATTAACTGATAACTTGTGATAATCATCGAAACTGGCGTCATCTATCGGAAAATTTGCTAAATACTCGAAACGTTACAGTATTCTGAATTTCTCCAGCTACACTGAATTTAAATCGCATCGAAAAATTGTGGGATATGATGAGGAGATGAATTTTTTTTCATATTCACGAGGAACAATCCGTAACGCTGCACTTTAGCATTGGAAACTTGGAAGAATTCAAAACTGCTGTCTCGGATTGGAATAAAAAAGGTGCTAAATACACTGCTTCTGAACGCATAAGTATATTGGGTTATTTGTAGTAAGTGTTCCGTTTGCACCGAGGTTTGCACCAGAGACAAAATCATATAGTGAACCACTAATACCAACATTTCATGCCAATGGCAAGCCCATGCATTTCCAGCAAGATATAAATTCTGCAGTGCAAGCAAACACTCAGGTGAAGCCTTTGCTGAATGTCCGAAGTCCGAAGTTTGAGAGCGAAATGTGAGTTTGGTCCTCAATTAGAAATAGTACTTCGAAAAAAATTCTTAATGGCATGGAAAGGAGTATTTCAGACGGAATTTTCCAAGCAACAGCTTCGAATAATCGATGTAAATAGACTGTTATCATCAGAATCAAGAATTCCATGTGAACGAAGAAGTTTTTTACGCAACAATCAACAGAGAAAAAACTATCCGGATGATGCATTTTCATCAAGAATTACTCGAATTCGAACAAATTTGAATCAATTCGGATCAGTCAATCTTCGAGTTACAAGATACCTCTGAAGATGCCTACCGCAGTTGTGGGCGAAACTTTAGGTGAAATTCCTAGCAGCAACGCAGTACATAGAAGCAACAAGCGTCAACGTCAATAGCGAATTAAGACAATGGACGAATGAATCACCGAAAAGATTGAGTGTTTTTTCAAAAATCGAATTTGCAAAATTTTCACTAATATGTAAATGGCATTGACCGCAAGTTTACCAATCAACAACATTAACTTGTGAACATAATTATTCACAGAATTTAAATAGGATGGATCAGATTTACTCTTTAAAATTAAATGATAAGAGTAAATTAATTTTGTTGGATATTTGCACTGAAAATAATTTTTTTCAATTCGAATTGTATACAGGAGCATCGGTTTACTCATTGATGAAGACTTGCAAGGCCGGATTCAACTTCAGATTTAGAGTATTCGGTCTTGTTAGCAGTGATCCAATAAGAATTTCACCTAATATTTCGCCTACAACTGCGATAGACATCTTCAGAGGTTTCTTGGTCGGAGGATATAACCCGACGAATGACTGCTCCGGGTTGGCAACAGTGTGAGGGTCTTTGCTGTCTACTTTGCGCAACTACTAACTAAACCTGAACTGCTTCTTCTTAGGATCGGTTTTATAAAAGGAGAACCGACAGTTGAACCGTGCGCCAACTACCAGATTCCGTATTGTTGTTGACGCAACTGTTGAACCCTGGGTTGCCCTGTATAATACTGGCCCTTAGGGCTTGTTCGGACTAGGCCAGTAGATTAGTCGAGTAGCGAATGATTTTGTAATTTCCTGTGTGCGAACGCCAGCAATCGAGTCGAGTAGAGTCACAGGATGATGTACCTACTACCTTATACTGTAGTCTTTGATACTGTGGTAGAGTAGTCAGTGGGAGAATCGACTCTCCACTCGACTAAAATACTGGCCTAGTCCGAACAAGCCTTTAGTCTTGGGCATCTGCCTACATACTCTCGATTGTTAATTCTCTCACTTTATTGTGGTGGTTTTTGATAGTGACCTGTTCGGTAATCTGTTGTTTTGATCGATCTTATATGTTTCCGTACTCATTTTAATCACTCATCAATTGATCTCTCGGTCTACTTCGGTATGTGCAAATTCTTCTTCTACCTTTCCCTGGGTCATAGTCCACTAATCTTGATTCTGGTGTTCTTGCACCGTTTCGAATATCTTCTCAGATCTGGTGATGTTACTGGATCAATCGCTGTATTTATAGCCGCAGCCCCATCGGCTCACCCCTTTCGCTTCGGACAGGTTGCTGAAACTGAACCTGTTCGAGGCGGAGATGTTTGAGATGATTTTTGTAAACAATTGCATGGCCTATATATTTTTTGAGCGTGCTATTTTTATGAAAAACACTTAATGTTTACGAGAAAATGAAAACCTATACTAAAATTCACCCCTATGCGAAATATTATGTATGTACACAAAGTTAGCAAAACAACTATGGCGAATCAAACTCGACACAGCTAGAAATTTTGCTGCTTTTTATCCGTAATTTATACATGACAAAGAAAAAAAACTCGCCGCTTTTATATTTGAAAAATTAGACATGTTTCGTTGATATCAACTTAGCGAAACACATACCCAAAAATGTTTTATCCGTAAATTTACGTTCAATGTCATAATAATTACCCATATAACACAATCGAAAATCATACAACAAATAAACTCTCTTGTTGATATAACAATATGAGTAAAACCTCGATTTTCAATTGTTAATATCTTAAGGGGCAGTATCACCTTCTGAATCGTGGTAAATCTCCATTCAAAAAGTGGTCTCTCTATTTCACGAGTAAGTACCCTGATTTGCGACGTAGAGACTTGTTTTTTTTTTAATTGAAGTTGAAGAACGTCCCGAGGGCAAATAGTTTTCTTTTTCTCGATTTTATTAGTTTTTCAATTAAAAAAACCAGGGTAATCGTTAGATCTGGGGTTATTGAATATGTTTTTCGTTTTTCATGAGTACAAGCTATATTTTTGATATAATCGTCATGAAAATTTTTGTAGGTTATAGAAGATTAAATTTCCGAGGGCAAATAGTTGCGATTTTTTCCAAAAAATTATGAATAACAGTCGGAAAAAAACCATGTGTAGTTTCCAAAACGCTGAAGTTCAACCTGTTTTTTTTAATTGACAAACTAATTAAATCGAGAAAATCGCAACTATTTGCCCTCGGCAATTCAATCTTCTATAAACTACAAAAATTTTCATAATGATTATTTCAAAAATATAGCTTGTACCCATGAAAAACGAAAAACATATTCAATAACCCCGGATCTAACGATTACCCTGGTTTTTTTAATTGAAAGACTGATTAAATCGAAAAAAAGAAAACTATTTGCCCTCGGGACGTTCTTCAACTTCAATTTAAAAAAAAAATCAAGTCTCTACGTCGTGAATTAGGGTACTTACTCGTGAAATAAAGAGACCACTTTTGAATGGAGATTTACCACGATTCAAAAGATGATACTGCCCCTCAAAAACGTAAGTTTGTCTGTGATGCATCAAATTAATTGTATTTTTAAGGAGAATCGATTAACTGCAAATTATACAGGGTGTCCCATTTCAAAATAAGCAAGACATATGTGAAAAATCTGGCAAGCGATTGACATATGTCAATTTTGTCATCAGATTTGGACGATTCAGGACAAATACTGCAACTTTGCTGATTTGAACTATAGAGTGTTATCAAAAATAACGGAGATAGCCATCTAGTAATTTATAATGAGACACCTTGCACGTATATCAGGTGTTTTTTTGAAATTTTAAAGAGATGTAACATTTCAATTTTCATTTCAACAATATTGCATGGATAGTATCCGAGAAAAATGCCTGATGAACATTTCGACGGCCGTAGATCGATCACTCAGATTTTGTCATTTTTCTACAAAACCCTGAAAGATACAAATTCTCACCACGGATAATTTACAGATAAATAAATCACTGAAAAGGCTAAAATTACCTGTTGGTTGCTAAAATATTTTTTTTTAATTCGTGACCTGGTAATTTGATATCCTCTCACCTGAGCAAAATTTTTCTTTTCACGTATGATTGGACGATGGAAGTCTTCATCTTTTTTGCGAATTCCAACAGTATTGCATGCAGAGCGATCAATCAGATTTTGTGATTTTTTTATAAAACCTTGAAAGATACAAATTTTCTTTCAACAAAGATACAATACGGATAAATCACTCAAAACGATGAGCTACTTTGGTCATTGCTGAAAACTTGTGTTTCGGTAAGTTGATATCAAGTTAACGAAACATCTGATATTTTTTGAAATACAAGTAAGGCGATGTTTTTTTCACAACGGATAATTCACGGATTAATCAGTCAAAAAGATAAGCTACATCGTTTTCTGCTGCAAAAAAACCTATGTGTTTCGCTAAATTGATATCAACTTAGCGAAACATCTCAAATTTTTTTAACTACAAGATCGGCAAAATTTTTTTCTTCACGGATGAATTACCTACGGATAAATAACAGCCAAATTTTGAGCATTTCCGAGTTTAATTCGCCAGAATTTTTTTGCTTTAAATATATCGAAATATTGTAAATTGAAATGTCAATTATGAGCAGGCTATGATATTTCCCATCTATGTTCAAATTGATCGAATTTTGCTTGTTAACGAACTTGACTGAGGTATTCAAGAGATATCGTTTTTACGAACGGCCGGACAGAATCGAATTTGACCATGACATGACATCCTGGCGAAATGGTAGGTATAGCTCTCTTTTGGAATAGAACGCGCACGGAAACAACATGATTATCAATCGAATATAATAAGCTCGATAAAAAGGTGGTGCTTGGGCAATAATTAAATACCATACTGAACGTAAAAAATGGGCCACCTTAAGCACTGGAATTTTTGAATGATCGGTCATTCACCTTGTAGGAAGATTCGTCTTGTAAGGTAGATTCGCATTTGCCAGTGCGGGTAAGCAATTGTTTGAGTTCAAAGTAATCCTATTATGGAAATATGGAATGACTATACATTCTGAAATTTTGTGTTGATTCTTGCCATTAGTTGAAAATTATTATTTTTCAAATAATCTATTCATTTTATCACCTTTTTTGTTCAACGTGTTTTCTTCGCATCGATTTTCTGCTCATGGTTAGATCTCGATTCCGCTACAAATGCTACATTACAGATACGAACCCATCCTGAAAAATTCAAGTTTCTAGGTTTATCCGTTCAAGAGTTATCATATTGTGCGCAATAGATTATGGTGCCATACACAGGATGTCCTTTATTGATTGCCAAATATGAAATTGATAAATATGACATTCCAACAAACAATTTTATTGGAATATGAACAGATACTGAAGGAATTCCAAAAAAATAATCGAAACCCGGAAATCTGCTGTGGAAATTATTCATGTTATATTAGCTATAGAATCACACGATCACGAGAATCTATCCAATATACAGGCTGTCCGAACTAAATTGATAAATGTGTAGAATTTCGAATATTTCCCGATATCCTCTGATGTAACGTACTGTAGTTTTTATGTTTATCGATATTCTCGAAAAATAGATAGTTCTAGAAATTGTTATTTCAACATCAATACATAGTATAAAACAAAGTCGCTATCGCGATGATTCTGTATATTCACAAAATCATATCAAAGTTGTGAGAATATAGTACAAAATGATGTTTTTTCCGAATACGCAGGATGAATTTGAATAAAAATGAGATGATCGATATGATTTTCATGTTAGGGCAGTGCTACAGAAACTGTTTTTATCAACAAGTAGAGCTTATGCTGTCGTAGAGTATCCTGAGAGAAAACATCCAAAATAATCAAATTTTCGGAGGATTTCAAACTGATTTGTACAGACAGGAAACGTGGAGTACAAAACAAATAAGAAAGGATAAAAACCGCCACAAGCGAATACAAAGAGCTCGAGGTATTACCGGGTATTACTGACCATAACATAAGATCCACACACAAGCCAGAGGAAGGTTGGTGAAACCTGCGGTAGGTATTAGTGAGCATTGTGTTCAAAGAATCCAAAAATAAACGAGTTCCACGCCTACCAAATTCAGAAGCACCAAGCCTTTTGGAATGATAATTTTGAAAACAATTTTTATAAAATTGGTTAATATGATCGTTATATTTTAAATTCTGCCTTGTCCGTTTTTAATCTGAAGGAATATTTTTCATCGACTACAATTTTACCAAAAATAATCGTTCCACCAGAGTACGTAGGTACTTATCTCGTTAGGTTTTATTTATCTCTCCACAAATATTCCAAAAGAACAGTGTCAGTGCCATCAAGAAAAAAATGGAGCTTTATTGGCTTCCATACAGATCTTAGTAAAGAAAAGTTCCTAGAGTTGGGTGCTCCAACGAGTCCAACATTTGTAAATTTAATAATGAATGAGATCTTTTATTATGTTGTTGACAAACTTGAATTATATATTCCACTTATCAAACTCTATGTGGAAGATACGTTTTTGTCGGTACCTTATAGCCCGGGAGACGGTGATAGTTTTTAGTCAGTCATTTTAACCCTGGCCATAATTTGTATATAGCTTGATTTGGTTGTTTTCTTAGCCAAAGTGACCGTCAGCTGGCTCATCAGTAGTGGGTTCGCCAAAGGGAACAACGAAGACATGTAAAAAAATATTGAGTTTCAGTCATTTTAACCCTGCTTAAATTTACCGAGATGGTAGTTTATATAATTATTCGAATAAAAAAAAATCGTCCGCTGGCTGTACGTTGGTGGAAAACCCGTCCACTGGACATGAAATCTTGTAAAAAAAGTTTTGAGTTTCAGTCGGCTGACGTTTTTTTTTTATCTGAATAATTATATGAAACACCATCTCTGTGAATTTCAGCCGAGGTGTCTCTCACTGACTGAATTTTGTACACTAAATTGCCCCTTCGAGAAAAAATTTCCTTATTACCCCATTAATTTCCCTTAATTCTTCTCATTTCTCCAATATTGCCTCCATCCTCCATCTCCCCAAAATTGCCTTAATTTTCCCTCATTGCCTCCTCATTTCCCTTATTGCCTCCTCAGTTCCCCTCATTTCCCTTCATTGCCTCCTTATTGCCCTCTCATTTATCCCTCATTTCCCCTAATTTAAGCTATATATGTAATTGAGAAAAAAAAAATAACAAACTTATTTTCGCTTCTTGTATAACCGGAAGTGTTCAGGCTCCAAAATTATTTTAGCTCAGTAGAGAATTTCGAACAATATCATAATCCCAATTTTCAGATATCCAATATGTCCCGTTCTCCAGAAAATCAATATAGGCACTCGAACTTGGGACAGCCTGTATAGGCCATAAAAAAGCAAAACCTTGATAATTTTAGCTCGATTTTAGGGATGTCTCCAAGATATAGAGAAATATTTGAAACACTGACTTTTCAGAAACGCCCTATAACTTGAGAACAAATCAAGATATCGAGGATCTGCGTTTTGATTATTTATTATTTGAAAAAAAAAAGAGATCGCGAGTCTTTGAACATTTTTTCTCTAACCCTATAGTTCTCGAGATGCTTTCAGTAAACATCGAATTTGGTTCACCCTCTAAAGAGGTCGACATTCTACAAATCTCCTTTATAAAAGTAATATAGGAGAAGAATTCTGGTTTCTTCAGTACGCTCCTCTCCAGAAATGAAAATACGATCGAAAAATTGAAAATGAAAATTAGTTTGGAATTATCAAAAAAGCTGTCCGAAAAAACGAGCAAAATAATGAAGTCTAAAATCTCGATTAATCAGATACACCACCGCGTTCATTGATATAATGTATGTTGAGATAATATTCTATGATCATTCATTCCTCCCGTCTATGTACTAGATATTAGGTGAGGTAATGTTCTATGATGGTTGTCAGAAGAACGTGCTCGAGTTGAGAGCTAAAGAATGTAGATTCGTTTTATGTTAAATAAAGCTGTTAAAATAAACCTGGATGACTATTATTTAACATGGTAGCAGTAGCAGAGGTTCGAGATTAAATATTTATTGAATTGCACATTTGAAGATTTGGAAGAAATCGAAAAGTTGAAGCTGGATAGCACATCGTATAGAAAATTCCAAGATGGACACGCACATACCAATTCCGAATTTCAAGTCAGGTTCCGAACCATATGATACTTGGCGATATAAATTTCTCTTGCTGCTTGAAATGAAAAATTGCAAGGAAGCTATTGAACATGAACAAAAAAAACCCAGTACAGTAACAACAGACGCTGAGTGGAACAAAATGCAAACCAAGGCCAAATTACTTTTTGCATCGGCTGTGGATGTGGAGATTATTATGGAATGCCAAACAGCTAAACAAATGATGGACAAGTTGGATAACTTATATTTGAAAAAAAGCGAACTCAGGCAAGCATTGATTGAAAGGAAATTAAGTAGACTCAGATTCACTGAAACAGAAGATCCTGAAAAATTTTTCGAGACATTTGAACGTTTAATAAAAGATCTTCAAAATGCTGGTGCAACTGTTGATCGGAAGAGGAAGTTGACTTTATTAATTATAACCTTACCAGAAAGTCTTGACCACCTAACTGAGACAATTGACTTATTGCCAGAAGATAATAGAACCGTCGATTATATCCGTGAGAAAATCGAGGAGAAAATACTAATAAGGAGGGCTAAGAAGGATGATATAACGAATTCCCCTGACCGAGCTGACTCGACTCATGAAACAAAACACGAAGCTCATGTTTTCAAAACCTCCACATTCAAATCAGACTTAAAAACTTGTTTCTCATGCAATGAAAAGGGCCACATATCACAATTTTGTCCTAAAAGAAGAAACTTTCCAAGGAACGGTACAAGGAGAGGTTTTCGAGGCCAAGGACGTGGAGGCAGATATCGAGGTGGAAATAACAGTGGACGTTCGAACTACAACACTGAGCTGGATCTGGATGATGTCGATGTGCCAACTATTAACTCTTTCAATATGGAAATCAAATCAAGCGATGTAGAAAAAGCAGGTAGGATAAATTGGATTCTTGATAGTGGTTCGACTAACCATCTGATTAATGATGATAGTTATTTTTATGAAAGTTTCACACTCAAAAGCCCAGTAAATATAAAAGTAGGAAATGAGAACACTGAAAGAGCCACAAAAATTGGCAACATAAAATGTAATTTTCATGGTAACATTGTAGATATTAAAAATGTTTATTTCTCTGAAATTATTAACCGTAACTTGTTAAGTGCTTCATGTATTCTCAAGGCAGGTAATTCAATCCTTTTCAAAAATTGTAAAGCAGAGATTTTCAATTCAAGACATTCACTTTTTACCACTGCATTTTTGAAAAATGGACTTTTTGAAATAGAGTGTAATGCAATTCACATCAATAACACAGAAATAGATAGAGGATGTAGGGAAAAGAAAAAAGAACATTTACATCGTATATTGGGCCATGTGAATTTTAATGATTTATATAATATGTGTAAATATAATGTTATTGAAGGTTTACCCACTAACTTAAGTTCAACTAGCATAAATTGTGAAATATGTACTTCATGCAAGATGACAAGAAAATCTTTTGAAAATAACAGATCCAGGGCTACTCGAATTCTACAGGTTGTTCACACTGATGTTAAATATTTTGATGTTGAGGGGTATGAAGGTTCAAAGTATATTGTGTCGTTTATTGATAATTTCAGTCACATTGCATCTGTTTATTGTATCAAGTCCAAGGATGAAGTTTTCAATTGTTTTAAGTCCTATTGCAATTACGTGACGAATTTGACAGGCTTCAAGATTAATGAAATCCGCTGTGATAGTGGCACAGAGTACTTGAATAGGAAATTCTATGATTTGGCTAGGGAATTAGGTTTTCGCTTACGTCCATCCCCACCGTATGTCCATGAGTTGAATGGTGTTGCAGAGCGTTTCAATCGCACAGTGATGGATCGAGCTAGGTGTTTGCGAAAAGAGGCAGGTTTGGAAAAGAAATACTGGCCTGAAATTGTAGTAGCTGCTACTTATATAGGCAACAGGTGGATTTGTTCTTCAACTGGTCAATTCAAATCACCATATGAAATTTTCTTTAGGAAGAAGCCTTCTATTAAGAACTTGTATTTGTATGGTAGTAAAGCTTTCATTCATGTACCTGATGAACATAGAAAAACACAAGACTATAAGGCACGAGAAGGTATTTTAGTAGGATTCTCGGATGTGGGATATCGTATTTTGGTCGATGGAAAAGTTGTAGTTGCAAGGGATGTGAAATTTATTGAAAAAGATAAACCTTTCATAACTTTGCACGATGAAAATGGTGGCGGCAATGTCGAAAATAGCAGAGAAGAATCAACTGATGTGTCTAATGAAAATTTGGATGGAATTCGAAAATCAGATAGAACCAAGAAGTGTCCCGAAAAATATCAAGATTTCGAATTATATCATTGTATAGTTGATATCCCTAAAAATATTGAGGAAGCTTTAAGAAATGAACAATGGAAGAAGGCAATGGAAAATGAATACAGACATTTGACGGAGAACAAAACTTGGGAGTTAGTTGAGTTTCCGAAGAATAAAAAGGTAATTGGACATAAATGGGTTTTCGTGAAGAAAAATGATGGTATGTTTAAGGCAAGATTAGTTGCTTTGGGTTATCAGCAACCAGTCTCATTTGAAGAAAATTGGTTTTCACCAGTTGTAAGTTACACCCTTATGAAAGTCTTTCTAGCAGTATCATGCAAATTGAAATATTATATACATCAGTTTGATGTAGTTACAGCATTTTTACATGGAGATGTTAAAAGTGAAGTATACATGACTCAGCCAGAAGGGTTTTCGGATGGTTCCAACAAAGTATGTCTCCTAAGGAAAGCACTCTATGGTTTGAGAGAGAGTCCGAGATGCTGGTTTGAATGTATTCACAACTATGTTCTAGAAATTGGTTTTAAAGTTTTGCCAGGAAATTGTCTTTACGTATTGAAAAATGAATTGGGTGTAGCATTTTTGGCTTTATATGTTGATGACCTGCTGGTTTCTGGAAGCTCATTGGAAACAATAGAAGAAATCAAAGATTCGTTGTTTGGTCATTTTCGCATGAAACATTTAGGAGAAGTTAAAACCTACTTAGGAATCAATATTTCTTATAATAGAGAGGACAAAGGATGAAACTTGATCAAAAGTTTTACATTGAACAGTTGGCTACTAAGTTTGGAATTATTGATTCTCGATCTTTCAAAACACCGATGGAGCAAAATTTGAAATTGGAGCCTGATGTCCAGATGTCTAGTAGTACAGAGTATCGTAGTCTCATAGGGGCTCTTCTTTACTTGAGTATAGGAACTAGGCCGGATATTTCATTCTCCGTAAATTACTTAAGTCGCTTTCAAGATTGTTCTAATGAGTCTCATTTCAAATATGCTAAGCGTGTTCTGGCTTATGTATTCCACACTAGTAGTTTATGTCTGAATTTTTCCACTTCCAAGGAAGAAATAGTAGCATACAGTGATGCTGATTGGGGTTGTGATCCAGTTGATAGGAAGTCTGTGTCAGGTATCGTTGTGAAGCTATTTGGTTGCCCAGTCTTCTGGTCTTCTAGGAAACAAAGAGTTATTACCAGGTCTTCTTGTTTTGCAGAGTGTCATGCTCTGGCAGATACTATGGATGAGGTTAAATTTATTAGAAATTTATTAAAAGAGATGGGTCTGTGTAATACAGGACCTGCAATTATTTATGAAGACAACAGCAGTACACTTAGTTTAGCAAATAATTGTAATTTCACAAAACGTAGTAAACATTTAGATATTAATATTCAGTATGTGTTCCAAAATATTAATTCTGAAGAAATAATAGTTAGAAAAATAGATTCTAGTCATAATTTAGCAGATGTGTTCACTAAGGCACTAGGTAGAGAAAAGTTTTTCTACTTTAGACAAATGCTGTGTTTAGAATAAGTTATGATCTCTGTCTTATTAAATGAAAAAAATGTGTTTAGTTAGTAATTTCTAAGTTTGATAAAACCCAGAAATTAAGGGGGGGTGTTGAGATAATATTCTATGATCATTCATTCCTCCCGTCTATGTACTAGATATTAGGTGAGGTAATGTTCTATGATGGTTGTCAGAAGAACGTGCTCGAGTTGAGAGCTAAAGAATGTAGATTCGTTTTATGTTAAATAAAGCTGTTAAAATAAACCTGGATGACTATTATTTAACAATGTATCAACAACCGCCATGAATCTGACTCGAACTTGCCATAAATCATCATCCAGGGAACCAGCGGAAGTTCCAACCTCATCGAAGCGGGTAGAAGTCGACCTAGGTTTCGATCTTGTTCTGATCTCTTCAGGACAACATAACCCTACTACGATGAAAACCGGAGTGGAACGAGGTATAGGCCCCTAAAAATGTTTGGATGATGATTTATGGCAAGTTCGAGTCAGATTCATGGCGGTTGTTGATATTTATATCTGATTAATCGATATTCTATTAATTTGATTTCATTATGGATGTAACTCTTTTGTTTATAAGTCTAAAATCATTAAAGTCCTAATAAACTGGAAGATTCTATGGTCTCTGGGTACATTAGTATCCAGCAGGAATTACCGGGGAACCCCCAAAATAGATAGCGGAAAAATGTAACTAGATACGTGATACGATCATTTTGAAAGTATAGTATAAGGTGGTTTTCAATCCTCTTAAAGAACAGAAGCAAACTTAACAAGCATTTTATACTACTAACCTTTCGTTCTTTTATTTTATTGCACTCTCAAATGCACTAAACTTCTTGAAGATATTATTCGTTATTCCGTACAATTCTAGCGCCAGTACTTCAGATACGTTCTATCGTTGTTATATCGAGGGTGGGCGTTCAATGTAGTGTGTTTTTATTTCAAGTTGCATTTGGAACAGGCTTCACTTTGAGAACTGAAATTTTGTGGGTGAACTCAGAAAAGGAAAAGGTTCCTAATGAAATGATTTGAATCGATTTCATTCCGAAAGTTAATTTTTTTTCTTTCAAAAATAGAAGAAAATACGCCGTCTCACGCTTCTGTTTTATTTCAACCGAAAGACCCATGAAAATAGTTCCAACATCCGATTAAAAGTGAATCTACAGATAATTCCATTCAGAAAAATAACTTGAAATACGGAATAGGCAGAGAATGGCCAATTTCAAATTTTGGCGGGAAAAAGTTCCTGCTTACCCACAAATTCACTTATTTCATAGTTCGGCGATTTTCGGATAGAGAGCGCCACTGTACATTTCATTCATGATTACAGATATATTCATAGAACTCATGGTGATAATGTAAGTTCTATGGAGATATTCCATAAAATGCACGGTGGCGCCTCTATCGACGCGTGACGCATGCGTAAAGGTTGTCGGTCTTTACGTTCTTCTTATTTGAATAAATGCACTCGTTATTTCCGTTTATTACTCTTATTTCTCATTTTGGGGTTTGTGTAATAGAATAAAATTGTGGAAATAAATGAAAAGTACACCCCATTATATATTAATTTCTTATAATATTTACTCATTTCCCCTCATTGCCTCCTCATTTCCTCTCATTGCCATTCATTTTCTCTCAATTCCTCTCATTGCCCCTCAATGCCTTTCATTTCCCCTCATTTCCCCCTCAGTTCCTCGTGAGTGTACACTAAATTTCCCCAGTGAGAGACCCCTCGATTTCAGCAGACTGAAACTCAAAATTTTTTTGCACAAATTTTCATGTCCAGCGGACGGGTTTTTACACCAACGTACAGCCAGCGGAAGATTTTTTTATTCGAATAATTATATAAACTACCATCTCTGTAAATTTCAGCAGGGTTAAAATGACTGAAACTCAATAGGCGCTCAATAGGCGCTGGTCTCCCCGAACACCCGCTGCCTGCGACCAACGACGGGCGCGGATCCACCGCCGTCAACTTCCGAATAATACATTCGGAAATTTATTGGCACGGTCTCTCTCAACCGTCGCGTCCGACATTTAGACTGAACAGTTCTCATTGGGAGTTTTACAGAATCTACAGAAAAAAAGTAGCTTGAAAGCTTTCATAAAATCCCAAGATTGAGTTTAATCCTAAATTGTCACCTGATCTTAAAACTGCAGTAAAAAAGACCTGGACAATATCACCCTCGATATCACCATTAACTCCTATGTGAATTCCAGATTCTTCCGAATATTGGAATTCGTCTAGTAATCTAGAAAAAAATTTCCCATTTCCAAAAGAAGATCTGTCTGCAGAGTAAAATAGCTCAGCTAAGAAAATGTTGTCCACTAATGTGGCATACTCAGAAGGTAAACACGCCAACGAAACAACACAGCACCTATTTTATGGATACACCTGCTTTCGACCCAAGTGGGTTGCAGCATTCGAAGTCATCAAAATACATATAAAGAGGAAAAACTATTTTGTTTTTGAATTTAGGTCCAATTTTTCTCCATAGTGATCCTTGAAATAAACTTGAAAGTACGTCAATAGATTCAGATTCCTGTTGAAATTTATAACCTTCAGCAATCTGGAATACATTTGGCAATTCCAAAAAAATTTACAGGACTTTCTGAATGTCAGCCTTTTTTAAAACCATGACAGGTTGTGCAGAAGATTTTTTGATACTCAAGGCAAGAAGTTCACCAACACTAAATGCTTCTGGTTTTATCTCGGGTTTCATGAAGCTACCAGATGCTCCGATTTGAAATTAGATAAAAATTCTGAATGGTGATGCAGCTTTCCATCAAATCAAAGATTATAGAGTACAAAGATAGGAAACGCCCTCACATCTCTCGTACTAAAAACCGACTACGTTTTATGCATATATCGGGACTTTTTACTCACGAGATGGCGTTTTCATTACAGATTACAGTGACTGTAGTTTTTTTCATTACAGATTACTGTTACTGGAAAGAGCGCGAAATTTGAATACCACCATAAGTAATAATTTTGATTTCCACCTATCGAGCCCAGACAATAATATACAGGGTGACACAACAAAAGCAGGGCTTCTGTTCTGCTCAGGATTATATTTTTGATTCACATATTAATTCAATTGATACTAATTAAACACACCAAATAGATTTGCTTACATATTTTTATTTCAAAATATACATACAATTTTAAATTGGAATACATGTCAAAAATATCTTTACATCTGAGTTACAGAATTATTAGAACATATTTTTTACAGAATATTCAAAATCACAATTTAAAAAACATCTTGTAGAGGTGTAAAACTTGTATAAGGACTAATCAGATCCCATTCAGACGCCATGCCCGCGTCGCTCACTGCACATAGTATAAGTTCTGCTGAGATCTAAATCCTCTCGCCCAGAAAACTCTATCCATTTCAGAGCACTGAAAATTAATGCAATGAATAACAGAGTTACCCCTTTCGAGTTTCAATACTTACATTTCCATTTTCTTCGGTAATTTAAAGAAGGATAATTTCGGATTATTCCTTTTATTATTAGTACACTGCTTTCCCAGCAGCATGCTCCGGATGGCATCTTGTCTTCAAATATTTAACAACCGAAACACAGGAACGAATACTAATAAGCACGAATCAAACTAAATTACAACGAAAACACAAATATTAAACGAAAACTCAAACACTACACGATATATAACTCAAATACAATACGAAAACTCAATTAAACTTAAACTTAACGAATACAACTATTAATTATTCTTTGTAGATCTAATCTAAACGAACTCAACTGGAGAATAATCTAAATTTGATTTGAATTTGTCTGTTTGAATTGTACCATATGTGGTAACCATGGTAACATAATGTCACTTCTCTTAGCCACCTCTTATCTATCTCAGGACTTTCTTCTCACCAGACGGCGCCCACGTCAATGTTGTCGCTTCGTTTCCAATCTTCCTTCTCTATAATCTTTGCATCAAATCTTTCGAGTTCAGACAATATAAATCACTGGTTTTCAATATGTTGGTAAAATGATCAAAAACGATTGACAATAAATTTTGGAATTTCCGTAGTATTACTTGAACTGCACTTATAGGTAAGCAAGAAATATTGTACAAACTTGAAACGAATGCAAGAATTTCACTTTTGATATCATATTCGGAGGTAATACCCCAAAACTATGACAAATAGCCGACTATTATTTTCGACCTAATTCTATCGAGAGCGAGATCGAGAGCGTTTTGTATTTCGACAATTTGATAAGACCATATGAACATTAATAATCTGAATAACTCCCGAGAGCTTTAGCTCGAGGGAGTTATTCTTTGATTATTAATGTTCATTTGGTCGAATTGAATTGTCGAAATACAAGTTGCACGAGATGAATTAAAGAAAATAATACATAGTCGCTGTTTGTCAAAGTCGAGTGATATTCAGGAAGATTATTTCATGAACACGCTCCGAACGCTCGAATCCGCGGTCTTTTGTATTTTAGACCAAGCGGTCGGACTTATTTATAATTATTTTGCAAAAAACTTGCTATCCCAACCAAGTTTTGAACTCGGGACCCTCCGTACGTTTTCAATTCTGAATGAATGTTATGCCAAATTTTGACACTTTATTCATTCGAAATCACGAAATCACTTAGAAATCCCGAAATCATTATCCGAAATTCCGAAATCATCGATGAAATCCCGCAATCTTTTACGAAATCCCGAAATCAAAACCGAAATCACATTTCTCGCAATCAATAGAGTATGCGCACTGACCTGTTCAATCATGCGCATGCTCTACGTTCGTTGAATATTCATAGGTACCTAACAGTTTTACCGCGAATTCTCTATTTCTGGAGTAAAACTAGTAAAAATAATTCGAAATAGTGTGTGAAGTGATGAAACACTCTGATTTCCCCGGATATGAATTTTTTTCATCATTTTGCATAAACAACCCCCCCAATCTCTAAACCTGGGGGCTAACAAACTATGGGGTTTTCAGTATTTTATTCTTTCGGCATTCAGGAAACACATATTCGAATGTGATCGTGGAACACTCTCAGTTTTTCGAGATATAAATTTTTTTCATCATTTTGCATAAACAACCCCCCAAATCTCCAAACCTGGGGGCTAACAAACTATGAGGTTTTTACTATTTTATTCTTTCGGCATTCAAGAAACACATATTCGAATCTGATCGTGGAACACTCTCAGTTTTCCGAGATATGAATTTTTTTCATCATTTTGCATAAACAACCCCCCAAATCTCCAAACCTGGGGCTAACAAACTATGGGGTTTTCAGTATTATATTCTTTCGGCATTCAAGAAACACATATTCAAAGCTGATCGTGGAACACTCTGATTTTCCCGAGATATGAATTTTTTCATCATTCCGCATGATCAACCCCCCAAATCTCCAAACCTGGGGGCTAACAAACTATGGGGTTTACACTATTTTATTCTTTCGGCATTCAAGAAACACATATTCAAAGCTGATTGTGGAATACTTTCAGTTTTTCGAGATATGAATTTTTTTCATCATTTTGCATATACAACCCCCGAAATCTCCAAACGTGGGGGCTAACAAACTATGAGGTTTTCACTATTTCCTTTTTTCGGCATTCAAGAAACACATATTCAAAGCTGATCGTGGAACACTCTCAGTTTTCCGAGATATGAATTTTTTTCATCATTTTGCATAAACAACCCCCCCAAATCTCCAATCGTGGGGGCTAACAAACCATGAGGGGTATTGTATTTCATTCTTTCGGCATTGAAGAAACATATATTCGAAGCTCATTGTGGAACACTCCCATTTCGTCGAGTTATGATTTTAGTCAGAAATCACCCGCAAAAACCCCCACAACTCCCTCCCTGAGGCTTAAAAGTCTCCAAATGAAAGGGGATTCAATTTCTCATCGACCCATCAAGCTCACATCGAAATCTGAATGCGATACGATCTCATTTGAGTGAGTTATGAATTTTGTTTTCATGAGACATTGTTTGTCTTTGAGTGTATGTGTGGATGTGGCCAACTTCACACCGATCATTGTTCGAAGGAAGCGCTGGCCACAGTTTCTCTAAAAAGAAATTATGAGGAAAAGGCTAATTTAGAATTTTTAATTCCAATGAGCTCTGATGAAGATAGCGAGGAAGAAACTGTTTCGGTTTTAGAAACTGAGCGGTCATTAAATTTGGAAGATCGGAGGGGAACTAGATACATTTGATACTTTCAGTTCCTTAGAAATAAAGGATTATACAACTAAAAATTCTAATGAGGATGCAAGATTTTTGACGGTCTTAGTCAACGGAAAAAAGAAAAAGTTGTTAGAAAATCAACGCTGTGTTGGTTGTTTCAAGAAAACAGAGGGCATCTATCAAGTGATAGGACCATACGATGCAGAGGAATGACAGAAAGGAGAAAGAAAAGTGATCAGATTTGTGATATCAATATAAATAGGACTCGAAATAGGATTATGTCGAAAAAATATGAGGAAGAAACCGGAAGTGAAGGAAATAGTATCGAGTTGGAGAGATACTACTGTGTATATTATGATACATACTCCAATTTACATTGGTATGTTGGTCGTGTCATCAGAAAATCTGAAAATCAAAAATATAAAATCAAATTTCTCAAGGAATAATTGAATTATTTAATTTGGCCGAAGACTGACGATATCCAAATTGTAGAAAAAAGGTTTATTTTTTACGGACCCTTACAACTACAAGGCATGGGACCGCTAATTCCACTTAGAAAGGGAAGATGTAATTAATATACAGAATACTTTCAAAACAATCAAAAAAACTGAGAATTCCTAAAATGAAGGCTGCTTTATATATTTATATAGAATATATTTTATTTACAGCATATTTTTATTTTTATTCATTTTTATTTTTTATATATATGTATTCGTATATATCTTGTATTCCTTTATTTATATTATTTTTTCATAGGAGATATAATACTGTTTTTCATTCAAATAAAATTTTCAAATTCTGATGACTTTCATTACTTTTTCAACCTTTTCGTACAAGCAATTCTCTTTCGAATTAATTGAGTTTTTTGACGGGGTTTTCACGTATTTCGATATAGCGTATCTTCTTTCACCTGAATGAATTGATGAAACAAGAAATTTTCACGATGATAGTATAATATATTATAACCGTTCGCAATCATCCGAAATCACTCGCAATCATCCGAAATTACTCGCAATCATCCGAAATCACTTGCAATCATCCGAAATCACTCGCAATCATCCGAAATCTCCCGAAATCACTCGCAATCATCCGAAATCATCCGAAATCATCCGAAATCTTCCGAAATCATCATGATTTCCGAAATTGCTGTACATTTTTCACAGAGTGAGTAACCCCTCGTTAAAAACATTTTAAAACCCGACACTATGTAATTTTTTTTTATTTCACTTTGCAAAGTGGACACAAAATTTTTTTTTTTCATTCTGATCTTTGATACGACGCTGTCAGGTTTTTTGAAGACGTTTGTATGAAATTATGATTCAATCTGAATAATACAAGACTAGACTAGAAGAATAAATCATTTTATTTCCAAACGTACGATAACAACATCAGTTCTCGACTGACAGGATCATCGAAAAGTTCTATTTCTCCGCCTAGGCGGAGAAATACTTTTCCCTCCGGCGCCGGCGGCAGGAAAAGTGTTGCTACGAAAAAGATTAATTGGTTACCATGAACATAGATGCATAGAATACAAAAACTTCCAATTCAAACGTCATTTTTATTTGATAAAGTTACATCGAGAGTTACATTGAATGTACAATTTTCATGAATTTGAAAACGTTTGGAAATAAAATAGCATATTTCATTCGGAGAAGAAGTGACTTTTCGTGGCTCGCTTTCAATTATCTCAATTAACTCAAGCTCGCCACGAAAAGTGACACTTCTCCTCCTTGTAAAATGATATACTATTATAGGCACCTCGAGCATTAAATTTAAAAAAATTCCAGATTTTAATGAGAAACATGGGACATTTCTAGAAAAATGGCAAAAAAAAATAATAACACTTTGAACTTTGGGCAAAATGTTATTTTATTAGGCGCCAAGAGCATCACCTATCCACCATTTACCTATGGCTACTCACCCTCCAAACATATACCTACAGGGTATATTTACGGAAATTGCAACATGCCTACGTAAGCTATTCAGGGTGTTCTTAAATTGAAGGTACAACCGAAATGAGGAGATTCCTCGCATAATTTCAAGCAAAATGTTCCAAAAACACGGGATTGTTACCGTTTCGTTTTCGAAATACATGCGGTATTTAAATAAATTGTTTGTGATGATTATACGAGTTGATGGTATGTGTATGATTCATTTCTACAGATCGAGAAAATAACCATGAAAACTAATAATGAATTTATTCACCGCATCTTATTGTCTGTTTCCTGACCATTTTGACTTTTTTGAGGATTTCGAGATAATCGCCGAAATTTCAACTAGGTATGTACATATTTTATATTTTGTTTTTATGTTCTATTTTCAAGAAAGTGATCCGTGCGACTAAAAGGATATTTAAAAAACACATCGCACAGAGCATAGCAAAAAAACACGACAATTTCATTGCTCACATGAATGAGTGCATGGATTTCTATGGGTATAGGAGAACAAATACAAATACCTAATGCCGGCCATACACGTTACGGTCTACCGGAGAGGTATACCTGCGCAGGCATGCCTGTGCAGGTCAACCGGAGCGTGTGTGGGATTAGACCTGTGCAGTTTTTTCAACCTGTACAGGCGACCGTTACGGTCTACCGGTGAGGTATACCTGCGCAGGCATGCCTGTGCAGGTCAACCGGAGCGTGTGTGGGATTAGACTAAGAAGAGCCTCGATCGGCGGCGCTTATTTGCGACGTAAAATTAATTACAACGTATACCTATGTTGACCATTATAGCCATATTTTGCGCCAATTAATTAGGTACTTACAAGGGTACCTATCTCTGTGTAAAAAATTTTGTAGAGCGCTATGAGAATAGAGTTTATGTACCTACCTACCTACAAAAAATAGTGAGCTTATTTCAGAACTCACGAAGAACTACTGTGAAACTTGAAACCAGCTCAAAAAACACATATTTTTGGCAATACTTCATGCAAAAAGATACGTAGAAGATAGTTCTCGTTTCCTCTATAGGTATTATTTGAGTTGAAACATATTTGTGCTGCTCCAGTATCTTCAGCCAGTTCTTTGAGAGGATTATGAAATGGACGAATTAATTAGATTCACATTTCCTGTAAATATTTCCGTTACTCGACTCTGGCAATAAAGCATTTTGTAATGAATCATCTTTAGATAACAAATTATGTAAAATAAATAACATCACCACGGAACTTATAGTATACTCCATGATTAACATTCAAGTAGCCGGTAAAACTCAAAAGAAGCACTTCTATGGAAAATGTGTTAAAATATTTGACAATGAATCATAATCTTCACAATTATCAAATTAAAACAATCAATAAGTTCGGAACAGTGATTTCAAAACGGAAATGTTGACATCCAAGCGAGATCATTTCTAATCCCCCAAATTATAAGAGGATGTGTATATGTTAGTAACAAATATGTACCTACCTTTGAACAAAAAATATCAGCCAATATACACAAACCAAGGACGTTATGAACACAAGAAAGTCAAAAGAACAGTACCATTCCAAATTCAAACAGCAAGAAGTCAGTCTGTTGAATCCATGATCATGATAATTTACCTATGATAGTATTTTAGTTCCTTATTTACTAATATTTACACGTCTTCAGAGTTCAACGTCAAGTTCATTCAATCACAACACTCGCGTATAGGTTAGGTTCCGTTGTTTTGGAAAATATCACTCCTCACACAAACCGATTCTACTGCGAACTGACGGTGACGGTAAACATGAACAAGAGAGTAGAGTAGAGAGTCAATGGAAGAAAGCACGATTTTCCGAAACATCAGTCGGGAAAAAGACGAAGACATATTTGTCCGACGTGAAGAAAAAACTGAAAAGAGGCAGGTTACCAAAATAAAATTGCGATGTCAGTGACATCTATGTTCACAGCGTGGAATATATTGTAGCTATCTACGGATACTCAAAGAGTATGGCTATCTGAAAGTAAGGATTTCTTCACATCAAATTATTGAACTATTGATGAACTAGAAAAAGTTTTCTTTTGGTCGCTGTTCTCTAGGTCAAGAATTTAACCTAAAATTTCAATTTTCAAAACATGTTTGTAAATACTAAACTGTTCATTAATAAAAATGAATCATACAAAGTTTTTCCACATAGTAAAAAAATTAGCATTCAAGAATAATTCTGCATGTTTGATTTTGAGAAGACAACGAGGAGATTATACTTCATATAATACTATCCGAGCCAAAGAAGAAGCAATTGAAAAAATTCAAAAAGCAGAAAAACTTAGACACGACAATACTATCCCCAGGGTTCCTTCAAGTTCCCTACCAATATCGTTAAAATATTTGAATGAATATGTTCATCAAAATGAAGCCATTGAGTCATCAGAACCAATTCCAGAAAAACAAATTCAATCTCATTTTCCCTTTCAAAGTAGCATAAAGCTAGAAAAGAATGTCATTAATTCAGATTCGACAGTGGATAAGTATGAGTTGATGAGGTTGAGAAATGAGTTGATGAAGGAGAAAAAAAATTGGATGCTTAATTATGACAATTTTGATGATACAATATTACAGAATGAAGAGGAAGGAGCAAATGATGATTTTATCAATTATGGAACCCCTGATCCCAATAGCAGAATAAGTGATATACCTTGTGGAGGCTGTGGTGCCCATCTGCATTGCAAGGTATTGGTTTGTTAATTTTTGATTGCGTCCATATAGTCTGAGGATTCCATCAGTTAATCTGAAATTCTCTTAAATTTACTCAAACCTTATCTTCACTGATATATTTCTTTCCATTTGAACTGAATAGGGCATGAGGCCATAACTGGATTTCTTTAAATATTTTCAAACAATTTGAAGAGCACCCAGGGTCACTCAAGAGGGCCGTTCATTATTAAATATTCAGTGAAGATTCAAAATAACCCAATGAAATTTGTACAGTTGAGTTTTCAAGTGAAAGTTGAATTGATCCTGATCTGGTCTCTTCAATCGTTCCAGTCATCCACGGATTGAGGAGTGCAGAGATATTCTTCTTACTAGGTTAAAGAATCAGGTAGAAAGAGACAGAGATTTCCTTTGTGAGTACGCTTTGAAAGTACCATCTCAAACAATAATATGTACTTCTCGAAAATTATGAGATTAGTTAGTTAATTCAAATTATCTGGAAACTGTACTCAGTACTACCCCACCACATGGAGTTCTCTATAATTTCACCGAATATTACCTAAGAATTCCAGTCATAGAGAAGAGAGTATCTTCTCTCTATGGTTTCAGCCCTATCATGGTCATATTTCTGACTTGCATATTCAACAGTGTTGCAAGAACATGCAAAATGTCATTGGGTGCGTTCATCCGACTGATCAGCTACCGCTACATGCTCCTTCAAACGTCAAAACCCTATATGTTCAATTAGTTGTGTCAAATTAGTTTTAACGTAAAACTAATTTGACATAATTTGCATAGAGCATGATTTGACTCGCACGCAGCCATATAGTTTCCTAAGCAGATTCCTAGTAAGGCTGGGGCGCGGTATTACCCACCTCTCCCCTATAGTTTTTAAAAGTATAGTATATTTTCGGATTGGTAATGTCGAGCTCTACAGAAATATAATGAAATATGTACACCCTATTCGATAAAAAATATTTTTCTATAAATTATTATTAATACGCAAGGTTCCAGGAAAAACTATTAACTTCATATAATTTTACACAAAAGAGGTCTACAGAAATGTTTTCACAGGAAAAAAGTTACAGCAACTTCTCGAAAATACACAATTGCGAAAAACATCCCATAACTCTGAAGTGATCAAAGATGTAGATATTCGGATATCACTTCTGAGTTAGATTAGATTTAAGATTAGATTTAAAGAGGGGCGTTTAGACTTTGCTTAGCCTCGCAAACACCTTGACCTGAAGATCTATTGTGCTACCCCGGGCTGTTTACCAATCAGGTAGCAAAGCCTCTATGAACTTCACTACTCTTCTCGGTGCCACGCCCATTACTTGTTCCGGTTTTAAGAAACATAAGTCAAGATGTTGTAGCCTTTTCCTGAAGACAGCTCCATAATTGCAAAGCAGGTGTTCAGCTGTTTCGGTGGCTCCTTGACAGAAGCGACAGGTATCATCAGGAACCTTTCCCATGTTCCGAAGATGATAATTTACAGGACATTGTCCCGTGAGTATGCCCGTCATTTTCCTCAGTTCTAATTTGCTAAGTGCCAGAACTTTTTTGGTCCAGCTCGTTGAGTACGAGAGGAAAGACTTAGCCTGTCTCTGTCCCTGGACCAGTCGCCAGGACCTACTCTTCCTTTTCTGTTCCCATTCTCTAACAGCCATCGCTTGATGGCTTGCTGGGAAGCCGCAGAAAGGCTCCGGTCCAATGAAGGGGACAAGTCCACCCTTCCTTGCTAGCTGATCAGCCATCAGGTTGACCTGATTGTTGAGCCCGAGTGCGTTGAGTGACATTTTGCATTCCCAAACTAACTTTGACCGACATAGTGGTGAGTCAAGCGCTAGTAGGGCTGCTCTGCTGTCAGATAGTATATTTTTCCGGTAGTTACATTCCATGCAGTGTGCAATGCACTCCCTTATGGCAAAGGTTTCCGCTTGAAACACCGATGGACAAAAGCCCATTGATAAGGCTAGTTGTATCGAGGAACCGTATACTCCGGCTCCGACTCGACCGTCTTCGGTCTTCGAGCCATCGGTGTAAAACACGAGAGACCCTGCAGGGAAAAACATTTCGTCGTTAATCCATTGTTCGCGACTTGGCGTTGTCACGCTGAAGTTTTTCTGAAACTCATGCTTAAGGGTGAGGTTGTCTGTGACAACGTCTAAAAGCTGCTTACACTCATTCAGAATGCGAAGATGGCCTGTGTAGTCGCCAGTTTTGAGTTTCCGCTCCCTCGCTACCCTAAGAGCCCACCTGGCTGCCTCACTTTCTAAGAATAGTCCTAGTAGTTTGTCATGATCATTGAGCTCCAGGCACTGAAATCAGTTTTCGTCCGCCTAGCATCTAGATAATAAATATAAATTTTCATTAAAATGTGCTCAATTTGAGCCACTCTGAACTTATTCGGTTAAATAGCTTGAAATATCAAAGAAGCGATTGTGATTTCATTATTATTTTCAGGATGCCTCTCTGCCTGGATATATACCCTCTGAAATATTCAAAAATTCTAGAGAACTTGGCGCAGCTGACCTCACTGCATTAACTTGTCAGAGATGTTATTTCTTGAAAAATCATAATATTGCCTTAGAGGTACAAGTTTCAGATAACGACTATCCTGAGGTGCTGAAAACAATAAGCACCAAGAAAGGTTTAGTCATTTTAATGGTGGATCTGACTGATTTTCCTTGCTCTATATGGCCTGGTATAGCTGATATATTCCATCAAATGCCAATGCTAGTTGTTGGTAATAAAGTGGATCTCCTACCCAAAGACAGTCCCAAATATTTGGATCATATAAGAAGAAAATTAAAAGATCACATTATGGCATTTGGATTTAGCAGTCGTTTTCTAATTGACATAATGCTGATTTCTGCTACTACAGGATATGGTGTGGAGAACTTGATTGTAAAACTTCAAAAGTCCTGGAGACACAAAGGTTAGTCTGATGGATTAAGAACAAACTACTTTTAATATTAAATATCACGTTTCACAAATAAATAACTTTCTCAACTTATTGTGCTGCTAAAGCAATGGTGGCGAGAATTCTTAGTCAGTTTTTAAGGATGTTTCTAGCATACAACGTCAGATTATTCTAACAGTCATTTTATTGAGAAAACAACAGCTGATCATTTGATGAGTCTTATCGATGACATGATAACAAATCAAGGAATTTCATCAGTGTGTTTTCAAATAATCTCGGATTAATAAACTAAAATTAATTTTTCGTAGAAAAAATTAAACAAATCAGGATTTTTGGTTTGACTACTTTTTTACTTGGGTTAGGAATATTGGACCCTCAAAATGGTATAAACCTTGAAATTTTCATTAAATCAGTCGTCTCCACATAAATTCTAATCGAATATCTGTTCAACAAGACATGTTTCGATCAAATATTTGTTCATCTTCAGTGGAAGTACAATGAGGGTCCGAAAACATTTTTAAAATTCAACACATCTAATGTTCAAAAATTCCACATGTTACTTCTCGGGGTTAATCAAATTGTCTGCTTCGTTAAATTTCTAATTTATTTACAATACCACAAACTCATCACACTAATTTATGGACAATAACGAATACTGATTTATTTACACACTAGCTAATTTATATTCACTACTTGGAATTCGCTATTCACAATTCGATTCGGCTCTATTCAGGGAAGTAACTGACTGATCTCCAACGTGCGCGTCTTTATATGTATATCGATACAGCCCTGCTCGAGAACATTCCAGACATATCGAGACGCTTCGAGAGTTTCGGTACATGGAATCACAGAGAGTCCAGAGACGTATTCAGGAGGACTTCGTCCGCCACATTATTATTTTGTAATGAATCTATCTCGAATCCAAAATAATAAGCTTCCAGGATATATTATACTAATAAGAGAAAATCAAATTACCATAAATAATATTTGATCCGAGAACAACAAATGTTCACGGATTCACTGTGAAAGTTATACGAACAAACACGGAGGCAAGCCGAGGTACCTAGGGGAACAAGCGCCAACCAAGAAATGCATGAAAAAACAAATGTCTCCAATACCGATCAAAATTACCGGGCTAAGAGATAGAATTATTAAAATTAATGGAATCAAAGAACGTTATAGGATAAAAACAAATTTCATCATTGAGAGATTGGACAAAAGGTAGTTCCAAAGTTTGACTAATGTGGAATATATCACTGATAATGAGCAGAACACCATTATCACAAATCTGAATTACGCCAAAATCTGTCTCTGGGTTGAAAAATGGTTACAGTTAACGATGTGGTATGCGAACGAACTGCCATTAAAAATCTCAAACGAATTATCATGGTTTTTATGTTTAGCTTGAAATTTTCTTCTCAACCCATTTTTATAATCTTTCACACAAAGAATATGAAAATTACATTTTCTGGGTTTAAAGACAAAGGTACACATATCTTCAAGGTCTCTATGAGATTTTGTTGTATCTAAGTTATCAGTAATTAATTGTATCATTTCCAACGACTATATCAATTAAATAGAAAATATACAGGTTGTCCCACTAGTGACGCTGCGGACGATATAAGCGTAACGGTCTGAGTTCGGCAACATTTTTTGATGCAAACTCGATATATTCCAAGAATAGCACAACCTAAAAATATTTTCGAATATATCAGGTGTCCCACAAAAGAGGAATAGAGGGTGACTTTGATTTTTTAAATGGGACACCCTATATTCAGTAGCGTTTTTCAATCCTCTGGAACTTCCTGCATGATTTTGTATACTTCTTACTTATTTTTTCAACAATTTTCGAAATATTGGTCATCATGACAAAAGAAAGATACTTGTAGAGGCTATGTTATCCAATTATATTTCACGAGCCCTTGCACATACCAATAACAGCTTCATATGGACTGAAAGACAAGAATTCAAAGTATTCTAGCCAGCTATAATAAAACATCCCCAGCACATGAAGTGTCCTCAAAAAGACTATCAACATGTATTCGAAAATATTTTTAGGTGGTGCTATTCTTGGAGTATATCAAGTTTGCATCCAAAAATTTTGCCAAACTCAGACCGTTACGCTTATATCGCCCGCTGCGGCACTAGAGGGACACCCTGTATAGAGGCTTGTGGGTATCGAATTTGTTTATATTGTAGTAGGTTACGACTAAGGTATATTTTATAACTTATAAGATTAATAATAACATACTGCGAGACCACGATAGCATTTGTTGATATACCGGGATGATAGAAAATATGAGGTCATCGAACACTTCTCGTCTACGGCCAAAGCAATAATGATGCGTTATGTTGAAGCAAGGCTTTTTGCAACCTGTTTATCAACAAATGCAATGGCCATTGTGGTCATATACCTAAGATGTAACATATGTACACATATTTCAGATAATACTGTCGGTGCCTAGAGAACTCCTTATATTTTCTATTAGACCCCGGCCGTAGGTATATCTACTAATGAAATAGCTATCGTATTTCTCCAGCATGCAATTATTAATAAGTTTAGGTGTAACATACTTCAATATCAACCTATGGGTTCCATTCGAATAGGCTCAAATTTCAATATTTTGTAGTTTGTGATGTTCCGATGAAATGTTCCTGTGTGATCTAACTGACAGTTTATGGGAAATATGGTGTTAATCATGTAGAGACAGAGTTGTTACCGTTAGAGAATCAATAATGTGGCGATTGTTTGTTGAGGACAATAACTATAATTAATATTGTCGACACCAAGTCCTTGCGACATAGTTTGATCGAGTATCCGTTTTCTGTTTTCATTTTATAAATTAATCTCATGCCACACTCTGTCGAATGCTCTTGTGGCATCTAGTAGAACTAGGCCTGATGCTTGCTTGTTCTGGAATTCTATAAAGTACTTCACAAGTAACCAACTCTATCCTCGTAGTTCCCCAGTTAGGGCTACCGAGGTATCATCATCAAACAAGATTATTTTATGTTTCCTTAATAGAAAATAATACCTGATCAATGAATTTGTTGAGGCTTTCGCGGTCGTCGTTCAATAATTAATTATAAACGACGACGACCGAAATGATCAAAAAAAGATCAAACGACAATATCTGATCAGCCAGCAACTTTTCCAAATTGAAGGGTATATCGTTGATGAATATTGTGACAAGTCTCGACGCAATAGCAGGTTCTTCCTCCGATCGCGCCGCGTGCAATAGTTCTTACCTTCTGGAGTTTTCCATTTCTAGACGCATCCAGGTTCAACGCGATATACAGGATGATTTTTTTAAGTGTTTCATCAGAAGTTTTCGATGAAAGAATTGCGATACAAATTCAAAATTTTGTATTTTTGTTTTGGAGTACATGAACTCAATTTGTAAAATATTTTCAAGTGGAGTCTACTTCCGGTTCTACCGGAAATGGATGTGAACTTCGTTATTCCAAATGTAACATCCTGTATATTCATACATATTTGAATTCTTCGTTTAATTCTGCAATGATTTGATGTATGATATGCGCAACCAAATCAAGCGATTGTTGAGTTATTGCCTGATTCTCGAATTCTAGTAGGCTATGTTAGGAATTGTCATTCTTACTTATTTTTATTGATCAAGCACATTGCAAAACAAGCTATAATAATAATAATAATAAGGTACACTATAATGATTTATCAAAAGTCTGTTCTTTATTTGCGGCGAATATGACAAATAAACAGAGCAGATAATGAATGATGACTACATAAAGAAATTTTAGTTTAAAACTGACATATTCTTACTATTGACATAGCCTACTTAAAAATTATCTTGTTAAACCTGATGTTTAGACAAAGAAACCTGGCTTTAGTCATGAAATTCCAATTTTAATCGATAACGGCAAAACTACTCATTTTGAAGACATGAAATGTTCGACACACTCTAACTAGTTTTTGACGAGCAATCGATCGGAATTATAAAATTAAATGGTTCCCATTTGAAAAAAATGAGATTTCCTACTTTTATTGAGGCTCACTTTGAAGCCCTATTTCAGGCACTCTGTATAATATTTCCTCATAATTACCAGAAGCAGTATAAACGTACTTTCTTTTGTTGCACTGTTGCAAAAAAAAAATTCTTACCATGAGGGATTTTGAAGATATAAACACTAATTTTTGACAATCTTTCTGTCAAAAAACTTGAAAATCAGGCAATAACTCAACAATCGTGATGTGGCTGCGCACATCATACATCAAATCATTGCAGAATTAAACGAATATGTATAAATATACAGGGTGTTACATTTGAAATATCGAAGTTCAATTTTAGGCACGTCCGATTCTTGGATTTCCAAATATCGATCATTGATATCATTATACAGAATAGCGAGAAAAAAAAATATAAATAAAAAATTGGCATAGAGGGGGTTCTGCTTTGTTATATCATAGTTTAAACAATGGTAATATATATTTGCCAATTGTTTCCAGGTGACATGTACTTAGTTGGTTGCACAAATGTTGGGAAATCAAGTTTATTCAATACCCTCATACAATCGGATTTTTGCAAATCTCAAGCTGGAGATTTGATTCAGAGGGCTACAACTAGCGTTTGGCCAGGAACAACATTGAACCTTTTAAAATTTCCTGTATCGAAACCTGGTGGATACAAACTGGAATTACGTTTAAAACGATTGGAACAATTGAAAAAATTGGAAAAGTTTGAAGCTGACGAAAAGAAGAGTTTATTGAAACAAACGAACGACTGGAGACATGCAGTTCTTATGGGAAGAATTGACAGAAGCACATCAAAGGCTTCTGAAACTAGTAAGTGTAAAGTCGAAAGGTTTCATTTTGGAGATGTAAAATTTATAAGTGAAACATGAAAGTGTGATTTCCTTGATTTAAACTGTTCTTTAGTTGGATACATACACATTATACTACATGGGGGGATGAGATGAAAACATCTGTGAGAATAATAACTTGTCAAAGGTACATGAATAATCTTGGCTAAATTGAATTTATTTTTCATTTTATTGAATTAAAAAACCACTAACTTCATATACTTGATGTGAATGCACCTGGTCTTCACTTTGTGTGGCACTTCATCCCAATCCAGAAATAACCTTGTCATCAATATACAAATACTTGGGAAAGGGATCAAAATTGGGGAATAGTCATTTGAATAACATTCCAGGCGGAAAAAATCAGAAAGATCATCAGAACTTTCGAACTCGTTTTTCTGATCAATTTTTTTTTTCATTTAAAAAATTTAGATACCATGAAATACTTAGGATATTAGAGACCACTTTGAGGAATTACATTTTATATATTATTCTTGATTTATGATTGAAAACTTTTCTAGGTATCGTAATGTATTATTAAGGTGGGCGTTCAATGTAGTGTGTTTTTATTTCAAGTTGATTTCGAAAACGGTTTCACTTTGAGACCTGAAATTTTGTGGGTGAACTCAGAAAGGATTAGGGTTCTTGTTGAGATAATTTTAATCGATTTCATTCCGACAGTCAATTTTTTTTCTTTCAAAAATAGAAGAAAATGAGCCAACCCATGCTTCTGTTAATCTACTAATAATTTCGTTCAGAAGATCAACTTGAAATACGGAATTGGCAGAGAATGGCCAAATTCAAATTTTCGCGGGAAAAAATTCCTGCTTTACCCACAAATTAGCTTATTTCATAGTTCGGCGATTTTCGGATAGAGAGCTCCATTGTACATTTCATTCATGATTAGAGAGATACTCATAGAACTTATTGTGATAATGTAAGTTCTATGGAGATATTTCTTAAAATGGACGGTGGCGCCTCTATCGGCTGATCTTTCCTACTCGCTTTAAACGCCGACCTTAAATCCCAATATTTTCAATTTCAAAATATCATCATGTGAAGTACAGTGGCAGGATGTTGAATATCTTTTGAATAATTATTATAGTTAGAATTGAAATTTGATCGATCGATTTTTGAATTTCCTCTATGTATATTGTTCAAAATGTTCACTCTTATTTGTAGATTCTCAAGATTTGTTTTCTATAAAGCCCACCAATTGTGTCACGGGTATAACTAAACTAGGACTTAATGAAAATGATCCTCTTTATGCTCATGGACGTTGGTGCTACGATACTCCAGGGGTGGTCCAACCTGACCAAATACTGAACTTATTAACCACTGAAGAATTGTTTTTTACTCTTCCGAAAACTCTCATTGCACCACGGACGTACTGTATTCGTCCTGGAGATTCCTTATACATTGCTGGTTTAGCAAGATTGGATTTTCTAGAAGGAAAAGATTCAATCTGGTGCAGTGGTATATAAATTGGGGGAAGACATATTAATCTAACGACTGCTTTTCATAGGTTTACTGTTTTTGCATCAGAGGAGCTGCCGATCTCTTTATGTTTAACGAAAGATGCTGAAGAATTCTATCAGAAATTTCTTGGAACAAAATATCTCAGAGTTCCTTGTGGTGATTCTGCAAGATTAGAAAAATGGCCTGGTCTATCTGAAGCTAAGACTTTTAGCGTTAACGGAATAGACTTATTTTACTCTTCAAAAGATGTAGTTCTCTCCAATGCTGGTAAGGATAATTTCATTCGGGAATTCAAGAAATCAATAATTTCGAAATTTTGATCTGAACATGCAAAATATTATTGTGGCGCATATAATTCATAGAAAGGAAAAAAGTAAAACATTTTGCAAGCAGGGGAAATGTAGAAACAATCAGCAAAAAAGATAGTTAATTCCTTAGGCTTTAGAAAGAGGAGACGCGCCTTTCAATAATAAATAGTGAAGTACTACGTAATCAAAATGTAGAAATTGTTGCAACGTTGTGACGTTCTTTAAATTTTCTAATGAATAAACTCTCATGCTTCTCACCAGCATCCCAAAGAAGTGGGATGCGGAAGAGGATGAGGAAGTGGTGAAATTTGAACGCACTCACAACAAACTGTATTTTCTTGTTACCTCAACTTAGATAACAAGCACGAAATAATTATACAAGTAATATGTATACAATCATGAAATGTACCTCCGATATGAAAATGTATGTCAAGGAAGCAAGATTATCAGTTGTGATTTACGAATATGTTCGGTTTACTAACGATTGACTGACAATGAAAACGACTAACGATAATTGATTGACAACTGGCTTACAACTGACCACTACTGACTGAGTACTGACATACTGACTAAGGACCGACTGCTTGTCCCTATCACATAGGATTTTGAAGACAAGCTGTAAAAAATGAGAAGTTCATTTTCTGTGAGTAAAAAAGAGATAGATCAACACTTGTTCGGGTGTCAGAATCGAAAAACGCCTTGCTAAGCCACAAAGGTGCTATCATTCGTCATATTTGACTAAAGTGGGAAAAAAACAACCAAATTCTTGTGTCTACAGATCAATAAGAGAATCCTTGGACTTGAGCATTCGATGTCTGCATGTGTTTCCTAATTTGTCTGCGATATATTTAGTTTTATAAGCCTATTCTGAGAAGCTTGTGGGGGCTCATAAATCAGTCCAGAGGGTGTTTAAACAAAAAACGAAGATTGTAAACCAAGGCTTATGAAACAATTATTGCAGTACAAGCGATCTATCCCATATTGAAAAAATCTATTTACCTATACAACCTATTATAAACAAGACAGCTCAATTTTTATGGCCAAAGGCATTTCATTTTGTCCGGATGTTGTAGTGAGACACAACAGTCTTTGTTAGGCCCTAATCGTTCAGTTCAGATGAACTGAAAATATTTCAGTGGCATATTTTCATCCTCGAGAAATTTTTTCTTGTTTCTCGCAATATGCATAATCTCTTCATTTACCTCAATTTTTGAATATCCAGTTGACGAATGCGTACAACTCAGTCCTTACCAAAGATTTGGCTTCACTTTGTGACAATGAATAGCAGGCGTATTATCCATACCATATTGGTATTATTAGATGGAGGAGTTCATTCCAAACACTGAATAGTCTATCGGGGGCGCTCAAGTTTTAAGTTAATTGTTTGTGTGCACGTTGTACAAATGCGATATATCAATACCGAACACTCCATGAAGCGCACGGAAGGTGATAATTAAATCCCCACGCAGCCGTCGCTCCTCCAGTGAGCCCATCTATCTGTCCCAATCTCTCCTGATACGATGGTCTGCAGACACCATAAGTTAGATGTGTCACCCTGCGTTAAAACTCCTCCAGGAGTATCAGGTCGCCAGGTTAGCCATAGGTGCTATGGTGCTAAACGAGAACAGCAAAATCCAAAATTGGCCTAAAATATGTTTTGCAGATTCGACCCTCGTTTGAGACATCAGATTTCGGTATGAATAAATGTAATAAATTTGTCCAGATGAAATTGAAGGTTATAGATGCATAGAATACCTGGTGTAACGACTCCTTACTAAAAATCGTGACCAAAATTTGTAGATCAAAACGCCAAAACGGCATTCTAGATTTCAGATTTTGGCCTAGTTCCGGAATAATCCGCAAAAATTCACAGTCCTAGCGCTACTGCGGCAATGGAATAATAGCGCGACCCCTTACGGGAGAAATAAAAAGCCGCACAAAATCTCAGATTTTCGATCGACAAGAAAGTCTTAAACAAAATCTAATCAGTGCCAACACTAGGTATTCTAAGCATCTATTGAAGGTTATAACAGTGTCTCTGGTTATAACTTAGAAATTAGAACCTGTAACATATATATGATTATATAGATAATGTACATGTGTAGACAGTCAGTATTAAATGAGACATCGAGCTGAACACTTGTATCATTGATTATTTAAAATATCATACATATCACATGGCGCAGTCGAAACGAACCAAAGCAAATTTCGTGAATTAAAATCCTAACGTGGAAATATTATATATCTGAGAATCAGAAAAATGGAGAAGAGTGTGAAACCACCGTCCGAAATGAAGTTAGAAGAAGACCCGGCAGTGGAATGGAAATTTTTCCTTCAAAAATTCAAAATTTTCATTCAAGCAATAAAAGCAGAAGAGGAGTCCGAAGAATATAAAGCCGCTTTGCTGTTGAATTGCATAGGGGATAAAGCCCTTAAAATATATAACACCTTTGAATTCGTAAAGGAAGAAGAAAAAGATAAATTGACGAATATTTTGCAGAAATTTGAAGCATATTTCATACCTAGCATTAATGTTACATATGAGAGATACATTTTTTTCACGAGAGACATGGAAGAAACAGAATCTGTGGATGAATATATGACGCAGTTGAAACATTTAAGCAGGAATTGTGAATTCGAAAATTTAACAGATTCTCTCATAAAAGACCGATTAGTCTTAGGCATTAAAGATAAAAACGTCAAGGACAGACTTTTAAGAACAAAAAACTTGGATTTGACGAAGGCAATGGAAATATGTAAATCTGCAGAGATAACCAACAAACAGCTGGAAATTTTGTGTTCGAATCCTGGTACGAGTATGAGGAGAAAAGAGGACAATCAAGAATTAATGGAAGTGAGATGGAAGAATTTTCATATGGGTATGAAGAAGCAGTCTCCGAACTCTAGAAAACAGAAGGAATTATCAAATGGACAAGGACAACAACACCCCGGGAGTCGTCAAAGAAACCAGATAAGTTTCAAATCATTTAATAATAAAAATGTTCAACATGAAAGAATGAATAATAATGAATTTAATTGTTTGAAATGTGGTACTCTGCATTCGAGAGGAAATTGTAAAGCTTTTGGAAAAATTTGTCGAAAATGCGGTTTGTATAATCATTTTGCATCATTGTGTAGAAGTAAAAGTATAAATAATGTTGCTAGAAAAGAAGAACTGTACATAGGTTCTGTAGAGAATAGTATTACAATAGCAAAGTTAGATTGGACGGTAGATTTGAAGATAAAAAATGAAATGGTAAATTTCAAAGTTGACACAGGTGCTGATGTTAATGTCATTCCTTTGAGTATGTATAATAAAATTTTCAAATCAGACAAAATTATGAAAGATGATACCAAACTAATTGAATATACTGGAAATCAAATTGAAATAATAGGATATATTACAACCATTGTTTCTCATAAAAATAAGAAATATAATGTCAAATTTTTTATAAGCTAAAGGAAAATATGGCCGTCCAATTATTGGAAAAGGTTCAATAGAAAATATGGATATTGCGAGAATGGTGGCGGAAATGAGTGACAGTAAGAGGTATATTGAAGATTTTCAGGATGTTTTTGATGGAATTGGGTGTTTACCAGGCCAATATAGAATTAAATTAGATGAAACTATTAAACCTTGTGTCCATGCAGCTAGACGATTTCCTCAAGGAATTTTGGTGAGATTGAAGAGTAAATTAGAAAATTTGGAAAAACAAAACATTATAGCTAGAGAATTCGAGCCAACTGAATGGGTAAACTCCCTGGTAATTGTAGATAAGCCTAATGGAGATTTTAGAATATGCATTGATCCCACTGATTTAAATAAGGCCATTAAACGGGAGCATTTTTCAATTCCTACTTTTACAGATATTGTTACCAATTTGAATAAAGCTAAAATTTTTTCAGTGTTAGATACGAATAGTGGATTTTGGAATATAGAATTAGATGAATTCAGTTCAAAATTATGTACTTTCAATACTCCATTCGGCAGGTATAGGTTTAAGAGATTGCCTTTTGGTTTAATTTGTTCCGCAGAAATTTTTCAGAGAAAAATATTACAATGTTTTGAAGGTATTGAAGGTGTTCACATATATATAGACGATATTCTAATATGGGGTGAAAATCAAAAGGAACATGATGAAAGGCTTGTCGAAGTTTTGAAGAGAGCGCGCGATTATAATATTAAATTCAATAAAGAAAAATGTCAGTTCTCAGTTTCGGAAGTAAATTACCTAGGTCATAAAATAACCTGTGATGGCATAAAACCTGATGAAAGTAAAATATTTGCAATAGAAAATTATCCGGAACCAACGAATATGAAAGAATTACAACGTTTTTTGGGCATTGTAAATTACCTGCATAAATTCATTCCGAATGTAGCCGAAATAACCGCTCCTTTAAGGGAATTGTTGAGAAAAAATACAATTTTTGAATGGGGTTCAGAACAGAAAAAAATGTTTGATCAGTTGAGGAGAATTTTGACATCTCAACCAACATTGAGATTTTATGACCCACAAAAAATGTTATTGTTATCAGTAGATGCCTCAAAAGATGGTTTAGGTGCGGTATTGTTACAAGAAGGAAAGCCTATAGCATACGCATCGAGATCTTTGAATGATACGCAAAAATGTTATGCACAAATTGAAAAAGAAATGTTGGCAATAGTATATGGCGTGAAGAAGTTCCATCAATATATTTATGGAAGAAAAGTTATTGTAGAAACGGATCACAAACCACTTATTCATATTTTCAAAAAGGCATTGATTGATTGTCCAATGCGTTTACAAAGAATGATGTTAGACGTCCAAAAATATGATTTAGATGTGCAGTTCAGACCGGGAAAAGAAATGTATATATCTGACGCTTTGAGTCGAATCAATATACAAAAGGATGATACTAATATTTTGGATAACGAGTATGAAGCTCAAGTTAATTTTTTGAAGAAATACTTTCCGATATCGTCACAATACTTGGAAAAGTTCAAAGTAGAAACTCGAAAAGATGTCACGCTGAAAGTGATTGGAAAATATATAAAAGACGGATGGCCGAATTCTAGAGCTAAATGTGAATCCATGACAAAATTATATTATAATGTTAGGTCAGAATTGGTTATTATTGATGATATAATTTATAAAAGAAATTGCTTGGTTGTGCCTGAATCACTCAAAAAAGAGATGTTAAATCTAATTCATTTAAGTCATATGGGAATTGTAAAGTGTACTTTAAAAGCGAAAGAATTACTTTATTGGCCGAGTATGTCTCGTGACATAGAAAATGTTATATTATCATGTGAGATTTGTCAAAAATATTCCAGGAACAATTATAAAGAGTCACTCATACCGCATACTGTTCCCGAGTACCCATGGCAAAAAATTGGTTGCGATTTGTTTGAAATTGATACTAAAAAATATATGATTGTTATTGATTATTTCTCTAAATATGTTGAAATTTGTAAATTGAACTGTTTATCTTCTGAAATTGTAATAAGAAATTTGAAGAATATGTTCAGTAGATTAGGCATTCCACAAGTATTCATGTCTGATAATGGAACACAATTTTCTAGTTTTGAATTTCAAAAATTTGCGAAAAGTTGGAATTTTGAAAATACAACTTAAAGTCCAAATTATCCACGCTCTAATGGCATGGTAGAAAGAGCTATTCAAACTGTCAAAAATATAATAAGAAAGAACTCAGAAACTGATACAGAATTAGAATTAGCTTTGTTAGATTATAGAAATACTCCAATAGATATAAACATACCTTCACCTAGTGAATTGTTCTTCAATAGAAAAACTAGGACAATGCTACCTGTTAGAAATGAACTGTTATATCCACGAAATATTGATTTTAAACAGCAGAGGAAACTCTTAATGAATAGACAAAATAAACAAAAGACTTATCATGACAGGAAGTCGAAGAATTTGAGGATTTTGAAGGAAAATGAAAAAATATATGTGAAAATAAATGATATTTGGGTTAAAGGATTTGTCATTAGAAAAATTAATTCGAGGTCATACTTAGTGAAAATAGAAAACACTGGTTCAATCATTAGGAGAAATAGATACCATCTGAAACCTTTCTTTGTTGAAAGTTATAAATACAGATCTGATATTGAAGATGAAGGAAATGTTATTGTTAATTGTGATATTGAAGATGAAGGGAATGTTATTGTTAATTCTGATATTGAAGATGAAGAAAATAATGTCATTAATTCTAATTTTAGTTCGAATAATGAAAGTGTGGAAACTTCACGTAAAACTATATATGTAACAAGGTATGGTAGGAAAGTAAGAAAACCTAATTAAGAGAATCTGTTTTAATCATTTGATAGAATTTTAATTTAGTTACGATAGAATTTTAATTTAGTTAAGAAGGGAGATGTAACATATATATGATTATATAGATAATGTACATGTGTAGACAGTCAGTATTAAATGAGACATCGAGCTGAACACTTGTATCATTGATTATTTAAAATATCATACATATCACAGAACCTATAACCTGCTATTCGATCACCGAATATTAGATTTTTCACAGAACCTGTGGTTCGATAGCCTCGCAACAGGGTCACCCATAGAACTTATAGTAAGGCACAATAAAGATAGGTATGCTCATATATCTAATAACATCAATATGGATTATATCCCTGCTTTTCACAGTCTCAAAGCGAAGCCAAATCTTTGGTAACGATTGAGTTGTACGCTTGCGTCAACTGGAAATGCAAAAATTGCGAGAAATTTAGAGGTTATGTTCATTCTGAAAGACAACAAGAAAAAAGATATCGAGAATGAAAATATGTCACTTGAATACTTTCAGTTCAATTTTAGAATATGAATAGGAGTTAACAATGATATTTAGGACATGGAGGAAACGGAATAAAGCGATTGAAACATTTCACATGAAGTTGTGAGGTTATGATCGAAACTATTCACATAAAGTTAAGAATGACATACGTTTCACGACATAATACGATGTGTCTGAGAGCGACAGAATCGAAAAAATATTTTTATTCTCAATCTTGCCGCACAAGCGCAGATCTGGATCGTTACCAAAGCCCAGCTTCAGTTTTGATTGGCTCATGGCCCATATAGGAATTATTAGATATATGGGTATGCTAGATAGACCTGGCTCTATGGTTGATTGGGTCCAACCATAGACTCGAAAATTACAGATCCCTTCGAAAGAAATGAAATCTGTAATAGAATGAGCATATTTTCGGAATGAGAGATCTTGTGGTGACTTTTTTCGGCATGCTCACATGAAAAACATTGGAAATAGGTTAGGTTCGTGGTGTTAGAATAATGCCGCGGCATCTAATGGTCGATTATATGATAATTTATTGTTTATGTTGGTGTATCACCCCGATAGATGGTGATGAAAACGTTGCGAATCCTGTAATTTTCGAGTCTATGGTTGGACCCAATCAACCATAGAGCCAGGTCTATCTAGCATACCTATCTTTATAGTGCCTTACTTATAGTACATGGAATGCTATAACCAGATCAAAAAGTGGTTAAACAGCTCAAGTTGGAGGAATACCGAAATTTCCATGTTCCCATGCAAAGATATTCTACAATATATAAGCCGCGTCAGGCATTGCGATCGGATTCGTATGACACAATTTTATCGTTCGATAATTGCGTCTGGATGTAGGGGAGGTAAATCTGTTTCGTTCGACAATTGACGTCTTGACGGATCGAACAGATTAATCGGTTAATGTCAGCAGATGTCAGTTTTGGTTCAGGTTTTTATTTGTTTGCTGGGTCTTCTAATTTCTAACTATTGATATCGAGATGTCTTTTCAAATAGTACTGCGGGATGAAGAGCAGTTTTTGATCTGAAATCACTGAGCGAGGAGATGGGTGTCAACACCTCTAAAAATATGGATGGAGTTCCATTGAAATTGTCGGAAATAAAAATGATGCGCTTTGAAAAGAGAAGCGATACATACTTATATAAAAATACATACAGAGATGATGTGGATTGGCAAAGGGTACCAATGAGGCTGACAACATAGATTTGAAACCTGCTTACTCTCAAAAACTACCTGTTAATGTGAATAAGAAGAAAGATATTCGAAGTTTATTATTCCGAAATTTTACGAGCATGTTTTCGATTCCATACTGTGAAATATTTTAAATATTTTTGATATTAGGAGCTATAAGTTGATTTTTTGTTTCAAAATATACTGAAATATTAATCTGAATGAAGATTTATTTCCTATGTGTTCATGTCTTAACTACGAAATACGATATATATTTCAAGGAAACATTGATACAACTGGAATGTTTTTACACACCTTGGCAGGTATTGGGTAAAAAATTCTTGTATTTTCAAAAAGTAACTACATTAAATGTAACTAGAAAGATTGCTGTACTCATTTAAGTTGTTTTTTCATCGGGATCAAATTGAATTATTTTCATCATTATTTGAATAATTAGGAAAACGCCAAACTTCTGATCAATTTCCTGAAGAACTGTAAGTTTTGCAGTGATGACATTGTTCTTTTGGAGCTGCGATATGTTGGCAGTGAAAACGGTCTATGATAGAATGCCCAAGCCCTGCCAGCGTACTGAGGCACAACCAGTTCAGCAAAATTATCGACTTTCTCTTTAATATTTACATCACCATCAGCTTCATCCTCATCAAACAAAAAATGCCATTTACCACTTTTAGAATGGCAAATTTTAGATCCCTTTTAATTCCACTTCCAGCCATTATACAGTAAACAGTTAACTCCTCAAATAACAATACCGTCCCGGAAAATCTTTCGAAATGACGTTTGTAGTTATAAACATAGATGCATAGAAATACCTGGTGTTGGCACTGATTAGATTTTGTCTAAGACTTTCTTGTCGATCGAAAACGTGATATTTTGTGCAGCTTTTCATTTCTCCCGAAAGGGGTCGCGTTTTTTGTCGTTGCCGCAGTAGCGCCACGACCGATAAATATTGCGGATTTATTCCGGAACTAGTCCAAAATCTGAAATCTAGGATGCCGTTTTGATCTACAAATTTTGGTCACGATTTTTAGTAGGGAGTCGTTACACCAGGTTCTATGCATCTATTTATAAACAAATACTTGTCAATTTTGTATCTAGATCGTTCGATTATTCCAAATTTGTCAGACATATCTGCAGTCACGTGCCAAAAAATCTCTGATCTGTGATGTCAATGCCGAACGCGGCTATAGAATATCTTTGTTCCCATGGATACGGCCTGTCACACCGATCAGTAACACAGAAATGTTTGCCGAAATGCCAAGTGCATCGTGCATCAGAGGCGTTTTCTGGCGTCCATGTATTTGAAACGTATTCGTCCTACGATTCAAATACATACATTCTGGCGTTGAAACGATGACGTCACAAGAAAAACGATTCGAAACGTATTCATGGAGTTTTGAAACTAAGTAGGATGCAGTTTCAAAACATGATTCGTTGTTTTGTGCTATCATAACCTTAAATTCAAAATAAATGATCGTTCACGATGGTCATTGTTTGATTGTTTGTGAGTTGAATTTCAAATTGATGGAGGTTGACAAATAATGGAGGTTGGAAAAAATTTAATATCGGGATTATCCAGTACCTACTCCAAGTCCAAATAGGTTATGTTTGATTATTGAATCGTATTTGAAACTAAGCATTCTCGAGGTTTATGATATTGATGACGTCTCATAGGAATCGCATTCAAATACAATATTGAATACGCTTCAACGCCAGAAAACGCCTCAGATCTTGACGATTAAATTCATAGTATTTCTGTGTTTCTGTTCTGTATGACAAGTCGTATCCATGGGAACATGGAAATTTCGGTAATCCTCCTACTTGAGATGTTTATCCATTATTTTAAGCTGAGCAGCAAGGCTAATAGCATTCCATGTACTATAAGTTCTATGGGGTCACCTCATGTCAAATCAGAATGATCATAGATTAGTTAAATTTGCACTAAACAACTCAAATTGATTTGACATCTCAGTCAAGTTGAATGTTGTGTCAGTTGACATACTGTTTGATCTGTGTTTCAGAAACTGGCAGACTCCTCTGATTGTTATTTTTCACTCATAGGAGTTCCCGACGAACCCTGTATAATTTGTGCATACATCTTTCACATAAGAAGTATCTCAACTGTGTTTTCTCTGCAATATAGTTATAGTATCATTGCATTTGTGTAACTCAGTTTTCACTGATATAACAAATTGTTTTAGGTTGGATTTCTATCACTGGAAGAAGAGGCAGAAAAATGAAGCTTAGGGCTTGGACTCCAGATAAAAGAGGAGTATACATACGGGATTCTCTACTTCCGCAAGCTGTGAACTTGAAAGGACCACGAATAAGATCAACGCCTGCTTATATGAAACACAAGTATTTCGCAGATGAGCGAATATGGTACTGAGCGCAAATTGTTATGGCTAATGAATTTGTATTTTATCGGAATATCCATTCGTTATCCAATTCCTCCTTGAATTTGAGAAATGGTGAAATAATGAACGAATAAGGACGATTGCCTTCCACTTGAACACTGATTTTTTATTCAATTTGATCCCTCCTATCCCAATTTTAGAATGATAATATTAAGCTCATTTCACACAAATAGCTTCCTGGTATGGTTTTATGCATGGTGTGTTTATATATGATAGGATAAGTGACATTTTTCGAACTAATCCATCTCTTCGGAGAACCATACACGATCAGTCGGACTAACAATCAGCTTTTTCAATAAGACTGTCATTCCGGACTATACTCCTTATACGTACAAGTCAGACGGATCATACCCAGTTTCAGAATAGAATTGTCTGATATCTCAATATGTGTTATCAATTGCTATTGGGAGTTGTTCACATTGCGGTTTTTTTAATTTCATCCGAATTATGCGTTCGGCATTCTTCCCTACCCTACCATGATTGGAGTTGGGAATCCAGTATCGAATAGACGTAAGGTTCGCTTTTAACCCATCAGCACCTCGTTTGGCGTAATCATAGCGGCTCACGGTTGCCTGAAGAAATCGATAGTTTTGGAAAACCATCGTTATGGCGTAAATCATCATAAAAAAGAAGTCTCGTGACATCATTCAGCGCGAGTAGGAAAACTAATCCGATAGACGCCACCGAACATGTCATAGAACTAAAGAAAGATTCAAAGCCAGTCAAAATGAAATATTATAGATTCAGTAAAGTTATGCAAGACATAATAAATGAAGAATTAGATCGTATGCTGGAACTCGGTGTTATTGAACACAGTGATTCAGAATGGCGTTCGCCAATATTAATGGTTAAAAAGAAGGATAACACTTACCGATTTTCGAGAATTGAATAAAATATCAAACAAACCCACCTATCCACTACCATTTGTGCATGAAATTCTTGATTCTTTGGGGGATTCAAAGTATATGACATCGCTAGATATTCAAAATGCATTTTGGCAAGTTCCACTTGCACATGAATCAAAGAAATATACAGCTTTTACAGTTCCAGGAAGAGGACATTTTCAATACAAAAGATTGGCAATGGGTTTACATGGCTCTGCCCAAACATTTCAGAGATTAGTTGATAAACTTTTCAATGACTTAAAACCACACGTGTTTGTCTACCTCGATGATTTAATAATCCTGGCACCCGATTTTGATACTCATAAGAATCTTGGACGAAGTTTTTACGCGTTTGAAGTAAAATAATTTGACATTAAAAAGGGAAAAATGCGTTTTCTGTAGGGAAGAACTCGAATATCTAGGTTTCGTTGTTAACAAACATGGACTTTCTGTAAATCCTAAAAAGATTTCAGCAATATTGGAAATGCCGAGGCCTAAATGTCCGAAAGAAGTCAGACGTGTTATAGGAATGTTATCGTACTACCGCAGATTTGTCCCTGATTTTTCATCCATTGTAGCACCCCTGACTGCACTTACAAAAAAAAATGTGAGGTGGAATTGGACTGAGGAATGTGAAAAATCCTTGAGTCAGATTAAAACTACTCTTGTTTCACCTCCCATTTTGAATTATCCAAATTGGAAATACCCATTTATTGTACAGACTGATGCATCGGCGCTTGGTCTGGGTTGCGTTCTTTTTCAAAATTATGATGGTCGAGATCATGTAATTTGCTATCTTTCTAGGTCATTGACAAAAAATGAATCAAAGTTTGGGTCAACTCAATTAGAAATTTTAGCTGTTATTTGGGCCATAGAAAAGTTACGAGGTTACATCGAAGGTCAAAAATTTACAGTTCTAACCGATAACTATGCACTAAAGTGGATTAACGAATTAAAAGATCCAAAAGGCAGACTGGGAAATGGTGCTTGAAGTTGCAAAGTTACGATTTTGAAAATTCATAGGAAATTAGGAAGGGCAAATTAAATGTTGTGCCTGATATAAAGTTTTGTTGGCAAATGATTTCAAGTGATATTTTCGGGCCACTACCTTCAAGTTGTGGGTACAAATATATTTTAGTAACAACTGTCTATTTCAGCAAATTCAGTGTATTTTTACAACTTTGCGAAATGTCACAGCCCAAATAGTAATAAAAAATATTGAAAATATATTCTTAATGTTTGGCTTACCTGAGTTCATTATTACAGATAACGGAACACAGTTCGGACGTAGCAAAATGAATTTAGGGAATTCTTAAAAAATTACGCAGTAACACCCATATTCAATGCTTATTATCACGCACAGAATAATCCGACAGAACGTGTTAACAGAGTCCTCAAAACAGTTATCAGTTCATATATAGACAGTCAACAATCGAATTGGTGTAAAAATTTACAACATTTAGCTTGTGCACTATAAGAACTGCCAAGCACGAAACTACCAAATTTACCCCCTATTTTGCCAACTTTGGACGCGAAATGATTGTTCATGGAAAAGAATTGAACGATATGAGAAATAAACCAGGTGGAGATCATCAAAAAAGTGTAGGTTGGAAGTCTGAAAATATTATAAATTTGCATGAGATTATTAGAAAAAATATTCAAAAAGCGTTTACGACTTCATATGACTTAATAAGAAAAAGACCAGTCACATACAACGTTGGAGATTTTGTTTGGAAGCGGAATTTTTCACTTAAGAAGAAGATAGGTTCAAATATTTATGAGCTCGAAGATAGAAATGGCAAGTCTATCGGAGAGTATCATGTAAAGGATTTAAAAACAGATACTACCAATTTTGAACCAGGTTAGAGATTGAATTGAATAGTATTCTTTGCATTTCAGCATTGATTTTTAAGAAAATTAAAAAAAAAATTTTTTTCTCTTTGGATCATTTTGAGATTTTCAGTTGTAGTTAGTAGATTTTTTTCTCATACATTTTTTGTGGCATGGATGAACAAATGAATAGTTGAGCTCTATAGGACTGCAGCGTTACTCAAGTTCGTGAAAATATTTTCAACTTTAGGAGGGATGGTGTTACGCCCCTGATTTTCATTTCAATTTTCCGAAATGAGAGGCGCGGCGGTCCGATTGTTCAACGCGAAAAACATATTGATAAGGTAGCCGCACACATTTTGCCTCTGGAGACCATTCTTTGTTTGATTCTTATCGATGATACTTCTTGCTGCGATATTTTCTATTATAGTTATCATTAGAAGAGATTTATTCGACAGTGAAAATTCCAGCAATTTGTGTCTCACATAGGAGATTAACAGATCGCCAATAGTGCGGATTAAAGAATATTTTGGTTGAGGTGAGAGGTAAGGATTAATTCTTAAATTCACACGTGATGTGCGACGATCTTGTCAATCTTCATAATTTCTGTTTCTATTCAGCATTGTTTCTACTTCCACCGGAAGGATCGTTTCCAGGGATTCTAACAGAATCGAGAATCCTTCTCAACAAGGATTCATCCAGGGTAAATCCTGAAGTTCCTGTTCATTTGAGCATGGGCTGTTCCATTGTCGACCCTGGATTATTGTCAAATCACAACCATTACACCATCTTATACTGTTTGTAGCATTCATTCATTCTATAATCAATTAGGTGAGATTAAATTGTCCAAACATGAAATGTTATTTTAATCCCTGAGAACACCAGTAATCCAAAAAACTGACAATTGAACTCAGAGCTCTTTAGACGTGAATAAAAAGAAATTGGTTTATTGCCTTGGGAAAGGGCTTCTCCAAGTGCGACATTACTAAGCGTCCGTCGTTACACAAAAGGTAAGTTGAAATAGGTGCGTTAGTAAGGAGTTCCTTGCAGGTTTCAAAAGCTTCTAGGTAATGAGGATCGTTGATATCGATTTTCGTACCCTTTTTAAGGCAACGAGTGAATGGTCTTGAAATTTTCGCGAAATTTCTGATGAATCGTCTATAATATCCGATTAATCCTAAGAAAGCTTTTATCTCCCTAATAGTTTTTGGCAACGGGTATTCCTGTACCGCTTTTATTTTTGATAGATTAGGTTTTATTCCTTCAGACGTGATAACGTGCCCCAAAAATTCTACTTCTTCACGTAGGAATTTTGACTTGTCTAGTTGTATTTTTAGGTTATATGTTTGAAATTTTTTTAAGATTAGTTTAATATGATCAAGATGTTCTTGAAGCGATCTAGAAAATATAACAATGTCGTCCATGTAGAATTTATAAAGGTATTCTCGTATGTTTTCCATAACTCTCTGAAATGTAGCTAGGTGCATTTTTTAATCCAAAAGGCATTCGCAAATATTCATAATGGCCGTTGCTTACCGAAAACCCAGTTTTTTCAATAAAATATCTTGAGACATTTTTTTGATGAAAGCCTTGAGCTAAATCTAATGTTGAAAATAGGTACATCTTCCTAGATTCTCCAAAATTTCGTCAATTCTCGGTAGAGGATATGTGTCTTCTACTGTTTTTTCATTCAATTTTCGATAATCTGTAACTAATCTCAATTTCTTTTTTGGAACTGTCCAGACTGAACTATACTGTAAGGGGATATTGATGGTCGAATAATTTTATCATCTGATAATTTCTTTATCTGAGCTTGGATCTCTCCTTTGAGTTGATACGGATACCTATGTGGGAAACTAATTTCCACAGAAATATCAAAGGAATAAAATGATTTTCGAGTGCAAATTCGGCGGACAGAGAAAATGTGGAATCTGAGAAACCACGCCTCGAGATGGTAAAACTCATTCGAGCAACCTTATTGGAGCAACTAAAATCGGTCCAGAAATTGGATATAAAGGGCCGATATGCAAACCAGAAATCAGATCTCATCGATTCATCACCTAGAACGAGCACCAGCACTCGAGAAGAAGAAATCAGCTATAATCGACGACAGCTACTAAAACCCTCGACCAGCGACAAGAAAGACCGCCCATCAACGCACATCTGTTTCACATCAGCACGACCACTCGAAGAAACTGAAGAAAGCCAGTACGTTCGTCCGCAACATCTGGTTCGCATAATCTCGGCCCTTGGCGCCTGGACCAACGATAACGACTCTGTCACAACACTATAAATAAATCGTTTTTCTGAAAACGGTGTCCTCAAACTTCAGTGACGAAAACAAATAGTTGGGTTGAAATAAAACTGTGATATATTTGCCTGAACCTTTTCTTTCACTTTCCTTTCCCTGTGAATTAATTGAAGTTACAGATCAAAAAAACACAGAAACCCACACCTATAAGATTTAGTGTACACTGGATTGTTATCAGTTGTTCTAATCTGATGCTTGAAGGCATTAGTAAAGGTCAGATCACTATTTTCATTATAACAATGTTTCTATATTTTTTGCATAAGGATTTTATATTTTCATTTTCTTCATTATTGATGTGCCATCCTAATTGAATCAGAAATATCAAAAAAGTAAGGGTTTTTAAAATCGGGATTTTCATCGTGCTCGACATTAATAAGAGGTTGAACGTCAACTTGTTCGTGAAAAAAAATATCTAATTGTCGTTCTTCATTTATAGGTATGGTGCAAATACCATTTTCAGCGTTAGCTGTATATTCTTGTGAAATGAAGTTTCCAATTTTTATTTCCGGTATGAGAACTGGTCCGTCCTCGAGAGAGTAAAATAATTAACTGTCACTCAATGTTGACATATTGACCTGCTCGGTACTGTTTGCAAAATGTTGTTGCACATCTGAGTGTGACATTGCGCAATATATTGCACAACCTTCAATGTCGCTTTCACAAGGTAAAACTTTTAGCACAAACGATAAAATTGTGCAACCCGGTTTGCACAATAATATTGGGCGTTTAGAGACCGCTTGATGCCAGTCAATTATTCACTGTTGCATCCCGCTGAGCGTTTTGATTATTTCACTGGTCCACCAGACAATATTCATCCATGCTATTGCTCCGGCCCAAATTATATTTCCAAACCTGTAGAATGTAGATAAGGAGCCATTTTTTCGCGTGAACCACGGTTCAAAACTATGTATTTCGAAAGAAACGTCACCTTCAATTTAAAAGTTAGAAACACGATACGCGCACATGATTATAATAATTTTTATAGTTTTAGGTGTTTTTATTTGCATATTTTTTCTCATTAGGAAAAATCTTGTACTTTCAAATTGGATTCCAATCAGTTTATGAATGATTCAAATGTTCTCTATCCCACTACCTGCTTTCAAACCGATTCAAATTATTTTGAAGCATTTGGTGCGTGACGTCACCAGTTCGACGTGAAAACACGAATATTTCAAAAGTAGATTTCAAGCGGATAACCTGGTCCTAAGTGGTAATATAACCAACTTCATTCAAGCGCTTTTGGTCCTTGTTGGTTGAAATCATGTGACGTCATGAATTAGCCCTTCAACGTCATCGTTTGGACCGCAGATAACCGTACTTGAGAGCTGGGTTAAGATTCTGGTCATAAGAAATGAGGTTAAATAGAATTGATTTTAGCGCGATTCCTGAAGGGCTATAACCAAGGACAGGACCAGAGATAACCGCGGTTATTACTGGTTATCCGCTTGAAATCGATTAAAACGAAATAGTTTCAAAATATTGTCACGCGAAAATTCGACTTAGGTAGGTATCTCTCTATATTCACAATCCCAATCTCTCATGTAGCTACCAATGTTGACTCAAAACGTGTTGATATACAACTGTATTTGAACCGTTCATTAGCGCCATCATAGAGCAATTAGGTATGCTTGAATCTATTTGTGGTAATCATACGTTTAGTGTCTGTAGGGTTAAGATGTTTAGAATTTATTATGAATTATTACCGGGAAAACCTCTGTTTGTTGATTGATGACAATGATTTTCAGGAGCTCTATTCTGATTTGGAAGTCGATGATAAGTTCCACAATTTGATTACTTTGTTGAAGTCCAGTGGACGTAGCCCACTGAAATGTTTACATATTCCTCCTCGACGAAAAATCGGTTGCATTAACTACTTGAAGCCCGAAAAAATTTGGAAAACTCGAACTAGCCGATGAAAAACTCAAATAATAAATACGAGAATACAAACCTTTACAGAAGAGCTTAGTGCAAGGGCGTAGCCAGGATTTATAACAGGGGGGGGGCAAAGGTTATACAGGGGGGGGGCAAACCATGGACATCCTCCATGGTCTTTCAGAATGTGAAAATTTAGGGATAAAAAAAATAGGCAAATTTAATTCATTTTTCCTTTCAGGGGGGGGGGCAGCTGCCCCCCCCCCCTGCCCATAGCCGGCTACGCCCATGGCTTAGTGTGATACTGATACATTCAATTACTTAAATAATCTAAATTCAATAATAATAATAAAATACTACATAATTCTGACAATGTTTGCAAATTGCTCAATGAGGAAATCAATAATAAGGCTTAATGTCTGAAAAGTATAGGGTTGATAATAGGCTCATTTCCTGTCCTTAGAAGGTTTCTGAGGCTTTTGCCCAATATTTTACTGATGTAAATCATGTCTGTATCCTAAACCGCTTACATGCTTACAAGTTCTTGCATTAGGTACGCAGATTGGCAGATTACGCTCATTTTAATTTCTTTCTCTTGCCTGTTACGGCCGAGGAAATTTTATCCACTTTTTATTGTCTGAAGCATTGATGGCCCCCGATGTGGTATCCGCTAGGGCTCTCAAACCCGTAGATCCTCTAATTTCCGAACCTATTGCTTGTGGTCTGCTGAATGAATAGGTCCCAATTCTGGTCGTTTTCCAGATGTCCTTGAGTTAGCAAGAATTATGTCCATAAAAAAAGTGTCATCTATTCGCCTTTTCGGAAACTTACTCGCGTTCACTCGGTCCGTAACCGTAACAGTTAACCCAGTAACCCACTAAAAGTAAACAAGGGTAGGGATCCAGTGAACCCGAGTAAGTTTCCGAAAACGCCTTATGATTTAACAAATTATTCACCTATTTCCGTCTTTCGGGCCAGTTTTCTAAAATTTTGAAGAAGGTAATATATGATCGACTGTATAATTATTCAACCTAATATTTCATAATAACTGGTCGACAAGACGGTTTCAGGCTAAACAGATCTACCCAAACCGCTAGTTGACAGTTTTTCGAGTTTGTGTCCAGTATCCTTGATGCATGACGTGACTACTTGGGAGGTATATTTTTTGATCTGTCGCGGGCGTTTGACACGCTGTGCGCTGTTCATTATACGAGTATTATGTAGGTTAATTTTCAACAAGATGGACCAGATGAGATGCAGAGGCGTGTTCCTGGATTGGATCCAGAGTTTTCTGTCTGGTCGCAGACAGACTATAGACGGCATTTGGCAATTCATCCGACGAGTTCACCAACGAAATTGTACCTACCTTTGTTTGCCTCATACAGTTTAAATGTTTCAATTTAATGTAGATAATCCCAACTTCGTAAGTTGTCTCTATATATATATATATATATATATATATATATATATATATATATATATATATATATATATATATATATATATATATATATATATATCAATTTCATTCTAAATTTCTGATTATTAACATATTGTAGCGTCTCCTGAAGAAGGCTTAAATAAAGCCGAAAGCTTGAGAAACAAGGAAAAAAGAGAGTTTCTTTCATTACTGACTGCTAAGCCAAATAAATTCAACTAATTTTGAATATACACAGTCGCTAAATCTTGAATTATATACAGGATCTTTCACGACGAACCTCACCCATATTCATACGGGAAACTACTGAACTTATTTTCATGAAATTCAGCACTTATAAGTATTTCACGATGCTGATGAAATCTAAAATATTTTCAAGGCATGAGCACCTCCGGTTTTTCCGGAAATGACGTCAACTTCCGTTTTTCAAATTAGAACACCATTTTTTTATTGCAGAAATAGATTCCTTAGAAAATTTCAAGTTATTTTGATGTAACATTTTTCAGTTTTGGTTGGAAAATTCTCTCTGAGCGGGAAAATTCGAAAAAAAATCGAAAATAGAGCTCCGCTGAAACAAGAATAACTTCGAGGTTTTTGGATGGAAAATTTTCATTTTTGGGATTTTTCAAGATGTAAGATTGATGTATCCACTTTAAAAATCGAAATCGCGATTCATGATACAGGGGGTGAAAAAATCGCTTTCAAAGTTAGGGATGACAAAATCGTGAAAAATCAATTTTTTCAAATTAGAACCCCATTTTTTTATGGCAGATATTGAATCTACGTTAAAAAATAATGTGAGTGTATGCATCACACCCTTGCCCTAAAATGGATATTTTCTGAGTTATTCACAAAAAACTGTTTTTCGTCTTGAATTTTCAGCTATTTCTTTTCCCTTCACGCCAAAAAGATGAAATTTTCAGGAACTGTTATCTGAACCCCTTCTTGAAACCGACTTCAAGTTACTATTAGGAGAACCATGGCAAACTCTCGCAGTTATAACTAGAGAAGATGCTCAAAGTTTTGACCGTTAATTTCTAGACATTTATTTATACGTCTCAGGAATGCTTCGTGCGTTGCTCTTCTTATTTCATCGGGAGGAAGAGATCTGCAAAAGTGTTTAAAAACCAAATTGAGTTTCAACACTATGAATCTAAAAATCTAAACAAACCTGAACGCATTTCTGACTCGTTCTATGCAGTCCTCTTTATCAGTCAGGGGAGTTGAGTAGACAATATTTTTTATCCTACCTCTACTTTATTACATTCTCCATGAAGTAAAATGAGATTTAAATAATCTTCATTGGTAAAATTAGGCATAGTGATCGATTTTATAACTTAATACGAATTATCACCAAATTAATAGTAAACACAAAATGCTACTGAATAAAGAGGAATTTGGCAGATGTAATTAATGATATCTATCATTAAAAAAAAAAGGAAAACATGGTGAGTTTTTGCATATGGTTCATAAGGAATTATTTATTTATCACTGGAGAGAAAACCGATGGCCGATTAGTTGAAATAAAGAGGTTTCCGATACAAATTCGAATCCAAATTCGCCATCTATTTAGGAACAACCTGTAACTTCTTCTCTTGCATATTAGGGTAGTAAAATCTAAAACATGGTTTAAGTAACAGTTCCTGAAAATTTCATGTTTTTGGCGTGAAGGGAAAAGAAATAGCTGAAAATTCAAGACGAAAAACAGTTTTTTGTGAATAACTCAGAAAATATCCACTTTAGGGCAAGGGTGTGATGCATACACTCACATTATTTTTTAAAGTAGATTCAATATCTGCCATAAAAAATGGGGTTCTAATTTGAAAAAATTGATTTTTCACGATTTTGTCATCCCTAAGTTTGAATGCGAATTTTTCACCCCCTGTATCATGAATCGCGATTTCGATTTTTAAAGTGGATACATCAATCTTACATCTTGAAAAATCCCAAAAATGAAAATTTTCCATCCAAAAACCTCGAAGTTATTCTTGTTTCAGCGGAGCTCTATTTTCGATTTTTTTTTCGAATTTTCCCGTTCAGAGAGAATTTTCCAACCAAAACTGAAAAATGTTCCATCAAAATAACTTGAAATTTTCTAAGGAATCTATTTCTGCAATAAAAAAATGGTGTTCTAATTTGAAAAACGGAATTTGACGTCATTTCCGGAAAAACCGGAGGTGCTCATGCCTTGAAAATATTTTAGATTTCATCAGCATCGTGAAATACTTATAAGTGCTGAATTTCATGAAAATACGTTCAGTAGTTTCCCGTATAAATTTGGGTGAGGTTCCTCGTGAAAGACCCTGTATAATTGGCTATATTTGAAACAACGGGACACCGAGGTGAAGTAAGAAGCTTCTGGGCTCTCTTTCGAAGACCTTTCAGATAGATTCACATATTCCAAATCAATCGAAACAAGTTTTCGACAGTTGTCCAAAATTGGTCAGTCACCTTGAATCTCGAGTATTGTTACAGAAATATGGGGATTTTTTTCGATAATTCCCTAGAATTTGAATTTCGCTTCGATTGTGTAGAACCTCTAGCATAACACTTCCATAGACCGAATGGGAAAAGTTCAATTGAAATTGCTACGTTTTCTGGGTTCAAGGTGTGGTCTAAAGTTGAATAGATGAGATCCTGGAAATTATCAGATGAGGTAGACACATCCAACATGTTGAGGATGAAAAATAGTGTAACCATAAGAAAACAATTATGGATAGAATTCGTTTTTCCCTATATCTAGCGGTTTTATAGTAATAAATTGATTTACTGCTTTCTCGTACAAAATCTTCCCGTTCTCCGTAGAGGTTAAGAGTACCTACAATCGACCGTCGAAAAAATGGTTATAAAAATAAGAAAGGAACAGATGAGGATCGAATGCAATAAAACTCCAAAAATAAGAGAAAAACAATCTTATAAATCAATTAGATCACAGTGAAGGCATATTCAAAAAAATCAACATAAATAAACAATAAAATATAAAAGAATCAACCAGCACAGCTAATTGCAAGTTTTGGGACTGAATCAACAATCAAATTCAATTAAATCTTGATAAGTTTTGAACTATCTTTTTCATACTACTAGGATAAAATCAAAGACTAACAAAAATGGAGAGAGCTTTACTTTGTGTAATTATAGCTGACATGACACGTATTTGTAGTAACAACTATACATACATGGGCTCCGAGTATTACATTGACAGACAAATATGATGATAATATTTACAAGTTGGATGTAAAATTCGAACATAAATGGGATAGGAGAATATGTTTTCAGGAAAAGAGAGGAATAATTTATATAAGACAATAATGAGGAAATAAAATGAGGCCAACATTGTTTGATTCAATTTTCATACAAAGTATCGCCATTTTTATGAAATATTCACTCGAAAGGGCCTACAAGATACTGGAGTCATTCAACAAGAATTGAATTGAAAGCTCCCATTACAAGCATCATCGTTTTCTATTGACTCTAGCACACAAATCGATTAGAGCACATAAATTTTAATAGATTTTCTGGATCTATCGGAAAAAAGCATAATTTGGAAAAGGAAATATTCCAACCGACCGGAATTTGAATTTCCAATCTACTGAATGAGAGGTGAGAAAATTGATTTCTCACTTTTATCAAGAATTAAGACACCAATCTACAGAATACATAAGTTTGTAGACCCTCACTTAATACTGTTTGGGAACTTTCTCATATACTGACATTCCAAATTCATAAATAGCGATACATTACAAGAGAAGTTCATTTGGTATTGACCATGACTGGTATGAAGGATTGAGTTGACGAAGAAATGGCTCCACCTGAAATTATGTCTTCTGCATTTCGGGTGATTGTAGATATCCACTATAAAACAGTTCAGAGATTCAGTCAAGCGATGCTATATGTATTAGTAAAGTTTTGGGTTAGTCCGCGCCTGCGCGGCCAAGGTGGCACGTCAGCCGGGACGGCCAGCGCCTCCTACTTGACGCGCCACCACTGCTGCACCTTCTCGGTGAGCTTTTTGCAGAGGCCGGCCAGCCTCCGTCACATTGGAGCTTCCGAGGTAGCAGATGCTTCGTCTTCGCCATCGCCATCACCTTCGCCCTCACCTTCTCCCTCGCCTTCCTCTAAAGTTACCTGGAATTAACATATTCTGAATGAAAATTTGGAAATAAACTGGTACTTCATTTTCAGCGCATAAGGTGTAATTTTATTGCCCCAAGAAATTGAAAATATACAATGAAACGGGGATCAGATTCGATGCTTAAGTTAAATATTTTTCAAATTCCAACCCCCCTTCACCCTGCTCAGAAGCAAAACAATTCGTTACAAAGTATCACTGATGCTTGCGATTCTGCCAATGTAAGAATCTGAACTAGTATTGTGGGCGAAGACATGGCAGCGAAACATGGAGCTGACAATTATTGATGTTTTAAGAGAAACAGGGGAATTTTTTCCCAAGACGGAAAAAGTTATAAGAACTTTGATCGCTCTACCGTGTACTACTTGCACTGTGGAGCGATCATTCATCAGCCTCCGTAGGATCAAAATCTGGCTAAGGACAAGGAAGGAGTACGATGGTTGAGAGTCGACTTTCAAAAACAGAGTTGTTGAAGAATTCGCTAAGAATCCGAGAAGGTTGTGTTTTGGTTAGTTTCGAAGAAGGTGTTCCTAAGTACCTAGGTCAACGGTAGATTTCTCATGAAAAATTTATATTTTTTCTCTTCCATTTTTTCCTCCAGGTCTTCGTTTCACAGATAGAGTGCGTCAAAAAGTTTAATTTTTTTCAGTATTTTGCTTATATCTCAGGAAGCGTAAGAATTACGGAATGGAGTTTCTGTACACACACTGTCACTAATAATAGCCACTCTCTTGCTTTTTACTCGGTTGTATTAGACGTGCCAGTGTCGAAGATATTGAATGTTAACAAAGGTTTTGTACCCCAACGTTTACACCACTGGACTCAGGACCCCGCACACTTACCTAGGAAAAGCGGTTCCAGAGAATTTTCCCCATTTTTACATATCATATTTATATCAACTTTAAGAACAATTTATCAGATTTTCACAAATGTCTTACATCCGGTTTGTTCTATAGGGCGTTCCGAAATTGCAGCTAGGGAAAAATGAATCTTGAAATATTGATGATAATTCTTCTAATTTTCAGAATTTCATCATGATGCCTTGGGTTCTGAATAACAAGATATCACAGATATCCAAACACCGCCCACCACGTTAAGTTTCGTTATACAGGCTGTTCCATGAAGCTGTATAAGTAATTAAATGTAACTTTGTTAGTGATTTTGGGACCACCCTGAGTTTTTCAAAATAGGATACCATGATGTATGTCCACCTCTGTAGGAAGTTTCATTAATGTACAAAAAACAGTTGCAAAATTATTCAGGTTTAAATTCGGATTTCATACAATTTTCCTTTAAAACTTATCTGAAGTTGAGATTGCTGTCAAGGAATATAGGTTTTCATTAAGTATAATTATTATGATAGGTATTGACGGTCGGTTCAAAGGTGTTTCATTCAGGAATGTACAGGATGGACATAATTCGGTGTCACTATTCTCCTCATTTCGCTATCTCAAAATCTGTTTATATAGAAAAATAGTATTATCATTCCTGGTTGTTGTATCTTTGAGCACTCTAAGGCATTAGAAGATGGTTTGAAGATAATGATATTCTGATAGTTAACCGGAGATATCGAGAACCTCTGCCTTTATTAGAGGAATTGGGAATTGCACACAGAATGCCACCATTAATACAAAGGGGTGCCCATCAGCTGTCCACCGAAGAAGCAAATGAGTCGAGATTAATTACAAAAACACGATGGATAGTTGAATCGCGCAATGGACATATAAAGAACATCTTCAATTTTTTTACTGATGTTGTTTCGCTTATACATGCCAACCACTTGGGTGATTTCTATAAAATTGCGACTGCGATAATCAACAGATATTATAAATCTATAAGAATTGACGCCAATGCTCAAATTGCTGAACTTTATTTAGAAAGATCTAGAAGAGACAATTTGCTGCATCAATTTTAAGAAGAAGGGCACTTTCTACAACGTAGAGGGAGGTGGATAACCTTGAGCCATGAACACGCGCCGACTTTTCCTCATCTTTCGGTGGACTACTTGAGAGCTTTAACCATTGGCGTATATCAGCTGAAACTATCCCCCTCTTACATACAAGATGTGAGAAATGAAGAACTTGAAACCAATTTAGAAATTGATGAAACTGATCATGAAAATAATTTATTAAGATTCCGGATTTACTCTAGATTCAGAAACGCTACAAAATATCAGTTATGGCTCCGGTACGCGGAAGACCCTAATGAACCAATAACAGGTTATTATTGTACGTGTAAAGGTGTAAATCTGGAGCCAGAACCCTGGGGACGTGTTCTCACATAACAATCGTACTCTGGTTTCTTGGATATGCACGACATATGCGAAATATTGAGTACCCCCCTCCAAGATTAAACAACCTGGAATGATAATACTGTTTTTCTATATAAACAGATTTTGAGATAGCGAATTGAGGAGAATAGTGACACCGAATTATGTCCATTCTGTACATTCCTGAATAAAAACACCTTTGGACCGACCGTCGATACCTATTATAATAATTATACTTAATGAAAACCTATATTACTTGACAGCAATCTTAACTTCAGATAAGTTTTAGAGGAAAATTGTATGAAATCCGAATTTAAACCTGAATAATTTTGCAACTGTTTTTTGTACATTGATGAAACTTCCTACAGAGGTGGACATACATCATGTTATCATATTTTGAAAAACTCAGGGTGGTCCGGAAGTCACTAACAAAGTTACATCTAGTAACTTATACAGCTTCACGGAACAGCCTGTATAACGAAACTTAACGTGGTGGGCGGTGTTTGGATATCTGTGATATCTTGTTATTCAGAACCCAAGGCATCATGATGAAATTCTGAAAATTAGAAGAATTATCATCAATATTTCAAGATTCATTTTTCCGTAGCTGCAATTTTGGAACGCCCTATAGAACAAACCGGATGTAAGCCCTTCGTGAAAATCTGATATATTGTTCTTAAGGTTGATATAAATATAATATGTAAAAATGGGGAATATTCACTGGACCCGCTTTTCCTAAGTAAGTGTGCGGGGTCCTTTGCATTTGCACAGCAAATTCGGATGCGCCAATGTGTTTTACACTCACATATAAAAGGTACTTCGGTTTCGTTGCTCTAAAGTGAATCGTTAAGAGAAAACTGGCATTTTATGATAAAAAATAATTTGCTAACGCATTGTTAATTTCTTGTAATTGGAAAAATGAGTAGTGATAATTAACTATGTTCGCGAAAAATAACTTTGCTATTTAAACTTAAAAATCTCGTTGTCAAATTTTTTTGAAATTATTAAACATGTTAATTATCACTACTCATTTTTCCAATTATGTGAAATTTTCAATTCATGAAATGCCAGTTTTCTCTTAAATGGTTCACTATAGAGTCATGAACCAGGAGTACCTTTTCTTATGTAAAACACAATGTTGCATCAGAATTTGCTGTGCAAATGCAAATTTGTCATGTGGTGTAAAAGTTGGGGGAAAAACCTTCGTGCAAATTCGATAGCTCCGCAACTGACACGTCTAATAAAACCGAGTGAACTGCAAGAGAGTAGCTAATACTAGTGACAATGTGTGTAAAAAAACTCAAGAAGACCCGGAGGAAAAAATGAAACAAAAAAAAATGTTTTTTTTCGTGAGAGATCTACAGTTGACCGATGATACACCTATTTAGGAACAAGCTGTATAGTCCGGTTCCTGTAAGCTGATGAAACATGAAATAAATTCTATTTCATCGTACACTAACTCCAGTTCATTATTTCTATTCTAATTTTTTTATATGTCTCATTTTATTTCATTATTCATATGTTTTAGCTAGTGAATATTATTTTATCTATACGCTTAATTCATTATTTTTTCTACAAACGTCAAAAAATGACAAGGTTCGCGCATAGACAACAATATGCGAAGTGACACTTTTATCATTTTCCTTCGTTGCCATGACACCGTGCGCGAAGTAGTGTGCGAAATACTTACTTCGCACACAGCATGTAAACTATATTTTAACCTTTATGTTCCTAATTCAAACAAAAATCCAAGAAATTATTTATTTTATTTTTATTAATGTATAACAATAATTAAGGCTTTCAAATTGTGAGAAAATTTAACACTACCTAATTTTATTTATTATTTACAATGTTAACATTAATGGTGCAGCCAATGTACGAACGTTTGTAGAAAAAATTTTGTTTGCATCTCATGCGCGAAATATTTTGGTGATCTCGACCATTTTTTTTTAACTTGGCTGCGCCTCGTTATAAAAAAGATCAGTTCTCGATCACCAAAGTAGCATTTCGCGCACTAGATACAAAAATAACTATTATATATACACTTTTTGTTTTGTCTCTCTCTCCCTCTCTATGATTGTTTTTCGATGTATTATTGTAGCATTTATATCTTTGTCTTTGTTTTACACCTCAAATTGGATCTACAATGTATCTGCTTTGTCGAAAAGAAAACTTATGACAATAAAGCATTTTGATTGATTGATTGATATTGCTTAGGGGTCACGTATTTGATCCATTTTCTATAATGATATATATTTATTGATTTAGATGCGGCATTGTCAAGAAAGAAAGATATGCGACGAAGGACTCAGAACACTCTTCCCCAATTACTCCTCAGACACGGCCCATTCAGTTAATTCTTAATGGACAATCGAAAAATTTTGGGTCACATAAAGGATAGAGGAACGCGAAAACATGAAAAAATTATGGGGTGAAGTAGTGGACTTCTTGGGTTCTTTGAAAGGATATCTGGATTGAGAAAGTATATTTAGTCAAGAAAAAAGGAAACATGGACGTGATCGACGCGAAAATTTGAAAAAAGAGATTACAAAAAATAAATATTTACCTGAAACCTTATTCCTGGCCTCTGAGCATCGCCGATGTCGTCAGCAGGTGGACTAGGTGGTATAGAATTCTGATACCACTCTCTGTTCTCTTCTAATCTATCTAATATTTTTTGGGCATCAGGGTGAACCAAATCGGCCCAAGTCTCCCACAGTGGGTGTACTATATAATCTATGAATCCGACCTGGAACACAAGAGATTTTTCATTAGAAATCATATTTCTTTTGTTACACTGAATGTTTTAATTTAAACAGCTCTAGTTTATGAAAATGAAGTATAAAGCGCAAACTATTTCTTTAATGAAAAGAGTTCAGGAGCCTCTAGAATTCGATGATACTAAATCACCATTCATTCATTTATTCTCCTCAAACTTTGTATCATGTACCGAGCTTTAAATCCTTTTAACGATTTTGATTGAATTTGGAACATCATTTGCATATTTCATATCGAGGTGGTAGAGTTGGTTTGCTCATGAAGAAATTCGAAAAGAATTACGCTCTTCTCAGAAACGCGTTGAACAAATTCATTCGAATTATGTATGCATAGTATCAGCATCACAGTATTCCTTATAATACACGAGTGAATCAAATATAAACGGGATTATTGTTACTGAACGTCTATGGTTGGTGGCAATGGGCGCGGGCTTCTAGTATGGTTGTCTCGGGTAACTAGGAGTTGGAGTCGTTTCCCACTCCCTACCGGTTAGTCAATAGCCGTCGCGATATCGGAGCACCCTTTCACTGCACAAGGTATCATTAAAAATTTCTCTCTCAGGTGATGCATTTTTGAGTCGTATTGATTGTCACCTGCGATGAGACATACGGGTCAACCATTACGCTCCAGAGTCAAAACAAGAAGCCAGCATGGAGTGGCGGATAAAAGGGGAGGCAGCTCCAGTAAAAGCCAAGACGCGACTGTGAGCTGACAAGATAGTATTTTTTGACCAGCAAAGCATTTTGCTTATTGATTGCACGATCAACGCATAGTCAATGCTGCTTGTTATTGCGAGCTATGGGTAAAGGTTAGAGTTGCCACAAAAGACGAAAACAGCGGATTCTAGAGGTCATCCTTATCCATCACAATGCAAGACCCCATACTGCAGCTTCAACAATGTCAAAACTGGAAGAAATGCACTGGACTCATCTCGAACATCCTCCCTACAGCGCCGACTTATCGCTCTGCGATTTTCATTTGTTTGGGCAGCTTGAGAAAGCTTTAAGAGGGCAACGGTTTTAAGATGACGCAGGTGTGGAGGAGTATGTGCGCAATTGGCTTCTGACCATTTTACAATGATGGAATAAAAAAACCTTTTTGCGCGCTGGGAAAAATGTATTGTTAAAACCGGAAACTACGTAGAAAAATTATTTATATTATTTTGTTATTCAACATTTAATACCTACAGTTTATTAAAAAAAAATCCCGTTTATATTTGATTCGCCCTAGCACAGAATACCTAACTAGGTACTGCGGCCCTAGTATAAGATTTTTAGTTTTTTCCAAGAAAGAAAACAAGGGGAGTTAATCCTTTTTTTAAACATAATTCATTTCTTCGAATTGAACAAACTGATGAAAGATAATTTCCAACATGATATGAGAGGTGTTAATTAGGCCGTGAAAAATTTGAAGTAATGTTAACATTTCTTTATGTTCTCGAGAAAATTTCATTCCTTCACACCTCCTGATTGAAATATCATATTTTCAAAATATGCTAGTGGTCTCCTATATATCATGTTGAAAAATCGCCGAAAATATGCTGTATTTCAAACAAGAACTAACAACAGAGTATGTATTTTCAACATAATTTATTTACGAATGGATAGCAAATCTATGTTTGTGGAAGCAAATCTATGTTTGTGGAATTCATATAGCAGATATTTCAGAAACACGAGCTGAAAAAAATGGAAATAGATCCTAATTCAGCAAAAAAAAGAAAAAATAAAGTTTATTGGATATAGCTGATGATGTTGGTGTTGTAATCACCTATTCATAAAATAGTTAAGCTCAGTGAATTTAAAGAATGATTGTTTTCAAAAATTGTGGCTTACCTGCGATTTTTCTATTGTAGCCGAGTGCCTATCGCACATAGGACTTATATCCATGTTGGCTTCTCTTTCTTTATCGCCCTGTTGGAAGAATTCTTCCATAAGTCTTGCGACCCACTGCTTGTACAATGGCATTGGTTTTGTAGGATTACTCAGGTCAGCACAATGGACTAGATTTTCTAATACTTGAATACGATCCGTGTAGTTGTCCAGCAACAATACCTGCAGAAAAATAAATAATCCATTCAGAGAACTTTGCGATATTTTTTTTTAACTTTCGATCATAAAAATTGTGAATAAAAACGAACAGCAAAAATGTTCAATAAGCTGAAAGCCTTGAAGATTTACGAAATTTGTTCACAGCTATTAAATGCCTCCTTATTTCCTGTTGGTTCAATTCTGATATAATTCTCTATGGAAACCAATTGAAAAATTTAATTACCCCGGATCCAGCGACCTTCTTGGTCTCCACCATCGTCTTCAGGTCAGCTAGCAGACTCATGTGCTTGGACATATCTGTGCTCAGCACCATATCGATAACCATTTTACGTAAAGTCTGTCTTTGCTTCTTGGACAGGTTGCAGAATATGTCGCATCCTTCGTTCTGCAACAATTTGAACGCTACCGCCAGATGATGGTTTTCCAGTACGGACTCGTCATTGTACATCAACGCCAATTCACTGCTCGAGTTGATCAAAAATTGATTCGTCAAGCCGGGATGATCAACATCGTGAATGCAGGCCGCGAAGAGGGCTGCGGTTGTTTCGAGAGGCGTGAAAACAGACTCCAGTGCTGGTGTGTTCAAAAGAACATGGGTTCCTATGAAATGAGAGAGCTCCTGAATATTATATTCTATAGTTTCTGTCGCGTAATTTTCATTAGAATAACGAACAACATAATGTGATTCAGAATAAAGAATTAAAGAGAAATGTTTGAACTTCCCAGACTATATCAAACTGTAACATACACCTATTTACCAGATAAAACTCGGTTAATCAGACACATGAGAACATTAGTAAAAATAAAGAAAACATGGTAAAATTTTGAAAAACGGTTTCAGCTAAATGATTGTTCTTCAAGAATCCATCAAACTGTTAAATTTCACATTCATGCTATCTTTCAACCTTATAGATAACCTAGTATTTCAAGTTCTTTTCGGTCAAGTCAAGTATTATAATTAACATAAGCTCATCATGATTTGCACCAGGAATATGATAATCACACATAACTTGGTCTCATCCACGTTTGCATTTTTACATAGTGGCAAGAATTCTTTCTCGAATTGAAAACATTATTTTCGCGGTATCTAGCAATCGCGTCGTACAGGTATACGAGCAATAAATTAATAAGCAGAGTACAGACCGGATCTAATTGAAGTATGCTTCAATGCTTTTATAACTTCCATTTAAATTATTTCAATGGGGGGTTTGAAACTGATTATTCTGTATCGAAAATTGAAGATGAACATAAAATGAAATAGGTGTATACGAAAACATGGCACCTATATTTTTCGTTCTCCAACTCCACATCGCCGCTAGTTAAGTTTACATTGTGGAACTACAAGGTGATACACTTTTTGATGTCCGTCATTAAAACCACCTTTATGGATCTCTGCAAGGCGTCAATTGCGTGCAACAGATGGAGAGATACCGCTCTATCTTTCACTTTGTGACGTCATTACAATCATTCATAGTACCTACGAACCGATGTTTATTGGCTGCAAAAAATTTATTCAGCGTGAAACGGTAGTACACGTTGGGTTTTATTACATTCATTAGGCGTTCAGATCCTTGAGGATGTATCAGACTTATTGAACAAAGAGTTCATTGAAACTGCTCGTAACACGCATCAATCCTCATTTTACTGTCGGTGTCGGTCGAGGCACGGAAATGTTTCCAGAATCAATCATTGTCCTAATTCACGTCAATTGCTACCCCAATGTATGTTGTGTATCACGGAAGCTTTACGACCGTTTATATTATCCTCAACATGTCATCATGTCAAGTAGACATTTGCAATTTCACACGAAGAACTGCCTTCAATTGGGTTATTGGGTTTGTTAAAGCGAATAACAAATGAAAAACAAAATTAACAAATCTTCGAAAGTATTGGACCCATTTTTCTCATCTACAAACTCGATGCATTATTTGGATCTCCAACGTATCCTGAACTCTAGATTCTATCTTAAGAAACTTATCGTGTCAATGAACGTCCGGACGAACCGACATAATAATTGATGTCCTATATTGATAATACTGGTGATGCATCGATTAGGCCTAATTCAGCAGAAATATTTATGGGCAATAACCTCCTTGAAAATCATAGCAAATAATGCTCCTATTACGTGAAATTGGCCAGGTGTTCCATGAACTTACCTTGCGTGACATCCGCTGCGTGTAGAGAATTGTGGAACGGATTGTCTTTCATATAGTGGTCCTCAAGGGTCATCATGAACGTCATGAACGTTGTGGCAGGTATTTTGAGCGTCGACAGAAGGTCCCGGGATGTGAAAGTTATCCATGCAACACAAGTTAAAGGTCTTCCGTTACTCAAATCACCTGGAAGAGATTAAGTTATCAACAAATAACCCTTGATGAACAAGAACATAAATAAGAAGATTCTCCAATAATGAAGAATTTCGTCGCATTCTCAAAACAACACAGGAATTTATGCTAAGTATTTTCGAATTCCAGTATGGATATGCTTCACTGGCTGATGGGAGATTATAGGCTGGTTATGAAATAATCTTGGCATATAATAAAAGATCAATATTTGTACATGAGAGATATTTGAAACAAATGAATGCGAGGAGTTCTTATTGAAGTAATAGAAGGCGAAACAACCATTTTTAGAATTTCTGTCTGTTCATGATAATTCGTTTGCGACTCACTCAGAAACTACAACGCGGAATTTGATGAGGTTTTCACAGTTCGGCTCCTGTAATTCCACAGAAACTGAGAGGAGTTGTTGAATTTACTGGTTTCTTTATGTACAATAAGTGCATCCAACAAATGCTACGTCGCGTGTTGGCTTAGAAGTAGAGCTGAAAAAATTCATTTATTAACAGTTCCGATCAAATTTCAACCGATATGCCGGAGATCAATCACGATTAAAAATTTGTCTGTTGGCTGATTCATTAGCGCTTCAGACTTCGATTAGGATGAACCTGGGTTGGAAATATTTTTCGCAAGAAATTTCATGTGCTTACGAAGTAGCGGCAAAAGCTTATATGGATAAAATTAATTCGGAACATGTATCTGAGGAAATAAGAAGGAGATGCCAAAAAAGTTTTGAGGACCAATTTTGACGTGATAAGCTATTTCTGAGGCTGGTTTCATACTCTGAATACCTCGAAAATACCGGATCGTAAGTTATTCCTGTGAGCCCGAGTTCTTCTCTCAGCCATGAAGAAAATTGGAGATATTTAGAGAAAACACATATAACTATATAGAGTCAACTCACCGATGCGGAATATATCCACTCCCCACTTATCAATATCAACCAGAACTTTGCCCAATTCTTCCTCGTAAGGTGTTTCCACCCCATAAATGGGAAGCCTCTCGCCGGTGAAGCTGTTCGTATGATGCAGCGGTTTCCGGTTGATTCCGGCAATCTGGGACATAGTATTTGGACCTCTTGGCTTATCTTTTCTGCCGGTCCCCTTCGAAGGGGGCGCCTCATGTTTCTCATCTGACTGCAGACAGGGAATGTCAAGTTCTTGCTGCTTGTCTGGAAATAAAAAGAAAATATGGTCAGGTTTGAATCGGAGGAGTGAACAAAGTCCAAAGTACCTCTTTTTCCAAATATTTTTATTACTATTTCGGAATACGTTAATCGAATCTTGGTATCCTCTATCCGCTATGTAAATCTTTAAAAAACTAGTCACAACACAGGATGAGCAAATTATAAGAGAATTTGAAAAATGTCGATTCTTGTATAAATATTGGAACCTGTCCTTTCGTCATTCTGGCGCCGTGAGTTCAAATTCCAGGATGCTCGTATTTTATGACATATCAACGGGTTTTCGAATAAATTCGACATATCAAAACAAAATTTATATTCAATTTCTACATTTTTAGCGGGGCAACCTTTGGTCTGCATACTGTGAATGTCTTAGACCGAGGCCTGGTGCTGAAATTTGAAGGCCTTGTATCGTACTTTTTTGAAACTAATAAGTCATTTGATCGTAACAGAATATGTCTATTCATTAATGTTATCAATAAAGAAGCGCTTGTATGGTTCGAAAAATAAGACGTTTTCCAATTATCAAATCATCGACAAACACAGTATGAATCAAACTATACCACCAGCATACCTTCTTCAATCAACCAATATGTTAATTGATCGACCATAGTTTCGTTCCTGTTTGGACTTCAGTATCAAATATTCCCTAAGGATAGGATTAGAACAATCCTGTTCTCCCCTTAACGCTAAACGAAGTGTGTGTCCAGAAAATTGATGATTTTTTCTGGAATGTTATCCATAAACGAATATTTAAAGAAAAATAATTTAAAGAAATTTCTGTAATATCAAATGGACGATATGCATGCAAGATTTTTTGACTATGTCAATTTTCCCCATGTACATACTCTGAGGTTCTTAGGATATGTTTCAATTTAGATTTATTTTTCAATCCATCGGTAGCATTTCATTCTCAATATTTTTGATTTTTGATTTGTATATGACGAAGTTCAAACACGAGAACCGTCTCTCTATACAAAAAAATATCCGTATTCAACCAAACCATTTCATCGTTATCCTTGGCCTGCAAGGGTTAACCACGAATTCAATTTAAATCTATTCCGTATACTCCACCCAGAACTGCGTTGCGAATTTAACCACCGCGAACCCACAGAATCGCAACCCCACGCTCAGGTAACGACCCGCCGTCGGTCAATGACGGTGAAATTGAGATTGGAACTTTCCGCTACTCATCAATTAGAAGGATGGAGAACATAAACAGATTTAGCTGAATATTCATTGAGCCTACTTCTTCAAAGGAGATATTCAGGATCTATTGGAATTGGAATGGTTATTAATTTAACGTGGTCAAACAAGAAGAGGGATATCAATTAATGTTATTTGGTTTTAAATATCGATGACAAAAACCGCCGTTTGAATTATAGGTATTCTCTAGGGGATAACTTTAATTTATTTATCATTTATGGAGAAAAGTAACAAAGTGGTATCAAGAACTTGTCAACTTGTACCATTATTACATTTATTACAAGCTTTTATTTAGTTTCACCTGTCCCGGTGTCTGTCTGTCTGTCTCTCTGTCTGTAATCAAATCTTGCAAGTTAAATATGACACACTTCTAATCGTCCGATTGATTTGAAATTTGGCAGGTGTACCTACATAGTTCTGGTGACAATGCATCATGAAATATTTTTTATAGAAAAAAACAAAATGGCGGCACCAAAATGGCAAATAAATTTTGTAATTATGATCCGATTTCATTCAAAATTCGTATCTGGGGGTATTTGGATTCGAAAATGATGTTACTTATGTCAAAATTGGGAAATTCAAGATGGCGGCCACAATATGGCAGACGCGTTTTGTAGTTATGATCCTAGGCTTTCAAAATTGGTATCTGGGGGTTTTTTAGGTCGGAAATTACGATTCTTCAAAATTGAGGAATTCAAGATGGCTGCTTCAAAATGGCGGATAAATGTTGTTATCATAAAAAGTTGTCTTAAAAATGTTTTTTGGGAATGAGGCTTGTTTTCCAAATATGATGTAATTTACGAATACATTCATACGGTGCAGTGGAATAAGTGTTACCTGTGTTAGCCCCCCTTCCCTATTAACTACTCTATTTTTATATCTTGAGAAAAAAGCTCAAACAGGTCAATTTTGATATTGAACGTAGTATGTTATGACATAAAAGTTACGAACCTGACATAATCCCTCTTTATGCGGGTGTCACCCCTTCGATTTTTTCAAATGAGAAAGTGCATCATGCGACACCTCATTTGAAACCTATTGAAACACTGATTTTAAAAATGTATTACACTTCGGTTCAAAAATTCACTTATTCCGCCGCACTGTATAATTCTTCCATTTTTGAGCGCTCGTTTTATAATACTTGAATGAAGGCTATATCATTTCGTCCCGATGTCTGTATTTCCAAAATTTCGTGCGGAGGATGGTATCAAACTCTCCAATTGATAAATCTAGTGACTTGAAATTTTCAGAGTAAATTCGGATTTCGAATGCCAATTGAGTTCCGTCAATATGGTTGTTCCAAATTTTGTTTTCCTGGTTATTTCAAAACTATTGATTTGATCGAGATGAAATTGAGAATAACCACATTTTTGAAATAACGTATCCCGATTTCTTAAACAGCTGCTGTCGATATTTTTGGTAGCCTTCATAAAAATTAAAATTTTTCGACAGAAACGTAATGGCGTCAACTGCATCCCTCTGCCTTATTTTGTTCTCCAGTTGAATCCAAACTTGAGATCTGAGCAATGTCAGCTTTGGCATTATCTCTGTTCCAACTTGTTGTATGAAATGAAAATATACAGACACTGTTCTATAGCAACTCAGTGGCTTACTCTGATTTTTGTCCAAGGGGTTTCCATTAATGTGAAAAATTTACGTGTATAAGTTCGTTCAACTTGGAGCTATCATTATTATGCTTATAATCATACTGATAACTTTTATGTCTACCGAGAAGACCCCTCAGAATCTTCAAGCTTCTGAGCGAGTGGCTTGTAAGAGTTGGGAGAATCAGTTTGTGTTTTTACGTCACCTTAGGCACAGAACTGTTGATTTTTGACCCAACAGGAAATGGTGGCCAAAAACATGAATTTCAATTTGTTTACATGGTGTTCAAGTATGTAGAATTTTTCAATTAATTAGCTGACGCCCCATGTAAAAAATTGTAAGGGTTCAAATTATCCATAGTGTATTTTAAATGTGACTCAATCACTAATTTTATTATAAAATAGTTTAATGACTTTGAATTAATCACAACCTTTTTTTTTCAGTTTCACGTTATGGAAACAACAGTTCATTATAATTTAGAAACAATAGGTACTCATTTTTTCGATTATGAAATTATAAAATCATATATTTTGTACCGATACGATGAAAAATAAAGTATGTATAAGAAATTGGAATTATTGAATTTTGACTTGGCTGAATCACGAAAATTTTTTATTCTACGTCTAATATCATGATTTGAATTTTGCATAAAAATTTTATTTTTCATCATGACGAATCTACAAAGTTTTGATGTTTTCTGATAAGCTCGATATTCGTTTGGTAATAGAGAAATATATCGAACTAGCTGGCCCGGCGAACTTTGTACCGCCTGAATTATACTTAAAAGTTGCATAAACTTACCATTGCTTTTTTTCAAGCAGGAAAAAAATTAGGCAAGATTAAAGTTCAAAATATACAAAATTTTAATAATTTTGTAATTCACATGGAAAGAATTCTCTTTATTTAAGCAGGAACTGATTGTTGAACTTGAACATATAACTTTTTGTTTTTAATTGTTGTACAGTTCTCTTTTTGCAGTACCTCATGTGACTGTGAATAGCAGGAGTATAATCCATATTATAGGTACCTTTCCTCTTATATGAATCTAAATGTCAAGAATATGAACAAAAATTATTCCTTTAATGAACTATCGACTATCAACACAGCCCGTCGACCAGAATTGAAAAATCAGTCATTTGTTAATAGCCCAACCTGAAGTGGCAAAAACAAAACTTTTCTTATATTATCAAAATCTAATCACTGGTCACACCATTATTTTAGACATCTTAGCTATGCTGCTAAGCTCAAAATAATGGGTAAACATCTCAGTTGGTAGAGGAGCGCGATGATCATTATTCCATGGATATGAGCTGCCAATCTCTCTTCAATTTGTTCAATTTAGTTGACGATATCAAGCTCGTTAGAAGACAAATCGAGATGTTAAAATGTCGATAGTACGATCGACACGGCAAAATTATCAACACTGTGAATTATGTTGAACTCATTCAAATTTATTGATGGTCATTCGACCAGATCATATTAGGCAACCCATGAAACATTATTATACATCATAAGTGAAAGCCCGATGAGCAAATGTTTCAATATTATTGACGCTTACAATACTGTCTCTGTGCGAACAGAAACACGAATATAATATGTCAATTACTAATTATGGGCAATTTTGGATTCAGTTATTTCCGCAAATATATCTATTACCCAAACAGAAATTCGAAAGCATTTCAAAAATAAAGAAAAAAGATGAAGATGGCCAACTCACGTTTGAAACTGATCGTTAAAATCAGATACTTGATCTTTCGGTAAAAATTCACTGTTCCACCAACGCTTTTTGATCTGGCAATAGACTTCCATGATACCATGAGTTCTATGCGAATCACATATACATATCGCCATCTAACAGCGGTAATATCAACCTACGACTACGTATAGTGACTTGTCTATTCACTGTACGACTACGCATCAACGGTAGCGACACCTAGTGGCCTTATTCAAAAGAAGAAAAAGCATTTCCTGCATAAGTAAAACTTTCATCAATTTTTTCGAAGTTTTATTGTATTTTATAATAACCAGACCGAAGAAATGAAGTTTCATAACAAACAGTCCATCCGATCTCTAGTTATAAATGGTGTAACCAACATCTTTCTTTTATATATATAGATATTCCATTTGAAATTATACAGAAGGCAAGTGCTTCCGGTATAACTGGAAGTGGCATTTCTGCACTCCATGCTAAATATTTAAGAGGTCTGTCTCGAATATCAGATTCTCCTGAAATTTCCGCTTAACGTATTGATCAAACAGGTATTACATTTCAAATTCACATACTCGATTAAAGGGCGAGATAATGATCCCGTAAAATCGATAAATCTACAACCTGTCTAATAAGGCCTCGTCACTCTATGGGATGAGACTAGGATTCCCGGAACGTGTCGTTCCGTAGAAACCTTTATCTCCGTAACCTCCTCTTGCGTAATACTCGGAAGGAAAACTGTGAATGCTTGCCAGGCACCTTTGAGGGTTTTCCCACTTTTTCGTTCACACGAGAGGCTCAAGGAAAGTGAAGTCAGGCGAATTCTCTAACCATTTGATTCGAGAAGTAGGAAAACCTAAAAGGGGATATACTCACCGAGAAAGGTGGAACATATGTATTCGGATATCTGGTTTCCGGATTTGCTAGACTCCGAGAAATGGGAAAGCTCCTTATTCAGCATACGTTTGAACTGAAAAGAAAGAAGGGTCATTAAGATGGGAAAATTTCGAGATCTATTCGTTGCTTTATAACAATCTTATCATTACACAAGAAACCGATAATTTGTAATGTAAAATATGAATATGGTAAACAATTTTTTACTCCTTGCAATCATGCACCACCAGAATTTTTGCCGAGGACTTCTCGCTCACCTAATTTTTTCGCTACTATTCATATGCGTATGTACTTGCTGGTCTGATCAACATATGGGATGCTTTTCAGAAATACTGGGCGTTGAAATTTTCAAAAAACTTAACTTCATTCTATACAAACATGACAATTCCCCAATCTCTAGACATATCCGAACCAAATCCGGTATACAGCACCACGTTGTATATGCAAACATATTCAGTGATAATATCACGGCCCAAGAGCAAACGCTACCGGAGTTGTGAGGTTTCATTGCCATAATATTTGAAGAATAACTGATACGGCCTTAAACGAATTTTTGCTGAATTGACCAATGTCGACTAAAGTTGATTTAGGGAATCATTTGAATTGGTGATTCACGCTAACTCATTGCAGGAAGTATCGATCACTTCAAAAAGTTCCGGCAACGAATTCGGTATCATATGAACCTAACAGCAGCTGTCAAAGAAATCGTCAGTGATCCCGGATTATTTTTTGCAGAAATATTGGAATTTTTTTATGTTTCTGGATACTTCTCGATCCAACTGCAAAATTTCATCATGATCGAAACTGTAGGTTTGAAATTATCAGGAAAACAAAATTTCGAACGGCCATATTCACTAAATCCTAGTAACATTTCGCCAACGAATATCTGAGATCCGATAGAATCGAGTTTGCCAATATGGTAAGGTCTCATAAGAACCCATCTAACGCGTGGATCACCAACCCACTTTATGCCTAAAGAGAAACTTTCTTGTTGGAATCAATCGAAATGAAGTGATTAGGTCATTTGCAACGCTGCCTCCGGGACTATGAGTATCCATATCCAACCTTACGAATTTTCAGCAGATTGATTAATTAGGTAATCTAGAAACAATCATGCTTGGTCAATAAATTTAAACGCTCGAAAATTTGGAGAATCTCACACACACCTCCAACCGATATCTCAATTAGCACATCCATCAATCAGTATCAGTTCGAAAGCCTTCTATAAACACCCATTTAATATGGAGCGTTTTTGCAAATAGATAACATCGGAGTTCCGCATTCACGGCGAATATGATTACGATAATAACTGGCAATACTAATTTATACACCACACCGTATACGATAATAGTAGAAACATTTGTATAAATTTGTGAAATGCGACCTTGACAGCTGATAAGCTAAACTAATAGTTATTTATGTAATAAGGATCATAAAGACGATCATTATGGTACAAGTCGTGAATGTTATCGGGCGAGGCGTAGCCGAGTCCGATAACACGGCGTGTGCCATAATGATTGTTTATGATTCGTATTACATACAAAATTTTATCTGATGGCATTTATATCAATACATTTTCGAAAAATTAAAAACTGCTTTTTCGACATGTCACAATGACAACTATTTTTAAAGGAGTGAATATTGTGTAGTTTCAAATATTATAGAATTTCATTATGGTACTTAGTACCATAATGAATCCATTATGGTACTTAGTCCCATAATGAATTCATTATGGTACTTAGTCCCATAATGAGCTTCCTTATGTCATCAAAATTGAGTGACATAACGTTGTCATTATGACATGCCATCAGATAAACTCCGTTTTATGTAACAGGATTATTATTAATGCCTAGAAGGAACTGAACTGAGCATTGCGGGTGTCGTAACAAATATTCGCTCTGATTTATAAAACCGTACATCGAATTGAAGAAAACTAGTAGACCCCCACTTTTGAAATCTGTTACCATAACCGGGAAAGTTCAGAGCATTTATATGTATTTCTTCATGTTTTTCATTTAATATTTTCTTTGTTCTAGTACGTTATAGTTGTCGCAGTTTGTTCATAAGTTTTCATTGTTCATGATACCTATTTTGCTATAGCTGAAGTCAGATATGATTGCATGAAATCCTTATTACTAATTCACCATTTTCAATTCTAATCAAATCTTAATTATGTTTCTGACTTCATATTATCTCCTTATAGAAAAACAAAGAATTACTCATTAGGTAGGACCACTTCGTTATAACGACACTGATTCAATTGAGTTAATTGCCCTGTCGTTTACAAGAATCACTTCACTGATAATCAACAGGTTGAACCAAATTACCTCTGTTTCGATAAATCCGAACATGAGTTTTACTGGGGAACATACTTTTAAATTTGAGAATTTTTTATATAAATTATGCCCCTGTTTCGGGAATATTTTCTAGTTTCTAGGTGAATCTGAAAATTCCTCAGTCCGAACCTGCTCCCTCGCCTGCTTCTCCGTAAATATCAACATGTTTTTTGTTTTCTTATCATACATGACCCAGAATATCGGTTGTGATCAGTAATCTTCGACCGTCTTATGGCGAGGGTTCGAGTGTTTTATGTTTCGAGAACGCCGCACGTTTATTCAAATAATGAACTTGTTGATATGCCTTCAATATATGGTGAATCAAAAAAAAATGCCAGATCAGCGTATAAGTTGTACAGAACAAGATTTCCGCTAAGAAATCACCAAACTTCGCGGGTGTTCTTAAACTTGGTGCAGAGATGTAGAGATATGAGGAATAGAGAGATGCAGGCCAGGATAGTATTAAGGTATTGATGCCTAAAATTTTGTATAATTTTTTAAATTGAACATTTCATATAGGAAATTTTCAGTAAACTGACTTATTTTGATGAGTTCTATCACCTGTCAAAAGAAAAGCCTAAACTTAAAATACACCCTGTATAGTAAATTTCAGGAGAGACATCCAATATGTTATTCGGTGCTAAGGCTCAAATTGACAAAATAAAATAGGAGCGTAACAATGTGATAGCCATTTGTTTTTGTTATGATTATTTATTGGACTGTAATTTGTGAATGTGTTCAATAACAATATTTAAAAAAATTTAATTGAATATCGATGTATCTGTTTGTCAAGAACATTTTGAAACTTATTTCAGTGTGGTGCTGGGTGCTCATATTAACTTGATAGATGCTTAGGAATTGGATTTGTTTTCTCGCTTGTAATGTTACAAAACATTTACGCGGCAAGATCTTCCATATCAACTAGAATTGATTCAAATAAGAAAAAAGGGATATTCAACTTTTCACGGAAAATCCAGAGAATTAGCATTATTATAAGCTTTTATTTAGTTTCACCTGTCCCGGTGTCTGTGTGTCTGTCTGTAATCAAATCTTGCAAGTTAAATATGACACACTTCTAATCGTCCGATTGACTTGAAATTTTGCAGGTGTACCTAATCCTGGTGACAATGCATCATGAAATATTTTTTATAGAAAAAAACAAAATGGCGGCTCCAAAATGGCGGATGAGTTTTGCAATTATGATCCGATTCCATTCAAAATGAGTATCTGGGGGTATTTGGGTTCGAAAATGATGATACTTTTGTCAAAACTGGGAAATTCAGGATGGCGGCCACAATATGGCGGACGAGTTTTGTAATTATGATCATATTTTATTCAAAATTGGTATATGGGGGTTTTCTGGGTCGGAAATTACGATTCTTCAAAATCACGGAATTCAAGATGGCGGCTTCAAAATGGCGGATGAATGTTGTTATAAAAGCTTATCTTCAAAAATGTTTTTTGAGAATTAGGCTTGTTTTATTTAATCAGACGAAATTGAATCGATGTAGATAAGAAGTTATAGTGACGGATCCTTTTCTGCAGCAGTTCATATGTGCGAAAATTTTGTCTGCCATTTCAGCCTCTATGAAGAATCACGAAAGATTCGAAACGTTGGCAAAGTATGAAAATTGAACTAAAGAAAATTGTCTAAACTCTAGCTGAGATTTTATACAATGAGAAGATATGGACGCGGAAAAGTGACACTTTGCGCACTATAGTAACGAAAATGATTGAATCCTATTGCCAGGAAACACTATTTCAATTCTGTATAAATTATCTGCTTTAGATTCAGTATAGGTACGTTGTCCGGGGAAACAACCCCGATATGCATACAAAACTTTTGAAACTATACATTATTAAGGAAAGAAATAACGGCATGCAGACAATTGAATATTTTTTGAAAGGATAAGTGGAATCCCCTGACCAATGATGGTGAATCATTGCTCCCCAACTAGGATCCCCCCCTCTCACCAACATATGAGGTGAACCTCAGGATATTGAATTCCGGGAAAAGTATCATATGCATCGTTAGCCCAGTGGTCAAGGCCCCATGCCCGGAAAGTAGGGAGACGTAGGTTCGATTCCTGCACGGTGTGTGACTTTTTCCGGAATTTCAAAAAATATTCAATTGTCTGCATGCCGTTATTTCTTTCCTTAATTATATTTACAGACGTTAAACTATTCTCATGTATTATTCTCGGCTTATTAAAATAACATCATTGGTCGGAATCCGAAATCCGATCTTAAAACTGAAATCGAAAAATTCGATGACGTGGAGTGAAGGATAAGTGGAATCCCCTGACCAATGATGGTGAATCATTGCTCCCCAACTAGGATCCCCCCCTCTCACCAACATATGAGGTGAACCTCAGGATATTGAATTCCGGGAAAAGTATCATATGCATCGTTAGCCCAGTGGTCAAGGCCCCATGCCCGGAAAGTAGGGAGACGTAGGTTCGATTCCTGCACGGTGTGTGACTTTTTCCGGAATTTCAAAAAATATTCAATTGTCTGCATGCCGTTATTTCTTTCCTTAATTATATTTACAGACGTTAAACTATTCTCATGTATTATTCTCGGCTTATTAAAATAACATCATTGGTCGGAATCCGAAATCCGATCTTAAAACTGAAATCGAAAAATTCGATGACGTGGAGTGAAGGATAAGTGGAATCCCCTGACCAATGATGGTGAATCATTGCTCCCCAACTAGGATCCCCCCCTCTCACCAACATATGAGGTGAACCTCAGGATATTGAATTCCGGGAAAAGTATCATATGCATCGTTAGCCCAGTGGTCAAGGCCCCATGCCCGGAAAGTAGGGAGACGTAGGTTCGATTCCTGCACGGTGTGTGACTTTTTCCGGAATTTCAAAAAATATTCAATTGTCTGCATGCCGTTATTTCTTTCCTTAATTATATTTACAGACGTTAAACTATTCTCATGTACTATACATTATGTTTCTGTTTCTGAATATTTTGCTCTATTTTGTCTGAACTATGGCTCTTCGATATCCTGAGTTTCGCAATTCATCTCACACCGCATTTCTGAGCGAAGTTTGGAAATATAACGAATTCAAGCATTCGCTACTTCCCCAAATTGTGGACTTGGGTGGAGCATAGTTTCACTCAACAAAATTAGTTGGACAATTTACAGGGATAGTGCCTTAGAAAGAAAGAGCCATATTCTCTTTGAATTCTGATGTTTATTGTCTGGAATATGGAAGCTCCACGATCACTTTTCATCAACATCTCTAAATTTTGCCCACGTGCTCCTCTGGCAGGACACCTTTCCTTTTACGGCTCTCGTTCGTTGTAGAAACGAACGGCGCGGTAGATCCTTTATAATTTGAAATCAACAATTTGCCTATTTATCATGCTAAACCGGTTGTTTGCATAATTGATTATCATTATCATTCCAATTGAGAAGCGTAAACAGACTCAGACTATAAACAATTAGAGATTCATAATGACTTATTCTTGAATTATTCAAAATAATCTACAACTGTAATATGCACCATACACTGATAAGGAATACCGCAGAGAACCGTCTAAACAAGCATTTCGATGCACCTGCATGAACTGTCTGTCCTCTGTGGTGCCACTTCAAAAATTTCATCGATAGATTTTGTTATAACGAACTCAAATTTATTCATTATTAATTATATTCCAGCAAAATAATGAGAAAAATTCTAATTCGTTTATTGAATACACACGCGTGGAATATGTTGTCTTTCAAGTAGCCAATCTTTTGACAATCTATATTTTATATTTATATTTTAACGCTAGTCCTACTTGAGAGAATGCTATGTCATTTCGTCAGGACATCTGTGTTAGAATTCTGAGACAGCTGCTGTGAGATTTTTTTGATAGTTGTCAAACATTATTTTTAGACTATGCATGGTTTCAGTAATGAGGCGTTTTCTGACAACAGTTCTACAGGGCATTTCTGAATGATTCTATGAACGGCCAACTGCAGATTTCTCATAAAAAAATAAATTTTTTTCTTCCATTCTTTCATATGGGCCCTTGTTTCAGAGATACAGGGTGTCAGAAATTTATATTTTTTTTTGACTCTGCGATTTAAACTTGGAAACCTAGTTCTCAAATGTTGTTGAATTAATAAAATTGTTAATTATCTCTACTCATTTTCCCAATTATAAGACATTAACAATGCTTTAGCAAATTGTTTTTGATCATAAAATGCCAGTTTTCTCGAAAACAGTTTACTTTAGAGCAATGAAACAGGAGTATCTTTTTTATCTTAAACACATTGGCGCATCAGAATTTGCAAATTTGTCCTGTGGTGTAAAAGCTGGGGGGTAAAACCTTTGTGCAAATTCAATGTCTCCGCTACTGGCACGTCCAATAAAACAAATGCAATGACAAATACGACCCCACAAATAACGATAACATTATTTTTAGGTTAATCCCTCAGACACATCTACAACTCACATAAATATAAACATCGTAACATATACCGAAAATCAAATTTGTGCAAACGATATAGAATCTGTGGACAAAATTATGATGCAATATCATTCTCGAATTCAATAAAGAGTATTCATAACAAACACGGGATTATATCCTGTTGAAATATATTTTTACGCATTTTGGACCAGCAAATTGAATTTGGAAAATATAAATACACAAAATTCTGTTAGTTCAAACGGTTCATTTCGTCATTGTTAAACATTATAGAATAGATATTTGTTTTCCTGCAAATTATAAGCAAGCATTGAAAATCGACAACAAACTCATTTAGACAGGGCACTATCAAAAACGAATTTTTTATGTTTTTTTCAAGTTGGAAACATTCGGATTGAATCACGATATTAAAATCAGAATTTTTAGTTATCCGATGTTCCTCGATAAAAGTATATGCTCTTTCCGTAAAGAATGCCTATATATATCGAATGCTTTCATCAGTACTGGGGACTTATTTGTTGTCGTTGCATGATGTTTTGAGAAAAATATGTATATAAACTAGCAAATTGCCGCATTTCGAAATGAAACATACTACATACATTTTCATGTTTTAGTGGACTGAAATTGTCTTCATGAGTGAAAGAAATGATATTTACACTCGAATTAATTCCATCTATTTTACACGTAGGTGTAGCTGTTGCACGAGTCGAGCTCCACGTGTCAGCGGTGTTCAATTTCAGCCCAAAATTGGGATATATCGGCTCTTCTCGTGTCATGTTCCACAAAACAAAAGGTTGATTAGAAATCGAGCTGCATTTCCGGCCACGTTAATCGATTTGATAGCTTCATAATTTCGATATGAACGCAGGAATGAATTCTATGGAATGAAGTATAATCAGGTTTGTAATTATTTCCGAGTAATTATCGCTCTGGAAGATTGAATCCTAATAAATACTTCTAAAATATTGATGTTTTGGACCAGGCACAGGAATATATCAATTTATTTTTGTATATTTCAACGAATTAACGTTTTATCCAATATACAGGGTGTCCGGTAAACCTTGTACAAAATTGAAACTGGTGATAGACCAGGTCATGACTGTTCAGAATATCAGAATTTCACCTCAGTAAAAAAACACCATTTCGAGATAATAGGCATTTTCTAAATATCTAGAGAATCACTACCTCACCTCCGTTTTTTGATTGCTATATGTCTAATGTATCAAGTTCTGAAAAACTGTTTTGTACGTCTGAAAGCATCACTCATCATTAATCTTCAGCAACAAAGATATTTGAATTAGTCTCAATTTGTAGACATAGCACTCAAAAAACGAAGGTGAGGTAGTGATTTTCTAGATATTTAGAAAATGCCCATTATCTCGAAAATGGTGATATTTTTACTGAGGTGAAATTCTGATATTCTGCACAGTCATGATCTGGTCTATCACCAGTTTCAATATTGTACAAGGTTTACCGGACACCCTGTATAGTTAGTTTTCGGTAAAATCACAAATTTGCAAGATACTTTCTATTTGAGAACGAATTTCTTTGGACATATCTGATAGACAGTTGTTTGTGGGCTACTCCCAAAATTGGAGATTCCTGAATCCAACTACTGCCGGAACAATTCTGCAACTGAAGCTCTGTTTGCGACAGAAAATGGAATTATTAGATCACAAGTTAGTTTGAATCAAAATTCACAAATATAAACACAATTCAAAATGTTATTACTCATACATTTAAATTATGTCTAACATTCCAATTAGGCCAGATAATTTCTGTAGTGTTTATGACTTACGTTACGTCAATATCCCAATCTATTGATTCATCCTCAAAAATATCTTTATCGGAATCGATTTTCAATAATTTCAATAAACGAAAAACATCTTGTTTGCGGCCACCTTGGCCAGATATGTCGATACAACTTCCAAGATAAATTATCTGCTAATTAATGAGAAAAACAGATGCTCGAAAAATGTATAATTACAGAACACGGCCTCATTTCCGGCATACTGTTCACTTCCTTCAGCAATAATTCATATTAATTCACGGACGAGACTCAAAATTGATTAAAATTATTCTGTCGTTGAGTATCAAGTTCCGAATTGTTTGAATTCTAACGGCGATATTGAAACGTTTTGGAAAGACGATTATCGCTGATACTGATTAGAAAGCGGAAAATTGCGGGAAGTGATGTTTTATTCAAGAGTTCTGTTCGTTTCGAAGACACTGTTGGCTTTCTTGATGCAGGGAAAAGTATCTTGATGCAGTGAAAGTTAACTTTACTGACTGTATGAGCAACCATATTCTATACTTCCATTAGGATTAAATAGAACAAATTCTTCGAACGCATCGCATGATTGTCTTTTCCGTAGCTCAACGACTAAAACGAGGAATTTCGCATGAAAATGTTACTACCTTCCTCGAATGCCATACCGAAGTGGTTGCTCAATAAAGTATAATCTAGCTAGTATCACAATTTTTCTATTTTCAAAATGAAGAGAGATGCTTTCATTTTTCTTTCTCTAAAACATACCTACTGAGATCCTTGGTTTTTGTATGAGGATCGAAATTTCTTCCTCTCATCTCTCATCTTCTGTTGGACGGAGATGAGTTCATCTTCTCTCTAGTTTTCATTGTGACAGGAATTTTCAATATCCTATTTATTTCCTCGTTATGTTCCTTAATTTTTTTGAGATTGTTTCTCTGTTATTTCCACCATAGTTTCTATTTCAAGTTCTTCTCTTATTTGTATGTTTTTCATGATGAACTGATTAATCTGTTGAGTGTACACTGAAAATTTCTTTTCCTATAGCTTTTTACATTGTTCTGGATAATTTTCTATTAGCATTGACAGACTCCCGTGTTATTGTCTTTCTTCAAGTTGTTTTCTTCCCGTTGTTCGTGGTAGATGAGTTTTCGTCCCGTATGACTCCAAGATATTCAGCTTCATTTTTCCATTCAATCTTTTGATCATCTCTAATTATATTTTTTTGTCCTCTTGAGAACCTCGTTGAATGGATGAGAACAGTAACGGTTTTCTTCGGGTTGATTTTCATTCTCGATTTCTTAAAATAATTCATAATCCTGTCGATATCCTTTTGAGGGACGCCAGTCACGAACTTACTCACTCTATAGGAGTAAAATATCGTCTGCAAATTAGTCTACCTTGCATCTCATCATTCTGGCGTGTCTGACATGAAAACATGGAACAGTAGTGGTCCTAAAACTAATCCTTGTGGTAAGCTATTTTTCTCGTCGTCGATTTCATGTCGTCCATTTTCACTCGCAATTATCTATTGTTCAATTATGCCAGTATAACGCTCATTAGTTCTGGTGGGAATTCAAGCATCTTCATTACATCAATGGTCTGGCACTCGTTTTGGAGGACCAATTTATTTTATTCTTCTTTTTGCCGTAGGAAAGAAGAATGTCTTCAAAATATTCTTGTCTAATCTTATCTGACATGCTTTCTTCGTCAAATGAGTTCTGCACTCCTCAATACTTAGTAATTCAAATTAAACTAGGCTAAACTGTCCAGTCTATGGCGCTAAGCTTTCCAAGCTATCCAGAACTTTCTGGGTTGAAGCAAAGCGACCACAAATGAAGAATAGCATCTAGGGTTGCACATGTACATAAGGCCGCATACGTAAGTGTGGATGGTGTTTTGTTGTCAAGTTCGCGCTTCGCGATCTTCCCTGTTCCGAGTCGGTATTGTGTGACGGTCCACATTCGTGGCCCTTCGCAGTATCTACGCTGTAACGACTGAATGTATGTGTATTGACTTTATCAGCCATCACAATTAATAGTGCATGTAGCGATGAACTGGAATATATTCGTGAATGTGGTGAATAAATTTCGACGCGAAGTCTTTGACAAGTTCACGGCACGAATTCTTGGCGTGAGTATTATACTAATCCCTCACGATCGATGTCCAATATTTTTTCGATACCGGTCCAATACCTTACATGCTTTTAAATATGAGTAGGCATTCCTCAAAACGTGTACAACTGGAATCTGTACTGTTTCGATTTTGATGCGTACGTATATCGATATTAATTTATTATCTCGCATCGATCTGTTAATTAATGAACTTAATTGTCGATGTGTAACACGGATATTTCTTTGATCGAACAGGTTTCCTCCGATAATGGTCCAAAACAGATATCATATCTCCTAATGTGACGCAATTACACATAAATCTGAAAATATTGATCTGGGTGACTTACTCTAGATCAAAGACCGAATCCACTCTGCTCTAGGAAATATTGCTATATTTATAATTATTATTGATTACTTATTTCTATTTTTTTTTGAGTGAACGACGTGAAAATAGAAGAAACAAGAAAGTATCGGCTTTTTCCTATCAAATATTCGTCATTGCTTGTCCTTTTTTAGTACGTGACTCTCTCCATGCATCTTAACGACCAATGAATCTTTGTCAATTAAATTTTTATTTCATCGTGCTTATAAATATTAATTCGAAAATTTCCATAGAAATGAAATCAACAACTGACTGTGAATGTTGGGAAGTGAACGGAAATAAGAATTTTGAAGATACATGTATTGAACTAAATTATTAATTTCTAAATGAAAGATCGCACATTCTATTGATGGTTGTATAATCACAGCTAGATCCTATAATGAGATACCTAAACGAACAACGGTGAATCATAGAAAATTAATGACTCATGAAAAACCAAGATCATTACCCGTGCATCATACATATTTCACATCTTTTTGGAGAAGAATACCTTTTATATTTCTGAATCCTGATTAAGATTCTCCTACCGGTGTGCAGTCATCCAATTTATGTTTCATTTGAAACCACATTTCCTTCGTCGTAATATATGGATAATGCACGGATACACATAATACACCACTAATTTGGCTAATTCAAATATATTAGGTGGATTTTCATGTGATATTTTTCTTTTTATGAAGGTTTTTATTCATTTCTTCTTCGACGTTTTGCAGACAATCTTTCCTTTTCCAAGGCTGCAAAATATATTGAATTTGCAGCCAGAAGGCATTTAACTTTCTTTAAAATTCACAAGATCTATTTGAGAAAAGAGATTAAACTACTACTTTTGATATGAATGTTACTGGAACATTTTTGAGCTGATAAATTAATGACTATTTTGTTTCAATTATGTACCTTGCTAACAGGAAGCATAAGCCATTATTAAATAAACATCTTATCAAAAGTCTCAAAGTAGTTGGATTCCAAGCGTACCCCGGAAATTTCATGGTTCTAGATCTCGTGTTTCGAAAGTTATCGTGTTTACGACCGGACAGAATTTAATTCAAACACGGATTCGTAGGTGAGCTCAATCCATTTTCCATTCACAGCTCGAAACTTCACGCTTACAGAGATTTGACGAAAATAATAGCGCTCCTACCAAAAGGAGCAAGTGTGCAAAAATTGAATATTTTGCCGAACAAAGATGAGTTTCACAAAACTGGCATATTTATTGTATAAGAAGCTTGATGCTTCACTTTGTTTCAACAGGTTCCAACAACATTTTGGACCAAAAGCTATCGTCATAAAATTTCAAATAGTCATAGGAAAAACATTATGAACATGATGCGAAATTATGAACGCAGTTTGAACATTGGCGAAATAGTGATAATGAAATTGAAGATTTTGTTCAATCACTACAAAAGCATATTAATTATTTTGGTTACTGAATTCTGACATTTTTCTTTTTTGTTGAAGAAATTCATTTACGTAAATTCATTTTCTATTATCCACGAAGTGCTCAATGCTTTCATTTGTATATAATTTACAATATAACTAATTTTGAACGTTTTTAATTTATGTTTAGGTTTGCGTTTTGATTTACCACGTTTCTTTTGAGGAAAATAAAAGATTATTGTGAATCAACAAAATTCTCTTTGATATGCACCTAATCGATGAATGCCGATGAAGAAAAACATGTATCTATTCATTGAAAAATAAATATCATCATGAACGTATTTTGAAAGTTCGCCCAGGCCCTATAATTTTAGTTCCGGTTCTGTGCTTTTGTATCGTTTTGTATACACTCTTGGCCACATTTGACAACAAACAACTCAGGCCATCACTACCAGAAGAAGAACAACTGATACTTATATGTTTCAGCAAGCACCTTGCACGTTACATGATCCAAATTTAATACAATAATCTCCAACAAACTGCTTCACTTATCGAGTAGGTACTTCGATAGAAGAAAGCTGAAGAGTAAGAATTATTCCGCCTTCTACAGTGTCTCCTCTTCGTGAAACTGGATCATCTGCGTTGAAATCTGAATACATAACTCAACTTCGAGTAAAAAATGAACTCAGGGTGACCATGTCAATCACGGAACCAAATTTAGAGACTTCTTCGCCTTAAAACAAACACTTGTTATGATATTAGTCATTATTTCTCAGAATGACCCTTTGCCAGTGTTGAATGACATTTCAATAACGGATTTTTTTTCAATATATCTTGCATTTTTGAATTTCAATCCGCAGCGCCAAGCAGTTAGAAAACCGCTGATATATAATCTTAATTTACCTTCATTTCCGAAATAGCTGCTGTCAACGCAATGTCCGCCATAATATTGAGCCATGGCAAATTTTCAAAAAGTTGATCAGAATTGGGTGGTATCCTGTCCATGCCTTCCTCGATAATCACCGAATTTGAAGTTTTCGATAGGACCCGACTCAAAAGAGGAGTCTCTTCCGAAGACAACATTTCGTCCTCTAAACAACGAAACACCAACTCACAAAATTCAAGAATGAAAGAAAAATATCTTCAAAATTTCGCACAGCAAAACAGATCACTTCCGAACGAGGAAAATCGTAGTGAGACGTGACTGAAAACGTGCGTTTTCCTCCCGTTACTCACTTGACGTTTCGACCAGCGAAACAGCTGAGCGCTATTGAAACAAATGACTGATGGAGGCAGCGGCGAACGCTTCGTTAAATAGGAAACCGGTGATTGCTTTTGTTTGACTTTACTACGTATGATACACGCCTACCGCGGGAGAACTTGGCGTACGTGACGTGAAAGCTGTGTAGAATTCAGATTTCGAGAGGAGGTTTCTTCGAATTTGTAGTACGAGAGAACGGAGTGTCTGTGTTATGCCTTTCTGTTCCGAGAAGGTCCTGAGTCTGAAATAAATTTTTGAAAGCGGTAGAGTTGTTTCTGAGAATTTCGTTTCGAAATAGTCCGTTGTTTAGAATGCGCTCACTAAGATCGAAATAATAGTTTTCTTAACATGCTTAAATTGTTCGAATTCTGAGTAAATCATCATATTTATCCTCTTAACAGTTTTTTCAGTAAGAACATTCAGATAATACATTTGGTTCCCAAAGAATGATTCTGACAAAATATCTAATTATATTGCAGTATACATGAGGCTTTCACGCTGCGCTCATGTATGTCATGTTTTATTCGATTTCGAAGAAGAATGGAAATACATTCAGTGATTAACATTTCAGAGTAAAGTACTTTCAGAAAAATCATTTGAATTTATGAACTGAAAATTTTCATCACGAGACATTTTATTTACTCTAGAATCTAGATCATGAAAACTGCGCTGATGTTCCTATTAGTGAAACTCGGCTATGGAAAACTGAACATTACTAAGGGCTCTGCCGATTTTGATGGTAGATTGCGCTTATCAGAGATTTGATGCTAACATTTTCGACAGATTATTGCCAACTTCACTACGGCACATAGTAGCTACTGAATGAACTAGCTATAATCTGCCGCTATTCATTTACAGAAATCTGTAGGATATTTATTTTCCTCTAGTTCCATGAATCAAAGGCAAAATTAATTGTAGTTTCATTGCTTCCACAAAAACAGGTGTAATCGCATTCGGTTTAGGAAATAGTGCTTTATAGTTTAGCTATACTCACCGCCAGATGAGAGGGTAAAAATTTTCGATTCTCTGAAACAGATTTCCCCTCTATGAACGGGCGAAGGAACTACAACTGAAATCAGCTTCAAATCGTTCAACTGTGATGTTCCTCTATGTAAATTAAAACACGATGGTTATACTAAGCATTTCTGACTTCGGTCTTCAAACATCGCCCAGAAACCCTCAACTTGAAAGAGGCAATCAAGGAAGAAATTATCCAAATTGAAACCGCTATGCTGAGGAGAGTAATGGAAAACTTCCGCGAAAGAGTCCTCATGTGCGTCGCTCGCCGAGGCCGTTACTTGGATGATATGATTTTCAAGACATAAATGAAAAGAAACTTGATTATGTAGGCTTTCAAAATATTAAAGAATTTTTCCAATATCTTTTTTCGTATTTTTCAACAGCGCCTTCAAATGTGGGAGAACTAGTTGTCGCATCCAGTATATATGTTTCTGTGAGAAAGAATGTTCTGAGAAAATTTTATCTGTTGAAAAATCATTTTGTGGCAGGCAGCGTATTTCTGCCTCCATGCATTTCTATGTTTTTTTGTTTTGTATATTTCTGTGATTATTTGTCCGTAAATGTTTTCAAACACTCATTGGTGATCGATGTTATTCAATAATCTTTTTATGTCTTTTTGGTAATCTGCTCTGAAATTGTGAACTTTTGATTCATGTCCAATTGTGTTCCATAATATCTTAGTTACTGTAAATTTTTTCTTGATAATTTTTTAAATCAACAAATTCATATATCAATAAACTGGATTTTCACAGGATGAAGAAAAGTGGTTTTTGAAAAAACTCAGTCCAACTAATGCCGACGTTTCGCGGATATATTTCCACTTCTTCAGGGCTACAACAGATCATTCGATAGATTAGCTCTGTGCAATTGAAAATTACATAGATTTTTTCTCTTTTTTTTTCTCCTTCAAGAAACAATGTCAAAAATAAAACAATAATGTAATTTTCAATTGCACATTTATAGTTGTTGAGCTAATCTATCGAATGCTCTGTTGTAGCCCTGAAGAAGTGGAAATATACCCGCGAAACGTCGGCATTAGTTGGACGGAGTTTTTTCAAAAACCACTTTCCTCCATCCTGTGAAAATCCAGTTTAATGATGAAGTTAATAGGAAATGATACATCAGATTCTAACATATATCAATATAAAAATTTATCCGAGTGTTGAAGTGCAAACAATTAGTTTACCACGAATAGTTACTGCGTTCTCAAAATAGACAAAAAACCTGTCAGTAACTTTTTGTATTTGTTGATTATATTGGCCTATGGAGCAATTAAATAAAAAAAAATAAAGCAATACAATAATCTATACTAATATTATAAAGAGGAAAGATTTGTATTTTTGTTTGTTTGATACGAATAGGCTCAAAAACTACTGGACCGATTTCAAAAATTCTTTCACCCTTAGAAAGCTACACTATCCCTGAGTGACATAGGCTCCCCCAATAGGGCGCTACATCAAGGGCGTATCCAGAGAGAAATTCGGGGGGGGGGTCGTGGCAAGTTTTAGCGAGGGACCTGAACTGATCTTGAGTGAAAAGCGGGAAAATGGGGGGGGGGGTTAGATCGTTTCCATTCGAAGATTTAGTGTGAAAAACTCTTTCCTGGGGGGGGGGGGTTAATTACCCCCAGTACCCCCCCCCGTAAATAAAAAAACCTATTGAATTATTGTTATATATACAGGGTGATTCACGGTGGATGGCACATTAGACGTTTCTGGAGAACCAGACTTCAGATCGGTCTGAAAATTTAATGGAATGCATTATCGGAACTGTTCTACCCAACTAAAATATTTTCGTCAATGCGGTGTTGCCACTTCTATTAGAAAGTAGTAGCAACTTTGCTTTTTCAAATGGAACACCCGGTATATTATATTATTTTTGGAATCTCCAACAACTTCTCGACAACTTTTATTGACATTTCTCTATACCTATCTGTTGCCGTTTTCGAAATATAAATCAATTTCAATTCTCTTCACCAGAAAACATGCCCTCTAAAAATGCTGATAACTTCGGGTTGAGAAACACTATGGCATTGAAATTTGGTTTGGAGTTAGGTGAAACATAAATGCTTCCAACACTTCAGCCTGATTTACGTTACTTCAGGGTGATAAAAAAATACAGTCTTTTCGGTTGTTTGAAAAAGTGACTGAAAGTTGTTTATTTCAAATGGAATGCCCTGTATATTATTGGAAATTCGGAAAACTGATGAAATTCGCTTTAATTCTATGTATATCTTATGAGCATTTATTTGTGAAAATGTCCCTTCAGAATGGCATTTCCATTCAGTATTTGGTAGGCAGGCCATGATTACTACTTGATAATACCTTGTGACATTCTCCTTATAATAAAGGCACCAAGAAACTTGAGAGTCAAACTATTTATATGAATTATTACCAAAAAGTAGAACAATCATGTCGAATACTTCAAAGTATGTTCGAATCGCTGGCCGTTCACTTCCAAGCACTTCAAAATGCGGGTGTTGACTGCTTTCGTCGTGGCAGATCGTATTTCTTTGAAATCCAAATCTTCAAATGCTTGGCAATCCTTTCCGACAATTCATCTCTCGAATGCACGGGTGTTTTGTAAACTTTTTGTTTCAACATTCCCCACAGATAAAAATCTAACGGACTAAGATCAGGTATTCTTGCTGGCCAATTCCATGGTCCCAAGCGCCTTATCTACCGATCTTCAAAAGTCTCTCCAGGTAATAATAATGAACAAATTAATGAGCACTTCGTTTGAATAGGTTTCTTCCATCGTTTCGAGGGCATTTGCAACTTCTGGAATGAAGAAAATGTCGAAATTCAAGCTTCTTGGTGCCTTTATTACTAGGAGAATGTCAAATAGTAATCATGGCATGCCTACCAAATACCGAATGGAAATACCATTCTGAAGGGACATTTTGACAAATAAATGCTCATATGTCCGAAATTTGACTAGTTAGGCATGGGCATGATATACATAGAATGAAAGCGAATTTCATCAGTTTTCCGAATTTCCAATAATATACAGGGCGTTCCATTTGAAATAAACAACTTTCAGTCACTTTTTCAAGCAACCGAAAAGACTGTATTTTTTTATCACCCTGTATTGAAGTAACGTAAATCAGGCTGGAGTGTTGGGAGCATTTATGTATCACCTAACTCCAAACCAAATTTCAATGCCATTGTGTTTCTCAACCCAAAGTTATCAGCATTTTTAGAAGTCATGTTTTCCGTTGAAGAAAATTTAAATTAATTTATATTTCGAAAACGGCAACAGGTAGGTATGGGAAAATGTCAATAAAAGTTGTCGAGAAGTTGTTGGAGATTCCAAAAATAATATAATATACCGGGTGTTCCATTTGAAAAAGCAAGGTTGCTACTAATTTCTAATAGAAGTGGCAACAACGCATTGGCAAAAATATTTTAGTTGGGTAGAACAGGTCCGATAATGCATTCCATAAAATTTTCAAACCGATCTGAAGTCTGGTTCTCCAGGAACGTCTAATGTGCCATCCGGCATCCACCGTGAATCACCCTGTATAATTATATTATTGTTATTTCTATTCATAAAATTGAAAAATCATATAGATACACACTCAAATATTTATCTAAAAAAATTTCACTCTTCTCGCTTTTATATTTGCGAAATCTTCTATAATCTTAGTCACATCCAATCTATCCAAAATTTGGTGTTCAATTGAAATTATAGCTAAATTACTTAATCTGTGTTGGAGCATAGTGGATCTTAAATAATTCTTGATAATTTTTAATTTTGAAAAAGATCTTTCTCCAGATGCAACTGAAACCGGCAACTGCGGAACTTCGGGGGGCGGCAGTGCCCCTCCCGGAAATATACCTGAAAGGAACACTGCAGTGAATTCACTGAATTCCGTGGATATATACGGAAATTATCGATGTTGGCCGCCTGTCCTCCTGATCCTTCAGAGAAAAAGTCTCTCTAAGGGGGATGGGGAGACCTTGCCGCCCTCAATGTTGAACGGAGTTGGAGAAATTTCAAAGCAGTTGGCAAAGTTTCGATCGCGTATAGCAAAATTTCTATGTTTCTATGACAGTTGGCAAAATTTATAAGCAGTAGGAGTTGGACAACCGCCCCCCCTTTTTTTCTTCCCCCCCCCCCGCTTACCACGTTGTTTGTCCCCTCCAAAAAAAAAAATTCAATTTCACTGGATTTGCCGCCCCCCTGGACTTGCCGCCCTTGTGCCGAGCACGCCTTGCACGCCACGCCGGCTTACTACGGCGGGCCTGCATAGGCTATACTTTTCACCAAAAACAAATTTCTACCTGGGCGAAGCTGGGACGGCCTGCTTGTAATGTACGTATATAATTGTTAGTACAACAACATTCAATTTTCTAGCAGATTCTTGATTTTGTGACAGATGTCATGAGAATCTATCATAGAAATCAGACATGTTTGGCAGATGCCAACAGTGAAAAAGGAGACGTATTTCGTATCCGAAACGTTGACTACGAGAAGAAGGTATCATTATTCATTATTATTGTTCTGCAGTAAATGATAACTTTTTGTGGTGAAATGATTGTTTGTCTTTCTACACTTGGATTAGTTGGATTGGTATATATTTGTTGATTGTGGCAGGAGATTTACCAAAAAAAAAAACGAATCCAGAAAAAAATCTGCTCCCCCACAAGAATGACCTCTAAACATTCTTTACTGCAAATTGTATAACATAAAATACAAGTAATCTACATTTCAGACATCAACTGTTGGACAACCCTTTGATCCTGCAGAGAACCGAAAAATCTTTTCACGTGCAACTCTTCAACTCAACCAAAACCATAATTATACAGGAACTGTACTCATATTGGCAACTCATTTCACATTTGTGATGAATTCGTACCTGAAGAACCAGTATAAAGTTAATGAGGCTATTGCTATTATCATCATTTTTACGATTCCTGAAGTATGCCGCTTCTTTCCGAACAATCGGACCGAATCCTTTATTAATATGGATGTTAGAAAGGATAGTGATAGTTTTGAGAGAGCTTTATAATCAGAAGTAATAAAATTGAGTTGGTAAACAAAATCGTGAATAACAACTTAAAATTGACAAGGTGGACAATTACATAATAATTAATATTGTTGATTAAATTTTATCACTCAGAATTAAGATAACATGGATAGTTATTTTCGATCGAAAATTCTATTGTCACCTTAATCGCTATTTTCATAAAATTAGATGATTATTTCATGTAACTTTTTGATACGATGAAGATGTATTAATTTAACATTCAAACGATTAATCGAATGAAGGAGATGTTCGGCTTTTATATGAATATCATTGAACCTGAATTTTGTAGCGAGTACTTTGAATTAGCGCGTGGGCAGTAGTTTCCCGTACCTCACTTGTAAAGGCGCTTCCAGACTATGTCGGTTCAGCCAATCGATATCGATAGTTTGTCTGAATCGAATGAAAACGGTCGGTAAGTTGAAATTGAGTCAAAATGTGTGGACGATTACACGAATTGAAAAAAGGCGCTCACATCACCCGAATCAGTTCAATCGAAACATCTAGTTTGCTGATAGTTTGGCCGTACTAGATTAAAAAACATTGCTTTATCGGATCTGACATTTAAAACTAGGTGGTTGCTATACACTTCTCGATTTGTGTCTGTCAGACACTCGCCTTGTTGTGAGACGCATTTATTCGAATGTGGAAGCAATCAAAGAAATAATGATACAAAATCATCTGTTACAGATGTTTTGGGATTTTTTCGATAGTAGGTACCATAGAATTTTATATGGTTCTGGTCACACCATCTCGACAATACTTCTCGTGTAGCCTTGGCCCTTGGACGAGTCATTGTCAATCTGAGTGCAATGTTTCGATTGAACTCGTAATTTTGAAACTTCCAGGAAATCAAAATTTCGAATGTCATATTCTCGGACTCCTTTGACGTATTTCGCTAATCAAGAAAGGCAACCGCAGCGTTAGAGCTGTCCCATAACTCATAGCTCTTCCCAACATGAGGGTATGCATGTGGGATAGCTAGAGTTGAGAAGAAGTAGAACCGCAGCGTTCAAGATCCGAACCCACCCTGAAAATTTCAAGTTTCTATGTTCATCCGTTCGAGAGTAATCGTGTTCACGGCCGTCCGGCCGGACGAACAGAATGAATTAAATGTTACTATGGATTAGGGGAATCTTCGAAGATCATTCCGGGATCAAAATTGGAAAAATATAGATATCGTGAAAAATGAGTCCTCGTAGAACAAACGAGAAAGAGTTTCATTACGATCCGCCAATGTTTCAATCGTCATTGAACAGTCAAATACTTTTATAGAACCCTGAACATTATATTTATTTGCTCCTGTGTTTGGAGTAAACTTGTGTAAAAACTGACGCAGACAGCACGTATGAGGATGATACAATTGCAATTAAAATGAATATGTATGTAGAAATTTATTTGATTCCATTATAGAATGTTTTTAATCTTCGAAGTCGACAATCTTGGACTATAAAGAACCAGTTCCCTAATATGAACTTGGTGCTGAGAGATTATAATTAAATTTGTTTCGAATATTCTATCGAACTTGATGAGTCTACCTCTATCACAATGCACGATAGCTGGTAGAACATTATTGAATAAAACTAGTTTGGGTCAAATTAAAAGTCATTGATTGTGGATGAAATTAGAAATGATAATGTCTTCGGACTAGACTAAGATACCTTCAAGAAAATTGGGATGTCTTATTGGAATGATTTGAATATTGAAATATCATAAACTTAACGAAATTGAATCTTCGAGAACACAGTTGACTCGGCATACATTTTTTCGCATAGAACGAATGTTTTTCCCGCTAACCGACTAGGGGGTAGAGGACTACAGACTGTCTTGATTCAGTCAATTGAGTGCGACATTCCAATACCATAATACGGTTAGTGAGTGGGCATAGTTATTATACAGGGTGATTTTTCTAAGTGTTTAATTAGACGTATTCGAGGAAGGAATTGCGATACAAATTCAAAATTTTGTATACAGGGTGAGTCTTTGACTTGTACATATATTTTAACTGTAGATTCTTGAGGCTAAAGGAAACCTTTTTTTCCTTTTTCCGAATTCGGCTCTGTTAAAGAGATATAGCCATTTGAAAAAAATAGGGCTTAATACGTGCCTGATATTATTCTCTACAAACACCTCAAAGTGCATATTTTTCGTTCGAAATTGATGTGATTATCAGATATTCTAGGTGATACATCTAAAAAATACTCAAGCACTAACCTTATTCGAATAAGAATGTAACAAACACGATATTTCCTAAAAAAACACTTAGTTCTGTCCGATCATTCCGGCAATTGAAAAGCTATATTTCTCACACCAAAATAAGTTCCTTCTTCGATTGTCCTGAAGATTAGTTTATAGACACTAATAATTTGTACATATTTTCCTCGATATTCTGAAACAATTTCATTAAAATTGGTTTCTCAGTTACCTATCCTAACTCCATTAACCTTAGACAAGTCAAAACTCTAAGTCATTAACCAAAGTCATATGATTCGGGTTCAATGACCCAACCTTACCCATCCTCTGTGATATTCAGTCACAGAACTCTAGAGAAGACGATGACAGATTGCCGATTTTCTCTTCAAACAGTGTATCCCATTATATACCACCTATGGCGAACTCAAGAAAGCAGTACGTCCCCTATCGTTAGCGGATGAACTATCACAATCGATAAAAGCGTTTAGGTGTTGCTCTTTGAAAATGCCAAACGAGTAGTTCTGATTCTCGACAATATAGCGCCACCTTCCTAATTTCAGTCGCCACGGCCTACTCTTCCCTTCAGAAGGCCGTGGATGTAGCCGCCACGCAAGACAAACCGTTGTTCTGTGTCTCCAACCAGTCCAACCTAAAACGTTAGTCAGTAAGTCAGTGACTCAGTGATCCCATACACGGCATAAACGAAGTTTACGCGATGAACTTTATTTATTTACAGAGAATAAAGCAAACAGGTGATGATAATATAAATGACTTTCAGTGAATTGATGTAATAGTAGTGTTGTTCTGGTATCGAGTCATATTGTTTCGATAGATAACAGGTAACAATGAATTTTTAATAGAAACTGCCTATAAAATCTGAAATTTCAAGCTTCTTAGAATTCAATTTTATGTCCGACAAATGTGGAAATTTATTATTACATATCTCTACATCAAACGTTTTTTCATCATAGAGATTTTAGTCTTGACAAAGTTGATAAACATTCTGACAACGTTGGTAACTTGTTGAGAGACCAGAGAAGAAATAATATTCGATGAGATTCAACTCAGGACAGCATTCAGATTATTCTTGAAATTCATGATTTTTTCCTCTAATTTAATCTTATACAATTAGGAATATCTTGAGAACGACGCGTTTCATTGAAAAAATATAAGAATACTTTTGTTTTCAAAAATAATTAATTCTTTCGAAAACGTGAACCGTTTATCTTTTTCAAGTGGTTTTATAGTAATGAAGAAATTGGACTAGCAGAGATCTAATTTCCCAAGCTCACCACTGGTGGAACCACCATAACAGGATAATGACAGACCGGTTTCTGGCTTATTAGCCTTCTTCAGTGCCACACAACCCTTATCATGGTAGTATCCAACTGAAACAGTAGAACTTATTATATCCTAGTAGGAACATCTGAGTACAGTTTAAACTGTACAGTGTTACAGCATTATCCTGTTGTGGTGGTTCCACCAGTGGTGAGCTTGGGAATTTAGATCTCTGCTAGTCCAATTTGTTCATTATTATGCAGTCTTAGCTTAGGACGATATCCTCTTCGTTGGTTTTATAGTATTTTTCCGTGAATTTATGAGTCGACCATAGTATAACTTTTATACCAGGAGGAACATGGAATAAGTTTCAATTGAGGAATATGCACCATGAATAGAGTAAACAATCAACCAAAATTCAGTTCATTCGAAATATCGGTTCCGAATATATGGAAAGAATAGTGTTAATTTCATGGATTTTTGACACCCTGTATCTTTCAAACGAAACCGAATTTTGAAAAATGGTATGGGAAAAAAGTGTTTCTTTTGATGAGAGTAATCTACAGTTAAAATATATGTACAAGTCAAAGACTCACCCTGTATTTGTTTCAGAGTATATGAACTCAATTTGTAAAATATTTTCAAGCGGAATCCACTTCCGGTTTTACCGGAAACGAATGTGAACTTCGTTAATCAAAATGAAACACCCTATATATTCAGACATATTTTAATTCTTCGTTTAATTCTGCAATGGTTTTATGTATGACATGCGCAACCACATCAAGCGATTGTTGAGTTATAGCCTGATTCTCAAATTTTTTGACAGAAAGATTGTCGCAAATTAGTGTTTATATCTCCAAAATTTCTCATTGTGAGAAATTTTTTTCGCAACAGTGGAGCAAAAGAAAGTACGCTGATACTGCTCCTTGTATAAATTACGGGGAAAATTATACAGGGTGTCTAAAACAGGGCTTCAAAGTGAGCCTCAACAAAACTATGAAATCTCCTTTTTTTTTTAAAAAGGAACCATTTAATTTTGTAATTCCGATTGCTTGCTTGTCAAATATTAGTAAGAGTGTTCCAAACATTTCATGTCTTTAAAATCAGTAGTTTTGTCGTTATCGAATAAAATTCGAATTGAACGACTAAAAGCCAGGTTTGCCTCAGTCAAATTCAGTGGTATGCTCGTCTATTTCTAAGAAGATTATGTAAGGAATTGTCATTCTCACTTATTTTCATTAATCAAGCACTATGCAAAACAAGAAATAATAAAAAGGTACATTAGAATCCATCATATATTAACGTCCTTGCTTTTATATAGCAATATTTTCTTAATGGGATATAGGACTGCAATTTAAATACGTATCTATTTGTTAAGCGACGTTTCGCTCATATATTTGATCTTCTTCAGGCTAAAAAAAATTTACAGAATGTTCAATAAATTGAGACTACAGTATACATGCAAAAACAGACAAATCACCATGGTACAATAAAACATCTCAAATGTAAAAATTGACAATTAAAATATATTACTCTTGTATATTATTAAATGAGACAAACCTACCTTCCAAACATTACGAAATTGCATACATAGTATTATGGTATAATAGAGACATCAAAAAGAAAAACATAATCGGATGAAAACCAATAAATTGGAAAGATTAAAAAGATAAATATTGGCAATGTGAAATGATGAACTAGAATTTCTGATATATAAGAGCTGCAGGTGGTCACTGAATTGACAGGTGGAATCAATTTTTAAAAAACAAGTTGTACATACGGAAACAGATTGAGTATACGGTCTGCGATCGGAAATTAAACAAACTATCGGTCCTCGAGCTCTCGTGTTTTTCGTAATATATTATTATATACATTACTTAGATTGGCCACATCGGTTCTCAGATTGATATTATTCGTCGTCTGTATAAAGATCATCTCACTTATACATCGTTTCTTGTATCCAGATTCTCTATCCAGAATCTTAACATTGTTAAAATCAAAAATGTGCCCTGTATCGAAATGATGTTGAGCTAGGGCAGTTTTTTCCTTTTTTATCCGGTTTATTTCACAACAGTCATACTTGTGTTGTCGTATTCTATTTTTTAATTTTTGTTTGGTTTGACCTACATAACTTTTTTCACATGAACATGCAATTGAATAAATTAGGTTAGACTGTTCTAAGATTGGTGTGGGGTCTTTTAATTTCGAATAAAGATTATAAAGGGATTTTGGATTATAAAACGTTATTTGAGTGTTTTCGTTTTTAAAAAGTTGTTTTAATTTTGATGAAATTTCTGATATAAACGGTAACTTCAAATATTTGATTTGGATATCCGTGCTCTCATTATTGTTGGATATATTGCCCGCATTTGATCTTTTTTTCTGTTGTAGCTTGTTAAATATTTGGCGTATGGAATGTTTCGGATAATTGTTTTGAAATAATAAGCCAGTAAGGATATCTAGATTCCTACTGTGAAACGACTCATGACTTAGTTCTGTTGCTCGGTGAAACAAATTTCTTATTGTATTGATTTTTTGTTGAATCGGATTATTTGACCGAAAGTTTAGAAGTGACTAATGATTTTCGAAAGTTGGCATCCCTGAGGAATTGACGGGTATTCTTACTTCAATGTAGGAATAGAGGAATAATTCCAAATCATATCTTCAACAATAATAAGGGTTTGGACTTACTTTTGAATGACGATCACCCATACAAGACCAAAACCGAGAAGATTAAACAACGGTTTCACCGATCAATTTTGAATTTGGAGATCAAAATAACGTTTTGGAAGCTAAGGGGGATGCAGAGGAGATTGAATGACAACGACACTAAGGTGAGACAGCTCCTTCCAGACATTTATTACGAAAATTTTATGAGTAGAGTACGAAAAAACTATCAAAAATATTTCAATAAAGTAAAGATGTCAAATATCGCAAAATTAGAAAACCTCACTGAAAATAATCAAATTTTACTCATGAATAACAAAGACAATAACAAAAAAATTATTTTTAATTCTACTGACGTTGTGCTTCCATGCAGTGTTAATAATATTTTAAGTTTAGGACCCAATTTTTGTTTGCCTTTAAGAAAGAAAGACATTTCAATACCTAGACTAATTAGAGATGTGGAGTATTGCATTTTGTCAGCTTCTGCGGATGAAAATAGGGGGAACGAGTTAAGAGCGTCGTCCACGAATATAATAACAAACTTTCTAAATAATAATAGTTCGAGAGAAGGAGGAAATCGTTTGATACAAAAACAATATAATGAAACGAGGATATTTCTAAGTAATCATCCAGAAGTTTTGATCTGTAGGTCCGACAAGGGCAACAGCACTGTGTTAATGTATAAACATGAATATTTAGAAGCATTGCACATGATGTTGCAAGACACAAATACGTACAGACTATTAAAATCGGATCCTACAGACAAATATGAGCGTTTGGCCAACTCGATTGTTTCCGAACTGTATAAAGATAAATACATCTCTGATTATGAAAGTAAACATCTAAAAAGGCACAATTCTTTGCCTCCCAGACTCTATGGGCTGAGAAAAACACACAAAAACACGTTGAATTTAAGACCAGTAGTCAGTTGTATAAATTCACCATCCTACAATATTGCCCATTTCTTACACGAAGTTCTTTCACCGATTTCTACTGTTTCACCATACAATATCAAAAATTCATTTGAATTTGCACATTTCATTAAGGATGTCGTGTTGCCTCGGGATTACATACTGGTATCTCTTGATGCAGTTTCTTTATTTACTAACATACCTAAAGAACAAGTTGTCAAAATAGTGAAAAAGAAGTGGCACATTATTAGTGCATATACTGATATCCCTAAATCGTTCATGATAAAAATAATTAATTTCTGTTTTGACACAAGCTATTTTAGTTTTGATAATAACTTTTATCAACAACTTGACGGAACGGCTATGGGGAACCCGGCAAGTCCGATTCTAGCTTCGATAGTTATGGATGATCTAATATCAGAGGTATGCAAGAAAATTCCTTATTATATTCCATTCATCAAAGTTTATGTGGATGATACCTTACTAGCTATACCAAAATCAGAAATACTTTCGATCATAGAATATTTCAATCCTTATCATGACAGATTGAAATTTACTGTCGAGCTTGAGTCTGACTGTATGATTCCCTTCTTGGATGTAATGGTTCATAGGAATAATAATGGTGGATTAAAAACTAACTGGTATAGAAAACCAACGAGCTCCAAATTCAAAATTGATCGGTGAAACCGTTGTTTAATCTTCTCGGTTTTGGTCTTGTATGGGTGATCGTCATTCAAAAGTGAGTCCAAACCCTTATTATTGTTGAAGATATGATTTGGAATTATTCCTCTATTCCTACATTGAAGTAAGAATACCCGTCAATTCCTCAGGGATGCCAACTTTCGAAAATCATTAGTCACTTCTAAACTTTCGGTCAAATAATCCGATTCAACAAAAAATCAATACAATAAGAAATTTGTTTCACCGAGCAACAGAACTAAGTCATGAGTCGTTTCACAGTAGGAATCTAGATATCCTTACTGGCTTATTATTTGAAAACAATCATCCGAAACATTTCATACGCCAAATATTTAACAAGCTACAACAGAAAAAAAGATCAAATGCGGGTAATATATCCAACAATAATGAGAGCACGGATATCGAAATCAAATATTTGAAGTTACCGTTTATATCAGAAATTTCATCAAAATTAAAACAACTTTTTAAAAACGAAAACACTCAAATAACGTTTTATAATCCAAAATCCCTTTATAATCTTTATTCGAAATTAAAAGACCCCACACCAATCTTAGAACAGTCTAACCTAATTTCTTCAATTCCATGTTCATGTGAAAAAAGTTATGTAGGTCAAACCAAACAAAAATTAAAAAATAGAATACGACAACACAAGTATGACTGTTGTGAAATAAACCGGATAAAAAAGGAAAAAACTGCCCTAGCTCAACATCATTTCGATACAGGGCACATTTTTGATTTTAACAATGTTAAGATTCTGGATAGAGAATCTGGATACAAGAAACGATGTATAAGTGAGATGATCTTTATACAGACGACGAATAATATCAATCTGAGAACCGATGTGGCCAATCTAAGTAATGTATATAATAATATATTACGAAAAACACGAGAGCTCGAGGACCGATAGTTTGTTTAATTTCCGATCGCAGACCGTATAATCAATCTGTTTCCGTATGTACAACTTGTTTTTTAAAAAATTGATTCCACCTGTCAATTCAGTGACCACCTGCAGCTCTTATATATCAGAAATTCTAGTTCACCATTTCACATTGCCAATATTTATCTTTTTAATCTTTCCAATTTATTGGTTTTCATCCGATTATGTTTTTCTTTTTGATGTCTCTATTATACCATAATACTATGTATGCAATTTCGTAATGTTTGGAAGGTAGGTTTGTCTCATTTAATAATATACAAGAGTAATATATTTTAATTGTCAATTTTTACATTTGAGATGTTTGCTTTCATTGTACCATGGTGATTTGTCTGTTTTTGCATGTATACTGTAGTCTCAATTTATTGAACATTCTGTAAATTTTTTTTAGCCTGAAGAAGATCAAATATATGATCGAAACGTCGCTTAACAAATAGATACGTATTTAAATTGCAGTCCTATATCCCATTAAGAAAATATTATATATATTCTTATGAAATGGAGCTGTACAGATTTGATTCCAAATATGGCATGTGTCTCGAAAAGGCAACAAGGAACAGATCATTCAAACAAACATATTGATCCATTCCCCGCTCCTAATCTCAGTATTAGCAGAGGAATGTCAAACGGGGCACCATACAGTTCTGCGTATGATGCAAGAGCACAGATAAAAACCTCAGCAAAAACTCTGTCTCCCCGTATAAGTGTAGGGATATTGGATTTGTGTACAAATATTCATATTGGAGGGCATCTTCTTCGAATGTAAATCCTTCTTCATTTCTTCAAAGGGGTTGACAAAGCATTTTTAAATAATCTGAAACAAAAACCAAAGGGAGAAAAAAGGAAAAGCAAAATCCACTAATATATTCAAATTGTTTTGAAGGTACCAACCCATCTCAAAAATGAATCAGATACTGAATGAATAGAGTTGAAACCATCTGAAAATTTATATATTGGACAATTATTGACCAAATGGTCAATAGTTTGCTCTTCATGCCCACACTCACATCTCGGGCTATCAATGGCATTCCATTTGAAGAGCATGCTATTACAACGTCCATGACCTGTCCTAAGACGATTCAGAAGACACCAATTTTTCCTAGACAGATGAAAACCGGGAACTTTCTCTGAAGGATCGAGAATTAAACTTTTATTGAAAAAATCATATGAAGTCCATTCCGAACTCCAAATTTCTTTATGATTTTTTTTAGAATAAAGAAAATTATTTATCCATAGAGGCTTTCGAGATTTCAATCTAGCCAGTCTTGTATCTGGCATATAACTCATAATAGGAAATGAATTTGGAAAGGAATGAAATTTATCCCAAGACTTCATGACAGCAACCTGTCTACGAATATGAGGAGGTATTATATTAGAAAGAACTGGTAACCAAGCTAATGGAGTAGATTTAATGGTTCCAGTTATAATCCTCATAGAAATATTGAGTTGCCCATCAATTTTATGGACATGGGAACTATTCAACCAAACAGAACAGCAGTATTCAGCTGCAGAAAAAACCAAGGCTAAAGCAGCCGTACGAAGAGTGGTAGCATCGGCACCCCAGGATGTACCAGCTAATTTTTGAATTATATGTACATTAGAATGTTATATCAAATGACGGTTCTTTTTTTGCGTCGAATGTGACAAATAAACAAAGATGATTATGAATGATGACTAAATAAAAAAACCTTAGTTTAAAACTGACACATTCTCACTATTGTCACATCTTACTTGAAAATTATCCGAAGAAACCTGGCTTTATAGTAGTGAAATTCGAATTTTATTCAATAATGGCAAAACGACTGACTTCAAAGTCATATAATGTTTGGAACACTCTTGCTAGTTTTTGACGAGCAATCGATCGGAATAACAAAATTATGTGGCTCCCATTTGAAAAAAAAATTGGTTTTGTTGACGCTCACTTTGAAGCCCTGTTTGAGACACCCTGTATAATACGAGTATTTCCTCATAATTTATACAAAAAGCAGTATCAGCGTACTTCTTTTTGTTCCACTGTTGCAAAAAAAATTTCTTACAATGGCAGATTTTGGAGATATACTCGTAAATACTAATTTGTGACAATCTTCCTGTCGAAAAAATTGGGAATCAGGCTATAACTCAACAATCGCTTGATGTGGTTGCGCATATCATGCATAAAATCATTGCAGAATCAAACGAAGAATTAGAATATGTATAAATGTACAGGGTGTTTCATTTGAAATAACGTTCATATTCGTTTCCGGTAGAAGCGAAAGTGGATTCCGCTTGAAGATATTTTACAAATTGAGGTCATCATATACCCTAAAACAAAAATACAAAATTTTGAATTTGTATCGCAATTCCTTCCTCGAATACTTCTAATGGAACACTTAAAAAATCACCCTGTATAATAATAATAATAGGGATTTATTTCCAACAGGCAGAACCCAGTTACAGGAAATATATATCGAATATAGTCGAAATGCTCTGAATCCAAACTTTTAAACTTGTTTAAGCTTTCTGTTTTTGTTATACCTACAGAGAATTTTTTGAAATATGAAATTTTGTCTTATTCTCGTTGCTCGTAAATTTTTCAATCAACGTGCTTCAAACTCAGTTGAAGGATTTTTAGTTCAGGCCAAACTAACAGACTAAAGGAAATTTCCAAATACCAGAGCCGTACTAAACAAATATTGGTTTCCTCTTATTCTTGCAAAACAGCATATGCAGGGTTGGGATAAAGTTTGGCACCAAATTAATATATTTAAAACGGAACGGACGATAATTTTGAAATTTTGCCGCTGAGTGTAATGGACGACAATGCATTTGATGAGCATAATTTCATTAATGAGATACTTCCGGTTTAACCGGAAATGACCAATTTTTTTTTTATTTAAACTGACTAAACTAGACTGAATTTCTTCTTTTTACAGAGAATTTTTACATGGAACCCGATATGGACAGATCCGAAACAAGGTGCACTTTCAGAATCTGCAGAAATATACAGGGTGTCCCATCTAAATAATTTTTTTTTTGTCATTTCCGGTTAAACCGGAAGTATCTCATCAATGAAAATATGCTCATCAAATGCAGTGTGGTCCATTACACTCAGCTGCCAAATTTCAAATATATCGCCCGTTTCGTTTTAAAGATATTAATTTGGTGCCAAACTTTATCCCAACCCTGTATATGTACATGATTATCTGAAAACCTGATTGAGGACTTTCATTTCTGACAATTCATGAAACGGTCGCATTTTCCTTTGTACAGAATGTTTTTTGAATATTGAAAAATTTTGTCGTACCTCCTACTCGTAGCTCGGATTGATCAATACGCTCTAATATACTACTTAATGTTTCTTTGTTGAATAATAGTACGGTAACCTCTGTCCTAGAACAGTCCAAAAAACACCTCAAATTTGTTACTTATTGATTGAGGCTGACTAAATGCATTCAGGAAATACTCTAATCCTAACCTAATTGAATCCAAAATTTTGAAAGAACGATATGTCATAGATGCATAGAATACCTGGTGTAACGACTCCTTACTAAAAATCGTGACCAAAATGGCATTCTAAATTTCAGATTTTGGTCTAGTTCCGGAATAATCCGCAATATTTTGCGGTCGTGGCGCTATTGCGACAGTCGAAAATACACGGAAAGAAATCTATTCTCGTACCAAGTGGATAATATTTGATTGAAGTAAATGATAGATTCATATATGAGCAAGAATAAGATTTAGTCGATTCAAGTATATTTTATTCTCCGAATTCAAATAAAATAATTCTTTCGACTAAGTATATCATATACTTGAATTTAATAAATCACGTATTATTGATTCAAGAATATTCATATATTCCTTGTGAGTAAAATGAGAATTTTGAAATGAATATTCGAAATATTTCTTCTAAGGGAAACATAATCTCAAATGGAATTATTGTACATCTCAATCTCAGTAGTTTCTTCGTTCGAAGCAAAGATACCAAATACTTGAATGAACTCAATAATTTCACTCAATCCAACATCAGAAAATTGTTAAATTGAGTATATCATATTTTCAAATCAAATTTCATTCATTAATGGTTTTGAGTAAATATTAACTTCAGATTTAGTTTTCGGTCTACTTACAAGAAGTAAATACCTGTTTGGTCAAAACCATTTATATTCTCACTCTGAACCAATGAGAATTCTGAATATTCAGTTTCAGAATATTATATTCTCAAGATGAATAATGAGATTTATTTTATGCTTGCTTTGACAAATAGTGAAATTATTTGAAATGAGATAATCGTTTAACATTACTGTGATTTCAGGATGAGGATTATATTCATAAAACGAGGCTTATAAGAATTGAAAACAAATTTATTATACTTCTGAAATATATAAACAAACAAAAGTATAAAAGTGATCACTGAAAACAAATAGAGAAAATGCTAAATTCAACATATAATCAACTGGACTAGGTACAAATGAACACAATAATAACTGATGTGAAAAAATAAGTACATACCTACCACAAATAAAAACTATATGAAAAATCATAATCCTAAAAATATTATCACATATAAATAAGTATACAATCAACAACAGAAGAAATATCAGAAGAACCACAAATAAAAAAATTATATAGGTACACATCGCAGTATAATCACATAAAGGTACTGGCACTGTTAACCCAAAGACCGTATATTGTCGAATAATTCACTTGGATCTAGTGGATGGAGAAACTTATATACTCGGATTACGATGAAACTGCTCGCAAACGGATCACGGTTCCTTTTATTCATGCATTTTGCCTAACTACCGGAAGAAGAATTGGCATCTTAGTATATTCTGAAAATTACACTTGGATCGAGTGACTGCATGTCATTTCACTTAAATTTACAAATACGATGAATTTTTCAACAACTTCTTTCTTTCCCTTTCAAAATTATGGAATTACACTAAGAGAAATGTTTTACAGAGTGTAATAGATTTGGTGATTTTTTTTCTATAATGTTTCATCACATAATTTTATTATAAATCGATTTGTGAAAAGTACCTAATTGAAAATTTCTTTCAAATTATATTTTCACAATTTTTTTATAATTTCAACTTCATATTTCAATCCATACAATGTATATATTTTGAAAGGAGAGTCTATCTCTCAATGGTAACTTTTTTCAGATTTCTAACTTATCGTATACATATAATCTAAAATCTAAACGTCATCCTAGCAATATTTTATTCTCGATTTTATTCCATTTGGCGAAATATTCTCTAATCATTATTGATTGATTAATTAATTATTCAATTCATTATTTCATGTCAATCGAAATTGTTATTTCAAGAAAACCAATTTCTTGAGAATAACATATGGAATGAGGATATTCCAATTCTTGAACTGAGAATATTATATTTTCGAAGTCAAGATATCATATAGTTACCTGAAATATAGAAGTACTCTCGAATTGATAAAAGTGAATAGTTTGGATTGAATAAATAATTTACTCGGATGGAGAATTTCATTCTTCAATCAAGTATATGTTTTTTGAGTAAAATAAATTCATTCCAAGTATACAAAATATCCCTTTTTACTTGTTTTGAGTCTATATATACTTGAAACAACTCTAATATTTCAAGAATATTGGGATTCTTGATTTGAGGATAGATTTCTTTCCGTGTATGATAGGTATGTCGAAACAATGACAGTAAGTTTTGTTTAGTTATGTCTTCAATTGGAAAGCCAAATTTATTTCTTCAGAATGCATCTCTTCTTTGATTTTCCACAAGCTGTGTATCTGTAAATGTATAATTTATTCAAATTTTATTTGAATTTAAAAATAATAGATTGAAAATTAGACAATTAACAAGTTCAAAAATATGAATCTGCTCACTTCCTATCTCAGACAAATGCACTAACAATTTCACACGATCTCAAACGAAATAATCTAACGGTTTGAAATCTGATGATCCAGCGCGCCAGGAGTGCGGCCCACTGTGCCCATCCACATATTTGAAATTTCCGATTATATCTCCAAAATGCTGGAAATGCATTCCTGAAAAGTTTCTACCTTCAAGTAAAGCCGTACACTAGGTCGTAAACGCGACTCGGATTTTTGACACCCTGTATTTTTCAAACGAAGCCGAATTTTTAAGAATGGTATAGGAACAAGTGCTTCGTTTGCTGAGAGGAATTTGAAGCTAAAAAAAAATTTTCAAGTCAAAGACTCACCCTGTCGAACCAATTTCTTAAACTGTGGATTCATCTCATTTAACGAAACCTTGTTTACTATTTATCAAAATTCGGCTTCGTTTGAAAGATACAGGGTGTCGAATATCCGCGACGAGCCGCTCCGCGTTTCCGACCTAGTGGACACTGGCACGTGATTTTGAAGGATATAAGGATAAAAAAAATGGTATGAAGATCATCTGTAAATAGTCTTCGTAGGATGTGTGGCCTAATTGAGAATACATATGAGTTTCTGAATCCATGCGAAAAACTTCAGGAGGTAAGTGCTCGGATGAAATTAAGGTGGGTCTCTCCTATAACAAAATTTCCTCAGCCCACCCCTTTCCGAGATATCACCCTTGAAAGATAACTAGGTAACTAAATTAATATTTTTTTCCAAAATTTCAGTGAAGCTAGAAACTTGAAATTTTGTTGTTTTCGTGCACTGGCAAAGGACTAACCACGGGTATTTTTTCAATATTCTTGTTATATTATATGGGATTGAATTTAGCAACCCTCACTTTATTTCATATCGAAACCCTTTCTTTCGAGATGAGGTTTCATGAAATAAAATCCCTGTTTTTTATTCACGATTTTTTTTTCAATACCAATAGCTGAAGGGATCAATTTTAGTCTCCACCTTTTGAGGGTGATATCTCGGAGAGGGTTATTAATGTTTTTTTCTGTTTACAGGCAACCCGACCAGAATATCAACGAGCAAGATGTCATGCCATTTTTCAGAGAAAGGACGCCAACAATCGCCGCCGGAGATTGGAACTGCAAACACCTAGACTGGAACAGCCGAAAGACGAACCCCCAAGGACATGTGTTAAGGGGCAGTATCACCTTTTGAATCGTGGTGAATCTCCATTCAAAAAGTGGTCTCTTTATTTCACGAGTAAGTACCCTAATTTACGACGTAGAGACTTGATTTTTTTTTTTTGAAGTTGAAGAACGTCACGAGGGCCAATAGTTTTTTTTTCGATTTATTCAGTTTTTTAATTGAAAAAACCAGGGTAATCGTTAGATCTGGGGTTATTCAATATGTTTTTCGTTTTTCATGAGTACAAGCTAAATTTTTGAAATAATCATCTTGAAAATTTTTGTTGGTTATAAAAGATTAAATTGCCGAGGGCAAGTAGTTGCGATTTTTTCCAAAAAATGATGAATAACTGTCGGAAAAAAATCATTGAGTGTAGTTTCCAATACGCTGAAGTTCAACCTTTTTTTAATGAAAATTTAATCTTCTATAAAAAAATTTTCATGATGATTATTTCAAAAATATAGCTTGTACTCATGAAAAACGAAAAACATATTCAATAACCCCAGATCTAACGATTACCCTGGTTTTTTTAATTGAAAAACTGATTAAATCGAAAAAAAGGAAACTATTTGCCCTCGGGACGTTCTTCAAATTCAATTTAAAAAAAAAATCAAGTCTCTACGTCCTAAATTAGGGTACTTACTCGTGAAATAAAGAGACCACTTTTGAATGGAGAACTCGGAGGGAGACCAATTGGAACAAGTTTAGGGACATATTCGAAACTAAATCAATAAGGGCTACCAACTGAGAAGAAATTGACGCAGTGATCGAAGACTTGGAGAAGAGGATTATCACCGCCCAAGAGAAATGCACCAAAATCAAGGAGACACCTAAGTGGAAATCGCTACCTGTAGATATGAAAATATTACTAAAAGAAAAGAAGAGAGCCAAGAACCAATACTTAGGAACTCTACACCTCGACGATTAAACGAAATTCAATCGACTGGCGAATCGGGTGAAATCAAGAATTCCAGAAATATTCACCGCAGAATGGGACAGGAGACTTGAAAAACTGAACACCGAGGACCAATCACTGTGGAACATGACACAATCACTCAAAGGAAAGAAAACCAGAACAAAAATACCACAACGGAATCAATACAGCAACAAGAGTTGAAGAAAAAGCTGAAATGTTCGCCGAAACCCTTGAAACGCAATTCAAGCCGAACAATCGAAATAACGATGCAAAATTCAATGAAGAGTTGGAAACAGAAGACAGAAATGATGAAATAGACGACACAGAAAATGAAGCGATTAGTGAAGTGACCAAGGAAGAAATTCAAGACATCCTGAAAAACCTTAAGAAGGGAAACGCCCCAGGAATGGATGGAATTCAGAATCAAGCATTGAAAAATTTACCGTACGAATCACATGAAGAAATAACTGAGATAGCCCGAGCAATACTAGAAACAGGACATTACCCAGATAGATGGAAAACGGCGGACACCATTGTCATTTGGAAGAAAGGAAAGGATAAAAAGGACCCGACAAGCTACCGACCAATAAGTCTACTACCGGCCCTGAGCAAAGTAATCGAGAAAGTGATACATCGACGTCTGACTGAATTCGTCGATGAAAATGAAATCATCCCAAATCATCAATGTGGTTTCAGGACCAAACACTCAACAATCGATCAACTGGCAAGAATCACGGAAGAAATAAAGGAGAAACTTAACCTGGCCACGACCACCGGCGCTGTTTGTCTAGACATAGAAAACGTGTTCGACAGGATGTGGCATCGAACACTTATATACAAAATGTAGGAGATGAAATTCCCGAAAAAGCTAATAAATATCGTTAAGGCGTATCTGAGCAACCGAAAGTTCAGAGCGAACATAGATGGAAACCGATCCCAAGAAAGAAAAATCGAAGCAGGCGTACCACAAGGATCTGTCATAGGGCCCCTACTGTATGGCTGATATACCCGAGATGAAATATTGTGAAATAGCAGTTCGCAGACTATACGGCAGAGGGAGAGGAAAAGCTTGACGATGAGGATACAAGAGGACCTGAACCGCATGACTGACTACTTCAAGAAATGGAGAATCAAGATGAATACGAAGAAGACTGTTGCAATATACTTTGGCGGTAACAGATGGAACAAAGAAGGACTTACAAACATCAGGATAGAACAAGACGAGATAGAATAGAGAGAAGAAGCGAATTACCTAGGAGTGACTTCAGACGGGAAATTCAACTTCAACAAGCAAATTGAGGAGAATAAGAAGAAGACGATGCAACTACACAGGTGTCTGTATCCGCTGCTAAATCCCGAGAGCAAACTTTCACTTGAAAATAAAGTGAAAATAATAAAGACAATCCTAATACCGAGCATAACTTATGCCGGAGTGATATGGAACAATACCAATAGCTGCAAGAAGAAGGAACTTCAGAGTACAATCAACCGAGTAATAACAACATCGATCGGAGTCCCTTGGTACGTGAGTAACCAGCAAATAAGGAAGGAACTGAAAATAGAATCGATAGAAGATATCGTGAAGAAGCAAACGAAGAACCTGATAGAAAAAATGAGAGAACACCAGAACGACGAACTGAGGAAAATAAGAAATATCCGGATCAGAATGACTGACAAGAGAAAATACCTGGCACACTTGACAGACTCATGAAACCAACAAGGAGATGAAAACCAACACACAGTAGAAGAAAGTGGATAATCGAGACAAGAGGCGTAGGGAGTCAAAGTTCCGGTCCTCGTACGAAAAACCCATGATGACCAATGTGTGTTTATTTTAGAGAAGACCCATCTTAATTTCATACGAGTAATCACCTCCTGAATTTTCTCGCATGAATTTAGGAAAACCCTTTATATTGGTAGTGCGTTTTTCTGACTGCACCAGGATTTTATTGTTGACTATTATTTAATTTCATGAAATCCGTCGATTTTAGTTAGTTCTACCAATTGTGGAGATGAAAAGGCTAAAGATTATTTTTAAGTTTCTACGCGTATATTTTCCCGATTAATCTCAATGCACGATTCTTCTCAGTAAGTAATGGAATTTGAATATTGAATCAAATATCAGAATTGGACTAGTAGAGATCCAGTTTCCGAAGCACACCACCAGGTGGCACCACTCTACGAGTCCAATTCTGATATGTATTTTAGTTTGTTCCAAATTAGGGACATTATCCTCCTTTTTCATTGAATCAAATCTTCCGAAATTTTCACTCAGATAGTCAAGCCACTATTAAATCACCGAGCTCCTATGTCATCGATAGGGTAGCTAAGAAAAATAAGGCATATGATGAGAATGGGTTTATCGGACCCTGAAAAGTGTAGATTCTGTGGGGAGGAGGAAGAAACTCCTATTCAATTTGTCACGGAATGCCTTGCCATTGCAAGCCAAAGGAAATATTCCTTCAGGCAAGAGATTTGCAGGAGTGAGGAACTAGTTTCGTTAAATTCTTCCCAGATATTGGATTTCATTAAATCTCTAGAACTGGAAGGCGAACTGTTGAGTGCGCGGTGAGAAAATCTTTGATAGGGTGCACAAAAGACCTTCAGGTCGCAGTGAACTGTTACATCTCTCTAACTATAACTATATTCTTCGAAATTTTTGATGAGTAAAATAACGCGCGAGACAATAAAATCCACTTATTCCTGATGAAAATGATCTACTCTTCTCAAATATTTCAGTCAAATTCCAAAATTTCAATAAACAGAATGTTGAATCTGAGCTGGACAGATTTATCAATCAGTTTGAAAATAAATCGACTGACCTGTGGAAGTGAATCATAAGTTCCAAAAATCAATCGATTATCCATTTGTGGTTCGAAACTTATGATATATCGAAAACATTGTTAAATACCCTGTACCTCGGTTATGGGGTTGAGTGCACCTACCATTTGGGGTATACCAATCTTCAACCTCCAAGGAATGTATTCAAGGTGAGATTTGTAGAACAAAACATGCTGTGATCATTTATGAAATCAACACAAGAATGCTTCGAAACCACATGCGATTATGGCTGGCATTAAACGAATCAGAAATTTCTGTTATACATATCTTCGAGATGGCGGAGGGGATAAATTCAACCATAACACCATTGCATCTTCTCAAGAAAAGTTCCAGTAGAAAGTAGTAATAGATTTCGAGAACAGGTTGGAACAAGCCAATTATGCTGCATCTATTTTCTTCTAGCTTTTACAATTCTTGAGATCCCTCACTATACTCCATTAACTTTTGAAAAGTATTGCGGTTAGCCTTGGTTTAGGTTTATCAAGTTATTTCACTTAAAACTGACGCAGGTTGGCACTCCTGAAAATCAATCGACATTGCCAAGTCTACTTTCTATTTACTCTTTTTTAACTTTGTAAATGTAGTTAGTTCTTCTAAGGTTTAACTGTCACGCAGGTTTCGTAGAACTACTACATTCTCCTACTAGAGTATTTCAAGTTGTGCTAAAAGGTATTTGAATGTCTTCTGTACGTATTTCTTGAGAATTTTGAAAAGTAGGAAATTCCATAGGTTCGTCCGTTACGTTCGTTTTGCTGGGTTATTCGAGTACTTTTATTCTTTTTCCGAATGAACTATCACAAAGTAACGGACTATTCTGTCCATTATTTTTCAGTGAAATTTCAACACTCGATTATTGATTTCCGTAAAAGGAAATAGCATAACGGAATCTTCCTACCATGTTCATATACGTGAAATATTTTCAGTATTAAAAAAGGAAAAAGTTTCTTCAGCATTCGGCATTCGCCAGGTCTTTAAAATAATTATTGAATTCACATAATATTTTCTCAAATTCATTATTTTATCAAAGTAAATGAACATTTTGATAAATACGTAATTACTACGATTTTAATGCAGAAACGACAACGTTGCGGGCCTATCTGACAGAGGAATGACCATAACCTTTTCAATATATACGCGGTGAAATGTGTCAGAATTCCATGGCAAACCGCGATACTTTATAAAAGTGAATGGAGTATAGGCAACGAATTTTGCCCACAACTACAATTTCCAAAACGCAGCATGTTAGTATAACAAAGTAACAGAAAAATAGAGCGAAGGCGGGAAATATCCGATGCCAAAGCAAAATAATATACCCACACCATACCCCTGTTCCAAACCATACTTAAAAAATTTGAATTCTTGTAGCAATCTTGAGCTTGATCCGATCAGAAATAACAACGTTGTCTTTTCAAAATGGAAGGTTTCCAGTGTCATTCGTGACTCACTATGATCCTCGATGTGGAATAGACCGACCAATTGATGATTTTCGATTTCAGCGGATATCTGGATTTGCTAGAATTGAATAAAATCCTACGTCATATTGATTTATATACGCGCGTACTCCGATGGTTCCGAATCCCGGGAAAATTGTTGGTTTTCCCGTTGTGTTTTCCGATGAGGTTATTGACAATCGTCCAATGATAAGTGTCGCACAATTACCTGCTGATAATCATTAGCTAAATTACTACAATTTCTTAGATAAATTTCCCTGTACTTACTTGCCCTTCGAATTTTCCAATCGTAAGTGATTCATTGTCAATTCATTTAATTGATGTTGTCCATCTTTGTTTATACCTTTAGTTAAGGAACACCTGTATATGGGATGTTTCACCATAAATTGGACAAACATCTACAGAGTGAGTCTTTGACTTGTACATATATTTTAACTGTAGATTTTTCTCATCAAACGAACCACTTTGTTCCTTTATCATTATCAAAAATTCGGTTTTGCTTGAAAGATACAGGGTGTCGAAAATCCATGAAAACTCACTTTTCATGTTCATATCTTCAAAACCGTTATTTTTAGTAATTCAATTTTGGTTAATTGTTCTGTGTTCACTATATTCATGGTGCATATTCCACTACCAAAACTTATTCAACATTTCTCCTGGTATGACAGTTACAACGTACCCGATTCATAAATCCACGCAAAAATACCATAAGACAAACCACTTGCAAAAGGTAAACTGTTCATATTTTCGAAGGGATCACTCATTTCAGACAATAAAAGCATTCCTATGTATTTTCAATAAAACGCGTCGTTTTCGAGTTTTTCCTAATTGTATACCTACTATAAAATTTGAGAAAAAAATCATGAATTTCAAGAATAATCTGGATGCTTCCCTGGATTGAATATCATCGAATATTATTACATCTCTGGCTTCTAAACAAGTTAACGATGTTGTCAGAATTTTTATCAACTCTGTCGAGACTAAAATCACTTCGATGTAGAGAGATATGTAATAATAAAATCCCACAAATGTGGGACATGAAATTGAACACCAAGGATCATGAAATTATACATCAAATACGCACAGTTTCTATTAAAAATTTATTGTTAACGGTCCATATTGAAAATAAATGTCAATGAAATACAAAATTCAGATATATATTGTGGAAGGTTATCGGTCGAGTTTGTTCTAATATGAATAAATTTCTCTCTTATTGACCTCAGTTTTTTATTTTAAAAAATGTCGACGTTTCGCCCCTTCAGTGTGGGGCATCTTCAAGACAATGTAAACAGCAATTTTCAAATTTCATTCCCACAATGAGAAATGTCGATATTGTGGGATTTCTTTTTTTTATATTATTATTCTCATCGTTAACAGTTGTCAGAATTGTTAAAGATGAGAAACCTCTAATACAAAAAAACTACATACATATAATGAAAAATAATCATGCAGTTACGAAGTTAAGTAAATTCACTACCCCCAACAATAGAAATCTTGATATTTTGCTTTCAACTTTAGCCACAGCTAAGTTTTTCCCTTAAGGGGATCATTATACCTCACCTTCCCCTACTAGTTATCCTTGCGTACACTCGCAGTGAAATCAAACTTTATGAAAATATGTATAATTGGTTCTAAGAGAGAGTTTAACTACTACTAATGAACATATTTTCAGTTATTTTTCGAATATCGACAAATGAGCATTTTATTGATACATTAAATCTTTTTCTCCATTTCAGTATCGTAATGAGTTCATTACAGTACTAAAAACAGTGCTGTAATGAATTCATTACAGCATCGTTTTCAGTTACATTTTTCGTTTTGAGGTTGTCAGCAATGACTTCCGATCCTTTTAAATTTCAGCAGACTTCAATTTGCAAATGTCAATTTTCGTATTTAATAACATTCGCACCAACTGCCAAGATACAATATGAAAGTCACTAGGACCTATAATTTGAATTTTTCATTGAACTTCACAAAATTTGACTGAAATAGAGAAAATATCGTCTAATACTCGTTGCAGCATGCAATTCCAACGCTCCTTCGTCGCTCGTTTTCGAATTTCGCATTCGTATTGGAATAGGAGCCCATTCTGCAATCTGCAACTAGTTTTAGAATATACTATTACTGCCCGTATTATACAGTTAATACATGCGTATTACATGTGGCAAACAGGGAACTAGGAGTGAACACAACTATTTCCGACGTAACAAGAGACGCGTCTGCGTCTGTTTCTGTTTGGTTCATTTTATGAAGACGGTGCTCATGAGCAAATGTTCAACAAGTGTGTGTATGGACAGAATAAAAGTGATAGTTATGGAACCCAGAAAGATTGATAAATGAACATCGCCAGCTTCACCAGAAAACTTTCAAGTTGAAACTCATTTTGGGGCTAGTAGGTCCGATGAGATATTTATCAACTATTAGGTATGAATCCAAACATAGTGTTCCAAAATGGTGTTCAAATCTTGTTCCTTGCAGAGTCAACATCACTAAAACTATTGCAGTAAAACTCCAATTGGCATTTTCTAATCGTATTCTTCAAAGTTTTTGGATTCAAGTCCCCAATTAATTTCAACAGTAACGCCAATGTGCCATGTGAAATAATTGAATCACATCTTGGAGAAAATTTTGGATCGGACCCGAATCAACTTTGATGAATTTGATAATTCTCAAACACTGAAAAATTTCAAAATGTGCAGCAGAACTTTTAAAATCGGACAGATAATTCTGATAATTTGTATCGATGTTACTGATGAAAAACATCCTCTCGTTGGACTTATAGAACATATCTCAGTTAGTATGTGACGAAATTCGCATTTTCTACAGAGCTCTTCCACTGAAGAGTTTAATGGAAAAATGTTTGCGTTTCGTGTAGTAAAAACGAATGAATCAAGAAGAAGCTTCTTTAATAGATGACAACATGATTACATCTTTTCTTCATATTCGTCTAAATGATGAAATATTCATAAAACTTTTTCAATCCATATTTTTGATGTATTATTGGAAGTCTTCTAGAAATACCAAGATATTCCTCTCTCTTCTGATGAAAGTGTTAGTCGAAATAAGAAAAAATATTTTATCAGTTTCCTCTTCATAGGACATTTTTAGGTATTTTCATAAAAGTTTTCATGAGACTTTTTAAATAAATGAGATCTACAAAAAAACTATGAGTTTTAATGTTTTCTAATCCTAACAAATTTTACCTAACCTGCCAGAATAATGCAATAATTGGTATTAAAATTTAAATAGCAAGCTGCTTTAATAGTTACTCAAGCTGTTCACCAGTTATTTTACTAGTAATATGAAAATGCATGATATGATATATTGTTTATCCTGAATATCTAATAACTTCAATTTACTTCATCAGTTCAACAAATGGACTGTTGATATTGAAATAAAGAAAAACGAGGAATAATTGTTTTTAATATCAAATTGATATTTTAGGAATCCTGATGGAGCAATAAAAGTATTGCGAAAGCTTGGTTAGAAAAAAGAGTGGTTTTTTTCCTGAATCCTTGAGTCGTTATAAACCCTTAATTTCAATATTGTCTCATAGAAAAAAGAAATGGCGAAAATCCTGGAATTTTTAATTTTCGATTGCCGAATTGGATAGCAATTTTTCAACGTACTCGATTTTCCGTGAAAAAACTGTGTACGGGGAGAAAAAGATTCCATCAAAATTGTTTGAACCTTTCAAGGTTGAACTATCTTTCAATCTTAACACTGATGTGAAAACAGAATAAGTTCCTTCAAAATTTTCCGCTCGGTGTACTTAATGACTTTTATTCGAAAGACTGGTGGCCTTACGAAGGCCAATATTGGGCTAATAGGCTATCAGAATGAACCGGATATAAATATGAATTCAAAAACAGAAGAAGTTGTTTCAAAAAAATTTGGTAGGAATCGACCTCTCTCCACTTTCAGGCAGTAAGAATTGGATTTATTCTAATCATATTAATTTCCGACACCAGGTAACGCTAGCTAATTGAAAATGGAAAAAGTTCAATTCCCACCAATGCTTTATGAAAAAACTTTTTTTCATAAATTCACATTTCTTTCCGAATCATTCTGACAGCCAATTAGCAAAATTGTGGCCCACGTAAGGTCAACCGTTTCTTGAATAAAAATGATGTAATTACCCCAAGCGAATTCTTTGGCAGGCAACAAAAAAAACCAATGGATATTTTCTCATTTTGTTTTCACAACGAGTGCTCAAAAATTGAAATTTTGGGGAATTCTATGTGACTTTTTCATACTTTACTGACTGATAGAAGATGCTGTGCTAAACTCATCAGTCATGCAGTACAAATAAACAACAATAATTAATAATATATTAATCTGGGCACGGGAAAAGCGACTGCATATTTATATTCACGTTTCTGAAAATACGGAAATGATCGGTCGGATGAGTTGAGTTAAACGAATGTGCCTGGAGCACGTTTATCATTCGGAATATTTCCGATGATATTACGCCTTTCGAATATATTCGTGATTGAGACTCCATCTTACGAAAATTACAGAGGATTTCTTCTACTGTATCAACCTTGGCATCAATGCAGATTCTGTTTATCGACTTGACAACAGAAACAACGAATACCGGAACGTCCGGAACGGAGGAAAGCATAATAATAGTCTTCATCAGGTTCGTTATATGTATTTTAAGGTATTAAAGTATTCAAGCCTGAATTCAGAAACATGCGAGAAGAATTTGTATTGAAGAGAGCCAATTCAGATGTGCGTTCTCGACTACAATACATATGTTAATGTTCATCTCGTTTCGTCAGATTTTCCTATGAGCCCAACTTCATTGAATAATCCCACGCAATCATTATCGATTTTTATCAGGATCCATTTCATTTTGGAAATTGAAGATTACGTCACATTCAGAAAAAAACGGTTATAAAACTTTTATTTTTCGCCGTCCGGTATTTTAACTCGAAAGTCATTGAGTCGCCCAAACCGTAAGAATTCAAATTTAATTGGGCTATCTAGTCTAGGGCGCGGAAGATGATATCTGAAAAGTCGCACCAAGTGCCAAAGTTTCCCGACCTTTCTGGAAGAAGCAACAGGACTATAAAAATATGGAAGCCCGTTTATTGATTGATCACCAAGTCTGATATTCCAATTCTATTGTGAATAATAAGTGAGGGTAATATTGATTTTCATTCGGGTAAATAATATCCAATAATTGGAGTTAATTTTGAATGATCTCCTCTCCTCTATCTGGCAAGAAAAACAATGATGCTTGTTCATTTTCGAAATCATTTCGCGAATGCCTTGACGAGACTTCATCATTATGCTTCAATTCATTCAGATTGTATTGGAACTCTTCTTCTCTCACATTCTGAATGCCAAATTTCTTATGCTTTCCATCATTTTGATGATTTCGCAGAAGCATTTTTGAAATGCTCCATTGTGATAAAGTCCTCATATTTGTCCTGTATTTTGAGCAGAATTTTCTCAATGATTAGGTTGGACTTACTGATCATGAATCCATGGTCAAATTCAATAAATTCTGTCCGCTCTTCCATTCTTGAACACGGTAACTCTAATATTAGGGTAGGTTTGGATCCCGAAAGTCGAAGTTGAGTTAGCTTTTCTGGTAATTTCAAAACTACAGATTCGATCAAGATAAAGCTTTCTGATAAGCTGGCAGGATCACTTTTTCAATATGGATCGAATATCATGAGAATTATTATAAATAGGTAATAATTGTCGAGTACCTAATTGTCGAAGTCCATATGAAGTAAAAAAACAAAAAAAATCCATTCCTTCTAGTTTATTCTACGCCCTTTTCCCACGATTTCGTGATATTACTTGCATTATCGCATGTTTGGCAACTTTTCTTCGATTGCATTAATTGTCGAATACCCGTTACGAATTTTTCGCGAGGGAAAAAAACTTTATGGTCTGTGGTCAATCAACACAGTAATAAAAATAATTTTAATGAAAACTTGGGAATCAAACATGAAAATACTACTGCATCCAATGACAAAGAGATTGCTAATACATATATTCAATTGTTGATAATTTGTGTAATAGCATTAGCACACCAAAAATTGATTACAATGATAAAATTGAAATCCATAGTGCCTCAATCTTTCTCCTTCCTTTCACTCTTGAGGAACTACAAAAATTGGTCAAAAACTAAAGTTTGAAAAATCCAGTGGAGTTGACAATGTTCCTAGTTTCTAATTAGAATTGAGTTCAAATCATATACGTAAGCCTTTGGTACACTTGGTGAATTCCTCTTTTAAATAGGCGGTTTTTCCTAATACACTCAAAATCACTAAAATTATTCCGGTATATTAAAAAGACCGATTGCCTTGTCATTTTTTTTTCTAAAATTTTTGAATATGCCTTCATGGAAAGACTTTTACCTTTTTTGAATAAACATGACATATTGGTGAAAAATCAATTTGGTTTTAGACCTAAGCGATGCACCTCAGATGCAATATATGAATTTTTGAAAAGTGTGATGGATTATATAGAGTTGTGTTTTGGGGTAGTTCTCCTGGGAGCAATGACGTGTTAAATTGTTAAGGTCACAAACACATGCCACTTTTTGACTGATATACATTCAAAACTGATGAAGACTTTGCGGATGGATGAAAGTGATTTTGTGTGAAGACCTATTCCTCCAGAATTTCCGAATTCTTCAGTTAGTTTCGTACGAAATATTATTCCTTGTTTTCTGTTGAGTCTTCATTTAAATTCGTTACAGGATCCGGGCAAACTTTACCCACTACCAATCTACCGTCTGAAGCTTTTGCACTAATCTCCGAAAAAAAAATAACTTTGATGTATAATGCAGTATGGTGCATATTATTGAGATTTCTTGCAACAAAAATGAAGGAATATTCTGAGGATTACTGGGTTTGGAATCAACAGTGCTCCACCTAAGAGAACAACAAAAACCTTAACCATAAACATCTTTACCCCCGAACTGCAGTTGCACAATTGATATTTTATATGGCCATGACTGAAAATGTCGAAGCAAGTAAAACCATTGTACCTAATTAGGTTATCCAACTTGAGTCAAAACTGATTTCCGAACTTAAATATTACTCAATTTGCATGTTATAAATCATAAATATTATTTTGTTCATTTTTGCTCGAAGAAAATGCACCCTAAGAAAAACTCCGGTGGTGTAATGTCCATGATTTGAGGTGCCATCATTATTGGTAGGTTGGATAGGGGGTTTATATTTTTTTTGTGCTCAATGCTTCCATGACTTCAAACTGATTCAAATGAAGCTCCGATATACCTTTGGACATTGAGCACGAAGAAACCTGATGGCCTTGGCTTTGTTATTATTCTGCCCTCGACTTCCCAGTTCATTGAGGACACTCTGAATTCGTTCAAGTTTTATGTTTGGAGTACCTCGTAGCGCTGGATCATTTTCGCGAAAAAACATACACTTTTGGGCTTCTGTACTCCACGGTCGGAGATAATACCCGGAATAATAAACAGTCGCGCATTCTCCTGCAGCGTTCTACGTTAACAGGGGTAAACTGGGTCACAATGCAAATATTTGGAGAAGGATTATTTTTATTGGTTGTAAATTTTCTCCGGCATATGCGTATGGATATCATTCAGAATGGAGATTACATCTGATTAATTTGCAGATGTATGCTAAATCAAGAACTGCAGTTCATTACTTAACCTTGTTTTCAACGGCTATGTTATTCTAATAGGGTGAATAGTACACTGCGCAAAAAAATTAACGCACATTCTGAAAATCTCAATTTTAAAGAAAGTTAACTCTACATTGACTTTATAACTTAGTTTTTATGTTCTCTCGGGAAGATTTTGAACGAAACAACACGGAAAGAAATCTATCCTCAAATCAAGAATCCCAATATTCTTGAAATATTAGAGTTGTTTCAAGTATATATAGACTCAAAACAAGTAAAAAGGGGAATTTTGTATACTTGGAATGAATTTATTTTACTCAAAAAACATATACTTGATTGAAGAATGAAATTCTCCATCGGAGTAAATTATTTATTCAATCCAAACTATTCACTTTTATCAATTCGAGAGTACTTCTATATTTCAGGTAACTATATGATATCTTGACTTCGAAAATATAATATTCTCAGTTCGAGAATTGGAATATACTCATTCCATGTGTTATATTCAAGAAATTAGTTTTCTTGAAATAATAATTTCGATTGACATGAAATAATGAATTGACATAAAATTATGAATTGAATAATTAATTAATCAATCAATAATGATTCGAGAATATTTCGCCAAATGGAAAAGAATCGAAAATAAAATATTGCTAGGATAACGTTCAGATTTTAGATTATATGTATACGATAAGTTAGAAATCTGAAAAAAGTTACCATTGAGATAGATAGACTCTCCTTTCAAAATATATACATTGTATGGATTGAAATATGAAGTTGAAATTATAAAAAAATTGTGAAAATATAATTTGAAAGAAATTTTCAATAAGGTACTTTTCACAAATCGATTTATAATAAAATTATGTGATGAAACATTATAGAAAAAAAAATCACCAAATCTATTACACTCTGTAAAACATTTCTCTTAGTGTAATTCCATAATTTTGAAAGGGAAAGAAAGTTGTTGAAAAATTCATCGTATTTGTAAATTTAAGTGAAATGACATGCATTCACTCGATCCAAGTGTAATTTTCAGAATATTCTAAGATGCCAATTCTTCTTCCGGTAGTTAGGCAACATGCATGAATAAAAGGAACCGTGATCCGTTTGCGAGCAGTTTCATCGTAATCCAAGTATATAAATGTCTCCATCCACTAGATCCAAGTAAATTATTCGACAATATACGGTCTTTGGGTTAACAATGCTAAACCTCTTTACTTCTGTATTTATGCAAATAAAGTATTGGTATTGAATGTGGTGTCGAAATCGTTCGAGGATGTTACAACCCCAGAAAGGGTCTAGTATTAATAAGGGCACCCTTACTTGTTGATTTTGACTTCGATTTCATTATATAGGCATTAAACTTGAGACTGTGAATTATCTCAAAAACTATCAACTTTAGAAGAATATGTTTCAAGTGAAAAATGTTAGATATCACATCTTGTTTTCACCTTAACCTTTTCAAGGTTATTTCAGAGCTAACTTGATTCTTAATGATTTTTTATTGAAGAGAATGTATATCTAATTTTTCCATATTCTGCTACATATAAGTATGTAGTATGAAATATTTCGTTTTGAGTAAATTTTCATAAGGGTAAATATCAAAGTATCCTAAAAATGTTTCTTGAAAAATGTAAACAGAAATCATCAAATCTGGAACATTCAGAAATTCCAAAATTTCGAAAAAAAAAGTAGAACAATTCTATATAACTAAAAATTCAAGTGAAACTATATATTACCAATCTTGACAAAATTTTCATTCACTTGGTCCGAGTAAGATATTCAGCGATAAACTATAATACGCCAATTCTCCTTCCGGTAGTTAGGTTTTATCGTAATCCAAGTATATGAATTTCTCAATCCACTAGATCCAAGTAAATTATTCAACAATATACTAAAAAGCGCCCTCTATTCAGTGCGTAAAAGGGGATATCACTCTCGATCTTGAATCGACTTGTTCATATCGCGTCTTTCGTCCAAGTTCAGTGTGTTGAAGAAAGTTTAACCAATTTGTGAAGTGAAATGTGGAAAAATTATTGGGACAATAGGGATGCTCCGGCAGTGTTAGCAAGCTATTTCAAGGTAAGTTATGCTAGCTATGTATTGATTTAAATTTATATTAAGATTTAAAAAAAAAACTTAATTTCTACTTTTAATCTTATACGTTTTGAATCACCAAGCTCTTTTCTTTTTCGATAAATTTAATACTTGAAATACTCTAAGTGCGCATCTCTTACATTTCTAAGAACATTCATTTTCAAAAATCCTATTACATTGGGATTATCAATTTTTCAGAACAAGATATTTCCTTATAGCTCTTAAAAAATCTCAATGATCATGATCTCATACCTACCTTAGGAATGAAAACTGATTTCAAGGAGAATTAAAGAGATGAATTCTGAAGCAAGTGAAATATTTTTTATTTTTATGAAATTAATTCGCTTCTACTACTTCTGAAAATGATTTTTCGAATTACACAGTACTGTACGAGCATCGTTAAATAAAAAAAGAGCGATAATCAACCAGTTATACCATATTTTCTTATGTAACTCACGAATTTTGAATTATTAGATTGAAATGGTCTCGTACACTGTTGTACCTTTTTGGGGGGAATACCTCATCATATCACTCATTATAGAATGCGGATAATAATTCAGAGGATACAGAATTTATAAGCATTTTTCTTGCAGAGGTTTGGAGATATGGAAAATATTATCCAAGAGCAGAGGCAGAAAACAATACAATGGAAAGGAACGATGCCGCCCTAATTGTTGGTTTTGGGACAGTTTCTATATTAGAACCGAAAAGCGTTTTGATTATTGTTGAAAACCTCTACCATCAGTTCTCCTCTGCACGTAAGGCATTCAAAAATTATTTTCAAATTGTTTCACGTTTTGAATGTTAATTATCCCGTTCAGTGCCAGTACCCTTATGTGATTATACTGCGATGTGTACCTATATAATTTTTTTATTTGTGGTTCTTCTGATATTTCTTCTGTTGTTGATTGTATACCTATTTATATGTGATAATATTTTTAGGATTATGATTTTTCATATAGTTTTTATTTGTGGTATGTACTTATTTTTTCACATCAGTTATTATTGTGTGTTCATTTGTACCTAGTCCAGTTGATTATATGTTGAATTTAGCATTTTCTCTATTTGTTTTCAGTGATCACTTTTATACTTTTGTTTGTCTATAATTATTTCAGAAGTATAATAAATTTGTTTTCAATTCTTTAAGCCTCGTTTTATGACTATAATCCTCATCCTGAAATCACAGCAATGTTAAACGATTATCTTATTTCAAATAATTTCACTATTTGTCAAAACAAGCATGAAATAAATCTCATTATTCATCTTGAGAATATAATATACTGAAACTGAATATTCAGAATTCTCATTGGTTCAGAGTGAGAATATAAATGGTTTTGACCAAACAAGTATTTACTTCTTGTAAGTAGACCGAAAACTAAATCTGAAGTTAATATTTACTCAAAACCATTATTGAATGAAATTTGATTTGAAAATATGATATACTCAATTTAACAATTTTCTGATGTTGGATTGAGTGAAATTATTGAGTTCATTCAAGTATTTGGTATCTTTGCTTCGAACGAAGAAACTACTGAGATTAAGATGTACAATAATTCCATTTGAGATTATGTTTCCCTTAGACGAAATATTCCGAATACTCATTTCAAAATTCTCATTTTTCTCCCAAGGAATATATGAATATTCTTGAATCAATAATACGTGATTTATTAAATTCAAGTATATGATATACTTAGTCGAAAGAATTATTTTATTTGAATTCGGAGAATAAGGTATACTTGAATCGACTAAATCTAATTCTTGCTCATATATGAATCTATCATTTACTTCAATCAAATATTATCCACTTGTTACGAGAATAGATTTCTTTCCGTGAAGACACATTAAATGGAAGAAAAATTCAGGATTTCACCGATTCTTATGTGAAGGAAGAGAAATGAACAATTTTCAAAATACTGAAATGCTGATAAGTGATTTAATACTCGGTATTTCCACCCCTTGCGTTAATTACACCTCGGCAACGACGGTTCATACTCAAAATGAGCGATCTTGAAATGTTCTGATCTAATCCTTCCCAGTCATTAAGAGTAGCTGGATGATTTTCTGAACTTCTCAGCCTTCTATTGAGGTTGTCCCAAACCTGCTCAATCGGATTGAGATCTGGACTTCTTGCTGGCCATTCCATTCGAGAGACTTCAACCTCTTCAAGGTACTCCTGAACGATGCGCGCACGATGGGGTCTAGCATTATCGTCCATACAAATGAAATTTTCACCAATGTATGTGGCAAATGGAGCTACATGCTCTTCAAGAATGTTCCTAATATACTTATCAGCATTCATAGCTCCATTATCAACGACCACTAGGTCTGTGCGAGCAGTCAAATATATTCCACCCCATACCATAATCGATCCTCCCCCGAAACCAGTAGTATTCAGGAAATTGCACTGAGCATATCTTTCATGTGGACGTCTGTATACAAGGGAACGTCGATCACAATGGTAGAGGCAGAATCTAGACTCATCTGTGAAGAGAACTCTTTCCCAATCGGCCTCTTCCCAATGGATATGCTCTCTCGCAAAATCCAAACGCGCCCTTCGATGGGCTGGGGTAAGAGCTGGGCCTCTTGCCGCGACGAGAGGCCTCAAATCATATTCTCTGAGGCGATTTCTTATTGTCTGAGTGTTAATTTGCACCTCATGAGTTTGCTCAAGCTGATTTTGAAGGAGGCGAGCGGTTGAACACCGTTGTCTCAACGAAGAAACTCTCAAGTAACGTTCTTGAATGGCAGTTGTTACCCGTGGTCTACCCTGTCCTGGTCTTCCGACATTCATACCTGTCTCCCTGAATCGCTACAACATTCTGGACACACTTGTATGGGAAACTCCAAACCTTTCTACAATTCTTGTGTATGTCCACCCTTCTTCTCGCAAAACTACCGCTTGGGCACATTCCTCTTGGGTCAACTTGCGTGTTTCGCGTTGCATAGCGATCGAGTGTAGAAAATCAAACGAAAGAAAAACTATTGATCACTAGAATTGATCGAGAACAACTGATTTTAGAATGGATCCAATACATTCAAAATCTGATAATATTATCTTTTTTTATTCCTGCTGGAAGAAAACATCTGTATTGAAGAAAAACGTTGAAAGTGGATAACATATGCATGCATAATTCTGATAAAAATAAGTACCATTGAGAACACCTTCAGTTGTAGAATAAATTTGAGATTTTCATAATGTGCGTTAATTTTTTTGCGCAGTGTATTTACAAATGAATGCAAAAAATATAGAAATCTTAGGATTCAACCCAAATTATTGAAGGGTGGCGAAGAAAAGAAAAACAGCCTCTAAAAATGTATCATGTATCCCACACAATAATGGTTAAAGCTTCAACGTTTCGTATAGGGGGTATTTTAGTTTTTTACCGAAATGTTGGTTAAAAATATTTTGTGAAAGGATGAACAAACCGAAACTAATATAAGTGTACTCTACATAAAGGCTGTTCCCTTAAAATCGCAATAATTTTGTATTGAAAATCAGGTGCGGACTCGTTAAAAACTAATGTGTTTCTATTCTATGGTAGAAAATGATAAATTGATGTAAATAAATTCAGTTCTTTGACCACCATAATTTTATAAGTGGCATTTGATATACATGGCCACGTTTCGAAAATAATGTTAACATTGAAAAAATACATATCATAGGATGTGGGTTTTGCATTTGGTATTTTGGAGTGTTTGGAGTCTACCTATTTAATATTTTCAATAGGTACGTATTACAATATTTGATATGTGAAAAGTTTGAAATTGTTTGTTTTGTTACATTCATTAAATATTTGCATCAGTTCTCAATGAAAATGTCAATTTAATATCCTCCTTATGGGTAAATTCTAGTTCGGAAATTATTCCAGTCACTGCGTCCCTATTTTTTTGACTCAAAATAAGTGAGCATTAGCAAGAAATTAGAGTAGACTTAATCGGTTAAGAATGGATCAAGGTGTCCAGAAATTATTACCTCTTAAATTTTTCTCCACTATTCTATTCGTATACTCCATTCACTTTCATAAAGTATCCCGGTTGGCCATGGTTTAGGTTTAGCAAGTTCTTTTACTTAAAACGGACGCAGGTTGGCACTCGTGAAAGTGAAATAATTCTGAGCGACGATGCCCAGGGTACTTTCTATTTCTTTTTCAATTTTGTAAATGTCACACAGAATTCGAGGTACTACTACATTTTCATACTGGACTATTTCAAATTGTGCAAAAAGGTATTCAAATGTCTTCTGCAGGCTTATTTCTTGAGAATTTTGAAAAGTGGGGAATTCTATGGGTCCGTCTGTTCTGTCGGATTATTCGAGCATTTTTTTTTCGAATGAACAATCACAAAGTAACGGACTATTCTATCCATTATTTTTCAGTAAAATTTCAACACTCGATTCTTGATTTCCGCAAATGAAAATAACATAACTGAATCTTCCAACCATGTTTATATACGTGAAATATTTACAAAGAGAAAAGTTTCTTCAACATTCGCCAGGTCTTTGAAATTAATAAATTCACATAATCTTTTCTCATATTCATTATTTTCCCAAAGTAAATAAACATTCGATAAATACGTAATTACTACGACATATATGAAGAAAGGGCAACGTTGCGATTGTATCTGACAGTGAAATGACTACAACCTTACATTTTCAAAATATACGGGATACTTTTCAAACGTGAATGGAGTATACATAATTACCGAGGTCATAAGAGGTTCCCATTTCATCCGACTGCGCCAGATGTATGGTAATGTTTTTTTGTTTGGGTGTATGCATATATTTATGTCTATTTCTGTTTCATGCTTTACAGCCCGAGCGGCTAGATGAATTTCATCACATTAGATTCGTATGAATATCTGAGATTAGGTTCTACTTTTCATTTATCCCGAAAGGGGTCGCTCTATTTTCCATTGCCGCAACATCGCCACGACCGATCTACAATCTAGAGTGCCGTTTTGATCTACAATTTTTGTTCACGTTTTTTAGTTAGGAGTCCTTACACAGGGGTCTCTATGCATCTATAGTTCATCCAAGAATTATTGACATCTCGGGAGGCTTTGGAAAATCGAAATTAGGTTGGTATGGCTCATTCAGTGATATTTTGACTTGTAGAATTCAGGTTGGCGTTGGAAATAACACTGACTTTTTGTTCTGTGATCGAACAAATTTGGCAAATAATTGCGCAAGTGATAAATCTTTGGAATCGGGCTCTTGAAGAATGTACAGCTATAAATGGAATAGCATATATAAAAAGAAATAAGAGAAGATTAGTCGAAATATATGGGATGTTGCTGATATAAAATCTTTCATTATAAACATGATGAGGTCTGCCCAGATGAGGAATTAACAGTTGTGGTTGTTGAAACAATAGTAGGAATATCTACATTTCATATTTTACACTTTCATTGTTCACAAATATTGAAAGTTACATTACAATGTCATGACAAAATTCGTTATATATTAAATGAATCCATTCGTTGAGTTTTGTTTCTGTCGTGATATCTATCACAATTTTCCCAATCCATTCAGTTTGCAGGTAATCGTATGTGATAATTGGAAACATTTTCATGTTCAGATTGCCTTACTTTGAAAAATACCATTCAATTTTCAGGTTATTTCTATATTTTTTATTGCTATCATGAAAGCACAGGAAACTTTTAGTTACTTTTTTGTAACTAGAAATAAAGCTGCGACTGGATTTCCAAGGCTTGCTCTGATGTCAATAATTCTTGGATGAACTGTATGCATATGAATTGTCGAAGTGACATAAGCTATGGTTTTTTTTCTGAAGAAACTGGCTTCAGTGTGAAAATATTATTTATGTGATGCACTACAATATTATTGTATGTCTCCAAGGTTTAAAAAAAGAGTCTGGGACATTATATCTTTTTCTCCTATGGATATCTTAAAATATTCAATTTTCGTTCTGCGAAGTTTATTGATAATATGTTTAATTTGAGAAGGTGTTTGCACTGACGCACCAATAGTTGTCATTGAAATTATTATGATAGTGACCTTAGATAATCAATTCAGAACAAAATCGTCCTTGTCACGATACTGTTTGAAGTTATGGTTTCGGGGTTGTTCCTATCATCTAGTCGTAGCCTGTACCGTCTACGGAATCTAAACTCCAAAAACTTATGTGAATTAGTTTGTACTGATGCAGAAACTTGACAAAATGAAATTTTGAAACAATTGATCCAGAATTTATTTCGATCATTTCTCATTATCTGAATTTCCTATTTTTTCAAAAACCTTCAACTTAAAAGAAACACGTCCCATACTTAATCAAAGTAATTTTTTGTGAGTTATCTATAGGAGTACTACGCGATGTTTTTTCGCTATCTAGCTGATCAGTTAACGGTATATACCTGAATATAAATATTTCGTGAATGTATTGAAGGCGGGGACAAACTGATATCTACCTATTTTAATTTTAACAATATGTTTCGTACTTTCCATTTGTCCCCGTCTGCAATATTTATATTGGAGTTCATACTATTAACTGCTCAGAGGTATACCTACATTACAAAATAACATTGATAAGGTATAGGACATGTTTTTTTTTCAGTTTAATTATTTGCATCTCTTTTCCTTCAGTAACTTCTTTATTATGTATATGTATTTTTGTTTTCCTTAATTAAATAACCCAACGAAAAAATGTTGTATTAGCCCCGAAAGCAAAAACCAGAATATCTGAGCCGTGGTCTGCTCTTTTTGGAATTGTTTATGCATAATTTGATCTACTGAGTTGACGATAACTGCCAAATTTGAAAATACTTCGGGGACAGTTTTGGAATTATAGCTAAACAAACATTCTGCACAAATCCATGAATCACCTAGTGCCGTAGAAACGAAGAGGCTTGGGAGTTCGCTCATTGATAATTGTTGTTTTCTGGATTCCATCTATTCGTCATGATACTATGTACTAAAAGTGCTTGATTTTGGCTGTTCATAGTACTTCTAGGCTAAATAGGTGAAAATGTTGAAAGGAGTTTCAATTTGATAAGTGGTTTGTATAGACATTCATGGCGAGATAATCCGACGAAAAGGGCCATTTTAAACTCGATTAAACTTTTTTCACATATATCCTGGCCGTCATGTAAATATACGGATCGAAGGAGGAACAGTCAATGCAAAATAGCTTGGTATTCATATTTCCCATAATTTTCCCATTTCTTCAGGAAAATTGATCAAACTTTGACATTTCGCCAATAAAATCACCCGAGTTCTACGATGAGGATAACTACTTAAAGGGTAAATCTACTGGCCCATACTAGTATTCAATGATATTTCATTCAGGGAAGCATCCAGATTTTCTTGAAATTCATGAGGAATAACTCGAAAACGACGCGTTTTATTAAAAATACCTAGTAATACTTTAATTGTCTGAAATGATCGATCCTTTCGAAAATATGAAACGTTCATCTTCTTCAAGTGGTTTGTTTTATGGTATTTTTGCGTACATTTATGAGTCGTCTACGCTGTAAATTTCATACCAGGAGAAATATTGGATACGTTTTGATTGGAATAACGGTTCCGAAGATATGAACAGAAAAGTGTTAATTTCATGGATTTTTGACACACTGTATCTTTCAAACGAAACCGAATTTCGAAAAAATGAATAGAAGAAAAGTGTTTCGTTTGATGAGAGGAATCTACAGTTGAAATATAAGTACAAGTCAAAGACTCATCCCGTTTATATTTTCGACGAGCGCTGATTTCTTTTGCATTAACATAGGATAAAAAAACGATACCATTCGTATTTAAAATAAGAAAGTTCTTTTTTCCACCTTCATACAAGAGATAGAAAAATTTGAGTACGGCGTCGTATTGCAGATGAAAAAGTGCCCGTACCAAGTTTTTGCCGTTTTTAGATATTTTAGAAAATGAAGAAGTTATGGCACATTTTTGAAATCGCCAAAATATCAAAATTTCCCTATATCTTCAACACAAATGAAGACATCGTGAAACAGCTTCCAGTTGTGGAGTTTCCACGAAAATCGTGCCTAGGACCCCTTTCAACATTTTCACCTATCTAGCCTAGAATCAATGCCTAGTTCAATGGCAAACCCAAACACAAATCAAGAGGACAAGCCAAAACCTATTGTGAACGTGGGATCTGAAGAAGTAGCACCTATAGAAAGTAGCGAAATGGAATAAGCTCTGGAAAAACTCAAAAATAGTAAGGCGCCAGGAGAAGATCAAATTACGAGCGAGATGCTCAAGATCGGGGGAGACACACTCAAGAAAGCACTCTTAGTTTTTTGTTGAATAAATGTCTTGAGCAAGTTGGGATTCCAGACTTCCGGAATAACGCAGAAGTCATTCTTCTATTCAAAAAAGGAAACAATATGAACATCGAGAATTACAGGCCAATAACTAATTAGTCTATTATCCGTCTTCTATAAACTGCTATCGAAAATCATCAGAAAAGCTTACAGCACCATCGATCATATCCAAACAGTACGTACTCTGATAGAGAAAAGTACGAAGTGTAATGTCCCAATCCACATGGCATTTTCATAGACTACCAGAAGGCGTTCGACTCGATCGAAACCTGGGCAGTGGTAAGGGCGATGAACAGAGCCCGCGTAGATTACAGATAAACCAACTTACTCCGATACATCTACGAGAATAATACTTTACATGTGAAAATCAACGAAGATTGAACCACTGGAAAGATACCCTCAAGAAGAGCAGTGCCAATCGTCTTAGGGTTTGTCAAAGAGCAATTGAGAGAACAATGCTTGGGGTGAGCATAAGAGACAGGATTAGAAATGAAGAGATAAGAGAAGAACCAAAGCATGTGATGTTATCGAGCGTGTAGTTGGTTCAAAGTTGCGTTGGGCAGGACACGTTGCCAGGAACAACGATAAATGGACCAAAGCACTGTTACAATGGCGTCCAAGAATGTAGAAAAGAAGCGCCGGACGTCCGCAAGCGAGATGGAGAGAAGACATCCAACGAAATGCGGGAAAAAACTGGATTCAAACCGCCCAGCAAAGGTTGACATGCATATCTAGAGGCTAAAGAAGAAGAAGAGCCTAGAAGTACCAGAAATAGCCAAAATCAAGCAATTTGGGTCACCCTGTACAGTTACACTGGGACCAGCTTGAAACCTCGTAATTTTTTTTGGTGATAATTTCAAAGGTAGATCTAATGAAGTTCTTGATATTTTGTAATAATTGCAATTGGATTTAGGATGAATTAGTAGTATCTCCAAAGCAAATATGTTCCACATTCAGTTCCATTATCGCATTCCATTGGTTGAGATTCTTCTGGTCAAATTTGTCTGTATTATGTGCATCCACGCGAGTGAAACCATGAGTGCAGCGCAGCTAGTGTAGATTATATTTGCATACTGATTAACACAATGCACAATAATTCTGACATGAAAATTTTTGAACTACTTTTCTTATCTTTAATATAATATAATTATAACATTGCAGATAACAGTATTCGTGTCACTGCCTTTGAGGCCTATTATTTATTTGTGCTCATAGGAATGCGGTAGTTTGCTAATGCGTAATAGGTCCGGGGGAAAATTATTTAAAGCAATGTATTAGCTCTCGAATCTGAAAGTCCAATTATCGGTGCTATGATCAAAATTTTTGTAATCTGATGCAGAGTGCATTTTTTTTATGTAATACTATGCTTTTTTATGACAATCACATATCAACCAACGAAATATATAATGGCGGCTTCCAACGGCCGGGACATTTCCTGACCGTTAGAAGCCACCATTAGTTTAGTTGCAAAAAATTGTTCGTTTGACGTATGGTTTCAACATTCAAGTCTGAGGTAGCTCACCATTTCCAAAAAAAAGTGATCACAATATTACAAAAGAAGACCGTTTGATACATTATTTGAAAATGTTATAGAGCATTCATTTTCTTCGCAGGAGTTGTACTAAAATATATATAACAACTATACTGTCTTAAATTGACTGGTCTAGTCCGGAATGAAAAAATATTGCTCCAATCAATTGATCATGGGCACTTCACTCGATAAAAACAGACTAACCTCAAGGAAATACGCGCCAAAAAAAACAGTTGGTCAGAGACATCGGACGTACCTAGTCCCGAAAGTGTATACTGCACTACAAATGGAATGAAGAGAATTGAAAAGCCTCAAATTATTCAAAGAAAAAGAGCTGGCTTCTGGATTCAGATTCCGCACTAGTTGATGATTTAGGAATAATTGATGAAAAATAATATACTAGACTTATTAAGTGTAATCAAGAAAAGTTACATTTTTTACGATTAGTCAAGCGGTTTGTGACCGGACTTTACACATATACCTGTTTTTGATCTGTTTGAACCCGAATATAGACATTTCTGTCTACTCGGTTTCAACTTATTCTTGGGATCCTGTTGTGCCTGATTGTGTATAGTTATCTCAACGTCAAAGGAATGAATCTATTCTATTTTTATTTTTTCAAGAACTAACAGGCCGCGGTGAAGAAGGACTCTGTTTATACTTGTCTATTTGCAATATTTAGAGATTATTATATTAGGTTGTGCTGGAAGCCAATAAAGTTTATTATTATTATTGTTTCTTTCTCAGGAAATAGCCTCGCTAATTTTAGGGAAATAATAGGGAATAAAACGTTATTTCAAGAGCTACAATAATAATAATATATGTCCATCACCAAAAAAGTTCACAAATTCTTATTTTCATATCTCAAAAAAAAAACAAATTTGAGGAGTGTGATCGGGCCTAAATTAGGACAAACACTTCCCATATTCCAGCTTCGTTAGCTGGATGAGGTAGAGTGAGATAGATAGGTGATTGTTAAGCAAACGCCATAATTGACATCTTCCAGATTTTTGCAAGTTTTCCCAATGGTATTTTTCGCGAACGAACAAGCAGGCCCGCCGTAAGCTTATAGCAGGGGACTAAATCAAGCAACTGTGCTGGCCACTGCAGATCACCCCTCAAAGAAATGAGGCATGCGGGGAGTGCTATCGCCTGATTCAGCCCCTGCGATTTTTTTAAATTTTAAAATCGCATGTTTATCAAGATCGTCCCAGGACTCTGGCTTCTCTTGAAGAACAATATTCGTTTGGCTATCGTCAACATACCTAACAAAATGCTGGACAGAGTTGTCCAACATTTCTGAAGTCGATTAACGCAGTGTATTGACGATATATAGAACACCTTCTGCCAGCTATCATCTTCAGAACTGTCTAAACATGAAATTTTAATGTTGTCGTTGAAGATGAAAAATACTTAAATCAATATAAGCTTAAGTTTTCGTTTAATTGAATCTATGAATCCGCAAGCTACTCTGCCCCACACTGTACATACAGGGTGTGGCCGCATTAACAAAACCTGTTTCACAGATACCTACGTATTTTCAGGAATTTTCAAATCTGTAAAACGAAGCCGCATATTGAAAAGTGGTACAGAAAAATAGTGTTTCTTTTGATGAGTGGAATCCACAATTGAAAATGTACAAGTCAAAGACGTCATTGTATGTTATCAGAATTATCATTATTCAACATTTTACCACAATAACATCTGATTCGCTATCGATATTTGTTTTCAATACATAGCAGATACGAAGATCAACAGCAACGATGCACATCGAGTATGGATTGCCATCAAACTCTTATCTATCCAGGACAACTAATACTTTTGACATGTGTCTATCGTTTCTCGCACAAGGATCATTCGGCCGATTTGGGTTATTTGTTAGTTTGGTTTGGTGTGCTTTTAGTAATCGCCATGTTAGATATGGTTTCAATTCCGAAGGTGAACGAATTGGCTAATAATTGTATAGAACTGCGAATATATGGGTCAACTGAATTGTGTTAAGGTCTACTGTATAAAACATTTCTACAATACCATTTCCACTATTGAATACCCAAGCAGAACGCTGTTATGAATGAGACGATACGATATCTTCGTTACGAAACTTTTTCTTTATTTTAAAGATAATATTGTACAAGGAAATTTATCCGATCATTAAAAAACGGACCAATATCGACGTCAGGAGTGGAATATCGTGTGTTAATCATTTTGTCGCTTTTCCTCTGTTTCTGACTAGTACTCTTGATGGGTGTGGCTTTGTTGATGTGGTATTCACTGATTTCCAGAAGGCTTTCGAGAAGTTAATCATAGAATTGTTATCCATAAAATTAGATCAAATTAACAATATGGCTCTTCGGGTGGATGAATGAATTCCATTTATCTGATTCGGTTTAGAGTGAGCCATGAAAGGTGTCGTGCTGAAATGTTTAAATGAGGCATGGATTCAGCGAGACAGACAATGGACTACATTTTGAACGAATGCCCGATAAGATCCCTCCCTGGTGGTGACCATGAAGTTTTCTCCGCTTCCCCTGAGGCAGTGGACTGGATTGAAGGCCTAGATTTTCGCGTTCGAATTTTTTTTTTGTGGATTTGTATTGTAAAATTGGTTTATTCTCAACTTAGGTTGCTTTACCATAAACATCGTCAATATGTACATTATTTGAAAAATTTCGTTCTGAGGAATATATTTAGTAGACGGCAGAAATCCAACTTTGGGTCGCTGTTATTCTTTCTATTTATCTTCATTTCTATTGATGTTCTGGGACTTGTGATATTAATTTTGATTCGTTGCCCTTTATTATTTGTCAGATAATGTGGTTATTTGATGTTATGACCTTCTCATACTTATTTATTGTTTCGTTGAGATTTGCCCCTCATCAGAGATGTTCTCGCCTTAACGTAGTCTACAGCTCGCCCTCCAGTTCTAGCGTTCCAAAGAATACTGTTATGGTTTCAAGGAGGTAACTTCCTCACTTATACAATTTGCGTTGGCTAGCGAAAGTGAAGCATTCCGTTACCATGTATTCAGGATTTCCTCCTCATCCCCACAGAATCTCTAGTTGTTTTCTGCAAGACACATTCTTATTAGGTACTTCCTGAGGCGGCAGAGCTCTGTAAGGAATCCAATGAGGAGGTGTAGCATATTCTTGCTATGATCCACATACTTCTAGGATTGCATATCGCTGACAAACGAGCACTATGAACAATGACAGTCTCCTCTTTCCTGTTCATGTTGTTTATGTGCTTAAAGATTATGATGGCATCCATATTCATCCTAGGATAATAACTTCTGATGATTTATCGAACAAAATGTAGTGTGCATTCATCAGGGGATGTTCCACGAGTGCAAAAATTTCTGTTTGATACAGTCAACATCGTTCTTGGTCTTTGATGGGTATAGGAATACTTCTTCTAGTGGTCCCAATGTTATATAGCTTCAATAGTATTGTGAATAAAGAGAAGTCCCAAACAACTACTCACCAAACTATAACATATCACGGTATTTTTCGTTGATTAGTATTCTATAATATTCACTAAAACTAGTGAGAACACAGTAGATCGAATTTTCAAACGTTTCACAATATTCTATCGGTCATATGTTCATTCGAGCAATGATGTTCGAAATATTTCCCGCTATCAAGCACCAAAGTCCACAGAATTTTAAGGCACATAAAATGTGAAAAAGTTGTGAAGAAACGAAATTTATCATTGAATTAAACTGCTTTCGCCCTTTACTCACCACTCATTTCGTAAATTTTTTGCGCATCCTTATGGCACTCACCTAGAAAAAAAAAGAATCATTAGTACCACATTACGAGAACAATTAGAAGAATGCATTCAGATGCTTTAGTTCTGATCATTAGATCCTCCAACATCATACATTCTCTAATATACCACAAAAACGAATTCCATTCAAAATCGGTATTTCTTCGTCAATTTTTGAGTACACATCAAGACCACGGAATGAGGACATGATAGTTCAGTGAAAAAACAGCAATATTTTCTTTTATCCTTGGAAATATCCATTATGTCTATTTATACGCAAAGTTTCTAGAAAACAGTCAAAAAAGGAGGTTATTTAATCAGCAAAATCATTCACGTTTGCTGATTTGATCTATTGTCTGCAAAGCCTATCCGTCCTCTCCGCCCATCTGAAAGGGGAAGAAGGATAACTCTCTTCAGACTTTTGCAATAACCCAACCAGGAACAGAGGCTTGGAATTAATACCGAACGCAAGCGGAGAGAAGGCAGCATTTGTCATCAACATACCGGTCTTCTATGAAAATCAAAAGCACCTATATATTTTACATGTTTGAAATTCATGAAAAGCAAATACATAATTAAAATCGTTAAAGGTCTCAAGAATACCCATTAGTATAGATACGATGAAATTCTCATGACTGTCCTGAAATAATCGAAACATTTTGATTGCGAAGCCTACTACCGCATAATTACTGTTTTAGAGGCATCTCCACAAAAGGCCTTCGAATCGACATAGTTAAACTTCTGTATGAAAAAGGTGATGCAGAAAATCTAGACTAATTATCGGTCCATTAGTAACTTCGTTTTCGAAGATTTTTGAGAAGGTAAAGGGGTTTCCAGTAAGAGGTGTTATTTTGACATTCAAAGAAAAATGCCATTTTTTTAGATCAATGATCGTATGTCTATTTCATGATGAGGAGGAAAGTATGACTTCAATAACTGAAAATAATATCAGCCGAATGACCACCGGGACCATATCCTTTTTATGAAATTTTCCATAACCAAATCGCGAAGTGGCTGCCCTATGTACTGGATAGCCTCACGAATTTCATCTTTGAAGTCATGAATCGACGCTGGGCTCTTGGCGTAGATCTTCTCTTTCACATGACCCCAAAGGAGGATGCGGCAAGGTGTTAAATTACAAGATCTCGGTGGCAAATTGTTCTCTTCGAGAGATAACACGGAAACTTTTCCTGACAAATATCAATAGTTTCGTTGCTTGTGGCACGTAGCGCCCCCTTGTTGAAAATAAACGTTGTCCAGATCAATACCATCCAATTCCGACCATAAAAATCCTCAATTATCTCTTAATAGCGCAATGCATTCACTGTAACGGATGCTCCAGCCTCATTCTCGAAAAAATAAGGTCCAATGACCGCGCCGGACCCTGAACCGCACCAAAACAGTCCCTCGGCTTTTCAAAAATAAATCTTGGACTTTCCGAGCCCAAGTGCGATAATTTTGTTTGTTGACGAAGCCACCGAGGTGGAAATGGGCCTCATCACTCAAGAAGACAAGACGTTGTTGATGATCGGCCGGCTTGAGCTCTTGTGTTAACTGATCTTCATAAGCCTTAAGAGCCAAATCTTGCAAATACGGTGTAATGACGTTTGTGGAACGCTTAATTTCAAAGAAAGACGAGGAATTGACAAACCTGGGTTTTCGTTAACACTTTCGGCTACAGCCTACAGCAACAATGTTTTATGGGCTGTTCTTGAACGACGTCCACTGGTTTCATTCTTCACATCACTAACTTGTACCAACAGCTCAAATTTTTCCACATATTTCTGTATTGCGGTTCGACAAGGTGCTCCACGATGACCCAAAAATGTTCGAGTTTTATGAACCGTCTATGCCAAATTCTCACCATTTTTATAGTGAATTTTAATAATTTCAATGCGTTGTTTAAGCGTGTATCATTTCATTTGAAATGACAGCTTCAAAAGCGACATCTACCGAAATAACGTGCTATTCATTTTCAATTGATACCTATAAGCGATAAATGTCGCAGTACAGCTTGGCCTATAGTGTTCCTCAAATAATTTTGTATTATTCCTAATTTGCTGAAAGATCTTTCAGCTTCTACAGAGGTGACAGGAATTGTAGTAATGTGAATTGTGACAGTAGTATTGCTGTAAATACTTCTGATAGATTGCATTCCGTATTCCCTTATTATTTTCATAAACAGAATTCGTGAATTGTCCTTGCCTTATTCAATTCAGGTAGAAATAGGTGATAAATATGAATAGAAAAAGTTGGCCCCTATCATATTGCAATATTTACTTTGAAAGTGATCGCAGCTTTGAATGTTTTTTCGTCTACATCTAGTAGAAATGATGGTGAAAATTAAAAACTTTGTTGACTGCAGTCATACTCTCGAAACGTCCATTTGATTGTGAAATTATTGTATCGAGCACTTTATAGACAATATTTATTTTGAGAAATTCTTCCCTGCCTCGAAATCGGTGATCGGAAGCTAATTCTTCGAAATGTTTTTTAACTTTTTTGTCTCATTTTTTCGAAATGGTCTAGGTACATACAGGGTGATTCACGGTGGATGGCACATTAGACGTTTCTGGTGAACCAGAAATAGGATCACTTTGAAAATTTGCATCAGTGCATTCTCGGTCATTCTCTACCTAAATAAAATATTTTCGTCAATGCGGTATTCCCACTTCTATTAGAGAGTAGTAGCAACTACGCTTTTTCAAATGGAACACCTGGTATATTATATTATTTTTGGAATTTCCAACAACTTCTCGACAACTTTTCCCAACACTTCCCCATACCTATTTGTTGCCGTTTTAGAAATAGAGATTATTTTCCATTTTTTTCACCGAAAATCATCACCTCTAAAAATGCTGATAACTTCGGGTTGAGAGACACTATGGAATTGAACTTTGGTTTGGAATTAGGTGATATATGAATGCTTCCAACACATTAGCCTGATCTACGTTACTCACAATACAGGGTGGTAAAAAATACAGTCTTTTCGTTTGCTTGAAAAAGTGACTGAAAATTGTTTATTTCAAATGGAACGCCCTGCATATTATTAGAAATTCAGAAAGCTGATGAAATTTTCTTCCGTTCTATGTACATGCCTATACCTAACTAGTCAAGTTTCGGACTTATGAGCATTTATTTGTCAAAATGTCCCTTCCGAATGGTATTTCCATTCGGTATTTGGTAGGCAGGCCATGATTTCTATTTGATATGCAGTACCTTCTGACATTCTCCCAAAAATAAAGGCACCAAGAAACTCGAGAGTCAAACTATTTATATGAATTATTATTAAAAAGTAGAACAATAATGTCGAATATTTCAAAGTATGTTCGAATCGCTGGCCGTTCACTTCCAAGCACTTCAAAATGCCGGTGTTGACTGAATTCGTCGTTGCAGATCGTATTTCTTTGAAATTCAAATCTTCAAATGCTTGGGTAATCCTTTCCAACAATTCATTTCTCGAATGCACGGGTGTTCTGTAAACTTTTTCTTTCAACATTCCCCACAGATAATAAATCTAATGGACTAAGATCGGGTAATCTTGCTGGCCAATTCCACATTCCCAAGCGCCTTATCCACCGATCGTCAAAAAGTCTCTCCAGTTGATGATAATAGGTATACAAATTCATGAGCACTTCGTTCGAATAGTTTTATTCCATCGTTTCGAGGGGTTTTGCAACATCTGAAATGACGAAAATGTCGAAATGAAGTTTCTTGGTGCCTTTATTATTAGGAGAATGTCACAAGGTACTGTTAAATAGTAATCAAGGCCTGCCTACCAAATACCGAATGGGAATACCATTCTGAAGGGACATTTTGACAAATAAATGCTCATAAGTCCGAAATTTGACTAGTTAGGTTACATGGAATGTTAGCAAATTTCATCAGCTTTCTGAATTTCTAATAATATATAGGGCGTTCCATTTGAAATAAACAACTTTCAGTCACTTTTTCAAGCAAACGAAAAGACTGTATTCTTTACCACCCTGTATTGTAAGTACCGTAGATCAGGCTGATGTGTTGGAAGCATTCATGTATCATCACCTAACTTCAAACCAAATTTCAATGCCATAGTGTCTCTCAACCCGAAGTTTTCAGCATTTTTGTAGATCATGATTTTCGGTGAAAAAAAATGAAAATAATTTATATTTCGAAAACGGCAACAGATAGGTCTAGGGTGATGTTAGGAAAAGTTGTAGAGAAGTTGTTGGAGATTCCAAAAATAATATAATATACCAGGTGTTCCATTTGAAAAAACCAAGTTGCTACTACTTTCTAATGGAAGTGGCAACACCGCATCGACGAAAATATTTTAGTTGGGTAGAGAATGTCCGATAATGCACTCGTGCAAATTTTCAAACCGATCCGATATCTGGTTCACCAGAAATGTCTAATGTGCCATCCACCGTGAATCACCCTGTATACCATATGCTATGGCATTTTCTCTAGCCTTGCACTTGAAGGACTCGAAGTCACTCCTATTAATTTTTATCTTTGTAATCCGGTATTCGTATATTCTAGAGATCTGCATGCGTCGTCCAAATTGATATCGCATTTTTTTATTACTTTAGATGCATAATTGATATCATTAAGAATGCGGTGCATACAATCGCAGAGGAAAATAATTTCAAAATTCAACATTTCTTTTATAATTTCTGCTTGGCTTCGCTCATCTTTGCGAGAAATTTCCATAACTATTTCTGATAATGCACGAATGATATAAAAAAATGGAGTTTAATTGCTGAATTTGTGTTGCCCCTACTGGACCATCTATAAGTCGAATTTAGTTTTTTAGAGGAGTGTCCGATTCACCAGTGAAAATATTTTTCAACAACTGAATATAATAAAAACAATGTAATTCATATAATAGACCATAGAAAACAAATGATTGATTAGTAGGAGATAAACAATTAGACGTCTTAAAAAACCGTTTCCAGAGAGATATATAGATAGTTGAAGTGGATGGCTTTGTTTTTCCAAATGGGACATCCTATATTCAATAGTGTTTTTCAATTCTCTGATAGTTCCTGCATGCTTTCGTATACTTTTTACGTATTTTAATTCGACAGTTTTCGAAATATTGGCCATTTTGAAAAAAAAATAGTTCTAGAGGCTATGTTATCCAATTATATTTCATGAACCCTTGCACATTCCAATAACAGCTTTATATGGATTGAAAGACAAGACTTCACAGTATCCTAGCCAGCTATAATGAAGCATCTCCAGCATATGGAGTGTCCACAAAAAGACTATCAACATGACGAATTTCAAATAGATTTTTCTTCATTTTCTCAAATGCAATGCATATAATGATATAATCAAAAAATCATCTATATATCGCTGATTAAAATCAAATTTTGCAATTGACTCCCATCAAGCAAGTTGGACTTGAAGAAATATGGAAGTATTACTAGGTTATCATCCATTGTAATTAAATTAAATGAAAATATCGGGAATTTTGGATTCTCTTCATTTCAATTTGTTGCAAGTTAACAATTGAAATAAAGAGAATCCAAAATTCCCGATATTTTCATTTAATGAAATATGGAAGAATAGGTTGAAGCCTGGCAAAGGATAAATGATCGTTACTGGGAAATTTTGAAGGCCGGTGAAAGAGAAAAATATATGTCATTGACTTTACAATGCTGAAATAATTCGGAAGAAATTCGGCCATCAAAGCTCTAATAATGACCCAGTTTTCGCATAATGTGCACCGAATTGAGATTCAACAATCCATAGAACTGTCTCCCAATGATGATGAGAACAAACTTTCTCCCATTCGATACAAAATTATTCGCCTACTTCTTTTGTGCAAAGTTATAATTTTCCACCCAGTTACCATGGAAGTAAGGGAGGGCTAATGGCATCATCTATATGCGGATGGTGTCGAGTTGTTATAAATTACGACGTTCTAGTGCAATAATACCAAAGAATAAAGTCAATTTCACGAATGATCCATAACTTTTACTGTCTGATTGAAGCTAGAGGATTATATCCGGGAAAAGGCGTATGTATTTTGCATGGCCGACGAAAAGTCGAGTTATGTCTGAGTGGGATGAAAATGGATTGATAATTGCTGTTTGTTCTATGTAGGTTTGGGTGTTTGAAAAACCCATTATTTTAGGTCACTTTGTCTTTAAAGACTGCGGCTATCTTCTCTGCTGTATTTTATATGCATTCGATTCTACCTTCATAACAGCATTCTTATGATATTCATCATAGGCTGTAATGTCAGTGCTAGGAAAGCTCCATAGATTAAGCGAATGATGTGAAATATTTTCATCATTTAAAACTCCAAATATTTACCAATATAGAAAATCCATCGAAGTGGGAATTCGAAGTAAGTTGTAATGATTGTTGTTTTTGTTATTAGTTTCGAAGACGGAGACGGATCTGGTTCCCAAAACGTTAAATAAGAGAAGTTTAATTATTTATTTTGTATACTGATGACTTTTCAACCAACAAAACTTTCCGATCTTCCCCCCTCGCAAAAAGTTATCGCTGCCTATGAACCTCCAACCACCACTTCATTATAATAATGTTTATTTAGTTAGATTGGCTTTCATTTTGTTCGAAAATATTTTTTCACTTGTGATGTCGCCGAATTTCGATTCATGGCAGGTTTAATAAGAGAAATTCAAACCTCGGTTACGCCCGAATCCGCGGTTGACTGTCGATTTCCGTATTATAAACATTCAACCTCGGGTTCAACCCGGGATTGGCTCAACCGCTGAAGATAGCTCCGTTTGAGCTTTGAAACCGAGGATTGAAACGTTTGTCGTTTCTACACCATTTCCAAGTGTATTTCAGAAAGCGTCAATTGTATTTCAGAATAGTCAATTGAATTTCAGAAAGCGTCAATTGTATTTCAGATCAGTCAATTGTATTTCAGAAAACATCAAATGTATTTCAGATTGGTCAATTGAATTTCAGAAAGCATCAATTGTATTTCAGAAACCGTCATTTGTAATTCAGAAAGTAGGAATATCATTTCTCCACGACTGCATCGAATTTGACCAACGTATAGGTGATATCGAGACAATCCCCCAATGCTCCATGAATCATCCACGAACCCCAAAGTCTTCCAGAAAACAGTTGTGGCGAATATTTGAAAAATGCTCGAATAAGAGTTTTCAAGAACTACAGTTTCTTTTTTGTGCCAAATTAAACCGAATTTCCAAATATCACAGTCATCTCGCTTTCAGTCTCGGGACACGAATGGCCATTTCCCAAATACAATTGACGATTTCTGAAATTAAATTGACTGATCTGAATAACAAGTGATGTTTTCTCAAATGCAATTGATGATTTCTGAAATACAATTGACGCTTTCTGAAATACAATTGACTAATCTGAAATACATTTGATGTTTTCTGAAATGCAATTGACTAATCTGAAATACATTTGATGTTTTCTGAAATACAATTGACTAATCTGAAATACAAGTGATGTTTTCTGAACTATAATTGACGCCTTCTGAAATACACTTGGAAATGGTGTAGATGGCTGACAACTAACCTCACTTTACGTCTTTAAATAAAAACAAAACATTTCGTTTTGGCAAATTGATGTTGCTTGAATTGAAATGAATATATTACATTAATAGGATGCCTGATATTAATCAGTGCTTTGCAGGTTGGCTATGTATTAATAATTCATCTTTGGTGTTTGGAAAGATAAACCTAAATTGAAACTAAATTTTTTCGAGGGATAGAACTGCCAGGTTTCTGTGTGAATATTAAGTGACCAAATTTTGGTATATTAAAACCGTGTTGCTGGAGCACACTCACCATTCTAGGAGGATTTCTTGATTTTTATTACATAGTACACGTGCATATTTATTTTAATGGGTTGGGAAAAGGCTGAATGATTCAGATGTGAAAGGGTATACTTTTCTTCAAATTTCCAATATTATCTCAGAAATTTTGTAATTGTAGTTTTGAATATACTCTAAAGACATGATTGATGACACCGATCCCATCTTGCAGATCAATGAATGGTCAATTATTCAATGAAGCTCGTGTATGAACTATGAATTGAATTCAAAGACTCTCTGGCGTGTAGAAGAACATTCTCCATTCTTTCATTCAAGATTTGGCTATATTTGAAAACAACTATTATTTTTGTGGCTTGAGAAGTCCTGCATAATATTACTATAGAAATGAAGTGAACTGATCCTATTCATGACTCTGAACCTGAATAAAGAGGAAGATAATAAAGAAATAAATAAGATATTTCAATTTAATGTGTACCTACTTCATGTAATCAAACAAGATGAAGAATGATTTGTAATCGTGCTTATCCTAAATATAATTACATTCTTGTACGAATAAATGTTTATGCAATTTCATTGGATGTTTTGTATTGACCAAGCTTTTATTTGGTTACTTGGCATAAGAGTTTGAGATGAGACTTTCTAGATTATCAAAAAAGGGACTTAGATCATTCAATTCAAATGAGTTGACAGCGTATTCGCCAATAGCTTCGAGTTAAAAAAAATTAAAAAATTCCTAGGAAGTATGTCCTCATTTCATGAATTTCAGAATATTTTTATTAATTTGTTTTGATGTAGGAAATCAGATTCCTCTAAATTCTACGCCGTGATAGTAATAAAACACGAGAATATTCTCGAATTAGCTTCTTGATTTTTTATTAGACTACGATTTTTGAATTTATTCTTACATGGTATAAGGAAACGTGCCAAAATACTTCAAGAAATAAGATTCAGGTTAGCCATCCAATCCTCGTTTGTTTTTTTCGTCATAGAAGAGGTGAATCTCACATCAGACACCCAGTCTTTCTGGGTAGTGTCGGATTCTTACCGACTATAAACCTTACATCTTCTCAACTGTTTGTTCATACCAAGCATTATTTACTACGGTAGAGCGGTGTGGCTTTGCCAACGAAGGTGACTTTGCCAAACTATCTAATGTTTTATGTTTCATTTTATTTTGGTAAAGTCTGTAAATTCTCAACGACAGCACGAATCGGAACCTAATGCCGGCCACTCACGAGGCTACAGAGACGGGCGTTTTATGATGGTTTCTAACCAGAACGTTGGAAGCTTTTGTAAAGGCAAGCGACCAGAGCAGGTAGTAAAACGCTTGAAACGGTCGCTTCGTGAATGGCCTACATTAGAGACACTATATCCCCACATTGTTTCAACAGTCGCAGTCCTTTGGCTTGGATTGAAGGGTGTGCTATGCTGTGTTTTGTGAGCAGGTAAGTTTTAACGTCTTTATAAATGCGAAGGGTTGTGTAGAAAACATGAAAAATGGTACATCAAAATACATTTAGCAGCTTATTTCACACGTATTTAGAGTCGCGTAAAAAAACTGAGAGCATTTGGTTGGGCGGGTCTCGAAATTTCAGGAAATTATTCTATTGTTTGCAGATTTATGCAGACAAACCATCTACGTTGGGAAGAGGAAAATGGAAGCGATTTTTTGTAGGAGGATAAGATATTGAATGGAAGCAACAGTTCTGCGGTTTTGGAAAATGAATTATTATTATTATATATTGTTCATTTACAAAGATACTCATTTTATGTATTTTATGAAGAATAATAGATTTCATTTTCTTATAATTTGTTGTTTTATTCGCGACTAGTACCTAGCTAACTAACCTTCAAAAAAGTTAAAGAAAAACGCTCTCGTGGCAAAAATACCACCTGCACTTGATTAAATTGCCAACAAACGCATTTTGATGCAAGTGGCAAATTCGCACCGATGTGCGGGTGACTTTGCCAAATTTTTAAAATGGAAAAAAAATTGTTGCGCACTTTTTCTTCCGTTTCTAATAACAGCAATCGATAGCTAGATTGTTGAAATTAAACATAATTCAAACACAACTCATTTTACAAAAAAACGAAAAAGTTACATCAAGAATACTCTAAAAAGTGGTGCGAAGTCACACCGCTCTACGGTATTTATTTATAGTAGCAACGATGTGTGTTGGTCATATCCGTTATTTTTATACTGTATCTGGTAGTTCCTCAAGTCTGAGTTACACCTTTTCGAAGTATTAGGTAATTGAACTTCTTTTTATGATATTTTGTTACATTTAATAAATTCGTTGGTTCGAATGACATCACACAGATCACAGGATATACAGGTTCCATTTTTTCAAATGGCTGTATCTTTTAAATAGAGCCAAATTCGGAAAAATGGAAAATAAAAATTAAAAAATTTTTTTTGGACCTCAAGAATCTTCAGTTGAAATATATGTACAAGTCAAAGACTCACCCTGTTTATACAAACATCGTCGAAATTCTTGGCCCCCTAGGTTTCTCAAGAAATAAACAATCTTTGTTCTGGAAATGAGATTAATATTTTCCTATATTTCAACTGCAATGCATTCGATACAAATTCTTTGTTTGTTACTCTTTGACTTATGCAGGATGAGACAAAATAGTAAAAATGAGCAAAGATCTAAATTAATCGATTATTTATTTTTGATTAATTATAGTGCCGTACCAGATTGTTACAATGTAATTTTCTGTTTTTGTTTTTTATTTTATCTTGCCAAAGGCAGAAAACTTTGTACACCGTTATTTTATTTCATTGTTTTATGCGTCTTGATATTGTCGACGAACCTTAGTTTCAGATACGAATTTCAATATGACTTCTTGTTGTTATATGGTATAGTGTGTGTGAAATTTCAAGCTTGATTGTTCCAATTGCTCTTGTTTCTGAGCTTATGAGATTATATCCATGTAGATAATTTCTTATTTTCACGACTGCATATTTTGCTTCTCTAATTGAGGTATATAAGATTAACATCTTGTTTGATGACCTTGTTTTTGTCCCTTTTGTGTTTTTTCATGTTGTGATCCCCCTTTTTCATTTGGGGGTTTATTCAGAGTTGTAATTAGAGTTTTATCCTTACACGCCCTGATGAAGTTTATTCATAAAAATAAACGAAACGTTGGCTGATAATTAGTACCTAGTAATTTGTCCTTCCGAAAATCCCTACTGTTATTAAAGATTAAAGAACGCAATTACCTATCAGATATTAATTATAGTTATCACACAACTGAATTCGAATTCAATCGTCCGTATTACCACTTCTGCAGACTTTGCAGTGAAGAGGAAGAAACAGCCTCTCACATCATCTTTGAATGCGATGCCCTAGGAAAAAGGCGTCACAGAACCTTCGGAGAGACCAGTCCGGAAACGGGCATGAATCCGCAAAACCTTATTGTTTGTTATTGACCAAGTTGGTCGCAGTGTCATAGGGAGGCCAAGTGCTAACCCGGTCTCTTGTTCGTCAGCCAATCAATCAATTACCACCTCTTCTTTCAGTCAACTGCCCACTACGCCTCGGCATCCCACGAATCAAGTCATAAAAGAAAATTTTCGGCATTTCGTTCCATCCTTCCAGATGGGCTAATCTCAATTCCTGAAAAGTTGAAGGTGGGTTTTGGCGATTGGATATTGCGCTCCCTAAGTAATTCCATAGGTGCTCAATTGGATTCATCTCCGGTGAGTTTGCGGGCCAGTTCAGTCTCTGTAGATTGTTATCTTGAAGAGTATTTTGAGGGCAAGAATTTGGACGATATGTGTACTGTAACAGGATGATTTTTTTAAGTGTTTTATTAGACGTATTCGAGGAAGGAATTGCGATACAAATTCAAAATTTTGAATTCTTGTTTCAGAGTACATGAACTCGATTTGTGAAATATTTTCAAGCGGAATCTACTTCCGGTTCTACCGGAAACGAATGTAAACTTCGTTATTTCAAATGCAATACCCTGCATATTTATACATATTTGAGTTGATGTATGACATGCGCAACCACATCAAGCGATTGTTGAATTATAGCCTGATTCTCCAATGTTTTTATAGAAAGATTGTCACAAATTTGTAATCATATTTCCAAAATCTCTCATTGTAAGAAATTTTTTTTGCAACAGTTGAACAAAAGGAAGTTCGCTGATACTGCTTCTTCTTGTATAAATTATGAGGAAATATTATACAGAGTGTCTGAAACAAGGCTCCAAAGTGAGCCCCAACAAAACAATGAAAACTCTTTTTTTTCAAATGGTAACCATATAATTTTGTAATTCCGATCGATTGCTCTTCAAAAACTAGGTACAGTGTGCCAAACATTTTATGTCTTTATAATCAGTAGTTTTGCGGTTATCGAATAAAAATCTTATTTCACAGTCAAACTCAGTGGTATGCTCGTCTATTCCAAAGTAGGCTATGTTAGGAATTGTCATTCCTACTTATTCTTATTGATCAAGCACTATGCAAAACAAGCAATAATAAGGTACACCAGAATCTTATATCAAAAGTCTGTTCTTTTTCTGCGGGGAATGTGACAAATAAACAAAGCAGATAATGAATGATCACTAAATAAGTTTAAAACTGAAATATTCTCACCATTGACATAGCCTACTAGAAAATTATCTAAATAAACCTGATGATTAGACAAAAAAACCTGGCTTTCGTAGTGAAATTCGAATTTTATTCAATAACGGCAGAACTGCTGATTTTAAAGACATGAAATGTTTGGAATACTTTAGCTAGTTTTTGACGATCAATCGATCGGAATTACAAAATTATGTGGTTTCAATTTGAAAAAAAAAATGATATTTCATCGTTTTGTTGAGGCCCACTTTGAAGCCCTGTTTCAGTCACCCTGTATAGTATTTCCTCATAATTTATACAAGAACCAGTATCAACGTACTTTTTTTTGTTCCACTGTTGCAAAAAAAAATTCTCACAATGAAAGATTTTGGAGATATAAACACTAATTTGTGACAATCTTTCTGTCTGTCAAAAAATTTGGGAATCAGGCTATAACTCAACCAAGTTCATATTCGTTTCTGGTAGAATAGGTAGTGGATTCCGATTGAAAATATTTCACAAATTGAGTTTATTTACTCTAAAACAAAAATACAGAATTTTGAATTTGTCTCGCAATTCCATCCTCGAATACGTCTGATGAAACATTAAAAAAAATAAAAACCGTTTCTCTGCATGATCATCACAATATCGTTTATAGATGGGTAATTCTCATCGAATTCCAAAATTTAAGTCCACCGCTATTGATACAGATACCCATGTGATTATTATCGATGTTAGGTTTTTATTTTGACGCTAGGTACTTTTTCTTCCATCACCCCGAAAAACGAGATATCATTAAATGCAATTAAAAAGTTATTACAAATTTTATATCATAAAAATCATTCCCTCACGTTGTCCCACTATCCCAGTTTCCTGCTGAAACTCAATATTTTCATCCTATTCAGTAATTTTTTGTGAATTAAATTTTAGTCAAATATTGTAATGGTAATTTTCATTATATTTAAACAACAATTCAAGCCACGACATATACTTATTGAATAACTATGGGATTTCAATGTATGTCCATTTGAATAAAATCATTCCCTCACCTTGTTACAAATATTCGATCTATGGTCATATTGAGCGAATTCTATGAAAGTAGCTTGAGTTTTTTCTAGCCAGTCAATGCGCGAATTATGTTACTATGGTGATTCTGATTAAACTTCAACTCGGTTTCGTGCAATAGTGTATTCAGTTACAATTATTACTATATTACTTTTCCTCACATCATTCCCCCATTAGTCATTATCAAAAAATGAGGTGAGTATGAGTAAAAGATACATTATATTTGGATGAGTTTTGGGGGGTAGTGTTCATAGTTCAAAATGTTTTCATAAGGTCAGGGCTATGTATCTATCTTATCTTAGTTTTCGTGTTATTTCGTCATTCCCTCACCGTCATTCCCTCATTTCAAACTGAAGTGAGAAGAAGTGAAATCTACTCCTGATAATTTAAATGACTTAAATCTGGGGACCACTATATGAGTGAAATCTAGTATCATATGTATTACAAAACTGCCACAAAAAAAATTCAAATTTATTGAAAAATTTTTTGAGAATTCATTCCTGAATAATTTCGGAATTTCATGAGAATTACCCAGTATACATATGACAATATCACTATGCAGAGATAAATGTAGATTTCATTTTTTTAGATGAAACCCGTGCGTCGGAATTAGATTAAATTTGCTCATAATTGAATGAATTATTTATTATTGAAAATTCACCACCCTGTATCTCGAAAGATAAGACGTTTACTTATGTTCATTTGAAGTTTTTTTTAAATGAGCCCAAAAATCACCTCCATGAATATTGACATTCAATTAGGAAACACCCTCTGTATAATGAAACATGTTCATTCTGTAAATCACGGAAAATAACCATTGTTTGAGTGTAAAATTTCGCAATTATATACGTTTGAACAAAATATTTTTTTTCATAGGAATAGCGACGCGAGAAGTCTCATCTGACCGATAATAATGAAGATGACCAAATGTTATGAAACCATCCAAGATTCTTGAAGCCAAATTTGAGCGCTATGTGATAATTATTCGCCCCATAATGTCATGAATCCTAACGAAAGGCAAAAATTCATGAATATTTTCTACATTATGGCGATTTTCACACTGCATTCCATATTTTCTTTCGGACCACTTCGTACCGGACACTGTAGTTAACAGGATATTCAAAGATATGGAACTTTCGTCAAGATTTCAGCTTTTTCAAAGTAAACGGACTTAATCTTGTAATTAATTTTCGCAGCTTCACTTTGAGTATATAAATTATACGCTCAGCCAAACATTTTCTGCGCTGGAATAATGACAACGGGTTTTTCTCAAAAGGATGAATCCGAGTGAAAAAGTCAATCGGTGTTTACTCGTGATCCGTTCAAGAAGGATAGAACACTTCTCCATGTAAACGAATGGGTACTAAGTGGTCACATTGTGAATTATGGCAAAAAGATTTCATTCAAGGTAACCAATCTTGCGGAACCCTCTTCTTGAGCCTCGATTAACGAGAGTCTGTATTTTTCGAATTCTGAGCCGGAAATGGTCCGACCGACTAGGTTCTACTCACTGATCACGAATCCGCGGTCAAATTCAATTCTGTGCGTTCATAAACACAATAATTTTGAAAAAACCTAATGAATGGAAATGTTCAGGGTTGATTCGGATATCGAATGCCTTGGTTAAAATGGAAAACATTTGACGAGTGATTCCGTGAATATGGCCCTATAGCCGTTCAAGCTACATGCGAAATTTCGTCCAGATCCCGTCATCAGAACTATGTACAGGAGAAGTCTTTGATTATTGATCTATGACCTTACCCACACAATTGTGTTTTTAATTTTTACAAGAATTTTGGAACTGAAACTGAACGAATGTATTTAGAGACCATAATTATTATGGATCGTAACTACCTAAAGGGTGTTTCGATGAGAGCGCAGTGTTCAATAAAACATGGTTTTCTGAGGCGAAGTATTGAGATATTTTTTGATTTCGAAAATATTCATTCTGGAATTATGTATGGAACAAAATATATTGTGATTGTGAATGGCTAGCATATTATGCGTACCCTTTTGACGAAATTTTCGATTAAGTTATTGAATGCATTTGGTGGTGGTATGTCATTAATACAGCGTCCAATTTCGGCAATCAATGCTTAAATGGTTGAAGGCTAACTGGCATAAACCTGTGACTTCATATCCAAATCGGAAAATGACAAGACCAGGAGAAAACTCGTGCAAGATCGTCAATGTTTCACGGGCGGTATGACATGTGGCACCGTCCTACTGAAACCACATGTCGTCAAGATCAAGAGCTTCAGAATGAGACACAAGATCTACTTTACGAAAAGTAACATCTGAGTTCTTTCATCATTTATATTATTCCGATACTATTTTTCATAGAGAAAAATTCCAAAAAATAATCCTTCATTATGATATAGTGAACCATGCACAGACTCGTTTCAATAAAAAAAAACAACGGTTTCCATAAAAAAAAGTTCTCCATTTCCAGAACAATGGAATGATTAGGCAAGTTTGTGGGAGCATATCATGCCCCCGCTTCAGCAGGGTCCTGCTCATGCGATCTTTTTCATCACAATTCTTTTTCTGTGGAAATTTTCTGTGAAGCATTCTCTTTTTTAGCGAATTCTTAGAAATAAATGATTTCATATTTTTGAAACAATACTATTAGTCAAATGTGTTTATGCTGCAAGGATGGATTTATTAACGGCCGTATATCAGTCACCTTGCGGCACATTCGCAAATATTTATGTAATTCGCGAAAACTATTTGACAACTTCAAGGAACTCGAGTTGAAACGCGGCATGGGATTTTTGGAAAGTCACTTATACACGACGGCTTACTAGAACTAGACATTGAACTTGATATCTATTGGATCTTAACCAATTTTTGTTGTTCATTTTTTTAATTTGCGGCTGGAACAGAACCTGGTATTCTCGAATTCTGACGCCCCAGATCCTTTTGTTTTTCACTTGTATTAGTAGTATTATAATTTAAGGAATGATGATTTGTTGTACAGGGTGGGCAAAACTGGTGCTACATGAACTAAAACTTTTTAACCCGAGGAGATAGAGAAAAATGAATGGCACTTTATAGTCCTCTTTCTTCGAGAAACTGTTAATGCCATCAACTGCATTCCTCTATCTTCTTTCGTTTCCGAGTTATAGGCCGAAATTGCAATTTGGGCAATTTTAACTTTGGTCATTATCTTCGTTTCTGTTTATGCTAGGATGTTGAAATAAAAACATTATACAGGCACTTTTCTGATAGCAATCCAGTGGCGTACTCTGATTTTTTACAAGAGGTTTATTTGCTGAGTTATAACAAAAAGTTTTAGTTCATGTAGCACCAATTTTGCCCACCCTGTACGTAAATCGTTGTGATTTGGACAATAAATGTATTATTATTATTATAATAGGGCTCCAATGACAATTTTGAATTTTGAAATCGACAGGTGCGAGGATTTTCCTCAATAATACTCCGTACAAGAATTATTGACGTGTTACGTTACTTTTTTGGCACGCTGTATAAATGAATAACAGTTCGAGGTAAGTTTAACATCCAGTTTGTGTGCTCTCTGATTATCAATACATAGTATAAAACAAAGTCGCTATCGATGTTTGTCCCTATGTATGCTAAAATCTTCAAAACTACGCAACGGATTTTGAAACGCTTTTTTTCAATAGATAGAGTGATTCAAGAGGAAAGTTTATATGTATGATACTCGCATAATATTGTAGAGAAACACTGATGAATTTACAGGTTTCTAATGTGATTTCAATAAACACATTTTTTCGCGCTTACATTGCAAATGCTGACTGAACCCCACGAGATAAATCAAAATAATGTACTCGTTATTGTATACATAAAAAAGGTCAACAAAAAAATCCGCGATGGTGTATGTCTATTTCTCTAGGATAACCCACAATAACCATTTTTAATCCTTCTTATTTTACGGGACAAAATGACTTATTTAGGAAGTTATTTTGAGCAATGCAGCATTAATCCTTATATCCAATTAAGTTTGACCTTAAATACATTGTCCCTTTACAGCAAGTAATTTAAATGAATATTTTCGAAGATATTACAGATTCAAAATTCAGGGACGTAGCGGTGCGACATCTTTTGCAGTGGCCACTAGTAAATCGCAGGGTCAAACTTTCAACGTTGCGGGCTTAGATTTGAGCGTTGAGTGTTTTTCTCATGGTCAATCACATAACACATGGGCTGAAAAGTCTCGGGCCTAATAAAGAAAACACGTTTTTTTTTGTTCAAAATTAGCTTTATTCATCAACGTAATCTCCATCAAGAGCAACGCAATCATTCCAGCGCCGCTCTAACATTTCAATACCACTTTTGTAGCACGATTCATCTTTTGCCTCAAAATAGGCCTCAGTTTCAGTGATAACCTCTTCGTTCGTGCGAAATTTCTTTGAACAGCCAGTCGTCGCTGGGAGCCAAATCTGGCGAATACGGTGGATGTAGGAGCAATTCGAAGTTCAATTCATGTAGTTTTGCCATTGTTTTGATTGACTCGTGACACGGTGCGTTGTCTTGATGAAGCAAAATTTTTTCATTGCCATATGCGGTCGTTTCTTTGCAATTTCGGACTTCAAACGCTCCGATAACGCTATTATTTACTGTTGATGGTATTTTCTTTCTCAAGATCGTCGATGAATATTACACAACGCACATCCCAAAATACCGAGGCCATATAACCTTTCCAGCCGATTGTTGTGCTTTCGGGCGCTTTGGACGAGGTTCACCAGTTGCTGTCCACTCTGATGACGATCGTTCTGATTCCGAAGGGAAGTGACCACGTATGAAGTTACAAACTAATCCAATAACTACTATTTTAACTGCACTGGGTGGATGAAATGTAACGCAAATCACAGAAATCAAATACAAATTTTCAAAGCATTAATGAAATACACATTCACAATACGAGGAGAAAGTCTTGTTTATTCTCATCAAAGAGTCGAACCAACATAGGACTAAATAATCTGTTCAACCATCGAGTGATTCAATAGTTCAATTTTCCAGATCATATCCACCCTATATTAGGAAATGTGAAGAATACGTCATGAATATGCATTAAAAAAAAGGAATTGCATTTTCACAATTGTCACCACTCACCAACTAGATAGTACACATACAGAGGTGAGTTGAGCTCTGATTTGAGATATTCAGAAATTGCAATATATACTGGGTGTCCCGGAAAACGTGGGAAATCTCTCGGATTCAGATAAAAAATAAAAAAATAAGATGACAAGTTTCCATAATTTCTTTTCCTAGCGGCCCTCCTTACGGAGATACGACCTCCTGAATGACGTCACTGGAAATCCATTTTACTGGAATAAATCTCAAACTACTTAATATAAAAAAAATTGATATAATGAACAGTAATAAGGACCTCTTAAAATACTGCCCTTAAATTCAAATTAGCTCTTTTAGTTTACCAGGGGCGTACTAGGTTGTACATTTCAATGCTTACATTTTCAACACCCTGTATGATAAGGAGGAGGAAAAAATAAATTTGGATAGCTTGGAGATTAAGCTAAAAAAAGGTACTCATGTTTATAGTCGATAAAATGAACCGTTTTCGAAAAACAAAATTACAAAGATTCTTAACCTCGTTCTCAACTATGCAGTTTTGGCACAGAAAGATACGGTAAAAAAAAATATTTTTCAGAAATTTACTCTTATGAAGTTTTTAATAGATTATTCAAAACTAGCGTATTTATATTCAATCGTTGCAAGCAGAACATTTCTAAAAAATAATTTTTGTTAACGTGCCTTTCTATGCCAAAACTGCATGGTTAAGGATCTTTGTAATTTTGTTTTTCGAAAACGGTTCATTTTATCGACAATAAACAGGAGTACCCTTTTTTCAACCTCATGTTCAAGCTATCCAAATTTGTTTTTTTTTTCTACTCCTTATCATACAGGGTGTTGAAAATGTAAGCATTAAAATGTACAACCTTGTCCACCCCTGGTAAACTAAAAGAGCTAATTTGAATTTAAGGGCAGTATTTTAAGAGGTATCCTTACTACTGTTCATTATATCAATTTTTTTTTAATTAAATTAAATAGTATTGAATAGATTTTCAGTGACGTCATTCAGGAGGCCGTATCTCCGTAGGGAGGGCCGCTCGCTAGGAATAAAAAAATATGGAAACTTGTTATCTTTTTTTTTTATGTTTTATCAGAATACGACAGATTTCCCACATTTTCCGGGACACCCTGTATATATTGCATATTACTATTTTGTCGAGAGGTGCTCGATAAGGTTAATTAGGCAAATTTTTGTGATTTTCTGGGGGAGTTTGTTATGCACTCTCTATAAGGGGTGAAGGATATTTAATTTTTCTTAATGATCCGTAATTTTTGTGGTAGAAATAAATAGACCCATTGCTTCCGAGGATGATATCGTCATTTTTGGGTTTTTTATCCAACATTTTATTGAAGCGATGAAATGGTTAGACTCGGTGAAATAGAATTTTCATTTTTGTGAGGTTGATCACGAACATTTGAAGGGTTCTCAAATACATTTTCTCTGAGCTCTATCATCTTTTGATATTCGAATAAGGTGTGTTCTGGTCGGTCTTTATAACTGTATCCTTAAGTCAACTCAGACCCAACTGCAAATGGTGATCGATCAAGACATTTCGATTAGGAGTCGAATCAAGCCAAAATCAACTTTCCCTTCATTAAGAGAACCCTCGTTATGAGAACCTTCGCAAACAGCTTCAGAATTGGCTGAAATACTGCTGCAATCTGAATTATAGTCTTCAATTCGAAGCTAATGTTCGAAAATATAATTTCTTGCTATTTTCTCATGGCATTATACCTTTTTCACATTCAGTTCAACCTTTACTTTGAAAAGGTTTGTGAAAATAGAGACATTCATATAAGATGAAATAACATTAAAGTTTAATGGAGTAGTTGCCCCTTCCTTCTGACGTCAATTGACAACTTTCTTTTCATGTTATCACTGATAAGTTTTCAAATGCGATAATTTTAATTGATATCGTACAAATAAACAGCTGATTTAAAATTTCATTCGATTAACGTTCAATGCAGATTCGAAGTGGGAATAATAATTCTTATATCGAATCACGACTGTGGAACGTGTCTATTATAACGACCACTCATTCTATAATGCAAACATTTATGCTACAAAAATACCCACTTTCTCTATGCTAGTAGAAACTCATGTGGGGGACAGAGGTGTAATCAAAAATCGACCTGTCTGAGTGTTTTCACAAATTCTGATTCGTTGTTGAGTTATTGGGGATGGACACTTTTAAATGACACACCCAGTATACAAGATCCCCTGACTGCAGTGCAATAAATCATACATCGAGCAAATGAGCAGATGTCTAAAGAAAAAATTGGATAAACACAAAAGATCCGTCGTTGAACCTATAACTTGCCTCAACAATGCCCTAGCTGAACACTGTAAAATCGAGTTCGATTTCGCCTCTATTATAGGTCGACAACCATATACATGATGGTGCAAATGAAAGGAATAAATTCGTTATTTCGTAAACCGGCGACTTGAAGGAAAAATCCTGAAACCCGTCGATTTTTATTTCAAAACCGGCTATTCGTAAGGATGCCTTTTTATTTTTGACGTCATCTATGTGAGCGTGATGACGTCATCGCTAAAATTTTTAAATGCAAATGTGGGTGTTTAGAAAGGTTTGAAAGGTGTTTTAGATACATATTCAGTCATATCGATAATTTACAGTAATTGATTTTTGTATTCGTTTAAAAAATTAATAAAATTTTATTATTACAATGAATATTTAATATGTATTACTCATTAAATATAACGAAACCTAAATTAAGTGCTTAAATTGTTTACTTTCAGCTAAAATACAATGACGGCCTTTAGAAAATTCACTTTTGTGTGTCAATAAATAAATACATCATACCAATACTTAATAAATTTTATTAAGAAACCTGTTGAAATTTCATCAATAATATTTGTGACAATAATGCTGTCATATTGGTATGGCTGATTAGTTATTCGAAAGACCTTTCAAATGATGTATCACAACACCCACATTTCCCTTTAAAAATTTTAGCGATGACGTCATCACGCTCATATAGATGGTGTCAAAAATAACAAGCCTAGTTCTCAAAAAACATTTTTGACGATAAGCTTTTATAACAACATTCAGCCGCCATTTTGAAGCCGCCATCTTGAATTCCTCGATTTTGAAGATTCGTAATTTCCGACCCAGAAAACCCCCATATACCAATTTTGAATAGAATATGATCATAATTACAAAACTAGTCCACCATATTGTAGTCGCCATCTTGAATTTCCCAGTTTTGACAAGAGTATCATCATTCTCGAACCCAAATACCCCCAGATACTAATTTCGAATGGAATCGGATCATAATTACAAAACTTATCCGCCATTTTGGAGCCGCCATTTTGTTTGTTTCTATGAAAAATATTTCATGATGCATTGTCACCAGGATTAAGTACACCTGCAAAATTTCAAATCAATCGGACGATTAGAAGTGTGTCATATTCAACTTGCAAGATTTGATTACAGACACACAGACAGACAGACGGACACCGGGACAGGTGAAACTAAATAAAAGCTTATAAAAAGATATCCTTTCGAGTAGCCCGTTTCAAAATAAAAATCGACGTGTTTCAGGATTTTTCCTTAAATTCACCGGTTTACAAAAAAACGAATTTATTCCTTTCATTTGCACCATACTGTATATAAAAGACTCCTTCATGAGATGTTTTGCATATAATGACAGAAGAAACTGCAAACTTTCGCAGCCACATACAAAATCTTAATCAAGACTATTATGATATATTAAAAGAAAACCATGACCAGTGTAGATCTAACACCTCCAACATGCATGCTCCCGATTGGAGCATGTCAGAATTGTCAGATAACTTTTTTTTCAGTGGACGTCTTTCCTTGCAGGGATTTTCATTATACATATATGTATTATTGTCTAATGTTCATATTATACAGGGTCCTGAAATAGTGCGAAAATCTTCCATAGCTGCCGAACCAGACATCTCGGAGATTTCGTTGGAAGTAGACCTCTTGTACCTTCATTTCAGCATCTCAGGAAATTATTATCTGATATACAGGGTGTCCCCGATAGATTTTATTCAACAAATGGATGATTTTTTTAATGGATCACCCCATATATTTTCACATATTTTCAATGACCTTCATTACTGTTTTCCTGATGCAAAATATTGGAGACATTTTTCCAACGGTACAGATCTTAATCGAAGAAAACTGCAAAAAGGTGAGGCAAAAGAAGTTCGGTAAAAGTCTTCTGACGATTTCCAGAAGCCATAGTAACATGAATTTAATCAAAAAATTTTTTAATTGAAGAATTTGCTTTGTCACCGTTCCTAAATGATCAACCTATGATATACAGGGTATCCGTTATGAAGGTCCAAATATGAAGAATTTCAAATTATAATTTCTCGATTTTGTCAAATGTAACATCTTGTATTTTCTTCTTACAATGATGTGAACAATTGTATACCTTACATTTTCTCAGAAGAGATTATTAGGATTATTTTCACTCCTGCATTCGGCAGACATGAAAAATGATATCGCAACTGAAAATTTCATTCAAATAAGTAATAACATAAAAACTAACGGACATTCAAAAGAGGTCAAACAATGTCAATTTTCAAAAAAAAATAATTTAGTTATTGCTACTTTGAGCTCAGATATACTTTCGAATACAGTGAATCAGTATGAAATTTTTGAAAAAATGGGATAGGTTGATATGGTTTACCATGACAGGACGCACAGAACCTGCTGCCCAATATCCCGATTGGAAACATTCAAAAGAATCGAATTTTCTGGGGTTTTTTAACTAGCTTGTAGTGACAGGTGATGTCAAGTACATCTATTATTGATTAAGTTATTGTTATATAGAGCTCAAGGTTACTTTTGAACATAATAATACAGTTATCGATTTCGAACAGCTTGTCTATCGAAAATTCCCATGATGAGTAATGCTGTGTTGAACAATACCTACAAAGTTTCATTTTGTCTATTTTTAACCTCCGTTAGTTTTTATTATGTTATTATTTGAATAAAATTTTCAGTTACGATATCATTTTTCGTGTCTGCTGGATGGGGGAGTGAAAATAATGCTAAGGTTACTTATGAGAAAATGTGGGGTATTCAATTGTCTACATTACTGTGGAACAAAATACAGGGTGTTACATTCGAAAAAATCGTGAAATAATAATTTGGAGTTCTTCATATTTGGACCTCAATAACGGACAGCTTGTATATGACGGTTGGTCATTTAGGAACGGTGACAAGGCAAATTCTCCAAATCATCTTTTAGATCAAATACATGCTACTATCGCTTCTGGAAATCGTCAGAAGACTTTTACTGAACTGCTCTTCCCTCACCTTTTTGCAGTTTTCTTCGAATAAGATCTATACCGTTAGGAATCTGTCTCTAATATTTTGCGTCATGAAAGAAGTAATGAAGGTCATTGAAAATATGTGAAAATATATGAGGTGATCCATTGAAAAAATCATCCATTTGTTGAATAACATTAATCGGGGAAACCCTGTATATCAGAAAATAATTTCCTGAGATGCAGAAATGAAGGTACAAGAGGTCTACCTTCCAACGAATTCTTTGAGATGTCTGGTTCGGCAGCTATGGAAGATTTTCGCACTGTTGCAGGACCCTGTATAGGTACTGGTGCTTTCTTAAGGAGTCAGAAAAGATTTATTTTTCTTCCCATTGATGAAGGGATGTATGAATGTATAAACATGGGGTTGAAAAGTTTCGTTTTCAAAATACAGGGTGTACTAGGATATACTTGAACAAAAATTATAAAAACAGGTGGATTGGACGGGGTGGTCATCAGTCACGGTCCGCCAGTTCCGCAGACTCAAATAGTTGAGATTTTTCAATAATATCGGGATTTTTATGACAATTTCGATTTTCCCGAGGATTTCGAGATAATCCTTCGAATTTTTTTTTTCTCGAAATCGGTAGCAGATACGATAAAACTACAGGAGACCGAAAAGTTTAGTATAAAAACAATGCCTCTTTTCACTTTTTTTCAAATTAACAGTTGCTCACCAACAAAAAGTTCTGGAGCAAAACAGGGGACAATGTTTCAGCCAAAATATTACCCTGCAGATTTGCAATCGAAATTGACATGTCACAAGGTGTAAAGTAAACTCTAAATTGAGTAAATTGTAATATGTATGCCGAATTCCAGTTGAACATCTTGTAAAGTGTAGATACTATGAGAAAAAAATTTAAAAACAATTCAAACTTCAACACTCATATCTCGAAAACGAAACGTTATTGCGACCGTATCTCGAAAACAAAACGTTTGCGACCCCATGTTTATGGAACTTTTTTTTCTTAAATTTACTTAATGAATTTCCCCTTTTCGTTTTTACGTTCAATTTAGGAACACCCTGTATGTACAGGATTGGGATAAAGTATGAAACCAAGTGAATATCTTTCAAACGAAGAGAACGAAATTTATGAAAATTTGCAGGTGAGTGCAATGGAACAAAATGTATCTGATGTTCTAATACGTGGAGAAGTCTTGGAAAGAGTGACTCAAAAATTTGTTAATAGGATGGCATATTGTCAGCAAGTAAACGGCGAGCATTTTGAACATTTGAACAAATTTTGTCTCTCATTATTCTAAAATGTACCTACACCTATTGTGCAACTAACAATTTTTACAATTTTTTTTCATACTAAACTCAGTGTGTATGAATTCAAAATAACAAGCTCTTTCAAAATCTGTAAAAATATAGAGGGTGTTCGATTTGAGTTGAAGAAGTTGATGGCATTTCCGGTTGAACCGGAAGTATATTATTAACAAAAAAATTTACATCAGATGCATTTTGTTCCATTGAACTCACCTGCAAATTTTCATAAATATCGTTCTTTTCGTTTAAAAGATATTCACATACTTGGTTCCATACTTTATCCCAACCCTGTATATTTGAGAAGACGACGACAGCCTAGAGCGGGTGCTGTGAGTAAACTGAGCAGCATTTGATAGATAATCGATTAGAAATATTTTTTCAACTCTAGGAACAGGACTGCTTTAACGAGAACGAAACAAATAAGACTTCGAAAAGAATAAACAGGCCTACGTGCGTCAGCTTCGTTTTGTTCGTTTCCATGCGGACATTGGGGAGAAAAACATCGGAAGACTCTGTTGAAAATCTCAAGAAAAAACTTTCACTTAAATATGAGGTTTTAACATCACAGTGATCGTAAAAGCAAATTTTGTGAGGTATTCCCTACAATTCCTTAGCGCATATAATTCAAAAACTTTCCCTTCTAAGCTCTGCTAATCCATTCGTCAACCTTTTTTGGAATTCTGAATGGCTCACATCATGAAACATCACCTATGGACTGGCATGCAGAAAACAGAAATATCATAACACAAATGTTGTTTTGCCTCCGACTAGCTGGAGGACAATCAATCTTGAAAATGTATATCATAATTCGGAGCATCAATGATTGAATTGATTCATGAGCTTTCCTAGATTTTTTATGATTGCCGATTGGAATATTGTGAGGTGATGATGAGAAAATTTGTTGAAAATCCCAAATTCCTCCCCAACAGTGACGGCTCATGCCCTTTAGGTGTGGGTCGGCCAGATTCCTAAATTGAAGGTACAAATGGAAAGGGGAAATTCCTTGAATAATTTCAAGGAGAAAAATCGCAAATGTGTTTTGTTTTCGAAATACAGTAGAAGTTTCAATATTGTTGAAGTTTTTTCTCATAATATCTGCACTTCACAAGATATTTAATTGAACAAATCAATTCGATGTGCCAAAACTAACAATGAATTTATTCACCACAGCTCAATAACTGGATTTTCTTCTTCAACTCTAGAGTGTTCCAAAAGAATTTTTACCTGGACCACGGCTAGAAAACCCGGAATACTCCAGATATGAAGTTGAATCCGGCAGTGAAACCCTCCATATATCAATCAATAACTGGATTCTTCTGATAATTTCTATTTTTCTGAGGATTTGAAGAGAATCGTTCAAATTTTTTCTTGAATATGTCGCAGATATGACAAAACTACAAGAATCCATCAAGTTTAATATAATGGCAAAGCTTCTTTTCCACGAAAAGGGACCCATCGGACGAAAGTTCTGGAGTGAAGCAGGGACAGTGTTCCGGAAAAAATACACCCTCTATTGCATAATCGAAATTGGCATGTCAAATAATGTAAACTCTAAATTGTGATATCTATGCCTATTTTCAGTTCAATATCTTATAGTATACTATGAGGAAAAACTCGAAAAAAAGAACTTAAACGCTCCCCTGTATCTCGAAAACGAAACTTTGCAGTCCCATTTTTGAGGCAACTTTTTTTTCTAAGAACTATACAGGGAATCTCCCAATTTTTTTGTACCCCCAATTTAGTATCACCCTGTATATACATTTACAATTAGATTTCCACATCACTTGAAGTACTATTTGACGACGGGTTGGTATTTTCTTCGGACTCCTCGACTATAACCCTACTATAACCCAATTTGTTACTCGATACTACCTCCCTTAAATTTGCCATCAAAATTTACGGAATGAACTGAAAACAGATACACCGCTTTTTCTTACTTTATGAAGCTGACCTAATTCAATTCCTAATATGCCATTCAACTATCTCCACCCTAGGGACCTTAGAGATAATCATCAATAACTATTCATTCAATATTTGGAATAAACAAAAACAATCAGAAACTGCGATATTTAAAACCAGGGTTACGCGGAGCGCGAGTACGCGGGCTGACCTTGTATGAATCAAGCAGCGACCAAAGATCGTTCTATTGGGGGGAATTGTGTGAAAGTAGGTGTTGCATAGTTCCATATACCGAAGCTCTCCTGTGTTATAACACAGGATTGTTTCTGTATTCTAGGACTAACCTATATAAGATTATGATTAAAATTAAGGTTATCATTTCACGTTGTGGAAGAACGTAACTGTAACTTTTAACTCTTGATATTAGAACTGGTTATTTCTTTTGTACTGTGTAGATTTGGTCTGAGGATGCATAGGTTATACTGATACCGTGATCAATAAAGAATACTATTAGGAATTTTGGTTTTGACTTTACATTGAATTATCTGACGTTCCTATTTGGACTTTAGTATTGAACTCAGTTACTATACAGGGTGTACTTATATCAATATTTGCGAAAAAAATTTTCCCTTCTTCTGACGCAGGCGAGAAAAAACCCCACCCATGACCTCCACAACGGGAATTTTGTGCGTTACTTTTTACTCACTCCGTATATAATGGTAACACATTTGTTTTCTATAAATGACCAAAATTTTGTATGATGTCAGGTACATATTTCTCATTGAATGTTATGCAAGACATCTTGGCTCTTTGATTTGTGCTGTAGTTAGTTTCTGCGACACAGTAAAAATCTTCGCAATCAGTACAAATGGTCAAATACTTTCGAATCTGCGCATGAAATTTTGAGGTTTTAAATATCAATAAATTTCTTATATCTTTGCAGTCACTGGACACTTGATTCCGATAGCATCCTTGCATATCCCATCGGGTGAATCCTCTATCACTGGGAAATTTTCCCAATATACGTTCAAGTTAAAGCACAAGTAATCCATCGATATTGCTCTTTGAAGCCTTTCGAATAGATTATCTAGGTTCCTATTTAAACAATTCACAGCTCGTAAGTTTTCCCAGCGAGTTATTCAGAATTCTGCTATTTAACGGCACGCTAGTCCCACTATTTGATGACTCCTTAATGTATTTCAGGCAACTGCTAAGCTTGGATAGTTTGGATAGTATCCAGGGCCATTCTAATTGGAGCACATGAAGGTTCTTCCAGTTTCAAAACAAATAAATCATAGAACACGGGAAAGGTTCAAAATTCGAATGAATCAGTTCTCTTCAGAAACAAGTTAAATATTGAGAATATCGTGAAGTAATGTGTATTGCACATAATTCTATGATGTATTGTTGTTTCACAGAACTTGGCGGACCATCGAATTTCTTACTTTTATTCCAAGGAATAGTTGATGAATCCCGAATTCAATTTGATAGTGAATGAGTTTTTTATACCATATCGGCACGTTGTCTGTATTTTTGGAATTTTGAGCCGTGAATTGTCTCAAACTGTAGGATTAGTTCCACTGATGACGGCTAACAAGCCAGAAACCGTTTTGTCATTTTCCTACTGTGATGGCGCCACCATTGGGGCACTTCGGAAATTAGATCTCTGCTAGCCCATTTATGTCATTATTTCATTACATTGAAGTTCGGTGATATGCAGAGATTAAAAAAAAATATTTGAATGATTTGTCTGAAATTCGAATGTTAGAAATTAGCTGAACAAATGATGGGGGCCATGGCCTCTTCCTCGTCAAATCCTCCAGTGCATGCTGCAGAACCGGATACCTTAGTTATAGCGTTAGTTACACCACTGACGTATAACCAGTCGGTTTTTCCTTCTCACTTCGGTCAGATTTGACGCAAGTACTGGAGCTACAAATGTCACGCTTTCATAGTGCATGCACACCTTTTTTAACTCAGAAAAAGGTTCAAATATCAAACCGTTTGGGTTCCCCTGCGATGTTTATTTGGGGGCACGGCAGTGGCCCCGCCAAGTCGAGCGCGAAGCAAACACTGCCTACTATCTTTACCCGAACCATTTCGCCGCATTTTCAAGCCCCTATTTGAGAACCTCCGGATGAGACCAGAACGCCGAAATTTTCGTCATCCAGTAAGCTATAATCACGTACTCAAAGTCCAAAATTTCAAGTGTGTAGGTCATTTAGTTCCGAAGTTACGCAAAAGCAAAGTTTCGCATTTTCGACCCTAATTCACTCATGATCATCAAAATAGAACTAGTACTTCCCATAAACTCAGAGAGCTGAAATTTGGTACATAGTTAGGGTTTAATGGCCACATAAAGGGAAAATGATAAAAACTAGGATAATCGAAAATCTGTTGGCGCGTCACGTGAGCTCTCGTGCTATCACGTCATCTTCGCAAAATGTGCAACCACAATAATGTATGGAAGTTTATGCCCTTGGAAACACATTGTAATCATACTCAACATGTGAATATCGACTTGAGAATATAAATTGAAAAAATAATAATAATCGGGTCATCAGTCTTATACACAGTGATATTTTTACTGTCTCATTTATTGTTCAAGGAAACGATAGGTTTTCGAAAGCTAGGCCGGAACAATAAATGAGACAGTAAAAATTATCACTGTGTATAAGACTGATGACCCGATTATTACCTTTTTTTCAATTGTTATCATTTCACGCATTCACGAAGTTAGCATCTGCTGTCACTTGATAGCACACCAGAACAACCCGCAAATTTACATTTTCTAACCGTAAGTGATATCACGTCGGATATTTTGTGAAGTGATTGATGAAGTGAAAATGGATGAAAATTTGATCGAACTTGTCAGGCTTCATGAAGTGATCTATGATCATTCTTCATCAGAGTACAGGGATCAGAATGTACGACAACAAGCTTGGGTGCTGGGTGCTCATTCAACAATTTTTGTACTATTTGAGTTACTTCTTCTCTTCGTTTATTTATTTGGTGAATCAAATCTCTTCTATCAGAATCACCAGCAACTGTAATAGCAGTTATGTTCTCTATATCTTCTTTCCATTCCGTCTTCGGAAGCTCTTGCTTGATGAAGAAGAAACTGTGTTTCGCTCTGTATCACTGAATATGAAAATGCTATGAAATTTATGTGCAATATAGAACGTCTATTGCTCTTCAGAAAAAACATCATCAGATGGGTCTACGGTGGTTAGATTGGGAGAGAAAGAATTGAATCCGAAAAAGAATCGGGTAAGAGATGGGCTATATGGACAAGTTTGGTATCAAACTATAGGTTTTCGAGGACGCTGAAATCAATAAAAAATAATCGGAGGCTCTATCTACCATAGTTCAAAACCGAAAAAAATAAAGATTTGTAATAAAAAAACTACTCTTAAAAAAAAGTGGCAAATAAGAAAATCTAATAAAATAGATCAATATGTCCACGTTTCTACAAAAAGAAGTGAAATCCCACCAAAAAAATTCTGTAAAAACTAGCCAAGTCTCGATGGAGCTGCTTATTTATCTCTAAAAAGTAATGAAATCTAGAAAAAGTCGAGCCAAGTTTAAGGCTCCTTACTGCGATTTCTTTATTATTATAGTTAATGTTGTGTGACTTGGCCGTTGAAGGGTACACAAGGGTACAAAACCAGGTGCTCCATGACACCATTGCACCAATCTGTCGCCAGAAACGCAACCCATTGACGATGAAAAATTGCCACTTGGAAAACGTTCATTCAATTGTAGGCTTGATAAAGCTGCGTATTCAATAATACGAGCCTGAAACAAACAGTACAAAAAATTATTTCCAGTACAGAGGGACTTCTAATCATTGATAGAAGACCGTCTGTACGTCTATTTTATTTTAGATCGGTGGTCGATTTGACGCTCCAAAAAGAAGGGAGCAGAAGTCAGCATTGTCAATGCTGAATGCATATGTGTTGCAGTGTTGCACAATCAACAACAGCCTAAAATGAGACACTAGCGTCCAATTACCAATACCAGCGTGGGCTATTATCTCGCTTAACAAATATTGGTAGTTACAACAGATAAGTATAGCATTACGTGTAAACAAAATTGACTTGTACCCACTAACTTATAAGAATGTTCAACGGCCAAGTCACACAACATTAACTATAATAATAAAGAAATCGCAGTAAGGAGCCTTAAACTTGGCTCGACTTTTTCTAGATTTCATTACTTTTTAGAGATAAATCAGCAGCTCAATCGAGACTTGGATAGTTTTTACAGAATGTTTTTGGTGGGATTGTATATGACTAATTTGATTTCATCACAGTTTTGAATTGGTTTTATAGGTTAATTTTATATTTTCATGTTTTATAACAAGGCTTGACTAATCTGTACTTGTTGTTTTTTTTTGTAGACTGAAGAATGCAAGAATGCAATGAAGTTGGTGGAAGAATAGAGGTGTTTTGAGTTCTTGGCAGATGTGAACTTCTTTCTGAGTTTGTTAAATTTGAAAAAACTCAATCAAAAATGGGATAGTTCAGTGATTAAAGGAAAAGACAAAAAGAATATATGAGCACACCAACAAACCTAATCGATCAATAAATTATGCCGATGAGGAATCAAGGCGATAAGCTTTGATCTTTTTCTTGAACCTAGTTGGATCTTTTTCTTGAGCGTAGGTTGATCTAACAGTCTGAAATCTTTTGAAATATAAACGAGAACGAGGGAGTTTTAAGTAGATCGAACTGAAAATCTAAACAACCAATACTGATAATATATCCTTTCCTGCTATTGCACAAACTTCCGTATTTATTTGTCGGTTACATAAAAGATTTATCGAATCGTGATAGAAGAACAATTAATACACACAAACATAAAATTGAAACCTCCACTGATATGGATATTCTGTTTCATAATGGTTACTCAATGCGAATCACAATAACGGTTAGATTGTGTAATTTGAGCAATCAAAATCAGCATTTTGTAGAGTTATAGGAATGGAATTCATCGCATAAATGTGAATGTCAATCCATTTCAAATACCGGAAACAAAGCGGTATCCAAATTTAAATGCATTGATTCCATAGATGTTTCCATAATAACACTCTTTGAGTAGCTAGCAAATGCGTTGACGTCGACTACGAACAACTTACCAGATGTTCGAGCGGACATAGGATCATTCATGAAAGTTTCGAAAACGATTCCTGCAGAAACAATATCAGAAGGAGCAACATTTTCTCTAAATTGGCATAACGCTTTTGGAAAGGATAAAATTTTCAATTCATAAACTCAAATTGTATTCGAACGAGTTAATCCGTCAACAAGAATCAGGATTCTGCGCTGCCATCTGAGCCTTTGCGTTGAATTCGCCGCCATTCGTTCTTCAAATTTTATATCAAATAATAAATCGATAATTGGAGTACATTTATTATTTTTGGATTGATTGAAGAGTATAGTTTTTATGTGTACCAAAAAATCAAGTTTGTTGCATGCGTAATTTGAAACTCTATTGGTGGGTTTCACAAAGATCGCTGATTGAGTGATTCACAGAATACCTTGACGTTTTTGTCAAATCGACCAATAGAATTTCTAATTTACGGATTTTTTATCACAGAATTGCTCGATTAAGCATTTGATCACCCGATCAACTTTTGTGAAACCCGGCTTATAAATTTCATACAAACAGAAAATCTTCGTATATTGAGTGTCTAGATTTTGTTTCTGAAGAAGGAAATAAGATTCGTATGTACAAATGCGATTTCTTTTTTATCTTCATCATAATTCCTATAACCAAGAGCAATGATTTATTTCCTATGTATAAAAATTGGAGGATTGAAACAATCAGGAGGATTTTCAGCAAACATCATATTAAGTTAGCAGTGCCACTTGCGAGAAAATCAATGTAACCTATTGCATTGATTGTCGATAATTTGTGGTGACAGAAAAAAATTTATCGCGTCCCTAGTTTTTTTCTACGAGGTGGCTTTGCTAACTTAACATGAAGTTAGCAGATCCACTTCCTCAATATAAATCGAAAATCATCACAATGCTTCTGAATAATTGTTGATTAATCGTCGAAGTCCATGTGAAGTAAAAACACACACAAAATCCATTCCTTCTAGTTTATATTTCACGCCTTTTTCCCGCAATTTCGTGATATTTCTGGAATCGAACGTCGCATTCGTTATTGCATTAATTGTCGAATAAATACCTGTCCTGAATTTGTCGTGAAAAAAAAAAATGTAGCGTACCTAGTTTTTTGCACGGGGTGGCTTTGCAAGCTTTATATTAGCAGAACCACTTTCTCAATATATCTACATTCATCACAATGATTATGAACAATTGTCGATTGATTGTTGAAGTCCATATGATGTAAATACACAAAAAATCTATTTCTTCTAGTTTATTTTACGCCTTTTTCCCACGATTTCGTGCTATTTCTGGAATTATAGCATTTCTGGCAACAGCGCATTCGTTATTGACTTTTTTCTATTGCATTCATTGTCAAACAACTGTCCTGAAATTTTTGTGAAAGAAAAAATTTGTCGTGTTCTAAAAACTAAGAAAAATTATGATGTTATGGGTTTTATAAATCAAACTGGACCCAAAGTACAAACCAGAACGCCTAACACAGAGAATTACACGGCATACTGTAAAGGGGGAACATCTTGGTCCAGTATGAAGATCTCAAAGAAATAGAAGAAAGATGTCTCCCAAACAAACAAGTTCATCCAGAAATTATTGTATTTTGTGAAATATAGATTCAAAAAATACATTTTTCGATGACTCGGTTTCTTGAAAATTTGTATTCTTCAATATTAAAACCTATCTTTCATTCCGAAAAATTGTTGTTACAAAAACAAAAGCAAATTCATCGATTATAAGAGGAAATGAACAAGAGACGTCTTTGAACATATGCGCTGTTACCAAAAATGCGTTAATTCCAGAAATAATACGAGATCTCGGAAAAAGAGCGTAAAATAAACTAGAAGGAATGGATTTTTTGTGTGTTTCCACTTCATATGAACTTCGACAATTAATCTACAATTATTCATAAGTATTGTGATGATTTTCAATGTATATTGAGAAAGTGGGCCTGCTTACTTAATATAAAGTTGACTTGAGCTTCATAGTAATAATAATCACCTAAGTTATTTATCTGGTAGAGTTTTCTTTTACCCATTATAAAGTTGACAAAGCCATCCCGTAGAAGAAAAATTGAGGACGCAACAATAATTAATGCGCTGTTGCCAAGAATGCCATAATTCCAGAAAAAATTAATTGATTTTCTGTATTTTTTCAACTTCATATGGACTTCGACATTTACTAGACAATTATTTATAATCATTTTCATAAAATTCGATGCATATTGAAAAAGTGGTTTTCTAACTTTATGTTAAGTAAGCAAAGCCACCCCGTAGAAAAAAAATTAAGGACGCGACAATTTTTTTCCTTTCACGACAAATTATCGACAATTAGTCGACAATTAATGCAATAGGTTTCATTGATTTTCTCGCAAGTGACACTGCAAACTTTATCGACATTGGTAATTCTTCCTTAAACTCGCCCAAAATTATATGGAGAACTACTGAGATATTTTCATGAAATTCAATTTGAGTGTGTTGTCAGGGATGCCGAGAAAATCTTCTCATGATTCTGCCACTGTCGGAAGAAGCTATTAACTTATTTTTTTTTCATATAGCATGTTCGATAAATTATCACATTTTTGGATAACAACAATAATATGACTTCTACCTCTTCATTCACAGCCACAGAGTGAAACCAAATCGTTGGTAAGAATTGAATTGTACGTATGCGTCAACTGGATATTCGAAAATTGTGGAAAACGTAGAGGTTATGTACATTCCGATTGCAAACAAGAAAAAAATACCGCCCATGAAAATATGTCCCTTAAATATTTCGAGTTCAATTCTGAAATATGCGTTAATAACTATATACAGGGCTTGAAGAAAAAGGATTAAAGCGATTGAAAAATATCGCATAAAATTGTTAGGTTATGGTCGAGTGTTCACATTGAGTTATGGGTGACATACTTTTCGCGACACAACACAATATGTCAGAGAGAGGCAGAATTAGTAAGTTATTGTATTCTTGATATTACAGCACCTGCGCAGATTGGGATTCTCACCAAAGCCCGGCATCAATTTCCATTGGCTCATTACCCATATTGGAATTATTAGTATATGGACTTTGCTCATATGATTTCTGTGTTGTTTGATCTTTGAGACTAATATTCTGTATCCGGGATGAGGAGAAATAGTGGTATAGGTCCTTCAACGTTTTAAGGATTAAATTTTCAGGCCATACCATATCATCGAAGTCATTTTGTCTGTTCCTTACTATGATTTTGATGAAAAGTATTCACGAAAAGATGCCGATTCGTGTTTCAACTGAAACTTCTTTCTTTCAGTAGGAAACTGATTTTTTGATCGCGGTATGATTCTATTTCTGAAAGAGAATATATCTGTAATAGAAACAAAGGAAAATTTTCGTTATTGATTTTTTTAATCCCAATATTAACCTTCGTATACATATATATTAGGATGAAAAAACGTCGAAAAATATTATATTTATAGCTTTCTCTGAATAGTACGAAATGACACTAGAAGTTGTTGCCCTACAACTCTCAAATGCTCAAGAGTTATCATTGCAAGGCTAAGATTTCATAATTCGAGGAGAGTCCTAACAAAAATTAAAATTGAATTTACTAGATTTCAATCAATCTTATTCGCTCAAACATTGTGCAATGCTGTAGCATCAGCACCCATGAACTTCCCGCCAGGTTTATTTTACTAGGGCTCACCAAAGGCCATCTCCCCTTAGCTACAACCCTCATCAATTTGTTTAACAGAGCGCAGCCCTGCCTAGCTACGGCCCTGAAATAATATCATTTTCTGTAGATAATTTATGGCCAAAACAGAATGCGAATAGCTTTTGCTATTGAATATTATTATAAAAATTGATCTTAGGAAACGACACGTAGAATTATATAGGACACAGAATCTCATTTTCCATTTCCGTAACTGCTTCGAGCCAGTTGAAACTTTCGTGTGTGACTGACCTTAGAAGTGATACTGACGTTGTGCAGGATCGATATTGAATCAATGTATAAGTACGGCGAGGTACCCTTCGAAGTCGTGATCAAAATACAGATGCCGTGAATGGCATAAAAATGGTTTTAATCAGTGTCCAGCGCCGACTTTTTGCTGGATGTTTTCGATTATAATTGGCATTTAAGAGTTGCACTCGGATTGTTTATCTTGATGCGGTCTTGCGGCATGTTTTATTTATAATAACACATGATAAGAAAGTAATTTATCATCAACTGTCGAACTTCCGAAGGTCGATAATTCTGTCGATATCACGATATTGAGTATCTTTGTAATTGAAAATTGAAGATGCCAGTTCTGCATGCATCTTTTTTTCACCTTGTACGGGTGATTCATTCATCCTGGAATTTCGTGTTTATTCGAAATCAACTCTTTGTACGGAAAAATTTACTGAAAGAAGGTACAATTTATACAGGGTCTTTCACGAGGAACCTCACCCATATTTATACGGGAAACTACTGAACGTATTTTCATGAAATTCAGCACCTATAAGTATTTCACGATGCTGATGAAATCTAAAATATTGAGCTGAAGGACCTATGGTCGATGGCTCCTGGCCTTTGAGTCAATAAAAAACGTTTTCTCTCTCTAAAATATTTTCAAGGCATGAGCACCTCCGGTTTTTCCGGAAATGACGTCAACTTCCGTTTTTCAAATTAGAACACCATTCTTTTATTGCAGAAATAGATTCCTTAGAAAATTTCAAGTTATTTTGATGTAGCATTTTTCAGTTTTAGTTGGAAAATTCTCTCTGAGCGGGAAAATTCGAAAAAAAAATCGAAAATAGAGCTCCGCTGAAACAAGAATAACTTCGAGGTTTTTGGATGGAAAATTTTCATTTTTGGGATTTTTCAAGATGTAAGATTGATGTATCCACTTTCTAAATCGCGATTCATGATACAGGAGGTGAAAAAATCGCTTTCAAAGTTAGGGATGACAAAATCGTGAAAAATCATTTTTTTCAAATTAGAACTCCATTTTTTTATGACAGATATTGAATCTACGTTAAAAAATAATGTGAGTGTATGCATCACACCCTTGACCTAAAGTGGATATTTTCTGAGTTATTCACAAAAAACTGTTTTTCGTCTTGAATTTTCAGCTATTTCTTTTCCCTTCACGCCAAAAAGATGAAATTTTCAGGAACTGTTATTTGAACCATGCTGTAGATTTTTCACCCCTTCTTGAAACCGACTTCAAGTTACTATTAGGAGAACCATGGCAAACTCTCGCAGTTATAACTAGAGAAGATGCTCAAAGTTTTGACCGTTTATTTCTGAACATTTATTTATACGTCTCAGGAATGCTTCGTGCGTTGCTCTTCTTATTTCGTCGGGAGGAAGAGATCTGCAAAAGTGTTTAAAAACCAAATTGAGTTTCAAAACTATGAATCTAAAAATCTAAACAAACCTGAACGCATTTCTGACTCGTTCTATGCAGTCCTCTTTTTCAGTCAGGGGAGTTGAGTTGACAATATTTTTTATCATACCCCAAACATAATAGTCTAAAGGAGTTAAATCGGGAGAACGTGGTTGCCAAAGATGTGGACCATTGTTCGCCAACCATCGATCTTCAAATAGCCTGTAGAGGATATTTGACACATTGAGTGAATTGTGTGGAGGCGCGCCATCTTGTTGATACCATAAGTCATTATGGTTCTGTACTAGCGGCTCAATTATTCGAGTCAATATGTCAGAATATCTATCTCCTAAGGGAGAACATTCTTTAAATAATGCAAACATGTGTAGTGTTCTATCTAACCAGTTAAAGTCCCATCATAAATGTGAACATCGAGAATTGCATTATTTTTGATGGCGCAAAAAACATTGAAACTCCAGGTCTCTTGAGAGTTCCATTGTCTGAAGTGGTGGTTGTTCTCTTCATCCCAATAATGACTGTTATGCCTATTGAAAGAACCATTCTTTGTGAATTTAGATTCATCTGTCCAAATTATACAGTCCAAAAAGTTTTCATTCTCTTGAAATCGAATCATCATAGCTTCGCAAAACTCTGTTCTCCTGACGAAATCAGTTTCCTTCAAATGCTGTACCCTATTGAATTTATATGGGTGCATTTTATGTTTTTTTAATATTCTCCAAACACTCGATTGAGATAATCCCAGATCAATCTCGGCATCTTTGAGAGAATTTTGAGGATTCACACGAAAATATGCAAGAACTGTAGTTTCGTTGTTCTCATCTTCTACTACACTTTTTTCTCTGTATATAGTTTTCTCAACGAAAGATCCGACATTTCTCAAGTTTGTCATGGTTCTGTTGATGGTATCTCTCGTTGGTCTGGGTCGGTCAGGAAACCTCTCAATGAACAGTCGAATCGTTCTATCTACAACTTTATTACATTCTCCATGAAGTAGAATGAGATTTAAATAATCTTCATTGGTAAAATTAGGCATAGTGATCGATTTTATAACTTAATACGAATTATCACCAAATTAATAGTAAACACAAAATGCTACTGAATAAAGAGGAATTTGGCAGATGTAATTAATGATATCTATCATTAAAAAAAAAGAATGTAAAACATGGTAAGTTTTTGCATATGGTTCATAAGGAATTATTTATTTATCACTGGAGAGAAAACCGATGGCCGATTAGTTGAAATAAAGAGGTTTCCGATACAAATTCGAATCCAAATTCGCCATCTATTTAGGAACAACCTGTAACTTTTTTCTCTTGCATATTAGGGTAGTAAAATCTAAAACATGGTTTGAATAACAGTTCCTGAAAATTTCATCTTTTTGGCGTGAAGGGAAAAGAAATAGCTGAAAATTCAAGACGAAAAACAGTTTTTTGTGAATAACTCAGAAAATATCCACTTTAGGGCAAGGGTGTGATGCATACACTCACATTATTTTTTTTCGGCAACCGTCCGGGAAGTACCCACTTCCCGGACGCTTTTTCTTTGAGAAAGTACGTACTTTCCGGACTAGGCCGGAAAAACTCACGTTGTTGTTGTCATTGTGATGATCATCACAATAGCAACGAAATAACGGATGACATTTCTGTTCTGTTCAATTCAAATAATAATCAGAATGTATAATAAAGAAATGTGTCGTCTCGATTTGTAATTCTACACGGTTGCCGAAAAAATATTGTACGCAACACGCCCGAAAATAGTTTTTTTGGACTCACAGACTTCCAGGACTCGCCTCCGGCTCATCCTAGAATTTTGTCTAATCGTCCAAAAAACCCTATTTTCCGGTCTTGTTACGTAAATTACTATTAACGTAGATTCAATATCTGCCATAAAAAAATGGGGTTCTAATTTGAAAAAATTGATTTTTCACGATTTTGTCATCCCTAACTTTGAAAGCGATTTTTTCACCCCCAGTATCATGAATCGCGATTTCGATTTTTAAAGTGGATACACAAATCCCAAAAATGAAAATTTTCCATCCAAAAACCTTCTTGTTCCAGCGGAGCTCTATTTTCGAATTTTCCCGCTCAGAGAGAATTTTCCAACCAAAACTGAAAAATGTTACATCAAAATAACTTGAAATTTTCTAAGGAATCTATTTCTGCAATAAAAAAATGGTGTTCTAATTTGAAAAACGGAAGTTGACGTCATTTCCGGAAAAACCGGAGGTGCTCATGCCTTGAAAATATTTTAGATTTCATCAGCATCGTGAAGTACTTATAAGTGCTGAATTTCATGAAAATACGTTCAGTAGTTTCCCGTATAAATATGGGTGAGGTTCCTCGTGAAAGACCCTGTATGTGTATAATACAGCCTCTCAAATCTTACTAGGTAATAAGTAATATTTTAGACATTGAGAGTACATTAACTAACAAATTGAAATAATAGGAAACCAACTACTAAAATCTTGAGTAATCCAATTGAAAATGTTCATTTCTTAATATGAGAAACATTGTATTTTAATGAATATTTCATGATAAGTACATAGTCTTGAATCTTTTAAAGATCATATCTCATTTTTTCTCAACAATTTGAATCCAGTGAATACCACTGATTCTTGAGTTTTGTTCATTCCATGTTTGGGAATCTTACACAGGTTGCCTTCCTGGTGGAATGCTCATGTATCGCGATGCTTGAAGAAAACTCCTTTTTGTGGATGTATAAAGGCACTACGCCTCCAACAAAATGTATTGTATGTATACCATGCTCCCTGAACAAACTTCTACAACTTTCGGTATTAGAAACATCTGCATAGTCCTTTATAGTCGACCCATATTGTTATGCCATAAGTGGCCACACAATGGATAATGACGACTTTTCTTGTGGCCCTGGAAATCAATGCAGTGGTGGAACAGTTGCTTGGCCACGACACTCTCCGGACTTAACACCGCTGGACTATTTTTTATGGAAATGGATGAAGTAAAGGGTATATTCCACAGTTCCAAACACCAGAGAAGAACTGATGCAAAAAATAATGACTGTTGCAAACGAAATGAGAGCAGACACTGCATTGATTTCCAGGGCCACAAGAAAAGTCGTCATAAGGGCCACTGCCTGTCTACAAAGCAGAGGCGGCCATTTTGAGCAATTTTCATGATAAATTTGTTAGTTTGATCATTAATAAAAATGATCAAAAGTACAGTACTGGGTTTTTATTTTATTTCATCAATTTTCTTAAGGTCATGTTCAAACAGCAATAACTCTCAAATTATGTAACATACAGAAATTATGTGGGTGTCGTTTTGTAGCTGATATCCTTGCGTGTTAGTTCATTGAAAAAAATTATACTTCAATGTGCTAGTTTTTGTACTATTGAGGATTTACTAGAAAATTTGAGTAAAGTTTTTGCCTTCATTTTGTTTAAAGAATTTTTTATGACATTTTTGAGTTGAAACTAAAATAAAAAAAGTAATTTAAAATGGCGGCTATTCCAAAAATAGGGGGGTACGCTCCTCAATGTGGGTGTTTTTGTCTATAAAATTAGGTATATTCGATGCTCTCAAATTATCGCTAAGTCATACCGAAACACACTGTATATCGAGAATGAAAGTATGTCACTTAAATACTTTCAGTTCAATTTCAGAATATGAATAGGTGGTAACAATGATATTTAGGAGTTGAAGGAAACGCAATAGAGTGATTGAGACATTTCACATGAAGTTGTGAGATTATGTTCGAAACTATACGCATGAAGTTAAGAATGACATACGTTTCACGATATAATACGATGTGTCGGAGAGAGACAGAATTAAAAAAATATTTTTATTCTCAATATTGCCTCACAAACGCAAATCTGGATTGTTACCAAAGCCCCATATAGGAATAATTAGATATATGGCAGAGGGTTTTCGATCCCCCCCCCCTTCATTGAGTTTCGAGGCCATGAGCATGCGCTTACTGTTCCTATGAGCTATTTCGCAAAGGAAGAGAATTGGAAATGATTCTAGCCTACTACTTCAACAAGCTCGTTCTTAGTATAATCACATAAAATAACTGACTCCCATTATTCCGAATTATAATTGGTCAGAAAATCTCGAGATGATTCTCATTTTCCATTTGGCTTTCATCGCTGCAAAAATCACTCTCATTAATTTAATTGGTCCTTGTTTTGAACTTATCTGCCTCCGATACAGTTATAGCAATTTCGACGTCGGATGGGAACTCAATTCGAGAATACCGGAGTTCTGTTGATAATTATCTTCATCTCGGGTATTTAAAATCCTTGGTGCACCACAACAAATTCTATCTCCAATATCTCCTGGCATTTACTGACTCCCATTCACACTATTCCAATTCTTAAGCTCCTTCTTTCATCCGACTGGGTCCAATTTGGTCTCTCCCCAAGATGCACCCCTATCTGAAGAACGTAATATTCCAATAACGAGAAAAAAGGGAGAAAAATCCATCTGAACCCGTATTCCCGAAATTACCACATATTGGCGATGTGAATTCTCTCACATATTTCACTGTAGGTCTTTTCATTTTTATCCTCATTATGAAACCGACAGTCGCAATTATGCTGGTATAATCGTTTGGACAATTTTTGTTTTGTCTCACCTATGTAAATTTTGACACATCTCAAACAACTGATCTTATAGGTACACCAAACCAGATCTATCACCCAAAGGTTCAATATCCTTTGTTCTGGTGAACAAGTTAGCAACAGATTTTAAATTTCGACACAGGTCATAATTTTGACTTTGAACATGCGAAGATTTTGGCTAAAGAGGCTAACTGGTACAAAAGAAGAATTCTTGAGATGCTCCGCATTAATAAATCCAATAACACCACTGTGAATTTCAAAACAGATACCGATAATCTGAGTGCCATCTACTGGAATTTGTTAAGGAGATGATATTAATTGTAAAGAATTTCTAATTTTTATAACTATATTTATTACAGTTTTCTTGTTCTATTGTTGATATATCTATTTTCATGTCGGTCATGTGAACCTTTTTTGGATTTGGACATCTGTCATTATTTAACTCAAATTTTGTCAATTGTGATTTCATGAGTAGCTGTTTCCATGATATTTTTACGAGAGTTAAGATTAAGTATATCGAGAAATCCTGAAATTCTCTATTAATGTTTTTATTTGCCAACGAATAATTTTAAGTACGAGGTAAAATTTTTTGTGTTCGTTAATTGTTTTTCTTGAATTGATGTTTCGACTGTTTTTTAGCCCTGAAGATGCCCTCAAACATTAAAGGCGAAACGTCGGCGTAGTATTTAATCGGCCTTTGATTTATTGTCCTTATCCGACCATTTCTCTTCCATACTCGTATACGTTGTAGACGTGGTCCGTGATACAAATTTATCGAATTCTCGAATTTCATGAACCGATGTTTTTCGATGCTTGTTCAATTATTTGGCCAGCAAATGCGAAAACTAGAAATTGTTTGATGGAAAATCAGTAATTGAAGACTATTCTGATGATGAAATGTGCGAATCGCCCGTTTTTGGTGTGATATATTACATATACAGAGTCAGTTAATAGTAAAACACAAAATTCATACCTACAGTATTCACCTACTATTTTGAAAACATTCTCGAACAGGACAACAGGTCAATGTTTATTTTGAACTACGAATTCTTTGAAATTCAAATGAGTACCATATTTTGTCCACCTGTTGTACGCAGCATTATATGCTCATTTTCTCTGATTTTCATTTCCGTTTTATGGCCGATAATTTTAATGAGTACTAATCGAACAGTGTTAACAATTGGTATGCATGTATTTTGATAGTGGTATACGGCTAGATTATTTTCAGAATAACTTGAAGTGAAGCTAACTGCAACTTTTGATTACTAGAAAATCACTAGAATTCACAATTATTCATTCCCTTGCTTTAATGAAGAGTAATTCTGTATTGGAGAATTCGTGATGACACAAATAATAGCTTGCGATCATTTCAAATTCTGACATCTATTCATTCACGTATATCAAAATATTCGTAAAGGAATTCTATCGAAAATATTTCTGGTACATTTGACCAATAATTGGGATATTTCATCGAGAGAGAAAATGATGTATTTTTCATAAAAAATTGCCACATAACATAACATAACATAATTTTATTCATCTTCTATACATACAACGTAGAAAAGAAGATAAGTCACATATCAAAGAAATGAAAATTATTCTACATGATAGCTGAAGAATTCTCTCAAACTATAAGGTTCAACCTAATCAAATAAAACTTTTTTGAAAGACTCATGACCGAAAGTCACTTGAATTCTTTCTGGAAGACTATTCAGTAACCTTATGCCCATGTACAAGGTGGGAAAAATTGGTGCTACATGAAATAAAACTTTTTAACCCGAGGAGATAGAGATTAATCAATGGCACCTTATAGTCCTCTTCCTTCGAGAAACTGTTAATGCCATCAACTGCATTCCTCTATCTTCTTTCGTTTCCGAGTTATAGGCCGAAATTGCAATTTGGGCAATTTCAACTTTGGTCATTATCTCCGTTTCTGTTTATGCTAGGATGTTGAAATAAAAAAGGCACTTTTCTGATAGCAATCCAGTGGCGTACTCTGATTTTTTCTAAGAGGTTTATTTGCTGAGTTATAACAAAAAGTTTTAGTTCATGTAGCACCAATTTTGCCCACCCTGTACAATGGACCCTTTTCTGATAATGACATTGAATGCGCAGGGAAAATGTAAGGGTGCTTTCTCCTCGTATTATTCAGATTCAAATAATTTTCGAAATAATGCTTGTTTTTATACATAAACATCAATACTTTATAAACATAGAGCCCATAAACTGTCAGAAGCTTATTGTTCCTAAATTTTCCGCGACATGTCTCTCTAAATCCCAAATTGAACATCACTCTTAGCGCCATCTTTTGCATAACCATAACCTGATTTGACACTGTACTGCCTCCTCAAAAAATAATGCCGTAGCTCAGGATTGAATGGAACATGGCATAATAAACCATCCTCAGTACCTCAACCTCGACCTGTTTCCCAAGCGCTCTCATTGTGTAAATGACTGACCTCAACTTCCCATTAAGCTGATCTATATGACTCTGAAACTTCAAATTATAATCAACATGAACACCAAGAGAACGGACAGAAGCCTCAACGGGTATATCAAAATCACGGTAAGCTATGCTATCTGGATAGGTTCTATTTGTTTGAGTTGTTTAAAAAGTTGAAAAAGATGCACTCTGTCTTACTATTGTTCATAACAATACGATTTTGGATGCACCACCCTTGTCCAAAGCATTCCGCAATTCCGCAACCGCCGTCTCATCGTCCAAAGCAGAAATCAAGATATCAGCATCATCCGCAAAAAGCAAAAATCCAATGAAATTTATAACAAAAATATCAGGAAGGTCATTGATAAAAACAAGAAATAAGAGCGGCCCCAGGATACTACCTTGAGGCAAACCCAACTCAATTAACTGCTCTGAGGACAGAAACTCTTTAAATTGTGGAAATAACATGGAAATCTAATCGCGATCAACCAGTTTTAGGGATTTATTTTTTTTAGTTATGAGAACAAAATCCATTCAGAAAATGGAGGTCTGTGGCCTATTTCATAATCTCTATCAATTGGGGAACATCAGTATAATTTCGTTTGCGCATCTATTTTTGAAAAGAACTCTAAGGCGGGTGAAACCAGGGCTATCTACTTGTATTGAACAAAAATCGGAATTTACTTCACGATTACGCTTGTTCTATTCATAGCAATTAAGAATGACAGGCCATTATTGCTACGAGTCAAATGATTAATTTACGAAGAAAATATTCTCATTGATTTTCTTGGAGAAGATGAAAGCCAAATGGTAGATATTAATGTAAACAGCCGGATCGATTTTGGAAACTATGGAAATTCGTATAGAAGCCTTGGATTTCCGTCTGACGAATAGAAAAAGCTCAAAGTCCACTTCTCGTAATTCCCGTAGGCACGTAAACAATACGCCGGCCGTCGCAGATCATCCTTGTAGAAAATAGAATGTTTCGTCTAAAAATAATATATCTCCAGAGACTAGAGGATCCATAATGGATCTGTAGATTGACCCGAGCCCTCTAACTAACCACATTTGAACATAATCACTAAATCTGAAAACGATAAAAGTCTTATTCCCCCTTATTATCAGTTTTCTGCATAAAACGGATCGTTATCGATTTATTTCTGAATAAACCACAAAGTTTGTGAAAAAATTCATGAATTGTACGATTATTCTAAATGTTTTTTTACGTTTGGAAGTTCACATAGTTCAGTTCAACTGAGTATTAACCTTGCTGCCAATTTCATTTAATTATAACGTGCGTTAAAAATAATCCAAGGTATAGTGTGCTGTAGAGAAATGATAGTTGATTTTCTCTGATTAAAGGTAGCGCTTAGCTTGGCTGTACCATAATATGGTCATCAGATTTAAGGTGAGTGAAGTAAGAACCTCTGAATACAGCATGTCAAAATGCGTTCAACACTACAAGAAAAGTCCACATTGGGATCGGCGAAAGGGGAAAGCTTGCGCATTCGGTTTGCGTACAACACATATTGCAAAATGTAGACATAAATATGGAGGTAAACTATCTAGGACGTCACAGCTCTGTTAGGGGGCACAATAGACCTTAAGGTCGCAGTGGACAGTACCCCTTTTCACTATAACTAAAACTATGACTATATCTAGGACCTGATATATTGATAGTCAAATTGCTATCAAAGCATTAAGCAAAAACTATATGGTCTTTGTAGTCTGTGTTCCCGGTCACTCGGGAATCGAATTGAACGAAGAGGCCGATGAACCAATAACAAAGAGATTTTGGAAGGGAGGAATCCGAAAGATGAACACCCCGGCAGAATGTTGAAGGATTGGATCACTCAAAAAAATCCTTCGGAACATTGAAACTGCAAGAAGCATCTGGGTCTCAGTGAGAACAGCTTACACCTCCTCACTGGCTCTTTCATAGGACACTGCTGCCTCAGGAATCGTATGATGAAAATGGGTTCATCACAAACTGAGGAGTGTAGATTGGGTGGGGAAGAAGAGGAAACTCCTGCACGCTCTTTTACAGAGTGTTGCGCCATTGCAATCCATGGCAAATAATGCTTTGAAGCCCCCCTTTTGAAGCCCTCTCAGATACTGGAGTTCATATAGGAGCTATAGAGATGGAGGACGAGCTTTAGATGGCGAAGTGATGAGTTCAGCAGTGATGAGTTCAGCTCTGATGAGAGGATCAATAGATATCTAGGTCACAGTGCACTTTACATTTTATAAACTACATATAATAAAATATAAACACACATTTCGATAAAGTACGATTAAGAGCGAGCAAGTTCTTCGAATTAGAGAGCAAGTCACCTGAATAGGGAATAATCGCATACAACGAAGTGAAGCCACTACCGGCTGTTCGAATCATAATAAGGCAGCATCCAACAGGCAGGTTTCTCAATACTAAAAAAGCTCATTCGGATGACTAAAGCTTGTATGGAGGGCGGAGTATCAAAGGTACGAGTAGGTAACAGACTATCCAGCAGTTTCGAAATACAATTAGAGAGACGTAAATCATTACCTGAACGGGGTCATAAAACCCGATGACAATGACGCATCTATAGAGACACTATCGATCACAGTAAAGATAAGAAGAGAAAGGATTAAGGTATTCTCTGTATATAAACCACAGCAAATAATTGAAATAAAGATTTTATTAGGTAGTCATTTTCCAAGAATAATACTTGGAGATCTCAATTGTAAATCACAACAATGGAATTCCAAAACGGAGAATGCAAGTGGCAAGAAATTGATAGAATATGCTGAAAAAGATAATGCGATAATAATGGGACCGGATATACCGACCTATTTACCTAGTGGTAATGGATCCCCAGATGTGCTAGAAATAGTGATAATGAAAAATATAAAGCAAGATTTTGTAGAGGATAGAGTTCATTTTAGGACGAGGACCTAGAAATGAATTGACTCAAACACGAGAACATACCGACTGGGTCAAGTTTAAAACTAAACTACAGGATGTATAAAACAGATAATGATAAAATCAGACTAAATAGACATAGTCAAATACTTAAAAACGCACTCAGGGAGCTCAGAACGAATAGATGGAATAAGAAAATCAGTGAACTTAACACAGAAGACCACTCTGTCTGGAAAATGCAGAAAAATTTACGCAAAGAAAAAACTACCACTGCATGGAATGCATGGGATGGCATATTCAAAAAGCGATAAATCTAACGCACTTGCCGATACTATAGAAAGGGAGTCAATAAAAACAGAATTGCTAACAGCTAAAGGCCTATTAGCATACGCAGATGATATCGATCTCATTGGAGACTCCATCATAACCATAAAAGAAATTTTCAACAAAATCGAAAAAACAGCAGATGAAGTGGGATTAAAAGTGAACGAAGAAAAAAATAAATACATGTGTATCAACAGAATGGGACGCAGAGATAGAATAGGACAAAACGTCACGGTCAACACGTTAAACTCTGAAAGGGTGGAACGTTTCAAATACCTTGGAGCCACAATCACTGCGGATAACGACGTTACTGGAGAAATCAAGGGCAGACTTCAATCTGCAAACTGCTGCCTATACGCACTAAATAATCACATAAAATCAAACAACCTAACAAGAACATCAAAAATTTAAATTTATAAAACCGTCGTCAGGCCGATAATAACATATGGATGCGAAACGTGTACAATGACGAAAGCAAGCGAAGAAAAACTTAGACGCTTTGAACGGAAAATCCTCTGAACGGAAAATCCTCAGGAAAATCTTTGGACCCCATCATGGTCCAACCACAAATGGATATCGCATCAGGACAAATGCCGAAATGCAGGAGCTCTACAACGAAGGCGACATTGTCCAAGAGATTAAATCCCAACGGCTAAGATGGGCAGGCCACGTACACAGGCTGGATGACGGAAGACTGGTAAGACTGGTGTGGGAGGAGGTTCCAGCAGAAAAAAGACCACTCGGACGTCCCAGAATACATTGGAGGGACAACATTAGATCAGACCTCCAAAAAATGAATACCCCCTTTGACCATAGATAGATGGAAGACCGAATTGAGTGGAAAAGAGTAGTGCAGTCAGGCAAGACCCACCCAGGGTTGTAGCGCTGAAGGATGATGATGATGATGATCCAACAGTCAGGAAATTTCCACACTCATCAACTGACATAGTGAAAGTAAAAGACAATTTTTTTGGGTTACGAATTACTGAGTGATTATCTTTCATATTTCATATTAAATCAGGTAGGTACAGGCTGGGCAAAATTCGTTGTCTACAGAAGTAATCTCGAGAAGTATAGCTGCTAAAAGAAAACTGATTACAGATTCTCGAAATTCATTATTTGTCGCTATTCTCATGAATATATTACATGTGAAAAAAATTTAATACTTTTGTCTTCCTTTTCGATTCACTTTTGAATTGTACAATTGAGGAGTATGTCATCATAATTAATGCGACAATTTGGAAATATTATTTCCCATTGTGGGTCACTTACTTTTGTTTTGTTTTTGTTATAGCCCCCAAATCCGAGCAAATACAAAAAAAGCTAATAGCCCCGCTGAAAAGCAGTAAAAAAGTGTTCATTTCGAGAGCGTAGATCCTATAGGATACGGAATTTATAGACAATCATAATAATGGACCAAATACCAAAATGGGAAACTAGACGCCATAGCAATTAATGATTTTAAGCGTTTGATGTTTCTCAAAAAAAGAAAACATGGCACGTATATTACTTTTTCTCTGTCTCTTATAGTTTAGGAGTTGTAGTGTAGATGCGTATTATCATTCAGTGCAGAATTAGCCGCTCTTATAGACGATTATGACGACCGTAAAATAGACTCAGCGTGCGATGAGTTTCGCGAGTTAAACTATTATTCAGTAACAAAATTTGAAACTTGAATTCATTATGAAATGCAAGTATCATCTTTCAAATCGGTTGTCGAGAAGAATTAATTGTGTGGCCAACTCAAAAATGTGAACCTCTGAAATTACAACTCTTAGTGCCTTATCGAACAAAAACATTTATAGAAGGGCCACTGTACAAAAGTGTCATATACAAAATGCAATTTAATCAGCTAATTATGCGTGTCCCTTAATCAAATTATTGAGAAACCAGCGCAATATCCTAGGAACAAGGTTCTTCAACCCTCTTCACCGGAGCTGAAACCACTTGATTTGAACGTGAGGAGCGTAACTATCTCCCAGATCTAACCATCCTGAATAATCAATTACACTAATGAACTGTTAGGTGCTTGAACGCTTTATGCCATTGAATTTCCTTCATCCCATTTCTATTCAATTTCCCGGATTCCGAATCGGAATTCAACTCCATACATGCATTGAAATCGTAATATCGAGAGTTCAATTTATGTTCAGTGTAGATTCTAGACTGCAGAGACTGAGCAGCTTCGTCAGGTTGACTCGTAGTTGCCAGAGGTTATTCAATGAAAACTCAGTATGAATGGATTTATCCTTTAAGGTTCAATGGTTTTGAGTATATTGTACATTGAAGTGAACGTCTGTCATCAAAATATTTTTGGGATTCATTTCAATTGTATTCTAAGATGGGAATATCAGATCGACGTCTTCATTTAGGAAACCGCTTTGGAGGCCAGTTTTAGTAAAGTGCTGACTGTTCGGATTGAGTTATAACATGAATGTAATGAAGCAATTCTTGACATGAAATGTTACTCTTTTGATTTTAATGATCGGAATTTTTTGCTCCCGGTTTCAAAAAATATCTCGAAAAATTTTCCTATGACGCGACGGTGCCAGATGAAACATTGCGATATTCAGCAAACCTGAGATTCTCAAACACAAGATATATTCTCGAATTAATTTGAATCTAACTTTTGAAGGCTAAATTAAATTGAAAACGAATTTCCATAATTCTTATAAATCAACATAATTGTGCTGAATATTCGAAATATAGGTACAAAAGATACTTTTCCTGAGTTCTTCTGAAGATAAATCTCATTAAAACGGGGAAATCTACAACTCCAGCCATTCCAAATAGAACATGACGGAAAGACCGATAAGTGGTGACAATTTTTTTCCATCATCGTGGGATAGTGGTTAATAACAGATTCGAATCATATCTTCTATATATATGAAAGAAAGATGTTGGTTACACCATTTATAACTCGAGATCGGATGGACTGTTTGATATGAAACTTCATTTATGGATTCGTCTGGTTATTATAAAATACATTAAAACTGAAAAACCGATGAAAATTTTAATTATACAGAAAATTCTTTTCCTCCTTTTGAATAAGGCCACTAGATGTCGCTACCGTTGATGCGTATAGTCCTACAGTGACTAGATAAGTCTCTGTACGTAGTCGTAGGTACTTAATTTGATATTACCGCTGTAAGATGGCGATGTGTGATTCGCATAAAACTCATGGTATCATGGAAGTCTATTACCAGATCAAAAATCGGGTGAACATCTCAAGTTGGTGGCACAGTGAATTTTCACCGAAATGTCAAGTAAATCGGATTTTGACGATAAGATTCAAACGTGTGTTGCCCATCTCCATCTTTATTTTTTAAATGTTTTTGAATTTCTGTTTGGGTAATCAATATATTTGCGGAAATAACTGAATCCAAAATTGCCCATGATTAGTAATTCCCATATTATTTCAGTGTTTCTGTTTGCACAGAGACAGTATTGTAAGCGTCGATAATTTTGAAACGTTTGCTCATCGGGGTTTCACTAATGATATACAATAATGTTTCATGGGTTGCCTAATCTGATCTGGTCGAATGACCATCAATAAATTTGAATGTTGAGTTCAACACAACCGGCAGTGTTGATAATTTTTTTCTTGCATTTTTCACTCTGTCGTGTCGATCGTGCTTTCGACTTCATTTGAAGATCTCGATTTGCCTTCTTACGTCAACTAAATGGAACAAATTGAAGAGAGATTGAAACCTAAGATTTTTGTTTATTTGCCGTACCTATTGTTCCAAAATGAGGAATTCACCTAATATGGTCGACCCTTTAGGTAAGCATTGTATGTGATGATGGAAAGTTTAAAAATACATGTTTCAACTTCTAAAATTTTTCAATAGAATAAATTAACATCTACCGGAATTTTCCATTTACCCTTATTCGTGAACCCCGTCCCAGCCTCCCAGCACATGTTCTGTATGACTTTGACAGCTCATATCCATGGAAACATGAAAATCTCGCTGCTCCACCAACTGAGATGTTTACCCACTATTTTGTGCTCAGCAGCATAGCTAAGATGTCTAAAATAATGGTGTGAACACTGATTAGATTTTGAGAATTTATTATGACTGATTTTCAAAACATTAAAAACACAAAGTTATATGTTCAACAATTAGGAACCGCTTAAATAAAGAGAATTCTCTTCATGGAAATTACAATAATATTGAAATTCTGTATATTTTGAACTTTATTTTGCCTAATTTATCTCCTGCTTGAAAAATAGCAATGGTAAGTTTCTACAACTTTAACGGTGGGTTTCACAAAGCGTAATCGCCGGTGATCGGAGTTTGATCTAGAATCAACTCGATTTGAAAGTCCAAAAATCAGAGAACCAAGCCGTTAATCTTCGATCAACGGTGATTACGATTTATGAAATCCACCGCGTAAGTATAATTTGGGCGAAACAAAGTTCGCCGGACCAGCTAGTACATATACAGGGTGGCCATTTGAAAACGAAACAGACGAGATTACAGACGAAATAAATTTTTTCGATAGAAATGCTCGGACTGGTCGATTTCTGTTTCGAGGGGGACAACTTAAGATGTAGGTTACGGACGCATAGCGCTTCAACCCTTGCTGCTACATCCCCCACCCCCAATTTTTGAATAGGGAAGATGGGGTGAGTGATACTTCATTTGAAAGGTATTTTTATACTGATTTCAGCACAGTACCTAATTGTTTTTTCATTTTATGCATTAGTTCTCGAAATATTCTTAACTAAGTATTTGAAAATGAAGTGGTGTTTTCATGGCACTTGTAGTGTTTTTTTGTGAAAAATCGACATTTTGAGCTTCAAATCAACCATGACTGTGGCTTCCTTCCTCCAATCCACTGACATAGAAATCTTTAATCAAGATGTCGATTTTTCACAAAAAAACACTACAAGTGCCATGAAAACACCACTTCATTTTCAAATACTTAGTTAAGAATATTTCGAGAACTAATGCATAAAATGAAGAAACAATTACTGTGCTGAAATCAGTATAAAAATACCTTTCAAATGAGGTATCACTCACCCCATCTTCCCTATTCAAAAATTGGGGGTGAGGGTTGTAGTAGCAAGGGTTGAAGCGCTATGCGTCCGTAGCCTACATCTTAAGTTGTCCCCCTCGAAACAGAAATCGACCTATCCGAGCATTTCTATCGAAAAAATTTATTTCGTCTGTAATCTCGTCTGTTTCGTTTTCAAATGGCCACCCTGTATAAGGAACTGATATGTATACTAAGCGATAAATGTTATAATGCTATAGGCCGTACTAGATGCAAGGGTTGAGATCTGTAAAATTTCGATCTATTGGAAAGATAAAACCATTTTTCAAGAAAAATTCGCGCAGGCACGGACAACTCAAAGTTGTTGGTGATTGATAATGAAATAATTCATGTACACATCACCAATTTGTGATTGAAAACGATATTTTGCATCAATATTGATCAATTATATTAGCAATCAAGAGCAAAAGTTCTTCCTTCGAATACATTCATTCTTCGATTTTCCTATAGCTCAATTTGTAAACACTGATATGTAATTTTTTAAACTATAGCACTAGTTCATACTCTCTGAAGATATCAAATCTGTAAATTTTATTGTCATACTTGATTATTATGTTGAAAAATAGTTCATATAATGTGCTAGTGTTGTTTTCATCTTTATCCTTCTTTGTGAGTTGACAGATTTGTTTTTTCAGCCTTGAAATGAACAAGTTGTTTCGATAAGTTATTGAAATTATAATTGTTTTCTGTTTATTTGACCAATTCTCAACGACAATTTTTATGTTACCAAGAAGACAAACTCCACTCCCAATTTGGGATCGTTGTTGACGAAATTTTCATGTCTGTAGGCAGATCCGTCATACAATAAATCAAATAAGCCAGGTTCGAACCAATCTGAGATCCGACTTGAAGTCTGTAATCCAGCACCGAACTTCACACAAACTTCGTACGATCTAAGACCTACCTACGGATTTGGATTTTTGGCTGCAGTGAATGCCGCATGGTAGAGCAATAGCAATTCCTTCGAGCTTTGATAATACCAGTGATATTTCGTCTACAACCTACGCATTTTTGGAGCAGAGTGAAGTTTTTTATTTATTATTCTTCGTTTAGGCGACTTTGTCTGGACAAAATTGGTACGTATGTAGCAACCACCCAACCTCCAATCTCATATCCGATGAACCGAAGTTTGTTAATCTGGTACAGCCTTTTGTTGCCACAATTTAAATTTCATATTAATGAATGACTGTCATGTATTCAGTGAAAATTTCATACTGTTTACTCCAAGTGCAAAAATTTAGAATAACATGTTGACAGCCAAGGATGAATCGAGTCGTGTTCACGACGTTGGGGCCTATTAGCCAATAAAATGCACTATGACATCATATTTTTCATTTGGTACAGGGAGGGACAGAAATAGAGTTTGCTAGGGTTTTTTATGACAGTTCTTTGATGTGAGCGTGTTCAATCTTATACCAGGTTCAGCAGTAGTGCGTTAAGCTTCTAAAGCTGCTAAACCAGACGTTTTAGGAACTTAGTTGAAAAGCATTCCCTTTGTACCTGCAATTCTGCATCTCAGGAAATTATTTTATGATATACAGGGTGTTCCCAAATGAAATTATTCAACAAATTAGTGATTTTTTAAATGGAACACCCCTTATATTTTTGCATATTCTCAATGCTCTTCAATACCTCTACCATGATGCGAAATATTGGGGATATTTTTCAAACAGTACGGATCTTATTAAGAAAAAACTGCAAAATTTCGATGAAACAGTAGTTCGGTAAAAGCCCTTTACCGATTCCCAGAAGCGATAGAAACATGAATTTGATCAGAATTTCTTTTAACTCAAGAATTTGCCTAGTCATCGTTCCTAAACAATCAAACTCTCTTATACAGGGTGCCGTTATCAATGTCCAAATATGAAGAATTTCAAATTGTTTTTTCTAATTTTTTTCAAATGTAACACCCTGTATTTTTTCCATGATGATGTACACAGTTTGAAACCTTTTTTCAGAAGTAACCAAAGGGCTATCTTCACTCCTGCGTCCAGCAGGTACGGAAAATGAAATCAGAACGGAAAATTTCATTCAAATATTGGATATAAAAACAAACGGGCGTTGAAAAAGACAAAGAAAAATTGTGTCAATGATCCAAGAGATGTTCAGAGAGTCGTCCGCCTTCTCTGGAACACAAAGCGATCCGATTGTTGAATGTCCCACTAACCCTCGTCAGCATGGCTGAAGTAATGCTTCGGAAAGCAGTCACAATCCTCTCTCGCATATTGGAAGATGTTGTTGGAACTTCATCATACACGATTCCCTTTATGTACCCCAAAAAAAATCTATTTTGGTGAGATCCGGTGATCTAGCAGGCCATCTTGTCGGACCGCCCCTACCAATCCATCTATTTGGAAACTGTTGGTCCAGTATATCCCTCACAGGACGAGAATAATGAGCGGGTGTTCCATCATGCTGAAACCATATTTCATTCCGTATTTCTGTAGGTAACACTGCAAACATTCCGGGAAGAATGTTCTGAATGAAAGTAAAATATGCAGCTCCATCTAAATTTCCTTCGAAAAAATGAGGGCCTATCACATGATTGCCGATTACTGTTCCCCAGACATTCAATGACCACCTGTGTTGATTGTCTATTTCCCTTATAATTATTGGATTTTCTACAAAGTAATAATGAAAATTGTGCCTATTGACGGCCCCGGAATTGTGGAAGGTTGCTTCATCACTGAATAAAAGAAATTCAAAAAAAGTAGAGTTCCGTTCAATTTGAAAACTTGCCCAGTTACAGAAATTCAGACGGTTTTCAAAATCGCTATCGGTAAGCGCTTGATGCATTTGAATGTGGTAGGCATGATACTTATTTTTTTGAGGATTCTTTGAACTGAATGCTCACTTATACTACAGGCTACACCAAGCTTCCTTTGGCTTGTGTGTGGATTTTCAGTTACATGCAGTAAAGCCTCGAGCTCCTTGTCCTCGTTAGTGGGCGATTTTATCCTCTCTTCTTTTTTATACTTGACATCTCCTGTCTCTACAAATCTGTTTAAAAGCCTCCGAAAACCCGATTCATGTGGATGTCTTCTGTCGGGATATTCGACAGCATAGGATCTACTGGCTAATAAACAGTTTCTGTGACACTGCCCCAACATGAAAATCATATCAACCATTTCATCTTTACCAAAATTCATCTCAATTTATTGTATTCGGAAATAACTTTGAGCTCTGAATAACAATTATTTGATCAATAATAATCGATGTACTTCATAACAGTTTCTGTGGCACTGCTGCGACATGAAAATTATATGAACCATTTCATGAATAATAATTTTTCCAGATACCGATAAAGCTCTGTAATCGTTAGAATACACATGTTACCAATAATACCTATGTATGTGTTACTTATTCGTACAAACATTATCATTTGAAATTCTTCATATTTGGACATTGATAACGGACACCCTGTATAAAAAAAGGTTGATCATTTCGGAACGATGACTAGGCAAATTCTTAAGTTAAAAGGAATTCTGATCAAATTTATGTTTCTATCGCTTCTGGAAATCGGTAGAGGGCTTTCACCGAACTACTGTTTCGTAGAAATTTTGCAGTTCTGAATAAGATTCGTACTGTTGAAAAAATATCCCTAATATTTTGCGTCATGATAGAGGTATTGAAGAGCATTCAAAATATGCGAAAATATATGGGGTGTTCCTTTTAAAAAATCACTCATTTGTTCAATACTTTTATTTGGGAACACCCTGTATATTAGAAAATAATATGATGAGATGCAGAATTGAAATTACAAAGGAAATGCCTTTTAACTAAATTTCTAAAACGTCTGGTTTGGCAGCTATGAAAGCCTAACGCATTATTGCAGGACCCTGTATATAAATTCTCCTGTTTGCACTTTGTGGCCGAACTCCTCCGAAACGGCGGGACCGATTTTCGTGAAATTTTGTGTGCATATCAGGTAGGACCGGGAATCGGCCAACATCTATTTTTCATCCCGCAAATGTTAAGGGTGGTTCACCCCTAACTTTTTTTTTATTTTTTTGGACAAAATTTTTATTTTAATTTTTTCATGATACGGCACACAAAAATACAAACAAACCCTAAATTTTCATCCCTCTACCTAACCTAACGGGAACGTGGTATAACAAAAACTGCTTATTTATTGCCTCTAAGGCGGAACGGAGTTCGCGGGGTCAACTAGTATTAGTAACTAAATCATTTATCATCGAGTTGATAAAAATAATAAGAAAATGAACACATATAAACCTTTATTAGGCTTCAATATTGAACATGATATATCCACTCTCTCTGGAAATATATACCCCATAAACTTCGAATACCTTCAGAGAAAATGATCAGCAGATTTTATACATTTCCTCATATTCGGTCGAATGAATGGAACTCCTGGGACCGAAAAAGACATCAATATACATTGCATATCGGATATTCATAGAATTTTTGACGTTTCAACACAGTAGGGACAAGATTCATTGCATAAAGAAGATGAATTTCGATTCAGTTTTCATATTCGAAGCAATTACCTTATAGATCTGGCCATTAAAGCCTTCATCAATGGTCAGTTGCTATTTGAAATTAAAATTTCCAAACGAAACTAATGGAAGAGAAAGTTATAGCTCCAAAAAGTTAATTTTGGTTAATTTATTGAAAAAAATTCGAGGCCATGTATTCTGAATGTGTTTATTGAGAACGGTGTAGAATCGAAAGCTGAAGTTTGAAAAGACAACTCCTTTTTATTATCTTGAAATAAAAAGAAGTCAGGAATGCAACATTTGATATTGTTATGCATATACAGGTATACATATATAATTCTTTTTGTTTCCAACACTTCGCACGTATTTGGGCAGGGTGAGACTTTGATCTGTAAACTTTTTCAATCGAACGAAAAAATTTTTTTTTATACCAAGTATTATTCAAAGTTTGTCTTTTTTTGGAAGATATAGGATGTCGAAAATCCATGAAAATATCACTCTTATTTTTATATCTTCTTAACCATTATTTCCAATAGCAGAAGTGTTTACTATATTTATGGTGCTTATTCCTCACCATTTGAATATACATTCTGGTATCAAAGTTACAGCCTAGCTGACACAGAGACACGAGAATTGAGCATCTCAGGGAATGAAGGTGGAATTAAGTTGTATGCATGAAATGCTCCGTTTCAGAATTATTCTTAATTTTATCCGATGAGATTTGTCGAAAAATTCTGAATGTAGAGTATTTTAATTATCTCATATATCATCGAATCCCCAATCCCATTCAACATTGTTGTCAGTGTTGTCACTATTTCCGAATAATAATCAAAATAATCACTGATGTTCATACCCCATATAAGTGAGTTCATAATATAATCATTTCCCGAACTATATATATTGGTTAAATCATTTAATCTATTTATAATGTATCCTAAATATTTCATAGAAATTATTTTATTGAATGTTTGTTATTCTGAATAGATCATGCAAAATAAGAGAATGAAATATTTTTGGGGATTCAAGGAAAATATGAATAAATGACAAAAGTTTACCAACAAAGCTCGTTTAAAATTCAAGAAGACGTGCATTTTCGAAGAAGAAATAGGAATTTTTGATTGAAGCCATATTGGAAAAAAAGTTGGTGTAACGAAATATTGTTTTTTAGAAATTTGGGCAGCAATAATGAATCAAGTAGTTTATTCAGTCTCAATCGAATTTTGGGGTTTTATTATATTTACATTCATATCAGAAAATCAAGCCCAGCACGTATTCGTCCAGTTATTTTTGTTGAAAAGTCCTATATATTTTCAACAGCGCCGAATTCGGAAAAATGGAAAATGAAAATATCGTTTCTATAGACCGCAATAATCTGAAGTCAGAAAAAGAACAAGTCAAAGACACGCCCTGTATAGCATTGTAAATAGATATGCGTAAATGTTTTTGGCTTGTCACCAAGGATTATGGGAATAAAGGCAATCATTATTAGTCTGTACAAAATGTATGTACCGTGTATCCGCCCGAATATCAATTATGTATTTTGAATTGACCATGGTGCTCTGGCGGGTCCAAGAGTTCGAAGGTAAAAAATCGTAAAAGGGATCACTGCTGAGTTTAGTTATGCTCCCAATTCTAACGATACAATCACATCGATATCATGTTCCTTCCAGTCAAATTCAATTACACAATTAAGTTTCCTAGTTAGGTCTTCTGACTACGTGCTAAGTGCTCACGAAATGCGAAATTCGTCGAGGAGGTAGTGTGGGAAATTTAAAGACGCAATTTTCTATTGCAATCATCGTGAATAATTGAAGGTTACTATTCGCTTAGGATAATGAAAAATTTTTTATTCATTGATATAACTTGATAACTTTACTGTCCAATATTCTCAAGTGCCAACAAAAAATTGTTCAAACTTTTAAAACATACTGTAGAAATAAATGAAAAAGTTTATATTAGTTGTAGAAAAAAATTTGAAGTCGAGTCGGGAATACTAAGTAATTCAGAAACATCTCCTCTACTTTTGCAAATTCTTCCGTTAAAATCCGGTTATTTTTTTTGGCAGTACCAGAACCTAATCGCCGGAGACACAACGTTGGTGGTGGTCGTCCGGCTTGGGTACTTGCTTTAACAGAACTTTGGACAAGTCTCGTTTGCTGAATGCCTCGATGCCAAAGAAATATTTTTTTTTTGCTCCAATTTAACAATAGAGAAAAATTTCAACATTTTCATCATTTTTGTAGTGCATTTTAACAATTTTAGATGTTGCAGAAGCTTATAATCTTCTTCTCTCAAAGTGATTTTAGTCATCATCTATCACAAATGAAGATCCCCAAAATGACGGACTATTCAAAATGAAAGCTTCATTCGCAATAATCTTTATGAGATGGTGAATAATGGCCCTAAATCGATGAAGGACAGAAGCAGCAGCATTTGGAACAAGAAATGAATATTTGAAATGAGTAGAAACTCGAGCCATTATCTTTCGATGCGGAATTTCCCGCGATCGAAAAATTTGCATAATTGGAGCTATATAGCAGAACTACCAGATTGATAGTAGGACTATCGAGCTCTTACGTTATGCTCATAAATTCTATCGAAATGCCTAGGATTCCTAGGGAAATCGATGAACTAGACAAAGAAAAATAGAGTTTCAATGGTATTTGTATAATTCGCTAATCGAGGGAAACGAAGAAGCCAACGTCTGTTTGAATTATGCAAATCTTTGTAGAATTTATTGATGACGTATTCAACCACTAAGGACCGGTCTTATAAAGGGCACGTTCAATCGGAGGTTACTCAAACGAGAATTGGATGTCAACTCTCGGTTGAAAAATGTTCGGTATTATAAACGTCTTTGCGGCGTCGGTTGAACAACCTCGGATTGAGGTCGCTTTTTTGGGTTGGCTAACCTGAATCTTATTTCTTGAAGTTGGCACGTTTTCTCATAACATGGAAGGATAAATTCGAAAATCGTAGTCTGATAAAAAAAAAGAAGCTAATTCGAAAATATTCTCATGTTTTGCCACTATCACGGCGTATAATTTAGAGAAAATAGAGGAATCGGATTTCCTACGTCAAATCAAATTTATGAAAATATTTTGAAATTTATGAAATGAGGACGTACTTCGTGGGAATTTTTTAATTTTTTTTTCACTCGAAGCTTTTGGAAAATACGCTGTCAACTTATTTGAATTGAATGATCTTAATTTGTGCTAGGTACCTATTTTGATATTCTAGAATGTCTTATCTCAAACTTTCATGCCAAGTAACCAAATAAAAGCAAGGTCAATACAAAACATGCAATGAAATTGCATAAACATTTATTCGTACTAGAATGTATTTATATTTAGGATGAGTACAATTACAAATCATTCTTCATCTTGTTTAATTGAGTACAAGAAGTACACATTAAATTGAAATGTCACATTAATTTCTTGATTAACTTCCTCTTTATTCAGGTTCCGAGTCATGAATAGGATCAGTTCACTTCATTTCTATAGTAATATTATGCAGGACTTCTCAAGCCACGAAAATAATAGTTGTTTTCAAATATAGTCAAATCCTGAAATAAAATAATGGGGAATGTTGTTTTACATGCCAAAGAGTCTTTATATTCAATTCATAGTTCTTCCTTGAATTGACCATTCATTGATCTGCGAGATGGCATCAGTGTCATCAATCATGTATTTAGAGTATATTTGAAACTAGAATTACAAAATTCCTAAGCTTATCTTGGAAATTTGAAGGAAAGTATACCTTCTCACATCTGAATGCTTCAGCATTTTCTCAATCCATCAAAATAAACATGCACTTGTACTATGTAATAAAAATCAAGAAATCCTACTAGAACGGTGAGTATGCTCCATCAACACGGTTCGAATATACCAAAATTTGGTCACTTAATACAACCTCTCCCTTGTCAGTTGCAATTCCTGTTGATTGCTTGGCATTTTGATAGAATGATAAAATCAGCACTAGAATACTTTTTGATATTGTCAAAAGTTCTAGACATTTCACAATTTTCTGATGTTTATTTATGAATACAACAAATATCTTTGAATATGTTAACAACTTTGAAATGATCCAGCTCATTGAAAGTAATTTTAGCCACCCGATAAAAGATTTTTTTTATTTGACCGAAATCATCTCTTCTTCGTGCCATCGTCGAAAGGAAATGTGAAATCATTCGATTAGTATCTTTCTTATTCACTATCGTTATCATCTTTTGGATGCCTTGCAGTTAATTCATTTTTATTATAATCAGAATCATTTTCGATCTTTTATTCACACAGAATCCTGGCAGTTCTATCCCTCGAAAAATTTAGTTTCAATTTAGGAATATCTTTCCAAACACCAAAGATGAATTATTAATACATAGCCAACCTACAAAAGCCTGATTAATATCAGGCATCCTATTAAAGTAATATATTCATTTCAATTCAAGCAACATCAATGTGCCAAAACGAAATGTTTTGTTTTGATTAAGAGACGTAAAGTGAGGTTAGTTTTCAGCCATCTAGAAACGTCAAACGTTTCAATCCTCGGTTTAAAGCTCAAACCGATCTATCTTTAGCGGTTGAGCCAATCCCGGGTTGAACCCGAGGTTGAATGTTCATAATACGGAAATCGACAGTCAACTGCGGATTCGGGCGTAACCGAGGTTTGAATTTCTTTTATAAAACCGGCCCTAAATCGGGAAATTCTGGGCTTTCTAGCCGTGGTCTAATGGGAATTTCAAATAACGTTTTGCCTACAACCACATGCGTCATTTCAGTTGCTTCTCTGTCGGAAGTTGTGAACCGAGGATGGACAGGTTTAGGTCTAGCATTGCAGATCGCAGACAACCAAGCACTATAAACAATGTCATCATCGTCTTTCCTTTTCATATTGTTATTGTGCTTATAGATTTCGATGGCCTTCATATTCATCCTAGGATAATAACTTGCGATGTTGAAAATGACCATCAAAGTATGTTCCGCGAGTGCAGACTTCTCTGTTGGATACAGTCGACAATACTATTCGTGTTCTTTGGTCCTAGTATGCATTCTTCTTTAGGTGGCTTTCCCACACTCGCAAGATATTCTATTAGTATCAGCTTGAGAAAGCTTTTTTCTTACTCACCTCAAGCCTGTCAGATCATAATGCTCTTTTAGATTCTGCCTTGATTTAAAAATATTCTTTGTGTGCATGTGTTTTCCTCTATCCGAAGAACGCCACAAGCCCCAAAAAGGAACATTTTAGATCAAGGCAAAATCTGAAAGAGCAGCATTCAGATGTACCAGGCTTGAGATGAGTAAGAAATTCCTAGAAATCTCCAATCGTGATGTCTTCTAGAAATTCAACTACAAAATTTAAAAACTGAAGGCTTCCTAGTCGTGGTCTCATAGGAATTCAACCTCACTTTTTGCCTACCACTGCGGTAGGCATCTTCAGTGGACGGTATTCGGTCGGAGGTTGTAACCCGACCATTAATTGCTCCAAACTGATGACTGATGATGTTACTGGATAGAGCGTTGCATTATAGCCTTGTTATATCCCAGCGATGTCGGTCAGATCATCCTCTCAACAACTCGAAAGATATCGATCGAGTCTTGAGACAAAAGCGAACAAGAAGGGAAATCCGACCATCGGAAATTATTTCCTAGGAAATGGCATATTCCATCAGTGACTGACAAAATTGGCAAACTTCTGATAGGGTATAAATCGAAACACTCTATAAACCAACACAAAAACAAGAACAAATTCTAAGAAGTACCGAACACCATATTGGTCCACTTTCTCTAAAGTAGGTATTTGTAGAACATTTGTAGGTATGTGTAGACTGTGGGAAATTGCTAGGAATATCATCATGAAGGTTCAGAAATGTAATTCAGGAAATGTCGAAAAGCTTCAATATCTGGTGCAAACTTTACGACAGCATTCTTGGCGCTATAGACTAGACAGTTTAGCCTTCTTATTTGAACTTTTACGGGATGGGGGTCGCAAAAATTTTCGAGTTGAAACAGGGAGGCCCCAAGAAAAAAGTTTTAGAGCCGTTGTTCCACTATAGCTTGAGAGAGAATCTGGTCAGATTACTAGTAAAATCGAAATGTGTGCCATTAAGGTCGGCGTTTAAAGCGAGTTGGAAAGCTCAGCCGATAGAGGCGCCACCGTCCATTTTATGGATATCTCCATAGAACATGCACTTTCACTATCAAGTTCTATGAATATCTCTCTAATCATGAATGAAATGTACAATTGCGCTCTCTATCCGAAAATCACCGAACTATGGAATAAGCGAATTTGTGGGTAAAGCAGGAACTTTTTCCCGCCAAAATTTGAATTTGGCCATTCTCTGCCAATTCCGTATTTCAAGTTAATCTTCTGAACGAAATTATCAGTAGATTCCCTTTTAATCGGAAGTTGAACTATTTTCATGGGTCTTTCTGTTGAAATAAAACAGAAGCATGGGTTGGCTCATTTTCTTCTATTTTTGAAAGAAAAAAAATTGACTTTCGGAATGAAATCGATTAAAATTATTTCAACAAAAACCCTAATCCTTTCTGAGTTCACCCACAAAATTTCAGTTCTCAAAGTGAAACCGTTTTCGAAATCAACTTGAAATAAAAACACATTGAACGCCCACCTTAATTCATCATCACATTTCAGAAAAGGCGATATCTATGCATTCGACTAAGATTTGAAATGATAATAAAATTACAGAAAAATCTCAATTGGAATATCAAAGTTGTATTCGATTGAATTTTGTATTTGAATGTTCACCTTGAGCCCAGTATGCATTACCAAATCGATCAATTAATTTTATACGTGATACAGTTTTATGACCTCCCACGACATATAAAGTATGTTTATATTTCGAAGTCAATTGTGAAAATGTACTCAACAGGTGCTTAATAGCTCGCTAGAAACGATATTCACTCTGGGAAAACCTTATTAATTTTTTCAGTTGAAGTTTGATTTCACAGAAGTCAATTTTGCATCCGTGCTGTAGAAAATAGCATATGAGGTATCTGGCATATAATTTCAAAACTACGGACTTAATGGAAAATTACTTATTGCAGCTTCACACGCGGAATATTTTTCTGTCCGCTCAACCATAACAAAATTTGAAACTGAATCCCAACATTTCAGTTAACCCTTTACCGCATGAATTTTTATTTTGCGCGGAAAAATTTAATTTGTGAAGAACTTGATCTCTGGTTGGACGTAAAAATACTCAAAAAAATGTATACACAAAATTTCGAAATTTATTTCGAAAAAACTGGATTGTGCCACATATGGAACATCATGCAACAAGAAAATAATATAGCGTATCGAAAAAAATTATTCAGTATGAAAACGTAGGTAGCAGTTCTTGTATTTGTAAAGACACAATGGAATTTGACATTTGAAACAAATTATATAAGTTTTCCTGAGTTCCCTGGGTATTTACATCGCACACGATGTGTTTCCTGCCAATGCGGTAAATGATCAAAACCATCCTTTCGCACGTCCTCTTGGACTTTGTTGCTTTTTGTTGGTCCTGTCCTCCGCTTATTTTCATACATCTGCTGAAAGTTTCCACTTGGTCTTCCCCGGTTCTGTCGAGTTGGTTTGGTTTTCTTGCTGTACAAAGAGCATCTGCTACAGGACCATACACCCATCTATTCTTCGAACTCTTAGTTTTGTTTGTTTTAATTTATATGGATTTTTGTTTGTAGAATTGAAAGGAGAATTCGATCATCTGAGAGGTCAGTGGCAGGAATGATGTCACCATAATTTTTGACGACTTCAGGCTCCTCAAGTTCATCAGATTCTCATTTGATTATTCAGATTATTCACTGTCAAAATCAGGAATTCTTGCGGCGTTTTTCCCATAAATCAGCATTGGATTCATATCTACGACAAATATGCAATGCTATTTCAGGTTCTAGCACTGCATGATGTTCCATATATGGGACAATCTGTTTTGTTATATTTTCTATGAATTTTTGATGATCCAAATGATTGAAACTCACCTGAATAGGTTCTTGAAATCACTATTATGACCAAAATATTTTTTTCCGCAGTAGAAAACACTTTTCAGCGATAATAAACGACCACAGGAATAATCGAACTATAGCAGGAACAACTGCTTCTTATGAATGTGTCAGATATGGGCTGCTCTATGCAGTTACAGAAATATTCAGTTTAATCTAAAAAAAAATGTTTTTGGTTTGTGTATGGCATTTATATGTGCCGTAAATGGCATGCGGTAAGGGAACTATAAGAACCTCTAAATATAAATCAAATTACGTTGAGAACTCCATATGTCCCAGCATATGCTTTTGGGATTTTTTTGCAATTTCTGGTGAATTTTCAGATTGTAAGGATGCAGTTTTGATAATTCAATTGTTCCATGTGCCCTCTTTTTATTAAAAGCTTTGATTTTAACTTGCAATATATGTATGTATGTATGTTCGGGTGGAATCTTGCTCCTCAATTTTGAAACAGATATCTTCAACCGATTGGGCTGAAATTTTGTATACACGTTTGATTTGGATGAAAATACACGATAAACATTATGACGTCATTCTATATCCAATATGGCGGACCATACAAGATGGCGGAATAGTTATTTTTTATGCACTCCTACAATATGGGTATCAAATGAAAGGGCTTGTTGAGAGTAACTCGAAAAATTATGTTGACGTCATTCAAAATCCAATATTTAAACGCTCTAAAAAGGAGACAATAAAATATTCCTTTAAAATTTCAACCATCAAGTCATAACCTCATTATACACAATTTATATGATCATAAAAGCTTGTCGCGCGATTTACTTGTGTAAATAAACTAGTACCTATTCAATTGAGTATCTTAGTCTGCAAAAAGCAATTTTTTTATATCAGGTACTTACACAGAACTCGCGACAAGCTTTTATGATTATATGAATTGTGTATAATGAGGTTATGAGTTGATAGTTGAAATTTTAAAGGAAATTTTCGAAAAAGCATATCATGCATTTGACAAAAAATGAAGTAGAATGAATGGTGATCAGTGATTACAATGATGAAAAAAAATTATATGCATTGCATTTGAAAAAATGAAGAATAATCGATTTGAAATTCGTCATGTTCATAGTCTTTTTGTGGACACTCCATATGCTGGAGATGCTTTATCATAGCTGGCTAGGATACCTCGAAGGCTTGTCTTTCAATCCATATAAAGCTGTTATTGGTACGTGCAAGGGTTCGTGAAATATAATTGGATAACGTAGCCTCTACAAGTATCATTTTTTTGTCAAAATGGCCAATATTTCGAAAACTGTCGAATAAAACTATGCGAAAAGCATGCAGGAAGTTTCAGAGAATTGCAAAACACTATTGAATATAGGGTGTCCCATTTGAAAAAACAAAGTCACCCTCTATTCCTCTTTTGTGGGCCACCTGATATAATCGAAAATATTTTTAGGTTGTTCCCTTCTTGGAGTATATCAAGTCTGCATCAAAAAAGTTTGCCAAGCTCAGACCGTTACGCGTATATCGTCCGCTGCGTCACTAGTGGGACAGCCTGTATATGTTAAAACAAAAATATTAAGAATTTTTTCTCTTCATGGTTCTCGTTGAGTGAACTGCATGTAGCTTGAATATGATATTCTCCACCTAAATAAGAAATTTCGTCTCGATCGAATCTGTAGTATTTAAATTATCAGTTGAACAAAAATGTCAAACAGCCATATTAACGGAACCACTCGAATATTGCCCATTTACGAATCGCGGCAATCATGATCTGAACCTACCCAAAGAATTGAAGATCTCTAGGTCAGTTCGAGAGTGATCGTGTTTAAAAACATTGCATTTGTTTTGACTGCATCGAATTTGATGACTGACTGAGTTCGTGAATGGTCAAGCAAGTCAGCTGCGTTGATCTATGGAAGACCGTTATGGCTAGGAATTTGAAAAAGCGGAATTTTCTAACTTCCAGTTATTGCTCTTACAATTCTTTTCTTCAGCTATGGCGTTCTCTATGAGTAATTGACTGGTTATCCCTTGTTTACCGGACAACAGATAGCTAGGAAATTGAATAAGTCTATTTCCTTTTTAGAATTTGCTGAAGGATTATTTTTCTGGGGTGGGTTGCATAATTTCAAATGATAATGAAATTGAAACTGATTCGTTCACGTTGTTATTGACTGAATTAAGGACGCCTACCTCGAATGGTTGGAACACAAACAGAATTTAATCGCGAACTAATTCTACGTAGGTGTCGACAACACCCTGAACGATGAATACGAAATTATTTTCTCTTATGCTGAAAATTCCACTCGGATAAACCGTTCCGTCCCTGAAAATTCTGGGGAATGAGATCTGATTAAATGAATCCCTCGGGAAATCCATCATTTTTTCATGAATGGTTGATGAATTATATCAGATACCGTTTATTCGTTGGGAAAAAAATCTTTGAACTTGATATTAGCTAGTTACGTTTGTGTTTAATCAAAAAGTTTTGACGATGCGGGAAGGCGTTGGGTTCAAACAAGGTCGCAGAACAAACGACGCAGAAAAAATGCATTTGAAGCATGGCAATGAGAGTGAAGAAGAACGACAGAGTATGAATTAGGTAAGAAGCTAGTTTCTCACGGAGAGAATCTCAGATATGTTCACGAACGTAATCGACAGGGACCTACTCGTAGACAGACCAAGTGAATCCTGTCTCCAATTGCAATTCGTCTTTAGACTACAAAGACGACTAAGTGATTTGAAGTCCTATTGCGGTGGGATGTACATAATTGTTTCGAAATTGATACTCCCCAAGATATCAACTGACAAAATAAGCACTAATCTGCACCCTCACAATTTAACGTCCTGTCTATATTCAAGGTGATAAGGGATATTGAAATAGTAGCGTTGCAACAATTATATCCTTTGATCTTTCAGGAAAGAATATACTATATATATAAGAAAAACATTCTTATTCTTAAAGATTCCGAGAACCTGTACCAATAACATATTTCCTTTCGGGTGGAGTAATCTACTATTCCTCAAGCACGCACTCAGACAAATTCTCATAACTTCAATTATTCAATGCAATTCGCATGTCAAAAAGTTTCGAAATTTTCATTCGAATTTTTACATAGTAATTTTTTGAATGGATTTTATAAGCAACAAAACATACTGAAATTAATAATATACTCGGCGTTATTAACATTATGAATTGAATCAAGGGAGAAAAAGCCCAGAAACCAAACAGATCTTTGAAGAAAACGCAGTCGTCAAAAATGTTGGATTGCATTCCGTAAGCGTTCCACATATTGATGGATGAAGAGGTATTCCCATAAAACGATAGGTTTTCAATGCATGCGTTCTACTTATTACGATAATCTGAAGATGCCCATGATATCCAGTGGAATGATTGAATGAAACAGATATTATTGCCGTAGAAACTGAAACCAAAAAGAGAAAATAAAAGAAAATTGTTAAGGCAGCTGTCGATAACTCAAGAATCTGCTGGAAATTTCGAATAAGCTTTTATGGTCATTGTTGTAATTAGCTGTTTTGAAAACAGAGACGAGTTTTATCTCCAAAACGTACCTAATCTAAAAAATAAATATCATTGTTATTGTAATACATACTTTTATTTGTTCGATGGTTCGATACGCAATTTTTTTCAAAATACGAATTTCTACGTAGGCTTGAGTTCAAACCCAGTCAAGAAATATTATTGTTTATTTTGTTTTCCCATTATTTGTATTTTTATTCATTCAGTAATTACCTGAATTAATTCATATTTCATATGTATAATATTGTTGACTGATATATGTATACTCCATTCACTTTTATAAAGTATCGCGGTTAGGCTTGATTTAGGTTCATCAAGTTCTTTCACTCAAAACTGACGCAGGTTGGTATTCGTGAAAATCAAGCGACATTGCCAAGTCTACTTTCTATTTACTCTTTTTCAACTTTGTAAATGGAGTTAGTTCTTCTAAGGTTTAACTGTGATGCAGGTTTCGTAGTACTACTACATTTTCATACTAGAGTATTTCAAGTTGTGCAAAAAGGTATTCGAATGTCTTCTGCAGGTATTTCTTGAAAATTTTGAAAAGTGGGGAATTCCATAGGTTCGTCTGTTCCGCTCATTTTGCTGGGTTATTCGAGTACTTTTATTCTTTTTCCGAAGGAACTTTCACAAAATAACAGACTATTCTGTCCATTATTTTTCAAACACTCGATTCTTGATTTCCGTACAAGAAAATAGTATTACTGAATCTTCCCACCATGTTGATAGACGTGAAATATTTCCAGTATTAACAGGGAAAAAGTTTTGTCAGCATTCGCCAGGTCTTTGAAATTATTGAATTCACATAATATTTTGTCAATTTTATTATTTTCTCGAAGTAAATTAACATTTTGATAATTACTACGATTTTTATGCAGAAACGACAACGTTGCGGGCGTATCTGACAGAGGAATGACCATAACCTAACATTTTCAAAATATACGCCGTGAAATGTGTCAGAATTCCATGGCAAACCGCGATACTTTATAAAGGTGAATGGAGTATATAAGGTGATTCTCCCAAATATGAATCAAGAAGATACACAATTTCTCTGACTTTTACATCAATGCTGTGAAAAGTCTTTCGCAACCCGCATCTAAGTGAATGCACGAGAGAAGTTCTCATTTCGAATAATTTCATCGTCTGTTATGAATTAGATGAAGAAGGAATATCGGCATACAAACAATTTTTTGAAATTCCAGAAGAAGCTACTACGCGAGCAGGAATCGAACCTGCGTTTGTTGTTTGGAGCATAATTTTCAATCACGTTTAAAGAAGCATTCAATAAGTTAAAACACGGAAATTATGACCGTCCGTTTGGTCTTAACCAGGATAACTCTTGAAAGGATAAACCTAGAGATAGCATTGAAATTCAGAATGCAGCGATAAAGGGCCCAATAGCACATGGGATACGTGAATATGGCCGTCGATTCGATCAACTTGCGATTTCGCATTCAGAAATTGTGAAAAATTTTGTCCAGATTGAATTCTAGCGGAATTTTATTCCTATATTTTCTTATTGAAAGAATCCCAACAGTTAGGTAACAACAGATACAGGATCATAGACCATTTCTATGACAGATTTGTCATTTTTTCACAGCTGTCAAAATGTTTTCGATTGATTTTGTGAACTGTCAAATTCTAATATTAATTAAATCTCGAAAATTCTAATATACCTACAAAAGGTGGAACGAGCGCTCAAAAGTTCCTGACTTCAAGTAGGAGCACTTAGTCACCCAAATTATCAATAGTACCTCGATGAAACTCCGTCGTCTGCCAAATTCAATATTACTCGAATCACTAGAAGTGGGTCAAAATTCAGTTGCTGTATTTCTCCCGTACATCTAAATAAATAAACAAACACAGCAATTCGAATAGAACTTGTAAAAATACTTCAATTCGAACTAGGATCGTTCGGAGAAGATGTGAATTTCCCAATTTCGGTGAATTAGATTTTCCCAGAAAATATAAGGAGAAAATGATCTCGGCGAATTTCACGAAAATGAGGACATTCCAGATTATCCTCGATTTAGCACGAAGTTTAATGAGGGCAGACGTAAAGAGGACGCGTAAATATTGAATGCAAACAGTAACCATCAATATTTACATTGCACTCTCGATGAATTTTTGCTAATGAATGAATCATTTTTTACAGGATAGTTAGCGTAAAGCAGAAGTATCATATTTTTCACACTTTCGTCAATTTCGAATTTGAGTCGAGGAAAATGGGAAAACGGTATGTGGAATATAATTTCTATAAATACACGACTAGAATATTAGTACTCTATACAGGGCGTTTCAACATGAACTCGACGAACATACAACAAAGCCTTATAGAGGACATCGAGTCATTTTTGCCTCATGACATATACCCCCGTTTTCAAAGCATAAGTGGACTGTATTATATTATTTCCTTACGTACATAACTAAATTAGAGATTTCGATAGTTTCCGCGCTACAGGACGATTTTGGAATTTGGTCCATTAATGACATACTTTCAAGTTCATTATAGGTATATCGAGAATTTCGACAAAACACTTTTCGTTCAACAAAACCCAAGTAGAATTTGTTTCTGTCCCTGCTTCAAAATTGACTCGGTCATAGAATTTCATGTCCTATGCTTGGATTTTGTAGAACGAAAATAGTAATTTACGTAACAAGTCCGGAAAATAGGTTTTTTTTGGACGAATAGACAAGATTCTAGGACGAGCCGGAGGCGAGTCCTGGAAGTCTGTGAGTCCAAAAAAACTATTTCCGGGCGTGTTGCGTACAATATTTTTTCGGCAACCGTGAAGAATTACAAATCAATGAGATGAAACATCTCTTTATTCATTTTGATTCATATTAGAATTAAACAGAACAGAACTGTCATCCGTTATTTCGTTGCTATTGTGATGATCATAACAATGACAACAACGACGTGTTTTTCCGGCCTAGGCCGGGAAGTACGTACTTTCCGGCCTAGGTCGGGAAATGCTACTTTCTCAAAGAAAAAGCGTCCGGGAAGTGGGTACTTCCCGGACGGTTGCCGAAAAAGGGTTTTTACGCAATGTTCGGATATAGTGAACTCGGAAGTTTATCATTATATATACAGGATGTCCCAAGTTCGAGTGCCTATTAGACGTTTCTGGAGAAATGAACATATTTGATACTTAAAATTGGGATTATGCTATTGTTCGAAATTCTCTACTGAGCTAAAATATTTCTGTACCTGAGCACTTCTGGTTATACAAGGAGTGAAAATGAACTTGTTCAAAAAATTTTTTTTTTCGTTTCTGATATGATCGAGTATTCTATGCTGAATATATTTCTTTTGAAACCGTTGTATTCATTCGACTAGTTTTCAAATTATCTAATTAAATCCCGAAAATGTCAAATATTCATGAATTATGCTCATTTTTCTTATTCTCAACATCCTGAGTGTAAACCGTTCTCATAACTGCAAAGTAGAAGAATGTGGAAAAGTCATGCATCTTTTGAATTTTATGAATATCAGCACAGGGTATTTAAAATTTTGTGTCAAAAACTGCGATCGAAGATTATCCATAACGTCTGTTTCTCCAATTAGAACCCTATTTATTTATGATTGCGTTGTATTCTGCGAAGAAAAATAATGATAGTACTCTAGGATGATTTTGCTCCTAAATTCAGTAATTTCTGAGTTATTTGAGCTTTTCTGGATTTATGGTGTACGTAGAGTCAAATTCTTCTAATCTATTGCATTAGAATATTCTGTGACCATAGAAGATAAATTATCTCATTAATACTTCACAAGTGACAGGTCTGATTCACTTTGATGGTTACTATGGTTGCATAAGAACATTAATCGAATCTGTCTAGATTTGATGAATTTGATAGACTGAGATAAATTTCAAATAACTCAGGAATTACTGAATTTAGGATCAAGAGCATCTGAGAGTTCTATCATTATTTTTCTTCGCAGAATGCAACGCAGTCATAAAAGAATAGAATTCTTGAATCCCAATTCGCCGCAAGAGGTTTCAATCAATGGTAATGATAACAATATTATATTTTTCTACAACCGGGCCTAACTAACTACTTTCCCGCATTGTTTTCAATTCGGAAAGTGTCACTTTCCCGCCCTAGTGCGGGAAAGTTACTTTCCCGGACTAGTGCGGGAAAGTAAATATGTGTTGAATCTGGGTATAATAATACCTTTAAAATGAAATCTCTCAATCTACTTACTTATATATTTAGTTGAATATTTCAAATTTTGCAGTTTCATCCATGTCAAACTAATTATTAATACAGATTTCCGTTTTAAAATTATTGCTTTTTCAAAGAGAACTTGACATCCTTCAAAAATTATGACTGGCATACATGGATCTGTGTATTTATTTCTATGTTATGATCTATGATTTTCCATAGATTCCCAACTTCGTTAATCAATGTGTCAAAACGAATTTTCGCCAAAGTTGTGTAGAAGGTTTTTTTGCATTTTAGAATACGGTTGTAGAAAAAACATTGTTCCTATCTTGAGCGGAAAGTACTTTCCCGCACTCGATTGCTTGCCCGAACTCCGCTCCGCGTCGTTCGGGCAACGGCAATCTAGTGCGGGAAAGTACAACTTTCCGCCCTTGATAGGAAAATAACTATTCTGAACTCACCTTTAGCGACGCCATATCAGAAACAGATCTGTGCGTCTGGATGGTTTCAAGTTGATCTAGGCACCAATCTAGTTCTTCCATGGTTTCCATAGCCATTTTCATGTAAGCTTCGTCTGAAATATAAAAAATTTGCATCATTGTTTTTATGAAGAAGAACAATTAGACTCCTAGGTATATCCGCCTGATATATAGGAAGTATCCCAATGGAATCACCAAATACTCTCTGTATAAAAAGTACCCGGAAAATGTTATTTAAATGAACCGCCAAAAAGGAATCGGTAATTTTTTTTTTCTTAAAGTTGGTAGGACCTTCCTTTATTACCAAGCCAAATTTGAGCGCGATCTGTCAACTAGTGTGTTTACAACAGCTGTCAGTATCAGTCGACCTCAAAAGTGCTCTGCGAATTTTACAATGGAAAAAATAGTTGATCAAAGAGTTTGCCTCAAATTTTGTCTTGCAAACGAATTTTCTTGTGCCGATTCATTGAAAATGTTAAAAAAAGCCTTTGGTGATAATTGTATGTCAAAAACACAAGCATACGATTGGTACAAATCATTCAAAGACGGTCCGAAAAAACCACGTCAAAGTCGATCGAAAATTAAAGTTTTGCTCACTGTTTTCTTCGATTATCGTGGTGTTGTGCACTCAGAATTTCTTCCTGAAGGACAGACAGTGAATAAGGAGTATTACTTGGGTGTATTGAGGCGTTTGCGTGAGAATGTTCGTCGTGAACGGCCAGATTTATGGAAAGACAATTCGTGGATTTTGCATGATGATAACGCGCCGTCGCACCGAGCCATAATTATTAAGGAATACAAGACCAAAAACTCAATAAATACCATCGAACAACCGCCGTATTCACCTGACTTAGCTCCGTGCGACTTTTTTCTATTCCCAAGACTCAAATTGCCCCTATAGACCAGGGTCGATAATTTTTGAAACAAAAAAAATTACAGTAGGATGAAACCCATTAAAAAAGGAGGGGAATATGATCAAAATGAGAGGAAAAATAAATTACGGTCGATCCGAGTTCGGGAAGTGGGAGGGGTGAGTTTTTAAGGGTAAAAAATGGTTTTCCTTGATTTCCGGCAAAACTACAAGTCCTATGGAAAAAAGTTAAAGGGCCAAGTTGTAGGTAATAAAAAGATCTACAACTTTTGTATTCGCGATTTTTCACATAACCTCAAAATTTATATGAAAATTTCAAAAAACCAAGTTTTAGGTTTTTTATTTATATCTTTTTCGAAAAAAATTTTTTTTCTACGAAATTTGGTGAAAACTTACTTCATTATATCCCGAATACACTGTAATTTATTTGATTTAAAATATTTAAGTTTTCGTCTTATTTTAACTTAATATCAAAAAAGCACCCTAATTTTCAATCGAAAATTCTGACGTCAAAATATCAGCTTTTTTCAAAAAGTTTGGGGGCTTTTTGTTCGTTGAAATATCTACTCTCTGATGGTGTGAAAAAAATATACATTACTATAAGGAGTGTTCTCAGAAAATGCAAAAAATTGAAAAAACTCAAATTCGAAAATTTTTTTTAATCACTATGTACAATTTCATCAAAAAAATGTGATTGCTGCATTTTTTTTAGGATAAAGAGTTTATTTATTTAATTCGAATTACATTCATGTCATAGAAAATCTTATACAATATAAATATACAGGTAAATCGTACTATTGAATTTAGATACTTAATTCTGATTACGCATTTTATTTTTTTTTCAAAAACGTTAATCTTGTTATTCATAAATACCTTATCTGAAATTCTAATCAGTTATTCATTAGTTTTTGTCTCTTCGAAGGCATTTCTTCACCGTCAGATTCGAAAAACCTTTCCAACTCTAGTTGATCGTCGAAATCTTCAAGACCATCATTTTCATCTCCAATGTTATTTCCAGTCTGCATTGTTTCTTCTTCCACAATTTCATCTGAATCATTTACTTCCTCATATATTTTTTCTTCTATATTGGAGCAATTTTCAGAACCATGACAATTAGTGCATAAATTTGTGCATTTTAAACCATGTTTTCGGCAGCCACATTTTAAACTGTTTCACAGCTGCAGCAAATAGTTTTGAGCAATACTTCCGGAATTAAATCCTTTTCTGTAAATTTGGGCATAATGCCACGCTGATGTTGCTTCCAGCCCCAATCTGTTGCTGTCAATTCGATTAAAATACAGATAGTATTTACCTTGCTATGTAGATTCCAAACAATTCTTTGAATAAAGTAAATTTCTCACAACTCACTCAATCCAAGCAATTGTATGCTAAAAATTTCGAAAATTAGAAATCCTATTGGTTGATTTGACAATTTCGTCGAATAATTCTGTGATTTGTTCAATCAACGATTTATGAAACCCACCATTAGAGTAACTCAGTCCCCACTTCTCTATGAAATAACTTACAATGGGTTAAAAATTAACCAAAGGTCACTCAGGTATATGAATTATCTTAAAACAGCAATAAATAGTCATCTGAAAATATTATTTAAACAAGATTCTACAACTTTTTCAAAATATTGTAGATGTCTTATTAAATATTAACTTTATTAACTTATTTTTTTGTTAATTATAGAAGTATATTTCAATTTGCAATTTTTTCGTTTTTGAATGAAAGAGGAAATCTTACGTTTTTTGAGTAATCAAAGAGTAAATTTTAATAAATACCTCAAAATTGTACATGATGACTAAAAAAAATTTTGAATTTGAGTTTTTTCAATTTTTAGCATTTTCTGAGAACATTTCGTATAGTAATGTATATTTTTTTTACACCATCAGAAAGTAGATATTTCAATGAAGAAAAAGCCCCTAAACTTTCTGAAAAAAGCTGATATTTTGACGTCAGAATTTTCGATTGAAAATTAGGGGGCTTTTTTGATATTAAGTTAAAATAAGGCGAAAACATAAATATTTTGAATCTAATAAACTACAGTGTATTTGGGACATAATAAGGTAGGTTTTCACAAAATTTCGTAGAAAAAATTTTTTTTTTGAAAAAGATATAAATAAAAAACCAAAAACTTGGGTTTTTAAATTTTTCACCTAAATTTTGAGGTTATGTGAAAAAATTGCAAATACAAAAGTTGTAGATCTTTTCATTACCTACAACTTTGCCATTTAACTTTTTTCCATAGGACTTGTAGTTTTGCCGGAAATCAAGGAAAACCATTTTTCACCCTTAAAAACTCACCCCTCCCACTTCCCGAACTCGGATCGACCGTAATTTATTTTTCCTTTCATTTTGATCATATTCCCCTCCTTTTCTAATGGATTTCATCCTACTGTAATTTTTTTTCATTTTTTACCATTTTTGAAGGTTTAGGCCCTGGTCTACTACGTGGAACGCGTTTTGAGTCCATTGAAGCCATCAAAACAAATTCGCAACGAGAACTGAAGGCCATACCTTTGGCGGCGTATGAGCGGTGCATGGAAAAGTGGGTTCGCCGATATCATAGTTGTATTGTAAGCAATGGGGACTATTTTGAAGGAGACAAAATGAATATTGATGATTATATTTAAATTTATGTGTTTATTTTTACAATTCCGGGTACTTTTTATACAGAAGGTATATGTAAGGATTTTGATGTGAGAGGATGAAATTACAATAGATGTAGAAGTGACATCCAGATATAAAAATCAAAATCGCAAATTCAGTGGAATATTTGGTTGAAATTGAAAAAAAGATTGAATCATTAACGTTGAATGTGGTTCTTTTGATTTTCAGGTATGATTTTATATTATTATTATTATGTATTTTGTAGTTGGTATGAGGGAATAGAATCAACTTTGATTTTCGAAAAACACTTCTGTTAGTTATTCTGGAATAATTTCCAGTGCCATGCTCGGAAAAATCAATTTCGACGGCTGACATGAAAATGACCATCCTATAGGCCAGTCTGAAATTTTTTTTAGGTTTATTAGAGAATAATTTAGAAAATTAATGCATTAATTCAAATTTATGTCACCCCTCTGAACGTTTCCTAATGATCTGACTAACAAATCTCGAAAAGTAGTGAATTTATCGAAAATGATCACATAACTTCATCTCAATTCGGAAGATCATATTCATTGAATGTTATTAAAAAATTAAAAAATGTTGAATTAATGATACAGAGATAATCAATTTGCGTATCCTCGGAGCTCCACACTCAATGGAAAAATTCTCAATATTGATGGGTTAATGTTATTTTCTATTGCAAGATGTAATATGATGAAAAAAAATTGAACGTTTATTTTTGTTTTAACCGATCATTATAAAATGGTTTATTTATAATAATGTTCCCGCATCTTTATATTTCTTTGATAATTATTACCTAAACATTCAGGGGTGTGACAAAGATTGGAATTAATGAAATCCATTCCTGTGTTATGGATTTCTATTAATGTAAAAACATTTTCAGAGGGTGGCCTTTAGGGTGGTCATTTATACATCAACAGTCAAAATTGACTTTTCTGCTATTCGGTATGAAAATTCCGAAAGAAGTTAAGTGTTAAGAATTCTAAAAAAACATTTAGTTTCGATATACATTACCGGAAATATAGTCGAATAAAATTTGGATCATATCATCTTGTATATTGGTGAGGAAGGATATGAGATATTTCTAAGTGGCCATTTCGTGATGCCGATTATAGACTATATTTGGTGAGAGTATGTAAAGTTCCTCGTGGAACACCCTGTATATATTATAGAACGAAGGTATTCAGGTCGAAAATGTCGTTGGAAATCAAATTTTATATATTTTATTGCAAACATGGACAATATTAAATACTATTCCTTATACAGACAGCGTGCTTCAACTGAATGGCCCATTAGTGGTTCAAAGAGAACTTATTCAATTTCCATTTTGAGAAAATAAATAGGCGACGAGGTATTTTATCTTCTGTTCGTGGTAACTATCCTTTTTTTCTGAACTTATAAAAGGTATCTGCAAATTCCACCAAAATATTACCTCCCAAATTTCCGACATACCACCTCTAAAGTGAATTTCAAAGGAGTCTTTTCGTTGACTTTCTCTGTCAGAAGAATCTCCTAGTAAGCATATAGTCAATCTCATTTTGTGGGGTCTCGTTCTTCTCACAAAACACCTAAGCAATTCGTCACTATGTCTGTGTTATTCGAATTTTGTGCCTTACGGAAGTACAAATTCGATCAAGATGAAATTTTGTGTTTCGCTCACATCTCATAACCGAAAACAATTTGTTTATTGTGTTTTCGAATAATTTTTGTCTGCAGTAACAAATTGTTTGAATTTAGTTCTTGAATAGGCAAATGAGAACATACGTACAAGATGGATCTACTTACAAGGTGTATAAACGATATGCGGCTAGTAACCCATTTCTTTAAAATACATTTTTTTTCTCAATTCCAATGTTGAAAGGAGCTCATGAGCGTTCGTTCATTGACCTGCTGAGTAATTTTGCATACATGAATCAACGGGAAGAAAGCTCGACAGCTATAAAAAGCTCGACTACAGCTGTCAAGGAAGCTTCTGTTATTACAGATTTTGGGAATTTTCTCCACTAATTTGCTAGAATTTGATATAGTTTTAATTGAATATATGAAGAAAATCTTGCACGTATTAGCTTCAATATGTCATTTTCCATCTAATTGCGAAATTTCATCTCGTTCATATCCGTAGTTTTGAAATTATCAGTAGAACAAAATTTCAAAGGTAATCCCTGGTCGTATTATGCACATTAACGAACTTGGCATTCGATATCTGAACCCAGCCTGAAAATTTTAAGTTTTTAGGTTTTTTCATTTGAGAGTTTACCGCAGACAGACCACCAGCAGGTCAGTCGGAGAAACAAACGGTCGGACCGACAGAATTGAAATTCGACCACGGATTTTCGATCAGTGAGTCGATATTATTCAATTCAGACTATTTTCGTTTCAAAATTATATGGGTACCTCTAGTTCAAGTAGAACGAGTATCCTGTAACTTAAGAGATTCAATAAACTACCATTTTGAGAATTCAACTTCAACTTTGAAGGAACACCTGAGAATTTGATGGGGTAGATTAAAGGAAAATATGACATGATTTCAGATTACTCTCGGCAGCATACATATGACTCATCAAAGAGATGTATGAAAGTTTTCAACATAATTCGTTTCATTTGTATCTGTAATATTACCATTTTGGCTGAAATTAATATAACCCACATTCACGCAAAGACTTATTTCTATTTCATCCTTCTTTAACAGCGTGTTTTGATATAACCTGAGATCACATTACCCCAATCCGAGAGATAAGATCAGCACCCAGGTAAATAAAATGATCCTGTACCTTAAAAATTGGTAGAAGTGATACTGAATCCACTTTCATGCATTCTACGGGGTGTCCCAGAAGTCCCGCACTTCCTTGAGGGGATCGAAAGTGAAAAATATTCTAAGCCCAAATATTCATGTTTGAAATTTTTTGATAACGCAGTTAATTAGTTATTAATTAATGAAAGTGACCAATCAGGAGCGCGCTATAGAAGAATAACTAGGTAGTGGGGACGCGAGAGTGAGGCGCCAGTCTCGGTTCACTGCGTGAAAAGCCGGCAGCAGCTCTGGCGTCTCACTCTCGCGTCCCCACCGCTTACTTATTCTTTTGTAGGGCGCGTCTGATTGGTCCCTTTCATTAATTAAGGTCGGCGTTTAAAGCGAGTAGGAAAGATCAGCCGATAGAGGCGCCACCGTCCATTTTAAGAAATATCTCCATAGAACTTACATTATCACAATAAGTTCTATGAGTATCTCTCTAATCATGAATGAAATGTACAATGGCGCTCTCTATCCAGAAATCGCCGAACTATGAAATAAGCTAATTTGTGGGTAAAGCAGGAATTTTTTCCCGCGAAAATTTGAATTTGGCCATTCTCTGCCAATTCCGTATTTCAAGTTGATCTTCTGAACGAAATTATTAGTAGATTCACTTTTAATCGGAAGTTGAACTATTTTCATGGGTCTTTCTGTTGAAATAAAACAGAAGCATGGGTTGGCTCATTTTCTTCTATTTTTGAAAGAAAAAAAATTGACTGTCGGAATGAAATCGATTAAAATTATTTCAACAAGAACCCTAATCCTTTCTGAGTTCACCCACAAAATTTCAGTTCTCAAAGTGAAACCGTTTTCGAAATCAACTTGAAATAAAAACACACTACATTGAACGCCCACCTTAATAACTTATGAACTACGTTATCAAAAAAAAAATTTGAAACAGGGATATTTGGGCTTAGAATATTTTTCACTTTCGATCCCCTTAAGGAAGTGCGGGACTTCTGGGACACCCTGTATATTTTTCAGTGAGGTTTGGATCATTCCTCCCAGGATATATTTCATTATTCATTCAGCTCAGAGGCAAGAGTACCCATCCGGAAAGTAGGAGACGCAGGTTTGATTCCTGCTTGGTGTGTAACCTTATCCGGAATTTCGAAAATTGTCTGCATGCCGTTAAATCTTTCTCTATTATCGCAGACGTTAAACCTATTCTCATATTATTCATTCATTCAACTATATTGAGCATATTAATTATGACAGATATTTGATCTTATATGGGTTCTTTTTTCCAGCGAATATTCGATAAAGTCAAAAGAAGTCGAACGAATTAATATTATTTCGTTGTTTCAAATCCGACTTCTGGACTCGGAATGGTGGATGCGTCGGTATAGGTATTCGTACATGAGGACATTGGACATTATAACAGTAGGTATGATACAACATCTGTTTCTGAAATCATGTCACTTATCATGTTTCATATATTTGCCGTGACTTTTGGCTTATATTTCGCGAACAAATGAAGAATGCAGTTGACCCTTTTAGGTTTACAAAATTGTAGTTCAGGTATCACTGATTTTGCCCACTCAATACATATTCAAAGAAAGTCCCGAAACTTGTCAATTTTAATTAAAATTCAAACAACGTGCAAATGTCATAAATATAAATATGAATACTGGAAATTGCGTCCTCCATAATAAAACAATCGAAATCTTGTTCTCGGGAAATAGGACAAAATAAAAACAAAAGGTATTATGGTTTCTTTACATCAACTGTGACGAAGTTTCGCAGAAGTTGCCTTCTGCTTCCTCAGGACATTGGAAGCGCAATTAACCAACGTACGTAAGAATTAACATCAAAATAAGTACAACAATCCATGAATATCTGCAAGTTCAACAGTCTAACTTCCTAAAACAACAAAAGGGCACCAGCGGTGTAAACAACTGAACAAATCAGACCATTGCATTCGCGATCCGACCGAACCTTCCCTAAAAATTTCCAGCTTCTAAGTAATTCCACGAATCCCATGAGTATCGAAGACCTGAGAAAAAAGTGGTGTATTTAAAATATCTATACATTGTGTACCTGATTTAATGGTTTTCAATCGTTATTAACCCCCCTCCCACCATGATCACCTTTCATGAAAAAAGCTATATTCGCCCTTGATGGGAGTAGATAAATGTTTAATTCTCCCATTATATCTGTGAATACTTATCCGGGATAATGGTCGAATTCTTGACAGCTGTTGTGAATTTTTTCCTTTTAATTAATTTGATTATGCTTTCAAATTCAATAATTTGGGAGCTATTTGAGACTTTGTTTACCTATGTTATACGTTTTGCTAGTAAAGTTAATTCAAGCAGTATGCCTATTCTTGAAAAATAAGACAAAATAAATATCTTCAACTACGAAAATTTTCAAATTGAGTGACTGCATAAGTTAAAAAGTTTGTGGATAACTGGGCCAATTTGAAATTGGACGATTATGAATTTATTTTTCGGAATCCTATATATTTTCTCTGGTATTATTAACTATTCAATCACCAACGATTATTTGTTCGAACTACTGCGACGGTCCTTATAGTTTTCCAAAAATAAACATTGAAAAAAGGAAAAGAGCGTAGTCATTATTAGGTATATCATTTGAATTCGACGAATAACACTCAGGATGTGACTAATATTGCGTCGAACATTGTGGATAAAATTCTGCCGTAATTTCGTTTTTCGAATTAGAACACAACTTTTTCATAACTGCCTTAGATTTTACGAGGAAACATAAGCAGTGTTCGAATATGATTATTATGCTTTGAATTGAATAAATTCGGAGTTATTGAGATTATGTTAATTTATGGTTTAGTTTGGGGTTAGTCAATTTCGTTCATTGAATACACTTCACAACAATATTCTATGATCATATTTGTTTCGAAATAGGCCGACACATTATTTTTATTACCTCTGCCATCATCTACCCTTCTTTTGTATTGTCTAGGGTCTTTCACACTACCAATACTCACAAAAATTGAAACATACTTCCGACGTTCCGATGATGGTGACATTATTCATTGAAAGCTCGCAGGTTCTACAACAATTCTGTGGCGTTTACTGTGAATTTGAAATAGATACAGAATATCATTATTTGAATAGCGTGGATGAATTCCGTAAAATCAAACTCCAATATCTTTAGTAATTGGACCACATAATTCTATACCTATAATTTGATCCTTGAAATTAAAAGTGAAACATTTAGAAGGCTCTGACTAGGGTCAGTGAGACTGTTGAGCATGTGCGATAACGGAGAGTGGGAAAATAGGGACATCGCGGATGCAGTTTTGTTATTTGTCTCTGTTTGTATTGAGTCACATACGGTATCCATGTATACAGAATTACATGTCCCTTCTCTTCTCCCTAGACATGCGTATATACGATGACTGACCCTGGATTTAAGGGGAACGATTGCCACACTTTTGTAGACTTATTATCCACTACGCTCAAATTATAGGTATAGAATTATGTGAATTGGACCTGTCGATAGTGAAGTAATTGGATTGGATTCTGTTTTCTCTATGATCACACAAAATTGTCCTGAAAGTGTATTTTGGGAATAGAATGAATGAAATTTATCATGAAATACCTCGCGAATTACTAAATTCAGAAGCCTAATCTTATTAGAACACTATCATTATGTAAAATCCAATTTTGTTGGCTTTTCTCTTTAGCAAAAATTTCACTCTGTGTATGGTTTTTTCAATGTTCGAGGAGGAATATTCGAACATTAGTAACTAAGGAGTGGAACTGTCGAAAGAATTTTTCCTGTTGTTTGAGGAGCATGAGTAAGTGTCATCATTGCACAACATACAGCATTTCCGTAATTCAGTGCCTTTTCCAGGACCAGCTTATGAAAATTTACCAAATTAATATGTTTCGAGTATTGGAACAGCCTGATTGGCGGTTTATTGAGAACTAATCAGTTCGGAACTGGAAAATGCTCAAAATTGCAATGAATTGTTTTGGACAATCTAACGGTGTTTCACAAAGCGTAATCACCGGTGATCCGAGATCAAGGGCTTGATTCTCTGATTTTCGAATTGTCGAATCGCGTTTATTTAGATCAATCTCTGACCACCGCTTTGTGAAACCAACCGTTAATATATTTGAGGGAGGCCTCGAAAAATTGCTCGAACTGTTCAAAAATACAGGGTGAGTCTCCGACTTGTACATATATTTCAATTGTAGATTCCTCTCATCAACGAAACACTTTTTTCCCATGCCATTTTTCAAAATTCGGTTCTGTTTGAAAGATGCAGGGTGTCGACAATCCATGGAAAAAACTCTTTTCTGTTCATATATTCGGAAGCGATATTTCGAATGAACTGAATTTTGGTTGATTGTTCACTCTATTCATAGTGCATAGATAGATAGATAGATAGATAGATAGATAGATAGATAGATAGATATGCTCTATTAGATCTCATTTTACAATACCATAAGGTGTAGATCATGTCACAAATCAAGGAACTTGCAAGAATACACAATAACAAAAGTTCAGAAACAAACAAAATACAAAAATATTTTCCCTATAGGCCCAAAAAACTTTTTTAACATTATCTTGTACTTATTATTGTTTCTACAATTTATTCTCAACCTAAAACTATTGGGTAATTTATTCCATATCGTGAAAATACTGTATGTCACATTTCTCTGTATATATGTTAAGTTAGTAAAATCTTGAATTAAAGACTTCTTATTTCTTGTTTCATAATTGTGTTTTAGTTCATAATTCTGAAATTCAGTATAGTTGTTAGTTACATAGATAATGCATTCATATATATAATGGCTATAAAAGGTTAAAATTTTTTGTTCAATAAAGAGATTTTTACAACTATCAGTTGGTTTCATCTTGAATATAATTCTTAAGCTTCTTTTTTGTAGTTTGAATAATCTTTCTGCTTCACTGCTTCTGGCCCAAAATATAACTCCATATCTAATCTTTGATTGAACGTATGCATGGAACGCTGACAGTGCCGCTTCTACTCCTATGTTCTCTCTTATAACTCGAAGGGCATAACAATACTTTGAAACATCTATGGCTACTTTTTCTACTTGTGGTTTCCAATTCAAACTTTTATCTATGACTATTCCCAGAAACTGTATTTGGTCTACTGCTTTAATTTCAGTGTTTTGAGTTGTTATTGTGAAAGATTGTTCATTTTCTCTGAATATCATCATTCTCTAGTTTTAGATACATTCAAAAGAAGATCATTTTCCATCAACCACATATTTATATTCTCTATCTCCGTTGTTATATCTTTCCTGCATTGGTTTTTGTTTGTTGCCTTATATATCAATGAAATGTCATCAGCAAACATTATAATCTCATTTTTAGATATTTGCACCATATCATTAGTGTAGAGTATATAGAGTAGAGGTCCCAAAATGGAACCCTGTGGGACTTCTTGTTGTACACATAATAAATCAGATCTAATTACTTCTCCTTTATTGTTGTTCTCTATGACTCTTTGTGTTCTTCCGGTCAAGTAGGATTTTATTAACTTTAAGGCAGTACCTCTGATTCCATACTTATCAATTTTTTCCAATAATATTTTGTGGTTCACTCTATCAAAAGCTTTTGATAAGTCTAGGCTTACTGCTACTGTGAATTTTTTCTCATTAATGGATATAATGGCTGACTGCAATACTTGATAAACTGCCTGTATTGTTGATTTTCCCTTTCTGAATCCACATTGTTCTTTCACAAGTATTTTGTTTTTTTCTGAAAAAGAATTCATTTTATCAAAAAGTATTCTTTCAAACACTTTATTCACATTTGAAAGTAGTGACACTGGCCTGTAGTTTTCTTCAACTTCTCTATCTCCTTTTTTATAAATTGCCCTAACTCATGCTTCCTTTAATTCTCTGGGATATATTCCAGTAACAAAGGTTTGGTTGATGATGTGTGTAAGAGGTGTTGATATAATTGATGCACTCTCTTTCAATAGATCTACTGGAATACCATCAAAACCTACAGATTTTTTATTTTTCAGTTTCATTACATACATATAAACTTCATACTCTACTACAGGTTGTAGGAATATACTATTATTAGATGGTTTGATTTTTCCTGTGGTGTGTTTTTCCTTAATCTCGTTTTTTTCAGATATTTTTTATAAATTTTTTGTTAAATTCATTCAAAGTTTCTTTTTCATTTTTATTTGTGAACGTTCTAAATAAATTATGACCAGATTTTTCTTTCTGTGTTATTTTATTTACCAGTTTCCATGTTGCTTTGGTTTTATTTTCAGCTTTATTAATAAGACTTTCATGATTTTTCCTTTTAGCTAATTTGACAACTGATTTCATTATTGATGAGTACTTTCTGTAGTATTCCTTTGTCTGCAGTCCTCTCAACATGTTTTCATATATTCTTCTCTTGTTTCTACTAGATGTTCTTATGCCTGTTGTAATCCATGTTTCATCTGATAACCTCCCCCTTCTAATACTTTTCAGAGGAAATACCAAGTTCATCAGAGTTCTTATTGTATTGGAGAAGATATTATAAGATTTGTTTGGGTCTGGTTCTTCTAATACATCCTGCCAGGATAGTTCATTCAAACTGTAAACAAATTGTTGAGTTTTAGCCTTTGTAAACATTCTTTTCTTGCTCTTAATTCCTTCAACTGAAATTTCATTTGATTTGATTGTAATTAATTGACCTTTGTGATCAGAAAGCAATGTTTCAACATTTACACTACTATAACACTCTTGGATATTTACAAATATATTATCTATTAATGACATTGAATTCTTAGTTACTCTAGTAGCTTCAAATATTGTTTGCTTCAAATTAAGTGTATTGAGGATATCCAAAAATGTTGTTTTATCTGTACTCTCTCCGAATAAATTTATATTAAAGTCTCCACACAATACAATGTTATATTTTAGAAATTTTGTACCCAAAACAAACAGCAGTTTTTCCAATATGTTAAAAAATATCGTACAATTTCCAAGACAAGTTCTATATATAGTCAATATTACAATTTTTCCAATTCTATTCACCACACATGCTATCTCTATTTGTCCTTCCACACTCAAATTTACTACCTCGGGAACATTTTCATAGTGTTTATTTTGTTTTATGATCAATATACAACTACCACCATGAATGGAATTTCCCCTAACAAAGCTTGAAATTACGTTATAATTTTTCATACATAAAAAATTCATCTCACCTACATTCATCCAGTGCTCAGTCACACAAATTACATCAGGTTTTTTATCCATTGTTTCTATTAATAATTCAAGATCTAAGATTTTATTTTTAATACATTGTATATTCTGATGAAATATTCTTAATTCTCCCTTCGATTCTTGAAGGGGAAGTTGGGTTGATGATTTCCAGTGTTCTGAAATACACATACCTACACTTGCATTCTCGATTTTCATTCAAAAGAAGGTTGAGTTGATCCACACAATTTCCAATAGATTGCACGTTTATGATGTATTATGCTTGGTTCTTCTGTAAGTTGTCTTGATTGTGTTTTTTCCCAATTTTTGTCAGACTGTACAAAAAAATTGCTGATGTTCGCTCCTTCAGGCCAGAGGTCTGGTTTTTTTATTTCTTCAATAGATGTTGCTGGGACGGTTATTATGTATGACTTGTGTATGTCGGGGTACTTCGAATTTGCTAGTTTTACCTCGAATTTACTGATGTTGTTTTGTTGTAGATGTTCGGTGATTGATTCTACGGTACTGTTTATGTCGATTCTGCTTATATATACAGAAACCATTTTTGGCACAGCTTTCAGATTGTGTTTGTGTTCTTTCCTGTTAATTCAGGTCTACGTTTCCTCTTCGATGTTACAATTTTGAAATCACGGTCTTGAGAAGCTGGTAAATCCTTGGTTATGTTTTGTTTGGTTATGTTTTTTTGGTTATGTTTGTTTTGTAGTCTGGATTGAGTAATCTGCGCGTCACGGATACTCAAACACCGGTCAGCGCCCTTTCATCCCCTCCATTCTCGCAAGCATGTGATGACGTCAAATTAGCCAACGATTTAAACTTTTGAATGAGATGAATTGCTTTTATCGCGTATGAATGATTTTTCTAGTATAATTTTGTATGTAAAATAAACCTTATTGACCTAAAAACGAATTAATATGAAAATATAATTGCTGCAGCTATATTTTTATTAAATTCTACCTTATTTTGCCCCCCCTTCTTGCCTTATACAACACGGAAAAATATAAGATTTTTCGGTCGTAGAAAGGGTGCTCCAATTCCAATATTGTAAATCTAAATTCATTGATTCAAGAACAAAATATTGGTAAAAGTAGTTTGCATTTATTAAGAAAATTAGGTCCATGAATGAGCTAGGTAGGTACTAAGGTACTCTAATCCAAGCAAATAGAATAACAGAAAATTCCAAACCTGATACTGTAAATCTAAATTCATTGATTCAAGAACGAAATTCTGCTAAAAGTAGTTTGCATTCATTAAGAAAATTAGTTCTTCGGAAGGACTATAGGTACTCTTAACGAGCAAATAAATACCAGCAATATTTTATGTTGAAAGATAGTACATTTTATCTTAAATAAAAAACAAATCTGTAAAAATGTTTTTTTTAAATAAGCATTAAATTTTCAACATCGATCATAAATATAGCATGTGTATGAGATATTGTTTGATATTTGTTCGAGCTGTCTGCTCGTCTCAAGTTTTACTAATTGAAATAGCTGCCTTAGCATCTCAATTTCTTTCTGTTGCTGACTATTTTTTTCTAGCAGCTGTTCGTATTTAATTTTCCAATCAATTTCTCCTGCAGATAGAAGATTATCTGTAAACGAGAAGATTTAGAATGAGAATATAACAATAATAATAATCGATTTATTTAGAACTAAAGTAACCGCGTTGGAGACGTGAAAAAATTTGTACTCACCAAGTTTGGGTCCCAGATTACGAAAATGAAAACGATAAGTCAGCAATCCTTTTAGTTTTTCCAAGAAAAAATCCCAAAGGTACGTTTGGAAGGTAAGGTTATACATAGTTCTAGGCAGTTTTCTTGTATTTTCTCAATCAAGACTCATTGGAAATGTTTTATTTCTGAGTCCTACTCTAATTAATGAACTGAAATAATATCAAAAAGTACCGTTTTTCACCCACAAAACCAAGAAAACTTCAAAAACAGTACACACTACAATGTAAACACCGTATCTGTTGGCTAATTCTACGTCACAACATGGATGCCAAAAAGTGGTGGGGTGAAAGGGCGCTGACCGGTGTTTGAGTATCCGTGTCTGCGCGTACGTTTTTGGTGTTTCAGTATTCGTTTTCTTTTTCAATTGCTCCATCTCTGTTTCAGGAAGTGAACTTGATATGCCGTCTAGTTGACTTTGGTTGGGCCAATCGGGTTTTGTAGCAGTTTTCTTTTGTTTTTGTTTTTCTATTTTCGAAGGTTCGTCTCTGTTTACATTTTTTTCCTTAACTATTTCTTCTTTAGATTCATATAGGCCCATTTTTGCTTCCAAGAATGCTATTTTTTCAAGAAGTATCTCGTTGTATTCCATCAGTATCTTATTTTTACTCATGATTTCTTGGAAAAGTATATTTTCAAGGATGTTACCTGTTTTTGATGGTTGGGACATAATTTCACCGTTGTCATCGACTATGTGTTGACAATTGTTATTTTTCGATGTACTTGAAAGTTTCATGCACCCCGGATGAAAAAATGCTTTGCACTTTTTACAACAAAGATTGTCTCTCACTATCACTCGTCTGCAATATTTGCATATTTTTGTAGCACCGTTCAAATCGTCTTCTTCATTGGACTCGGGATCGGTACAACCTGCTCCGTCGACCATCTTGACACATACATATTCCTCAATCAAAAGTTATTCGATATTGGTATAAAAGTTACAGCGAAGCAGACTCATGAATTCATACAAAAATACTATAGTGCCACTTGCGAATGATAAGCGGTTCATATTTTCGAAAGAATCAATCATTTTAGAAAATAAACGTATTTTTATGTTTTTTCGAGTTATTCCTTATTGTATACAATGAGATTTGAGGAAAAAAATCATGAATTTCAAGAATAATCTGGATGCTTCCCTGGATGAAATATCATCGAATATTATTTCTTTTCTGGTGTCTCAAAAAGTTAACAATGTTGTCAGAATGTTTATCAACTTCGTCAAGACTAAAATCTCTATGATGGAAAAACGTTTGTTGTAGAGATATGTAATAATAAAATCCCACTAATGTGCGAGATTCTAAAGGTGCAGACACATTGTTATCACGTCACGTCACATCACGTCATCTTCCCAAAATGTGCAACCGCGATAATGCATGGAACATAGACCATAGGAAGAGAGACACACCTTTCAATAATAAATAGTGAAGCCAAATCATCAGAACTGAACTGGGTGATTGTACTACTACGGAATCGAAATGTAGTAAAAATTTTTGCAACATTGTATATATACACCTTTAAAGGTGCATACAAATTGTTGTCACGTCATGTGAACTCACGCTAGGAAATGGGAAGAAGATATGGAAAATATAGCTGCTTTTACAGTTGCTGGTGATTCTCATAGAAGGGATTCGATTTACCAAATGAATCAACGAACAGAGGAAGTGGGGGAATTCCATCAATTAATTCAACTAATTCAAGAATTATTGAATTAGCACTCAGATCGCTTTCAAATGTATGTCAGAATGACATTTCAAAAAATATCAGACGTGAAATCACGTGCATTAATTCAGAAAATGTAAATTTGCGGAATATAGATCTTGCGTGCTTTCAGTGCTATAACGTGACAGCAGATACACTGTTGCAAAAATTTTTACTACATTTTGATTCCGTAGTAGTACATTCACCCAGTTCAGTTCTGATGATTTGGCTTCACTATTTATTATTGAAAGGTGTGTCTCTCTTCCTATGCTTCAAGTTCCATGCATTATCGTGGTTGCACATTTTGGGAAGATGACGTGATGTGAGGTGACGTGATAACAATGTGTCTGCCTTTTTAGAAGCATGAAATTATGCACCATTAAAGGTGCAGACACATTATTATCACGTCATGTGAGCTCTCGCGAGGAAATGGGAAGAAGATATGGAAAATATAGCTGCGTTCATAGTTGCTGGTGATTCTCATAGAAGGGATTCGATTTACCAAATGAATCAACGAACAGAGGAAGTGGGGGAATTCCATCAATTAATTCAAGAATTATTGAATGAGCACCCAGATCGGTTTCAAATGTATGTCAGAATGACATTTCACAAAATATCAGACCTGATATCACGTGCATTCAGAAAATGAAAATTTGCGGAATATAGATCTTGCGTGCTATCAGTGCTATAACGTGACAGCAGATACAATGTTTTAAAAATTTTTACTACATTTTGATTCCGTAGTAGTACAATCACCCAGTTCAGTTCTGATGATTTGGCTTCACTATTTATTATTGAAAGGTGAGTCTCTCTTCCTATGCTCTAAGTTCCATGCATTATCGTGGTTGCACATTTTGGGAAGATGACGTGATGTGACGTGATAACAATGTGTCTGCACCTTTACTTTCACTACAATAGTCTGTTCGAAGAATGAGACATAAAATAACATACATGAAAACATTGGTAGACCATCTAAAAGAAAAATCCCTTATGTCAGAAGCAACTTTACTTGTATGTTGCCCTCTTTAGATAGATAGATAGATAATTTTCTTTATTTCAAATTTTACATAAATTACATAAGAAATGAAATGACGTCAACAAAAACAATAAAAACAATAAACCAACTCAACTTTCCCTATTGAAATAATCCCCCAAGCTATAAGGTTCTAGCTTAATTAACATATCTTTTACGTCCTTTTTATATCTCGAAATGCTTTTACAACATTTGATATGATTAGGTAATTTATTGAAAACTTTGATACACATATAATATGGACCTTTTTCACTCAAAGTTAACCTATATGGATATAATAAATCTTCAGTTCTGGTATTATAATTATGTCTTTCTCCCTTATCAAACTTTTCCCTATTCTTGAACACAAATAACAAACATTCATAAACATATAATGCATATACCGTCATTATGTACAAATTCTTAAATTTACTCCTGCAGGAATCTCTAAAGCTCATTTTACATATAGTCCTTATAATTCTTTTTTGTGCTATGAAGACCTTAGAATCTTAGAATTGCCCCCCCAAAAAATTATTCCAAATCTCATAACTGATTCACAATTTGCGTGATATAAGATTTTAATAGTATCAGTATTCATATATTTAGCAAATATTTTTATTCCAAAACCCACACTGGACAGTTTCAGACAAACTTTATTTATGTGTGTATCCCATTTCAAGAACTCGTCAATCTGTAATCCCAGGAACCTAGTGCATGACACAGGTTTAACAGAGTTATTTTGGAGAGTAATACAGTAATACAGTGAGAAATTTGTGTCTGTTGAGTACGAAACAACATTATATTAGTTTTTGATTGGTTTATAAATAATTTATTCATCGAAAACCAGTTACTGGCTTCCGAAAAGCATTGTTGTGTTTTTTCCATAATTTCTGTTGGGTTGTTACCTGGTATTAATATGTTGGTGTCATCAACATAGTTTGTGATGCAGAAATTATTCACTGTCAATGGGAGATCATTAATATAAATTATGAACAGGATCGGTCCTGCGATGCTGCCTTGTGCAATACCAGTTTTAACAAATTGTGTATTAGATTTGACTCCATTAACAACAACTTGTTGCTGCCTATTAGACAAATAAGAACGAATCCAATCGTTGGCGGTTCCTCTTATTCCATAACTATTCAGTTTCGATAGTAAAACATCATGATTCACGCAGTCGTAAGCTTTGGTAAGATCAATAAAAAGACCCAAAGCCAGATTTTTGTTTTCCAAATATTCCAACACTGCTGTTATGAACTGAAAAATGGCAGAATTAGTGGATCTACCTTGCAAATAGCCATGTTGGAACTGGGAGAAAAGGCTTTGCTGGTTCATAAACTGAAGCAATCTCGAAGTCATACCCATTTCAAAGATTTTTGAGAATGCCGGTAACAAGCTTATGGGCCTATAGTTCCCAAGATCTTCTGGATCACCTTTTTTGAATAGGGGTTTGATTATTGCATGCTTCAGCTGATTTGGAAACACCGAATACCTCCTCATTGAATTATTAATTATATAGCAGAGAATAGTTGGTATTACTCTGATTGAAGACTTCATAATACTAACAGGAACATCGTCATAGCCACTGCAGTGTTTATTTTTCAATTGATCAGTTAATTGAAGTAGTTCTGTCACATTTATAGGTCTCAGAAACATCGACCTATCATTTTCTGGGATTCTACTAACAAAAGGCGTATAACATTGACTGTCCTGAATGTTTTGTACAATTTCTAAAAGGTATCTATTGAAGTCATTTGATAGTTTCAATGCATCCTCACAAATAAATTGTTTGTGACTTATATTCTTTCCCGTTACTTCATTAAATATTGCCCACATTGACTTGATTTTACTATCCGATTCTTCTATTCTTTCGTGATATAATTTACATTTTTCTACTCTAAGCAATTCATCATAATCTTTTTTCACTTTACTATACTGATTTTTATAACCAGCATTACATTGTGATAAAAGCAGCAAATTATCTAATTGTGTTTTCATTTTCATTATTTCCTTATTATTTCGTGAAACTCTAATTTTCGAATTCTTGTAAACTGTTTTCATAGGGAAACATTCATTGAACAGATACAAGAATTCCTTCATAAAAATATGCCATTGTTCATTTACACAAGATTTATATACAAAATAAATGTTATCCCATGTATTTGTTTCTAACTTTCTCAAAAAATCTGTCTTATTTTTCTCATTGAAGAATCTTTTACAAATGAGTTTTTTTTATTATTGATGTTGATAAGAAAGCTACATATTTGGGCCTTATGATCAGACACATGATATTCCAGAACTTTTGATGTTAAATTACTAGTCAAGTTTGTGAAAATATTATCTAGACAGCTCTTAGAGTGTTTAACTTGATCCTTTCGGAAAACAGTTGATTTGTTATTGTCTCCTATTTTGAGGTTATGAGTTGTAATCTGTTCCGTTTGACGATTCTGATTTTGTTCAATCGATCTTATCTCTCTCTACTACTCTGGAGTATGAATGAACATCTTGACTGTCATTCCTTATCTTGGGTGTTCTTTGTTGTTGTTTATCCGTTATTCTTAATTTTTCATTCAAAATTTCGATTTTATCCTTGAGAAGTATGATGTTCTCTTCTAGGACTGAATTTTTGGAACCCTTTTCTTCCACTAGCTGTCGCAATAAAGTATTTTCCGAAGACAATGTCCCACCATCTCTACCTGTCCCCTTGTTTTTCGACTGTACCTCCTTACAAGTTTCACAAATCCAGAAAATGTTGGGATTTTCATTCAGAATTTTCTGCCAATTATCCCTAATGGCAACACAATTCAAGTGAAACTTATTTTCACAGAAGAAGCACTTTATAAACTTGCTCGAAACAATAAAATTCACGGAGCATTTTTCACATACGTCTATACTCGGAGCCATCCTCACACTTTCAGAAATGAAAGAACTACCTGAGTCTTGATCATATCAAAAAATCTTTCCTTCTTTTCAGGCATTTATTAATTCAGGAGTTGCAAGAGATTTATTTGAAAGAATGGTAAAAGATCCAAGCAAGCAAAAGTACAACCCAACGTTGAAAGTCTTTGCATTAACATTGGCCTCTTTTTTCCCAAAGAATACAATTATGTGAGAAGAACATTCATCAACAGCCCTCCCCTTTTAGATAATATCTCAAAACAAAGATCTGTGGATGGAAGTCCAAGTTTCATAAAAGAAGCATTGACTGCTTTGGTCCAAAGACAAGAGGAAGTTTCATATCCCTGGTACTGGTACAAGATTCTCAGGATATGTTGATATTGGTACACACTTGGATTCTGCCTTCCAAATAGAACTATGACTATCGAATGTATATAGGGCTTTGGAAGGAGCAGTTAACAACAAATGGATCTGTTTTCAATATCAATGGTTTTTTAGCAGGTGAAGTGTTTTTTCTACTGCTTCTTTCTCGTTTTTCTTCTTTTTTTCTGTTACAGATATAATTTTAAGATATTTGCCTCCAGTTCGATGAAAAGGCTTGTTTTCAAGCACAAGGAGCTCTGTAACATAGATAGCAGCAAAATTTTTGAACAAATTCAGTAGCACCACACATACACGGGGAGACAGAGTTTTTTCAGAGGTTTTATCTGTTCTCGTGTATCATACGCAGAATTGTATGGTACGTTTACATTCCCTCTGGTAACACTTAGATTTGGAGCGGGAAACAGATTTTATTCTTTTATACAATCTGTTCCTTGTCGCCATTTCTTCACACGTGCCATATGCCATATATTGTTTGATATAAGAAAGGAGTACATGTAATTCTCTCCTTCAAAAGAATATATACAGGGTGAGTCTTTGACTTGTACATATATTTTAACTGTAGATTCCTCTCATCAAACCAAACACTTTTTTCCTATACCATTTTTCAAAATTCGGTTTCATTTGGAATATACAGGGTGTCAAAAATCCACCAAAAAAACACTTTTCTGTTCATATCTTCGGAACCGTTATTTCAAATGAACTGAATTTTGGTGAAGTATTCATTCCTATCATGATGCATATTCTCAAATCAAAACTTATTCAATATTCCCTCCGGTATGGAAGTTACAGCTAGCCAACTCATAAATTCGCGCAAAAATACTATAAAACCACGTGAAAAAGAAAAATGGTTCCTATTTTCGAAAGAAGAAATCGGTTTGGAAAATAAAATCATTTTTTAGTTTTTTCAATTGGACGCGTAGTTCTCGAGTAATTCCCAATTTTACCCGATAAAATTTGAGGAAAAAATCAAAAATCTCTAGAATAATCTGAATACTTTCCTGTCTTGTAAATATCACCGAATCGAAGATATTCTGTAATCGAATTAAAAGTTAACAACGTCAGAATGTTTGTCGAATTTTCTTTTGGAAATCACTGATCTATTAAGTATCTAAATCTCTATGATGGAAAAACGTTTGTTATGTCATATAAAATTTCGATATTTTTTTACTTTACCGTCTATCAGCAGTGATTTGCTTCAAAGGAGAGATCTTCTGACTCATGTGTTCAACAGTTCAACATTTTTTGTTCGATATTGATAGTTGGACACTTTCATTCAATGAATCAATCCAACTCTGTGAATAATTGACTATAGAGATATCTCGTCCTCTAAAATATGCACCTAGTTTATTCCATCAGTTTCGGGCTCCGGCAGAAATACATCATAATTTCTAGCTACTCATTTCATTATTCAAATTTGAATAATAATTCGTCACAAACATCAACATAACCTATTCTCTCGTTGGAAGAATTTTAATTTCTAACCTCCAAACCATAGAAATCTCACGTCATACGCTATGTAACCGAACTCGCTGAACCGTCTGAACTACCTCAGACATGTGAAGTATAAGAACGGAATAGTGGTAGTAATTTGAGTCGTTCGAGATAGGTCGATTCCTAATGTTAAGGAAGGTGATCTATGGTCGAATTCATAGATATTTATCTAGCAATGCAATCAGAAAAATCAATTTCCCTAGTTTCAAGAATATTGCTGAAACTGGCAACATGCACATTCAAGTTCTGTGAATTTTTTACAGAAGATTTCATTAACATCGATTTGAATAGGTTATAGCTTGATCAAAATTATAAATTGAATTTAAAACTATCATTCACAAAATATTTTTGGTATATCGAGGAGGATATGGACAGGTTTTTAGTGTTTACAAACTAATCTTTAGGAAAATCGAAGAAGGAACTCAATTATATGAGAGAAATATGGCTTTTCAACTGCCGATATAATCGGACCAAACTGAGTGTTTTTCTTCGTGTTTTTAACATTCTTATTCAAATAAGGTTGGCACTTGAGTTCCCCCAAATATACCAACTTAATTTTAATCGAGAAATATGAACTTTGCATTGGTTCCAGAGAATGTTTTCAGGCACGTAATCAGCCCCATTTTTTTTTTCAAATGGCTTTATCTTTTTAACAGAGCCGAATTCGGAAGAATGGAAAACGAAAAACAGGTTTCTTTTGACCTCAAGAATCTTCAGTTAAAATATATGTACAAGTCAAAGACTCACCCTGTATATATATATACAGGGTGTCCGGTAAACCTTGTACAATATTGAAACTGGTGATAGACCGGTCATGACTGTTCAGAATATCAGAATTTCACCTCAGTAAAAATATCACCATTTTCGAGATAATGGGCATTTTCTAAATACCTAGAAAATCACTACCTCACCTCCGTTTTTTGAGTGCTATGTCTACAAATTGATTAATGATGAGTGATGCTTTCAGACGTACAAAACAGTTTTTCAGAACTTGATACATTAGACATAGCACTCAAAAAACGGAGATGAGGTAGTGATTTTCTAGATATTTAGAAAATGCCCATTATCTCGAAAATGGTGATATTTTTACTGAGGTGAAATTCTGATATTCTGAATAGTCATGACCTGGTCTATCACCAGTTTCAATATTGTACAAGGTTTACCGGACACCCTGTATATATATTTTAATATCGCATTGAATAGATTTACTATGGTTTTATGATTGTATTATGTTCTTCTTCATGATGTTGATTAGAAGATGAGGTTCATTTTCTTCAAGGAATTATGCTCAATTTTGTGAATAAATAAAGAAGGCATGAATTATTGTTGCTTATTTCATATACTGAACGCCGTTCATAGGAATAAACAGGGTGAGTCTTTGACTTGTACATATATTTTAACTGTAGATTCTTGAGGCCAAAGGAAACCTTTTTTTCATTTTCCATTTTTCCGAATTCGGCCCTGTTAAAGAGATATAGCCATTCGAAAAAATCAATCGAGCTGAGTACGTGCCTGATATTATTCTCTGCAAACGCTTCAAAGTTCATATTTTTCGATTGAAATTGATGTGATTATTAGATATTCTGGGTGATACATATAAAAAATACTCAAGCACTGACCTTATTTGAATAAGAATGTTATAAACACGATATTTCCTAACAAAACACTTAGTTCTGTCCGATCATTTCGGCTGTATGAAAAGCTATATTTCTCACACCAAAATAAGTTCCTTCTTCGATTGTCCTGAAGATTAGTTTATAGACACTAATAATTTGTTCATATTTCCTCGATATTCTAAAACGATCTCATAAAAATTGGTTTCTCACTAACCTATCCCAACTCCATTAACCAAATTCATATGTTTCGGTGTCAATGACCTAACCATATCCATCCTCTGTGCCCTGTGCAGAATGCAGATATTCAATTCACCCACAGAACTCTAGAGAAGACGATGCCAGATTGCCGATTTTCTCTTCAAACAATGCGAACTCAAGAAAACAGTACGTCCCCTATCGTTAGCGGATGAACTATCACAATCGCTAAAGGCGTCTAGGCGTTGCTCTTTAAAAATGCCAAAAGAGTAGTTCTGATTCCCGCCAATATAGCGCTACGTTCCCTTCAGAAGCCGTGGAATCCACGGCGTGGATGTAGCCATTGTAGCCGTGACGCAAGAGCGTTGTCAAAGACTAGGTCTGTGGCGTTGTTCTGTGCTCCAACCAGTCCAACCTAAAACTTTAGTCAGTGATCCCATAGACGAAGTTCACTCTTTATTTATTCACAGAGAATGAAGCAAACAGGCTTAGAATATAAAACAAATATTCTAAGCAAACAGGTGATGATTATGTAAATGACTTTCAGTGAATTGATGTGATATAGTAGTGTCGTTCTGGTGTCGAGTTATGTTGTTTCGATAGATATTTTGCTGAAGGACCGGTAACAATGAATTTTGAATATAAACTGCCTATAAAATAATTTCATGCTTATTAGAATTCAATTTTATGTCCCACGAATGTAGAATTTTATTATTACATATCTCTACATCAAACGTTTTTTCATCATAGAGATTTTAGTCTTGACAAAGTTGATAAACATTCTGACAACGTTGGTAACTTGTTGAGAGACCAGAGAAAAAAATTATATTCGATGAGATTTAACTCAGGACAGCATTCAGAGAATTCTTGAAATTCATGATTTTTTCCTCTAATTCAATCTTATAGAATTAGGAATAACTTGAGAACGACGCGTTTTATTGAAAAAATATAGGAATACTTTTGTTTTCTAAAATAATTAATTCTTCCGAAAACGTGAACCGTTCATCTTTTTCAAGTGGTTTCATAGTATTTTTGCGTGAATTTATAAGTCGACTATACTGTAACTTTTTCACCAGGAGAAATATGAAATAAGTTTCAATTGAGGAATATGCACCATGAATAGAGTAGACTATAAACCAAAATTCAGTTCATTCGAAATATCGGTTCCGAATATATGGAAAGAATAGTGTTAATTTCATGGATTTTTGACACCCTGTATCTTCCAAACGGAACCGAATTTTGAAAAATGGTATGGGAAAAAAGTGTTTCTTTTGATGGAAGGGATCTATAGTTAAAATATATGTACAAGTCAAAGACTCACCCTGTACTGTACGCTCGGCAATTCGCCGCCCCAATATTTGAGATGAAAATTCATCTCAAATATTGATGACTCGGTTTGATGCTTTTTGCAGCCATTACTTATCATATTTGGAATAACGTGATAAAACATCCCAATTTATTTTAAAATCACGTGAACAGGAAAATCTGATTCCTTCAGATAAATGAACACATTTTTGTGGTCAGTTTCAGCATTGAATGAACCATGTAGTTTATTTTACTTATATACTTTAATTGACTTCCTGAAGAAGCAATTTTTCTATAATTTTTCATACTTAATTTCACTAAGTAATATGAAAAAGCTACGCATTTCTTTTTTAATCCTTCCTTCATTTGCATCAATTACGAACCTTCAAATATAATTATATAAATATACAGGGTGACTGGTGACGTAAGGGACAACGGCTAAGTGGAGATAGAGGTCCTCAAACTGAATGAGAATTTGGGTTTCAAATGTCCCATAAGGGTAGTCGTTTCGGAGATATAGGGTGATTTATGAAAAAATGCTAAATCTATGAACTCCCATATCTTCGTTAATATAATATGTTTTTCGCCTGATATTTCACGTGTTTGTTCATACAAGCATTCTCTGTCACTATAAGAAAAAAAAATGGAAAAAAAATTTCAATTTACATGTCAGGTGAGAAATATCACACGGTATTTGAGATAAAATAAAATCAAATAGAAATTTGGAAGGAGGGAAAAAAACTGATGAAATATCTGTTTTTTGTTTGAATGGCACAAATTTTCTTTCGTTTCGATGATATGTTGAAGTGAGAATATTACAATATTTTTATATTCAAATCATGAAAATTAGTACCTACTACTGATAGAAAAAACCTCGAATTCGAGGCGCTAGAATGAGCCTGGCATCAAAATATTCCTTCAAATCTTGAAATCCATTTTTATCAATTAATATTTCGATGCCATATAAAATTTCAAAATAAAATTTGTTGTAGATGGGGTGATGAAAGAGTTGGATACTCAAACACAAAAATAGAAAAAGTCGCAAAAATAATTCATATAAAAATCAAGTGAACAAATGTTCGAAATGAGAGCCGTTCACCTCCATATATTTATTGGCTCTCTTGAACAAATGAAGCACAGCTTTTCTAATCAGAGGAATATTTGTTTCAATTTCTTCGCATGCTTCAGTTATTCTGCTCTTCAAATGTTCAGGGCTTGTTATTGTTTCTTTATACACCGTATCCTTAAGATGACCCCATAGGAAATAATCCAGAGTAGTTAGATCGGGTGATCTAGCAGGCCAATTCCTAGAACTTCCCCGACCAATCCACCTGTCAGGAAACTACCTATTCAGAAAATTCTTTACTTCATTTGCAAAATGAGGAGGTGCACCATCATGTTGAAAAATCATACCTCTCTGATTAATATTTTCTAAAAGACGAGGCAAAACATTCTTCAAGAAATTCATAAATAAACAGCCCCAGTTATTCTTGATTCAAAGAAATGTGGACCGATCACATGTCCATTATAAATGCCACACCAAACGTGGACACTAAAACGTCTTTGATTGTTTCTTTCTCTTTTGAGAACAGCTCTGTTTTTGTTTTATCAAGAATATTATTTTTCGTGATGGGAATATAAAAATATTGTAACATTCTTACTTCAACATATCATAGAAACGAAAGAAAATTTGTGCCATTCAAACAAAAAACAGATATTTCATCAGTTTTTTTCCCTCTTTCCAAATTTCTATTTGATTTTATTTTATCTCATATACCGTGTGATATTTCTCACTTGACATGTAAATTGAAATTTTTTTTCCATTTTTTTTTCTTATAGTGACAGAGAATGCCTGTATGAACAAACATGTAGAATATCAGCGAAAACCATATCATATTAACGAAGATATGGGAGTTCATAGATTCAGCATTTTTTCATAAATCACCCTATATCTCCGAAACGAATACCCTTATGGGACATTTGAAACCCAAATTCTCATTCAGTTTGAGGTCCTCTATCTCCACTTAGCCGTTGCCCCTTCCGTCACCAGTCACCCTCTAGGTATATAAACCGCCCCCGTACAAAAATTGTAAGAATTCGCCATAAAAAGATTATTCACTCGTAATTTTATTTCCATTCTTTAAAATCAATAACTCCACGCCACTTCATTTTTCAAAGTTAGATTCTGCAATGTTGCCACATAAATATGAAATGATATTGCTATCCTTTATGCTATCTTCGTCCCACTCATTGAAGACTGGCTGAATTTTGGCTTCATCAATTCCCGAATTTATTAATGGGATGCTGTGTCTCCTCTTTCTATGGTCTAAGGCTTCAGCACTCTTTCGACCTTTTTCGATGTCAAAAAGGACGCTTGATTTTTTCGGCTCAGGATGCTTTGAGCGAGTACGGTCTCAATCGGTCGACTCAAGAATCACGAATCCGTGATCAAATTCAATTCCTTCCGTCTATCCAACCATAGACACGATAACTCTCGAAGGGATGAAAGGCATGAAATTTGGAGGGTAAGTTCGTATCTCGAATGCTGCGGTTACGTTGGGTAAAATTCGACATGGGGACTATTATGCCCGTTCGAAATTTTGGTTTCCTGGTTCGCACTTGGGCGGAGAATGACGTATTCAAGCTATGTGCAGATCAGCAGATCGCTCAACTAGAACCATACAAAATGCTAGCAAATTTATTGATATTGATTGATTGATATCGAGACAAATCCTGGCTCGAAATTCGAGAAATACAGTAATCGTGACGAAATGATATAGACTCTGTTCGAGTGGAACGAGCGCTCAAAAAAAAATAAAACAGCCGTGTAATTCCTAGCACATGTTTTGGTAACCAAGATGTTGGAAAAGTTTGTTCTCAATTAAAACTTTCGGAAGTTTATAATACAGTTGGATCTATCCTGATACGGTCTCCAATCCTATCCCTCTGGAGAGAATGAATTGAAATGGTTTACCGCTGAACTAAAGTTCAAATCACTCGTCCGTCCGATGCGAAGTAGAAATTTAATTGGTGCTATGCGGCCACTAAGAAACTGATATTCAACGGATCAACTATCTATGTAAGAGCAGAATGTTGGATTTAAATTTTTGGATGGAATATGACTTCTCACCAAAAACATATGGAAGTTTTTCTTGTTCATTATCAATTTTTTTCGTTTTTGAATCTTTGTGTGGAAAACCCAATTGCCAAGATTTTAGAATTAGAAATTATTAAATATTCGCCTCAGCCTTAAGAAAAAATGTCAATTTTTACATTCTCAGAATAATGAGCTGGCACCGAGGGCCTTCAGAGAAATCGCAGGCTCTTTGTTGTCATAAAATCAAAAAATTAATTCCTACATTCCTGAGGTCGACACAATATCTCACTTGGGTTGGGAGTAACATTCACACAATATTCGAATTGAATTTCAAAAATTTCTTTAATTGGGTATTCCTCCCTAGCATTTGGGAGAGATTGCCGTATGTTTAATATGAATAGAAGACAGATACTCTTTTTGAGGTGGATGAACTTGAATGTAACGATGTGATGAGGCTACAACACCCGAAAAATGAAGATTGTTTGCAATTAATAACCTTTGAAATAATTCTGTTTTTTTCTTATCTCTTGTTCACATCGTTGTAGCTATCAAAATTAAAAGCAATAAATTCAAATCATTACAATTATTCATGTACGCCAAACAGATTAGGTTGATTGGTGAATTGTTCATTGGACATCAAAAATTTTGCTACGTATGAGTTATGGAAATGCGTATAGATTCATCCAAATTGTATACAATTTTCTTTTCGTACATATTTTTACATTGCATAAACTCTGAAATTTGTTGCTAAAATTGCGGTGCTTCAAAAAAATAGGTTTATCCCCACTACAATAAAAATGGGCATATCGAATGGTACTAAGAGAAAATTTAAAGGACAACCTCAACACGGCAACACAAAATGAAGCAACAATAATTCTATTTCTATATTATACTAAAACGGTAACTCTGTGGACCGGCCCGGGGAATCTGTCGAAAAAGTGGGTCCAGAAGAATCTTAAAATCGCAGCGAAGCTGCGATACAGAAAAGAAATTTTTACACGGTCGGAAAGGGGAATGATCGATTCGTACGTGGGCGAAATTTCGATTCTCTAAGCGATGTATAGGAGTATTTTGAAAAAAATTCGGAAAATTGCGAAAAAATTCAGCAAAAAGGGCAATTTTAAACTCGATAAAACTTTTTTCGCAGATGTCCTGGCCGTGATGTAAATATACGGATCGAAAGAGGAAGGGTCAACGCAAAATAGCTTGGTATTCATATTTTCCATGATTTTCCCATTTCTTCAGGAAAATTGATCAAAGTTTGACATTTCTTCTATAAAATTGCCCGATCTGCAGAGATCACAGAGAACTATTTGACATTGTAGCTGTAAGCTGTCAGAGTTTGGCCTCAGCCTTCTATAGAGAAAGCCCGGAACACAATCTGACAACTGCGCTCAGATTCCGCGATCGGGGGCCTACCAATAAGGATAACTGCTTAAAAGATAGATCTGCTGGCCCATACTAGTAATTTCTATTGAGCATTTCGTTTTTTTGTGAATTATCATGTTTTGTGACCATTATCATCTCCATCTGTAATACATAGAAGAATAGAACATTGTACCATGTGCCAATGGCCTTTTTTCCGAAAGAGGTTAATTCAAATTTAAACAAATACTGGCTGGTTGAAATGCATACTTTCTTCCAATGTTCTTAAATACCAAACCTTTCAAGCGTGCTGCTGAAATATTGATTCGAATTTAATGATAGAGTTTGTGACTTTATATGCCATCGAGTTATGAATGAGATTGAATAACAACAGCGCATGTGTACCGCGCATACTCATAATATTATTCTAAGATGTTCGAGATACCAGTTCCTTTTCGATATAAGATAACTGCGTGGCATTATTATTTCCTATGCAGATGTTTTGAATGTACATATAAGTACATTTCTGTATAAATCGGTGATACAGTAGGAATCGATTTCTGCAACGAATTCGAATCACTCCCAGGCAACACAGACTTCTCCGCGATATCTCTGAGAGGTTACAATGTGACTTTTATGGGAGCTCCTACCGCGAGGTCCCAGAGATCTCTATGTGATGTTACTAAGCGAATTTCCCACTGATGTGCCCATGCGATATCTTGGAGACCTCGCCATGCGATATCCTTGGGAACTCTCCATGCGGTAACTTGGAGAGAAGAGCGCACCATGCGATTCACAAGGTCAATCTGTTTAGGCAGTTTAGACTTGTATAAACAGCAAGTTTACCAAGACATCGAGAGGGCCGAGAGTGGTTTTGTGGATAGATTAGTCAGTTCTGTTTATAGGTGTTACTGTGCTGTGCCGTGTGCGAGGTTCGTTATTGTGGGAAATTTCGATGAGGATATTTGTATTATTTGTGTTATTTTCATTAAAATCTAGAGTTTTCTCACATATTAGGACCGTAACCATTTTTAACGCCATTTATGTTATCCGAGTAATTCAACCACCAATAACGGAATTGATCAATTCACAGTAAACAATTTTCTACTTGGTATATTGGTGATCAGGATAACTATTTCTATTAAGAATATCGATGAGTGTAATAACTTCAGAATAGATTTTACAAGAATGGTTAGTAGAGTCGAATATTCCACAAATTCAAGCTAATAAATTATTGATAATTCTTTAAGCATGGTTTACAAGTTCCTGTGGAAACCATTATTGCAATTCCAATAGTAATAAAAGAAAACACTTCCATGAGAATTGTGATGATTCGAATTGTTTGGAATTATATCTCATTTTGTTTCAAGCTGATATATGAATGGGCATTGACATGTTGTTGAAATCCCCTTTGTTCAATTTGTGCTCCAAAAGAACTTGACACAATGTTTATTCACGTTTTGATTAATGTATAAACCACTGACCTTACAAAAGTGTTACCGATTTTCTTCTCAATCTACCGACCTAACGAAAAAGCACATAAATCTACCGACATTTGATGGAGTGAATGTATGTTTTCATATTCTAGGAAATCATGACTCTAACGATATGATTCTCAAGATTTCCTAAGCATTCCATAATTCGAAACATGAGTTGAGTTATACGTTGACAAATCTATATTTTTTTAAGCAATTTGATGTACATGCGCTCATTTTCAGCATATTTGCTGTTTTCAATAGGTGTTAATTTTTTGAATACCTATTTATTTTATCAGAATACTTATTTTTTTCGAAAGATTAGTTTTTCGAACATTAGTTTTGTAAATAAATGAAATCCATATTCAATTTCGCTTCATTCGTAAAATAACCTTCTAGCCCAATATTTCGGATGAATGGTATTTCAACTTGAATAACACAAAAAATATGTTAAAAGTTATTTTTTTCCAAAAATTGACCGATTTTTTCCAAAAATCTACCGAAATTGTTGCGATGAAACTGATTCTACATTAGAGGAAAATGAGCCTGTACAAATACAACCTTTCCACTTCTTTGAGCCCAGTGTTTCTAGTCAGACCGAAACTGAAACTCATATTAGTGAGCATGAATCTCCTTCCAAATTGGGAAGGGATAATGAATTCAAGAAATCGAATTTGGTAGAATTCTAAAGCAACCCATAAGGTTTGGTGATCCCAGTTTTCATTAATTTCTGGTTTATATCTGTATAATTTAGTATAGTTGAAAAATTGTATATATTGTGTAGTTATATGGGGCAATTAGAACATATAGCTATAGATGTAATAATTGTGTATATTAGCACTTAGATATAGATTAATAGCATATACTTTTATTTCTATGATAAGGGGGATGTTGCGATGAAACTGATGATGGCAACTCTGACATGGCAGTCGTGTGCGCAGGCTCTCGAGGAGAGGGGACCGAGAGTCGGCCATGCCTATGATCAGTGAGAGACAAGAGACGAAACTGTTAACGATATTATACTGAGTGTCAATAATAAAGTTGTCGAGTCCATCTTGGATTTTATTTAAACCCACAAATAACAGAAATCTACCGATTTTTTCCGAACTTATAGGTACGGAGGGTGTGGCAACACTGAATACGTGGAGGACAACAGAGGATTATCTGAGAGATTGTACCCAGAGGAAGAAAGAAATGTAATGTTTTGAATAATTTTTTTCCAAATTTTTTTGTTGCAATTTGTTGATAATAAAGATTTAAGGATCTATTCGCTTGTTTTAGTTCACCTTATGTTGCAGCCGAAAATAATGAATAACTTTTAAGACTGTTTGTTCTGTAGATCAATTCAATAATATAGCTAATATACAGATTCTCAATATAGGAATAGGACAAATCAAATTTAGTTTTTGATGTTCTATTTACATTTCGCAATGCGACCTGTATATACCTGTCACCTGTGCAAAGCGGCCTGTGTAGAAACTTCTTATACATCTCGCAATGCGAACTGTTTGAGAATATCTTATACATCTCGCAATGCGGAGGTTTATAAGAAATTCTCAAAGTCCACGCCGCGGGAGGTGTATACGAATACGAACTCTCAGTGTGGCTTGTTTGAGAATATCCACGTAGGATATCTTCAAGAGTTCACTGGGAACTCTTTTGTGGCGGATATTTGGAGGAGATAGAGAGCTCCCTGCGACCTCCCAAAGAAGTCACAAAAGGCGTCACAACTTCCTTAAAAGAAGTCGCAGGGATTTCTCTGGGATATCTTTGTGTTGCCTGGGCTGACAACGTCGCATACCGAGCGGTAAACCGCTGACTAAAATCTGTACACCGGACATCGCCGGGACATCCTGGGACATCCTTGGACATCCCTGGACATTCCTGGACATCCCCGAGCTTGTATACCGGAAATCCCCATTGGTTTACCCCTCGTCGCATACCTACTATTGATTTCACTGTAATGATGAATTATCACTTGCCACCATTTAAATCATCATCTTCGTTCGAAACACTGCTGAATGACTGGTATTGGTATAAGATAATGCTGAAACTGGTATATTATTTTAATGCATTCGATGTGTAGCATCAGCCGAGATCGGTTATCATCTGCGACGTTCTACTAAGTGAATTCAATGATTTATAGAAGCAAAATAAAGTTATCAATATTAGCTATACCCAACATGAATTCGTCAAGCGACGGAGAATACACAGAAATGGTAATTGAAGATGACGGACAATGGAAGAAGGCAAGATATGAAAGGAAGAGAATCAAAGATCCGAATTCCCCGACAAATCTAAACCTAAACAAAAAACGATTCCCATCTGCAGGTGAATATTCTCAAACATCAACAAATTTTCCACATTTCACACAACAACTACAGCTGGGTAATCCCACAAATTATCAGTCATCTGGACGGAATCCCGTCTCTAATCATAATCAACATACGACGGCCACTCCACCGATGTCGAATACGAATACACCACATAAACAAAACAACTTTTCCCATCAGCTGCTTAACAGAATAAACAAATCATTTCAACACGTATTCAATTCATCAACAAAAAAAAAGATATCTCGAGAATAGGCATGGCCGATCTCTGGACAAATTACTACCCACAAAATAAAGACATCATAATAAAAACATCAAAAGGATTCATCATAAAAAGCGACAGCGATAAAACTAACCTAACAGAAACGTTAGCAACACAGAAAACGGAAGAAGTAATCGAAAGTTATGTAGAAACTAGAGAGTCCATTAAACCACTAAAAACTATTCCAACACTTACTCAGTTGTTATCGGACAAGTTGATCAAGACATTACAGACCAAGAAATCAGCGTAAAACTCAACAAAAATGATCTAGAACACCGATTCTGCAAGCGTATTACTTCCAGAGCAACCGGGAAATCGACATCCCTAATTAGAATAATAACAGGTAACGTAACAGTTTTCGAATATCTCCTCAAAGGAGGATTCTACTATAAATGCAGACACTACCCGATATACTCCAGCCTGCCCCCACAGCCGGTACCAATGAGTTGCTCCAAGTGCTGCTTATTTACCCATACAACAGACAATTGCAACACACCCATTCAATGTGATAAATACAAAGGAGCCCACAAAACCAGTAACTGTACATCTCCACTACCACCTAAATGTAAATCTTGCGGCTGTGAAGAACATGAAGCCTGGTCAATGAAATGCCCAAACCGACCAACACGTCCAATTGCAAGGATTCCGAATGCGCGAATAAAATCTAGCAATAAAAGATCATCTGAATTAAATAAAAAATAACCAAGAATAGAATAGTAGAATTCACAATTCAATGACAATCCACGACTTTATCGTTGACACGTACGTCAACCAATTAAATAACCCAAATAATACTGATAGGCAGATACTAATATCAAAACTCAAAAAAAGGTTCATCGAAAGTCACAACATCGATACCACGGCTTACTTCTCAGGAAACAATGTTTACATCCTTATGTTCGACTTATTCAAAGAAAACGCAAACACACCAACTGAACCAAAAGAAGGCACCCAAATTCAATGCAATGGATAGCTCCATCAAACTTCTGTACGCCAACATCAATAGCTATAATCGAAGACGCCATCTCATAAATCACTACATTGAAAAAAATAACGTGAACTGTACGCTCTTCGTGGAATCCAAAGCCAAGCCCAATCAGCCGTTAGGATTCAGAAACTGGACAATACTAAACAAATATGGAAATAATACAAACAACAACACTAGGGGAGGAAGCTTGATTCAAGCTAGCATCCAACTGAATCTAGGCAAAGCAAACCCACCTTCCATAAATAACCCACGAAATGAAGCCCTTCATTGCACATTTCCATTCTTAAACGATAAATTGCATGTTTTTCTAGCATACATCCATCCAAACTCCATTATTGAAGAAAACATTTTTGTCAAAGCTGTTCAATACGAATTTGCTCTTATAATAGGAGATTTCAATGCCGGTACAAGTAGAAAAAAGAAACAACTCCGACAATTCACCGAAAACAGCAATTTCATACAGATTACCACGCCACCAACCTTCCTTATGAAAAATAACCCTGATTCAACCCCAGATATAGTTTTATGCACGAACAATTTGAAGAACCATCAAAGAGCCACGGTCATTCCAGATCTGACTTCCGATCATTTAGCAATCGAACTAATCATAGACATGACAACACCAGTTAATTCCATTCCAGAACCAATTATAAAAAACTTTAATCGATTTGACACTGAAAAAGTCAATCAAGAACTTATCTGAATTCATGAAAACACTATCACAATCTATCGAGATCAATAGTCCAACAAGAAAACATAAATACTACTTACACACGCTTCCTCCTTACATACTTAAATTAATCAAGACAAAAAAGCAAATATATAGAGAAATGAAACAGCACTCTGACATGAATCTCAAACAGAAGTTCAACAAGTTACACCGCGTTTACATTAGTCAAGTGAGTTGATCAAGTCAGTTGAATTGAAAGCGAATTGAATGTGTAAACCCCCCAATTCGTTTCACTCGATCGGCTGAATTGAACGGCTTCTAAGTTGAAGCACGGTCAACTTTGTTGAGGTCACTTGAATTCAACTGACTTGATCAACTCACTTGACTAACACCGCGTTTACATTAGTCAAGTGAGTTGATCAAGTCAGTTGAATTCAAGTGACTTCCACAAAGTTGACCATGCTCCAACTTAGAAGCCGTTCAATTCAGACGATCGAGTGAAACGAATTGGGGGTTTACACATTCAATTCGCTTTCAATTAAACTGACTTGATCAACTCACTTGACTAATGTAAACGCGGTGTAACACCGCGTTTACATTAGTCAAGTGAGTTGATCAAGTCATTTGAATTGAAAGCGAATTGAATGTGTAAACCCCTCAATTCGTTTCACTCGATCGGCTGAATTGAATGGCTTCTAAGTTGAAGCACGGTCAACTTTGTGGAAGTCACTTGAATTCAACTGACTTGATCAACTCACTTGACTAATGTAAACGCGCCATAATGTAAACGCGCCATTAAACAAGGACATACATTCAATGATTCAGGGATATAGATCACATCAATGGATTACAACATGCAAAAACATTAATGACAAAAGAGGTCGCAACTATTGGTAAGAAATAAAAAAACTTTCCAAATACAAACCAACAAGAAGAATTTCAAATTTGTTAGTAAATAATGTTTCCATCGATGCAGATCCAGAAATTGCTGAGGCCTTCAAATGTCAGTTCAAGGATATATACAGGGAGAACCGTATTAACAACTTCGACCAACAATTTAGAAATGAAGTAGATCACTACCTTACCGAAACTTTAAAAGACCAAGCAAACTTCAAGATGCCTGAGATTAAAGACGAAGAATATACCGAAACCCTTTTCTCTGGAAAAAAATACAGCTGGCGGATATGATAATATACCCAGAAAAATACTCAAAGAACTTGACCCACTGATACACGACTACTTAAAGAAAATTTTCAATCACTGTCTAGAAAATGGGTACTTCCCAGCAGAATGGAAAAGAGGTCAAATAATTCCGATTCCAAAACCAAACCAGAACCATCAACTCACTTCAAACTATCGGCCAATAACTCTATTACCAGTTGCGGGCAAACTATTCGAAAAACTAATAGCTAGACGTGAAACGTGAAATCCACATACCAATTCGGATTCAAACGTAAAAACTCCACAATACACCCACTTATAGCACTCACTTCGAATATACAAAATGGTATGAAAAAAGGGAATAAATCTGCTGCAGTATTTATGGACATTACCAAAGCCTCTGATAGTGTTTGGCACAAATGATTGTTATATAAATTGATGAAATGTAAAACATCAGACTATCTGATGAAAATAATACAAGGGTTCTTGAAAGATGGGAGGTTGCAAATCAAGATAAATTCTTCTCTATTGGATATGTCCACACCACAGCAAGGTCTACCTCAGGGCTCACCACTATCCCCCATACTTTACAACATTTTTTGTCATGACATGTACAACCACGACCTCAACAACAACAAAAAAGTAGATCCACTTTTATATACACTTCAATTCTGTGACGATAATGCTCTTGTCTCACACCTACACCGACAGTTAAATACCTAGGAATATCACTTGACAACAAACTCAACTTCAAGAATCACACACAAATCATGAAGAAAAAGATTGTCACAAGATCCAGACACTTCAGAGCACTCACGTACAAACGGGAAGGTATCAACTATAAGACAGCAACAAACATCTACAAAATGATATGCAGACCAATCATAGAATATAGACACCAACTATGGATAAACGCAAGAAACCCTACATTGAAAAATTTAGAAGTGGCAGAAAGAAGCAGTTTAAGAATAATAACGAAAATGAGGCACCTTTGAAACCCACTACATAATCCATCGAATACTATGCTTTACGAAAAAAACCCAAATTGAACCAATAACGACAAGATTCCACAAATTGAATATAAAATTCGCAAACAACCGTAGCAACATGGAGATCCTTCTACCGGTGACGACAAACAACCACGCCCAAGGCAACAGAAGAATATACCCAGCTAAAATTCTAATTTCGGAATTGGAGGAACTCAGAACATAAATTTATTCAAATACATATGTTTCAATTTTTTTTCTATAAACTTTACTTTTCCCTCTTTATATAGAATTATTAAATACATGTAATGTAGAATAATGTAAACGGGCAGAAAGACCTCGGTCGATAGCCCATTGGTTAAACCAATAAAAATAATTGTTATTATTATTTATTATTTTAATGCGAGGGGTAAACCGCTGGGGATGTCCGGTCTGGTACACCGAGGATGTCCAGGGGATGTCCAGGGATGTCCCGGGGATGTCCGGTGGTGTACAGATTTTGGCCAGCGGTTTACCCCTCGATTTTATGCCATGCGATGGTTCACGATCAACTTATATTTTATACTTTCCTTATCAATCTTCTCATCGATATATATATATCGATATATATGCTAGACATTATTATCATGCCGTATAAGGAAAGAAATGGGCCGATTCAACCTTTTTGAATTGTTATAAAAAACATCGTTGGTTCGCGATTAACTTCAATTCTCCTGTTCCAATCAATCCTTTTATCGCTGACAAGAAATCCTTGTCTTGCAGTTGGAGGCGACAAATGGGAGTTTGAATGATTGAACTGCGAATTTCTTGAATGGTCATAAAAATCTAACTGCGATGAATTGCGTTCACATAATATTTTTATGTGCCGTATCAATCTTTTTATCGATATCTACGCTACGGCTATAAATCATTGTCGGGAAGTAGAATTTTGAGATATTCACCTGAGGAATTTTCGAATGATGATAAAATCGAACAGGAAGATGTCTCGCAATAATAGTTTTCACGTTATCCAACAATTATTTCTTATCAATAGCTAGAAATATTTGTCAGGCCGCAGGAGCTTTGAATCAGTTTCTGATTTCACGAATTCCCATTGTGCATACAGATATCGCCTTATTTTTAGATGTGACATTTATATTTCAGATTGCCATCCTCCATGTTCTCAAATCATGAGCTTGTGATCTCGATTCACCTCGTACATATCCACCCTGCTCAATAAATATTTTATCATATTTTCGGCCATTCAATAGGATTTTATGATCTATGCAAATTCGCAGGCAACAACTTATCTTTGCACTAAAACGGAACGAATTATTTCCAGGGGCCTTTTGTATGATGAATTAATGATTTGTAGATAAAATCAAACAATTATTTCTGTCTTTTCATGAAGAGAATGAAACCATCTACTACACATTTGTAGAGCGTTGTTCAGAGAAGGGGTAGCTGTATTCTATTTTGCTAGCATACTACAAAACCTTTTCGCTTCCGTAGTACATCGAATATTTTACTGCTGTTTATTGAATCTTTATTTTCAACTTAGTTGGCAATCAATCACACATGAAGGTATTCCATGAATCATGATCATAATGCCAAAGGTTACCACATTTTTGAATAGTTAAAATGTGAAATTAATACCATTGCCATTGAAAATTTCGTGGTATTCATTAACTACGGCCCTGTAATCAGTGCAATGTTTTCTTAATACTCACCTCCAGGAAGAAGATTCGGTACCTTCTGCTGAGCTGACATAGCCGCGCCGGAGGAACGTCTAGACCTGCTACAGAAAAAAATGAAGTTTAATAGAAAAAAAAAAACAGCTAAAGCGGTAAGTAAATCCACTTTCAGGTAGATTCGTATTCCAAAATCCGAGGAATTGTGCAACTGTCAAATAAATTCTACATGATCCCGAATTTGGTATTATTGTAACAAACTCAGCGAATAATCATCATTTATCATTAAATTATGCTTTTTTTCATTCAATAATGATATTGATAATTCGATTATGTTAGGGAGGCAATTTTGTTTCAGATAAAACAAAAGTTACTGTCAATTCGAGTCCATTTTGTAAACGCAGTGACTTTTCCGGGGAAACTACATAATGGATTAGAAAAAAATGGAGGATTCTGATGGCAGCTTCTGATGATACGAAGAGAAAAATTAAGGGATCAACCTGCATTATGTTGAATGGATAATAGTATATTGTTCAATGAGCGGTAATGTAAGTCATAACACACGCAGATGAATTTTGCAGCCCGAGCCGTCAGGCGAGGGGTGTAATTCAAGGTAACGTTCTCGCCATCCATTCATACCTTTTCTTATGCCGGGTTTCCACCAAGCGGACAGGTCAAAACAAAACACGAACTGTCCGTTCGAACAGAAATTTTGAACAGTTTTGTTCGGAAAATGTTCGCAGACTGTTGGGGTTCCCAACGGACTTTCTGTTCACACCAGTAGCGGACAGAAATGAATGAAAACTGTTCGTGTTTTGTTTAAGTTTCATTCAGTTTACACCGGACGTGTAGTTGTGAGAATGTGGCGCGCTGCAAACTTGAGAAAACAAGACGACGAGGATTTATTTTTGCTGGCAGTTACATTTTACATTTTTAAAAAGAACAAAACAAAACGCCGCTTTTGGATTAGGCCATGCTTAAGGCAAAAAGGAAGAAATGTGACGTCTAAACTGTTACAAGATCTCAGTCTCCGAGGAGATGATATGAGTATAGGAGGTGAACTTTGATCAAGTTTTAATGAACATTACGACTTCTTCCCTTCACGCACCGAATCAAACTACCACTAGATCGCAACAACGTAAATAAAAACAAACTGGGCGTTTACACCAAGCTGACAAACAGTCTTAGAACTCGTAAATACTTTGAAGTTCACCGACATTGGATGGGACTCTGTTTGTGTCCGTAAAAACGCAATTCGCGGACTTTCGAGTCCGGAAAACAATCCACAAGTTCTAGAACAGTTCGCAAACAGTTCGAGGACTGTCACATACGGACCGAGTTCGTGTTTTGTTTTTGTTCTGTCTGCTTGGTGGAAACCTGGCATTATGCCGGATTTCCACCAAGCGGACAGGTTAAAACAAAACACGAACTGTCCGTTCGAACAGAAATTTTGAACAGTTTTGTTCGAAAAATGTTCGAAGACTGTTGGGGTTCCCAACGGACTTTCTGTTTACACCAGTAGCGGACAGAAATGAATGAAAACTGTTCGTGTTTTGTTTAAGTTTCATTCAGTTTACACCGGACGTGTAGCTGTGAGAATGTGGCGCGCTGCAAACTTGAGAAAACAAGACGACGAGGATTTATTTTGGCTGGCAGTTACATTTTACATTATTAAAAATAACAAACAAAAGGGGGTTTTGGATTAAGCCGGTTTTGGATTAGGCCATGCTCAAGGCAAAAAGGAGGAAATGTGACGTCTAAACTGTTACAAGATCTCAGTCTCCGAGGAGATGATATGAGTATAGGAGGTGAACTTTGATGAAGTTTTAATAAACATTACGACTTCTTCCCTTCACGCATCGAATCAAACTACCACTAGATCGCAACAACGTAAATAAAAACAAACTGGGCGTTTACACCAAGATGACAACAGTCCTAGAACTCGTAAATCCTTTGAACTTCACCGACATTGGATGGGACTCTGTTTGTGTTCGTAAAAACGCAATTCGCGGACTTTCGAGTCCGGTAAACAATCCACAAGTTCTAGAACAGTTCGCGGACTGTCACATACGGACCGAGTTCGTGTTTTGTTTTTGTTCTGTCCGCTTGGTGGAAACCCGGCATTAGGTCTGAATATCCAAAAATTGCATTTGGAAAACGTGAATTTTGGACGTTTTCTACAGGATTCGATATCGATTCGATTTTCGACCGCAGAAACAGCTTTTGACAACTGTTGTCAATTTTGAAAATGCAGATTAAATCGAATTTTACTGAAGAAGTCGAAGATAAAGCATAGTGTTCAATTCGTGGTAATGGTCATAACACACTTGATGAATTACAATTATGACCACATTACCGCTCATTGAACAATATACTTTTGGCAACTGCTCAATAGGTATAGACCATGTTTGGCTTTAAAAAAACACGTAGAACTTTGAAATTCCATACAAAGTGAATTCGAAATAATGTGATTTCCAAAAGACGACAAATTTCACAAAAATATTCTAACTGACAGAGAAACTGCAACATGCAGAAGAAGCTGCTTGATTTTTTTTTTAAAAACATAGTATAGCAAAGAGTGAATGATTAACTTTGGAGAGAAGAATCGAGAACGTTTTTCATGTGAAAATTTTTTATTACTCAAATATTAAAGTCGTTTTTTGCAATTTTTTTTAATTTTACAACAAACCAGCTGTTCGAGGATATCCAAAGTCGATGTTAAGTTGTTGTTAACATGCCTAGAGCTCGAGTTCGCCGAATTTATTGCCAGCTAAGTAAATTTGAAAGATGTCGAATTATTTATCTACGGGAGGCGGGGTTGTCATATCGATAAGTCGCTAATCGTACGAACAGAAATCCAACTACTGTTACGAGATGTTGTCAAACATGGTTTGGAAATTCCCAAAATCGAAGAAGAGTAGGCACCGGACGTCGAAGTTAAAGATCTACGTCTAGGACTTATGACCATTAGATACCGATTTGCTACTACCCAATCTTTGGCTTATGAGTGGCTGGGAGAACAGGGCCATCCTATCACTGTCCCACTGGTTTACCGCCGGATGAGGTCTTTTGGACTGCAGCATTTTCGACCCCTTCTTGTGTTACCTTAAACGGTTGAGCATCGCTGGCAACGATGCCAGAGAACGTCAACATTGGAATAAGGAATGACATCAGGTCGTCTTTTTTGATGAATCTCCATTTTCTTTGGGTGCACATGATGACCGAAGAAGGGTTAGACGACGTCAAGGAGAAAGACGTGAACCTCAGTTTGATGTTGAGCGACATGTACACCGGACAGTAGGCGTTATAGTATGGGGTGCTATTGCACATGCAAGTAGGTCACCTTTAGTGTTTATTCGAGGTAACATGACAGCGATGCGTTACCTTCAAGAAATAGTGGAGCCGTATGTTCTTCTTCACCTCAACCGGCTCTATAATCTAATATTTCAGCAAGATAATGGTCGACCTCATGTTGCCAGAGTTAGTTCGAACTTTTTTGAATCGACCCATGTGAATCTTTTGCCATGGCCGCGCGGATTCCCCGATCTTTGGCCCTAGAGCATGTTTGGGACATCACGGGTAGAATTCGTGTATTAAAAAAAAAGTATGTATTGATTTTTAATAATCTCCATATAGGGTATAAAATACTGAGCGACCGGGCACATCTCCTGCCAAGGCTGTTTCAGACGGATGAAAGGAACTCCCTCACAATCCAAGTGTTGGCGAGAATAAGCGAGAATAAGCTGTACTTATCAACTATATCTATGATATGCAGACCCAATCTAAGGATGTTTTCCACAAGATGTCTCTCAACCAGTCTATTCGTTGAAATACTTAACGGAATACAGATGTCGACATCAGGCGGCAAATCGTCTACATCTCGAACGCCAGATCGTGATACTTTGTTAATTTTTCGACAAATGCTTTGGATATATTGTCTTCGGCTGGGATAGCAACGTCCAGAATGGTCACTGTAGGGTCTTTCTCATTATGTTTGATTGCCAGGTCCGTTGTGATGAAACAATACGAAAAGGGTGTAGGTTTTCGTTATCAGGGATGGTAGTTGGCCGTTATTCAAAGGCCTTCAGTGTCTATTTTATCAAGCCGTATTTTTGGAAATTGCGTGATGGTGAAGTAAACTCTAGCCATCGCATTGTGGCGCTGTGTGTAATCAATCGGTGCTCAGACAGGACATAATGATGGGACATGCTGTATGGATTCAGCAACTTATGAGTACTTTCTGCATTTTCTCTTTCTGTTGGTGAGTTCCGTCCGGTGATGTCCTTAATGAATGATCTTGGATGGCGACTATCTGCCTTCTGTTTCAGGAAACAAGTAGCCAGTGTTAAGTAGTAAGTAAGTGATACCGTTTTAATAATATGATTACTTTGCAGGCTCCCAGGATCTCTCAGATGCAGTGCACTTTGACAGTCCTGGAGGGAGATTTCGGTAAGTCACGCTGGTTCTATCTTGCCTGCCGAATTCAAGGGACAATGGACAATTCCAGAGCGAGAACGTTCACGAAATGAATCATTTCACTAAATATTTTGTTGTTACATCGAAAAAATCTGAAATACCCAGAATTCATACTGGGTGATCCATTATTATAGAAACTATTCACAATGAAAGTTAAGTGGACACAATGTATTTTTGGGTTGATTTAAAATGTTTGTTTGATTTTTTCAGAACATATCATCATAGACTCCAAAGAATACAGGGTGATTCAGTCATGAAATACACTGTGAATCTCACGAAAATACCCAAAAACCACCATTTTCATCACCCTCTATTTCAGGTTTACTCCGTTGGGGTGGGAGTTTTCTTTCTCCACTGTACTTGATATAAAAACATCAATACGGCTGAGAGCTTTTATCCACTTCCTATGACCGACAAATTACGAATACCTGATCACTTCTACCATCTTTATGAAATTATCGGATGTAATATCCCGAGACTATGACAATTAGCCGACTATTATTTTCGACCTAATTCTATCGACAGCGTCTTGTATTTCGACAATTTGATAAGACCATATGAACATTTATAATCTGAATAACTCCCGAGAGCTTGAGCTCGAGGGAGTTATTCTTTGATTATTAGTGTTCATTTGGTCGAATTGAATTGTCGAAATACAAGTTGCTCGAGATGAATTAAAGAAAATAATAGTCGCTTTTTGTCAAAGTCGAGTGATATTCAGGAAGATTATTTCATGAACACACTCCGAACGCTCGAATCCGCGGTCTTTTGTATTTTAGACCGAACGGTCAGACTTATTTATAATTATTTTGCAAAAAAATTGCTATCCCAACCAAGTTTTGAACTCGGGACCCTCCGTACATTTTCAATTCTGAATGAATGTTATGCCAAATTTTGACACTTTAAAATAGCCGCTGATATTTCTTTGTTTAACTAAATAGTCCATAATATTGCATATCGTGTCACTGAATTCGTGACTTTTCATTGGCGGAGCCATGTGTGAATGAAATAATCTTCGATATACCTTTTCAAAAATACCAAAATACTATTTAGGCCACAATCGAACCTCAAAATACGATTCTTGTAAGTAATTTTTTATCAGTATAGTTTTCGATACGATTTCAAGGGTGGTTTTTCAATTGATTTCAATCAGAATTGCAAATTAATAATTTTCATATCACAAAAAAGATCTGGTCATCCCACCTCAATGGAGTTAATCTTGAAATAGAGGGTGATGAAAAAAAAGGGTGTTTTTTGGGTATTTTCGTGAGGTTCACAGATTATTTCAGGACTGAATCACCCTTTGTCCATGATTCCATGATGATATGTTCTGAAAAAATCAAACGAACACCTTAAATCAACCCAAATATACAGGTTGTCCAATTAACCTTCATTGTGAATAGTTTCTTTAATGATGGATCGCCCAGTATGAATTCTGGGTATTTCAGGTTTTTTCGATGTACCCAAGAACAAAATATCTAGTGAAATATTTCATTTTGCGAACGTTCTCGCTCTGGAATTGACATATTTTATACTCTCAAAAACAAGCATGCATTCAATTTTGGATAATCCTGTATTCGTAACGATTTCGGCCATATTCCTCTTTACGGTTGCTCCCAGGGGATTGAATGATATGTTTCTTGAGAAATATTGAAGTTCATTTGATTCTGTGTAGATTCGCGCGTAGTAAAAGTGTGTGATTCTCCACTTCAACGACCTGTATCTCAAAAACTAGTCATAGGTTTGAGTTCGGGCCTTGGACACTTTTGATCAGTAGGTCGAGTATGACATCATACCAAAACATCAGCACATTTGACGGAACGCCATTTGCCATGAGGAAAGTGCGGGGTCCTTTAGAAAAACTTAGTTTTCCTTTGGCAACAGTTAACGAGATACGAAGCGCTGTCTATATATCCGAAAAATATTGTGCCAATCACTTTTATTTGCCCTGCTGATTGAAAATCTTTCAATATAGTCTCGCAGGTTCACATCCCGATATCTCACTCGGTTGATTTCAGCACCCCCTTCCATGATGGCTTTGGGTCCTCCAATGGCTGGAATGCGCCAATTTTCATCAAGCCCTTTGAGCTTCACCGAAGGGAAAATTGTGTGGAATGAAATTTGTATTGAATTCTATGATCCCCCCTTTTTTGAGCAGGGCTGTGTACGAGATGTGTAAATTCCGAATTCTAAGCAAAAAACTACAGAAAATAAATTCTTTTAAATAAGTTGGTGTTTCTTCACTTTTGCGAAGGAAATTTTTTGGTATTGTTGGCAAACCTAGGATTCCATTCGACATTCTGAGGAATATTTTGAATGGAAAAAAATCATCACTTACCCAAATCTATCCTTGATATAAAACCATTGAATTAAGTTTGACTCTTTAAGAAATTACTACTTACTTGTTTGGGGGCACATTGGTGAGACACTGAAAATTGTTGCGTACGCTACGTAAACTGGCAAGAATTTGTGCGAAAGGCGTGACGATGAGATCCTCTCCATGGCTGCAATAAAGAAAATAAACGTTAGCTTATAGTTCTTAGTCAGAATTTTCAAATTGATTCATACTAAACAGAAACCAACCTGCGAGTAGGTTCCAATAAATCCATAAAAACGATTTGGATAAAGGAAAATGGTTCAATGTGATGATTAAAATTGGTATAATTATTTTTAAAATATTCTCACATTTCGAATGTACTATTTTCCTTCAATGAAACATTTCATTGAAGAATAATAAATTATGGCAAGTGTTGACAATGTTCATTTCAATTTGACAGAAGATAAACATTTATTCATTCAAAGATCATGCAGAAAACAAACAAGAATATGAAGCCTAAAAAATATTCAACATCAAGGGTTTGATAAACAAACGTTTTGAAGGCATGAGGAAGTAAGATCGATCCTTTTATACAGGTGGTTTCTAAATCGGGAGGTGATTGCTCGTAAGAGCAATTACCGTCTGAATTTTTTCGCATGAATTTGGAAACACCCTGTATATAAGGTCATCTATACCTACTAATATTATAAAGAGGAAAGATTTGTATTTTTGTGTGGTTGATACGTATAGGCTAAAAAACTAATGGACCGATTTCAGAAATTCTTTCACTTTTGAAAGCTACATAATCCCTGAGTGACATAGGCTATAAATTAATTGAGGATACCTACTATAACTTCAATAATTACAAAAAAATCAGCCATAATCAGCTATTTTCACGTGCGCTGCAAAAACCGTGAGACTAACGTGGATACAATTAATGACGGAAATGTACCTCTTAAATAGTTCTACAAAAAAGTCCGCGATAGCATATATCTATCACTCAAGATTGACTTGCTATTACCTGTTCATGGTAATCAGATGTTTTCCAAAATTATGTACTATTTGAGAGTGTGTTTTTATGAATTGGGTATTGATCCTCATCCAACCTAATACGTTATTTATCCCCAGTATTCAATTTAGAACGAAATTGCCCTTCACATCATACAATTACAACGAGTACCTCAAAAGAGGTTGAAGATGAAACCGCCGCGTCAAACAAATTTCTACCCGGGCGAAGCTGGGACGGCCTGCTTGTCATTTATATTCAGCCCGAAAATGAGAGCTCGTCTTAGTTAAGGTGTTGAAATTGAAAGAAGACCGACGTAGATTCGATATGTAATATTCCGTCATAAAACAGATTATTTTACTGTGGCCTCTGGAAGTGGCTTGGTCTTCGAAAATTGAAATAGCCTTCGAATAAATTCAACGAAGATGAAATCGCGACTGTTCTCGTAACTGGAATTATTGAAACACGCTCCTTCCACCTCCTCTGACTTGGGCTATTCATGTACATACAGGGTGAGTCTTCGACAATTTCGATGAGGGAAACTTGGGTTTAGAAAATTTCCAGAAAACTTTTAACTGTCTGGTTGATTATTTCGTTTCATCGAGATTTTTGAATGAGATATCTCAAAAATTTAAAAGATTTTCAGTTAGTATGTTTTATCGTCTCATCTGAAAAAATACTTTTCATCAATGTTCAGAATTCAGCTCTTTCGGAAAGTTGGTGTTTCCATTTCCAAACTTCACATCCTATATTTCAAAATATTAAACAATTATGAGTAAGAAGAAGCTTACAGCTATACTTCCGAAGATTTTTCCTTGTTCATGAATCGGTTTAACGTATGTGATAATAACTAAAGAAATAATTAACGGAATTAAAAAAAAAGTTGTCTGCTTGTCGTTGATTCTTTCTCTATTTTCCTTGTAGTCTGATTGGGTCTGAGTTCTCTCTCTCAAGTTCTGTATTCATATTATCCAATATTATTATTATGATATTCAACATTGTTTCAATTACTGACAAATATGATACCTGCAACTTGTAACGCAGGTGCGATTTCTATGAACAACAATTTTAATAGATTGTGTTTCGGATATTGGGGGAGAAGAACCAAAATGGTTCCATATACGAATAGTATTTGAAACTCGAAATTTCTAGTAGAAAAATTGAGACTTTGGAAAATCGGTTAAGTTCGTCATTTTTATTTTTGAGGGGGACATTTTTGAGAGTTCGCTCCACTTGAACGAAGGTATCATTTCGTCACGATGTGACCGATGCCATATTATCCTATAACGAAAAATTGTAGTGGATACTAGATTAGTAAGGAACTGCCACCGCATGCCAAAACTCTCCAATTTATAGTCCATCCAAGAATTATTGACATCAGAGCAAGCCTTGGAAGTCCAGTCGCAGCTTTATTTCTAGTTACAAAGAAGTAACTAAAAGTTTTCTGTGCTTTCATCATAGCAATAAAAAAATATAGAAATAACCTGAAAATTAAATGGTATTTTTTCAAAGTACGGCAATCTGAACATGAAAATTTTTCCAATTATCACATACGATTACCTGCAAACCGAATGGATTGGGAAAATTGTAATATATATCAAGACAGAAACAAATTTATTTATTTAATATATAAAGAATTTTGTATGACATTGTAACTTTCAATATTTGTTAACAATGAAGGTGCAAAATATGAAATGTAAATATTCCTACTGTTGTTCCAACAACCACAACTGTTATTTCCTCATCTGGGCAGACCTCATCATGTTCATAATGAAGGATTTTATGTCAGCAACATCCCATATATTTCGACTAATCTTCTCTCATTTCTTTTTATATGTGCTATGGAAAGCCTTTCCATTTATTAGCTGTACACTCTTCAACAGCCTCATTCTAATAGATATTTATTTCACTTGCTCAATTATTTGCCAAATTTATTCGAAACAGTATTGATGACAGAACCAAATATTAGTGTTATTTCCAACACCAACCTGAATTCTACAACTCAAAATATCACTGAACGGGCATTACCAACCTAATTTCGATTTTCCAAAGCCGCCCGAGATGTCAATAATTCTTGGATGGACTATATGACTATCTATGAATGAAATTGAAAGGAAAGCAAATCCATCGGACTCAAATTATCTTGGGTTCAAATCCATCTCGAAAGGAAATATGTTTTGGCACGAAATTTGATGAGCCTACGGTGTAGCTGGTAGAAGCTAGTTTAGATTTGGGGGCACGGCAGTGGCCCCGCCAAGTCGAGCGCGAAGCAAACACAGCCGTACTATCTTTACCCGAACCATTTCGCCGCATTTTCAAACCTCTATTTGAGAACCTCCGGATGAGACCAGAACGCCGAAATTTTCATCATCCAGTAAGCTATAATCGCGTACTCAAAATCCAAAATTTCAAGTGTGTAGGTCATTTAGTTCCGAAGTTACGCGAAAGCAAAGTTTCGCATTTTCGACCCTAATTCACTCATGATCATCAAAATAGAACTAGTACTTCCCATAAACTCAGAGAGCTGAAATTTGGTACATAGTTAGGGTTTAATGGCCATATAAAGGGAAAATTATAAAAACTAGGATAATCGAAAATCTGTTGGCGCGTCACGTGAGCTCACCTGCTATCACGTCATCTTCGCAAAATGTGCAACCACAATAATGTATGGAAGTTTATGCGCTTGGAAACACATTGTTATCATACTCAATATGTGAATATCGACTTCAGAATATAAATTGAAAAAAAATAATAATCGGGTCATCAGTCTTATACACAGTGATATTTTTACTGTCTCATTTATTGTTCAAGAAAACGATAGGTTTACGAAAGCTAGGCCGGAACAATAAATGAGACAGTAAAAATTATCACTGTGTGTAAGACTGATGACCCGATTATTATCCTCTTTTCAATTGTTATCATTTCACGCATTCACGAAGTTAGCATCTGCTGTCACTTGATAGCACACCAGAACTACCCGCAAATTTACATTTTCTAACCGTAAGTGATATCACGTCGGATATTTTGTGAAGTGATTGATGAAGTGAAAATGGATGAAAATTTGATCGAACTTGTCAGGCTTCATGAAGTGATCTATGATCATTCTTCATCAGAGTACAGGGATCAGAATGTACGACAACAAGCTTGGGTGCTGGGTGCTCATTCAACAATTGTTGTACTATTTGAGGTAATCCTCCCACTTCTTCTCTTCGTTCATTTATTTGGTGAATCAAATCTCTTCTATCAGAATCACCAGCAACTGTAATAGCAGTTATGTTCTCTGTATCTTCTTTCCATTTCGTCTTCGGCAGCTCTTGCTTGATGAAGAAGAAACTGTGTTTCGCTCTGTATCACTGAATATGAAAATGCTATGAAATTAATGTGCGATATAGAACGTCTATTGCTCTTCAGAAAAAACATCATCAGATGGGTCTGCGGTGGTTAGATTGGGAGAGAAAAAATTGAATCCGAAAAAGAATCGGGTAAGAGATGGGCTATATGGACAAGTTTGGTATCAAACTATAGGTTTTCGAGGACGCTGAAATCAATAAAAAATAATCGGAGGCTCTATCTACCATAGTTCAAAACCGAAAAAAAATAAAGATTTGTAATAAAAAAACTACTCTTAAAAAAAGTGTCAAATAAGAAAATCTAATAAAATAGATCAATATACCCACGTTTCTACAAAAAGAAGTGAAATCTCAAAAAAAACATTCTGTAAAAACTAGCCAAGTCTCGATGGAGCTGCTTATTTATCTCTAAAAAGTATTGAAATCTAGAAAAAATCGAGCCAAGTTTAAGGCTCCTTACTGCTTTTTCTTTATTATTATAGTTAATGTTGTGTGACTTGGCCGTTGAAGGGTACACAAGGGTACAAAACCAGGTGCTCCATGACACCATCGCACCAATCTGTCGCCATTGACGATGAAAAATTGCCACTTGGAAAACGTTCATTCAATTGTAGGCTTGATAAAGCTGCGTATTCAATATTACGAGCCTGAAACAAACAGTATAAAAAATTATTTACAGTACGAAGGGACTAATCATTGATAGAAGACCGTCTGTACGTCTATTTTATTTTAGATCGGTGGTCGATTTGATGCTCCAAAAAGAAGGGAGCAGAAATCAGCATTGTCAATGCTGAATGCATATGTGTTGCACAATCAACAACAGCCTAAAATGAGACACTATCGTCCAATTACCAATACCAGCATGGGCTATTATCTCGCTTAACAAACATTGGTAATTACAACAGATATAGCATTACGTGTAAACAAAATTGACTTGTACCCACTAACGTATAAGAATGTTCAACGGCCAAGTCACACAACATTAACTATAATAATAAAGAAATCGCAGTAAGGAGCCTCAAACTTGGCTCGACTTTTTCTAGATTTCAATACTTTTTAGAGATAAATAAGCAGCTCCATCGAGACTTGGCTAGTTTTTACAGAATGTTTTTGGTGGGATAAAGCTTACAAATACACATCCTTCATCCATATTTCAATGAAATATTCGCAAATTCTCATTGTTTTAGTTGAACCTTTTTCGGTTTTCTATCCAAATATCTGGAACACAAGTAGTAACAAATTATTGTCTATTCATCAAATCCCCAAACAATGGCAACCATACCCATTGAAAAACCAGGTAAGTCACACCAGGCTAAGCCACATCTGATGACTTCAGACGATTCACCCAAATGCGGACACTACCACAATATCCGGGGGTAAATTCTCGGGATCACTCGTTCGATGAACGTATACGTTCGTGACGACATGAGCGTAGATTTTTGGAAATGGCAATTCTCGGGGAACGACTTTATGAACTATTCGTTCACAATCATCGTTCAAACATATATGCATAGAATACCTAGTGTTGGCACTGATTCGATTTTGTCTAAGACTTTCTTGTCGATCGAAAATGTGACATTTTGTGCTGCTTTTCATTTCTCCCGAACGGGGGTCGCGCTATTTGTCGTTACCGCAGTAGCGCCAGGACCGATAAATATTGCGGATTTATAATAATAATAATAATAATAATATTTATTGGTTCTTTAGGCTAGTAGATCTAGGTAGAACATGTCATAAAAATTACAACGAAGAAAAAGAGAAGTACAAACATAGCATAGGGAAATGATAAAAGTTCAATTAAAACACAATAAAAAACATCAAGAGTACAATTAAATTACATATCATCGCTTAAAAATTCATTAGTTGTATAATAACATTTACACTGCAAAAGTTTCTTTATGGCTTTTTTAAACTGGTTGGCGTTAAGATTCTTATACTCTACTGGGAGATGATTATAAAATTTTATTCCCTGGTAAATAGGGGAGGACTGGAATTTTGATGTCCTGTGCCTAGGGAAGCAAAGTCTGTCCCCATGTCTAGTATGATAATTGTGACTACTGGAGAGCTTGGCTATTTTATGTATATTATCTCTTGTGTTCAGAAGACACCTATACAAGTATATAGAAGGTACTGTGAGGACATTATACCGGAGGAATATGGGCCTACAAGACTCCCTTGGCTTGATATTGAAAATCGCTCTCAAAATTCTCTTCTGGCATACAAACACTCTCTGGACTTCACCAGAGCAGCCCCATAATATGATGTCATAATTTATGTGGGGATAGACCAAGCTATAGTAAATATCCAGAAGAGACGACTGGGGAAGGCAGCCCTTTAGTCTGTTTATCGCATAAAAGGATTGACCTAGCTTACCACAGACCATATCTATATGTTTCGACCAGTTCAAGCCGTCATCCATACAGAGTCCCAGGAATTTTGTTTCTTTCTTCGGTACGATTTGCTCATTAAGATGGAAAAATTGCAAGTTTTCATCTCTCACATTGCATTTCAGGCTGAAATGTAAGCATTCAGTCTTTCCAACATTCACCATCAAGCCATTTGCGCGGCACCAGTCCACGAAGCAGTTCATCATCACTTCACATTTCGCTCCCAATTCCTCAAGGCTACGTGCAGAGATCGCTATTGATGCGTCGTCAACAAAAATTATGACCATACTGGCTCTCAAGTGCTCTGGCAGATCGTTTATGAAAAGGATGAATATCAAAGGTCCCAGCACAGAGCCCTGAGGTACGCCCAGGTTCGATTTAAACTCCTTGGAACGAGAGTCACCAACCTTTACAGTGAAAATTCTATCAGAGAGATAACTGCGTATCCATTCGAGAAAGTTCCCTCTGAAGCCAAGATTATATAGTTTGTCAAGAATGAACGTTATCTGCAGTGAGTCAAAAGCGCGAGACAAGTCAAAAAAGAGGCCCGCCACGTAGAGACCTTCATCTAAACATTTATAGACAAACTCAACAAACACGAAAGCTGCCGTCTGCGTTGAGTAACCACTGCGAAATCCATGTTGGCTCTCAGTCAAAATGTGGAACTTGTCCAGGTAGTCAATCATTCGATCATAAACAATCCGCTCAAATACTTTCGAGAATGCACTCAAAATAGAAATTGGTCGATAATTGGAAACATTCTCTGGATCGTTTTTCTTGTGGATAGGAATAACTGATGCGATCTTGTAAGTCGCGGGAAACTTACCCGACATAACAGACATATTGAACAGGTGAGTAAGATGCTCCACCAGATGTGGGGCAAGCATCTTCAATATTCTCGCTGAGACGGAGTCACACCCAGAGCATTTCTTACCCTTCAAACGAACTACACTCTTAGAGACCTCATCTGAGGTTATGGGATTGAAAAAGAAATTGCAGTTCAACATCCTCGACACAGTACAAGTCGAAGAAATCAAACTACCATAGTAGTCTCGAAGACTCCTCTCACCTATTGTGGCAAAAAATTCACCGAACGCCTCCGCCACCTGAGTAGAATTCGAGTTCAATTCTCCATTTATCTGAAGTGTGATGTCATGACTCCGCTGTACCGACCTTCTCACATTCCTATTGACCAGAGACCATACTGTCCTGGCCCTATTGTCGGATCTTAATATTTTGTCTTCATAAAAATTGTGTTTTGCCTCTCTAAGCATATTGCTATAATCAGTTTTTGCCTGTCTATATAACAACTTCACCTGATCCGATTCCGAATTTTTCCGAAACCAAAATAAGTTTCTTAAATGTCGACCAGCCTGCAAAATCAGGGGGGTTATCCATTCAGCATTTACCCTCCTATTGATATTACTTTTGGACAATGGACAGTGTTTGTCGATTAGATGTTCAATATTTTCATGAAAAATTGAGAACATTGAGTCAGTGTCAGCTACATTGCTATATATTTCCCCAAAATCTGCCCGCTCACAAGCCACCCTCAAATTTTCCAGATTTCTTGCAGAAAAGTTTCTCACGATTCGAAACTCCGGCTTTTGCCCACCACACATAGGCCCCACCTCCAGCTCCAGACTCAGAAGGATAACACTATGATCACTCAGTCCAGGATCAAAGACCTCAGCAAATTCTTTGAATGGTGCATTAGTGAGTATGTAATCAATCTTGGAACGGATACGCGTTGGCTGAAGAGAGGTAACCTTAAGGTCATAACCGATAATTAAATCTAGGAGTAATTTTCTTTTTATACATGGTTCATCTAGGTAATTCACATTCAAATCCCCACAAAGAAACATAAAATCAGACTGCCTAGTGCAGCGTAATAGTATTTCATTCAATTTATTTACAAATAACTCAAAGTCACCGTTAGGTGGACGATAGCAACTTACAATTCCAAGTTTAGTGTTCCGAAATGTGACGCTCACAGCAGCGAACTCACAGTGCATCTCCTCCGAATACAAAGCAAAGCGCAGATCCTTCGCCTCAAGACCATCCCTCACGAATATGGCTGCTCCACCATGTTTATGATTTACTCTGCAAAACGAGGCCGCACACCAGTATCCAAGTGGTACAGCACAGGAAATGCTGTTGTCATTGCACCAGTGTTCGACAATACTGATCACATCTGGATTCTCATCAGCCAGCAGAACTTCTAGGGCATTGGTTTTATTATTCAAACATTGAGCGTTGAGTTGCATTATCTTGAAGCGAATTCCATCCTCATCAACCACTCTTTTTAACTGGGGTTTTGCGAATTCCGCTGATGAAAAAAATTTCTTACACAGGCCTTATTTGGCCAGTTTTCTGCAACCAATGCTTTCTCATATTCATCTTCTGGTATAGATACTTTGAAAGAAGAGTAGAATTCAGGATAACGAGCCTTTAGTTTTTCACATTTAACTTCTGAGAAAGTTTCTTTCAAGAAAGATTGCAACTCATTTTCAGTCGTGGTTGGCTTCAGACTTGAAACATGAAGAGATCTTTGTCTTCCTATTCCCTCTAAAGAGCGATTTTCAGTTGACATTCCAATAACTAGAGTACGTCGGTTTTTTTGTCGAGATTTCCTATTAGGAGCCGTTTTCCACTCATTTTGATTTTGGTTGTTAGTTCGATCATTACGCATGATTTCTGGTTCGATCGCAATAGAGGGTTGGATCTGCATCTTTCCACTTTCATTTGTACGAGCAGTATAAGTTTCAATTTGCTTATCAACACGTGGAGTCAATGAACCTCTGGTGATGGGAGTCGCCGGGGTATGATTCATAATCTGTACATCTGTACTCTGGTTTTTATTGTCAACACAGGTTTCGTGATTCTTTGTTACCTTTTCTTTCATCAATGAAATTATTTCACTTTGATCCTTTAAACGTAGTTCTAGATGGTGATTTAAAGTATTCAGTGTTTTTACCTCATTTTTGAGCGATTTAATCTTCACGTCAGCGATGATGATGGAGGATTCAGCCGAGCGGTTCTTTAAATCTTCGTCTTCCATCTCCGTAGGAATTTTACTATCACAATCATATTTGAAAAAATCGGTGAAGTATTTCCTCACCACTTCGTTTGTAACTTCAGTTGGAACACTTTTTGACACTAAGATGTCAATTATAACTTTTTTGTTCAATTTATTCAACTCATTTGTCAGGAGCTCTGAATTGCGTGTACTCGCGTTGACAGCCATGACGAATAATTCCGGAACTAGACCAAAATCTGAAATCTAGAATGCCGTTTTGATCTACAAATTTTGGTCACGATTTTCAGAAAGGAGTCGTTACACCAGGTATTCTATGCATCTATGTTCAAACGTTCGTTTGACAACGAGTGATTTTTTTCATTCGCTTGTTGACGGAAGCGAGCTGTCAGTTCTCGGGATCGCCCGTTTGATGAACGTATAGTTCGTGATGACATGAACGCAGATTTTTGGAAAATGCAATTCTCGGGGAACGACTCTATGAACCATTCGTTCAAAATCATCGTTCGAACGTTCGCTCGACAACGAGTGGTCTGTTTTATATTACATACGCTCGTTGAAATTTTGTTGTAGTTATTCATCGAGCTTGTGAACTATTTATTCAAAAATGAATTCAGAGGATCTCGTGTTACAAAATATAAATTTATTCTTTTGAATTAGAGAGAAAAAAATACAATACATATTGAAACCAAATTTGAAATGTGAGATTATTCATTAATTATCATTTCCATGATTGAATGTCATGCCAACTAAAAGGAATACATTTAGATTATAATATAGAAGAATATGCATCAAAAATCTATTTTATATATTTTTCTCCACTCCCTCCATTCTTTTGTCGGTTGTATTTAGAATATTTGTGATATCGTTCCACATAGATATACCTGCCTGGTAAAAGTCGAAGAACATTTTTCCTTCAATTGAGTATGGCGAATGAAGTTTATCAATTCTTTTTTATTCTATCGATAAAGGTTTATTCCTTTTTCCATTTTTTGAATTTGCGGCAGGACTGCTATTCACAAACAACAAAATTATATATTCGATTTGAAAAAAAAACTAAATCTGAGAATCTGAATTGGCTTTTTTTTTATTCACATTCAATCATAAGACAGCATAGAATTATCAATAGCATATACTGTTTGATATCAACATTTCATTATTAATAATAGGTCTATGATCAAAACCAACATTCTTCCATGAATTTTGACACGATGACAAGTTTATTATCCGTTCGAAATGAACGTATACTTTCGTCGGAACGAGTAGTTGGCGATATGCTCGAGAATTGACTTAATTAGAGCTGTACGTTCGATTCTATTCGTTCGCGAACGTATACGTTCATCGAACGAATCATCTCAAGAATTGACGTAAGCACATATTTTGAAGTTTATGATGTAGTTATTCTTTGAGCTTTGAATTATGCTGGATTTCTATACATCCGTCATCCGATGATACGATCGTCCGATCGTCGTTGTGATTGGTTGAAATATTCAATTTTGAAAATTTCTGCCAATCACAACGAAGATCGGACGGTCGTATCATCGGATGACGGATACAAGGAAATCCAGCATTATTTGTTCAAAAATGAATTGAGAAGATCTTGTATTACAAAATATGAATAATATTGTGAATGAGGCCGAAATGTTAGTGCAAGAAGGTCACGAAAGACATTATTATGACCAATTTAGGCAAAATCCATTTGATAATTTATCAGATACAATGTTTATTCGTTTATTCAGTTTCAACAAACAAATGGTTAGAGATTTGTTAGCAAAATTGTACCCTTTTGTCACTTCTCCTAGGAGACATAACGATTTGGATAAGCAAACGAAGGTAATGAGTGTTTTTCTAGGAAGTTATTTTGGGTATATAACTTTTTGTCGATATTATAGCTACTAGTGGCACTAAAATTGTTTGCGTGCATCTGGAAACTATCAAATGGATATTGGCGCAAATGTTTGGGTAGGAGTGAGTCAAGCTTCAATGAGAATATTGTTTTGTTCCAATGACATTGGCTTATTTCTCTTTTCCATTATTTGCTACTGCTTTTCACACAAGGATTATATTTTCGATTGATCCGAAATGAAATGAATTTGATTCGACGTATTTTCAAAATTCTCATTCAATAATGACACATTACAGAATTATCAAAAGCATTGAATGATTAATATCATAATTTCATTATAAATAATAGATCTATGATCCAAACACGCATTGTTTTGACACGATGCCAAGTTTATTATCTGTTCGAATGAACGTATGCATTCGTCGGGACGAGTAGTTGGTGATCATGGTCGAGAACTGACAGTATTCAAACTATACGTTCGATTTTATTCGTTCGCGAAGGTATACTACGTTCGTCGAACGAGTGATCCCGAGAATTGACCCTCCCGTAACGGTCGAACACCTACTATCTATCTGTCCACATTACGAAGAAAATCAACGTCGACTTGGGTTGAGAGAAGATCTTGGAACATCCCCAAATCGGGAAAATAAATTGAATTCGCTCTGAAATTTTTCGCGAAAGAGAAACTTATTTCCGGATTTATCAAAAATCGGAATGCATTTCACCTAATTCCAAACCGTTTTTCTCGAGGATTGATTGATCGGCGTTTCAATTTCAGTGAAGATAATTATCCTGTGCGCAAATTCACATACTATAATAATCTGATATCATATAATCAACACATTTTTTTTTATGATGTGAATCTTGTTCTCTAGAATAACTCACATACATTTCGAGAGTCTAGATAGCATAATACTCACTAGTCTCGCTTGGTCCTCTCGTTCCAGAATTTATCCCAGAAAGAAGTTCGACTTTTTATCCTAAGCACCGACGTGGAGAGGGTTCTTGGCAAAGAAGGGTGTTCCGCTGGTTGTGGAGAGGCCATCAGCAGAGATGGACTCGAACAATTTCCGACGGAAGATCTGGATAGGGAGCCTCGTTGGGATGAGAGAGCAGGATGAGGGGACTGGGGAGGGGAGGGACTCGAATCGCTGTCCAGATTCGAAGCCAGGTTGCCGAACGTCACTGTTGTACTATCATAATCACTCTTCGCGCACTAGCTACGAACTTTTTGTCAGGTTATCATTGGAATCTATTTGATAACGGTGAGAGAATTTATTTATGGTTCAACCCATAAGCGAAAAGCCGAGCACTAGGCACTGATTGTTATTGATTTTCATATCGATCATAGGAATCGTTAGCAGATCGATTATTTCTGATTTCGCCGCAAAACTGCCGATTCAGTGAAAATTAGGTTCATGTATCGAATAGAACGACAAATAATAAATGAAAATTGATAATTTTCTATTGACTTCGACTCGAATATCTGAAAATTAGATAAAACATGATGATCATAAACAAATTGAATGTGCGGATTAAGTTTGTTATTCAATACTACTCTGAAACCTACGTCTTAACAAGGCTTGAATTAAATGTACACTTGTAGGCTGCCTCTCTCCAACATGAAGCTTAGTTACTATTATACGAAAATACTTTATAAATATTCATGTTCGTCCCCAGCCTTCGAGCTAGGGGGGGGACCCGTATCAACGGTCAACTGTAGATTTCTCATGAAAATGCTATTTTTTTTTACAGAATTGAGTTTTTATACATACATTATCACTAATAATAGCTACTTTCTTGCACTTGACTTGGTTTTATCAGACGTGCCAGTAGCGGAGATATTGAATTTGCACAAAGGTTTTACCCCCAACTTATACACCATAGAACAAATTGCATTTGCACAGCGAATTCTGGTAAGCCAATGTGTTACATAAAAGAGGTAACTCTTGGTTCATTACTCGTTTCGAGAAAACTAGCATTTTATGATAATAAAAAATTCTTGTGATTGGAATAATGGGTAGTGATAATTAACAAGTTTATTAATTTCAACAAAATTTTACGAGTAGGTTTTTAAGTTCAAATAGGAAAGTTATTTTTAGTTAATTATCACTACTTATTTTTCCGATTACAAGTTTACAATGCATTAGCAAATCGTTGATCATAAAATGCCAGTTTTCTCGAAAAAGTTCACTTTCGAGCAATGAACCAATAACACCTTTTTATGTAAAACACATTGGCGCATCAGAATTTGCTGTGCAAATGCAAATTTGTCCAGTGGTTTAAACGTTGGGAGCAAAACCTTCGTTTAAATTCAATATTTCAGACACTGGCACATCTAATAAAACCGAGTAAAAAGCAAAAAATTATTACTAGTGACAATGTGTGTGTGAACGGTTCTTGAGTTATTAGCAAAAAACTGAAAAAACTATAAATTTTTGACACTCATTAAGTAACACCTTGTATAATTCATAACAAAATAAAACCGAATAAAAATCTCGAAATAACCAAAACACAACTTCCTTGGATTCTCAACGAAATCTTCAACAACTCTGTTGTTGAGGTAAGTCGTACTTCTTAGCCAGGAATTGATCCTACCAAGCCTGATAAATGATCGCACAGTGCAAGTAGTGTACGGTAAAGCGATCAACATTTTTCAAACTTTTTCCGTTTCGAGAAAAAATCCCCTGTTTCTCTCAGAACATCAATAATTGTCAGCTCTTTAAAATTACCTCCAGGTTTCTGCTGCCATGTCCTTTGCCACAATTCTATTTTTTATGCCGCTCAGATTACAAAATTGGCTGTAGGTATCGCAAGATCAGTGATACTTTGTAACGAATTGTTCTGCATCAGAGCAGGGTGCAGTCTGCCGTTCGGAGCGAATAGACAAACTAATCCGATAGAGGCGCCACCGTGCATTTTAAGGAATATCTCCATAAAACTTACATAATCACTATAAGTTCTATGAATATCTCTCTGATAATGAATGAAAGGTACAATGGCGCTTTCTATCCGAAAATCGCTGAAATCTGAAATTACTGAATATTTGGGTAAAGCAGGAACTCTTTCCCGTCATATATATGAATTTGGCCATTCTCTGCCAATTCCGTATTTCAAGTTGTATTTCTGAACGAAATTATCTGTAGATTCACTTTTAATCGGAAGTTGAACTATTTTCATGGGTCTTTCGTTTGAAATAACACAGAAGCATGAGTTGGTTCATTTTCTTATATTTCTGAAAGTAAAAATAACTTTCGAAATTAAATCGATTTAAATCATTCCATTAAAAACTTCGATCCTTTCTGAGTTCACCCACAAAATTTCAGTTCTCAAAGTGAAACCATTTTCAAATGCAACTTGAAATAAAAAAACACTACATTGAACGCCCACCTTAATGTATACGCCGATGTTGATAAATGCTTGAAGAACAAAACATTGTTATTTTCGTATATTATGCTATCGTTTCATGAGTTTTGGAAAGATACTTGTGAAGCTCTAGGGGGGGGGGCAGCTTTTTGCTTGCAGCTCACATACGTTATTCTTTATTCAACTGGGTCGAATCGGGGCCATATTCACGGAACCCTTGGTCAAATTTAGCCAATCAATGAACTCGACTGCGACATTCGAGATCCAATCCTACCCTGGAATCAAAAAAATTGTTTTTTCGGCTTGGAATGCTTTTTCCATATTGGTTACATAACAAATATGAATGGAATCGAAAATTAATTGAATGTTAAATACATGAAACCATGTTTCTGATTTCGATTTACCGTGGCGGTTTCTTTGAAACACTATTTACGTTATTTTGAATCGAGGGGTGAACCGCTGACCAAAATCTGTACACCGGACATCCCCGGGAAATCTACGGACATCCCTGGACATCCCCGGACATCACTGGACATCCCCGGGACATCCCCGAGCTTGTACACCGGACATCCCCAGCGGTTTACCCCTCGTTTTGAATTGATGTCAACCAAAATGCGTATTCATAAGCCGTTGATATCAATCTATTATTTTCACGAATTCATGAATAAATTACTTGAATCTCCTGTCAAAATATCTTATCGATATTTCCTTCAAACTGCGAGTGATAAATTGCACTCTACAGAGTATCGGAGCAGAATTTTAGGAAGATAAATTGAGAGAAAAAGTGCAGGGATACGTCAGAAAATTCCTCTTCGAACTCGATTGCCATTTTATTATGACGTCGGGATCAAATTAAAATGTCAGCTCTATTGACTCAGTTCTCGAGAATAGGACAGGGAGTAATTAAATAGGGACATAGTGGATGGAGGGTGGTGAACTTCTATTGTTCTGGTTGATTCGAGGCGGAGCTCGAAAGGGAGGAAATAGACCTCAAGGAAAATAAAAACAATCATTCGCAATTCGACCACATGTCCTTCAGAACGGCTATATGATTATTCGCGAGATTTCACACCTTTTTCTCAGATTTCCATGATTCAATGTCAAACCAAAACGTGATATAACACGTAGTGGCCACATATTGACGCAAAATTTTGGCAAGCTATTATCATGTATGGATTTAAAAATTCTATGACACTTTCTAGATTTCCCTTGAGTGTAGAAAAATATTTACTAGTTTTTTGAAAGAATTGCAATGTCCCAAAATTAAATCAAAATTCGGATTGAATATTCTTGAGATTGTTATTTTTTTATCTGTTATATCAAATTCTCATATTTGCACTTTGCGGCCGAACTCCTCCGAAACGGCTGGACCGATTTTCGTGAAATTTTGTGTGCATATCGGGTAGGACCGGGAATCGGCCAACATCTATTTTTCATCCCCCCAAATGTTAAGGGTGGTCCACCCCTAACTTTTTTTCAATTTTTTCGGACAAATTTTTTTATTTTAATTTTTTTATGCTACAGTACACAAAAATACATACAACCCTGAATTTTCACCCCTCTACCTAACCTAACGCTAACGTGGTTAACAAAAGGCGGAACGGAGTTCGAGGGGTCAGCTTTTTTTGGACAAAATTCTGTATTTTAATTTTTTATGATAAGACATATAAAAAAACATATAACCCTAAATTTTCACTCCTCTACAATCAACCCCTATTTCTTAGACAACCTAACCTAACCTCACCTAAACTCTTTTAGGCTAGATTTTCATTTTTATTGGCCAACATCTATTTTACATCCCCCTAAATGTTGAAGGTTGTCCACTCCTAATTTTTTTTTTAATTTTTTTTGTCAAAATTCTCTATTTTAATTTTTTCATGATACAGCATACAAAAATACATATATGTAACCCTAAAACTCTAGAATGGATCGTTCGACGATTCAAATTGGCCTCTTTGCGGTTTTTTGGCATTGCTGACTGTACATGGAACATATAAATAAATTAAATGAAAATATCGGGAATTTTGGATTCTCTTTATTTCAATTGTTAACTTGCAACAAACGCCGACGTTTCGAAACAACTTGTTTCTTCTTCAGGGCTAAAAATGAACACACATATATATATATATATTGGGTATACAATGACATTAAATAAAAATACGTTACCTAGTCACGGCAAAACAATATCGTACGGTTCTTAAAATAATGAAACATTTCGGAAAATCACATAATACTACAGCAGGTACGCAACATATATCTATCGGATTGAGGCTCGCAAAAGTATGACATTAACATTGACTGACACAAGGTTATAACATTTAACACTTTCTTAGATGGACTCAACAAAATCGACAAGGCCAGTATTCATTTCCTCAATATATTGTTATATATAATGCTAAGGTGTTGCACATCTTCTCTGTGGTTAACAGTATAGTTTCTTTTTATATGGATCATCACACAGAGAAGATGTGCAACACCTTAGCATTATATATAACAATATATTGAGGAAATGAATACTGGCCTTGTCGATTTTGTTGAGTCCATCTAAGAAAGTGTTAAATGTTATAACCTTGTGTCAGTCAATGTTAATGTCATACTTTTGCGAGCCTCAATCCGATAGATATATGTTGCGTACCTGCTGTAGTATTATGTGATTTTCCGAAATGTTTCATTATTTTAAGAACCGTACGATATTGTTTTGCCGTGACTAGGTAACGTATTTTTATTTAATGTCATTGTATACCCAATATATATATATGTGTGTTCATTTTTAGCCCTGAAGAAGAAACAAGTTGTTTCGAAACGTCGGCGTTTGTTGCAAGTTAACAATTGAAATAAAGAGAATCCAAAATTCCCGATATTTTCATTTAATTTAATTACAATGGATGATAACCTAGTAATATATAAATAAATGAAGTTAAAATACTTAAACGGATAGAAACCTAACCTAACCTAACGGGAACGGGAACGAAACGAGAACGGGTAAAACGAAGGAGACGGTAACGAGAACGGAAACGGGTAAAACGTGGTATAACCAAAACTGCTTATCTATTGCCTCATAAGGCTTGTTCGGACTAGGCCAGTATTTTAGTCGAGTGGAGAGTCGATTCGCCCACTGACCACTCTACCACAGTATCAAAGACTCTTAAACAGTATAAGGTAGTAGGTACATCATCCTGTGACTCTACTCGACTCGATTGCTGGCGTTCGCACACGGGAAATTACAAAATCATTCGCTACTCGCCTAATCTACTGGCCTAGTCCGAACAAGCCCTAAGGCGGAACGGAGTTTGCCGGGACGCATTTTTCCGTTCCCTATACAGTCAGCGCGACAGGTCGCTCTCACCGTATAGGAAACGGAATTCCCGATGGACCACTGCGTTTCCTAGCAGATATGCCCGATGTGCTCATTCACCTGTTAGTCTTCTGGGTGCCGATGGGACAAATTGCAAATTATTAATAAAGATTTCTTACTTTCTGTATAGCTTTATTAGGTAGAGTCTACCACATTTTTGTAGTCGCGTTTTGTTTTTCAGCAAACCTCTCGTAAGTCGATTATATTTTCATTTTTCTTGAATCAAACATACTCTTTTTTGTAAAATGCAATCATAAAAACAATCTGGGAGAAATGAGAAAACATGATTGTCTACCAACATAAACATAAAATCGCATTTTTTAAATTATTAATACACGCGTTTTTCTTGTCCGACAGATGAAAATCGACGATTTTTTGAGTTTTTAAATTCATTAGTATTTGTCGGACAAGAATGAAATTATATTTTAGAGAGATTCGTTTCATAAAAAAACAACTTTCCACCATATAAAATGCGCCAAATCCTTAGTCTAGTTGAATATAATGATTTTGCTTTTGAATCTTTTTTCGATTATTATTGAAATGAAACTATTGATTTTGATTGAAAGTGTATAATTCAAATTGTTTACTGACATTTTTATTCGAATCTAATTAAAAAAACAATAAAAATACTTCTTCCTCACATTGAATTCATAGTAACAAGAATTTTTTTCTGCATATCAGGTAGGACTGGGAATCGGCCAACATCTATTTCTCATCCCCCTAAATGTTAAGGGTGGTCGACCCCTAACTTTTTTTTCAATTTTTTTGGACAAAATTTTTTATTTTTTTTTTATGATACAGCACCCAAAAATACATACAACCCTAAATTTTCACCCCTCTACCTAACCTAATACTAACGGGAACGTGGTATGACAAAAACTGCTTATTTATTGCCTCTAAGGCGGAACGGAGTTCACGGGGTCAGATAGTTCAATCATAAAATACAAATATGTACATGGGTTGGGGAAGAGCTGTGAAGTTAGCGGCCACTTTCTATCGGCCATTCTCGGATTCATCGGCCAATTCACCAGTGACGTCGGGTATATTTAGGGAAATCGTGATTAAAATTATTTGGACGGCGGAATTTTTGCCTGAACGCCTTCTTTGATTTTCTGTTTATTTTGATGATTAGAAAAAGTTTCAATGAATTTTTATGTGTCGGAGAAATCCGATTTCGAGTATATTGAAGGGATATACTTCAAAAATGATAAGCCTGAATGAAATTTGGTAGGAATGTTCCTAGTGTATTCTAAAATCTTAATCTTTTTTTGCAGGACTTCTGAGGGTAGTCTTCACCCCTACCTTTCAAGAGTCGCCAAAACATCGCAAGTGGGTCTAAAAAATGATTAGCCTGAATGAAATTTGGTAGTAATGTTGCTAGTGTGGTCAAGAATCTTATTCTGCGAGGTTTTTCATTTGCAGGACTTTGGAGGGTAGTTTTCACCCCTATCCTCCAAGAGTCGCCAAAACATCGCAAGTGGGCCTAAAAAATGATTAGCCTGAGTGAAATTTGGTAGAAATGTTGCTAGTGTGATCTAAAATCTTAATCCGAGAGGACGCACTTGATAATGTTTGTCGACTATTGGATGATAGGGGTGAAAACTACCCTCAAAAGTCGTGCAAATGAAAAACCCCTCGGAATAAGATTTTAGACCACACTAGCAACATTTCTACCAAATTTGATTCAGGCTAACCATTTTTTTGGATCCAGGTGCAGCAATGTTTTGTCGATTCTTGGAGGGTAGGGGTGAGGACTACCCTCAGAAGTCCTGCAAATGAAAAACCTTCAATATACTCGAAATCAGATTTCTCCGACACATAATAATTCACTATACAACTTTTTCTAATCATCAAAATAAATAGAAATTTTGGTGTTCAATTGTCAACAGAGAATTAAAGAAGGCGTTTCAGGCAAAATTCCGTATTTATTGCCGTCCAAATAATTTTAATCACGATTTACCTAAATTCCCGACGCCACTGGTGCATTGGCCCAATTTTCAGATTTCAAATATGTCCAGTTCACCAGAAACGTCTAATAGGCACTCGAACTTGGGACACCCTGTATATACCAGAAATACTTATTTCAAAACTCTTTCAAGATCTTTTGTACTCCCCTCACTTGTTATCGCTTGTTGTGTTCCCCATAGGTTTGATCTATTTCGACCCGCCCATCAAGAAACAATTATTTTTTCATTCTCCCTGGGAGTTGACATATTCTATTTCGAGGTTTCGAGATTTGAAGTACCTGATAAAACTGTGATATTTTGGATTTATTCGCATTGGGGCACTTGAGCTTTTTTTCGAGATAATTGAGTGATTTTGGAGAATTAACGAAAAATTAGTCAGAATTTCTTCCCAATTTTGTCCACGTTGACCAAGTTCTAATTTAATTTCGGATCATTTTCGTCGGAAAATAATATGATATGTATGAAAAAAGCGAAACTGTACAGTAATAGATGTTGAAAAAGAATTATATGTTTTGAAACTTAGGTACATATATAAAAAAACGATTAGTCAATTTGCAATATCAATTAACCTGCAACTCCGATTTCCCAATTTATTTAAGACAGAATAATTTCAAAACTTGTCCAATTCGTTTCAGCAGATTTTAATTCAAAATGGGACATAAAGAAAGTAACAAATTGAATATTTTTTGTAAAAATGTATTCATAAATTATGTTCGGAATGACCTCCAGCATTCCTGCAGGCAAATTCATAATAGAAATTGATTATTTTTTCCTTCATATGTCATCTTTCAAATCATATGCTTACTGATTTCCAACTGTAATACAGGACAGTTCCGTTCTTTTCATACATTCCATATACTTTTTTTGAAAAAATAAGCCAAATTCAAAATCAGATTTGTTCAACTTCGAACAAATTGAAGAAAAAAGTCAGAAATTTTTTAAAAATCACAAGAACTCAAATATCTCGCAAACTGTTAATTTTTGGTAATCAATAAAATGGCTCAAACTAGAGCAAATGAATCCTAACACGCCCATCAAGATTCACCTTCAATTTGGAATCAACCCTGTATACATGTAATCAATATTTGCTATTTGTGTTTTGCTGCCTTGATTTGTATTTTTCGGTTTTTTGTTGATAAGAGGGTGATGTACAGTTAATTGATAATTATACAGGGTGTCTACTTTTAAAACGGCAAAACTTCAAGGGGAGATTATTCAAGTGATTTGCAACAAAAAATGTCATATAACACATGGTCGAAATCTTGACGGATATTCTTCAATTTAACATTTCTCGTTTTCACGAAATATTTCAATTTCTTCCATGAAATCTTTAATATATCAGTTATGCTTGTAGCTTCATCGAATTCGATCACATATTTGGAAATGGTATTAAATTTTCTACAAGAAAAGAATTTCAGTGTGCCAAAAATATCTCTATTGCGGGTTTGGTGAGGAGATGAATATCACGATACTGAAGTGAACAAAATCAGTCATATTTTTCCAATGGGTTTTTCGTTGAAAAATTATCTATTATGGACATGTTTTCTTTTCAGCAAAAAATACCTCATTTAGTGTACTTTCGAATGACATATCAACTTTCTTGCTAACTGCTTGTTTTCTGCCATGATATCATGGCTTATAAGATGAAAACGAAAAAGTCGAAAAATTTCAAACCTAAATTTGCTCCATTTAGTTGTAGATGCTGAGTTACGATTAACATTTTGTAGGTGGTACCTGAATAAGTTAGGAGAATATTATGGACTGATGAGGCAACTTTCACGAGATCGGGTTTCATGAATTTGCGAAATAGATAGAAGAGAGAAAACCCCCATGCTACTATTGTTAGTATTGTTTCTCATTATCAACATGAAATAAGGGTCAACGTGTGGCTAGCAGTCATGAGAGGTGAACTTTTCGGACCAGTTATACTCCCCGATCGCCTCAACTCTGATGAATTCATAAGATTAATCCAAAGCAGCTTGACAGACATATTGGATGAAATGCCCCTGGCTACCAGACAAAATGTCTGGTTTCAAATGGATGGCTGCCCAGCTCATAATAGCCGGAACGTACGACAGTTGGTGAATGAGTATTTTGGGGAGAAATGGATTGGAAGGTACGGTCGGGTAAGATGGCCACCAAGGAGCCCAGACCTGACGCCTTTGGATTTTTATGTCTGGAGCACCTTAAATAAAATGTGTACCGAATTCGCGTTCAGACTCGAGAGGCTCTGATCGAAAGGATTGAATTGTGTTGTGCAGAAATGCGTCAGAAACATTGCTAACTTCGCAAGGTTGTTGATTCAGTTCGAAAAAGATGTGTTAAATGTATTGAACAAGGAGGTGGACATTTCGAACAATTGTTATAAATAGTAATAGTCTGTTTTTTAAATTTTTTCATAAAATCTGTATTATTAAAAATTTTTTCATTGTTCAGAATTATTCTCATTTCATTGATAATTTCATGATTTCCATTAGAATTACTTCGATATTCAATCATAATGAGTTTCAAAATGGAGCAAATTTAGGTTTGAAATTTTTCGACTTTCTCGTTTTCATCTTAAAAGCCATGATATTATGGCAGAAAACAAGCAGTTAGCAAGAAAGTTGATATTTCATTCGAAAGTACACTAAATGAGGTATTTTTTGCTGAAAAGAAAACATGTCGATAATAGATATTTTTTCAACGAAAAACCCATTGGAAAAATATGACTGATTTTGTTCACTTTAATATCGTGATATTCATCTCCTCACCAAACCCACAGTAGAAATATTTTTGGCACACTGAAATTCTTTTCTTGTAGAAAATTTAATACCATTTCCAAATATGTGATCGAATTCGATGAAGCTACAAGCATAACTGATATATTAAAGATTTCATGGAAGAAATTGAAATATTTCGTGAAAACGAGAAATGTTAAATTGAAGAATATCCGTCAAGATTTCGATCATGTGTTATATGACATTTTTTGTTGCAAATCACTTGAATAATCTCCCCTTGAAGTTTTGCCGTTTTAAAAGTAGACACCCTGTATAATAGTATATTATTTCATAAGGAGGAGAAGTGTAACTTTTCATGGCGAGATTACCTGCCGAACGTAGTGAGGCGCGTAATTGAAAGCGAGCCATGAAAAGTCACTTCTCCTTCGAATGAAATATGTTATTTTATTTTCAAACATTTTAAAATTCATGTAAATCTGAATATTCACCTTTGGATTGACATTTACGTTCATTTAAATTGAGTGAAAAATGGAACATTTGCTTAGTTACGGTTGTCATGCAAAATTCATCCTTTGCATAATAACACTTTTCCTGCCGCCGGCGCCGGAGGGAAAAGTGAGCCATAGCAACTATTTATCCGCCTAGAAATAGAACTTTTCTATGATCCTGTCAGTCGACAACTGAGGACGTTATCGTACGTTTGGAATAAAAAAATTAAAAAGATTACAGAGAAATGTAATCAAAACAGTCCCTTGTGATATTCCTATTATCATTATATTCGAATAAAAATGCTGTAAACTGTGTTTCATATTTAAATTAATGGTCACAAATCGACTAGGAGTTCCATGGATATTGACATTCGAAATTTTGTTCTCTTGATTATTTCAAAACTAAATATGTTGAATTTTCTAAAAACAATATCTTTATTTCTGAAACAACAGATCCAGGATCATTGACGATATCCTTGGCAGCTGCTGTTAATGATTTTTGACTGCTATCATAATTTGTTTCAATTAATTTTTGGAACAGAAAAAATGCGAAATTACCTCCAAGTTGGATGAACGAGCACTCGGAAGCTTCTGACCCCAAGTCCTTTTTATTTTGACTTCTTTCTTCCGTTCCTTCCTCCATACATTACGTAATTGCATAAAAGATCGAGGCCCCGAAATATACCCTACGTTTATTCCATCTACCCTTCGTTTTGAATGTTCAAAGACCAATATTAATTTCGGCTCTTTTTATTTGTCGGTAGATTTTCTCCCTAGAATATGATGAAAATATACTGCGATCTGCGATTCAAAGGAATGGTATTTCAAGCGAATGGAGGTAGGAACATCAGAAGGTTAGCCGTTGAATCAGTGCCGGCGCAAGCAGATTTGGCGCCAGGACTTGTAAATATCTCGGTCATCTTTCGTCATTATCATCGTCATCGCAAGCATCAATTGTGAAAGAATATGAGTAAAAATGGATGAGATCCGAAAGGGACATTCATATAGAAACCCAAGCAGGAAGCAGGTCTGTTTGCGTGTCGATTTAATAATGACACAGCCTCCTCAAATAGCTCATAATCATGCAGTTAATTATTCGATTGAGCAAATTTTTCAATGTTAAAGTTGACATTGAGTGCATGCGCTTGAATTCTTCAAAGTGTTCAGCGTAATCAGGACTATCAAAATTCCTTAGCAGTTTTCTTGCTTGAAAAACAGTTGAAATTCTTCGATTCTGTAATTCTCAGCACAGATCTGCATCTGATATTCTCTTGTGAGAAATTTGTTTGATCCCAACTCACTGATTTTGTTGAACTGAAAAGCTTCCAGCTATGTTTTTATGCTTTCGATAATCTTCTTGGAGAATCTCAGCAACGATTCACACAGGAATAATTTGCCCCCGAGATCTTATATGATTATATCTGTGAGCGTTTGCATTTGCGCGCAATAAATATAACCAATGCTCAAACCCCAGAAAATCAATGCGATTATCTGATAGTGATGCCTCCCATGTGTTTATTCATATTTTAAGTCTATTGAGTAGCGGACCCGTCTGTATCATGAGTGGATGAAACCTAGAAGTTTGAGAAATTAACTATCCGTATATTCTCAATCGCACATTATAGCATAATAACATGGAAGTCGATCATGAGTTATATTCTTTCATGAAGAAGGCTCAACAAAAAAAACATGGTCGGTAACGGTTTATGGATGTCAACCTGTATATTCAATACATTTTCCGATTTCTATATAACAAAATATGTTACGACAGGCAATACTTGATTATATTTGTCAAGTTTTCGGTTGATGAGGTAGGTGTTTGTCTCTATTCACAAGAGGCTAGTACGGCATACTTACTGTACTATTGGCTAATAATAATACAGGGTGTCCCAGAAGTCCCGCACTTCCTTGAGGGATCGAAAGTGAAAAATATTCTAAGCCTAAATATCCATGTATTAATCAATGAAAGTGACCAATCAGGAGCGGGCTACAAATAACTAGGCACTGGGGGCGCGAGAGTGAGACGCCAGAGCTGCTGCCGGCTTTTCACGCAGTAAACCGAGACTGGCGTCTCACTCTCGCGTCCCTACTGCCTAGTTATTCTTCTGTAGAGCTCTCCTGATTGGTAACTTTCATTAATTAATAACTAATTAACTACGTTATCAAAAAATTTCAAACATGGATATTTGGGCTTAGAATATTTTTCACTTTCGATCCCCTCAAGGAAGTGCGGGACTTCTGGGACAGCCTGTATAACGGCCTCATGTACATAAATGGTTCATTAATCGTCTCCTGACCGTATGCACATTTACAATGCTATGTGATAACGATTGCTCGACGCTACCAGTTAGTAATTGCAGTGCAGCAATGTGCACTCCAATCCCTCATCGGGCAGCACGAAAAAGGTTTCTAAATGCCCGCCGGAAGGCGAAACTTATTAGTCTGGGTACCGGTGGGACAAATTGCCAATTATCAATAAAGTTTTCTTACTTTCTGTACAACTTTATTAGGCGGAGTCTATCACATTTTTCTCTGTGAAAATTTTTGAAGTCGCGGCGTTTTTCAGCAAACCTTTCAATTTTTTTAATCCACACAAACTCTTTTTTTGTAAAATGCAATCATAAAAACAATCTTGGAGAAATGAGAAAACATGATTGTCCGACAAAAATTGTGTGGCTCTGAGCGTGTCTACCAACATGAAGATGACTGAAAATCGCATTTTTCAAAATTATTAATACCCTCCTGATTATGTCAGATTCGGTTGATATTACCACATGAAATATGAATATGCAATTGTCTGACGGAAATAAATGTGGCGGTTTTCTTTACCGAAAAATGAAAATCGACGATTTTTTGGGGTTTTGGAATTCATTAATATTTGTCGGACAGGAATGAATTTATATTTCATAGAGAAACAACTGTCCACCATATAAAATGCGGCAAATTCTTAGTCGGACAAAAAAACTACTTGCAAAATATGGTTTTGTTTCAGGATCTTTCTTCGATTATTATTGAAATGAAACTATTGATTTTAATTGAAAGTGTATAATTCAAATTGTTAACTGACATTTTTATTCAAATCTGAAAAAAAAGGAAATAATCCTTTTCCACATTGAATTATTTGTAACAAGACGAATGGTATCCAGTATCACACCAATCGTCAGGTAGAATGACATCTTTATATATTTGTGATTATGATGTTTTCTTGATGCCAAGAATATTTTACACTGTATAAAAATGTCAGCTATGAATTTTTTCACTTTCCTCCTTTGCGTTTTGTAGTCAGGGTTATTTTTCAAATATTTAAATAAAAAATACTCCATCACTACTAAGAATATTATATCGGCAACAACTGAAAAACTATCAAATATAATAGAACAAGAATTATCTCAAGAAGAGAAAATTCGGCAGCACACTAAAATTCGTCCACACAGTTTCAGACTGCAGAGGACTGCGGTGCAAAACCGAAACAGCACTCATATTTATAGAGAAAATTGCCACACTACTTTTACTACCCTTGGTATTCCCCAAAAAGAATTCCATGAAACTACCACTTTCTTTTCGAAGAATTCGCAACTTCGACCTGGGGTTGAGATTCCATATTCAACTGGGGCAGAAAAAATTCACTTTGTGCATTTTTATTTTGATGGTCCATTTTCTTATACTTATTATTACAGCTTCAGCCCTTCAGCCTTTAAAGTGAATAGCTACAAGTATAAACAATTGAAAACAATTTTTTCATAACCTCAAAGGTGTTACAGAAAAGGTGTCCCAGGTACCTTCCATCACTTCGTGCAACATTGCACTTCTAGATTAGAATTTCCTTATCCAACGGATTCTTGTAATTCTTTGGGACAAGCAAATTGAATAAGCTTCAAGAAAGCAACCAAAAGTATGAAAAAATGGAACTTGCATCGAAATTTCAATGTCAAATGAATATGATGATTGAAAATGTTAGTTATGAAAACGGAGTATCACGAGACCAATAACTTTCATTCAGTGTACTGAGAAATTGCCGAACTTTTCGTCGGACAGTTGAATGATAGTTTTCAGCACATCCTTCTTGAATGATCCTCAAAAAATCAAATGTTTATTTTCAACACAAGCAAAGTTATATCCGATAAATGCATCTAGTCTATCCATACCCAAATTAGATCATTAAATTTTTTTATTTTTGTCGGACAACTGGTGCACAACATTGTATTTCCGAGGTGACGAGACAATAAGAAGAGAAACAAAACATTATTCATAATTTTTTTCATTTCAAAAAATCGTCGTTTTCCATTTGTCGGACAAAAAAAAACGCCACATTTTTCTTGTCGGACCATTGCATTTTCATACTTATATGGTTGTATCAACCGATTCTGAAACAATTAATAATTTAAAAAAATGGGATTTTCAGTCATGTTCATCTCGTGTTCATGTTGGTAGACACGCTCAAAGCCACACTATTTTTGTCGGACAATCATGTTTTCTCATTTCTCCCAGATTGTTTTTATGATTGCATTTCACAAAAAAAGATTATGTATGATTTGAAAGGTTTGCTGAAAAAAAGCCACGACTACAAAAATTTTCACAGAGGAAAAATGTGATAGACTCCGCCTAATAAAGTTATTCAGAAAGTAAGAAAACTATATTAATAATTTGCAATTTGTCCCACCGACACCCAGACTAATACGTTTCGCCTTCGCGCGGGCATTTCGAAACCTTTTTCGTGCTGCCTGATGAGAGATTGAAGTGCACTTTGCTGCACTGCAAACTGCAATTCCTCACTGGTAGCGACGAGCAATCGTTGTCACATAGGAGCCATTGTAAATGTGCTGACCTTATCATGCGGCATACAGATTGTTTTGACGGCTCATGCACGATCGAGCCACTGTAAAACATCTATAGTTTTGTCTACAATTTAACCATGAATCGTCTTAAAAACGAACAACGCTGGCAAATCCTTGAATTTTATTATCAAAATGCGTGCTCTGTTAAGAACGTTAATCGCGCGCTTCTACCATTTTATGGTCAGTTTAATCGACCCACTGAAGGGGCTATTGTGGCCAAATTTCGCACCAAATTCACATTATTGGTCATTAAATGACCAACAAGCTTACGTACAGTGCGAACTGAAGAAAAAATGACAGCTGTATTGGCCAGTGTTAGTGATGACCATCAATAATTATCGATTCAGCGACGTTCGCAGCAATGGTCCTGTTGTATGTGTAATAGTCAAAACGTGGAGAGTTTAGATATAGGTGTGAATCTTTTCGAAATATAGCTGGTGCACGAATTGAAGCCGAACGACCTACATAAACGAAGATTTTTTGGAGGATGAACTCTTTTGAAAAGTTAGCGCAAGATCCACTTTCTTATCGAAGAAGACGGTGCCACATGCCAAACATCACGCGGAACGATGAACGAATTGAGAGGCAAGTTCGGTGAACAGTTTATTTCAACGTTTGGGACCGACCAATTGTCCGTCCGCATAGTTCGTGCAATTTAACGCATTTAGACTATTTTTGTGGGGCTGTTTCAAGGCTCATGTCTATACTGACAAGCCCGCTTCGATTGACGCATTGTAAGACAATATTGAACTATTTATTCGTGAGACATCGGCCGAAATGTTGGGAAGAGTAAGCAAAAATTGGACAAATCGGATGGACCTTTTGAGGAGCAGCCACAGTGAACATTTGCATGAAATAATCTCCAAACATTAAATTATATGGACCGTACTATCGATTCAAATAGAGATTTCATGCATTTTTCTCAATTATAGGTATTTTTCTTTAAATCTCCTATAGCTCCTAAAAAAACATCCGTTAATGGTACACCTAATCTTTGAAAGAAGGTCGAGGAAAAACAAGAATCATCAACAAATTGTTTATTCGAAAACTGTGAATACATTTTCAATCAAATTAATTAATCATTCCCTATCGTATCCTTTAGATGATTAACTAAAGTAGCCGCCGAAGTTTTGAGGTCCAGATGTAAACAAACGTATCGCCAACCTCCATCCCCTTGCCCACAAACCGTTAACAGAAAGATACTCCTATGGTGGTTTCAAAACAATTGCTAATTTGATATACCAAGGCACATCATGTTCATGTCCTTCGTTGTGCTCAGATGTGAATAGGATATTTAAAAGTGTGTTTGAGGAGCTCCTATGTGTAATCTGAATTTGGGGTGATGCCGAAAGATTCCAAACATAATGAAAGAATTTGATGTCAGAAGCTATTAGGTAGATTCGCATTTTCCAATTTCTTGACTGAAAAGAAAATTCACAGCAGATGCCAAAGAAATCGTCAATGTTCCTAGACGTGTCAGAAATATTGGAAATATCCAATAACAAATTGTTGCACGAATTTGAACCAGCTCGCAGAAGCTCACCTCCCGGTTATTGGTTGAAGTGAATTATTGTAATCAGAGGAGATAGTGATGTTTTCTTGATGATCCAATCCAATTAGAATGTTTCATAAATTCGTTCGTTTACCTTTCATATAGATGCATAGAATACCTGGTGTTGGCACTGATTAGATTTTGTCTTAGACTTTTTTGTCTGAGATAGAGTCCTACTTTTCATTTCTCCCGAAAGGGGTTGTGCTACTTTCAATTGCCGAAATAGCGCCACGACCTTGAAATATTACGGATTATTCCGGCAGTATGACCCGATCTGCAATCTAGAGTTCCGTTTTGATCTACAATTTTTGGTCATGATTTTTATTTAGGAGTCGTTGCACCAGGCTTTCCATGCATCTATCCTTTCATCAACAAAATCAGGACGTAAAAAATTAGTAAAATGTCCCATAAAATTATATCTAGTTTCTAAAACAGTTCAACCTTCAGTCTTAATTCGGAAGTTGGTTCGTATATTACTGTTTGTGGTGCGTTATTTATCACTCTTTGTAGACATGAGAAAATCAAGGTTATTCTTCAGTGGTGCTCCAATGTGTTTTCATTTTACATGTTGATGTATTCAGGATGGCTTAATTCAGGAATTTTGTGACCATTTCAAAAGTTGCCGATTCTAGTTCACCAAATTTTCATTTATGAAAAATTGAATGTAATACTCTCTCTCTCAGGGTAGTTTTTGTCGTTCGCGTTTCTAAGAATCTTGGATCTGTTATTGTTTTACGTTCTAGCAATCATCTTTCACTCAAAATCTGAAAATTTGTTTTGCAATAATGCCTGGACGTTAACTCAGTGTATATAAAGCCATTAGGGCTATTGCTATTATCAGAGAGATGTTGCGAATTTCTTTCAATTTTGCGAATGCGTAGTTTTCCGGCTTGTCTCGAGAAACTGGAAACGTGCCCGAAAAACCGAGAAATGGACGCCCAAGATCTACCACTCCTGCTCAAGATCGGTTTCTGACTATGTGTACCAGTAGGAAACCTTTGAGTACTTGCTGAATCATGCAACAGCGGCTATTGAACGCTCTTGATGTTCTGTTTTCGATTATGTCAGTTCTTAGAAGATTTCGAGACGTTCATCTACATTGTCGGAGTATTCTGAGAAGGATTCCACTAACTCAAAATAATAGGCGACTTCGACTGGAATGGGCTAAAGTGCACGTGAATTGCAACGATCAATCTAGGTCTGTATCGTTCATGCATACGTCGAGATATGTACTCATCCTCTGGTGCCCAGAAATCGCAGATCTGTTCAGGAAGTTCATCCATCCGTTCAGAGGTGGTACAGTTACTGTTAGGGGAGGCATTTGTGTCAATGGACGTACAGAATAGTTGGTGCTTGATGCTACCATGAATGCGCATTTATTTTGAATGGGTCATTGACAATATCATGCCTTTGTTTCATGCTGCTTTTGCGGCAAATTTCTTATTTTCAAACGATGATACGCCATCCCATCGTTGAGATTTGCCGACAAATCTTCAGAAATTCATGTTATTCCGCATTTGGCCTTGCCCCTCGGACCTCGGTCGACAGTTCTCATTCCCATTGAACACGCTTGGGATCAACTACAAAGACATTGGGATTCTCATCAACCACCTTCACATACACTTCAAGAAGTCCGATGGCTATTACCGCAATTCTGGAGAGAAATTGATCCAAGCTACTTGATCAGTAAGCTGATCGAAAGTAGGTATGCGAAGGCTGAGGTTGATGTTCGAGGAGGCCATATTCTTTACTGAACTATACTCCCGGTTGGCCCTGGAATTCTGTCACATTTCACCGCGTATATTTTGAAAATGTTAGGTTATAGTCATTCTTCTGTCAGATATAAACGCAACGTTGCCATGTCTACATAAAAATCGTAGAAATTAGGTATTTATCAAAATGTTTATTTACTTTGGGAAAACAATGAATTTGAGGAAATATTATGTGAATTCAATAATTCCAAAGACCTGAAGAATATTGGAGAAACTTTTTTCTGTGTTAATATTGGAAATATTTCACGTGTACGAGTATAAACATGATTGGAATATTCAGTTATGTTATTTTCTTGTACGGAGAACCAAGTGTTGAAATTTTACTGAAAAATAATGGACAGAATATAGTCCGTTACTTTGTGATAGTTCATCAACCCGACAGAAAAACTTTTACACGAACAGAACAGACGGACGTATGGAAATCCCAACTTTTCAAAATTCTCAAGAAATAAGCCTACAGACGATAATTAAATACCTCTTTGCGCAACTTGAAATACTCCAGTATGAAAATGTAGTGGTACTACGAATCTTGGGTCACAGTTAAACCTTAAAAGAACTAACTCCATTACAAAGATAAAAAGGCGTAAATAGAAAGTATAGACTTGTAAATGTCGCTTGATTTTCACGACTGCCAACCTGCGTCAGTTTTAAGTGAAAGAACTTGATAAACTTAAACCATGGCCAACCAAGATACTTTATAAAAGTGAATGGAGTATACATATACCTTTCAATTTCTTGAGTGAACTGAGATACCTCAGGTACTGAAATGGGCAAAATATTGAGTTGAATGAGTGAGTAGACGTTTAGATTTCTTATATTACAAAAAAAGGTGAAAGGAAATTAGAACCAGTTTCAAATTAACAGAAATTTACTTTTGTGGAGCCGTATAATTGTCCAACGCATAATATCCACCGTAAATATTTCTGAGGTCACTACCGCTTTTATTAAATTAACTTGACCTCTTATTGAAACTTTGGTCCTCAAAATGGAACTCATGATGCCAATAGTACGTCAGATATCCATACGTACAGTTTCAAGGTATTCGGAGGTATAGCAATTACGTAGTCTTATCTCAGGCTGTACTGGCTGTATCAATATATCATATTCCGATAGCAAGCGAATTCCATATCATACTAATTCACTCACTGATAAAACACCACTTGATTTTTTCAATAACTAACAATAACATAACACGGTTATCTACACGTAGTTTGCCCGAAATAAACACTTTACACCATAGCGATCTGGATGCACAAATAGATCCCATTTCTATTTACCGTATGGGAATAATAACGAACGTCTGTAAAGCGGAGATGGCGTACGAAACATTTTGAACATAATGCATCCGGGAGCGGCGCGGCGGCGGCAGTTTGTGCAAAACGACAATCGAGATCTACGACTGTGGTCCCCATGTGGGGAGAGGTATGGTCCGAAAGTTTGCAGAAAAATTCAGAGGCCGTCAAACTCTTACAACAATTGTTTTATCAAATGTTCCAACTCTTGACTATCCTTTTCGGGACATTATTCAAGTTAGAGTAATATCATGATTAATTAAAAAAAGTTTAACAAAAATGAATACAGTGACACCACATTGTAAATTCCAATTCTATTCTAAATAAGGAATAATTGTCCCTTACATTCGATTTGCTCTCTGATCTGAGATTTTCGAATTAGAAGCAAGTTCCCACGAAAATTATTAAATGAAATAGAATGACTGGTCACGATTCAAATGAAATTTTGATGAAGTTGTTGATTTTCACGGACAATAGACCAAGAACATGCCGAGTATTCAATGAAATGTTTCCCGATGAACAACCACTGAACGAAATGAAGTTTGTAGGAATATGAAAGAATTTCATTGGTCAAAAACACAATAAACCATCTCAAGATTTTTACAGTAAATGCTGAGAATGGCGACCGTAATTCCAAACGTTTTTGAATCCGAATACTCGGACAACCAGTTGTATCCTTCCTTATCTCAATGGCATCAAGCAGTTCAAAACAAGTTATGACTCCTTGGAGCAGGTCCTGTTTGCTCTGTACTTGTATCCTGTATACTCTTCTTCACGAATCACCCACAAGTAAAAATCAAGGGGAGTAAGATCGGGTGTTCACCGGGAAACATTCTGCATGTTCTTGCTAAAATTGAGTCACATTGTCCAAGAAAAACAAAGTTTTACCACCCATTTAGTTCATTTCGAAGTTTCCCAATACAAAATATTGCAGAATTATGTAAATTTCATAAAATCTCGATTCTAATCCGGAAATTCAATGCAAGTATGGAAATCTCAGTAATCTACAGAGACTTGTACTCGATTGTTCTTGCTAGGGAGTAATATAAGTTCTGCCGTTTCAGTTGGTTTACACCGTAGCATTGGATTAAATGGCACTGATGACGGCTAATAAGCCAGAAACCGGTATGTCATTATCCTGCTGCGGTGGTGCCACCCGGTGGTATACTTTGGAAATTAGATCTCTCAATGCTTTATATTTCAACCAGTTGTTTTATAATTGGCATAATATTTTTTGAACCTTCATGTTTGAAATAATTGCTATTGAAAATTGTTTTTTCTGAGTATGTACAGAGTGGGCATATTTCGATGCTTTAACACCACAACTTTTAGACCGGGGGAGTAAGACAAAATCTGATACTCCATTCTCTATCCCTTTTCCGGAGAAACTAACAAGAGTAGTATTCATGTTTGGCTACCTTCTTTTGTTTTCGAGTTATAAGCGAAAATTGGAAAAATAGCCACATCGAAAAAAAATTATATCTCCGCTAATAATGATGATAGAGCTCTGAAACCACAGTGGCGTGCTCGAATTTCTTGCACCATTTTTAATTACGAAGAATGACCCGAAGTTATGTTTTTTTTTATGGGAACACTAGATTTCTGTGCTATTTTCTGAAGCTTGATTTTTTCTGATTTCAAAAATATATAACATCGTATGGTTTGTATCAATATGAGTAAAAAATGGTCAAAAACCTATTTTCATCTGAGTCCCAATATTTTCTATGGTTTCAACCGTTTATGAGCACAGAAAAATGGAGCTCTCTATAACAAGAGCAGTCTCCGTTCGTCAATATCATTATTTCTATGATTTCAACTAATTTCTACGAATTTCGAACATAGATATATTTCATAAACTCTTATATCTCAAAATGGATTACGAAATAACCTCGGAAATAACGAAAGGATCCACATGATCCACCGTTTCAATCGATATACTTAGTTACAATGAGATGGATACAGGAGAAAATTTTTCTTGGTCTCCAGAATAAATACTCACAAGTACCTACCAATCTTTTTCAAATCGCATATGAATTAACGCATATACATATGATTAAAGTATAGATGCATAGAATACCTGGTGTAACGACTACTTACTAAAAATCGTGACCAAAATTTGTAGATCAAAACGGCATTCTAGATTTCAGATTTTGGTCTAGATCAGCAGTTCCGCAATAATCCGCAATATTTTGCGGTCGTGGCGCTACTGCGGCAACGAAAAAAAGCGCGACCTCTTTCGAGAGAAATAGAAAGCGGGACAAATTCTCAGATTTTCGATCGACAAGAAAGTCTTGAACAAAATATAATCAGTGCCAAAACCAGGAATTCTATGCATCTATATTAAAGTCATCAATTTAATTAGAAAAGCAGCAGTTCACGGAGGCATAGAAGAATATCACAGAATTTGAAAGCATGAGAAAATTGAATTCCCAAGTATTCGGCTCTCAACCATCGATTATTATAATTATCTGAAGTTTACAGATTATGATAGATAGGCACCTGGTTGATTTGTCATGTTAAAATGAAACTCTTGTTGGTTTTCATAATTTGATAAGAAATTTATTAATCATGTTATATATTTTTGAAAAGGAAAGATAAAGCAATTTCATCTATCACAGAGATTTGTATGGTTTACATTAAAAAAAAACACGAGTTTGTATTATAACTTCGAAAATAATTGTAATAAAAAAATAATAACGTCAATTAATTCTACTGAAAAAAGTTTCTGTATAATGTTTTTGTTTCATGTTTATAGCACCAGTATTAAAGAAGTTATGAGAACTTTTCATTTTACGCCATTTTCCAGTTTCTCTAATAGCTCGGGAACGGTTTGACTCAAAATGTTGCGGTTTCTCCAAAATAATTCTCTCAAAAATCGAGCCCAAAAATGTGCCACTCATTTTGTTCTGACTCATCGGGTTTCTGAGATACCCTCACTAGACAACGAATTCGGGACACCCGGTACATACTGTTGAGGTTAATTTTTTTGTGGAAAGTGGAATAGATTTAAATAATTGATTTAGAAAATTAATATACTCGACTGAATTTATCAATAGTTTCCGTGGAGTAAAATATAACCGTTAGTAATATCCCCATGTATTGTACCACCGAAAACTAAAAAAATGTAGAAAATAAAGAACAAATCCAAAATATTTTGAGTGAATGAGGGTGCCAATTGATGAAACAGCTTTTGTAAATAAAAGATATTAGTGAACGAAATTTTTTCAATGTTATTATTCATGAGCGACCCCTAAAACTTTCCTCCTGGGGCCATAAAAACTATATGGGATGAGGCATTTTATTCGTTTGGCATTCACCAAATACTTATCCGAAGCTAATAGTGGAAAACTCTCTGTTAAATTATGAACTAAGCGACCCCCTACATACAGCGCGCATGTCGCCCATACATAATGTTATCTGCGTGAATTCATTTATTATTATTGTCAATTTTCATGATGGCCAAAAACATTTTTCCGCAAGAGTGAAGGCGTGAAATGTTTGACATAAATAATTCTTGAAGGAAAATTTCATTTTTACATTCCTTTCACCTCATCATCGTCCCCAACATTCTTTCCTCGAAATAGGTACGGTAACAATCAAAAGTAAGTAAACTTTCAAGTATTCATTCCGTTCTTGTTGGAAATTTCATCTGGGATTTTATTGACACCAACGACTAAGGACTCTAATTCCTTTGAGATTTGTATTTTTTTCTTCATAGAAAAGGGTTCCTTGTCGGTGGCAGCCATATTATACCCTGTATTGCATTTTTGTATTTTTGCATTCAAAAGGACATATTCGAAGCTAATCGTGAAATGTTGAAAAAAATTTCCGAGGAATATGAAAAGATGAAAATAGCTATGTTGGTCTCGTCCCAGCAGTTAGTAGGCCATAGGGGCGCAGTGTTTTATAATGTCATCCCGGATGCCTACAAGATGATGGATGGGAGTCGTTTTGGGGTTTCGATAAGGATGGTCCTGAGAAGACTGCTTTGTAGAAGTTTTTAGACTGATATTTTTGTATAAATTGTTTATGTTGTACTTCCTACATTATTTGTGGACTACTTGTTTGCGCAATACATGTGTGAATTGACAGTTTCCTGTATCTTATTGTCGAGGATGAAATTTCATGTTATTATTGAGCACTTTCATTTCACTCACCATTTATGTATTTTATTTTTTGACATTCATGAAACACATCCGAATTTAATCGTGGAATATTCTGATTTAATTTCTTTTTCATGGAGAAACCATCAAATCTTCCATTCTGTTTCTTAACAGACTACATATACTCCATTCACAATTATAAAATCACAACTCTGGCCATGGTTTCGTTTTCAGGAATTGGTGCACCTGATAAAAAATCTGTGCACGTACAGAGAATATCTTTAATGACGAAACGGCGTTGCCAGTTTCTTTGTTTACATCAAAGTAAAAGTATCAAAGAAATTTTGACATGGGTACAAACGGCAAATTTGAATTGGACCAAAAATCGATTTATAAGCATGAATAAAGCAAAAGTAAGTACTAATCGCCTTTTTTACACTTGATAACGAAGTTTTTTTAGGTATCTGGCCGTTTGGAAAGATTTAAAACGAAATTCCGGTCCCCCAGAAGTTTGGTTAGTTTCGGTATCGTTTTTGGTGCTCAAAATTTATTTGGAATGTGTATATGGACAAAAGAGGCTTCCTTATACGATCTTTTCACGAAAGCGACCGGAAAAAATGGTTCAGGTAGGATTTTCGAGGAATTATGAGGAAAGAACTTGCAGAATGAAATTGCATGATTTTCGTAAGTAAACGGGTTTTGGATGGCCATCATCGGTCTCTAAATGATTATTGTTGATCGTTTTCACGTTTCAGAAAAAAACCACTTCGTATAAGCCCATTTTGAAGAAATTTGTGTATGTAACATTCAACGGTAGGTATTTGCTTTTAATCGAAAGAATATATTATATCTAGTGCTACTTCTTTCAAAAGAGACACAAGCTTTTAATGCTGTAGGGGCCATTTAATGTGAAGGAGTTTGTGTCTTATTTTAGAACAGGTGAATGATAAATGTGAAGCATATGTTTGACCTGTTCCATATTATTTGTACAAACCTACTGTGGTTGTAATGTATGAATATTTTTCAAACTAATAAATTACTATACAGTCAGAATATTTTACTCCTTGTTCATAAGATCAAATAAATGAAATGTATATCTTCTACTCTTATTTTTATTAAGTTAGCTATTAGGGTTATGTTCCAAGAAAAAGTTCCTGTTGCATCAGAACTCCCTTCAACTATTTGGATTCCAGTAGAGGGATATAATGTTCCATTATTCTTGATTCAACAATTGATGTCAAGTCTTGAACTTTCAGTTCAAGAGGATAATAAACATTAAATCTTCACAGGCATGCATATGGAAATCATGTGAAAGCAATGCAATTTTCTTCCATGGCGAAAAATAATATATTTCAACAGTGATCTCTTGTATTTTTCATGCAAATAACTAGAAAAGGAATCCTTTCTATCAATTCATATAAACGTTAATTATTTTCGTCCGTCACATCTTTTCCAATTCATTCATTTTCCGAATAAATTCACATTCTGAGAAATACGCTGAGAATGTAGAAAGGGCAACATAGTGTTGACTTGGAACATAAAAATATTACGAAAAACGTCATAACTTCGATACAGAGTGGAATGTGTCAAATTTCCAAGGCCAGAGTTGTGATTTTATAATTGTGAATGGAGTATATATAAGTTTTTAGATTTTGATCTTTTTGCATTCAATGTCATATTGTGTCTAGATATAAATTTTTCATTGAAAACTCTCCAATTCTCCATTCCAGGGGGATAACAAACTTTAACAAATATTGCATTTTATTCATTCGGCACTCAAGGAACACATATCCGCAGCTGATAATGGAACTCTGCCATTTCTTCAAGATATGAAGTTATTTCATAATTATATGGGGTATTGCATTTCATTCGGTTGACAATCAAGAAACACAAATTCGAAACCGATCGTGAAACACTCTCAATCCGTTGAGGTTTTCCAAATAAACCCTCATATTCCCAGACTTCCTTCATAATGTTTCAAATACTTGAATTGAAGAAGGGTCGAGTTCCTCTTCAACCCACCAAGCTTCTTCTTTTTTTTCCATTAGCCATTCTTGTTTTTGAGCGTATATTTGGATGTGGATAATTTCCCATCGATAAATGTATACGATATATGAGCCATTTAGAGGCCATTCAAGCTAAGTCCAGTTTTTAAAAATTCAGAGTATTGTGTCAATGTTTCAATATTTCTTATTTTTTTCATAGAATGTTCTTATTTTTCACATAAAGTATGTGAAATATATTGGTTAGATGAGCTATTATCCCCGAACAGCCACGACATCGCTCTCCATTACACTGGTATTCTCAAAAAAACAGGATTGAGCTGGACAGACCAAATTTTTGTTCGTTAGTCAAATTCCGAAATTCCCGAAATCTAAGGACTTGGGAGCATTGGCGACTGAAATTTTACCTTTTTTTCTCAAAAATAACGTTTAAAAAAAAAAAAGGAAAACGGAAAAGATGGAATTAGGCTGATCGGCCTCTGAATGGCTCATATTCTATCGTTCTTTACTCAGGAGAACAATCTTAGTTTTTATATTCCTTGAATACGTACGTCGTTTATTTGTTGTATGTATATCGTTCTCAAGAATACATACACACATCAATGATCATTATATTAAAACGCTTATTCCGCATGAGTAACTAGATATTAACAAACTGAAAAATGAGTGTGTAATGAGAATCGCTATATTAGCATCCAAGGTTGAATATTAAAATCAAATGCATAATCATGAAAGGGTCAGTCAGTAAATTGAATTATGTTTGGAATTGCGTAGGAAAAATAGCTGATTAATACTAATAAATGTGTAGTTATGAAGAAAAATATAGATGAGCCGCCTTCACAGAATGCGACTTCTTTTATTCTGATATTTCTCATTATGCCAACGATATTTCACTGAGAGCTATTCAGAACCTTTTCTCATCTAATGACAGCGCATTTTGTTTATACTGGCTGTTTCTGTAGATCCTTCAGATTCCACGAAGTAAAAATGAAATTGAAACATGTTGAAAATTAAAAAGAAATTACTTTACTATGATATGCATCTGAAGTTACTTCATTCATTCAACTCTGCATTGAGTTTTGCTCAATTGTTTGTCATTTTTATGAACTGAATTTGTTCAATAGGTTAGAACCAGACCATCTCAAGATGACAAGTTTTGTAGTTTCAGGTGTTGCTGTGATATATTCCTGGTTTATTTAAATCATTATTCGTGGTAGGTACAGATTCTTGCACTGAAGACACAATAGTGTTGGGAAAAATATTTTTGCCAGTTTTACTCTTTAATCACTAAGTCCTGTAGGAGAAGCTTTTGACCTCTTGTCTATTTGCTGTCAATAAACATCATCATTGTTATTATCCAAAAAGACACTTGACTCTACTTTTTCCATAAACAGCAAGAAATTTGGGAATTCTCGCTAGGAAATCGAGTTGAGCGTTTGAAAAGGAAAATAAAATAATGATATTAATATATATTTCCATTCATAGCCTGGCATAATACAGCATCATAAAAAATTTTATATGACTGGTCATTCATAATTCCAATATCAAAAGTAAAAACAAAGAATTAAACCTATATGTCCTTACATTGTACAGGCTTGTACATATATGAACTACTCATATTTTCATTTAAGAACAAAAAGGCATTCGAGAATCTCAAGTCTCGTAGTGATAGAAACACAAATTATATCTTTCCTAAGCACAGACTCACACAATCAGAAAGAGGATGTTGTTACTCAAGCATCACAGTGTTTAATAAGTTGTCACAAGCATTAAAGAGAATAGGAGAGAAGAATAATTTCAAGAAACAGACCAAGTCCTTGTTGTTGAATATGGAACCATACAGCTTGGCAGAATATTTGGAACATGATACTGGTTGATGAAAACGTTTTTATTTAAAATTTTTGTTCGAAAATATGTACTGTAATCTGTAAATTTAGTTTTTTTTTTGTGGGGGAGATATTTGACATGTTTCACATTTCATAATCTTTTCATGGTTGTAATGTGTGAAATAAAGAAATTATTATTATTATAATTATTATATGACAGTCCTACAACCAGAATATTCAGTAAAAAACTCGTCTATTATTTATAATCCTTTCAAGCAACATATTCCTAATCTTTTTCTAGTTCAGGCACGTGTAATTCGAAACCTGCTGGGTTTTTTATTCTTGAAAAATATGATTAACTTATCCTTCTCGCGGATATTATAGTCATTGTAACTGAATTTTCTGTGGAATCTACCTTATTATATGAAGATTGATGGCATAGTAAGTATCTTCTCGTATTTGAAAATGATGCTGCAGCTTTCACGAGGTCTCATATCAAATCATAAAGTATACTGTCGTGAACAGGAGAGTATTTGAGAAATCGTTCCTCTATGTTGTATGTAGACCTACCTTGTAGTTAGATTCGTTTTCATGAATCCAAGGAAACAATTCTTTGATCGTTGTAAAACAAATACAGTACCTGACAAAGAAATCGTCCATGATCCCAGATATTTCATAACAAAAATATTGGGATTAATTTTCAAAAATCCGCTAGAATTTCATATGGTTCTGATATCGATCAAATCCATTGTAATATTTACGGATAACCTTGTTTATGTCTAAGGACAAGGGACTGAACGGACAAAATTGAATATAGCAGGAACGCTTCGGCTCCTGCGTCACAGTCATAGACACACTACACAGTCTTCGGACCACTTACACCACCGTTTTCAGTTTTCAGTTATTTGTTAATTAGTACATCCTCCTGTGAATGCATAGCCTGAAATCACAACTATAACTCTACTCATCCTGCAACATAAACCTTGTAACGTACAGAGTATCCGATGTCCTTCGTGGTCTCCCCGAAGACCATTGTTTCCAATGAGGTTTGGGGGCTGCTCAAGTTCACGACTGACAGCAGACAGGCAGTAGTCCTTGTTAAGATCCGCCCCTGCATCGGAGTAGAATACCGACCGAATGGAAAAAATTTCTTTTAATTGGTTCCTACGACCACTTATGAAACGTCACCTGGTTTGAAAAATCATTGCCATGCAGTTCTCGGTGCAGGGACACATAATGCAGATGGAATTTATGCCGTTTTGAAATTTTCATACGACTGCTCTGAGACAATCCGGAATTTCATGCTATTTCCTCGTGAATTTACATGGATCATAGGCCACAGCATCTTACACGTTAATGTCGTTATCTTCTCCAAAAACCGTTCTTCTGCGAGTCCTTTTCCTAGAGGTAGCAGTTACTTCAGTCGTAAATTGCTTCACTACTCGATGCGAATGTTGACGTAGATTCCTGCCAGATTGCTCGTGAACGGGAACCATTTTTCTCTTTCAGATGACTAAGTTAATACATCTATTTTAATTAAAAGTATTCACAACAGCAACCACTTATATCGATATTCAGAATGCTGATTTGTTCAGGCCAAGTGAACGTTTTCACATACGCAGGGCGTTTGCAAATTCGACGTTAACCTTGAGGTCATTTGCTGTCGTTGAGCCATATTTATTTTCAACCAAAAATCGACAGTTTTTGAGATATAATATTCGAGTTCTTGTGTTTTTAACAAATTTCTCATCTCACTTCATTTTTCGTCAATTTGTCTACGTTGACCAAGTTCGAATATAATTTTGGATTATTTTCATCAGAAAAAGATATGATATGTATGTAACAAGAAAAACTTTGCTGTCATAGATGTTGAAAAATAATTTGAACGATTTGGTGGGTACATAAAGAAAAGAATAGTCAATTTCTGATATCAATTGACCTGCAACTTTCGGATTTCGAAAAAATTCCGTTAGAATGTAGTGTCGTTTCAGCAAATTAATTCTGATTTGAAATGGAATAAAAGCAAAGAAAAAAAAGTAAAGAATTAAATAGTCTTTGTTGCAATCAAACTCAAAATTTTAGTAGAAAGTGTAGCCATAAATTATATTCGAAATGACATCCACCATTTCTTATACTAGCACGAATCCTTTTGATTACGCATTCACATATATTTTATATATCGGACATTCAAAATGTTATCCATAGAAAATCTGCTGAGACGAAACTAGTGACTGCCTTAACGCGAAAACATCGATTACAGCAAAATTTTGTTTTTTCAAAAACATCATATCCTTTTCTGATAAAAATAATCCAAATTTAGAATCAAACTTTGTAAACCTAAAAAACATCGAATTCGAAAACACCCTGTGTCCGTGAATGTTCACTTGGCCTGAAAAATACAGCATTACGAATATCGATAATAGTTGTTGCTGTTGTGAATACTTTTAATTGAAAAGGACGCATTCTCTTAATCAACTGAATGAAAAAAATCGTTTCCGTTCACGAGCAATCTGGCAGGAATCTACGTCAACCAACCATCGCTGTTTATGGAAAACGTTTTCCAGATCGAGTTCATGCGCTTCGAGTAGATTAGCAATTTACGACTGAAGGAACTGCTTCCTCGCAGAAGAACGGTTTCTGGAGGAGATAAAGATGTGAGCTGCTGTGGCCTATGATCCCCATGTAACGAGGAAAGAGCACGAAATTCATTAATTATTTTTGAATCATACTTCAGCTTTGCGATGCTCATGCCACATATTGTTTGCTTTTCGAATTCATACTAAGTTCATTGATTTTATTGATCTTGAATACATTTGCTTTAGATTATTGTTATTTGTAGTTTTCATTCACGAATTCGGAATTTTTTATTTTTTCCCGAAATTCAAAATTCAGTGATTCGATTGTATTTAAAGATCGAATTATTTTCAGCAAAATTTCAATTAATTAGGTGTTTGAAAGGTTTAAAAACTAAGCTTTATTTCAGTTGTACGGGCAAAACTAACTTTTACCCGTGTTGCCAGAAGCGAGGTCTTAAGAAAACTACAACATGATGTGTAGCCCATTCATTATCAATAGCGGAACTACAAATATCCTTCACCACATTCGTTTGCCGAGCTCGATCACTGTGTTCATGGAAATTGCAGACAACGTCAAGGTCCGTTTCACAATCCGTGTTGCCCATGTAGGTTACATTATTTCAATTGTTATTTGGGGTACATTTATCCTTTCATTTGTGTTGGGAATTGAATAAAATTCCCATTTATTTACATTCCACTGATGCTATTTTTTCCTTTTGGCGATTCATATTTTCTCTATTAAGGTGCTGACCAAATAACCTCTGGACATAACCTTCTCTGGTTGTGTATCCCTGGCATCCGTTGAGTGGCCTATGAGTTCGCGTCTCCTCGAACGTCGTAAACGCTGAGGTACCAGAGGTCTCAGAAAAAACTTGCTATGAAGTGGATGTATTTGAAATGAACTCAGTTGGGTTCTATTTTTTGTGTTCCTCTGTGTTGGCAGTTCATTAGTGGTAGAATGTAGTTCTACTCTCTATTCTGTCCGTGAATTCATTCATAAAAGGGCCTCTAGTTTTTCGCATATTTTCTTCTAGAATTCCTCACGATGCAGGGCTATTTGATCTACATTATTCTACTTTATTGGTTCATTCCGCAGTCCCCTTCTGCTAACATTCACAGATATTTTACTTCTTAGAAGTCGGTGATCACCATCGGTGTTAATTTTGCTAACAACTGCGACATCTTGGACTATTCGAGGGTGGCTTGACAGGATATAGTCAATTTCGTGTCTGTATTTGAAATCGGGACTTCTTCATGTCAATTTCGGCCAGTTCAATTTTTGAAAAAGGTATTCATGGCTAAAAAGTACAGGGTCCGGCAGAGATGTATGACGTTTTTGAAAAAATCATAACTAAGTGAGATTTTGAGGAAAATGAAATTTTATTTTTTTTTAATTGAACATGAGAGTTTGCAATTGATACCACATAAAAAAAAAAGATAAAAATAATCATGAACGGAAGATGATGTCATCTAAGTGGTTGCCCTGTTTTTCCACTCACTCCTGCAGCCGATTTGTGAAGTTGTTCATGCATGCATCGTTCCAGCATGTTGTTTGGAATTGCTTGAATTTCGCGGGTGATTGCAAGAGAAAGTTCGTCAAGGGTACGTGGCTTGTCAATAAATACACGAGCTTTTAGGTACCCCCACAGAAAAAAATCACATGGGGTGAGATCAGGCGATCGTGGAGGCCACTCAATATCCCCTCTTAGCGAAATCAGTCGTCCAGGAAAATGCTGTCTCAAAAATGCCATAGATTCCCTTGACGTGTGACAAGTTGCTCCGTCATTTTCCGGAGTTCTAACAGTTCTTTCTCTGCCCCTAGGTACACCAGGGCACAACGATCCTCTCGTCCGGAGATTGTGCACCCACTTTAGGATGGTGTTTCATGAAGGAACACGTCCATGCCTTCCAACATTAAAATTTGTTCGAAATCTACGTTGAGTTGCTACCACAGAACGATCGGTTTTAATGAAACTATCGTACACAAACACCCGTTGCTCTAGCGTCCACGGCTCCATGGTGACTGAACAAGAAATAATAGCAACTCCTTGCGGTCACATACCATTGCGAAAAAGTTAGGCTTCCCCTTCGCCGAGTTATACGCATCCAAAAAACGTCATACATCTCTGCCGGACCCTGTATTTGTTTCTAGATAGTTCACCAATATGGCCCCTCTTTCAATCCTTCCACTAGTCCAAATTATGCCACTTTAGTTTCTTGGTTGTCTCTGCATTTGCCTAGTTTCGCCCTGAAATCTCCTATGATCAACGTATATTAGGAGTGGTTGGTACATATTGTTTCCTGGACTTGCTCGTGAAACATTTCTACTTCCTCGTCTTCTTGTGCCGAGGTGTGAGCCTAGATTTGGACAACCTTGATAGTTTCGTCTCTTCCAAAATCCAGTTTTATGTAGGCGATTATATCTGTAACACCTAAATATTGTTTTATATATCGTCCATGTATCTTCAGATATCACGAGAATTCAACATGTACCCAAATCTGCGGATTTACAACCTGCAGATAATCCCCGAGTTTCAATTCCTAATAAGTTGAAGTGATGTTCTTTTATTTATAATTCCATTGTGTAAACCCGAGGAAAGTTTATACAATTTATTAAAACGACCTACATGGAATTAAAAAAAAAATTATTCATAAGTCGTGTTGCCATGCTATTTCACTAGTGAATGACCAAAACTCGATTGGTTAGATCGTTTCTTCTAAGAAATTATTTATAAATAACATTATAAAAGAAAAGCTTGTTTGAATTTTCTTTCAATTTTGTTGATACTGACGTTCATACTCTGATGAATTCTTTCAACTAAGGATGAAATGTACGTTAGAACTATCAAAAAGAGTAGTAAACGTAGAGTATTCCTTTTATAATGTAGAACAAATCACAGAAATAACAGCAAAAAACAAAGAAAGAAAATGATCAATTTATGGTTTGAGTAACACTTATTCAAAAATATGTAGGTACACTAAATATATTCTTGTGTCCTTCGCAAAATTTCAATTAACTTGAATAACAATAATATTTCACGAATCCCTACACATTTCCTTTCGTTTTGTAGACTCAAAGGTTTCCAACAAATTATACCAACCGGAAGGGAGCTGCGTCGGAACATGCGGAATCTTTTTTTGTGGAAATAACAAGCTCAATTCCTAACAGGGCGGACGGTCTTAGAAATCGCGGGGAGCCCAAACGATTTCCATAAACTAGGGCTTACTCTCTGATTCATCGTTCTGGGATGTACCTTTATAATAATTTCTCTTACTCCAATTTCCTCCCTAGGTGTGACGAATTACGTTCTAACGCACGTTTCCGGTTAAACCTCCAGGGGAATATAACGAAAAAGGAAATTGATTTCCCAGATTTTCGTGAAAGTGGAAAACATTTAAATGGGATATGGACGAGCTGCACATATCGTCGATATTTTTCTTCATATAGGTAGTTGATGTCCTCGATTTCATCAAAACAGTGCATTGAATTGATATTGCGAAGGACCCCGCACTTTCCTCATGGGAAATGGCGTTCCGTCAAATGTTCTAATATTTTGGTATAATGTAGTACTCGACCTACTGATCAAAAGTGTCCATGGCCCCAACTCAATCCTATGACTAGTTTTTGAGATTCAGGGCGTTGAAGTTGAAAATTACCCACTTTTACTACGCTCGTATCTCGAAACAGAATCGAATTAACTTCAGTTTTTCTCAAGAATCATTTCTTTCCATCATCAAGGAGCAATCATATAAAGGAATATGACCGAAAATCATTACGAATACAGGGTTATCCATAATTGAATGCATGCCCGATTTTGTATGTATAAAATGTGTCAGTTTCAGAGCGAGAACGTTTGCAAAATGGACTATTTCACTAGATATGTTGTTTTTACATCGAAAAAACCTGAAATACCGAGAATTCATACTGGATGATCCATTATTATAGAAACTATTCACAATGAGGGTTGAGTGGACACCCTGTATATTTGGGTTGACTTAAAATGTTTGGTTGATTTTTTCAGAACATATCGCCATGGACTTCAAAGAATAAAGGGTGATTCAGTCATGCAATAAACTGTGAACCTCACGAAAATACCCAAAAACCACATTTTTTTTCAGCACCCTCTATTCCAAGATTGACTCCGTTGAGAAGGGAATTTTCTTTCACCACTGTACTTGATATAAAAACATCAATACGGCTGAGAGTTTTTATCCACTTTCTATGACCAGATTTTTTATGCTGGAATACGAATAGAATAACATAAATAAATAATTTCCATATCACATAAAAAGAAATCTGGTCATAGAAAGTGGATGAACTCTCAGCAGTCTCAGCGTTATTGATGTTTTTATATCAAGTACAGTTGTGAAAGAAAACTCCCACCTCAACGGAATTGATCATGAAATAGTGGGTGATGACAAAAAAGGTGATTTTTGGGTATTTTCGTGAGGTTCACTACAAGGGCAGATATAGCTCTTTTTCATGGGAGGGGTAATAACGATCATGGGGGGGTAATTACGATTGAAAACCATAAAATCAGGTAGAAATTTTATGAAATATTGCATGTGCACCACCTTTTTCTTAGGTCTTCGATACTCATGGGTCATGGAGGGGTAGTTACCCCCAGTACCCCCCTCCATGTAAATCCGCCCTTGGGTTCACAGTTTATGTCATGACTGAATCACCCTGTATTCTCTGAATATGTTCTGAAAAAATCAAACAAACATATTAAATCAACCCAAAAATTCAGGGTGTCCACTTAACCTTCATTGTGAATAGTTTCTATGATAATGGATCACCCAGTATGAATTCTGGGTATTTCAGGTTTCGATGTAACAACAACATATCTAGTGAAATATTTCATTTTGCTAACGATCTCGCTCTGGAACTGACATATTTTATACTTTCAAAATCGGGCATGCATTCAATTATGGATAACCCTGTATTCGTAACGATTTTCGGTCATATTTCTCTATATGGTTGCTCCCTGGGGATGGAATGAAAAGTTTCTTGAGAAAAATTGAAGTTCATTCGATTTTGTTTCGAGATACGAGCGTAGTAAAAGTGGGTAACCCTCAACTTCAAAAACTAGTCATTGGATTGAGTTGTGGCCAGGGACACTTTTGATCAGTAGGTCGAGTACTACATTATACCAAAATATTAGAACATTTGACGGAACGCCATTTGCCATAAGGAAAGTGCGGGGTCCTTTGTCAGAATGGAAGATTCCTAATGCTCCAATTCCTTCTAAGATAAAAAAAATTATTAGCTCTCTATCCGTTGTCTATTGTTTTTAACTAATGATTTGCCCACTCCTGCGGAAGGCTTCTTCCGTGGTACCTCGATTGTGTCTATAATTGTAATCTGTCGATTGATTGATCACATTTGACAATGTTGCAGGAAGCGCTCTCCTACTGACATTCCTGGTCGGTTAATCGCCATCATTTTGGGTAGATTTTACTCGACAGTTGAGAGTAGATTTAAGAGGTCAAAAGGAAGCTTTTTTAGCGCTCGTTTGACCTGAGCGGTGGCTTAATCCTTTCGTCACGATGTCTATAGTTTTCGGGTATTGAGTCGGAAATGGTTACATTCGATAAGGTTCGATTAACTGATCCTGTTCTGTAAACACGATAACTCTCGAACAGATAAGCTTGAAAACTTGACATTTTCAGGGTAGGTCCGGATTTCGAAAGCCCCGATTAGGTTTGTTAATGAATCAATTTTGTTTTCCTGATCTTTTCAAAATTATGGATTCGTTCGAGATGAAATTTTGCATTCAGAGAGAAAATTTTCAAGCCAGAAACAAACATTCTGTCCAGATTGCATAATCGGAATCGTAAAAAAATTTCATCGGATCACCAAAAAACATTAAAATATTTGTGTAATACCAGATACCAAATACCAGATCTCAATGCAGTTTATAGAGGGTCGCCCATAATTGTGAGGAAGCGCCTATAGGTAATGAGGAGTAAAATGTTTAGGATAAAAGTTTAATGGTTCACATTGTTGCTTATTTTGAAAATATTTTGCAACATAAAAACTGTTCCTTCGAAGCGGGGCAGCAGAAATCATAATTTTCCGCCGTTTAATTGAGCAAAATATTCTACATAAGGAAGTATTTTCTCTTTTCGAAAATTTTGCGCCGTTGTCAAGTTATTGCCGAAGGTAAGAAAATCTTCGGAAAAACAGACCGGCACAAATGAGTATGGATAAAATTTAAGCAGAGCAACAAGCACCAAGAGTGAGATGAAATGTCGGTATGGACTGAAAATTACATTTCTCAAACAGGACATTCTATACAGACAGAGGCATTAACTAGACAAACTTCGAATTTCGAAAACTTGATTTTTTTCAATGGAATACCCAGTATGTTATGTCACCATTTTGAAGAAATTTGCCATTCAATTTTCAATCTGTCAAAAAGTTGACCAGCTAGGATTTTAACAATAGTTACCTAGTATTTCTGGAATTTAACATAATTGCAATGTCGAACTTTAAACTGAAAATCAGTAAGGAATAGTCGTGAAAACATGTTTTCGTTGAAGCCTAGCGACTGCAAAATCTTTTTCCAGAGAAGAAGTTCTTGGAATCGCACGTTGAAATGTAGGACCTCGTTAATCCTTGCCTCGCACATCAACTTCCGACCTATTAGGGCTGCCCGTTCAGAAAAGAAGGACTGCTGATAAACGGCAAAAACGTTTTTTCATAATTTAGGAGAGTAAATAATCGAAACGATAACAAAAAAATATTAGAAAATTATAACAACTACTGAAAGTGATCACCGGCTTCTTCCATACAATTATGTATTCCGTTTTGAAATTCATCATTAATTCGCCTCAACATGCTGACTGTAATATTTTTGAATACGACCCTAATTCTATTTTTCATATCCTCCTTCGTAAATGGTGGGTGTTCTATAAACTTGATCTTCAACATATCTCCACAGAAAAACAGTCATTCTTGTCAAATCTGGTGAGCGAGGTGGCTACTTGACAGGATCCCTTCTACCTATTCATCTGCTAGGAAATGCAATGTCTGAATAATTATTAACAGGAACAGTGTGGTGAACAGTTATCGTTTGGTTGTTATCCATTTATAAAATAATACACAGTGTCTTAGTTATGAACGTTTCAAAAATAACGGGTTCACACATAAACGATCATAGTCCACGCGCACAAAAATAATTCAACCACCCATTCAGATGCTTTGGAATGTACTAGCTAATAGACAACGACAATTAAAATGAACAAATAGCAAGTGAAGGAAAAATCATTAGCGGTAGGTATTCAGACGGATTTTTCGAATTCCGGAAAAAGTTTTCACTTCAGGGCTCAGACTGGAATCGGACCCGCGTTTTCGCAATTCCAGTCCGAAAAGCTATCCACCGAAGTTACTCATTTAGCATTTCGGACCGGAAATTCGAAGACGCGGGTTCGACTCCCGCCTGAAGTGAAAACTTTTTCCGGTATTCGAAAAATCCGTCTGAATACCGCTAATGATTTTCTCTTATATTTCATAGTGGCTAATTTCTCAACTAATATCAAGTGAAGATGTCCAAATTAGCAAGAAAAAAAGCCATCTTGAATTGAAATTTTTCTATACAATATTTCGACACAATATCAAAGAATAAAAAAAAAATCATTTTTCTATTCATCAAACCCAGCATCTTCAAAGCTTTTCCAGGTTGAGTAATGAATAAAGTGTTTAAAATCTAGTTGATGGTCCAGGTAAACTGTTCTACACCTTTGATAGTGTTGTGCCACCCCATAATCAGAGTCAGTCGGTGATTTCATTCAGAGGTTCGATTTCTGGAATTGTGGAAGGTAATGTTTTGGTGAAATTTGCACTAAATATCCACCAAAAAAATTCCTTTTGTACATTTAGGAATCGAAGCTTTGAAACACTTCATTCATCGACATTTAATCGCATTATCCTTGCATCATGTGGAAACATTATTCTGGTCTACTTGTAATATTGAACAATTCTCCTATATCATTCATGAAGCATAGGAACAATAGAGTTGATAACGGGGAACTGAAAGCTTAATTCTTATTAATTGACTAACCTGCTTGTGATTTGAAATCCTATCAATTAATCAGTGACCAATGAGAAAGGTACAAGTAAACGTCGACGAAATTAATTTGTATTCATTTTGTCAAAATCTCTACGATAATTTAAATTACTTGAATTACATGAATGTTTGCCGATCCCTAATAAATATATGCTGTCCTCATCAGTCTATGCAACTACAAGTTGAACATAGTTGTATGGATCGATTTAATTAAAACCATAGAGTGACAAGTCGACATTATAATTATGTATTTCAATCCTAAACAGAGCCCAGCTAGCGTCCTTCTTGATGAGAGTAGAATTAGTGAAGATTGTGTATGTTCGAAGGGGTTTTGTGAGAAAGGTCCACTACTCTAATGATGTCGAACCACGAAAATTACATGTAATCAACAACATTATGACAACAAAGAAATATTGAGGTCTCTTTTAAGAACCCTATTTCATGGTTCATTTCATTAGAAATGAATAGTTGATTTCAATTTAATTTTGGTGGTTATGAGTAGGAGGTTGAATAATAGAGGAATCCATTCATAACTCTATTCTGAAATCGTATGGTTCATTTTTCTCATAACCGAACACTGATCAATTTCATACCACATTTGGTGTTATTTGATGTAAAGCTCATCGCATACCAGTCCGGCACGGTATGACACAGCGTGCTTCAAAGGAAAATTTCAAGCAACAGCACCTTTCCTATTTTAAATAATTTCCAATATCTGGAATTCTGATACTAATTCCTAGGAGCATGGAATAATATGCTCTTAGCTAATACTAAAGCTCAATCTCTTACAACATACGAGTACAACAAGATATTATTGTGACTATCATCATCATATTATTTTGAAGACGCTCCTGTTGTGATTGTTACTGTGTTTTTGCTGAATCTTGTGTATTGATTGTTTCGACAAATTTAATTCAGCCACCATCTCTTTCAAAACCAGCACCTTTGAGATATAAGTTAAATTTCATTCAGAAGTACAGCATATAATTAACAAAGACCGAGAGATTATAGCATAATCTTCTTAAAGTGAATCACTCTCCGAGTAAAACTATCACAAAAGTTTTGAATTTACTGCGATAGTTCACGACCATCCTGGGGATAACGATAACGAGATAACGAATTTTCACAAACATTACTGCTTCCAATGTGATAAGCTGATTTTCATTCAATCATGTTGGCTTTTATATTTTGCAATTTCTCTCGATTTGTAAGTTTTGTCTTAACTCACCAAACGTGGTGCTGAATTTGATACAAATAGATTCCATAGTTCCCGAGCTATGAGGCCGACATTCTACAATATTAACAAAAACACTCTGTACAACAGGAACTGGAAGTTTTAGCAAATTCATAATAATATAATGGGGATATAAGGAATCATTATAAATCGTCACACAACCACCTTATACAAGGTGCCCATTTTGAAAGTTCCCCTAAAATAAAGTCCTGAATCAAAAAATGTTTCAAATGAACGTTTCTTAGGTTTTAGGCGGACATCGGATGCAGGCGTTTAATCTGACCTTGGAGTTTGATTTCAAGGTCAAGTCAATATTTTGATAGGGGAATACGCATTTTTCGTTGCAGAATATCATCTGCGTGAGAAACTAAGAGATTTTGTCTCTTTTTTTTTAATTAAAGTTCATTGTGCTTCGATTTCGCAGATCATTAGCGGAACGGTTACATCTCATTTACAGTTTATAAGTAAAAAATTTATATCAAACTAAATAAATTCAAATTGTGTTGATCAAATTGATGAGTCTCTTTTGTTTTTCCATAAAAATAATTTATCTGGAGATATGAAGGGTTTCATGCGTAAGATGGTCATGGTGAAGTACCTCAAAGTTGTTTCTCATAGAATCATTAGGTTTTGTATTGCGTATGAATATATTCAGAAACAAAGAACTAGTATGTTTTCTGATTTTTTTTCAGTATTTGAACAGTAGTTTGTGTGTAGAAGATATTCATCATAACCATTCTGAGCATAGAACACTTCGTATTTTCACAACGATTCAAATTATGGCAGAAACAAAATAGAACAGAATGTTATTAGTTTCTTACGAAGATTAATATTCAGAAACGCAAAATGTACCTATATTCCGTATTAAAAAAATTTACTTGAACATGAAATCAAACTCCAAGGTCAGAAACATTTTTTGATACAGGCTCTTCCCAAGAAGTTATTTCGATGGATCATTCGAGGAAATGGTTTCGAGAATTTTCATCGTAGATCCGAACTGAAATTATACTAAGATTTCTCCTTTTCATAACCATCATTAATCGAAACAAAATGGCGAATGCGTCTCTCCAGATATTTATAATTTCACTCATATAGGTTTTTTTCCATATATCTAATAATTCCAATATGGGAAATAAGCCAATGAGAATTGAAGCTGGGCTTTGGTAAGAATCCAGATCTGCGCTTGTGCGGCAATATTGAGAATAAAAATAATTTCCTAATTCTGTCTCTCTCTGACACATCGTATTGTATCGTGAAACGTATGTCATTCATAACTTCATAGGTATACTTTCTATCATAACCTCACAATTTCATGTGAGATGTTTTAATCAATTCATTTCGTTTTCTTTGATTCCTGCATATAATTGTGAACTCCTATTCATATTTCAGAATTGAACGCAAAATATTTGAGTGACATATTTTCATCCTCGCTATCTATTTTCTTGTCGTCTTTCAAAGTATACATAACCTCTACATTTATCACAATTTTTGAATTTCCAGTTGACGCAAGGTTCAACTCAATCCTTACCTTACACGTGGATACAATGTATGACAGAAATGTACCTCTTGAGTAGTTCTACAAAAAAGTCCGCGATAGCATGTATCTATCTCCCAAGATTGACTTGCTATTACCTGTTTATGATAATCAGATGTTTTCCAAAATAATGCCCTCTTTGGGAATAGGGTATTGATCCTCATCCAACTCAATACGTTATTCATCCCCGGTATTTAATTTAGAACGAAATTGCCCTTCACATCATACAATTACTACGAGTTCATCGAAAGATATGACAGGTTGAAGTGTTGTTAGATTGCAAAACAAAAATATCTCATTAATATCTATACTTCCAATATCTATATTCGGTTTTCGTCCAATTCGTTCTTTTAGTTTTCAACAAACAAATGGAGAATTCAAGACAATTTCATTATTCATGGCATGTCCCTATGTCTCGTCTCATAACCATGATGTCGGTTTTTCATTTCATTATCATCGATAAATATGATGTAGGTAAATATACATACTGAAGTTAATCCCAATACGATTAAGGATCGAAAAAGCTCAATGCATAAAGTGGTTGTTGGTACTCCATATATCTATGACCTCAAAGCATAATATCACATGTTGCCACAGAATGGAAATTGGTATAATGACTAATACGACAAATTGAACACGCTTGCCCCAGCAACTTTCTTCATCCTACGAACGGTGTAAGTGGCGGATGAGTCTTCTGGTCAGTGAAAATGTATTTAACATATAAAGAGTGTTAACTAAAGTATTGAGATGCCTAGACACACTGTTGTTGTCACAGATTAGATTTTGTTAAAGACTTTTGTCGGAAGAATTTCAATCTACTCTTCATTTCTCTCGAAAGGGTTCATGGTATCTTTTCATTACGGCGATAGCGCCACGACCGTGAAATATTGTGAATCATTTCGGAACCAAACCAAATACTACAATCAAGGGCGCATTTATTTCATTATTTATTTTGGAACCGGGGTTGTTTTGGCTCGATTAGCCTTCCAGGAACTGCGAACATATCGAACTTTAGTTCTCTACCCAACTCATCCATTGAAACCCAAGAAGGTCGTCGATGGTGTTGATAAGACCGACAACATCCTTAGGAGTCTTGGCCGTTACCTTGTGAGTATCCAGGACCGGTTTTCCAATATGAATGCGTGGCCTGGCTGTCCGTGGTCATGAAGATGTGGGGTTTATTTTAGGACAATCCTGCGCGCAAACATACATCGGCCATAGTATCTCGGTCTGTAAAATGGAGGACTCACTTCCCATGGCTTGAGAGATCCTCAGTATGGGTCCGTATATCCCAATGCCAGTAGGTACCTCTTTCTGATTTCGATCCATCAGTAAACAATATCAATGACTTTTCGTCCAAGCGATATACGAAGCTTGCACAAGGACAGTTAGCTAAGACCGTTTTGAAGTCAAAGATTGTTGGCATACCATCCGATGGTTTTGCCAAGACGTTTAAATCCAGTTGATCCAATATCCTCATATGCCTAACCCCATTTCCAGGTAGGAGCTCTTCATTAAGGGATAGTCGTATTGCATCCAGTAGGCTGCATCTCCTCGCATGTAGATGAAAGGCCGTGCCCAGCCTTTGCAGTTTCTACAACTGGCTATATAACCACACTACTATTTTCGTTTTCATGACCCATGTCTTTCCAGAGAATATCTATAAAGTTAGCAGTGGCACTTGCGAGGAAATCAATGAAACCTTTTGCATTAATTGTCGAATAATTGTCGAGAATTTGTCGTGAAAGAAATAAATTTGTCGCGTCCTTAGTTTTTTTTTTCTACGGGGTGGCTTTGCTAACTTAACGTTAAGTTGGCGGAACTACATTCTCAATATCGACCAAATATCATGAAATGGTTATAGATAACTGTCGAGTAATTGTCGAAGTCCATATGAAGTAAAAAAAAACACAAAAAATCTATTCCTTCTTGTTTATTTCACGTCTTTTCTCCGCGAGTTTGAGATATTTCTGGAATTATCGCATTTTTGGCAACATCGCATTCGTTATTGACTTTCTTTCTATTGCATTAATTGTCGAATACCTGTCCCGAATTTGTCGGGAAAGAAAAATAATTGTCGCTTCATTAATTTTTTTACGGGGTGGCTTCTATAACTAAACGTTAAGTTAGCAGAACCACTTTCTCAGTATCGACCAAATATTATGAAAATGGTGATAAATAATTGTCGAGCGATTTCCCTGAATTTCTGAAAATATCGCACTTTTGGCAACAGCGCATTTATATTGACTTTTATTCGATTGTATCAATCGCGTGAAATAAACTAAATGAAATCGATTTTTTGTGTTTTTTTTTACTTCATATGGACTTCGACAATTACTCGACAATTATTTATAACCATTTTCATGATATTTGGTCGATATTGAGAAAGTAATTCTGCTTACTTTACCTTAAGTTAGCGAAGTCACCCCGTAGAAAAAAATTAAGGACGCGACAATTTTTTTCCTTTCACGACAAATTCGGGACAGGTATTCGACAATTGATTCAATCGAATGAAAGTCAATAACGAATGCGCTGTTGCCAAAAAGGAGATATTTTCAGAAATATAGGGAAATCGCGAGAAAAAGACGTAAAATAAACAAGAAAGCATGGATTTTTTGTGTTTTTTTAACTTCATATGGAATTCGACAATTACTCGACAATTATTTACAACCATTTTCATGATATTTGGTAGATATCGAGGAAGTGGTTCTGCTAACTTAACGTTAAGTTAGCAAAGCCACCCCGTAGAAAAAAAAAACTAAGGACGCGACAAAATTTTCTCTTCCACGACAAATTCTCGACAATTAATGCAATAGGTTTTATTGATTTTCTCGCAAGTAGCACTGTTAACTTTATAGACATTTCCAAAGATTATTTTACAGGCCACCGTGGATATGAAAACAATCTTATTTTTGTATATTCTACAGTTGAGTTTAAAGTACTGGCCATTTGGGACCCAAGCTCTGAGGTCATTCGATTTTGATATACAATGTTTGGCAACGATGCACGAAGTGATTCCTTGTCTGAGAACAATAATATTTCGTGCAGATACATGAGGCTGAACTTCCCAGATATGGGATGACAGAAATTGGAACTTTTTCATGTTTTCGTTCATGAATTTTGAAGGGCAAGAGGTATTTGAATGAATTTTGGATATTATGCTTATAGCCATTCATCAATCGACAATCTGAACAACAAAATGAGTTCATCTGCTGTTATGTTTCTGTGCATTTATGATAAAAACTAACTGAACGTAAATTCTATAATTTGGGAAGTTCCTCTGGTTTTCTGCAGCAGGTGTGCGAGAAAGCTTATTATTTGTGAGCGCTCGTTCCACTTGATCGAAGGATATTTCGTCACGATGTCGTTATTTTTCCAATCTTGAACCGGGAATATTTGAGGGTACGTTCGGATGCCACGGTTGATATCGAACAGATCAATGGTTTCGTGAATATGACAGTTCGAAAGTTTGTTTTCCTGATAATTTTAAAACTACAGATTTGATCGAGATGAAATTCTGCATGTAAACTAATGAAGCTACATGCAACTTTTTATCCAGATCCCTTCACCAGAATCATATAAATAAATGCTAGTGAATAACGACGAATAAATTCCCAATATTTCTGTCATAACGCTCCTGATACTGGGGCCAAAAAAAATTTGCAGAAATGTTCGGCCAGAAAAATTCAAACTCTCGAAGAATTTTTGGGAATTAATGATTTCGTTTTGTAAATATTCTTCAAATGATACAAATTAAAATTAAAATTAATGACCATAGGTCGGATACGAATAATTCAAGCTCAAATTATACCAATCTACTACAAATTTACAGAAATAAAATCATCAATAACATCATGAGTTCATGCTATCGCACATTATGGTTGCTTCATCAGCAAAGACTGATGAAACGTCGACATAGTTAAAAGTACAGAGTTTTTTCTATAAGTCCCCTAACCAATGATTCCCACTTAAGGTCGGCGTTTAAAGCGAGTAGGAAAGCTCGTCCGATAGAGGCGCCACCGTGCATTTTATGGAATATCTCCATAGAACTTACATTATCACTATAAGTTCTATGAATATCTCTCTAATCATGAATGAAATGTACAATGGCGCTCTCTATCCGGAAATCGCCGAACTATGAAATAATTGAATTTGTGGGTAAAGCAGGAACTTTTTCCCGCCCTAATTTGAATTTGGCCATTCTCTGCCAATTCCGTATTTCAAGTTGTTTTTCTGAACGAAATTATTTGTAGATTCACTTTTAATCGGATGTCGAACTATTTTCATGGGTCTTTCTGTTGAAATAAAACAGAAGCATTGGTTGGCTCATTTTCTTCTATTTATGAAAGAAAAAAAATTAACTTTCGGAGTGAAATCGATTTAAATTATGTCATCAAGAACTCCAATCCTTTCTGAGTTTACCAACAAAATTTCAGTTCTCAAAGTTAAACCATTTTCAAATGCAAGTTGAAATAAAAACACACTACATTGAACGCCCACCTTAATAATAATCTTTATTTTCGTCGTTCCTGTATTGCTCACACGCAATCTCAAGTGTTATTCAATATTCAGCTAAATTAAGTCATAATCAGAAATTCTCGTTGGAAAAGGTTGAACTTGGATGAGGTTTCAGTGTGTTTTAGGGCCACTTACACCGTATAAAAAAACTATACTTAGATTAAATCCAAAAACCTCTATTTGTGGATAGGATTCTCTTGCACCGTGTCGTAATCCTAAGCCATTTTCTCAGGTGAATCACGGTTCAAAACTATTTCAAAAACATTTCGAAGTAAACGTCACCAGTTCATGCATCGCTAAAATGCCACAATTTCAAAACGGTGACGTCATCATAGAAATGTCCATTCAATTTGTAAATTTAAAAGTTAGAAACTCGATACACGCATATAATAATGAAAATATTAATAATTTTAGGTGTGCTTATTTGTATATTTTTATTAAATCTTGTATTTCCAAATTGGATTCCAATCAGTTCATGAATGATTCAAATGTTCTAGTCCTAATTTACGAGTTGTTGGAAAAATTATATGCAATATTCATATTGGTTGAATCAAGAGGAAGAAGCCGTCAAATCAATTTCAAAAATTTGAACATACATTTTGAAAACTAAATAATGTTTCAGAATTTTCAAATAAAGGTGTGCTCTAGTCGAAGTGATTTATTATTTCACAGGTTACAATGCATTCTGAAAACAAAGCTGTCATATTTGAATAATATTCAAAATAAAAACGGTGAAAACAAAATAAATCCAACAAACATAACCTGCAAACATAATCAGCTGATTCCAAACTTCAAACTTCAGTTCGTACTATTCCACTACCTGCTTTCAAACCGCTTCAAATTATTTCGAACCATTTGGTGCGTGACGTCACCAGTTCGACGCGAATACACGAATATTTCAAAACGTACGAAATAGTTTTGAAATATTGTCACGCGAAAATTCGGCTCTAGTTTAACAAACTTAACCAACTCAAATAAAATCTCCCGAATTGACGCGATATGAAAGTTCAATAATAAACTATGAATTCTAATCCTACCTTCATATATGACATAATGTTATGCTCGATTCGAAATGATGTTTGACAATGATATCGGAAGTAGAAATTATTAATTTTGGTTTTCCTTGGGGTAGATATAGAAGATAAACTTGATGTGGAAGGAAAAGTACACACAAAAATGAACAATTGAACTTAATATTAACGGTCGAGTTATAAAACGAACAGAACAAATCCATACATCATTAAATGAAAAATTGAGATACAGTTCTTCTGATATATTCTATTCGAATGTCTAATATATACCTATCCTGCTTCTCTGTATTGAATTCATTATCTCTCTTTGCGGGATCCCTTTTCAGTTGCCTCAGTTATTTCCATACGAGATTCCATTAATTTATCATATTTCACATCGAAATCTGAAGTTCTGAGTGCTCACCAGGTACACTTCCATTTTGAGATAGAAATAGAATTATCCAAAGAAAAATGTGAACTTATACAATAAATGTTGCACAAGTTTCTACCAACGGAAGTATTTATCAAAAACGCTTTCATTCTTGGAAACGCCCGATAATATCAAAAAATGCCTAAACATACAAATTTTCAGAGCATGAATCGGCTATAAAATTATGTAAAATAGGGTAAACAACGTGATGATAGGCACAAGTACCAATTTATCTAAAAAACAGATTTGTGGATAAAATTTAACCTAGCTACATTCAGCCTCGGCGCAAGTCAAATATCAAATCCAGGAGTTTATAAATTAATCGGAATTTTTCTAACTAACGCTTGGACCCAATATGGTGCTAGTGGCCCTCAGAGGGTTATGAATACACAGAAGGTTAAATCTCCTGTTCACTGAATAGGTGGAAAGGGATTTCCTTATACATGTAATGCGAGAAGTGATGTGACTTGAATGCAAAACGAATTCGGGATCTTTCAATCGGCTGCTACTAAAAAATGAAGGCATCCAAACGAAAAAAAATTCTGGATTTCCTAAATCAATTTGAATTCAATCTTTTCTTCGAATATCGATCAATTTGTTCTGGAAAAATATTCGTTACGTGAACCAATTTCCACCGTTTCATAAGGAACCTGTCATATTATTTATGACTTATGAGAGGTAGCACATAACACTGAACACCCCTGTAATAATCCTCGAAGCACTTCAGGATAACTCAAAGACTCTTATTGAAATCACGAACGTCACTTCGCGTCGCGATGGCCCGCGTCTGACTGAGGTCTTCCGATAAATTGGAGGCGCACGAAATACAGGACATAACATTCGAAAAGGGCGCCTCCTGACGACTCCAGCTGAGGCCTCTGGAATGCTGTGGCTGTGCTCAGCTCGAGGATTATCCGGACTGGCATCGCCGGAGAACTATCGGGTGATATCGTTCGAAATGTCTCGTTTGATTTATGTTCAGGAGAGGATGAGCGACAAAATGATCGATTCACTAGAGATGAGGTGTCACGATATGTGAGCACAAGGTGTAATCGTTTAGAAAGATGTAATTTCATCATTCTGAATTATTTGCGTTCTATTTTCAACACGTTGAAGACACCCAGGCTTTCCGCGAGTTGACGAAGTGCGGTCATATACAAGTTTTTTCTTCATCTATCGACGGTGTAATCAGAGTCATAGTTATGACAGATTTGGCCATTACTGGATGGACATTATTTATATTACATATCACAAATAAATAAATTGAAATTTCGTGTGCCGAATAGGCCTATTTCAATGGACTATGATGATGATTTCAATTTTTTACGCCAACCATTGTCGTACGTTTCTCAACGTGTTCTTTAGATCTATCAATGAAAAGATTTAATACTGAATGCGTACACCTAATTCTGAGCTTCGATGAGGTTCTTCAATATTCAAGTGGGAACGAAATCTAAATTTGCTGGTATCATTAAAAATAGATAGGAATCGAAACAAAGTTTGATATGATCTTTTTTTTATCTTTCGGTTATTATTTTGGGAAACCGTTGTATTTCCTCACGAGTAATATTTTAATATATTTTGTTTGACACAAGATGTTCCTACGGAGTGTAGCATACTAAGTTTTTTTTTTGTAATGGAACACTCCATATGCCTTCTGTTCACACAAAGTGAACGGTATCAAATAAATATTTCCCAATTTTGAAAATTTCAAATATTCTGCCGCATATTTACATAACATCCGGTATATCAAATATTTTTGTTGGAATTTAAAATATATTTTCTAACTAAAAAAACGTTATTCTCGAGAACATGAAATTACAGCTTCGGAGAAATAGGAAACCTACACCTGGGGATCGAAATGTACCGATTTGGTATTTCATGATGTAGTGGTATAACAATGCGCGAAAAGGATCTATTCGATATTTATGAGCACCCTGATAAGAAGTCATAAGTGTTCTCAATGTTCTCAATAAAATCTGATAGATGGATTCGCTAGTTCTTCTAACATACACCAACAAATTTGCCAATTTACTGCGTTTAGGTTTGATTTTCACCAGACAAAATTTCCAACTTTTGAAAAGGTGTACTGATTTTCATGGATATAATACCAGAAATGATGATGTTATATATGCATTTCACTGCATAGAACCACAAAATTCACTTCATCACCAATGTTCGTTGGCACGAAGCTCTATAATCGCTTGAATAAACATTTTTTTTCTACAAACGTCAAAAAATGACAAGGTTCGCGCATTGACAACAATATGCGAAGTGACCTTTTTTTTTCATTTTCCTTCGTTACCATGACACAGTGCGCGAAGTATTGTGCGAAATACTTACTTCGCACACTGCATGTAAACTATATATGGAATTTTTATATTTTAACTTTTATGTTCCTCAATCAAGCAAAAATCCAAGAAATCATTTATTTATTAATGTATAACAATAATTAAGGCTTTCGAATTGTGAGAAAATTTAACACTACCTACCTTATTTTATTCATTATTTACAATGTTAACATTAATGGTGCAGCCAGTGCACGAACGTTTGTAGAAAAAATTTTGTTTGCATCGCATGCGCGAAATACTTTGGTTATCTCGACTATTTTTTCAACTCGGCTGCGCCTCGTTGAAAAAAATCAGTTCTCGATCACCAAAGTAGCATTTCGCGCCCTAGATACAAAAATAACTATCGATGTACAAGTGCCATTATAGAGTGAAAGAATTTTAAGAAGATAGCTTTTTTTTACTCTGTTGAATATTTTGGTTAGATTCTTCTTGAATTTTTTATGCTTAAGTTGCCTGAATTATGTATACCTCATAGATGGACGACAAGGCCATGCCAACCTCACAAACACTCCGACCTAAAGATCTATTATGCAACCCCGCGGTGTTCACCAACCAGGCAGAATCAAGAAACTTCACTACATTCCTACTAACATCCATCAATTGTTCGGGTTTCAGAATCAACGAGCCAAGGTGTCATAGCCTCTTTCGATGGACAGGTTCACAAGGCAGAAATACTTAAACATGGTACATCTTTAGGCAAAGCCTTACCAATCTGTTTCATGAGGCCCAACTTCGTATGTAGCGCCGTAGCGGTGGTACATCACTTTTTTATCTACGAGATTTTTGAGTAGAATTTTCTTCCGCCAGGTTTCAAAGACTCCCTGAGAGGCCAACCTTATTGCTACTTATTCTACTGTTCTTTTCACACAAGACATTTGTAAATTTGGTAGAACCATCATGATGACCAAGAAACATGCGTGCTGCTCTCAAATCACCACTCATCATCCAACCATGACCAGAACAATCATAGGTTGATGTAATTGAATATCAGAACAAACTTCCTTTGAAATATAATTTAAATCATCTGGTGTTTCTGGAAATGGAAATTTTTCAATATACCCTACTGGAGCGATGGCGTAGACAATGTCAGGGTAACTTATAACTTCCTTGTTTTTTAGGTTTTACCCGTAAATTTAGAATATTGGGAAAGTAGCAGTCATCGAAATGAACAGCTGATCTGGAGTATTTTGACTTCTTCTTTTTGGCCAATTTCTTGGATCTTCAACCCGTCGGTGTCGTCCAAAATGTATCTTTTTAATCACAAACCCACCGCAAATATAACAAATCCTATCAGCAGAGTTCTGACAACCGCATTTAGAGCCTACATTAAAATGAAAACAGGTTGACAATCATAGCCGTTTTGAAATCTTTGGCGCCCGTGGCCTAACAAATAATGTGAGCCGCTTCGAGAAATTGCTAAATTTTCTGTTTGTAGCCCTGAAGAAGTGGAAATTAATTCACGAAACGTTGGTAAAAGCTTAACTGAGTCTTTTTACTATCATTTTCCTATACTTGTAAAAATCCATAGTGGAGATGAACTTACTAGGAAATGACACATCTAAAGCTGATTGTTAGAATATTATTTGGGCCATTTCTGTCATTTGTCTGGTTTGTGGACAAGCCGTACTCAACCTTTTTAGTGACAAAAAACAAAGGAATACAAATAAATTCTGCACAATACAATGAATAGTAGATATTGAATACATGTATGTAGTGAAATTAACAGAAAAGAGCTTTAAAATAACAATACGTACAAATTCCAAGTATCACAGTTCTATAAAGTACTTCAAATCTCTCCTCAACCTCGAAATAGAGTCATGAAATATGTCAACTCCCAAGGAGTCCACGCCATTAGCGTTACGCATCATTCTCGAAAGCGGAGAATGATATCAATAATTGGTCCTTGATCAAACCTTCGGATGGATCTAGGGGGAACATATAAATTCAATTACGACAACAAGTCAAGGGAGTACATAAGACCTTGAAAGAGTTTTGCAATAATTATCACATTTGCATGAAATCTTCTCGTCCTCAAGGAGGGCAGTCCAAAAGCATTCGATTCGCGGAGAAACTATTAATCGAAAATGTACCCATTCTAACAGCAGCACTCCGAAGAAACTTGTTTTGGACCCTCTATTTTAATGAACTATCGACCGATGTGTATGCAGATCAAACGACAGATGGGAACTCCAACAAAGGTCTAACTGAAGAAATATACAGATGTGGCAAGGTCTCCCTAGTATGTCTCATGTTGCTATCATATGAGACACCCAGGTCCTTAAAAACAAACACATTATCAAGGCATACCACCAATAATATAATCCACCGGGATCGGGCATCCTAGACGGTAAATCGTCATTAATTCACAGTTCACACTTGTTGATAGTGAAACAATTGGCAGCACACTACTCCTCCACAGCCTCAAGATCTGGATTTATATTCTGAACAACTGAAAAGAAAAGTTTTAAATCATTTGCGAACAGCAAGAATTTAACAAATCGGATGACAAGAGCTTGATAAAAATTAAAAATAATCATGGCCCCAGGTGGCTCCCCTGAGGTACCCTGAAGTTACAGGTATCTGGAAAGACAATGTTCCACCCATTTTTACGATTTCCTATCTGCCCGAGACATAGGAGATCAACCAACGACAGAATAATTCATGAACACCAAACATCCTAAGCTTTCTACCCAAAATTTCATGGGGACACACTATCGAACGCTTTCGCAATATCAGTAGAAATAACTTCCTCCCAACGCCTGAAGAACAAACTGAGAAAAGCAGAAGAAAAAGTCTTGAAAGCACTTCTGTTTTGTGGAACCATTTATTTAAAAATCATTCGGTGACATGTTTCGGCGCATTCGCCATTATCGAACCAAAGAATTCTGAAACAAATGTCACTCGATATAACTTAAAAATCAGGCAGTAAACCGTTTAAAAAAATATATATATTCTCGATTTGACTTGCCCATGAATAATTGATTTGAACCACTAAAGGCTTGTTCGGACTAGGCCAGTATTTTATTCGAGTGGAGAGTAGAGAGTAGCTAATCTACTCACTACTGTCACACAACTGTCAGGAAATCGTTCGCACTTTGGTCAAGTCGAGTTCACAAGTGAAATGAGAAGTGAGTGATGTTTCGAAGATGCATGCAACACAATAAAGTAAACAAACTGGTTAACCTCATCGTAATGGCTATTTCAGAAGAGGTGGATGAGGAAATATGTGAGATACGTAAAAAGCAGCTTTGGCTGCGGAAATGGATCAATAGATACGAACTAGGAGCTACGAATTGTCTTCTGAAGGAATTGGCATTAGAAGATCCCAAAGAATACCTCGATACTTTGAGAATGTCAGAAAGTTGTGTAAATTTTCTGTTAATAAAACTTTATAGACGTGAAGAATATACAAACCTGATATTTTTAATTTTCGTTTTTATTTCTTTTTCTCCTAAAGCGGGTAAATGCATTTCTGATTCTATTTCCTCTAATGCGGATTTCCTCATCATTTTATTTTTGTAGTCTTTCGACTTAATGTTCCATAAACATTCGTGATCCAAATATTTTTGAACAAATCTGTATGTGATATCTTTGCTCCCACGAAACATATTTGAAAAACGACGGACGGTATCTTTTCCTTTCGCCTGTGACAGTACGGTTTTGTCAGTACTAATGCACAATGCACTCGACTATCATGAAATGTTCGGACTACTGTCTACTGGCGGTCCAGTGGCAAGTGGCGCGTGGTGGGGGAAGCTACTCGCACGAGAAAATAGAATGGAATGGATCGACTCGACTCGCCCACTGACTAATCCATTCGACTCGATTGTTGGCGTTCGCACACGGCAAGTAACTAAATCACTCGCTACTCGACTAATCTACTGGCCTAGTCCGAACAAGCCCTTAGGGCCGCTTGCACCGTATTGGTTCTAAGCGTTAGTTAGTCAAATACCGATTAATTTAATGAATCTTGGATTAAATATTTGGCTTGCACCGATGCTAAATGTCGCTAGATCAGAGTTAATCCACAAATCTGGTAATTTTCACATAAATTAGTACTCGTGCCTATCTTCACGTTGTTTATTTTATAGCTTTTTGTGTTTTGGCAGTTTCTATGTTTAGACAGTTTCTGATATCGAGCGTTTCGCAGATTAAAACAGTTTATAGTAACGAATTTATTTGGTAGAAACAGGTGCAACATTGGTTGCAAGTTCAAATATTTTACTTCCCTCTCGAATGAAAATATACCTGGTCAGAAACTCCAATTGTCAAAGCACTCACCACTTGAGATTTGTTAAAAATGATAAACTAATTTACCGTAATAGGGAAACAGCTATAAGAAAATATGTGATGTGAATTTTTTTCAATGAACATACATTTTGGAACATTGTTAATATATATTTTTTTATTTCAACACGGGTAATAATATTAGTTCCGATTGAATGATACCATGTGTCACTGTAAATCAATGAATAATATTACATATTAGAAGAACTGTACCTCAATTCTTATTATACATGTATGAATTTGTTCAGTTCATATTAAACCTCAACCGTTATTATTCAGTTCAGTTATTCATTTTTGTTTGCTTATCCTTCCACACCAATTTGATCTTTCATATCTATGCCTAGGAAAACCAGAATCTAGAATTTCTACTTCCACATTATTCTCTTTACTTTGATTTATATTCAAACATCATTTTTGAAACATGCATAAACATATGCCATCTATGAATGTAGGGTTAGAATTTAAAGTTTATCATTAAACTTTAATTTAATCACGTCAATTCGGTGGATTTTATTTGAGCGTTAGTTAGGCTACGTCCGCATAGTCAGGAGGGTTGCTTAGCGCCTAGAGCCTAGCGAGTCACCTAGCGAGCCACCTGGCGAGTCAACCATCGAGTAGCTCAGTGAAACGAACGTTATAGAATGTACTCAATTATGCACACTGAAGACTGCAGTTGATCTAGCATTACAGTTTTGAAATATAATGAAGAATAAACTGAAGAAAGAGTTTTCTTTGGAAGTCAGTTCTCTTTGTAGTAGCCAGATTGCAAGCCGCTAAGCAAGCCTCTAGGCGCTAAGCATACCTCTAGGCACTAAGAATACCTCTAGGCGCTAAGCAAGCCTCCTTCCTATGCGGACGTAGCCTAAGGCCGGCCGCACATTGAGCGCAGCCCAGCCCAGCACAGCCGAGCCTAGCCTAGCAGAGGATTTTGTAACACACGCAATTGAATAGAACGCCGCATATTGGACGTAGCAGAGCAATATGCGGCGTTCTATTCAATTGCGTGTGTTACAAAATCCTCTGCTAGGCTAGGCTCGGCTGTGCTGGGCTGGGCTGCGCTCAATGTGCGGCTAGGCTAACGGTTGTTAATCTAGGATTAAGGCACGCTGCAAGAGAATCAAAACCACAAATCGAGATATTCTGTAGTTTTGGATTTCATCTGCAGATTTCTCTGGATCTTGATTTAAAATTGGCTGGATGAATCCTGTCTTCCAAATATCCGGAAATTATTCCCGAATTATTCAATAAAATTTGAAGCGGAATAGCGATGGATTCTTTGCATATCTCCAAAAACATTATATTTTCCAGGACCCTTGTTTATGTCGAGAGTTTCGATACCGTGCAATAAAATCAGTGGCGTCGCAGGAAATATTAACAGTATTCGTTTTGGAAATCGATTTGAAAAATTTTGCCAAAGCAACGGCTGTCTCCTTCGACACTCGCAATTATCTTTTTTCTTAGCATTTACAGAGTTTCAGAATTTTTAGGATAGCTTCAAATAGATTCTTCGGTTTACCTGATAAAACTGCTTAGTATATCATTAATTAGTTATTACTTCTCCGAAATCGATTTTAATATTCAAAATGAAAATCACATAAACGTCAGATCAATGGCGTCGAAAGGAGAAAAATAATCAAATCATTTGAAAACACTGTATGTAAATAGATCCAAAGCTTTGTACAGTGTATTTCACTCCTAGTGGCAATAATTCAATACTATGAGAACTGCATTCTAGTATGCGGCCGCGTGAAGTTGGCGAAAAAATGTCGGCACAAATTCTGAAATAATCCCCAATATTTAGTGCCCAATTTGTGCCCATTTGTGCCGTATGAATCAATTTCAGCACCATTATGGTTTTCGAGATATTCGAGTTTGAAGTTTTTGGTGATAGCTTCACACTTGGCACCAACATTTTTCGATTTCGAAAAACTTTTAATGCCAATATTTAGTGCCCAATTTGTGCCCGTTTGTGCCGTTTAATTGACCTCATTATCACTTGTAGTTTTTAAGTTATTTCAGTTTGAATATCTTGGTGCCAGCTTCACACTTAGCACCAACATAATCCAACTTTGAAAAAAAAATTATGCCAATATTTTGTGCCCAATTTTTGCCCATTTGTGCCGTATAAATGACATTTCTACCATTCGTAGTTTTTGAGATATTGACTGTTGTTTTTCAGCCGGCGTGAAGTTGGCACCAACATATTTCAACTTTGAAAAAAAATTTCCGCCACTATTTAGTGCTGAATTTGTGTCAATTTGTGCCGTTGAAATGGCTTCGATATCTTGGATAGTTTTCGAGTTATGAACAATATTGTGTTTTATTAACGGCGCCATCTATGGGAAAAAGCAAGTATTGTTTCGCTTCATAATAGGTCAAATATGTCGGCCTCACATATGTGAATTCTGTTACATAATAACTTCCCATGAACTTATAAATCGAACAATCTATCCTTTTCGATGGTAAAAATATGTTGAAAACATTCACCGATTATTTGATAATTGATTGTGATGTGGGAAAACTCAGGCCCGTCGTAAGCGGGCGTGCAAGGCGTGCCCGGCACAAGGGCGGCACGTCCAGAGGGGTGGCGAATCCAGTGAACTGATATTGTTTTTTGGGGGACAAACAACGTGGTAAGCGGGGGGGGAGAGAAAAAAAAATGGGGGGCGGTTGTCCAACTCCAACTGCTTTAAAATTTTGCCAACTGTCATAGAAACATAGAAATTTTGCCATATGCGATCGAAACTTTGCCAACTGCTTTGAAATTTCTCCAACTCCGTTCAACATTGGGGGCGGCAAGTTCTCCCTATCCCCCTTGGAGAGACGTTTTCTCTGAAAGATCGGGAGGACAGGCGGCCAACATCGATAATTTCCGTATATCCACGGAATTCAGTGTATTCACTGCAGTGTTTCTTTCAGGTATATTTCCGGGAGGGGCACTGCCGCCCCCCGAAGTTCCGCAGGTGCCTTTACCCCCCCCCTCCCCCCGGCGAAATATTGAGAGCGCCTAGATCCAGTTATGGCGTAAAACTTCAAGATCGAACAACTCACATAATCCGATAAATTGCCCTCCCCGAACTTCGAATTGCGCCCTCGGGAAAGATCTTTTTCAAAATTAAAAATTATCAAGAATTATTGAAGATCCACTATAATGCTCCAACACAGATTAAGTAATTTAGCTATAATTTCAATCGAACACCAAATTTTGGATAGATTGGATATGACTAAGATTATAGAAGATTTCGCAAATATAAAAGCGAGAAGAGTGAAATTTTTTTAGATAAATAATTGAGTGTGTATCTATATGAATTTTATAAATAAAAATAACAATAATATATTATATAACAATAATTCGATAGGTTTTTAATTTTTTTCCCACCATAATGAGGGAACCCTTTCTAGAGAAGACTAAGCATATTTAGCGTAGGGGAGTATTTACGGTGGGGGGTACTGGGGGTAATAACCCCCCCCAGGTAAGAGTTTTTCACACTAAATCTTCGAATGGAAACAATCTATAACCCCCCCCCTTTCCCCGCTTTTCACTCAAGATCAGTTCAGGTCCCTCGCTAAAACTTGCCACAACCCCCCCCCCCCGAATTGCTCTCTGGATACGCCCCTCATGTAGCGCCCTATTGGGGGCGGCATAACAGTATTTGCACGCGGGCGCTCAGACATCTAGCGGCGGGCCTGGGAAAACTGATTATCCTCAATGAAATTCAATTAGTTCTGAGCATTGAAAATAAGTCCTATATGCTCAGAGGAGTAGCCAATTTTATTTCCCCAGCTGTAAGTACCGGGATAGGTCATTACACTGCATATTGTAGAAGAAATGATGGCCAGTGGGAGGAATTCAATGACTTATTGAAGGAATATAGAGTTGTTAGGAATGATGTTTCCGTGAACCCTCATCTGCTTCTATATACAATTTGAATATAGCATAAAGCCTTTTTGTCAAAAATTGTGGATGATGTTTGTTTGTTATAAGTATTTATTTATTAATTGTACATAGTGATGATGTAAAGATATGAAGTGTAATAAAAATTTCATTTTTTTTTCTATTCTTTCTATTACCTACTGTTACGAACTTTGTATCAGTTCAAGTATATCAAGAAGAATAACCTTAAGCTGAATACAGATTACTCTGACGTGGCGTGTAAGGACGTCACGTCAGACGTGTACTGTGCTCCCATTGGCCTGTTATGAACGTGAACGCACAGAACAATGTGTTGCATTTTTATATCACTCACATTTTGACGTTCACGTTCATATTAGGCCAATGGGAGCACAGTACACGTCTGACGTGACGTCCTTACACGTCACGTCAGAGTAATCTGTATTCAGCTTTAGTGATGCAATAATTCCTGGGATGCTTCGGGACTTTAAACTAAAATTTGTGTCACAGTTTAAAAAAAAAACTGATTTTCAACCCGGTTCAATATTCCATCTTTAACCTGGGTAAGTTTATCTGGGAGTCTGGGACCAAGCTAAATTCGATTTCAATTAATTCAGAAGGTCCGTAAATTACCAAAGTGAATTAAATTCACCAGTAAATGTCAGATCAGAGAAATCGCCGAATGTGCCGTAGTTGCCATATCGGAACTTCCTTATAATAAAAAATTTACGCTCACGAAGCAGCCGTTTCAACTAGGCAAGCACGTGTTAGATCGCCCCGTTTGATGTTTGCCGCCACACGCTATCTTCTTTCATGCAGGAAAGTGAATCCATACAAGTAATTGTAATAAGGAATATATTTCTAATTGTATTTATTGAATTTTGAATTCCATATCAAAATATAATAATATTTAGAAATAATATTACTCAACAATTTTCCCGATTCAACATATTTTTACCATCGAAAAGGATAGATTGTTCGATTAACGCAAGAATTGTTTGCTTAATAATCAGAGGTCTATTTATAAGTTCATGGGAAGTTATTATGTAACAGAATTCACATATGTGGGGCCGACATATTTGACCTATTATGAAGCGAAACAATACTTGCTTTTTCCCATAGATGGCGCCGTTAATAAAACACAATATTGTTCATAACTCGAAAGCTATCCAAGATATCGAAGCCATTTCAACGGCACAAATTGACACAAATTCAGCACTAAATAGTGGCGGAAAATTTTTTTAAGTTGGAATATGTTGGTGCCAACTTCACGCCGGCTGAAAAACAACAGTCAATATCTCAAAAACTACGAATGGTAGAAATGTCATTTATACGGCACAAATGGGCACAAAATGGGCACAAAATATTGGCATCAAAATTTGTTTAAAGTTGGAATATGTTGGTGCCAACTTCACGCCGGCTAAAAAACAACAGTCAATATCTCAAAAACTACAAATGGTAGAAATGTCATTTATACGGCACAAATGGGCAGAAATTGGTCACAAAATAGTGGCATAAAATTTTTTTCAAAGTTGGATTATGTTGGTGCTAAGTGTGAAGCTGGCACCAAGATATTCAAACTGAAATAACTTAAAAATTACAAGTGATAATGAGGTCAATTAAACGGCACAAATGGGCACAAATTGGGCACTAAATATTGGCATTAAAAGTTTTTCGAAATCGAAAAATGTTGGTGCCAAGTGTGAAGCTAGCACCAAAAACTTCAAACTCGAATATCTCGTAAACCACAATGGTGCTGAAATTGATTCATACGGCACAAATGGGCACAAATTGGGCACTAAATATTGGGGATTATTTCAGAATTTGTGCCGACATTTTTTCGCCAACTTCACGCGGCCCTAGTATGCATTATTCTTGTGGACTGAATGGGCAAGAAAATAATTTTCTTTCTCCTTTCGCCAACAAGAGTGATACAATTGAGGCTCAGTTATACCGGAAGAAACTTTCGAAAGTTATTCCAGAACCATTTCGCTTATTCGTTCACACTGGAGGCAATATTTTCAGCAATTTATTGATGACTTAATGAAACTTCCTCCTGTTTTTGTATTTCCTGAAAAATGAATTGAGAATCTACCTTCAATTAAGGTGGACGCAATATTAGTCTTGAACCATGCCTTGGCCTCAAATTAAAACATAATAACAATATGAAACCATTGAAACCAATGGCATTAAATATGAACTGAATAATACCATGAAACTTGATTAATCGAACGACATATGCGTTAGTTAATCTATAAACAGGCTCGTGACGTACTTTCTGAGAAGGAAACAGGATGAAATGCATTGAATTAATGAAAGGGTTGCATCTCGAATAATAAAGTTTTCATGCTGGTCCGGTGGGGAAACTGAACAAGTTCATCATCCAACCTTGAAGCCGAACAATGAGCAGGACACTCATCTCTCAACTGAAGTGGAACTCGATTGTTCCGACTTTCATTCAACGTCTCAAAAGATATGTCCCACTTTATGGATGGAAATCTCGAATGAAAATGTGGAACCTCACTTTTTTCCTAGTTGCCTATTCTTCCTCCATGTTGAAATGTTCAGAAAGTAATTATATAGGCGTGTGCCAAAGGTACCATAGAAATGAGCGTGTATCATACAATGTTTAAGTGAGCTTCTGAGAAAATCAGGAATACGGCGTAGTTTTAATGATGAGATTTTCATTCATCTTCAATGAGTTACACTTTCGAGCAGTTTTTCTAATATTCAATTTTCATCTTCGGATGTGTTGATAATAATATACCTATTTACAGCATCAAGATATGCCAGGTAGATATGAAATGAAGTAATTAACTATTCATGAATTCATAGCATAAATTGTATTGTAAAGTAAGGCCATTTCCAAATTTTTGACTGTCAGTACAGGGTGTCCCTAATTCGAAGATCACTGAGAGCATCTCGAGAACCATAAGGGTTAGAGAAAAAATGTTCAAGGACTCCCGATCTCTTTTTTCAAAATAATCAATTTCCAGCAAATAGATCCAAGATTGGTTCTCGAGTTACAGGGCGTTTCTGAAAAATTGCTGTGAATGATGTTGTTATGTCATTATATGTCGGTAGTTTTTTCGATTTCATTTCCCTACAACACCTACATCTCAGATCCTGTTGTTTTGATTGGTTTACGAAAACTTTGTCAGGTTCAAAAGATTCAAAGCCACTTCCAAATAGTTACGTGGTACATTTGCATATCGATTAATCATTTCGCCAACTGTGACAAAATGATCATTAAGAGCATCCAAGCTGCAATCATTTTGTATCAGTGTTACTACTTGTTTCAGTACAAGCTTCATTGGAACGTGACACCCTGTATATTGTATCAAGTGCATACAATCTGCATATTTCCCCGTTTATGTTTCTTATCGTATTCACAGTTTTTTTTCTATCGGGGAACAGAACTTTTTTCTCAAATAGTTGAAGAAATACCTGAAAATTTGTTCAGCAGTTTAGGGTAAGAGTTCAATACCCCAATTTGAATTGATGATTTCTCATTTAAGATTGCTAATTTCTACCTCTGATACTCTCCTGTGTACTCGATAAGAACTGTAAGTGATTAATTTAAATTTGTTTCCCAGTTGTGAATGTCATTATTTGTGCAAAGTGACCTTCCATATGTGGATTTTTAGCTAAGTTTCAGATGATATCATCTCATGCAAGTAGAACTTTCATTGGCGATTCCTGGTGGTTCATTCATCATAAATTATTAATATAAAGTCCTCTGTGAGAGTTAGACATCCGTTTTTTTCAGACAGGCCTCTGCATGATGCTCTGTATTTCAATTTTGAACATTCTTCTTATCGCGAACGTTTGCCCACCACGTTTTACCCACTTGCAATCCATTTCCACAGAATATTAATCCATAACTGTGAATAGGTGAACATCTGCAGAATGGGATATTCTTAATGTATCTAAACTGACCTGATGTCTCAACACTGACAAGCCATGTATAGCAGAGCTGAGCTTCTTACTAAGGTATTGTATGTAATATTTCCACTATAGATTTATGTCAACATATAGAACAAGAAATCATCAATATTACCATAGGGTTCTTACAGTTAAGTATACCCCCTTACATCGGTTGTGCAGTCAAAATTACCAGCATCCCACAAAGTAGAAGCTGTCAAGATGACCATTATCCTGCTAAAACAAACAGGGTACGAAACAAAAATATTGCTTTCTCTTTGATTATATATAAACTAAATCAGATTGTAACTCGCTTCACACTTGAGACACTGGTTCAAGTTCATTTGGAATCTACTGCAATTTGAAAGCATTCATCGTCCTTTATTTTGTGATAGGTGTCTGTTTTCTAAAGAATCAATGGTTCTTTTTTTGGGGGTTCCAATTTTCAGTGGAATATTATGCTTTTACTGTTTGATTGGATTTTCTTCGTTTTGGAAATGAAAAGCCAAATTTTTTTAGTTTGTGTTTCTCTTCCCTGAAATGTTGGTGGTTCCATCAGCTGTACCGATTGCACTTCTTGGTCTAATCCGTTTTATCGATACAACTTTAAAGGGCTTTGTTTTCTAAGATTCGATTTCCTTCATTTGTTCATTTGTTATCCTTAGAGTAGGGTTAATTTTTTGGCCATCAATGCCAAGTTTCTGTGGGTATGTTGTCATCGGTTGTTCAGATGCTTGGTTTTGATCATCTTCTTCTACAACGATGAGTCACACCACACCATGGTAACACATGTTACAACATTTGCTGAACCATTTGTTGTTCAAACCGAAATGCGTCTGGAAAAGTAGTATTCCCTGATTAATGCGTAAATTGAATCACATATTGGACACCGCAAGATAGATCCGCTGATCTAACAGTTGAAAGAAGTTAAATTGAAATTATAGCCTATTTGCTATGGCGTTTCATTAAAAAAATAAGGAAAATATGAAAATTCGCTGAACAAAGGGATAAATTCATCTGAATGCGTATCGAAGTGGATGTGAACCAGCCATGAGCTAACGATTCAGGAATCCGTCGAATTGAATAAATTTCAGCGGAGAAATATTTTCGATTCAATGCTCGTTGTACTATATGACTGAACCTCAAATGGGGTAAAGTTTATCAGGTTTCCTTACTTATCCAAGGCGTTGAACGAAAATGCTAGGCTCAATGTTTTCAACGTATTTTTTCTGTAAATTCCAATATTCGAGAATATCGAGAAAGTGGGGAAAATTCACTGAATCGTCGAGGAAACGTCAGAACCATTAGCATTGAATCACTCAACAAATTACATCCTTTTGAGGAGATGATTTGATTGGAAGAAAGTTGAATTTGAAGCAGATCGCAAAATATGCAAATCTCTTGAATTTCTACGTGGGTAAAAGGGGGCGCTGTGGTATTCTGAACCAATAATAATCCGCCGGTTACAGTTTATGAATTCGAGAAGTTTTTTGAGTTAAATGTGCTGTGCGAACTCGCCATTCCGAAAGTTTCACGACAGCCCAAAACTTTCGGTTTTGTATAATATGTGGAAAAGGAAATGGGACCCCCGAATCGGTATTCAAAAACTAAGTTAAAACTTCCCGTTTCTGTTATACAAAGTGTTTCTTAAATATTGTCCCATTTTCACTCTTAGCTCGAAGACTGTTCAATCGATTAGCTACAAATTCAGTGGTGGAGCTGATGACAATAGATCCAAAATATCAGGAACATACGAAAAATAATAATTTTTCAGAGTTGCTGAACTGTTCATGTTCACTTTATGAAAAGCTGGGTATAATATTTCTGGGTTTTCGTGAATTTTCGAATCCCATTGCTGTCAATCATAGTGTTCTTTTAACTATGAATTGAATTTTCAATCGATGTGCTTTCAATTCAATATCAGGGTTCCATCTTTCATTCCGAAATGACAGACCGAACGAAATTCGGAAGTAACAGGGCTCTACTGCAGAAATTTTATTATTTCGACTAGGGACATTTAGTTCCTACTAATTTTACATGGTTGAAAACCTGCAAAGTTGGAGTTTGATTTTGTCGATGGAAAAACTGAATAGCATTACCTCAATGTACAGGGTGACCCAAATTGCTTGATTTTGGCTGTTTCTGGTAGTTCAAGGCTAGAAAGATGAGAATGTTGAAAGGAGTCCTGAATCGATTTCCGTGAAAACTCCTTGACTGAAAGCCTTTTCCCGATATCTTCATTTGTTTTGAAGATATAACGACATTAATATATTTTGGCGATTTCGAAAATATGCCATAACTTCTCCATTTTCTTGAATATCTCATCATCATCATCATAGTCCGGACGTCGTTCGCCGTGTGGTGACAATTTGAAGTTATCAGCTGTCCTCAGTAAGCTGCTCAATAACTCGTCCTAAAGGTTCTCTGCCACTACCTTCTGTTTTGCGTAAGCCTATTCGCAGATTCCATACTTGTATTAAGCAGCTGGGTTATAGCACAGTATAGACACTGTCTATACTGTGGTTATAGTATCCGTCCAACGCGAAGGAGGTCTGCCGCGCTTGCGTTTGCCTTTAGTTTTTCCTTGCACTAGAAGGCGTTCGATGTTGTCGCCTCTCATTATGTGTCCATAAAATTTAAAAATCACCTTGTACACAAGCGTTGATGGTCTCTACGGCCATAGGCGGATTTAGGGGGGGGGGGGGCACGGGGGCACGTGCCCCTCCCCCAGACGGTAGTATACTCTATATTTTACTTCATAGATACATACTTGTTATTCTTGACTTTTTGCCCATCCGCCCGCATTCCGTTGGGTGCTAACTTCATGAGCATCCACAATTTCGAAAATGAAGTAATTTTTTTTGCATTCGTTAGTAACACGTTAGTACCTATTTTTAACCTAAAAACATTCGTTTGTAACCTAACCTTTAATGAAGAAATCACACCCCTAGAATGCGATGTGAGCACCTACATTTTCGAAAATTACAAATTTTCTTTTTCATTCGTTAGTAACTATTTGTAACATAGAAATCACTGCCTTCTTTCGTCTGTTCACTCCTTCAGTGTATATTACTGAAGGACGCTTCAGGGCGGGCGACATGTTACATCGTGAATCCTATTCGGCATCATTGTCACCGCCACTGGTGCGTGGAACCTCTGGCTGTCGTAAACACGTGACAGATTATTGATACTTCTTCTGCCGTGTTGATTATTACGATTACATATCTTCTAAAACTTTGAATAATCTTCTGATTTCGAATAGTAAATCGCGTCGAAATTTGCACCATTTTCATCTGTTTATTAGTGCCAAAGCAAACGAGTGTGATATTGAACAATTTTCGAGTGAATTGCCGCCTAATTTCTCTCAACTAGGCTCAGAAAGAAGGTGTATCCTTATATCCCTATCCTTAAAAAACCCGACTTCTGTGTGAGAGCCTTCTGGATTTCGAATTCATCATAACATTCGGGTAAGTGCATTTTCATTTATTGGATTGTTCGATATCAATAAATAATCATCTGAAAGTGATTGCAATAATAATCTGCGATCATTTAACTTGCACAACCATGTTTCCCAGGAAAATATTACCGTAGGTTAGTATTCAGTTCACTTCTCTTTTACTGAAGAGTATTTCGAAAAGATTGGTCATTCATCGTATTCTGAAATAAAAAAACATGAAATTTGATGTAACGGCTAGAGCTTTACTATTATTTTGGCCTCTGGTAAGCCTCAGATAATGAATTCATATCAGTCGATTTCCTATCACTTATACGAGATCACGATGTTAAGCAAGCCAGTTCCAATTGTTTCATTTATCAAGTCAGAAATGGTTCTCATCACTTACCAAAATTCTTCAGCGAATCTTCATTAGTCTCACTTCATAGAATGCCGATTTTAGTAGCACCATTTGGAGTCGTTTTGAACATCTTTTGTGAAATATGATGTGAGCTCTCTATCGAAATATTCTTATTTTTAGGCAAATAAATACGATATATTTCTGATTCAATGTGACCTTTTAATCTTGACAATTCAACTGACAACTATAATCCTACATACATGATAAAAATGAACTATAATATACAAAATATATCATATAAATTCTAACATTCTCCCCCCTGGTGAAGAATTTCACTATCCCTCCAGTTCCAACTTGCATATCTTGACGACTGGTCGCCGAAAAACAGAAGAACCAACTCTAACGTCGACAACTCTGATTCTTCCGTCAGGTCCTGGAAAGGTTTGTACTATTTTACCAAGTTTCCATTTATGTCTCGGTACATCATCGTCTACCATTACGACAACATCATCTTTTTCAATCTGTGCCTGATGAAGCGTCCATTTATTTCTTTTATTAAGGGTGGGAAGATATTCTTTTATCCATCTGTTCCAAAACGATGTCCTCAACATTTCTGCCTTTCTCCATTCACGCTTCAAAAAATTACTATCTGGATTCATTTCGATTATGGAACTATCATTGTTTGCAAACCCAGACAAAAAATGATTTGGGGTTAGTGGTGCGAGATCATAGGGATCAGTTGATAAAATGGTCAGGGGGCGAGAATTAACAATGTTCTCAGCTTCAGCGAAAAGTGTTTGGAGAGTTTCATCCTTCAACGATTGTCCGTATAGAATTTTTCCTATAACCTTTTTAACAGATCCAATTAGTCGTTCCCACACACCTCCCATGTGGGGTGCTGCTGCAGGATTGAATCTGAAGTTTATACCATCTGAGGTCACAGAGTTAATGAATGAGGTATTATCCAGGTCTTTCTTTGCTTTTTGAATTTCATTATCCGCTCCTCGGAAGTTTGTCCCATTATCACAGAATATACTTTTCGGTTTACCTCTTCTTGCTATCATTCTTTTTATCGCCATCATACAAGAATCCGAATTTAGAGAATGTGAAATTTCCAAATGAATAGCCCTGACGGCTAAACAGGTAAACAAAACACCCCATCTTTTTTCTTTTCTTCTTCCCACTGTGACATAAAAAGGACCGAAATAATCCAAGCCTACGTTCACAAATGCTCTCGTATTGGGAGTTACTCTGGCATTTGGAAGTTGACCCATAATTGGTGGAACTGGCCTAGCTTTCCTGTTCTTACAATTTTGACAGTTGAAAAATGTGGACTTTACTGCTGCTCTTCCATTAACAATCCAAAATCTTTGCCGTAGCTCATTGAGAACAAGATTAACCCCTTGGTGTCTGAATTTTTCATGAAAATGACGAATGAGTAGTTGGGTGTATTCATGTTTTGGATGTAGGATGATAGGTTTCTTAGTTCGCTCTTCTAGGGAATCAGCCAGGTCTATCCTGCCGCCAACTACTATGAATCCTTCTCCTAATTCTGGACACAAACTCCCAATCTTACTCTTTCTTCTTATTCTCTTTCCATCATTTAGACAATTCAATTCATCTTCGTAAAAATCGTGTTGGGTTTTCTTGATCCATAAATTTTCAGCTTCATTCAACTCTTCAACGGATAGCTCTTGTCTCTCTGGTGTAATTTTTTTTGTTCGCTTTATAAATCGTAACATCCATGCTGTACTTCTGATGAGTCGAAGCCACTTTGAGAACCGTTTGATGTCTGGTAAACATTCCGAATAATTGCTCATAACATAAACGTAGTGAGTACCAGAAAATGTCTTCTTCATTTCCATTTCGACGCCATCTAATGGACCCATTTCTTTTTCTTTTGGCCAGTCTTCTTCGGTTCTCTTCAAGAAACTCGGGCCTGCGAACCATTCCTCGGAAATCGATGTTTGTTTGGAGGTATTTATTCTTGTAGCTTCATCTGAAACATTCATGTCGGTGGGAATCCATCTCCATTGATTTATTTCTGTTAAATCATGTATTTCGCCGACTCGATGAGCAACAAATTGTTTGTACTTCCAAACATCCCCTCGTATCCAACATAGGACGCACTTTGAATCTGTCCAATAGAAGGTTTTATTCACTGAAAGTTTCAGTTCGTTTTTTATTGTAGTTGTTAGTCTACTCGACATGACTGCTGCCTGAAGTTCCAAGCGCGGAATAGAAAGCAATTTCAAAGGTGCAACTTTAGTTTTTGCGGCAATGAATGAAACTTCTGTTTGTAGGCCTCTTGAAACTCGCAAATAAACGACACAGGCGTAAGCTTTCTGGCTGCTGTCGCAGAATGAGTGAATTTCAATGTTATCAGCCTTTGGAATATTCACCGAATAACATCTGGGAATCCTAATTTTTTCGATTTGCCGAAAACTAGCTATCCACCTACACCAGACTTTCATCAATTCCTCAGGAAGTTTTTCATCCCAGTTGATTCCTGAACGCCATATATCCTGCAGCAAAATCTTTGCTTCGATTGTGAATGATGAGAGAAAACCGATAGGATCGAAAATAGACATCAAATATTTCAGGACCCCTCTTTTGGTGAAAGATTTGTCCGAGGTATCTTCATTATTTATTCTGAATAGAAATTCGTCCTTTTCACTGTCCCACCAGAGGCCTAGTACTCGATGTAGGTTCTCTTCATCTAAATTCTTGACAACTAAATCAGAACCCAGCATTTCTCTCACTTTCGGCGAGTTCGTCATCCAGTTCACAATGTTGAATCCCCCTGTGGCTAAAATTCTGCGAACTTCGAGGATAGTTTCGATTGCTTCTTCTTCGGAATTTTTGCTATCAAGATAATCATCCACGTAAAACTTCCTAGTTATTGCAGTCAAGATATCTGGAGATTCTGCTTGTTCTTGAGCAACGTAGTTTTTAACAAATTGAGCACAAACTGGAGAACATTTGGAGCCAAATATCATCACCATCATCTCGTATACATCAGGTTGTTTTTTTCTATTCAAATCTCTCCATAGAAACCGTTGTGCACACCTATCCTCTTCACGAATCAGCACCTGGTGAAACATATCTTTAATATCTCCGCAAAAACCAATTCTCCTCTTCCTGAACTTCCAAAGAATCGCCACCAATGACTGCAGTAGATCAGGACCAGGTAATAGGAAATCATTGAGGCTAAATCCATTGGATTTGGCAGCAGCGTCAAATACTAATCTCATTTTTCCAGGCTTTTTAGGATTGACGACACCAAAGTGTGGCAAATACCACGTTCGAGGACTTTCAATCGAAGCTTCATGCTTAGATAACTTTCTGGCAAAACCATTTACAATATAATACTCTATTTTTTCTTGATACTTCATGGCGAAATCATTATTTTGCATACATTTATTTTCCATACATATCAAACGTTGGATGGCATTGTATTTACTTCTGGGTAATGTAGTCTCATCATTTTGCCAAAGTAAACCAATTTCAAATCTTTCACCAATGCGTTTAATTGTCTTGTTCATGATGGTGATTGCTCTATTTTCTTCAGGATCTCTCGAACTCTGGGTTGGCTTTATTCCAAAATCTTCATTGGCAAATGAACGTTTCAACATTTCATGCAACTCATTGTCAGCATCTCTTTCACAGATATGTAAAGTATGAGCTCCAATTTTTATATCTCCATCCTCCAGAACAGGACCGTGAAGTGACCAACCCAATTTGCATTTTGTAGCCACTGGAGTATTTTCTGGGCCACCTCTAACCTGGTTGGGAGCGATGAATTTTATGTTGTCTTGGCCAATAAGAAGGAGTGGTTTCTCATTTTGTATATTTTCAATAGGTAGATTCTTTAGATGAGGAAATGAGTTCCACTGATCCATATTTACGGTCTGAGGAGGAAGGGAGAGATTTTCTATAGTATGAACACCCACCATTGTGAATATTTCGGCACCATCCTGATTTTTTGAGATTTTCAAGTTCAGTTTTTCGGAATTTTCTTGCCTTGAGATGATGTCATTGGTCCACTGTAAACAAAGAGCTTCTTTCGTTCCATTTAGTCCGAGGCTTCTTATCACTTCTTTATCAATTATTGTAACAGTGGAGGCTTCATCACAAAGAGCGAGAATTTTCATCACTTTTGTAGGACCATGAATTTTTATAGGAATTGTTCTCAACAAAATCTTCTTTCTGTCATTATGTGTTGCAAGAATCGAATCAGTATGTATATTTATATTTGACTGCGTCGATACTGAAACCTTATGGAGAAGTGGATGATGGAAGCTTTGACAACCATCCACAAGACACCTTTTCTTCTTATTACATCTGAATTTCTGATGTTTTCCCTTAAGGCAAATGAAACACAGCTTTTTTTCTGTAACAATTCTCCATCTTTCGTCAACATCATCTGATTGAAGTTTGGAACAGGATCTTTCATGTTCAAGCCCGCAATAACAACAAACTTTTTTTGTTATTTCACTCGTACTGAATACTCGTTCATGTTTTTTGGTTGGAACTGTTTTTTGAATATGTTTTTCAGGCTGAGTTGATGGATTCATTTCATTTGGCAAACTAACGTAACATGCTGCTTTAGCTATACCTTTCAACCACTTCGAAAAATCTAACAAATTTATTTTTCCACATTTTTCTGCAACTGTTTCACCCCACTTCAGTCTCAACATGTCAGGAAGTTTGTAGACCAAATCTCTTATCAAGTGTGGATTTTCCATATGTCCTTTGGAGTTCAAGGTATCCATAGTTGCTACAAGATTGTTCACCTCGTTGGAAAATTGAATGAGTTTATCGACATTTCTCTCTTTCAAAATTGGAAGTTGTTTGATGTTAGAAATGATCACTTCAATAATATAGTCTGGTCGCCCGAAATAAAGTTCCAAAGTTTCCATCACCAAATCAGTATTTTCTGAGGTTAGCATCATTCCCGCAACGGCAGATTTGGCCTCTCCTGTTAGGCATTTTTGCAGCTTTGACATCTTTTCCTCATTAGTGTAACCACATAATTTGGAAATTCTCTGATATTGTTGATGAAAAAGTGGCCACTCAGCAGGATTCCCTGAGAATTTAGGAAAATCTTTTTCGACGATCTGTCTTCTTAGGAACATATTATCTTGATTGTGTTCATTTGGAGCAGCATTTTTCGTAACTGTTTTTATCACATCAGTTATGGTTTGACACAATACCTCAATTTCTGATTTTTTCCTAGCCGATGCATCATTTCTTGGAGGATGTATCGATTCATCTTCTACTATGCTGAGAACTTCCTGATGATTAACATCTTTACACTGTTGAGTGGATTTTCTCACCCATTCAGTCACAAATTCATCTTTTGAAGTAACCTCCCGACCGAATTGATCATGATCTGGAGGACTAGATTTATCCTTTGCTACGATAACTTCAGGATATAAACACTGGGATATATCGTTTTGTTGTCGAATGCTAATGGTAGTTTTTTCATATGTACCATTCGACTGACTTCTGTGACTCCCTACTTCTTCGATTGCATCAAGTCTAGCATTTTCCAAATCATTTTCCATCTGCAACAACCGCATATTGTTATCTATCTCAAGTTTCTGTTTCTCCAAAGACTGCCGTTTCTTTTCCATCTCGATGGCAATTCGATGTCGTTCCAAGTTCACCTGAGAATTGTTTGAACAATTGTTGGATTTTTTGGAAAATGCAATAGACATTCTTTCGTTTTTAGGGTATGCAAAGTCAGCGGGCAAACTTTTATTTTCCCCTGCATTTTTTCGCGAACTTCTCCGTAGATCTTCCATAGAGTTGTTCTTTTGAGGTTCGAAGGACCAAAATGTGAGCTCTCTATCGAAATATTCTTATTTTTAGGCAAATAAATACGATATATTTCTGATTCAATGTGACCTTTTAATCTTGACAATTCAACTGACAACTATAATCCTACATACATGATAAAAATGAACTATAATATACAAAATATATCATATAAATTCTAACATATGATGTTTCCGATATTTTAAATTTGTTATTTTCTCTCGTTTTTTTCTTTCATTTTCACAAGTTATGAAATCAATATTTTGAAGTAGATTGTGAGCAATGAAGTAAATTTTAGCTCTTACGTCTTACTCTTCATTCATTGTAATAGAAATTTATTCTGTTCCAACTTATGTTATTGGAAATACAGTTATACCATTTCGGAATCTCAAATAAATACGCTTTTTTGCTCAATACGCATCTGAAAATAAGAATGCAGCGCCAAGGTGAGCAGTCGTGGAACTGAAGTTATTGACATTAGATAGTTGTATTGTGTTAGTTCTGAGTGTATATTTTCGTTATAAAAATTTGATTCGATCGAACTACTCATAACTATTAGAATGATTTTAAAATATAAATATTTGTATAAATTCACATCAACACAAAGCCCAATGCCCGAACTATGTCAAGAATTTTAGGGACCCTGATTGCCACCAGATGGCGTAGCGCTTATATGTTCAGATGCCTATGGGACACTCAGGCGACCATTTTTACATCACGTAAGGATAATCAATAAATAAGCGAATTTTGAAGTAGATCTTTGTTTGAAAATTTGAAAAAAACTATGCATGCGCCCCAACAATCATAGTACAAGTTCACAGTCGATTGCGCATCTTTACAGGAATAATGTCCAGAAAACAGAATGAGAACATTCATTTATTTGAAGTCTTGCAATCAAAAAGAGTGGCACAAGTTGTAATGTTTTTGAATTTCTGAAAATTTAAAATTTCTCGAAAACCGAAGGAACTTACTGAACATAAAACATATTTTTCAGAACCATCACAACCTGCAGGTACCATATTATCCATTCAGTGCGCCACACCCCTAATTATAAGCTGTAATTATTTACTCTTGACAAACAGTCAGAAATAGATTTTCACATGAATATATCTAATATGTGAGGGTGGGCCATATTAAAACAAAATTATAATAATACTTATAAAATAAACATAGTCAGCTCCTTTTGTTCCTGTTTTATTCGAAGTAAAAGCGATAAAACGTAGAGCTTGTTTTTAAAACGGTTCATTGACTATTGAATGGGACAAAAATGAGAAAGTCACTACATTCAGAACAATAATGCAATAATGCTACAATTATCAAGCAAGTAACCTGTAGTTTCCGCACTCTAGCTATGATTCCTAGTAGGTATCCCTGCCAAAAATGTCTCATAGAAACTGATAGAAAATTTATGTATGAGAACTGATGAGATCCTAATTGGATAGTGAAACCGCAAATCCGTATAAAACCATATACGATATTCATCAGTATTTAATGGAGACTACTGATACACATTGCTTTAGTTTCTAATGGCATTTACTAACGTAAATCATATACGTTTTTATAAGCGATTCCTACATTGAATGGACCTTGTTCCTACGAGTTTTTATAAGACTCTATAGTTTTCAAATGTGTTTTTCACACATAAGTCCTATCTGTTTCTAATGTGTTTTTACACATAACCCATATCCGTTCCTATGAGTTTTTATAAGGATCTATAGTTTTCAAATGTGGTTTTCACACATAATACCTACCTGTTTTTAATGTGTTTTCACCAGTTTCTATAAGAATCTATAGTTTTCAAATGTGTTTTCCACAGATAAGACCTATCTGTTTCTAATGTGTTTTTATACATAACCCATATCCGTTCCTACGAGTTTTTATAAGGATCTATCGTTTTCAAATGTGGTTTTCACACATAATACCTACCTGTTTCTAATGTGTTTTTACCAGTTTCTATAAGAATCTATAGTTTTCAAATGTGTTTTTCACACATAAGACCTATCTGTTTCTAATGTGTTTTTACACATAACCCATATCCGTTCCTACGAGTTTTTATAAGGATCTATAGTTTTCAAATGTGGTTTTCACACATAATACCTACCTGTTTCTAATGTGTTTTTACCAGTTTCTATAAGAATCTATAGTTTTCAAATGTGTTTTTCACACATAAGACCTATCTGTTCTAATGTGTTTTTACACATAACCCATATCCGTTCCTACGAGTTTTTATAAGGATCTAGAGTTTTCAAATGTGGTTTTCACACAAAGACCTATCTGTTTCTAATGTGTTTTTACACATAACCCATATCCGGTCCTACGAGTTTTTATAAGGATCTATAGTTTTCAAATGTGCTTTTCACACATTATAGGTACCTACCGGTTTCTAATGTGTTTTTACACATGCTTCATATCCGTTTCTATGAGAATCTATAGTTTTCCAATGTGGTTTTCACACGTAATACTTACCTGTTTCAAATCTGTTTGTACACAAAATTAATTTCTGCTGTATGTTTCTACGAGTTAATGAGGTTTGAGAATAAATGAGAATGTATAAGATTTTATAGCAGTCACAAGTTATAAGGATCTACAGGGTCTTTCACGAGGAACCTCACCCATATTTATACGGGAAACTACTGAACGTATTTTCATGAAATTCAGCACTTATAAGTATTTCACGATGCCGATGAAATCTAAAATATTTTCAAGGCATGAGCACCTCCGGTTTTTCCGGAAATGACCACAACTTCCGTTTTTCAAATTAGAACCCATTTTTTTATTGCAGAAATAGATTCCTTAGAAAATTTCAAGTTATTTTGATGTAACATTTTTCAGTTTTGGTTGGAAAATTCTCTCTGAGCGGGAAAATTCGAAAAAAAAATCGAAAATAGAGCTCCGCTGAAACAAGAATAACTTCGAGGTTTTCGGATGGAAAATTTTCATTTTTGGGATTTTTCAGGATGTAAGATTGATGTATCCACTTTGAGAATCGAAATCGCGATTCATGATACAGGGGGTGAAAAAATCGCTTTCAAAGTTAGGGATGACAAAATCGTGAAAAATCAATTTTTTCAAATTAGAACCCCATTTTTTTATGGCAGATATTGAATCTACGTTAAAAAATAATGTGAGTGTGTGCATCACACCCTTGCCCTAAAGTGGATATTTTCTGAGTGATACACAAAAAACTGTTTTTCGTCTTGAATTCTCAGCTATTTCTTTTCCCTTCACGCCAAAAAGTTCAAATTTTCAGGAACTGTTACTTAAACCATGTTTTAGATTTCACTACCCTAATATGCAAGAGAAAAAAGTTACAGGTTGTTCCTAAATAGATGGCGAATTTGGATTCGAATTTGTATCGGAAACCTCTTTATTTCAACTAATCGGCCATCGGTTTTCTCTCCAGTGATAAATAAATAATTCCTTATGAACCATATGCAAAAACTTACCATGTTTGACATTCTTTTTTTTAATGATAGATATCATTAATTACATCTGCCAAATTCCTCTTTATGGCAGATGTAATTAATGATATCTATCATTAAAAAAAAAGAATGTAAAACATGGTGAGTTTTTGCATATGGTTCATAAGGAATTATTTATTTATCACTGGAGAGAAAACCGATGGCCGATTAGTTGAAATAAAGAGGTTTCCGATACAAATTCGAATCCAAATTCGCCATCTATTTAGGAACAACCTGTAACTTTTTTCTCTTGCATATTAGGGTAGTAAAATCTAAAACATGGTTTAAGTAACAGTTCCTGAAAATTTCATCTTTTTGGCGTGAAGGGAAAAGAAATAGCTGAAAATTCAAGACGAAAAACAGTTTTTTGTGAATAACTCAGAAAATATCCACTTTAGGGCAAGGGTGTGATGCATACACTCACATTATTTTTCAACGTAGATTCAATATCTGCCATAAAAAATGGGGTTCTAATTTGAAAAAATTCATTTTTCACGATTTTGTCATCCCTAACTTTGAAAGCGATTTTCTCACCCCCTGTATCATGAATCGCGATTTCGATTTCTAAAGTGGATACATCAATCTTACATCTTGAAAAATCCCAAAAATGAAAATTTTCCATCCAAAAACCTCGAAGTTATTCTTGTTTCAGCGGAGATCTATTTTCGATTTTTTTTTCGAATTTTCCCGCTCAGAGAGAATTTTCCAACCAAAACTGAAAAATGTTACATCAAAATAACTTGAAATTTTCTAAGGAATCTATTTCTGCAATAAAAAAATGGTGTTCTAATTTGAAAAACGGAAGTTGACGTCTTTTCCGGAAAAACCGGAGGTGCTCATGCCTTGAAAATATTTTAGATTTCATCAGCATCGTGAAATACTTATAAGTGCTGAATTTCATGAAAATACGTTCAGTAGTTTCCCGTATAAATATGGGTGAGGTTCCTCGTGAAAGACCCTGTATACAGGATGTCCCAAGTTCGAGTGCCTACTAGACGTCTCTGGAGAACTGGACTTATTTGAAATCTGAAAATTGGGATTATGATATTGTTCTAAATTTTCTACCGACCTAAAATAGTTTCAAGGCTAGAGCACTTCCGGTTATACAGGGAGTGAGAATAAATTTGCTAAAAAAAATTTTTTTTTCAATCTTTTCGTTCCTGATATGATTGAGTATTCAATGCTGAATATATTTCTGTTAAAAACATTGTATTCATTCAAACAGTTTTCAGAAAATCGAAAAAAAAACCTGAGAAAAAGTAAAATATTCATAGCCAGTATCATGCTCATTTTTCTTATTCTGAACATCCCGAGTGTGAACCGTTCTCACAACGCGAGTCACAACGTCAAAGTAGAAGAGCGTGGAGAGGTCATACATCTTTTGAATTTCATAAATATCATCACAGGGTGTTCCAAATTTTGTGTCGAAAACTGTGCTCGAAAACTGGCCATAACTTCTGTTTTTCAAATTAGAACCCTATTTTTTATGATTGCGTTGTGTAAGAAAAATAATGATAGCAATCTCAGATGCTCTTGCTCCTAAAATCAGTAATTCTCGAGTTATTCGAACTTTTCTAGATTCATGTAGTAGCTACATAGATTCAAATTCATCGAATCTGGTTCAGATTCGATGGGAATCTTTATGAAACCATAGTAACAACTTATAATTAGACCTGCCACTTGTGAATTATCAATGGAATCATTCATCTTCTATGGTCACAGAATATTCTCATGCAATATTTTCATGGAATAAAATCGAAAAGTATACAGATAAAACCTAAAATTAGACCTGTCACTTGTAAATTATTAATGGGAAAATGTATCTTCTTTGGTCACAGAATTTTCTCAAGTAAAAGATCAGATGAATTTGATTCTACGTACAACATGAATCCAGAAAAGCTCAAATAACTCGGGAATTACTGAATTTAGGAGAAAGAGCATCTGAGAGTGCTTTCATTACTCTTCTTCGCAGAATCCAACGAAATTATGAAAAAATAGGGTTCTAATTTGAAAAACAGAAGTTATAACCGATTTTCGATCAGCGTTTTCGACACAAAATTGGAAAAACCCTGATATTCATGCAAATTTATTTTCACTCCCAGTATAACCGGAAGTGCTCTGGCTCTAAAAATATTTTAGGTCTGTAGAGAATTTCGAACAATATCATAATCCCAATTTTCAGATTTCAAATATGTCCCGTTCTCTAGAAACGTCTAATAGGCACTCGAACTTGGACACCCTGTATTTCTCAAATTGTGTTTCAGATGGCAATTCAAAACTGAAATTCCTAGGATTATAATAATACGTTTTTATATGGTTATAGGTACCTATCAAATCAAATCAAATATGTTTATTATTACCACCACAATCAAATACAATCATTTACAATGTTCGAACTATTAGTTGGTGGATTTATACAGTTGGAGTGAAAGAATTCATAGCGGCTTGAAATGTTTATTTCTTATCCGTTCATGAGATGCTTGAATACATACTGAATTATTACGTATTTCACTGACCACAGTGACATTGACATTTCATAATTTCATTGAGGACAATATATGGAATAATTTTACAGAAGTAACTTGAAAAGAACATATAATTACGGAAAAGCATACCTATTTATATAATTCACATCATATTCCAGCTTGTTTTTACAATATAACCTCACTTCACACAAAATACAATGTTCTCTTTTGAACGAAAACACATAAGAGTCTTTCATAAAGGCACTAATCCATCACATTTTTCTTCTAAAAAGATATAATTCACATCAGATTTCAGCTTGTTTCTACAATATAACCTCACTTCACACAAAATACAATGTTCTCTTCAGACCGAAAACACATAATAAAGTCTTTCATAAAGGAACGTATGCATCACATTTTCATTCTAGAAAAGTGAAATTAATTATTATTGTAATTTCCCAACAAATAAGAAATAAACTTCTTTATACGTCAATTTGCATCACACATTCACACGTGTTTCACGTAATCACGTTTCATGGCGGCGACGCTCCACGGCGAGAGTGAGACGGCGTCATAATCTGAACTTTCCGATGCGCACGCATCAGGCTTGTATAGTACATGTTGTACGATAAATAAATAAATATAGTACATGTAGTATGTATTAGAAACCGGTTCCCATCACTGTACTAAAAGAAACGTTTCCCAATCTCTATTCTTAATAGTAGATGTACTAAAAGACCGAATAATCTTTTATAACAATTACGAGAGAGATCAGAGCATTTTAGTCCTTATATACGACGGCATAAGGTTCATATTTGCTTAGCGCTATGGAACTATTTGGAATTTTGTGTCTTTTAGTACGTTGAAAGGAACGGAATTTGGTCCATATCCCAATGGAAGTTGGAACATACGGGTCACATTGTCTTAACGTTTCCCTTATTCGTTCATTTGTGTCTCCAGTAAATCTGGGATCGCTTAGCGCTCATGAAAGAACGAACTATTGGGATTTATTCGGTCTTTTAGTACATTCAACTGGAAGGGAATTTGGTCCTTATTTCATTTTTCTTACGATTAATATTGCCTTAACGTTTCCCTTATTCGTTCATTTGTGTCTCTAGTACATCTGGGATCGCTTAGCGCTCATGAAAGAACGAACTATTGGGATTTGTTCGGTCTTTTAGTACATTCAACGGGATGGGAATTTGGTCCTTATTCCATTGTACTTACGACTCATATTGCCTCAAGGTTTCCCTTATTCGTTCATTTGTCTAGTACTCTAGTACATTTGAGATCGCTTAGCGCTCAAGAAAGAACGAACTATTGGGATTGGGATAGATTCACTTATTCGGTCTTTTAGTACATTCAACGGAAAGGGAATTTGGTCCATATTCCAATGGTCTTACGACTCATATTTCCTTAACGATTCCTTTATTCGTTCATTGTGTCTTTAGTACATAGTACATGTACCCCCAGTACCCCCCCGCCGTAAATCCGCCCTTGCTGCTTGTTACAGACTCTTATAAAATCGACATTCCTCATTGACACTTGTGAATTCTCAGATAATTCGAGCCACATTAAAACTCATAAGATTCGCATGAAATTGGATAAGGAATTCCTGATAGAAACCATCGAATCCTGGAACCACTCTCCACACAAAATTCCCAATAAAATCTTGAACTTTCATTTGAGCCACATTGAAACTCATAAGATCCGCCTAAAATTACATAAGGAATTCCTGACACATTCCACATATTTCTCATATGTTTTCAGGCTCGTGAATAAGCATAAAACATTATTATGATTGAAATTGGAATACCTTATTGAATCTCTCGTAGCCACCAGAATCTAACAATGCCTGATACAGACTCCTATACTTCACTGCCGAGCTTCCTCACTGAAACTTGTGAATTCTCAGTTAATTTGAGCCAGATTAAAACACATAAGATCCGCATGAAATCACATAAGGAATTCCTGATACATTCCACATATTTCTCATAGGTTTTCAGGCTCGTGAATAAGCATAAAACATTATTATGATTGAAATTGGAATACCTTATTGAACCTCGTAGCCGGCAGAATCTAACAATGCCTGATACAGACTCTTATACTTCACAGCCGAGCTTCCTCACTGAAACTTGTGAATTCTCAGTTAATTTGAGCCACATTGAAACTCATAAGATCCGCATAAAATCACATAAGGAATTCCTGATACATTCCACATATTCCTCATAGGTTTTCAGGCTTGTGAATGAGCATAAAACATTATTATGATTGAAACTGGAATACCTTATAGAATCTCATAGCCTTCTCAAACGAATAATACCTAATAGAAACTCGTACAACTTGTATTCGGGTATGCCCATAAATTACTTATACTTATAAATCCTCATAAAAACTTATAGAAAGTTTACATGTCATGGATAACGTACGTATAGGATACAGCTTCTCCTCATAGATCCTTATGAAATGTCATAAATTGTCTATATGTTTTTATGAGATTTCATGCGGTATTTTTGGCAGGGATAAAGTAAAATTACAGTTCGACGTTATACACTGACTTTCGTAAATGAGTAAAGGATTATCTGATGATATAACTTACATTCTCAGGTATTATTTGGTCAGATCCACATGGAAATCTGAATGCTTATATGAAACCAAACCTATATTTTCCCTCAGAACGGAACGTTACGAATAGAGTTCAATTTATTCGTTATTGGTTTATGTCTTCTCTACTTTGTGGTGGCAGATTTAATTCTCAATGTACCAGATTGAGGACAATCTTCGCTTCATCGGATTTGAAGTTGGGTGGTAGCTACACTCGTCATAATTATTATCCGCAGAAACAATAATAATCATGTATTGCACTCTGCTCACAGCTGCATAGGTAAGACGAAATGCCTATGATACTATCTCGCAAAAATTGCCATTGCCTTGGTGGCATTCATCGGCACAAAAATCCAGATATGTAGCTTGTCTGCTTGTAGATCGAACAAAGTTTTTTCTCGACGAAGATGGCGATGATTGTCAAAATGTAATATAAAATAGATGGAATAAAAACGAGTAAACACCGGTAAACACTATATTTTGGGCCTTTTCGATGACTGTTCTCTCCCTTAAATTAAATTTTGTCGATTCAAACTGTCGTCTATCGTAAGTACTGAACGTGCATCCAGGATATTTGTCCATTCTCCTACTTTTCGTTCCGAGCATTGCTAATATTACTCTATTCGAAAATCTAGTTCGAAACTCAGAACGGTTAGCAGATAAACATGCAAATAATGATGACACACATAAACGAATGCTATTTTATGAAATGAATGGTTTGATGATTCCGATGACTATGAAATGGCTAGTGAAGTTAACAAAAACCAACACAACGACAAAGCTGAAAAAATCAAAATCTAAGGAAAAAAATCGAAACTTTCACAAATGCAAAAGTACATACGATTTATCCAATATGTTTTCAGTCTCCTTGAATCTGCAAAATACAGGAGAAATTTTAAAGATTGGAGATGAATGAAGTGTTGTACTCAAAAATCATTGGCGGTTGAATAAAAACCAAATCAATATTTGTGCGTCCAATGATTAAGCATTCGACAATGAAAATTAAGCATATGTTTGCTAGACATATCACAATTGAGCACCAATTTTTCTATCTGAAAAAAGAGACGGATTATGATCTTCAAGATTATAAATTCACAAAAAGAACAAGTTTGCTAGTTTAATTACAAAATGCAAATTCGAAGTTATACCATATACATTCGCTCAATATATGCGTATTCATCGATTAATCAGATACACCGCGTTCATTGATATAAATATCAACAACCGCCATGAATCTGACTCGAACTTGCCACAAATCATCATACATGGAACCAACGAAAGTTCCAACCTCATCGAAAGCGGGTAGAAGTCGACCTAGGTTTCGATCATTGTTTTGATCATCTTCAGGACAACATAACCCTACCTCGATGGTATGCGTATTCAGTTTGATGATATATTTTGATAGGCATATGATTGGGATTTTCAACTCCGGAAATCATTCAAACATATATTTCTCTTTTGCAGTATCGTAATGAGTTCATTACAGTACTAAAAACAGTGCTATAATGAATTCATTACAGCATCGTTTTCAGTTACATATTTCGTTTTGTGGTTGTCAACAATGACTCCCGATCCTATCAAATTTCAGCAGACGTCAATTTGGAAATGTCAGTTTTCGTATTTCCTAACATAGATGCATAGAACACCTGGTGTAACGACTCCCTACTAAAAATTGTGACCAAAATTTGTAGATCAAAACGGCATCCTAGTTTTCAGATTTTGGACTAGTTCCGGAATAAATCCGCAATATTTATCGGTCGTGGCGCTACTGCGGCAACGACAAAAAACGCGACCCCTTTCGGGAGAAATGAAAAGCTGCACAAAATATCACGTTTTCGATCGACAAGAAAGTCTTAAACAAAATCTAATCCGTGCCAACACCAGGTATTTCTATGCATCTATTTCCTAACATTCACACCAACTGCCAATATACAATATGAAAGACACTAGGACCTATAATTTGAATTTTTCATCGAATTTTACAAAATTTGACTGAAATAGAGAAAATATCGTCTAATACTCGTTGCAGAATGCAATTCCAATACTCATGCCTTCGAATTTCGCATTCATATTGGAATGGGAGCCCATTCTGCAACTACTTTTAGAATATACTATAATTTTTTTTATTATCATCTTTGGATCGGCAGACAATAATATACACCAATTCTGTGGCCACCTGGCTCCCATGTCTAAAGAACAAATATGATCAAGCGGCTCCTATACAGATCGAAACATGAAATGTTCAAGAATATAAGATCTTCCCTTGATGCCGGTCTCTCATTGTCAGAATAGAAGTCACATGCAAGATGTAGTTTCTTTCTTTAGGATTTATTCGATATCATTACTAACTGAGCTGTAGACAGATTTTGAATTTTGGTAATGAACTGTTTCAAAAAATCTCATTAATTGAACATTCTCATACTTCGCCTTCTAATTTCTCATTATTCTGATTTGGAAACGAATTTGGCAAGCGACGTAGTTCATATTTATTATCTTCAGAAGGATATTGGAATTGATTTTCATTCAGGTGTCATTTCTGAAAAAAATAGCCTTTTCTGATCTTTTTGGGTTCACAATCTTCCACAATCTAAACAAATCAATACAGTAAAAAAAGACTTCCAAAATTGATATCTTCAATATTTTGTAGAAACAATAACTTCATTGATTCTTCTTTGATTACAATGCCTGAGAATATTCAAGAAATTTTAAAGAAACTATTATTCAGGCTGCGAACGGTTATCTTGAGAGAAGTTTCATAATTCACAATAAGGACTTTTCTATGTTTTCATTTCATTTTTGATCGGCAAATTTTGAAGTAGATATCAAGTTGCAGTCTTTTTTCTCTTCGAAAGAAATATATGATCATGTGAAATCAGTAACTTAAATTCATTAAATTTAGACCTTCTACATTCGGACATATTTTCCAGATTGGTATGCTAGTATGTAAATGGAATTCTGATGAAAAATTTCGAGGCACGACACCTAAGCCAGTGGCGTCAGGAGCATTTAAGCGCCAGTTCATACACTTCGTAGGTAGATTCGCATTCGAGAATCCAACGAAAACATATTTTGATTGAATCGTACATGCCACCGGACCTAGAGGATTTTCCAATGAGAGGTATTATTTTGACATTCAAAGAAAAATGCCCTCATTTCAGAATAATGATCGTATATTTATTCCATTATGAAAAGGAAGGTATGCCGTTCATAATTAAAAATATCTGCCAAATGACCACGACTACTGGACGATATTCCTTTCATGAAATTTTCCATACCAAATCCCGAAGTGGCTGCCCCATGGCCTCGATAGTCTCACGAAGTTAACGATCATCACTAGAGTTGATCATGAGAGTTTATCAACAATATCAAGGTATTTTCAGTCTAGTACTACAGTATAATATCTATTTTATGTTAGCAGGCGCCATCTATTTTCAGCAATGAATGTAGGACAGAAAATGATGTTCATGCTTACGAAGATGAGCAATAGATGGCGCCGATGTAGAAGAGATAGCTTTCGCGACAAGATTTCTGTTACGTTCCGCGCTATCTACGGTGGATAGGAAATCTTCCTATTGATTCATAACCTCGTCACACGGGATATCTCATTGGATATCAACGAGATTTAGAATATGGAATATATGGTATGACGTAAATTCCGATGATATATTCTTCATCGATAAGACAACTGTGTTTCAATTCTAAATGCAATTCACATTCAACAGACGGATTATTCAGAGTGTCAAAAAAGTCGAGAACCTGGTTATTCAAGATATCAAAGAACGAAAGGACCGCAATCTCTTTTTCTGACTAACCTGAGTTTCTAACGTATAACCATATACATCTATGCTATTAGCACCCATGGAAGGTTGAATAAATGATACAGTAATAATAATATGCAGCGAATAAAATGTTTCAGTAGGCATTGATTTTATTCACAAAAGGACACAAAAAACATTACATTCCATGTACTTTATAATTTATGAAATCCCTTATTTTTTCTGTTTACCCGTTTTTAGACTTGGTATATGTTTTACAAATTGGTAAATTGTCTTATTAACCATCGCCGAGTATTGAAAAAACGTCTGCAATGCATTCGAACTTCTTTGCTAATTTCAAATACCTACTCTTCACCTCTGTAACCATTTGCGTCAATACACTATGTCAAAAAACTCCGCTGGGTATTAGATTTCGACAAACATATGTTGTTTCTTGAAATTTCGGGGAATTACCTTCGTGCACGATGTCTGTCTCTGATAAAGTTTATAGGGTGTTAATAATTAAGTGCGAAATAATACAGAATGACATTTCTTGCGGAAAATTAAAGGGGATCTTATGTGTGAAGAAAAGCTATTAGGCTCCTTTAAATAGCAACACCCTTTCAAGAATGAGAAAAATCATTTTTCTACTTACATTGTTGAAGAAATTACAATTTGTGGGCATGTTTCACCTGCAAGAAGGCTAGTTATGTGCAATAAAGCCAATAAAACATAACAGCGACCTACTAGACTTTTTGGACCCAATTCACAGTTCGCAATTGTTCATGCACAATGCTGTAGCCTATTTTATTTTTGTGCTAGGAAACTAAAGAGATAAATATTATTTTCAATGAATCATTCCAATACAGATTTCGAAATTGAGAATTTTTTTTGCTCAAATGTTCAAATAGTTCTGTGGTGTTCAGATTCTAAAAGCGACGGGATCAGGCAATTACTCTCAAAGATTTCTCCCGCTTACCCAGTAGGCACTTGATATGAGAAACATGAATATTTTTTGGTTACTATATTCAGGAGATCATGACTTTTGTTCGAATTTTCCAGATGCCATTCACTTCAAAAGTATACGATTTAATTTTTTTGGTACTGCCAACGCCTGGCCATCTCATAGAAGCGAGGAAATTTTACTTTTCAAAGGAATCCTGCGCTGCATATGGTCAGATATTTGTTTTTTTCGATGGTTCAAGAATGCCTAATTTCTCGACGCAACTTTAGCTTATCTTGTCTGTTGAGTTGTTAAGCAACGAATTTTCCCGATCTGAAAAATGTGTGCCTTCTAACAAATAGTGATTGTCAAGAAAACCAGATCAAAGGCAATATGATGGAAAAACACATTCCCAGGCTTCAATGCTTCTTGTTCTCGTACTCTGCAATTAGCATATTACGTCCGGGGATGTACCTATTGCTTTTACTACACAACATACGTGAATGACCGCTTTTTGATAGAAGTACATTTTTGTCGGCGAGTGCATCAGTGGAGTGGCGCTCATATGTGATGAAAGACATGGAATATATTTTATATACGACTATAGACCATAGGGGAACTATCAACTATCCGTAAGAAATTTATTAGGTTGGACAGGTCGCGCAGGGCTCCTGACTTTGTGTCCATTGATTTATATAATAAGTTACCTTGTCATCTGAAGTCGCTGACTGATGATAGTTTGAAACTAGTTGTGAAGGATAAACTCCTGTTCATACCTATTTACTTTAATGAAGAATTTTATTCTTGTGTTTTAAGTTTTTTTGAGTGATTTTGATGTGTGCACTATTTACTTTGATTTTATATTGACGAATGCAAACATATCAATTGTAGTCATGAGAATAAATCTATCTATCTATATCTAATAAAACCAATATGGCTTATATTCAGAGTCACAAAGTGAAGCTAAATCATTGGTAAGGATTGAGTTATACGCATACGTTAAGTGGAATTTCGAAAATCGTAGGGGTATGTATATTACAAGTGTCAGCCAGAAAATGGATATCAAGTATGAAAATGTGTCACTTACATATATTCAGTTCAGTTTCAAAATTTGATTAGGATTTAACAATGATATGCCTACGCGAAGAAAACGGAATAAAGCGATTGAACAATTTCACATGAAATTGTTAGGTTATTATTGGAAATATTCACATGCATAAGTGCAAGTCATAATATTTCACGACATAATACAATGTGTCAGTGTGAGATAGAATTAATAAATAATGTTTATCTACATCCGTACTATAATAATACACTTATATGCCCCTAATCCGTTTCGTAATGAGATCCATTACGATACAGATTTTCAATCAATAGAAATCCATTATTTTTAATCAAGCGGCCCCCCTTCGCTACAGGAGGAGGGAGTCGGATAGGGGAAGAACGGAGCTCCACGGTGGTGTTTTCAGATTTTTCCTGTGATATCGGGAATTATTTTTGAAAAATTTCGCTCAAAATCTTCGGCATCATAGACCTGGCCAGATAATTCGAATTATCGCGTTGACGATCCATATGTCCGAGGTATGACATAATTTTTTAAGATGTATATTTTTCGAATTTAATCGCTTTTTTTACTCGTTCGATTATCGAAGATTGAAGTATATTTTTACTTTTCAGCTAAAATTCAAGCCCGATATAAATCATTTTCGGAAGCAAAACAGAATTGTTTACTTTTCAGGTTAGGTTGAGTCTCGAAACGGAAAATGGATAAGTGATATTTATTGGTTTTCATCATTTATTAGGTGTAGATAAAATAGCGTATGCAACTCTCATGTAATGGTTATTTACACACGCATAAACCATACGAAATTCGCCTCCGGCTCATTTAAATTTAACCATCATAACATGATCGTTGCATAATATACTATTATTTCCAAACGTACGATAACAACGTCAGTTCTCGACTGACAGGATCATCGAAAAGTTCAATTTCTCCGCCTAGGCGGAGAAATATTTACTTTTCCCTCCGGCGGCAGGAAAAGTGTTGCTACGAAAAAGATTACTTAGTTACCATGAACAATATGAGCATAGATGCATAGAATACGAAAACTTCCAATTCAAACGTCATTTTTGTTTGATAAACTTACAATCTAAATGTACAATTTTCATGAATTTGAAAACGTTTGGAAATAAAATAGCATATTTCATTCGGAGAAGAAGTGACTTTTCGTGGCTCGCTTTCAATTATCCGCCTCACTCCGTTCGGCGGATAAACTCAAGCTCGCCACGAAAAGTGACACTTCTCCTCCTAATGAAATAATATACTATTATCTACTCTATCTTCGCTGCAAATAAAGGACAGGCTTTTGATATACCATTCTATTCTATACCTAATTATTATTGCATGTTTTCCATAGTGTTGATCAATAAAAATACGTAAGAATGACAATTCCTAACATTGCCTACTTTGTAAAAGACTAGCATACCAATGAATTTAACTGAGCGAAACCTGACTTAAGTCGTGAAATTCAAATTTTAGTCGATAACAGCATAACTACTGATTTTAAAGACATGAAATGTTTGGAACACTCTAGTTAGTTTTTGACGAGCAATCGATCGGAATTACAAAATTATATGGTTCCCAAATGAAAAAAAATGAGATTACATAGTTTTGTTGAGGCTAATTTTGAAGCCCTGTTTCAGACTCCCTGTATAATATTTCCTCATAATATATAAGAAGCAGTATCAGCGTACTTTCTTTTGTTCCAATGTTGCGAAAAAAATTTGTGATAATCTTTCTGTCAAAAAATTTGAGAATCAGGCTATAACTCAACAATCGCTGGATGTGATTGCGCATATCATACATAAAATCATTGCAGAATTGAGCGGAGAATTCAAATATGTATAGATATACAGGGTGTTGCAATTGAAATAACGAAGTTCACATTCGTTTCCGGTAGAACCGGAAGCAGATTCCGCTTAAAAATATTTTACAAGTTGAGTGAATGTGCTCTAAAACAAAAATACAAAATTTTGAATTTGTATCGAAAACATCTAATGAAACACTTGAAAAAAATCACCCTGTACTATACTATTATTCCTGATATTAGTGCACAAGTGCAAATGATTTTTTTCAGAAATTGTAACATTTCGTTCTGTTGGGTTATTATTACGGAATATCATATTTCCAGTGCCGTACTCAGAAAAATCAATTTTGACTGCTGATGTAAAAATGATCACCCTCTAGGCCGCCACTCTCAGAAATGTTGTTTACATTTATTCGAAATGCCTCTGAATGTTTTATAATTGTCTAACAAATCTAAAAAAGTTGTGAATTTATCTTGAATGATTACTTTCATGTCAGATCATGTTCATTGAATGTTCTTATAAAACTACAAAATTTCCAATTTATGATACTGATAAAATCAATTTGTCACTAAATCTGCGTATTTTCAGAGCTCAACATAAGTTTCTCAATGATAACATTCACAATACCTAATCATGCCTATACTAGCTATTAAATTTGCGATTGTGTAGTGTGCCTTGATAGTTTGACATGAATGCATCTTAGTGTTGATGTTTGAGATTGATTTGTTGTCAATGTTGTCGATTGGCCAGTTGATGAAACGTGTAGAAAAATGTGTGGAAAATGGTGGTTTCCACTTCGAGTATGTGAGGCAAAAACATGCTTGTAATCTTCACTCACCTTTTTTGGAACAATTATTAATTTATGTGTTTTTCGAGCAATTAATTTGAGTTCCTAATGATTTTGTGTATTGAATTTTTTTAAACTGAATTTTCTTGAGTCGGCGGTATACAAATGAGTGTCATTTTCTATTACAAGATGTAATATGATGAGAAAATGTAAAATAAAAAAAATTTGAACATTTATTTTTTATTTGCTCGATCAGTAGGAAATGTTTCAATAGATATATGTATCTTGAATACGAGCCCTCAGGTTGGAATGGCAATAAATAATTCTTATGATGTTCCTGTATTTTCAGATTTGGTCGATTAAAATAATACGTGTGACAAAATTCGAATGAATTAATTCTCTTCCTGTGTTTATGCATTTCAGATAAATGTGAAAACAATTTTATTTCTATAGGGAGCAGTCGAAATTGGCTTTCCTGAACACGGCACTATTATATTCGGTAAAAATAAACCAAAAGTTCCTATAACGTGTGAATTCTAAAAAAATCATTCTATTATTATATGAAGTACCAGAAATATAGTCGAATGAAATTTTGGTCAGAATGAGTATATCATCCTGCATATTGGTGAGGAAGGAGAGTGATGATGATGATATGTAAAACTCCTCGTGGGACATCCTATATGGTATAGATCCTGGTGTTCCGTGTTGACACTGATAAGATTTTGTTCAAAATTTGTTGTCGTACGGAATTTAAAAATCACGTTCGCTCTTCCTTTTCTCTAGAAAGAGGTCGTGCTAGAATCCCATAAATATAATACATTTTTTTTATTGGAAGTTTGTCGAACATGTGTTGATTAGGATAATGATGTCAAAGAGGAATTTTTTATAGTACTATACAGGGTATTTCACCATAAACTGGACAAACATACATAGCCGTGTAGATGACATCGAGAATTTTTTCCTCATGACGTATCTGTATTAAAAAAAAACTGGAGGCCTTACGAAGGCCATAATTATGCTAATGAGCTTCCAAAGTGACCCGAATAGAAATATGAATCTATAAACAGAAATAATTTTTTTCATAAAACTTTGGTGAGAATCGAACTCTCCACTTTCGATTATCTAGTGTTGCTTTGGTAACGGAAATTAATAGGATGAGAATAAAACCAATTCATACTCGTACAGAGTTCTATTCCTACCGAAGTATATAAGTTCATGAATTCATATTTCTATCCGGATCATTCGGGCAGCCCATTAGTACAATTTTGGCTTTCGTACGGCCTTAAGTTTTTTAAATTAAAATTATGTTAGTGATTCGAACGGAATCTTTGAGAGGCTACTAAAAAAAACCAATAGATATTTTTTTATTCTGTTCTCACCTCAGTGTTTAGAATGTAAGACAGTTCAACCTTGCAACAAGAGTCCAGGAATTTTTAGTGAAATATTTATTTCACTGACGACATTGAAAACATTTTTTTACAAAGAAATTCTTAAAAAATCGAAAACTATGAAATAATACTTTCCAAATTGGCAACCGAGAAAAAAAAATTGCAGGTTTTCCGCCATTTTGTATTGTTTTTCTCACAATCCTACATCACAATTGAATCGAGCACAGAAAAATACTAAGCTGTGACCAGAAACTGTTATTTCAAAGTTCACGCATAATATACCACAGTTATCAGAATTTTGCTGAAAGCTGACATTAACCACCCTATATCTCGCTTATTCTTCAGAAATGGGGTATATGTCATAGGGCAAAAATGACTTACTCGATGCCATCTACACGGCTATATATGTTTGTCCAGTTTATGTTAAAACACCCCGTATACATATGTTCAGGTAATTCTGATTCTTGATTATATTTTTATGAAAGTCAGTTCATTCAATTTCTTAAACTCAAGCTAAGTTTCTGCACAGGTGTAAAAGGAATATATGTAGAATAATGTCTAATCTGAAGATTAAAAAAAACTTAGTCATTAGCCTACTTGCAACGAAAAAGCCTACTTGCAACGAAAAAGGGGATCCAGATAATAAGGAATGACTCAGAGTAATTTTATAAGCTTTTATTTAGTTTCACCTGTCCCGGTGTCTGTCTGTCTGTCTATCTATAATCAAATCTTGCAAGTTAAATATGACACACTTCTAATCGTCCGATTGATTTGAAATTTTGCAGGTGTACCTGATCCTGGTTACAATGCATCATGAAATATTTTTTATAGAAAAAACAGAATGGCGGCTCCAAAATGGCGGCTCAAAAATGGCGGATGAATTATGTAATTATGATCCGATTCCATTCAAAATTAGTATGTGGGGGTATTTGGGTTCGAAAATGATGATACTTTTGTTAAAATTGGGAAATTCAAGATGGCGGCCACAATATGGCGGACGAGTTTTGTAATTATGATCCTATTCTATTCAAAATTGGTATATGGGGGTTTTCTGGGTCGGAAATTACGATTCTTCAAAATTGAGGAATTCAAGATGGCGGCGTCAAAATGGCGGATGAGTGTTGTTATAAAAGCTTGTATTCAAAAAGGTTTTTTGATAATTAGGCTTGTTTCTGAAACTTTCATTCTTTTCAATCTCCGCATCAATGAAAGAGGGTAATAAACTAATAATTATAATTTAAGGGTGATTCCTTCTCATTGTACACCCTGTGTAATGGGGCGACATAGGATCTGTGAAATACATTGTGCACTCCAGTCAATGAAGGAATTTAGAAATGCATAAAGCAATACGTTCCCCTCTCTATTCAACAGGAAGAGACTTAACTGAACTATCTATCTGAATTCATAACCTGATCAAAATTGAGTTTGACTTACCTTTCGCTCGCTATGGATGAGTTTCTAGACATGGACTTTGGAGACATTTCGAAGTCGCTGTCCGACCTGTAGAGGAAACTTTCCCTACGTTGCGGGAGGTTCTGTAGAACCAGGCCGGCCGAGGGGGAGGCCACCCCGTCGAGAGGCGACCGTCCTGGACTAGCGCCATTTTCGACGTCGAAACTGAAAGCGGAAAATTAACATTAATATTATTAAATAGCGACAATGAAAGTATTCGATAATATTGTTATGCAAAAAGTGTAAAATGAACAGCTGGAAGTTGATTCAGGTATTTTTCCGATCGCCGAAACAATTTCCCAAAAAGCAGGCAGTTGCTGTGGTCTTGATCGGAAATGCATATTTTTCATCATCTCTTACAGTGGAATATTCCAAAAACAATAGAAAATGACATTTCAAAAAGGAATATCATAGTACATGAAATGCTATAACTAGAGCACTATAAAGATAGGTATATGCTAGATAGACCTGGTTCTATGGTTGATTGGGTCCAACCATAGACTCGAAAATTACAGGACTCGCAGCATTTTCATCGCCATCTGTCGGGGTGATACACCAACATATACAATAAATTATTATGAATTTGACTATTAGAGGCTGCGGCATTATTCTAACACCACGAACCTAACCTATTTCCAATGTTTTTCATGTGAGCATGCCGAAAAAAGTCACCACAAGATCTCTCATTCCGAAAATATGCTAATTCGATTACAGATTTCATTTCTTTCGATTACATATTTCATTTCATTCGAAGGGATCTGTAATTTTCGAGTCTATGGTTGGACCCAACATGGCGGTTTCTGGTATACTCCCCTTTATAGAGCATTACTATTACCAGATCAAAAATTGGTTAAACATCTCAGCTAGGAGCATAGAATAACTGGAGATAAGGCTCCGCTACAAAAATAAACTGCCATAAACGCCCGAACTTGTCAGTTCGCCGCAAGGTAACGAGATGGCGACAACGTCGTTCGTTGCTACAACATGGCTATCTTTAATAAAATTATCTTTAATAGTTATTAGTTGTTATTACTTATTAGGTACCATTTGTTACTATATCATAATATATATTCTTTTGGAAGAAAGCAATACATTCTTTTTTTTCGTAAATCCGACAATATAATGCATATGCTTCAAGGAACAGATTGAATATATGAAGAAACATCTGTTTCCCGCTCCGAATCTAAGTGTTAGCACTGTTAGCACAGGGAATGTAAACGGGGTACCATACAATTCTGCGTATGATACACGAGAACAGATAAAACCTCTGTCTTCCCCTATAAGAATAATAATACTTACCTGAATGTTCGCTTTTTCCGATAAGGATATTGTGTTGACAAATTTTTTTCCGATCACAGACTTTCCATATAATCGCGCATAAAAAGTTGATTAGAATAAAGCGATGATATGTCATCAATATTGTCTATGTTATGATTTATGGCCATTTTCAATTAGAAAGAAGCATAAATGTATCAATAACAATGACAGCAACATTATATTCTTTGGAATTGTGGCGCCGCAGGACAAGATATGTGACAGTCTTACAATAAACGATCACAGCGCTCATCTATCGGGCGAAACACGAAACTCTAATCTCCGCCGTCATTGGCAGTCCAAAATGTTCTGTCGAGCGTATGAAGCATACATCTAATAACATTGTTTAAGGAGAAAGTGAAGCCAAATCTTTGGCAACGATTGAGTTGTACGCTTGCGTCAACTGGAAATGCAAAAATTGCGAGGAATTTAGAGGTTATGTTTATTCTGAAAGACAACAAGAAAATAGATATCGAGAATGAAAATATGTCACTTAAATACTTTCAGTTCAATTTTAGAATATGAATGGGAGTTAACAACTCCGCTGTGCCAGTCCCAAGCCTGGGGCCCCATCGGGATAGGGAAGGAGGAGGGGGAGGAGTAACAACCTCGTTAAAAAACAAGGGTTCATCTGGCCCGGATGATAGCACCCTGTGAGGGCCCCTGCCTAGGGTACAGGCGAAGAGGTCAACGGCGGAAGGAAGATACCTAGAAGGCGGAAGAACCTAAAGGGGAAGAATGGTCTCCGAAGTCCAGAAAGATCACCATTCTAAAGGAAGAAAACCTTAAAAAAAATCACCCGGTCCTCCAGGTTGGGGGTTTTGGCGTCAGGCTGGTTACCTGTCACTTGGAAAAAATTTCAAATTACCAAAAAGCCTAACGATTGCCTCGGAAATTCGGACGGAACTAATGGAAAACGACACAAGCTAAGAAAATGGACAATGAATATTGGCACCTGGAATGTACAAAGTATGAGTGGAAAGATCGAGGAAATGACAAGAGAAATAAAATATCTCAACATGGATATTGTAGGAGGTGAGAGAGTCTTAAACCACTATATGAGTGATAAATTATCTTTATTTGAAGGCTGACATGTTTCGGCGTACTGCCATCTTCAAAGCCATACTGAAATAATTCAAAAGATCGAATTAAAAATTTGAATGTAGGTGAAATCGAGTCGAAAATATGACTAATATGATCCTGTCTTATGTAAGGTTGAAAATAGTGTTTAGGTCAGATAGAATAAAATAAAAACGTAAACAAACAAATAAGTAGAACAAGTAAACAAGAATATGAATCGACTCACAATCAAATAAAATTTATCAGTTAATAATACTTTTAAACAAGTGTTTTCTCGAAGTCATTCTTTCCATTCTACTCGAAATAAACGATGTCAAGATTGCATAATATGCTTGGGTGATCAAATCCAAGTTAAAAACAAAACAAAAACAATCTGCACAGAAAAGGTCGACAGATGACGTTATGTGACGCGACAGAGGGGGTCATAGAAATGTGTGTTTTCTTTATTATGTTGGAACCTATGGGAAAAAGAATTTTGTTGTTCTTCTAGAGTCGACGCTTACTGAGAAGCCTAAATGTTTCTTGGAAGGTGTTTACCATCTTAGAATTTAGGGTATCAAAATTGGGGATGTTTGTATGCTTATATATTTCGGCCTCCTCCAGGATCTCCTGCCGTCTTCCGTACTCGCAGTGGTGTAAGAGTTCAACGTCGTTTTCTTTATCAAAGTTGTGTTGACTTTCCTTGAGGTGCACGCCAAAGAGCGACTTGTTGTTGTCGGCTATCCTGGAGCTGGCGAGGTGTTCGCCAACTCTTGTGCCAATGCTTCTGCCACTTCGGCCCACGTAGATGGTACTGCAGTCTCCACATCTAAGTCGGTATACTCCTGGTTTCTTCAGGTGATGGATGGGGTCTTTGTTCTTAACAAGATGTTGCTGAAGGGTGTTCGAAGACTTGAAGGATACTTGGAGGTTTTCGATGTTTTTGAAAAGTCTACCTATCTTCAGGGATATGTTTCCGTGATATGGGAGGCTTATATATTGCTTTTTCACTAGGTCAGGGTTGGCTGGCGTTGCTGATGTGGGGTGGGTGATGTTCTGAGTGCTCGCTCTGTTCCTGAACTCACTGACTAGGTCTTCAATCCTCTGCGGGTTGTGGCCATTCTGCGATGCAATATATTTCAAAACTTCAACCTCCTTGCGAAAACTCTCTTCGTCCAGTGGAACCCTGAATAGTCTGTGGATGTATGTCCTGAAAGCAGCGAGCTTGTGCTTGGGGTGGTGGCATGATATATTATGTATTGTGTGGACGGTTTGGGTTGGCTTCCTGAAGATGTCGAAAGTGAGGTTTGGATTTGACCGAATTATCAATACATCCAGGAAGCTTATTCTCCCATTATTCTCTGGTTCTATTGTGAAATTTATGTTGCTATGCAATTGATTAATCCATTGGTGCAACATGTCGAGTTCTGCTTTCGTCCCGTTCCATCCTATAATAATATCGTCGACATAGCGGAACCAGAATAGAATCTTTGATCTGAATGGATTTAGGCTGTTGAATACAAGTCTGCGTTCGAAGAAAGACATAAACACCTCGGCAAAGGTTTGTGACAGACGGTTGCCCATGCTGAGACCGTCCTCCCGTGAGTATATCCGACCATCGAAAGAAAAGAAGTTCTGGTCGAGGCACAATTTTGAGAGATTAAAAATGCTATCTGCAATGTCATCAGGCAAGTCAGAGTGGACCAGTAGGTTCTTGAAAATTTGCAAGAACCTACTGGTCCACTCTGACTTGCCTGATGACATTGCAGATAGCATTTTTAATCTCTCAAAATTGTGCCTCGACCAGAACTTCTTTTCTTTCGATGGTCGGATATACTCACGGGAGGACGGTCTCAGCATGGGCAACCGTCTGTCACAAACCTTTGCCGAGGTGTTTATGTCTTTCTTCGAACGCAGACTTGTATTCAACAGCCTAAATCCATTCAGATCAAAGATTCTATTCTGGTTCCGCTATGTCGACGATATTATTATAGGATGGAACGGGACGAAAGCAGAACTCGACATGTTGCACCAATGGATTAATCAATTGCATAGCAACATAAATTTCACAATAGAACCAGAGAATAATGGGAGAATAAGCTTCCTGGATGTATTGATAATTCGGTCAAATCCAAACCTCACTTTCGACATCTTCAGGAAGCCAACCCAAACCGTCCACACAATACATAATATATCATGCCACCACCCCAAGCACAAGCTCGCTGCTTTCAGGACATACATCCACAGACTATTCAGGGTTCCACTGGACGAAGAGAGTTTTCGCAAGGAGGTTGAAGTTTTGAAATATATTGCATCGCAGAATGGCCACAACCCGCAGAGGATTGAAGACCTAGTCAGTGAGTTCAGGAACAGAGCGAGCACTCAGAACATCACCCACCCCACATCAGCAACGCCAGCCAACCCTGACCTAGTGAAAAAGCAATATATAAGCCTCCCATATCACGGAAACATATCCCTGAAGATAGGTAGACTTTTCAAAAACATCGAAAACCTCCAAGTATCCTTCAAGTCTTCGAACACCCTTCAGCAACATCTTGTTAAGAACAAAGACCCCATCCATCACCTGAAGAAACCAGGAGTATACCGACTTAGATGTGGAGACTGCAGTACCATCTACGTGGGCCGAAGTGGCAGAAGCATTGGCACAAGAGTTGGCGAACACCTCGCCAGCTCCAGGATAGCCGACAACAACAAGTCGCTCTTTGGCGTGCACCTCAAGGAAAGTCAACACAACTTTGATAAAGAAAACGACGTTGAACTCTTACACCACTGCGAGTACGGAAGACGGCAGGAGATCCTGGAGGAGGCCGAAATATATAAGCATACAAACATCCCCAATTTTGATACCCTAAATTCTAAGATGGTAAACACCTTCCAAGAAACATTTAGGCTTCTCAGTAAGCGTCGACTCTAGAAGAACAACAAAATTCTTTTTCCCATAGGTTCCAACATAATAAAGAAAACACACATTTCTATGACCCCCTCTGTCGCGTCACATAACGTCATCTGTCGACCTTTTCTGTGCAGATTGTTTTTGTTTTGTTTTTAACTTGGATTTGATCACCCAAGCATATTATGCAATCTTGACATCGTTTATTTCGAGTAGAATGGAAAGAATGACTTCGAGAAAACACTTGTTTAAAAGTATTATTAACTGATAAATTTTATTTGATTGTGAGTCGATTCATATTCTTGTTTACTTGTTCTACTTATTTGTTTGTTTACGTTTTTATTTTATTCTATCTGACCTAAACACTATTTTCAACCTTACATAAGACAGGATCATATTAGTCATATTTTCGACTCGATTTCACCTACATTCAAATTTTTAATTCGATCTTTTGAATTATTTCAGTATGGCTTTGAAGATGGCAGTACGCCGAAACATGTCAGCCTTCAAATAAAGATAATTTATCACTCATATAGTGGTTTAAGACTCTCTCACCTCCTCCAAGACTGCCACTATGGGTTTTTACGAATTAATGGATATTGTAGCCCTGACTGAGACAAAAAGAAAGGGAAATGGTACTCAGATTACTAATGACTATATACATATATTTACTGGAGTGGCCAAAAATGAGAGAGCAAAGAGAGGGGTATCCATAATGATACACAAAAAACATCAGAGTAAAATCACGGACTACGAAGCTATTGATGAAAATATCATCAAGGTCAATATTAATATTAATCAGAAAGCAACCACTGTTCTCGGAATATATGCCATCTCCGATGACGAACCATATGCTAAGAAGGATGAATTTTTCGAAAAACTGAACGAAGAAATCACAAAGACAGGGAACACAAGAGAGATCACAATTCTTGGAGATTTCAATGGTAGAGTAGGCCAAAGAACAAATAATAAGGTAGTCGGCCCACATGGAGAAGTGAGTCAAAACGATAACGGTGATAGGTTGATAGACATATGCGAAAGTCACCTATTGAAAATTACAAATGGCTTTTACAAACACAAAGATATACATACTTACACATGGACTCAGCCAACCAGAAAACTGTAATCAATAATAGACTACGTCATAATAAGACAACAGACAACCCTTCAAGTAAAGGACGTACGATCGTATAGAGGTATTACATGTGGGTCGGATCATTACATGGTTAAAGCTAAGATAATATTCCCATTCAGACACCAACCAAGGAAACAAAACAACAGAATCTATGAAAACAACGAAGCTATACAATCTAAAAGATACAACTTAGAAGGCTTACACACTGAAAGTACAAAACAATTATACCAGAAACGACTAGACGAAAATTAATGGATATAAACCGGGACGATAAATCCATTGAACAAATATACAAGAATATAGTGGACAGTATTCATAGTGCAGCGGAAGAAGCCCTTGGACCTAAACACCGCAGTAAAAGCAAGCAAATATGGGGGAATGCAGAAATAGAGACCTTGATTGAGAAAAAGAAGAAGGCTTATAAAAACTGGCTTTGTAGTAAACATCAGAGAAATAGGGACAGATACCTGGAAATCAAAAGAATAATAAGACAAAAAGTGACAACAGCAAAGAGAGAAATATGGTACAGGAAATGTCAGGAGATCAATTCCTATCTGGGAGGAAGGAAATGTACCGAATCATGGAAGTTCATCAACAGAGTGAAATATTCGGAGAGATGTGCCCCTGGGTTACAAATAATCCCACTCAATCAATGGAAAGAATACTATGAAAAGCTCCTCACTGAAGATAGGGATGAATACGCCACGAGATCACCCAAGGAAGTGAATGTCGATGGAGAAGATATTGAAATTGATATAATAAGAACAAAAAAGCCGTGACAGGAATGAAAAATAATCGAGCCTCAGGACCGGAGGATGTTCCCGCAGAACTGATGAAATGCGGTACAGAAAAACTGCTCCAATTATTGACTTGGTGCATAAATGAGTTCCTGAATGGCGCCCCTATACCAGCAGAATGGAAAGTCGCTTATATATCCTCCATCCACAAAAAGGGGGACAAAAAGGAGTGTTCTAACTATAGGAGTATATCGGTAACCAGTACTCTGAGTCGACTGTATGAACGAGTTCTTCGTGATCTAATCGAACTGGAATACCAAGAACAAGAAGAGGAGGAGCAGTCTGGGTTTCGCGCCGGTAGAACCTGCACAGATAATATTTTCTCTCTTAAACAACTTATAGAGAAGAAAACTGGCACGAATCAAGAGATACACCTAATGTTCACTGACCTTCATAAAGCATACGATTCAGTCCCCGTTAAAAAATTATTTCAAACCTTACAGGAAACCAACATCAATCACACCCTGATCAGAGCTCTGAAAAACCTTCACGAAGAATCGACATCACGAATCAAAATAGGGAATAAACTGTCGAAGAGTTTTCTCATTAATAAAAGCCTACGACAAGGCTGCTGCATTTCCACCACACTTTTTAAAATCTATGTGGCTAGGGCTTTGAGACAATGGAAGAGAAAATGCAAGGGTATGGGCGTTGATCTAGGAGATACCTGCCTATATACACTGCAATTCGCAGATGATCAGGTTATCATGGCCAACGATAAGGATGACCTTGAATATATGGCAAGAAAACTAAGAGATGAGTACAGAGAGTGGGGTTTGGAAATCAATTTACAGAAAACAAAATACTTACCAATTGGGGCAGAATTGACAAGCATACAACTGGAAAATGAGGAAATAGAAGCCTGCAGTGAATATACTTACCTAGGAGTAATATTTGACACATCCGGAAAAGATGATAAGGAAATCAAAAAACGAATAACACAAGCGAGAAGAGTAATTAGTTGCCTAAACGGGATATTCTGGAGTACGGAAATAGAAAAGAAACGTAAAATCAACATATATGAAACTATGGTAAAAAGCAGTCTACTTTACGGCGCAGAAACATGGAGAATATCAGAGGCCAGTCGAAGAAAACTAGAAGCAGTAGAGATGGACGCCTTCAGACGCACATTAGGTATTTCACGAAGAAACAGAGTACGAAACGAGGAAATCAGACAGCGAATAGGTATAGAAGGATCTCTAACAACAGATATTGAAAAGAGACAATTGGTTTGGTACGGACATGTCCAGAGAATGAATGATAACAGGATTCCCAAGAGAGTGATGCAGTGGATACCTCAAAACCGTAGAAAACGAGGAAGACCTGAGAAAACATGGAAGGAAGGAATATCGAAGGCAATGAGCGCCAGAGAGTTAACGGAGGGACAATGGAATGACCGGAAGATGTGGAAGTTAGGCATCGGACAACGTCGTAAGACGTTTTAAAGCCGACATATATGTATGTATAGGAGTTAACAATGATATTAAGGACTTAACGAAAACGGAATAAAACGATTGAAACATTCACATGAAATTGTGTGGTTATGATCGAAACTATTCACATGAAGTCAAGAATGATATACGCTTCACGACATAATACGATGTGTCGGAGAGAGACAGATTTAAAAAAATATTTTTATTCTCAATATTGCCGCACAAGCGCAGATCTGGATTGTTACCAAAGATCAACTTCAGTTTTGATTGGCTCATGGCCCATATAGGAATTAGTAGATATATGGTATGAAGCCTTCCATCCAGTTATTCTATGCTCCTAGCATCTCAGTTGGAGGAGTATCAAGATTTTCATGTTTCCATAGATATGGCCTGTCACACAGAATAGAAACACAGAAAATTTTCCGAAATGCCAATTGAATCGGATTGTAATGATTAGTTTCCTTAGAACATATAGTAAGTTCTATGTAAGTTTCGTAGTGTCTCTGTGTTTCTGTTTTGTGTGACAGGTCATATCTATGGAAACATGAAAATCTCGATACTCCTCCAACTGAGATGTTTTACCAATTATTTTAAGCAGAGCAGCAAGGCTAATAGCATTCCATGATACTATAAGTTCTATGAGGAATATACTCAGTGACAGTCATTGAAACAATATTCAATGAGGGAAAAGGACTAGCAGAGATCTAATTTCCGGAAATTAGATCTCTGCTAGTCCATTTCTCTCATTGAAAATATGCTATGTCCTAGGGACGTTATCGTCTACTTTTATAGATCTAATTTACCCACATGGAATTCTTGTAATAAGTAATTGTAATTTTTTGGTGGAGGAATATAATGTTTTCTTAGTGATGTAATAGTTCTACAACTCCATCAAAATCAAACCATGTTTGATTTCTGTGGCAAATTTTCATGACATCTGTCCACAAACTGAATCTGCTAGAAGTGGGAACTAGGAGCAAAGAATAACTGGAGAGAAGGCTTCGTTACAGAAATGAACTGCCATGAACGTATTAACTTGTTACTTCGCTCAAGGTCGCGAGAGGGCGACAACGTCGTTCGTAGCTACAACACGGCTATCCTTAATAAAATTATCTTTAATGATTATTAGTTGTTATTACTTATTAGGTACCATTTGTTACTATATCTTTCGTAAGAAAGCAATACATACTTTTTTTCGTAAATCCGACAATATAAGGCATATGGCACGTGCGAAGAAATGGCTACAAGAAACAGATTGAATAGAGAAAGAAAAATCTTCCCGCCCCAAATCTTAGTGTTAGCAGGGGAAATGCAAACGAGGTACCATACAATTCTGCGTATGATACAGATAAAAACCTTTGTCTTCCCGTATAATAATAATAATACTTACCTGAATATTTGCCTTTTTCGGTGAGGATAATATTGTGTTGATTATTCCATTCTTTTCATTTTTAGTGAGGAAGTTTCCGTAGCAACGATCGTTTCATCCCGAAAAAATTTTCAAGTCGGCATAACCAACATGTTGGTTTTTCAACGACAAAATTTTTGACGTTTCTCGAATTCATAGATAGCTTCGGAAATGAATATCATAGAGAGAACAAACAACGTTTAGTGGTTTGGTTAATCTATGATGAATTCTAATTTGCCAAATAGCGCAATACACGTCAAATGTGAACATATTACCCTATTTTCTCGTGGAATACTCAAGCCGAATTCCACTCGAGATGAAATTTAAGCAGGTAAAATTTCTCTCTTGTAATATTCAAGTTTGTTGCTTTTCGGAAATTTCGGTCATGACATTTTTCGCGAAATTTCCGAGCAACAAACTCTCATATCACAATCGAGAAATTTTGCCGGCAAAATTCCATCTCTAGTGGTATTACGTATGACAAATTCATTTCTGATCATAGGCTTTCCATGCATATAATTGCGCGTAAATAGTTGATTAGAATATAGATGCATAAAATACCTGGTGTAACGACTCCTTACTAAAAATCGTCACCAAAATTTGTAGATCAAAACGGCATTCTAGATTCCAGATTTTGGTCTAGTTCCGGAATAATCCGCAATAATTCACAGTCCTAGCGCTACTGCGGCAATGGAATAATAGCACGACCCCTTTCGGCAGAAATGAAAAGCTTTACAAAATCTCAGATTTTCGATCGACAAGAAAGTCTTGCACAAAATCTAATCAGTGCCAACACCAGGTATTCTATGCATCTATATAAGATACAGGGCCGCTTGCACCGTATGACAAAACTGTAGATTAAATCCAAAACCTCGATTAGTGTCTATGATTCTCTTGCACCGTGTCGTAATCCTAGTGTAACAACCATAACTAACGCTTAAAGATAATCCTCCAAATTGAGAGGATTAAATGGAAGTTTAAAGATAAACTTTGAATTGTAGGTTACATTCATGGATGACAAATGTCAGGCTTGTTTCAAAAATGATGTTTGATTATAAATCAAATTGAAAAGAATAATAGCTGAAGTAGAAATGATGGATTTTGGTTTTCCTAGGCGCAGATATGAAAAATCAAATTGGTGTGGAAGGAAAAGCACACACAAGAATAAATAATTGAACTGAATATTAACGGTATAGGTAAAATATGAACTGAGCAAATTCATACATCTATACTAATATTATAAAGAGGAAATATTTGTATTTTTGTTTGTTTGATACGAATAGGCTCAAAAACTACTGGACCGATTTCAAAAATTCTTTCACCCTTAGAAAGCTACATTATCCCTGAGTGACATGGGCTATACTTTTCACCCGAAAAAGTTAAGGATACCTATTATAACTTCAATAATTACAAAAAAAGCAGGCAAAATCAGCTATTTTCACGTGCGCTGCAAAAACCGTAAGACTTACGTGGATATAATGTATGACGGAAATGTACCTCTTGAATAGTTCTACAAAAAAGTCCGCGATTGCATGTATCTATCTCCCAAGATTGACTTGCTATTACCTGTTTATGGTAATCAGATGTTTTCCAAAATTATGCACTATTTGGGAGTGTGTTTTTATGAATTGGGTATTGATCCTAATCCAACCTTATACGTTATTTATCCCCAGTATTTAATTTAGAACAAAATTGCCCTTCACATCATACAATTACAACGAGTACATCAAAAGATATGGCAGGTTGAAGTTTTGAAGATGAAACCGCCGCGTGAAACAAATTTCTACTCGGGCGAAGCTGGGACGGCCTGCTTGTGTCTAATAAAATTTGAGGTTCAGTTCTTCTGATACCTATGCAGAATTATTCTTCAATTTACAGTGACAAATGGTATCATTCAATCGGCAACAATGTCATCACCTATGTGTTGAAATAAAAGTGAATAAATATTAACAAAATTCCAAGATGCATGTTTATTGAAAAAAATTCAAATCACATATTTTCTCGTAAATGTTTCCCTATTATCGAAAATCAGGTTTGTTCATGCTTTTCGATCATTCTATACTATACTAAACTTCTCTATTTGTCTCAGTTATTTCCATACAAGAATCCATTAGTTAATCATATTTTACATCCAAATCTGAAGTGGTTTCTTACCATCAGGTATATTTTCATTTGAAGTAGAATATTCCAAAGAAAGATGTCAACTTGTGCAATGAATGTTGCATCGGTTTTTACCAAAGAAATTTGTTAATACAAACTCTTTCAATTTGCGAAATGATCGATATCAAAAAATGTCTAAACAAAGAAACTGTCAAAGCATAAAAAGGGATGAAATAAACAACGTGAAGATAGGCACAAGTACCAATTTACGTAAAAATAACCATATTTGTGGATTAACTTTAATCTAGTTACATTCAGCCTTGGTGCAAGCCAAATATTTAATCCTGGATTAAATAAATTAATCGACGCTTAACTAACTAACGATTAGAACCAATACGGTGCAAGTGGCCCTTAAGCGATGATATGTCAGCAATAATGTCTATGTTATGATTTAAGGCAATTTTCAATTGAAAAGAAGCATAAGTTTATCAATAACAATGACAGCCACCTCATATTCTTTGCAACTGTAGCGCAACAGAAAAAGATATGTGATGTTTATCCATATTATTAAGGCTCATAAAGTGCTCTAATATTATTGATCACAGTCCAAAATGTTCTGTCGAGCGTATAAAGCGTAAACAGTTCATCCAAGAATTATTGACAACAGAGCTGGCCTTGAAAGTCCAGTCGCAGCTTTATTTCTAGTTACAAAAAAGTAACATCAGCGATCTACTTATTGTGTCTGGGCTCCTTATTTAGTATGATTATTCATTATTATTGATTTGCTTTTTTTCCATTTAATTGATTGAGAGGCAACTTTCGAAAAAAAAATACTAGAAGTTACTGACAAGTTTGTTGTCTATTTTGAAAACGCATTAACTTTTCCATGTAAACCAATAATGGTTTGCCGTCTACGATTGGTGCTCAACCCAACAAAAGATGAAGAAAACATTCTCGAACTTGTTTTTGTCAACAGAATGATCATATTCTAACCATACTATGACAACAATATCAGGTAATCGAGAAATTGTGCTGTCGGAAAGTTCGCAAAAGGGATCAAATGTTCCCGACCTTTCTCGAACTTTCTTGAATGAAGGGCGCATTTATGGTTGCTCACAATAATGAGATTGTTCATGTTAACGACAATTGGTGGGTAGTTTCTACACATGATTTTCCTGACAGAGCATTATTTTGAATAATATGTAGAGGAAGTATGATCAATATTTCAAAACTTTAAGGATGAACAGTTTGCACATCAACATGTCCAAGAATCAAAGTGGAAATGATTGTCCCAAACCGGCCAAATCTAGAACAAGAAGAATGACCAATCGTATCTAAATTTCGTACTTGGAGTAAGTGGCCAGTGAAAATCTCGATGAGTTCTGTGCGAGTATTTGGTAAAGACAACATGCAACTAAATGAATTGGAGATGCATTTAGAACCGGCGCAAGGATGATGTTAAAAACCCGTGAGATATCGGTACAGATTGAATTCATTGATTGAAGAGAGCGATTGTACAAATATAAGAATAAGAAAAAAATTCAAATATTAACATTGGTCCAAGAAATGCAGACTCCGGTAATAATACCCACTCCGAATCTGTTCTGCTTCAGTAAACATCATCAACAGAACTATCGCTTGAATTTCCCCCAATTGCAACTTCTGCTTTCTTATTTCTTCTTATGATACAAAAATAATTGAAGGGATCCTTGAAATCACGTGATAATCATTGATAGGAACTTATCTATTCTATTACAGGTGTCATTTATATCAACTCGGATTTTGATTTCAACATGACGCTAGACTCCATAAATCTTTGAGTAGCTGAAAGCACTTAACACAATACCTAGCAATGGTAATGACGAAATATAGGATGTTCAATTTCAAAAAATCGAGTTTTGGCCTTTTGTAATACGTCATTTTCAAAAAAAAAATAGTGATTACGTGAATTTTTGACGTTTTCTACGCGATTCGATTCTCGACCACAGAGATCGCTTCTGACAACTCTTCGCAATTTTGAAAATGCCGATTGATTCGAATTTTACTGAGGAGGGCATAGATAAAGTATAGTATTCAATTCGCAGTAATGGTCATACTACACTTTTCACTTGATGAATGAAACAGGTTGCCTGACGGCTCCTTGTGCAAAATTTATCTGCGTGTTATGACTTACATTACCGCTCGGTGGATAATATACTTTTGTGGGGTCATGCATGACGTGATTCTAACACATACATAATTTTGAATTGGTCAAAAACTATTGAGGACAAGTCTGAGAAAACCGTTGTGACACAATAGACGCGAATCCAAAAATTGAACAACATTGATGGGTTGCCATTCGAGAAAAGAAAATTCAGTGAATTTCAATTGTGGATATCCCGCATGTACAGGGTGATTGTTTATATTTTACTCAATAATAATAATAATAACACTAGTTATTGGATAACATAATCCAAGATCATCTTAACGAGACCTGTTCACTAGAAGATGTGGTGGCTGCAGTGAGCGCGACCGCTTCACACCTGTTGAGGATTAAAACTTGATATACATATTCCCAATGCCCGCTCCGCCTATGTACTATGAAATTTATGTCTTCTAAACGCATGCTAAGAATCTCACCATATGTGCCATCTGAGATTCAGGTATTTTTGTGAAATTAGCCAGATTGATATACACTGCTTTTCAATAAAGGTTATACGCTCGGTTATACGTAATTAAAACTTGCTTTTCTTAAAAGTGAATTCGAAACGAAATATAGTCCACTGCTCTAATTTGGACAATTGAGTCCGTTGCTAACATTTAGTGGTCCAGTCGTGCCGAATTTTGAATTTTGCTGTGAATTCACGAGAATTTCCCTGAGGATTCCAAGACGTCATATGGTCGATCAGCTTGCCAAGAAATCAACTCTTCCTGTACAGCGAATTCACTGATATTGGTGAGATTTACATTTCATCGGCTTGGTGCTTCGTCAGAGATATAATATCCACATCAAGAGCCAGATTCCTCAACCTTTTTGGACAAATTTCCTTAGCAGAAATTGGGTGGATCTGTCAAGAACATTCCTTATCATCGAACACAAGGTAACCAACTTTCCATCGTCCTATCTGGAAATTTCATCTTTATTATTAATCGAATTGTTATTAATACTTGCTCTCTATTTATTTTAGCTTTATTTGGTCGAAAGTTCACAACTTTCGCATGTTTGCTACCAATTATTTGATTGTTTATTGCTTTCATCAGGCTGAATATTCAGGTACTGCTTTTGCTTTGCTATATTTTCCTGCTTTAGTTGCTTGAAAGTTCACAACTCTCGTATATTTGCTACCAATTATTGGATTGTTTATTGTCTTTATCAGGCTGAATATTCTGGTAGGTACCTACTGCTTTTACTTTGCTATCTTTTCTTGCTTTATTTGCTTCTTATATTTCTATCACTTGCTTATCTATCGAAATGAGCGAATTATTACTTGAACAACAATCGTTAGCTGCTCGAATAGCTAGATCTTACACAAATTTCAAAAAAGATGGTGCCGCAAAAATGACATTGAGTAACTGTAAGACCCGAGTTGATAACTTAAATAAAATTTGGTCTAAATACGAATCTAACCATTCAAAGATATTGCTCCAAATCGATGAGGAAATTAAAAAATCTAACTATTACCAAAAAAATGAATTCGATATTATTGAGGAAGTATACTTGGAGAGACGCTCTGAATTTCAGTCATTTTTCGATTCTTATCAAAGCTCGAATGCATCTGATGAAGTAAAAACTGAAGACATTAAACTCGATGATTCAGAAAAGTTGTCACCTATTTCCTTACTTAAGTTCAATGTTCAATGGCACTTTTCATGAATGGGAATCGTTTCGAGATATTTTTACTACCTTGGTGGTTAATAAAACAAACATTTCCAATGTCACCAAATTACATAATTTAAAATTGAGTTTAGAGGGAGATGCAGCTCGCCTCGTCAGCAGTTTCGCGATTACTGAAGGCAATTTCCCTATTGCATGGAAAAAATTGCAAGATCGATTCGAAAATAAACGTCGTCTTGTTTCAGCACATTTGTCTGTCATTTTTGCGATTAAATCAATGAAAAAAGAATCTTCTTCTGAAATCAAGAAAATAATTTCCGGTATCAGCACACCTTTGGCTGCACTTGGGATGCTCAAACGTCCTGTCAATTCTTGGGATGATATTTTAGTATACCATGTTGTTTCACTATTGGATTCAGAGACGCGAAAACAATGGGAAAAACACGTCGGTAATTCTTCTAGCTCCCATGAACCTCCCACTTATGCTACGTTAATGGCCTTTTTGGAAAATCAAGTTATTGTTTTGGAAGCATTAGAGGATAGCAATAAAACTTCCTGCGGTTTTAATAATTCTTCGCCTAAAAATTCCAGACCAATTTTGTTCTCAAATACCAAAGTTCATCAAGCAGTTAATCAATCGAATAAGTGTCTCCTTTGTAATGAGAATCACTTTTTCATGTATTGTGATGGTTATAAGAAGAAAAACCCTAACTATCTTGGTCACCATATAATAAATAATTGCACCTCTAAAAAACGTTGTCAAAGGACCCCGCACACTTACTTAGGAAAAGCGGGTTCAGTGAATTTTCCTAATTTCTACATATTATATTTATAACAACCTAAAGAACAATATATCAGATTTTCACGAAGGTCTTACATCCGGTTTGGTCTATAGGGCGTTCCAAAATTGCAGCTACGGAAAAATGAATCTTTAAATTTCGATGATAATTCTTCTAATTTTCAGAATTTCATCATGATGCCTTGGGTTCTGAATAACAAGATATCACAGATATCCAAACATCGCTCACCATGTTGAGTTTCGTTATACAGACTGTTCCATGAAGTAATTGAATGTAACTTTGTTAGTGACTTTGGGACCACCCTGAGTTTTTCAAAATATGATACCATGATGTATATCCACCTCTGTAGAAAGTTTCATCAATGTACAACGAACAGTTGCAAAATTATTCAGGTTTAAATTCGGATTTCATAGAATTTTTCTTTAAAACTTATCTGTAGTTGAGATTGCTGTCAAGGAATATAGGTTTTCATTCAGTATAATTATTATGATAGGTATTGACGGTCGGTCCAAGGGTGTTTTTATTCAGGAATGTACAAGATGGACATAATTCGGTGTCACTAATCTCCTCATTTCGCTATCTCAAAATCTGTTTATATAGAGTGTAACAGCCAAATGGAATAAATTCGATAACGAATAAATGAGGGCGTGTTGGGAAAAACGCTCGGACACGTCGATTTGTAATTTTAAATGCGCATATTTTTCAAGAAAATAAAATTATATAGGGTGTTCCATGCGACCGTGGCCAATACCAACTTTCTTATTTCAAATGCAACCCCCTGTATATTATTTATTTTTTTGATTCTTCAGAGAATTCTAGACATAATTCATGTACAATGTCCTATACCTATCTTTAACTATTTCGGAAGTAAGTGTTTTCAGATTTATTGCAAAAATCAACGTTTTAAATAAAAATTATTTTATTTCACAAATTCGGTACATTACACTTAAAACCTAATAAGTAATACTGATTATTTCTTAATGATTAAAAAAAAACACATTAATGTCAATGTAGGAAATGTTAAAAATGCTCGCCGCGAACGTCTTGGCAATATGCTAATCTGGTGAAGAATTGTCTTCTAACGTTACTTAACATTTCAGGCGTAATGGTTTTTGCTTACTTTCTTCATATCAAGAGGTAAATGTATTGAGTATTCAGTGCAATGTATCGAATTTGTGAAATAAAATAATTTTCATTTAAAATGTTAATTTTTGTAAAATATCTGAAAACCCTTAGTATTTCCGAAATAGTAAAAGATAGGTATAGGACATTGTGCATGAATTGTGTCTAGAATTCTCTGAAGAATCCAAAAAATAAATAATATACAGGGGGTTGCATTTGAAATAAGAAAGTTGGTATTGGCCACGGTCGCATGGAACACCCTATATAATTTTATTTTCTTGAAAAATATGCGCATTTAAAATTACAAATCGACGTGTCCGAGCGTTTTTTCCAACACGCCGCCCTCATTTATTCGTTATCGAATTTATTCCATTTTGCTGTTACACTCTGTATAAACAGATTTTGAGATAGCGAAATGAGGAGATTAGTGACACCGAATTATGTCCATCCTGTACATTCCTGAAAAAAAACACCTTTGGACCGACCGGCAATACATATCATAATAATTATACTGAATGAAAACCTATATTCCTTGACAGCAATCTTAACGGCAGATAAGTTTTGAGGAAAAATTGTATGAAATCCGAATTCAAACCAGAATAATTTTGCAACTGTTCTTTGTACATTAATGAAACTTCCTACAGAGGTGGACATACATCATGGTATCATATTTTGAAAAACTCAGGGTGGTCCCAAAGTCACTAACAAAGTTACATACAGTTACTTATACAGCTTCATGGAACAGCCTGTATAACAAAACTTAACGTGGTGGGCGGTGTTTGGATATCTGTAATATCTTGTTATCCAGAACCCAAGGCATCATGACGAAATTCTGAAAATTAGAAGAATTATCATCGAAATTTAAAGATTCATTTTTCCGTAGCTGCAATTTTGGAACTCCCTATAGACCAAACCGAATGTAAAACCTTCGTGAAAATCTGATATATTGTTCTGAAGGTTGATATAAATATAATATGTAAAAATGGGGAAAATTCACTGGACCTGCTTTTCCTAAGTAAGTGTGCGGGGTCCTTTGTCACTACAAACATCATTCCTCTCTTCATGTTGATAACGACACAAACAACTCATTTCCTACTAGCTTGCAATTAAGGTGGGTGTTAAATGTAGTGTGTTTTTATTTCAAGTTGATTTCGAAAACGGTTTCACTTTGAGAACTGAAATTTTGTGGGTGAACTCAGAAAGGATTAGGGTTTTTGTTGAAATAATTTTAATCGATTTCATTCCGACAGTCAATTTTTTTTCTTTCAAAAATAGGAGAAAATGAGCCAACCCATGCTTCTGTTTTATTTCAACAGAAAGACCGATGAAAATAGTTCAACTTTCGATTAAAAGGGAATCTACTGATAATTTCGTTCAGAAGATTAACTTGAAATACGGAATTGGCAGAGAATGGCCAAATTCAAATTTTGGCGGGAAAAAGTTCCTGCTTTACCCACAAATCCGCTTATTCCATAGTTCGGCGATTTTCGGATAGAGAGCGCCATTGTACATTTCATTCATGATTAGAGAGATATTCATAGAACTTGATAGTGATAGTGCATGTTCTATGGAGATATCCATAAAATGGACGGTGGCGCCTCTATCGGCTGAGCTTTCCAACTCGCTTTAAACGCCGACCTTAAGTAACAACCATGAAAATCCTGATTCAAGTCCTTCGACTTCGCGATCAATCAATTGCTCCATTGCCAAAAACATTACAGTTAATCAATGTAGAGTTCCAAATACAGTCTTACTTTCTACGGCTATGGTGAAAGTCTGTTCTGAAGATGATAATTCTGTTATTGCTAGAGCTCTTATAGATCAGGGTTCTCAAACTTCCTTTATTTCTGAAACTTTGTATCAAAGACTCAACTGGAAATATCAGTCAGTCAATCTACCAATTTCTGGTGTTGGAGGAAGAAAACATTTCACTTGCCGGAAGCAAGTTAGTTTTATTCTGAAACCTAGCTTCAACTCAGAATTTTGTTGTTCAGTACAAGCGTTTGTTATTCCAAGAATAACTTCTTATGCACCTAACCTTAGTGATGGTGAAAAAACTTTTCCCCATTTAAAACATCTTGTTTTAGCTGATCCTTATTTTGCTAACAGGGGACAGATAGAAATACTCTTGGGTTCTTCTGTACATGCTAAAATTTTTGAGGGTGAAGTTGCTCGTGGTGAACCTAATGAGCCAGTGGCTATGAAGACAACTCTTGGATGGATTGTTTCTGGAAACACTCCAAGTTTACATCTCGAATGTTCACCTTCGGTTTTGCAGGTATCTGATGATCAGATGTTGGTGAGTGATCTTTTGTCTGAATTTTTTGCACTAGAGGACTTCACCGATGTTGAAAGACATCTTACTCCTGATGAAATTGCTGCGGAGACATTGTTTACTGATACTTGCTCTCGTGATCAGAATGGTCGTTATATGGTGCAATTGCCATTCAAAGCAAATGATAAGTCTGTTCTCAGCTTTCCTGGAATTTATGAAATTGCTAAAAATTGTTTGAAACGAATGGAGAAAAAATTCGATGAGAATCATGAATTCGGTCGTCTTTACCGTGAATTCATGCAAAACTATATAGATTCCAATCACATGAAAATGATGAGTGACGACGATCTTGCTAATGTTCGTTATTTGTTACCTCACCACGGAATTCGGAAACAAACTGGATCTATCGCTAAACTGCGAACGGTGTTCAATGGCTCTGCTAAAGCCTTGAATGATTGTTCAATAAATGATTACCTGCATTGTGGTTCAAATCTGTTGCCTGATTTAACTTCTTTAATTCTGCGTTGGAGAAAGTACCAGTTCGTATTTGTTACAGATATCCAAAAAATGTTTCGCCAAATATTGGTCCATCCTAACGACCAGATCTTTCAGTGTATACTCTGGAGATTCAACTCTGACGAACCAATAAGAGTTTGGAAACTTCAAAAATTGACATATGGAATGGTGTCTAGCCCTTTCTTAGCTGTTAGGGTAACCAGACTTCTTGCCAAGGATGAACAACATCTATTCCCATTAGGTGCGATCATTTTAGAGGAAGAAACTTACATGGATGACTCCCTATCAGGAGGTTACACTCTGGAGGAAGCCTTACTCAAACAAAAGCAGCTTGTTGAGATTTGTAGCTCTGGTGGTTTTGCTTTACATAAATGGTTAGCTAATAACAATAATCTGTTACAATATAATATCCCTGATAGTGATAATGTAAGCGCGCAATCTTATAATTTTACTGATGACAGTATATTCAGTATTCTCGGTCTTGGTTGGAACCCAGAAACCGATAGTTTCTTATTTAGAGTGGGAAATACCTCTGACTGTAATGATATACCTCTCACTAAGAGAGCAATCCTCTCAAAAATAGCCAAGCTATACGATCCTCTTGGGTGGCTTTCACCTGTGATTATCACTGCAAAGATTTTCATGCAACATCTTTGGATCAACAAAATAGACTGGGCTGACAGATTGAATTCTGATATGACCAGACAATGGTTGTGTTGGTACAAAGATCTTTCTGTACTTAATGGTTTCAAACTCGATCGCTGGTTAAATTATAACCCCGATACTAATCTCTGCGAAGTCCACGGGTTTGCTGACGCTTCAAAACTTGCTTATGGAGCTGTGGTGTATCTTCGAGTTATTAGTGGAGACAAGATTGTGGTAAATTTGCTTCAAGCCAAAACAAAAGTTGCACCTATAAAACCATTACTTACTATCCCAAGGCTGGAGTTATGCGCAGCTACTTTGCTAGCTAAACTTACTCGGAAATTGTTGAATGCTTCACATATAGAGAAATGCAATGTACATCTGTGGTCCGATTCCACTGATGTCTTGTTTTGGTTAAGTGACCATCCCTCACGTTGGCCTACATTTATTGCAAATAGGTGCTCCAAAATTCCTACTTTGATTCCTGAAGCTTCTTGGAGACATGTCAGAGGAGTTGAAAATCCAGCTGACTGTATTTCTCGAGGTCTAAAGCCAAGTGACTTGCTGAGCTATCAATTATGGTGGCAGGGTCCTAAATGACTGACAAGTGAAACTGAACCATATGCAACGACCTCTCAAACTTCAAACGACTCTTTCGACTCATCGCTGGTTATTGGTTTCTGCTTAGCATCAAATCTGTTATCTGAGGGACATCTTACGCCAATTTGGGATCTACTTGAAAGATATTCAAATGTACAAAAACTCTTTAGAGTCACTGCTCATATTTTGAGATTTCTCGGTAAGTTGCTACATAAGGTCGACTTATCTTGTAGAGGTAATTTGTTTTCGTTTAGTTGGGTTGTGAACGTTCCAATTCCTGATACCGTAGAATTGAGTACTCCTGAGTTGAACAGATCCCGTCTTACATGGGTTTACTTGGTGCAACCATCTCACTATTCAAAAGAGATCGAATTGCTTAAAGGAAGTTGTTCATTACCCAAAAATAACAAAATTTTGAAATAAGACCCTTTTTTGCATGAGAATTTGATCAGAGTGGGTGGGCGACTACAGAACTCTTTTCTTGAATTTGAAGAAATGCACCCGCTAATCTTGCCTTATGAATCGCCACTTTCATCACTCCTTGTAAAGTATTTTCACTTGAAAACCTTACATGGTGGTGTAAAATCAACGCTTGCTACCCTACGAAGAGACTTCTGGATAGTTAGAGGTCGACAACTAGTTAAGAGTATAATACATAAATGTGGTTCTTGCTTGAGATACAGAAAAAGCGTTATGTATCAGAAATTAGGGAATTTACCGGATTTCAGAAATCGACCTAGCCGTCCTTTTCTCAAGACTGGGGTGGACTATGCTGGGCCTTACAGCATTAGGGCCTCTCCCGGTCGTGGCCAGAAGACTTTTAAAGGTTATATTGCCTTATTCGTTTGCTTGAGTACACGAGCGGTACATCTGGAGTTGGTCTCTGGTTACTCATCTAAAGAGTTCATTGCTGCCTTTAGAAGGTTCACTTCTAGACGTGGATTTTGCTCTGATCTTTATAGTGATCGCGGAACAACCTTTGTTGGAGCTGACAAGGAGCTCAGGCAATTATTTAAAAAATCAACAACCTTCATTAATAATATTTCGGGAACACTTATTGCTGAGGGAACCAACTGGCATTTCAATCCGCCTGCTGCCCCCCATTTCGGAGGAATATGGGAGGCTGCAGTCAAGTCTGCAAAGCATCATCTAAGACGAGTTGTAGCCTCTCATACTCTGACATTCGAAGAGTTTTATACACTGCTGACGCAGGTCGAAGCCTGCTTGAATTCTAGGCCTTTGATCACTTTGCTCGATGATATTGATGATATACAACCACTTACCCTCCTTTTTTGATTAATTCACCTTCTTTCATTGTTTTCTTGTATAGAGGTTAAAATTTCTCCTACAGAAAGGTGGAAAATTATACAGCAAATGCTTGCTCATTGGTGGAAATAATGGTCGCGAGAGTACCTTCAGTCTCTGCAAGTCAGGAATAAATGGCAGTCAAATCAACCTTCTCTTCTAGTAAATGATCTTGTCTTGATTACTGCTGAAAATACTCCCCCTGCAAGGTGGCCATTAGCCAGAATCATAGAAGTGTTTCGTGGGAAGGATAGCCTGGTTCGTGTAGTAAAATTACGAACTGCTACTACCGTTTTAGATCGCCCAGTTAGTAAATTAATTTTGTTATCAAAAGCAGTGCCTGAAAACGACGCCTCTTAGTTATTATATTATATCATTGATGTATCTATGTATTTTGGCTATTTTATCTATCAATTTCAAATTATTCACTCAACTTGTATATTTACCTGTCATGCGATAATTGAACAAGGTTCTCTTTTTTTTGTAACTTTAACTAATTATTTAGTTATTGATTTGCTTTATCATTTTCTCTGTATAAAATGAAGTGGGTGGAATGTTGAGGATTAAAACTTGATATACATATTCCCAATGCCCGCTCCGCCTATGTACTATGAAATTTATGTCTTCTAAACGCATGCTAAGAATCTCACCATATGTGCCATCTGAGATTCAGGTATTTTTGTGAAATAAGCCAGATTGATATAAACTGCTTTTCAATAAAGGTTATACGTAATTAAAACTTGCTTTTCTTAAAAGTGAATTCAAAACGAAATATAGTCCACTGCTCTAATTTGGACAATTGAGTCCGTTGCTAACAACTCCTATATCCACCGAAAAGTACAGCTACGAAGAAGCATGAGCATAGGTTAAGACTCAGTCTGGTTGACATCAAAATGAAATCAATGAGGCAGCAGGCATCTTGGTACCAATGTATCATAGATGATCTGAAAGGAAAAATTGGATCAAGCAAGAAAATGAAGGATATGATTGAGGAGCTTCGTTCCATACATCATACAGTAGACTTACCCACAGTCCATCTACTGAAGCAGAAAGCTGTAGATAAAATAAGATAACTTGCAGCAGCGCGAAAGAAACTGATAAAAAGGCAAAAATGGATTGAAGATAACAACACCTCCACCTCAGAACCATCGAAATTATTTCAGCCCCAACAACAAAAGGCACAGAACCCACCACCACCTCAAGAGGTCGAAGAATTTTGGAAAAGCCTATATGAACAACAAGCAGAAACTAGGGATACTCCAGCACTTCTCAGATTCCAGCAGATATGTGACCAAAATCAACAGCAGAACGGTGAACTTTCTGAAATATCAACAGAAGATATTAGACAAGCCCTTAAGAACAAGCGTGATTTCACAGCGCCCGGACTGGACAGTATTCAAAACTACTGGTGGAAGAGATTCCCAGCTATACATTAACACCTGGCAAGATTATTCAGCGGGATGCTGACTCACCGTGAGCCTATTCCGTCACGGATGGTGAAGGGTAGAGCAGTGCTGATACCAAAATCAGGTGATTTAGCAACCCAGAAACTTGAGTCCAATCACTTACCTCAAAATACTGTATAAGATCCTCACAAGGTCAAGAGCAAATACTGAGGGTTATTGGACCAGTGTGGGACGGTATCTACGAACAGAGGGGGGAAAACAAAGGAGTGCAGGGATGCAAGGACAATTTGCTCATAGACAAGAGCCTAAAGGTCTAGACTCCAGACACTACAAGCGCGACCTACACATATCATGGTTGGACTACGCGAAAGCATATGACACCTCGCCGCACGAACTGATAGTACGGCTATTAAAAATGCTGCAAGTCCACCCTAACATCATCCACGCGATAGAAAACATCATAGCGCTGTGGAAAACGAAGTTTGCCATCCGAGCAGAGGGTCGAACCGTTTATACGGGATGGGTGAGATATAGGAGAGGAGTTTTCCAGGGAGATTCGCTAAGCCCGTTATTATTCTGCATAACACTTATACCACTAGCAATTGAGTTGAGGGAGAGCGAAATAGGATATAAGGCCGGACCACCAGGCAGAAGGAACCAGCTGATCTCGCATCTCTTGTACGTGGACGACTTGAAACTTTACGCTCCTTCTGAGTCCGGACTACAGCCACCACTGAATATCGTCTTAGACTACACCAGGGTCCTGGCACTTCCTTTCCCCCACCATTCAACGAGTTTTATTTATGTGGGCATACACCAGGAGCGCTGCATACGCTTTTAATAAGTTCAGCCGCCTGTAGACGGCGCTGTATATGTCGTTTCTTTCGTTGTTTTGATTTCACATTTCACTGATTTCAGCGTTTGAGGTTCTTTTTGGTTAGAACTTAGTTTATTTGCTTTTAAGAAACAACATTGCTCTTGTAACACGTGGAATTTTTAATAATTTTAAGTTAGTCAACTACAATAATATAGTGAAAAATGCCGTCGAGAATAAGGAAATGCTGTGTACCTGGGTGCAACGACGATGTGAGCAAAAAACATCGTTTACCGAAGAGCAATCCAATTTTGTTCAAAAGATGGATAGAAATTATTAAACCTCTGAATTGGCAAAATTCAACAATGATCAGATTTACAGCAGGTATTATGTCTGCCATGCACATTTTTCTGAGGCTCATAGTTTGCCAGAATTTATAAGGGGTCTTACAGTTGATGCGTTCCCTACTATAAATGTTCCTGGTAAGTTTTACAAAAACAATATTCAGTTCTTTGAAATTCATCAATTGCATTGTTTATTTTAAAAGATGATTATGTTTCGTTAGATCAACCAACATATTCTGGAGCTAATTAATGTTGAGGAGAACATAAGTGATACTTCTGTTTATTTTGATGAGCCAACATGTTCTGATGCGATGCTGGTTACAGAGGCGGAAGCACTAAAAGGTTTGTAATATTATTCCAACAATAGGTTGTTTCTGGTAGTCATGAAGTCATATGAAAAAAATCATCCAACTAAGTTTTTTCTTTCTGAAAAAAGAAAGTGATAGTAATACATATATTTTTCATTTCAGATATAAACAGCGACTTCAAGCTATCTCCAGAAGCTGCAGACACGGCAGACTTAATACTATTTCTGGATAAATTGTTTGATTCCTTGAATGTTAACGTAGCATATGGGCCAACAGCAAAACCTTTGAAGAGGGAAGTAAACAGTAATTCAAATCATGATAGTTTTTGGCAGCATGCTATAGAAGTCTTGAATAGCATGACTTTCTACTGTCCCTCGAAGAAAAGTTTTGTTGTTGTACCCAGTGTAAAGAACATGGTGCAAAGTTTGAGAGCATTTCTCTATTTACGACCAAAACATCTGAACAGAAAGGGTTTTAGCTACATCTTGAAAAGGGCTTTTAATCAAGATTGTCTGGAAAATTTTTTTGGCTACATCCGATCTCATGGGGTAAGGAACACCAATTCAGATGTTGCACACTTTACTATGTCATTCAAAACTTTACTAATCAATAATTTCTTATCTGTACACTCTGCTGGCTCAAATTGTCGGGAGGATTTGTCCACAGAGTGTTTGGATAATCTTAAATCTTTTCTTACACGGAACATTCCATCAGCAGTTAGTGCCCCATTAACTGTTGATGAAATATCTGCGGTTATTCCTCCAAGCGTAGTACTTTATAAAAGAAGTAAACTTGGAAGATGCACTCTCATTTATATGAGTGGTGCAATTTGCAAGATTCTTCTAAAAAATAAATTCATTAAGGACTGTGAACCTTGTAGGAATAACCTGCTCAGTAATAATGAGTTGGGACAAGATCTAGATTTTATTGATTGTAGAGAGTATGAGTTTGGGCATTTAATCAAACCAGGCAAATGAAAATTCTTTCCTATACACTCATTCATTCAATTTTTTGTTTTATTGAATCCCTAGAATTTGCGAAACAAAAAATATTTCAAAATTACTTCAAAAAATCCTTTCAACAAATTTCAATTTTAAAATTATTGAATGCCCAACACACAACCTTGACGAAGTGATGTGTGTGAAACAATTGTTAGGTGTTCTTTGTTTTGGTGGTGTAATCAAATAAATAAAATTGCTAATTAAGGCGATTCAAAATTTTTCAAATTTCTCTCAAGTAATCCAGACAAACACTTGATAGATAGGTTCAAGCGAAAAATTCTTTCGATTCAAGAAGGAAACGTAGATAGAGAGATGCTCTCGAAATATTTTGTAAGAAATTAGGCTCATCAATTTATTTATTTATCAACAATGACACCTAGATGCTTAACATCTGTATTTTATAGAAAAAAATATGATTGATATGTAAGTTACAATCATTGAACAATTCAAACGAGGAGCAGATTTTTAATATGAATTTATTTTGTACACTAGGTGCCTTTAATGAGTATAGAAGTCTTGTAGGATATCATCTGTCAACATCATATATTATTTTTTAAGGGTATTCATGTTCGTCTTCTAATTTATATAGTGCCTTGTTGTAAAGTCCTCATTACAAAAGTATTATAATCTGAGTATTGATTCCTCTAGGGCTTCTAAGACGAGACTGTTTGTTCTCAGAATGTTCCTACTAAAGTAAATTATATGTGTCAGTTATTCATTTCCAATATTTATATATATATACATAATTAGTTGACTTCATTTGGCTTAGCAGTCGGTAATAAAAGAAACACTCTTTTCCTTGTTTCTCAAGCTTTCGGCTTTATTTAAGCTTTCTTCAGGAGACGCTACAATATGTTGATAATCAGAAATGTAGAATTAAATTGATATGTATACAACTTACATATACAATAGGTGAAAATCATAATTTTGAATTCGATTGTATAATTATGTATGAATAAATAATTATATTATTAACAGCAATTTTCTTTACTATTCAAAGTTCCACCTATACGATTAGAAATTCATTCTCAATGTAATTTAGACAACTTCAACAAAATTGGAGTTTGTTGATTACATTGAAAATGAATTTCTACCAACTTCAAGATTATTTTTTACCACCAAGAACCCAAAGGCAAATTCAAATTTTCGCGCCATTCATCGATAAAGTAGATTTCTATATCTCTATTTAATACTGCTAAAGTTCTGTTCGCATCCGCCGCGAAATAGCGCTCAACCATTTTCCGCCTATTAGAGGGGGGGTGTCGAATCTATATAATTCTTTAATCTATGGACTACACCTCAGCAATGGGAATGTCATTCCGTTTGGACAAATCTACTGTTTTTCATCGGCGCAAGGGAAAAGCTGTAGACGCAGGAGAAGATATTCGACTGGAAGATGGAATGACTTTTCGACACCTCGAAGACGGAGAAACTTACAAGTTTCTTGGGATAAAACAGAGGGGTGTACTAGAGACAACCCAGATAAAGGACGCCTTAACAGCCAGCTACAAAAGCAAGCTGAGAGACATTCGGAAATCGCAGCTGTCGGGAAAGAACAAAGTATCTGCTACAAATATGCTAGCCATCCCGATTCTCACCTACTCTTTCTAGGTGGTGAACTGGACGGTAAACGAACTCCTCGATCTTGATAGGTCAACAAGGAAAACGATGAATATGAATCGTAGCCTACATCCCAACAGTTCAATATGCAAAATCACAATTACAGTAACAGTGATATATTAAATATGTACTTCTTTTATGCTGAATGCAACAAAATAGTAGAAAGGGTGGTCAGAATTTCTAACGAAAGAAATCCCCATTTAACACCTTTAACAAAATCGAAGTTCTTAGAAGGATCAATAAATGTTTGGATGAAGGGGGCCAACATTTTTAAAATTTATTGTAATAGCGATCATTAAATTTCTGTCAAAGTTTTTTGTTGTTAGGAAAATTGTTGAGATAGTTTCAAAATCATTTTTTTATTTAGTCATCATTCATGATCTGCTTTGTTTATTTGTCACATTCGCTGCAAATAAAGGACAGGCTTTCGATATATCATTCCAATCTAGTGTACCTAATTATTATTGCATGTTTTCCATAGTGCTGATCAATAAAAATACGTAAGAATGACATAACCTACTTTGAAAAAGTCGTGCATAATAATGGGTGCGTTCATCCCATAGAATTATAAAGAAAGAATTTGAGCGTAGTGGCTAATAAGTATACAAAAGTGTGGCAATCGTTCCCCTTAAATCCAGGGTCAGTCATCGCTATACGCATGCCTAGGGAGAAGAAGAGGGACATGTAATTTTGTATCCATGGATACCGTATATGACTCAATACAAAAAGAGACAAATAACAAAACTGCATCCGCTGATCGCCACGATGTCCCTATTTTCCCCCCTCTCCGTTATCGCACATGCTCAACAGTGTCACTGACCCTAGGCAGAGCCTTCTAGATGCTTCACTTTTAATTTCGAGGATCAAATTATAGGTATAGAATTATGTGGTTCATCCGACTAAGCAGCTACCGCTACATGCTGCTTCAAACGTCAAAACCATTTGATTTGCTCGATTCGTTGTGTCAAATTAGTTTTGAGTTCAAACTAATTTGCTTCAAGTTTAAACTAATTTGACACAACGAATCGAACAAATCATATGGTTTTGACGTTTGAAGGAGCATGTAGCGGTAGCTGCTTAGTCGGATGAACGCACCCAATGAATTTGACTGAGCGAAACCTGGATTTAGTCGTGAAATTCGAATTTTATTCAGCAAAACTACTGATTATAAAGACATAAAACGTTTGGAACACTCTGGCTAGTTTTTGACGAGCAATCGATCGGAATTACAAAATTATATGGTACCCATTTGAAAACAAATTAGATTTCATAGTTTTGTATATAACTTTGAAGCCCTGTTTCAGACACCCTGTATAATATTTCCTCATAATTTATACAAGGAGCAGTATCAGCTTACTTTCTTTTGTTCCACTGTCGCGAAAAAAATTTCTTACAATAAGAGATTTTGGAGATATGAACACTAATTTGTGACAATCTTTCTGTCGAAAAATTTGAGAATCAGGCTATAACTCAAAAATCGCTTGATGTGGTTGCGCATATCATACACCAAACCAAATCATAGCAGAATTAAACGAAAAATTCAAATATGTATGAATCGATTAATCAGATACACCGCGTTCATTGATATAAATATCAACAACCGCCATGAATCTGACTCGAACTTGCCACAAATCATCATACAGGGAACCAACGAAAGTTCCAACCTCATCGAAAGCGGGTAGAAGTCGACCTAGGTTTCGATCATTGTTTTGATCATCTTCAGGACAACATAACTCTACCTCGATGAATATTGGAGTGGAACGGAAATCCTCTTAAACAAAACTAGACAACGTCTTGAGGTACAGTATACATCAAGGCGACATCTAGTTAAGAATCAGACAACCAATTCCCTCTCGTAGCCCTGGACGACGACAGGTAGCATACCTCTCATTTGCCCCTTCAGCTGCAGGAATGTGATTTTTCACATAATTAAAAACCTGCGAGCTGGGAGCTACGAGAGGGAATTGGTTGTCTGATTCTTAACTAGATTTCGCCTTGATGTATACTGTACCTCAAGACGTTGTCTAGTTTTGTTTAAGAGGATTTCCGTTTCACTCCAATTTTCATGGAGGTAGGGTTATGTTGTCCTGAAGATGATCAAAACAATGATCGAGACCTAGGTCGACTTCTACCCGCTTTCGATGAGGTTGGAACTTTCGTTGGTTCCCTGTATGATGATTTGTGGCAAGTTCGAGTCAGATTCATGGCGGTTGTTGATATTTATATCAATGAACGCGGTTTATCTGATTAATCGATTTATATTAATTTGTTTCCTTATGGAAGAAATCTTTTTGATCAAATATGTATGAATACACAGGGTGTTGCATTTGTAATAAGGAAGTTCACATTCGTTTCCGGTAGAACCGGAAGTAGATTTCGCTTAAAAATATTTTACAAATTGAGTTCATGTGCTCTAAAACAAAAATACGAAATTTTTAATTTGTGTCGCAATTCCTTCCTCGAATACGTTTAATGAAACAATTAAAAAATCCCCCTATAGTATATTTGAAGTCATAAGAAAGAGGTCTACCTATTAGGAAGTTAAAGTAGAGGGTGTACCATTCAAAAAATAACAGCTTTTAAAATTTTTTTAGGTTAACGATGCTTTTATGCCTTTCTTGGTACTTAATTCTGAATTAATTTGCCCATTTAAACGTTTTTGTACGACCAATGAAATAGCTATCGAGTAAAATATAAACAATCACCCTGTACATGACATGAAATAATTTTGGAATGTGCCAAGTGGTCAAAACATGGAAAGAAAGTACGACCGGTCCTAAATCTTCTGCGAGACCATTATTTGTTTATGTGAGTGTTATTCAGTTTGTCCTAACTTAGGGACATGATCCTCCTTTTTCTTTATTATTCGTTTATTGATCATTTCTAAAGAATTAGAAAAATCAACCCATTTGATCGACCACAAGTATAGAAAATTGTTCAACATCAAGAAGTATGAAAGATGCACGGTGTCGAAAATCCATGAAAAACCATTTTTCCTCAACTTTGGAACCTTCAAACTGACTTTTAGTGAAACTTGTTGAATATAAATTCTCGAAAAAATACCATGACAACATTTTGAAATAAAAAAGTTTGATATTATCGAAAGAATCAACTATTTTGGAAAATGAATGCACGAAACGCGGGTTATTCCAAATTTCATTCGATAATATTCGTAGAAAAAGTTGCAAGCTTTGCTATTATTGTGAATCGGTTACCACCCATCAACATGTTCGAAATGTGGTCAGTTTAATTTTTCTGAGGAATACTTTCTGCTGTTGATATCTAATTAGTGAATCGGTTCAAATTTACTTCGAAATTGGTGAACTAATTTCTAGTGAATATTGTGCATGAAATCTATCGTTTCAACGATTTGACAGTTTTATGTCGGTATGTGGTTATGTTCATTGCTGATATACAAAGGTATTAATCATTATTTCGAAGTATTTCAGAACTGAAATTGAAATTACCGCGAAGTTGTAACCTCATAATTAGTTATAACTGAACTGCTGAGAACTACAATAATTACGGGATACACTTCCCAAAATGACGTTTGAAAATCCGATAGATTTTTACCATTGGTAAAATATCAGATGGTAAGAATATGGATATAGATTGTAAACTAAACTATGTATATGACAAATATTGCCAATTTCAAAATTTCCCTATACCAACGCGATTAAAAAGGTGGGCAACATATTCTCGCTAGTGGACAAAACCCTGTTTTGCTTGAACCAAACAATATCAGAAGAAACGGTTAACACTCGGGATGTTCAGCATGAGAAATGAACACAATACTGACTATGAATATTCGACTTTTTTTCAGTTTTTTTTCTCGATATTTTAAAAACTATTAGAATGAATACAATAGTTTTAACAGAAATGTAATTCAGCATTGAATACTCAATCATATCAAAAACGAAAATATTGAAACAAAAAATTGTGAGCGAATTTATTTTCACTCCCTGTATAACCGGAAATGCTCTGGCTCTGAGAATATTTTAGGTCTGTAAAGAATTTCGAACAATATCATAATCCCAATTTTCAGATTTGAAATATGTCCAGTTTTCCAGAAACGTCTAATAGGTACTCGAACTTGGGACACCCTGTATATATATTTCGTATGAAAATCATACATAAAAAAGGACATAGTATATAAACAATAAATGAATAATGTATGTAATCTATGGTCTGACCGAAAGTAGACAAAATCGATGGAATATTCATGGAACATTTATATTGGTTCTTAATTATGAATTTGCATGAAAAACGTTTGTTTATAAGATATCCTGGCTTATCAAGGAAAATATGAACAAATTACTAATATTCACGAAATAATATTGAGAGCATAAAAGACCGTCGTATTCAATGTTCTAGGGTTTTCATTAATATAGTTATGTATTTTGCATTTGTACCGGAGATCGAATGCAAGTCATTTAAATTGATAGTAGGAATTCTGAATATTGATGCTTTTGTTTGTGGACGGTTAACCTCTATCAAGGTATTTTTTCTCAAGAATTATTTAAAACATTCCATATCCTGAATTCCCAAATCATATATTTATACCAAAGCAAAATTTCGAAAGAAAAACTTCTATTCAGAGTATTCAATATTCTTGGGAAATTTCTGATAAGAAAAGTGTTTTGGGAGAATAATTTCACTTTGGATAAAGTGATGTTGATTTCATTATCGAGGACAATGGAATTGTTCAGACCTTAGACCATAGAAATTATTTCTATGGTCTAAGGTTCAGACTATTAATTTCGAATTCGAAATATCGTGTTTTCGACATTTTGGGTCCAATGAGATTAGACCTGGAGTGTGACTGAATGTAGCATTTCATTTTCAATAAAACATAACAAATCTGAGTCCTTTAATACATAAAGGAAAAATCGTATCTGCGACGAAAGTACTCGACCAGTTACTTTCTGAGGAGTATAGAAATTGTTAATTTTCTAGGATGAATGTCTTTGTACATTAATATTAATCACAATAATAAGGCCCGTAATTGAACGATGACTAACAAAAGGTGTATGATCAAGACAGTTAAGCATTAAATTATCCACAGACGAACGGTCCTAAAGGGACGTTGTTTCGATTAGTCCGCATGCATGTTTTCCAACTAAATTGTTTATAAAGGAATCAGAATTCCGCATTTGATTTGAGGATTCAGTAATACGCAGAAAAAATCATAAAAATTCAGAGAATGTCATCAAGCAGCAACGACTCTTATAAGGTGAATACCTTGACGAAAAAAATCTGTGCCTTCTAGCGAGGATGATCCCTTCAGATCTCCTCCTCAAATTTGGCGCACTCCTCTCGATCAATACCATTATGCACTATCAAAAAATCCAGCACTATCACTTTCGTAATCGGTTACACTTTTCACAGAAAACCACTACGTACTCACTTCATGCTTCACCATTCTCGAAATAATAAAATACTTTCAAAATCAGAAAGATAAGATTTGTATAAATTCAACCTCCTGAATTGCTTGATAATTCCATTGATAGAACACAATGTATTTATAGATTGTACCAATCAAATTTAATTGTGGATCTGGTAGAATAAGCATGTTTACGATGTTGTCGATGTCTGACGTGAAGAGTCGCGAATTTCGAAAGAAACTGAGACGTTGCAATTCGTGAGCGATCCAAACAGGATAGCAGAGAATTATTTCTATCTACTCGATACATAAGTAAGATACTTTGGAAAGTATATAACTCGGGTGTCAGTAGGTATCAATAATATTTATTGAAGACTTCATCTTCTTCCTTTGATGTGATTTGATTGAAGTAACACGAACTATCTTTTGATGTGAAGTAAATTATTATTGCTGGTCCATTTTTCTCGTAAATAATTATGTTCGTTCCTTTCACACTGCTCACACTGACAACTGCACTGAGCAGCTGATGGAGAAGTTTTTCAATTGTGGTGATAGTGCTTTGATTTCAAAAATATGAACAGAAAGGTAACTACATCACAGTTATGTTGTTTTCTATCATTTACGGCGTAACTGAATCTAGCAGCCGTATCTCAGATCGTTATGAGTTTTCCACTTTCCGCAATCGTTTTCATGGACATGAGTTTGCCGAAATGGCTGTAATTGTGAAATTTTAGCCAAAAACTTTCCGATAACATTGGGTTGAGCTCAATGATGAAGGATTCCTGTTGGAGTCATTTATCTCCAATATTTCAAAAACTACATACCTATCCTATAGGGTTCTTCTTATTCTTTCGCGCGGCGCCTGTCTGTTGGCGAACATAGACACTGTGACCATTATTTATACAGGGTCTTTCACGAGGAACCTCACCCATATTCATACGGGAAACTACTGAACGTATTTTCATGAAATTCAGCACTTATAAGTATTTGACGTCAACTTCCGTTTTTCAAATTAGAACACCATTTTTTTATTGCAGAAATAGATTCCTTAGAAAATTTCAAGTTATTTTGATGTAACATTTTTCAGTTTTGGTTGGAAAATTCTCTCTGAGCGGGAAAATTCGAAAAAAAAAATCGAAAATAGAGCTCCGCTGAAACAAGAATAACTTCGAGGGTTTTGGATGGAAAATTTTCATTTTTGGGATTTTTCAAGATGTAAGATTGATGTATCCACTTTAAAAAACGAAATCGCGATTCATGATACAGGGGGTGAAAAAATCGCTTTCAAAATTAGGGATGACAAAATCGTGAAAAATCAATTTTTTCAAATTAGAACCGCATTTTTTTATGGCAGATATTGAATCTACGTTAAAAAATAATGTGAGTGTATGCATCACACCCTTGCCCAAAAGTGGATATTTTCTGAGTTATTCACAAAAAACTGTTTTGCGTCTTGAATTTTCAGCTATTTCTATTCCCTTCACGCCAAAAAGATGAAATTTTCAGGAACTGTTATTTGAACGGTGCTGTAGATTTTTCACCCCTTCTTGAAACCGACTTCAAGTTACTATTAGGAGAACCATGGCAAACTCTCGCAGTTATAACTAGAGAAGATGCTCAAAGTTTTGACCGTTAATTTCTAGACATTTATTTATACGTCTCAGGAATGCTTCGTGCGTTGCTCTTCTCATTTCATCGGGAGGAAGAGATCTGCAAAAGTGTTTAAAAACCAAATTGAGTTTCAAAACTATGAATCTAAAAATCTAAACAAACCTGAACGCATTTCTGACTCGTTCTATGCAGTCCTCTTTATCAGTCAGGGGAGTTGAGTAGACAATATGTTTTATCCTACCCCAAACATAATAGTCTAAAGGAGTTAAATCGGGAGAACGTGGTGGCCAAAGATGTGGACCATTGTTCGCCAACCATCGATCTTCAAATAGCCTGTAGAGGATATTTGACACATTGAGTGAATTGTATGGAGGCGCGCCATCTTGTTGATACCATAGATTAGATTAGATTAGATTTAGATTTATTTCCCAAAGATTACAATAGTGTCCTTAATTCTAATCATATAAAAAATTCAATTCAAATACTGTATTCCACTCATTTGAGCATGAGGGAAAGTGAATTTCGAAAAAAAAAGTATGGATACATAATAAAAAAAAACAAAGAAAATCATGTACTATAGATAGAATATATCATGTATTAACATTATATTACAGACATTTCCCAAGACAGGATCTACCAAAATGAATCATTAAGAAACTCCTCAAAGGAGTAATAAACTCTATTTAACAGAATCCCCCTAACTTCTCTCTTGAACCTATTGAGAGATGGAATGGTGTTGAAAGAGATCGGAAGTTTGTTCATTATCAGGACTCCAATGTATAACGGTCCCCTTCGGTTCACCTCATAATTGAAAGTTGGAGTTAAAAATCTGTCCCTATTTCGAGTGTCGTATTTATGTACATCGGAAAGTCTAGTGTATTGGCTCCTGCGCTTGAAAGCACAAATGGCAACTTTGTATATATATAAATTCACCAAAGTGAATATTCTCAGGCGTAAAAAATGCGCACGACATGATTCCATTCTTCCCAATCCCAGTAATGTACGAATAGCTCTCTTCTGTATTACAAATGTAGAAGGGCTGGCAACTGACACACCCCAGAACTCGATACCATAAGAAAGTATACTACCAAAGTAGGCATAGTAAACTGTCTTCGCCACATTAAATCCCACATTGTCTCTGACTACTTTCATTGCGTAGATAGCACTGGAAAGTTTTTTGTTGAGACTCAGTATATGATTCCTCCAGTCCAGCCTCTCATCAAGAAAAAAACCCAAGAATCTCGCTGATGCCGCCGACGCCAAGAGTGACTATACCAACTTGCTCACATGGTCTGTTTGGATGGATAATCATGTTGCTAGTTTTACTGAGGTTAATCAGAAGTCGATTAGTGGTAAGCCAGTCCATCACTTCATTCATTGAATTTTCAGCAGCAAGAACCAACTCATTGATGTCATCATTGTTATTCAAAATGCTTATATCATCAGCAAACAAGAAGAATGATATGAGTGAAAAACTTTTGACTAAATCGTTCACGAATACCAGGAACAACAATGGTCCCAATATAGAACCTTGAGGTACGCCGGCCTTCAGTGTATCGTAATTTGAACGTACATATCCTACAGATGAATGATTAACCGAAGGCAGCTGAACATATACTCTCCTATTTACCAGATATGACCTGAACCACTGGTATGATTTTCCGCGATCACCGTAATGGTAGAGTTTCTGTAATAATATTTCGTGATCAACGCAGTCGAACGCCTTCGAGAGGTCGCAAAAGATGGCAAGGGGTATCGATTTTTGTTCGATAATAGTATGAACTGCGCTGATCAAATCGAACGCTGCGTCACTTGTGGATCTTTCCGGCCGGAATCCATATTGGCTATTCTCAATAATATTATATTTATCAAGGTACGATGTCAACTGATTTTTAATTATGGATTCAAGAATTTTTGAAAGTACCGACAGCAGAGATATGGGTCTATAATTAGAAATTGTGGTTTTCTCCCCTTTCTTAAATACAGGTGATCTTCAGGCAATCCGGAAACACGCCTTTTTCAATAGATAAATTAATCAAATATGTTAGCACTGATCCGAGAACGTCAACATTATTCTTTATAATTGAGATAGGAATTTCATCAAAGCCTGTCGACCTTTTGTTTTTCAACCGCCTTAAAACATCTCCGACATCTGTTTCAGTAACAGGTTTCAAAAAAAGTGATCCACTGTGGCTGATCTTCACATTTCTGAGATAATCAAGAGCTGAGCTATCAGAGGTGCCGTTTGAAAGCTCACTGGGAAGAGTGAGAAAATATGAAAGGAACTCGTTTGCAACCATCTGTGGATTCTCAACAACTTCACCACCTATCTTCAAAGATATTTCTTCTGGAGCTTTTTTGTTGAATTTAGGTTTCAAATTATGGTTGATCATATCCCAAGTAGATTTTATTTTATTGTCAGAAGAATGTATAATACTCCGAAAATGCATCTCCTTGGATTGTTTAATCACATTTCTCAACACTTTACAGTATTTTGATATATAGGCTGATATATGAGAACTATGGACGTACTTTCTTATATACAAAAGGCAACGCTTATTTCTGCAAGAGATACGTATGGCTGAGGTTATCCACCCGAGATTAGATGGTCGGTCATTGATTCTAACATTTTTCAAGGGAAAACACAGAATCTTCCACCGATAACTTTTTGAAATATTTCAAATGCCATATGCGTATCAGCCTCATTCAAACAATCAGTCCAGTCAACATTATGAAGAGAATTCCTGAATTTTGCATAATTTTTGCTGCTAAAGATCCTCCTTTGTTCATAATAGGGGAGCATCCCCGCATAAGCCGGTAGACTGAAAGTGACAATTTGACCATTGTGGTCGCCAAATCCAAAATATTCATTGGTAACCTCTGAGATTTGAGCCAAGTCAAGATCAGTAACAATGTTATCAATCAATGATGCAGTATTATTAGTAATCCTAGTTGGTGTATGAATTGTTGCGTACATATTGTAAGACTTGAGCAAGTTTGTGAAATTATTTTTCAGATCGCTCTCCAGCTCCAGATGAATGTTAAAGTCACCACAAAGAATTAAATTAAACTTTTTATAAATATGCGACAACTCGAATAAAAGATCATAAAGAGAATTGAGGAAAATCTGAGTATTACCTGTTGGGGATCTGTATATACAAACAATAACAATTTTTTTGGATTTACTTACAGCAGTACAGTATTCAAAGTCCCTTTCAACACTTTCCACCCTGAGTTTCACCGTTCCCATGAAATCCTGTCCCCTTCTCGAATATATCAAAACTCCTCCATGTTTACCCAATCCTCTACAAAATTCAGAAATCCAAACAAAACCATCAATACCCAAACCCAATAAACCAGACTCATGCGCCCAACTCTCAAAAATGCACAAAACACTTATGTTCTTACTGTAATTGTCTTCAAGAAATGCATTTATGCCATCAATTTTATTGGAAATACACTGAACATTTTGATGCATGATAGTGAAGTAGCCCTCTAGATGTTCTAGCTTTTTTTTTCCTTTGACTCCTCAGGCTACGAGGCTTATCATCAGCTGTTCGTTGAGAACCATTTCTGTGGGTAGAACCCGCCGAAACCTCGTTAGAACGACCAGCACCCAGTTGTTCAGCAGTTCCGAAGAGCCTCTCACAATCTTCCAATGTATGAGGTTTATTATCTATGAAGAGCTTATTGTATTTAATAGATACTTTGTGGCCGTCATTTTTCGCTTTCTTTAGATATTTACTGAACAAAGATCGCTGGCTGTTTTCTTTCGGCGTGTAGTATTGGGACACAGCATATCCTGAGTTCTTGAAATGTACCGCTCTTTTCAATACTAACTGTTTATATTTCACGTTTGCAAACTTCACCGCAACTGGCCGGCTTGCCTCATTCTGTTTCCCCAGTCTTTTAGCCTCTTCAACAGCTTCAGGAGGTACTACGACATCAATCTGATTTTTGAGAACCCCGACAACACCATTTTCAATAGAAGTAATATCCTCATCAGGTTCTTCGTGAATGCCATAGAAAACCAACCAGTTTTGTTTAGCTTGCGTTTCCAAACGGTCAACACGCTCTTCAAGAGTGTCAATCTTATTGTTGAGTAGTATATTCTCTTCACGTAAATGTGTCACCTCGGAAGATAAAGTCATTATGGTTCTGTACTAGCGGCTCAATTATTTGAGTCAATATGTCAGAATATCTATCTCCTAAGGGAGAACATTCTTTAAATAATGCAAACATGTGTAGTGTTCTATCTTACCAGTTAAAGTCCCATCATAAATGTGAACATCGAGAATTGCATTATTTTTGATGGCGCAAAAAACATTGAAACTCCAGGTCTCTTGAAATTTCCATTGTCTGAAGTGGTGGTTGTTCTCTTCATGCCAATAATGACTTTTATGCCTATTGAAAGAACCATTCTTTGTGAATTCAGATTCATCTGTCCAAATTATACAGTCCAAAAAGTTTTCATTCTCTTGAAATCGAATCATCATAGCTTCGCAAAACTCTGTTCTCCTGACGAAATCAGTTTCATTCAAATGCTGTACCCTATTGAATTTATATGGGTGCATTTTATGTTTTTTCAATATTCTCCAAACACTCGATTGAGATAATCCCAGATCAATCTCGGCATCTTTGAGAGAATTTTGAGGATTCACACGAAAATATGCGAGAACTGTAATTTCGTTGTTCCCATCTTCTACTACACTTTTTTCTCTGTGTATAGTTTTCTTAACGAAAGATCCGACATTTCTCAAGTTTGTCATGGTTCTGTTAATGGTATCTCTCGTTGGTCTGGGTCGGTCAGGAAACCTCTCAATGAACAGTCGAATCGTTCTATCTACAACTTTATTACATTCTCCATGAAGTAGAATGAGATTTAAATAATCTTCATTGGTAAAATTAGGCATAGTGATCGATTTTATAACTTAATACGAATTATCACCAAATTAATAGTAAACACAAAATGCTACTGAATAAAGAGGAATTTGGCAGATGTAATTAATGATATCTATCATTAAAAAAAAAGAATGTAAAACATGGTAAGTTTTTGCATATGGTTCATAAGGAATTATTTATTTATCACTGGAGAGAAAACCGATGGCCGATTAGTTGAAATAAAGAGGTTTCCGATACAAATTCGAATCCAAATTCGCCATCTATTTAGGAACAACCTGTAACTTTTTTCTCTTGCATATTAGGGTAGTAAAATCTAAAACATGGTTTAAGTAACAGTTCCTGAAAATTTCATCTTTTTGGCGTGAAGGGAAAAGAAATAGCTGAAAATTCAAGACGAAAAACAGTTTTTTGTGAATAACTCAGAAAATATCCACTTTAGGGCAAGGGTGTGAGCATACACTCACACTATTTTTTAACGTAGATTCAATATCTGCCATAAAAAAATGGAGTTCTAATTTGAAAAAAATTATTTCACGATTTTGTCATCCCTAACTTTGAAAGCGATTTTTTCACCCCCTGTATCATGAATCGCGATTTCGATTTTTAAAGTGGATACATCGATTTTATATCTTGAAAAATCCCAAAAATGAAAATTTTCCATCCAAAAACCTCGAAGTTATTCTTGTTTCAGCGGAGCTCTATTTTCGATTTTTTTTTCGAATTTTCCCGCTCAGAGAGAATTTTCCAACCAAAACTGAAAAATGTTACATCAAAATAACTTGAAATTTTCTAAGGAATCTATTTCTGCAATAAAAAAATGGTGTTCTAATTTGAAAAACGGAAGTTGACGTCATTTCCGGAAAAACCGGAGGTGCTCATGCCTTGAAAATATTTTAGATTTCATCAGCATCGTGAAATTCTTATAAGTGCTGAATTTCATGAAAATACGTTCAGTAGTTTCCCGTATAAATATGGGAGAGGTTCCTCGTGAAAGACCCTATATAATGCTTGAAGTAAAATAAGCGAGGCAAAGACCAGTTCATGCATCGCTAAAATGCCACAATTTCAAAACTGTGACGTCATCATAGAAATGTCAATTCAATGTATGAATTTAAAAGTAAGAAAGAAGATAGACGCACATAATAATAAAAATATTTATAATTTCAGGTGTGTTTATTTGTATATTATTATTAAATCTTGTATTTTCAAATTGGACTTCAATCAGTTCATGAATGATTCGAATGTTCTCGTCCTGATTAACGACTTATTGAAAAAAATATATGCAATATTCATATTGGTTGAATCATGAGGAAGAAGCCTTAAAATAAATTTCAAAAATTTGAACATACATTTTCAAAACTAAATAATATTTCAGAATTCTAAAATAAAGGTGTGCTCTGCTCGAAGTGATTTATTACTTCACAGGTTACAATGCATTCTAAAAACAAAGCTGTCGTATTTGAATGATATTCAAAATAAAAACGGTGAAAACAAAATAAATCCAACAAACATAACCTATATTCTTCAATCAGCTGATTCCAAACTTCAAACTTCTGTTCGAACTATTCCACTACCTGCTTTCAAACCGCTTCAAATTATTTTGAACCATTTGGTGCGTGACGTCACCAGTTCGACGCGAAAACACGAATATTTCAAAACGGACGAAATAGTTTTAAAATATTGTCACGCGAAAATTCGGCTCAGGTTTCTTTAGACGCCTTTGCAAATTGTTATGTATTGCTAAGTTGCTGTTTATGAATTGTCCAATTTGTTTTTGAATTTAATTAACTTCAATTTTGAATAATGATTCGATTAACGTGAATGCACAAAATATCAATGCCACAAATGACAGAAGTATGTCACTTGTTTCATGAAAAATTTCCGGATTGGCCGCGTATACAAGGTGTTCCTAAATTGAAAGAACATACGAAAAGGGGAGATTCCTTAAGTAAGTTTGAGAAAAAAAAGTCCTCTAAACATGGGGTCCCAGACGATTCGTTTTCTAGATACAGAGTGTTGAACTTTTAATTTTTCAAATTTTTTTTCTGATAGTATATCTACACTTCAGAAGATATGTAAAGAAAATTTTTCTTGTTGAAAAAATGTGAAAAGAAGCTCTGTTGTTACTTTGAACTTTATAGTCTCTTGTAGTTCTATCGTAGCTGCTTCCGATTTCGAGAAAAAAAATTTGAACGATTCTCTCGAAATCCTGGGAAAAATTCTAGGATTTTGAGAGAATCTTCAATGTTCTTCTCGAAATCGGAAGCAGCTACGATAAAACTACAAGAGACTATAGAGTTTAAAGTAACAAGAGAGCTTCTTTTCACATTTTTTCAAACTAACACTGGCTGACCAAAAAAAAAGGTTCTGGAGGAAAACACGTGACAGTGTTCCAGAAAAAATATCACCCTGTAAATCTGCTATCGAAATTGCCATGTCACGTAGTGAGAACTCTCAAATGTAATATCTATGCCAAATTCCAGTTGAATATCTTGTGAAGTGTAGATACTGTGAGAAAAAAACTTGGACTATAAGTAACAGTTTCGCGAGTTTTGGCAAGTGAAAGACTTATTTATTATGATAAATGCACCCATCATTTCTAATCTGATTTCTTGAAAACAATGTAATTTGCGTATTCTCTGAAGCACTTCATGCACAGATTCAGTCCCTATTCCCTGATAAGACCATGCCCATTCGAGCATGCCCTGTATGACCTGGAACCTTGTCCATATTTTTGGGGTGGCTGCAGCAAATGTTACTGTGACCCATTTTGGCTTGAAGATTATCACCCTCTATTCCACGTGCGATGTCTCGTAGAGGTTATTTGAAAAGGACGTATGGCAGATAAAAAAAAGCAGCAGCTAATACACTGCGTGGGGATGTGAAATCAGATGTGATGCGTGCTTCTGAAGACAATCCACATAAATCGAGTAAATATGCCTGCACAATATTGAATGTCAGCCATACATCCATTCTGAACATGAAATCTTATATTATTCACACTTTTTCATAATTCTCCAAACCTCTGTAGGTACCTTTCGTTTGCGGATGAAACTCAGATCTATTACTGCACCTTTTCGGAGCAGGATGTACCTACACCAGGCCGAGGAAGTTATTGACCATGAACTGAGATCATTTCATTCTATTGTATCTGGTCATTCTCTGAGATTGAATCCCTTGAAGTCTATGGCACTCTTTTTGGAAACAATTATCAGTAGTAATATCACAAGAGATTGAATTTCCGTGATAAGTATATCGATTTATTTTCAAACGAAAATGAGCAACTCATTTGAGTTTCGAAATAAAAGATAGACTTATGAGATAAATTCAATCTCGAGTGAAATTTTATAAGACTATTTCACGAACAGAATAGAAGGTCAGAAATCCCATATTCGAGAAAAGCAATGAAAAACTCATGTTGGCGTCTACAATTTTTATTTATCAGTTGTCAAACCGTTTGTATTCATAGTTCAAACACAGATTAGTCTGTAGTTCAATCGTTGAAAATACCGAAGTTGTCAGACCAATCATAATTCAGAGTTGATATTATCGCGATAATACTAGCTATCTTTGGACTGTGATTGGTCAGTTTGTGAAATGAGTGGAATACTCATATTATAGTATGTCAAAGACAATAGGCGAGTTTATACAGCAACTAAAATGAAATAAGAACTAAAATAAAATAAGAATGTTCACTTGATGCATTTCAATGACAGCGTTTATACAGGAAATAAGCTAAAATAAGGAATAAGAATAAGAGATAGTCAACTTTTATCTTTTTCGCTTATTTTATTTGGAAAATGATAGTGCGCATGACCCAAATCCACTCCCCAATCATTTCCGTATTGACACTTTTGACAATTTCTAGTTTTCTAACCTTGAATTTAATGAATATTTTTTTAAATCATTGTTGATAATATATTTAATATGGATGACCAGGAAATCATGATGGGAGCGATGTTGTTATTGATGACAAGTTCTGCTATTACCGCCTTGAATAAAAGGCGGAATAATGTTTACAAGAACTGGTTGAACTATGGAAAAACGCATGATCGGGATCAGTTTTTTGAGTATACAAGGATGTCTCCTGAAATGTTTGATCACCTATACCTGCTCGATCAAAATGCCATCATCCATTTTACTAATGATATCTTCTATAGTGATTCTAATGGGAAATTAAATTTTGAAAAATATAAATGAAATGGCAACTAGTCATTGTCAAAAAAATCTACGATTTGATTGGTTCATTTTTATTTCTTATTTTTTTCTAGTGATCTCTATAAACCTATGTTGTCTGCTCTTATTTTATTTTATTTTAGTTCTTATTTTATTTTAGTTGCTGTATAAACTCGCCTAATGTCACACTAAATTTGGATGGAATTCCTTTGTCGAATTCTTAATCCTCCTACCCTTGGGTTTATTATTCGACTCGAAATTGCGGTTCAAGGAACATATTACTAATAAGCTGAGAATTGCTTACAGTAACTTAAAGATAATATACAACCATAGACATTATCTTCCATTTTCAACTAAAGAAAAGCTTTTGAAATCTTTTGTCCTGTCACACTTCAATTTTTGCTGCTCCTTGCATGTGCCTAGTTTGGATGCTAATGATCGCTATAGAATTCAGAAAGTTCAGGATTCTTGTTTGAGATTACTATACGGCAAAATTGGAAATGCATATTTTCATACCGCCCTCTGTTCAAACGACAAACCATTACTGTAAGCGACAAAAAACACAATGCTGACCCTTCCTGATCTCCACTGCGCTCCCGACCGCTCTCATTTGTAGCCATTTTTGACCAAGTCGAAACGCCTGCAAAATGTTTCCGTAATTGTTGTAGCTTTACAACGTCACTCTGTCAACAGATCACTATTGTTGGGAGTTTTTTTGATGGCATCTTCAAGTTCGGGTATGTGTAAATAATTTAAGAACTTTGGATAAATGAAAACTCACACAGAATAATACCTATTTAATTCTTGTTGATGTTGCCTATGATGTCATGAAGGTTTTCAGTTATGTTCCAAGGCCGTCCAGAGTTTGATATTCACAGTTCTGCGAAGCTTGATCAATGCTTATTTTGGAATCATGAAAATTTGTTGCCCATATTTTGCCTTTTCCAGAAATAGTAATTTACGTAACACGTCCGGGTTTTTTGGACGAATAGACAAAATTCTAGGACGAGCCGGAGACGATTCCTGGAAGTCTGGGAGTCCAAAAAAACTATTTTCGGGCGTGTTGCGTACAATATTTTTTCGGCAACCTTGAAGAATTACAAATCACATTTCTTTATCATACATTTTGATTCTTATTTGAATTAATAAGAACAGAACTGAATTATCTGAAATTCATCCTACTGGATTCAACAATTGCGTTGTGTGTAGTTTTTTAAGACTGAGTAAGAAGTTGTAATTCGTACTTTTAGTAAGGAATACCTTCACAATAATGAAAGACACACACAGAACCCAGAAAAACAAAAGTGCCTTCCTCGACAGCACACCGGTTCCTCGAAAACTATTTTTTTCTTCTTTTTAAACAGCTATTTCAGAGTCTATCCCAACATTTGTTGATTTTGGAATGTTTTTTAGATTGTGCTCTGATGATGGCCATGGGCCGAAACATGTCGACACATTAAATATTGATTGAGTCCAATACACTGGAATAAGACCCACCTTTCCCCTTAAAGAACAGAATTGTCATCCGTTATTTCGTTGCTATTGTGATGATCATAAAAATGACAACGACGTGATTTTTTCCGGCCTAGTCCGGAAAGTACGTACTTTCCGGACTAGGCCAGGAAATGCTACTTTCTCAAAGAAAAAGCGTCCGGGAAGTGGATATATTCCGGACGGTTGCCGAAAAAATCAATTTAGGACAGCGAAGTGGACACTAATTTCTAATCAATTATTTCTTCAAAATTTATTTCTCTTATAGTAAGGACTTCAAGCGCAATGAGCTCATAGACATAATGTGGAATTGGTAAACAATTCCATTATCCGTACGAAGAAATAAAAAAACGTACGAAATATAATGCAAAGCAAGAGAAGGAGGTTCTGAAAAAAAATTATATTTGAAGAATGGATGTAGGTTTACAAAATTACAAAAAAGAATGGCTGTAGGGGTCGATTTTGATTTTCCTAGTAAAACTGAGAAAAGGCGTGGTCGTCCTGGAGTTAACTTGACGAAAACGCAGAAAGATTAGGGATACTACTCACGTATCTGTATTGACATATACTATGCAACAAAGATGACCTGCAGTGTTTTTCAACCTGTGGGTCGCGACCCCCCAGGGGCTTTTGTAGGGGGGTCGCCATAGGGCGAGAGAACTTTAGTAAGAGAATTTCAACAAAAAGATATACTCCTAAGCATTAGTATGTTAATGCCAACAATTAACAAAAAATAAACTCTTAAGAATCATGTTAATGGGAAGGTTGTGCTTGTTTTAGAAATATGTTGTTCATGAAAATGAACAACCCCCAAAATCTCTGAACCTGGGGGCTTACAAACTATGGGGGGGTCTTTTGTATATCATTCTTTCGGCATTCAAGAAACACGTATTCGAATCTGATCGTGGAACACTGTGATTACGTCACGATATGAATTTTTTTTCATCATTTCTCATAAACAACTCCCCAAATCTCCAAACATGGGGTCTAACAAACTGTGAGGTGCTTTGTATTTAATTCTTTCGGCATTCAAGAAACATATATTCGAATCTGATAGTGCAACAATCTCATTTCACTGAGATATAAATATTTTTAGTTATTCTTCATAATCAACCCCCGAATCCAAAAAACTGTGGGCTAACAAACTATGAATGGGATTTATTGTAATTCATTTTTTCGGCATTCAAGAAACTCATATTATTCGAATCTGATCGTGGGACACTCTCCTTTCGTCGAGATATGAATTTTTTCATATTTTTCCATGAACAAACCCCCAAATCTCTAAACCTGGGGGCTTACAAACTATGGGGTAATTTTTATATCATTCTTTCGGCATTCAAGATACACGTATTCGAATCTGATCGTGGAACACTGTCATTTCATCAAGATATGAATTTTTTTCATCATTTCTCATAAACAACTTCCCAAATCTCCTAACCTGGGGTCTAACAAACTGTGATGTCTTTTGTATTTTATTCTTTCGGCATTCAGGAAACATATATTCGAATTTTATCGTGGCACAATCTCATTTCACTGAGATATAAATGTTTTTAGTTATTCTTCATATTTCATCTGATCTGTACTCATACTGAACTCATGGGCGGCTTTTCAATTTGAAAAAAAAAATGATGAAATAAGTTATTCTCCGCTTTTACGCCCTGTATCTCGAAAACTGGTCATAGTATCGGATTTAAAATTCATACCTCGGGAGATGTTGTGGGAATCAATATATAGTGATAAAATAGTTGCATTTGACCGAGGAAATTTTCGAATACAGGGTGTTCATGTTTTTTGTACTTTTCCCAAAATTGAAAAGCTTCCTATGAATAAACCACCCTGAATATTTTGGAGATTAGAGATACACATATGTTCGTGGTATCACTTTTCCCAAAAATCAATTCAAAAATACAGGATTTCGAATTAATCCTAAAAAAATATGATTATGTCTAGTGGTTCTCTCTGTGAAACACCCTGTATAAAAAATATGCACTGTGCAATATTTTGTCGTCATAATACTAAATCGGAAAGAACATTTCAAAAATATGCGCTCCTGACGTCACAGTAGAAAAAGTGAATTTTGGGAAAAAACTACCGTCATATATTCGTGAATCACCCGGTAAATATAAATATTTTTAATCATACGTATCCTCTAATTTCATATCTAGAACATGTAGTAAACGTGTGTATGCAACAGAAATCCAATGTAACTCTTAATAATTAGCAAATAAATCCGAAAATCTGGGCAATTTTCAACTTTAACACCCTGTATTTAGAAAACTAGCCATAGGATTGGGTTGGGCCCATTGACACTTTTGGTCAATGAGTCGGGTACAACAACATACTAAATTTTCAGAAAATTTGACCGGTCGCCACTCTACCTACTAAAAGTGCGGGGTCCATATACAGGGTGACTGGTGACGTAAGGGACAACGGCTAAGTGGAGATAGAGGACTTCAAACTGAATGAGAATTTGTGTTTCAAATGTCCCATAAGGGTATTCGTTTCGGAGATATAGGGTGATTTATGAAAAAATGCTAAATCTATGAACTCCCATATCTTCGTTAATATGATATGTTTTTCGCTGATATTTTATATGTTTGTTCATACAGGCATTCTCTGTCAGCATAAGAAAAAAAAATTGAAAAAATTGCTGGCCCGTACTCAAAAATTTCAATTTACATGTCAAGTGAGAAATATCACACGGTATATGAGATAAAATAAAATCAAATAGAAATTTGGAAAGAGGGAAAAAAACTGATGAAATATCTGTTTTTTGTTTGAATGGCACAAATTTTCTTTCGTTTCTATGATATGTTGAAGTAAGAATATTACAATCTTTTTATATTCAAATCATGAAAATTAGTACTACTGATAGAAAAAACCTTGAATTCGAGGCGCTAGAAAATATTAATCAGAGAGGTATGATTTTTCAACATGATGGTGCACCTCCTCATTTTGCAAATGAAGTAAAGAATTTTCTGAATAGGGAGTTTTCTGACAGGTGGATTGGTCGGGGAGGTTCTAGGAATTGGCCTGCTAGATCACCCGATCTAACTCCTCTGGATTATTTTCTATAGGGTCATCTTAAGGATACGGTGTATAAAGAAACAATAACAAGCCGTGAACATTTGAAGAGCAGAATAACTGAAGCATGCGAAGAAATTAAAACAAATATTCCTCTGATTAGAAATGCTGTGCTTCATTTGTTCAAGAAAGCCAATAAATGTATGGAGGTGACCGGCTCTCATTTCGAACATTTGCTTACTTGATTTTTTTATGAATTATATTTGCGACTTCTTCTATTTTTGTGTTTGAGTATCCAACTCTTTCATCACCCCATCTACAACAAATTTTATTTTGAAATTTTATATGGCATCGAAATATTAATTGATAAAAATAGATTTCAAGATTTGAAGGAATATTCTGATGCCAGGCTCATTCTAGCGCCTCGAATTCAAGGTTTTTTCTATCAGTAGTACTAATTTTCATGATTTGTATTGTAATATTCTTACTTCAACATATCATAGAAACGAAAGAAAATTTGTGCCATTCAAACAAAAAACAAATATTTCATCAGTTTTTTTTCCTCTTTCCAAATTTCTATTTGATTTTATTTTATCTCATATACCGTGTGATATTTCTCACTTGACATGTAAATTGAAATTTTTGAGTACGGGCCAGCAATTTTTTCAATTTTTTTTAATATGCTGACAGAGAATGCGTGTATGATAAAGCATGTAAAATATCAGCGAAAAACATATCATATTAACGAAGATATGGGAGTTCATAGATTTAACATTTTTTCATAAATCACCCTATATCTCCGAAACGAATACCCTTATGGGACATTTGAAACACAAATTCTCATTCAGTTTGAGGTCCTCTATCTCCACTTAGCCGTTGTCCCCCCTTACCTCACCAGTCACCCTGTATAATAATCGACTCAATATAAACAGAATGAGTTATTCAGATTAGGATGCATTGAAGTTTTGAACATGAAAAATACAATTTCTTCTGCAAGCCAGACGATGTATTTTCGTCGTTGATTTGTATCATGTCCAAGATTTCTCCTTTGCTCAAACTTGCAGAACTTTATTTCCTCTGTTAGAGCTCTTCCTGTAATATCTTACGCTTCTTGGTGTTTTTAGCATATCTGGTGGATTTGAATTCGATATCATTTCGAATAGGTCGAATTTTTTATTAAATTGGTTGTAGTACAACTCTTGCATTAATTTTGCGGTTTTATTCCACATTGTCAAGGGCGGATTTACATGGGGGGGGGGGTTAACTACCCCCCCATGAGTATCGAAGACCTAAGAAAAAGATGGTACACATACAATATTTCATACATTTTTTACCTGATTTTATGGTTTTCAATGTCTTCTCTTTCAATTTGTAGCCCCTCTCGTCGCAAAATAATTGGAATTGTTTCGACGCGCTGCTCATTTTGGTATTCTAACTCTAACATGATGGACTTTCAATGATTATATTATTTATATCATCGACTGATGATTCACTGAAACGTTTGGGATTCATTTTACGAATTTCTTGAAAATTTACGACAGACGCGTCAAATCAAGAAAATCAATTGTCATGTGGTTGTCATTCAATAAAAACAATGTACATTGAATTATTCTCGCTGGAATAATGTAGGTAGATTATTCCCACTATAATAACGTTTTGATTGGCTAGAACGTATATGAATTACCGAAATTGAAGATTTCTATTGGTTTCGAGAAACGTCAAAAATTAATCAACAAAATATCCTTATCGGAAAAAGCAAACATTCAGGTAAGTTATATTATTATTATAAGGAAAGGCAGAGGTTTTTATCTGTTCTCGTGTATCATAGGCAGAATTGTATGGTACCCCGTTTACATTCCCTCTGCTAACACTGAGATTTGGAGCAGGAAACAGATTTTTCTTTCTCTGTTCCTTATACCTTATTTCTTCACACGTACCCTATGCATTATATTGTCGGATTTTGGATTTTTGGATTTCTTTGAAAATAATATATATTATGATATAGTAAAAAATGGTACATAATACGTAATTACAACTAATAATCATTAAAGATAATTTTATCAAGGATAGACTGGTTGGAGCTACGAACGACGGTGGCGCCATCTTGTGACCTTGCGACGAACTAACAAGTTCCGCCGTTTGTGGCAGTTCATTTTTGTAGCGAAGCCTTCTCTCCAGTTATTCTATGTTCCTAGGTAATATGGTCACATTTGACACGGATTGCGCTATTTGGCAAATTAGAATTCATTAACTAAACGTTGTTTGTTTTCTCTATGATATTCATTTCCGAAGCTATCTATGAATTGTATCGCTGGAAAACCAACTTGTTGGTTTCACCGGCTTGAAAGTTTTATCGAGGTGAAACGATCGTTGCTACGGAAACTTCCTCACTGAAAATGGAAAGAGTGAAATAGTCATCAGAATGTTCATTTTTTTTCTTTCGATATTTTCAAATTAATGATCTCTGTTCAAGACTGTTTTTGAAATTTGCAAAAAGGAAAAATTCAAAATTTGATATTTTGTTGTTGTTTGATGAGAATGTTGATATTTTTTGTTGTTGGTTGCTCTTGATTTTTAATTTTGTAATTTGATTTAAGTTCCAGTAATCCTGATTCTGCTAATGAGGCTTCTTATTGTCCCGTACTGTGAGACCCAACAATAAATGGATTTATGAAATGATACCCCAGAGCTTCATGAAGATTTGGATAGGACAACTTATTTTTGTAAACAAAGGATGGACATTAGATTACAATATTATCCAAATAGAAAACTTTGTGTTTTCTGATGGGTGCACTTTTTGCTAATCGTCAAAATTGGTGCTACTGTCTACCGAGAATCCTCACTGAATGAGAGAGGAACACGTGCAATTCCCTTAAAAGGTTAATGTTTGGCAGGAAGTATTCGAAACTATATTAGGTATAGGCTCTTTTTCACCGAGTGGAATTGGAATGGCGATAATAGTTGAACGGAATACGATGTGGTACCAACAGAATGGTGCACCACCACATGACTAACGCAATGTCCGGCAGTAGGTAGGCACATGTCAGTGTTTCCAAGTCGTTTGATAGGAAGGCGAGGAATGATCGAGTGGCCATCGCGATCCCCTGATCTCAACCATATATCTAATGACATCGATATGGTTCATACACCCGCTATTCACAGTCACAGAGTGAAGCCAAATCGATGGTAGAAATGAATTGTACGCATGCGTCAACAAGGAAATAGATACCGCGGATGAAAATATGTCAGTTAAATATTTTCAATTCAATTCTGAAATATAAGTAGGAGTTAACAACGATATACACAGCTTGAAGCGAACAGATTGAAGCATTGAATATTATCACGTGAATTTTTTGTTATGATCGAAAGTATTCACATGAAGTTATGGATGACATACGTTTTACGACATAACTCAATGTGTCAGAAGAAGACAGAATTAGTAAGTTATTTTTCGTCGACCATAGAATAAAAGCTCATTTTAACGCACTCGAAATCATCCATTAATGACCCCTATTAATGCATGATTTCTTGTATTAATGCATGATTATCATGGCAACCGAACATAAAATATTCAGTCGGAGAATAGATGCATCTATGTCGGAGCACTATCGAGCTGGGCCCGTATTCTCGGCAAGTGATCTTTCGGTGCGTATACGTTTTCTGTGTTATTATGTATGGCAAACGTATACGCACCGAAAGATCACCCGCCGAGAATAAGGGCCTTGTCAAATTTGATTATTCGCTTTCGATCAGAATCTGATTTTACCAATTACGCTATTTTACATAATGAATATCGAAGAAAATATCCATTCGACACCGCTAGATGTGGGAAAAACTGCTGAAGCAACAACTTTGAGTATGCTACCTGGAAAGAGCCGAACATGTATGAGAAAACCTAGGAAGAATTTCGATCTTGGTGCGAGGAGAAGAACGTTCTGAAATTTTCGGTAAGGGTTTTGTTGGCATACTTTACTTGTATTGCAGAAAAGGGGCATTGAGCAAATTTATGGTCAAAGTATTCGATGCTGAAGACAACATTGATATAAGCGGATACCACAAACTGTTGATCGAAAAATCGAAAAAGAACACATGTGGAAGAGTTCATAGCGAATGCTTCTAGTAGTATTTTGTTGATGTCTAAGGTAAAAATAAAACTCAATTGAATCGTTAATCCAAGTTATTCTCATGAAAAAAATTTAAACTATTTAACCATAGACTCGAAAATTACAGGACTCGCAACATTTTCATCGCCATACACTGGGGTGATACACAAACATACAGCAATAAATTATTATAAATTTGACTATTAGATGCCGCGGCATTATTCTAACACCACGAACCTAACCTATTTCCAATGTTTTTCATGTGAGCATGCCGAAAAAAGTCACCACAAGATCTCTCATTCCGAAAATATGCTCATTCGATTACAAATTTCATTTCTTCAGATAACAGATTTCATTTCATTCGAAGGGATCTGTAATTTTCGAGTCTATGGTTGGACCCAACATGGCGGTTTCTGGTATACTCATATATCTAATAATTCCTATATGGGGAATGAGCCAATCAAAACTGAAGCTGGGCTTTGGTAACAATCAAGATCTACGCTTGTGCGGCAATATTGAGAATAAAAATATTTTTTTAATTCTATCTCTCTCTGACACATCGTATTATGTCGTGAAACGTATGTCATTCTTACCTTCATGTGAATAGTTTAGATCGTAACCTCACAATTAAATGTGAAATGTTTCAATCGATTTATTCCGTTTTCTTCAAGTCCTTGATATCATTGTTTACTCCTATTCATTTTCTAAAATTGAACTGAAAGTTTTTAAGTGACATATTTTCATTCTGGATATCTATTTCCTTGTTGTCTTTCAGAATAAACATAACCTCTAAATTTCTCGCAATTTTTGAATTTCCAGTTGACGCAAGCGTACAACTCAAGCCTTACCAAAGATTTGGCTTCACTTTGTGACTGTAAAAAGCAGGGGAATGATCCATATTGGTATTAGTAGATATATAATGGTATACTCCCCTTTATAGAGCCTTAATATTAATATATAGAAATGAACACACAAATTTATATTATGTCAAATTTGTCTATTACGCAAAATAAAAATCTTTTTGAATCCAAAGTTTATTTTCAATTCATGATGAGGTCGACGGAAAAATCTTGTAATCAACTCGTTTATTAATCTAGCGATTAATGCTCTGAAACATTAACGCGCTCGCTCCGCTCACGCGTTAAAATATTTCGACCATTAATCGCTGTCATTAATAAACTAGTTGATTAATTAACTATTTCCGTCGACCAAAGAATAAAGCGGGCTGCGGACTACGAGCTATAATATAATATATATTATATCTTACATATTACATGAAAATCGCTTTAAAAGAAATAACATGTGACACCGCGCACTCATGCTATAATATATATCTATATCCAGGCGATATATTACGTATCTGCAGAGATATGCTTTTCGAGCGATATTTTAGAGTATATCCCACCTCCCACCTTACGTCTCAACCCCCGCGCCACGAATATGCAACTCAATTTCACGCATTTCGGGCAGTAGACATATTATATTATAGCTCGTAGTCCGCACCCTGCTTAATATAATATGATATTATATCTCATCATAGAGCTATAATATATATTATATTATAGCTCGTAGTCCGCAGCCCGCTTAAAAGCTTATTTTAAGGCACTCGAAATCATCCATTAAGGACCTATTTAAAGGCCGCAACGAACGGCGAGCGATAATATAATATATTATAGCTTTGCATTGACATATATGTCATTTTATCATAGCAAAATATCGTAATATCGGAATATATATTATAGCGTCGTCCGCGGTGCTTGATTCATTTTCATCAGGAGCGATATTGGTGTAATATATGAGATATAATATATATTATATTATCGCTCGTCGTCCGTTGCGGCCTTTAATGCATGATTTCTTATTTTGATGTATGATTGTCATGGTAACCGAACATAAAATATTCAGTCGGAGCATAGATGCATCTATGTCGGAGCACTCATATTTGAAATTGTCTGCGATAACATATTTGTTCCTTATCCATGCTCAAAGTTTGGTTGATTTATCCTTTATACCTTTCGATGTTTCAGAGCAATTTTTCCGTAACATTCAACCAAAAACACATTAACAATGCCGGAGGGAACAAAGCTGAGCGTAAAAGCTCAGACACATAGACAGCGCTGATGGAAAATTTGATGTCAACGGCCACTGTGATGATATAATAAGTCACATAAGACCCCGTATAATTGAAGAATCAATTAAAAAACCAGGATCCGTATTGAACTCGAAACGATTTCAATATGGCATGAAAATTTGGTTATTATCAGCCGAACGTTACTTAAGGCTATACCATAGTGAGATCCCGCATGCAACAAAATGAATCATCTCTGATAACTAGGTTCGGCGTATATCACGCCGTCAAGTTTTTAACGTAGGTACCATGGTATTGACAGAGTACCGGTTTTTATACTCCATTCACTTTTAAAAAGTACCCCGGTTGGCCATGACACTCTGACACATTTCTCCGAGTGTGTTTTGATAATGTATGGTTATAATTTTCCTGTCAGATAATTCATTCGGAAAAAGAATAAAAGTACTCGAATAACCCAAAATGAAAACTTCTAAACGACCTGAAAGAGACGGACCTATGGAATTCATCCCTCTTCAAAACTATCAAGAAATAAGCCTACAGAAGACATTTAAATACCTTTTTGCACCACTTGAAATACTAAAGTAAAAATACTAAGTATGAAAATCTAGTGGTACTACGAAACCTGTGTCACAGATAAACCTCAAAAGAACTAATTCCGTTCACAAAGTTAAAAAGAGTATAATTATAGAAATTAGCATTGGCAATGTCTCTCAGAATTATTTGACAACCTGGGCCAGTGTGAGTGAAAAAACTTGATAAACCTAAATCTTGGCCAACCGGGATACTTTATAAAAGAGAATGGAGTATATATCAACGTTAAAGTTGCCGATTTCAGCAATCATAAATTTTGTAAGCATATCGAAGGCATATCGTCACCAATCTGCGCAGCTGTGAGAAGAGTGCAATTTGATGTTTTTTATCGTTTAGCAATTTATCCAACCTCTAGCTAAAGTTGTCATGTATTGTTAAAGGGTTTACTACGCCGCTGCCTTAACAGGTGTTGGTCCGGCTGAATTGTTCTTATGTTTCACATGTATGTTTTGTATTTTATTGAATAAAGATTCAGTTTACCCAGACGATGTGTATCATTCAGATGGTATCTGACATGGCGCAGTCGGTAATTTTTTAAAGAACAGTATAGTGCAAAGTTTTGAAAACAGTGAATTATTAATCATGGGAGATTATCGAGGAATAGCACAAATGAATTTCAGTGGTAATTTGGCTGAAAACTAGAAATTGTGGAGGCAAAAATTTGAAAATTATCTGGTTGCTTCGGAATTCAATAAAAAAGACGAAAATATTCAAATTGCTCAACTTCTTCATTATATTGGAGAAGAAGGAATTTCGATTTATAATACATTCACGTTTGCCGAGGAGGCAGAAAAACATCTACTACAAAAAATCTTGAATAAATTCGAAGATCATTTTCTTCCAAAAAAAAACCTTTCATATGTTAGGTTTATGTTTTTCACGAGGAAGCAACGTGAGTGTGAAACAATTGAACAGTTTGTCACCGATCTGAAAAATAGAGCGAGATCATGTGAATTCGGAGATCTCAAAGATAGCCTTATCAAAGACATTCTGATATGCGGATTGTTGAGTCAGAATCTCAAAGAAAAACTTCTACAAGAGGATGAAATCAGCTTGGAAGATGCTGTGAAAATGTGTCTAACAGTGGAAAAATCACGTGAACAGTCAAGTCAAATGACGGGTTCCACTCTAGATGTACAGGCTGTGGGTTGTTATCACTGGATACAGAAAAAATACATGACAAAAGTAACTCGATACATAGCTTCAAGAATGTTTCACTGTGACAATTTAGCTGTGATACAGAACCAAAGAATTGGACGTGACCTTGTTAGTTGTTCACAAAGCAAACTATCATCGTAGCCTGAAAACCAGGAAATTTCGATACTTCTAAACCATGTCTTCAAGAGGTCTTTGTTAAAAGGCAGAGAGAGAAAATTTGATTAGGCAATATTGGTTATCAGAAGACGGAAAATCTACAAAATTCGTCTAACTTTGATGTGTAATTGGATAATTAATTTCACTAGAGGAATTACCCCCAGAATGAACAGGTTTGTACATCCTTCAGCAAAGTTTGGTCAATATAATCACTTATGTACATATTGGTATTTCATCGAGTGCGATAACACCTGAAACAGAACTATTGTTGACTCTCAGATATGTTGCAACAGAAAATTTATTTATGACAGTTTCTGATTTTTTTGGAGTCTGTTGTTTCGGTTAGTATGAGTATGAGAAGGTAGCGAGGAGGCGCTTGATTTCCTCAAACCGAACCATACAGTGCATGTGACAAGAAAAACCTCGGACAAACTCTTTTTCATTTAACTTTATTAAACAGAAAAAATTGAACAAAACAACAACAAATAATAAAAGCTTGAACATTTGTTAATAATACACTTAAGCCGTTTCGAAGTGGCTTCCTTTGGCGGCGATACACAGCTTCAGACGCTTCTTGAAATTTTCGGCAATGGGCCGCAGCTCCTCGGGCGTTAATCAGTTCCATTCCCGGCGCAGAGATTGTTTCAGCGACTCCAATTTTTTGTGTTTTTCATCACAAGCCCTGTGCTCCAAAATCGACCACACGCTGTAGTCCATTGGGTTGAGATCCGGTGAGTAGGGCGGCCATTCTGCAGATGAGATGGAACATGGAAAATGGGTCTTACACCATTCTTGCGTCATTTTTGCTCTGTTAGCCGGAGCGGAGTCCTGTTGAAAGGTCCAATGCGTATCACCAAAGTGCTGCCTGGTCCACGGAAGTACTACGGCCTCGAGGATGTCGCAGCGGTAGACTTATTGATTGATTTTGACCCCTTGATCCACGAAAACTAAGGGAGTTTTACCACTGCCGCAAATTCCGCCCCAGACCATGACGGATTGCGGATTTTGACGGTGTTCGACGATGGCCGATGTACCGGGAGCCTCTACGGACCAGACTCGTTTTGGTGGTTGTGGGATTGTTCTACGGTGAAAAGCTTCTCGTCTGTTAAGAGAACTCGCTCCCATTGCTGACCAGCGGCGAGACGAAGGAGTTGGCGGCACCTTTGGAGTCGTATGCGCTTGTTTTCCTCCGTGAGGAGTTGAACTTTTGGGAGCTTGTATGGCTTGAGGTTGAGCTCCATTTTGGAAATTTGACGGACTGATTCGCGGTTGATACCGGTCTCACAGGCTATTTTCCTCATGGAAACCTGTCCTGAATTTGTCGCGAAAGAAAAAAATTTCATATCAAGTTAGCGGAACCACTTTCTCAATATAGATCGAAAATCATCACAATGATTATGAATAATTGTCGAAGTCCATATGAAGTAAAAAACACGCAATTTGTCGTGCCTTTAATTTTTTTTTCTACGGTGTGGCTTTGCTAACTTTATATAAATTTAGCAAATATGGGTCGAATATCATCACAATGATCATGAATTATTGTCGAGTAATTGTTGAAATTCACATCAAGTATAAAATACAGAAAGAAAAATTATCTTCATAGCAATGTCAACTAGCTTTTCGACAATTAATCAACAATTATTCAATATCATTGTGATGATTTTCGATCTATATTGAAAAAGTGGTTCTGCATACTTTATATAAAGTTAGCAAAGTGACAAATTTTCTTCTTTCACTACAAATTCAGGACAAGTATTCGACAATTAATGCAATAGAAAAAGGTCCATAACGAATGCGCTGTTGCCAAAAGTGCGGTTATTCCAGAAATATCACGAAATCGCGGGAAAAAGGCGTAAAATAAACTAGAGTATAAGGAAAAAATATTTTGTTTGTTTTTATGTGTTTTACTTCATATAGACACCGACAATCAATCGACAATTATTTATTATCATTGTGATGATTTTCGATCTACATATATTGAGAAAGTGGTCCTGCTGAGTTAATATAATAGCTATTATTACAACAAGGGAAATATGAACAGTATATTTCCCAGGTTGTCAAACTTACATCCCGAGGGAGAAGCTCGAGGGATGTACAGACATCCGAGGAAATATATTCATATTTCCCGTGTTGTAATCAATAGTTTTTTTCTGATTGAAACAATATTGTTCTGAAAATGAAAACATTAACATTAGATTGTGAATTTTTTAAATAATTGGTTTTTTAACGTTTCTATGGGCCGTGTTCGTGAAAATCATAGTTGACTGATTTGATTTTCATGTCTTGTCGAAACTCAAGCGGCAAAATCCCGTGAATGTTTGGTTCCGGCGAAATCTAGAATTACCTACAGTAAAGCGTATATATGAAGTCTTTCAGGAGTGGAGAAGAAAAAATTTGGTGGACGCTGTCAACGAAAATATTTTGTTGGCATATTTTGAAGATTTGGTATGTTGCTCTGATTCTTGCTGTTTTTATGTAATACTTATTTACTCGATCCTCAGTCGCAGAAATATTCACCAAACACGTTATGGCCAAATTATCGATACTAGGGTCAATTTTACATTCGAAGGAAAAAACGTAAGTCAAAATCTTCGATAAAGTGGAAGCATTTGATAAGAACACAAATGAAGGATACGTTCCCAAAAAATCAGCAGTGTTGTCCCGGGAGGAGATCATTAAGAAATTCTTGAGAGGAGCTCCACATAACGTTTATTTGATGTAAAAGGTAAAAATTTCATTCTGATTACCTCTGCGAATAGATTTTTACATACATAATTTTGAAGGTTGCTTAATTGATGGAAATCTTTGGCGCCTGCAGAACGAACGATTTGGTGAATATGCTACCTTCAGATATCGAAGATCGAGGTTCGGTGATCATGATCATCACAATCTTTGGAGAGGGTTTTTTGAATAATCGTTCAAGACTACAGCTGAAAGGAATGTTCATAACAATCATAACGAAACGCCAGTCTCATCGACGAATTGTGAACAAGATTTTATATCTGGTTACAATACCTCCGGCGGAAACATTTTTTTTTCCAATAAATAAATGAAAGTTTTTTTGTTGTCAAATATGAATAAATCATATCGTCCCAAGGGAAATATGACTTGACGTTTCATATTTCCCTTGGGAAATATCAGTGTGTTATGACATATGGTAACTAAGGCGACATTGCTCAATATAGTTTCGATCAGAAAAAAAGTTATAGCAAAGCCACTCCGAAGAAAAAGAAATAAGGACGCTACAAATTTTCCATTTTCATGAACAATTCAGGAAAGGTATTCGACAATTATTGCAATAGAAAAAAATCAATAACAAATGCGCTGTTGCCAAAATTGCGATAATTCCAGAAATATCACGAAACCGCGAGAAAAAGGCGTAAAATAAACTAGGATAAATAGATCTTTTGTGTTTTTTTTTACTTCATTCGGACTCTGACAATTGCTCGACAATTATTTATAATCATTTTCATGGTATTCGATCCATATTGAAAAAGTAGTTCTGCTAACTTTATGTTGCGTTAGCCAAGCCACCCTGTAGAAAAAGACTAAGGACGCGACAATTGTTTTTCTTTCACGACGAATTCTCGACAATTATTCGACAATTAATGAAATAAGTTTAATTCATTTTCTCGCAAGTGGCACTGCTAACTTTGTAGACATAAGTTAGCATTTGCCAGTGTGAGAAAGTATTATTGTTCAAGTTGGAAGTTATCCTGTTATGAAATTTTTTCTGTTCATCACACAGATGATATGTTAGGTAAGTCCAATATATGCCTATATATTTTTGATTAATCAAATTCGAGTCTCTATACGTTCGAGGGTTCTCGTGTACGGAGGGCCGGCTGGATGGACGGACATAATTGAATGTGCCCAAGAATTCGTGATCAGTTAGTCCAATAAAAATGGAGTAGGAAGTTAGGAACGTGAAAAGAGACCAATTTTTCAGGAATTTGGAGTTTAATTTTTGTTGAATTTCTTCAATTCATCACCAACGTTTTGGATCCAGTCGATCCTTTATCAAGGCTAAAAAGTAACGAAGTACAATCAAATTGCAGAATCAGCCCAGGCGAGCAAGAACAAGAACCTACCTCGAATTAACTCTAATTTAACAAATATTTTGGAAGCACCATTATTTAAAACTTTAATTTATGAAGCATAAGAAAATTTTTTTCTTTAAGAAGCACGTTGAGTGTGTCGAACAAGAAGTTAGGTTAGAATTTATCTATTTGTCAAATTTAAATATTTTGTTATTTTTCTTATCTCAAGTTTTATGATCTAATCATCCGGGCAGAAACCTGAACTCGCCCGTCCGAGCGTCATCTGCACTATATGAATCAAATCATACAGAAGTCGAACAGGTTTAAAAAACAATTCACAAACAAATATTATACATTAAATAATTAATAAGTTAATCAAGAGAGAGAATTAACATCGGCTAAATCTCTAACGACACTTCGAGTTACAAACAGTCTTTATAAATACTTTAAAATTTTTTTCATGTATGTATGTGAACTGTTAAAGTGTTACAACAGAGACACTCACCCCCCAAATGAATATATTTTTTTGTTCCAACTCACCAACCTCATAATTTTATTGATATTTGTTTTAAATGTATTTTGATGAAAAATATAGTCAAAGTTAAACCATTTATCAGCCATTACTCTAAGTTATACTATTATTGCTTATTAAGCTATCATAAATTTTGCTAAGATTCTGAGTGTCTTCCCTGAAATTGACAGTATTATGATAGCTTTATAAGCAATAATAATATAACTTATATATGGCTGATAAATGGTTTAACTTTGACTATATTTTTCATCAAAATACATTTAAAACAAATATCAATAAAATTATAAGGTTGGTGAGTTGGAACAAATAAATATACTCATTTGGGGGTGAGTGTCTCTGTTGTAACACTTTAACAGTTCACATACATACATGAAAAAATTTTTAAAGTATTTATAAAGACTGTTTGTAACTCGAAGTGTCGTTAGAGATTTAGCCGATGTTAATTCTCTCTCTTGATTAACTTATTAATTATTTAATGTATAATATTTGTTTGTGAATTGTTTTTTAAACCTGTTCGACTTCTGTATGATTTGATTCATATAGTGCAGATGACGCTCGGACGGGCGAGTTCAGGTTTCTGCACGGATGATCAGAGCATAGAACTTGAGATAAGAAAAATTACAGTGGCTTTATACACGACAGTGGCGACAATAGACGTTCACGTTTTGATTGGTCGGACTGTTTTCGACCACTAATGGCGGATTTTCATTGATTTGTTGTCATGTCATAGTGACAAAAAGCTCAAAATCGAGTCAAATGTCAAACAGCACGACACTCAAATTTAAACATTGTAAACAAATATCCGCCATGTTTGTGCAAAAACGTGTTCTATAACCCTATTGTCGCCACTGTCTTGTATAAAGCCACTGTAAGAAAAATAACAAAATATTTGAATTTGACAAATAGATAAATTCTAACCTAAATTCTTGTTCGACACACTCAACGTGCTTCTTAAAGAAAAAAAATTTCTTATGCTTCATAAATTAAAGTTTTAAATAATGGTGCTTCCAAAATATTTGTTAAATTAGAGTAAATTCGAGGTAGGTTCTTGTTCGCCGGGGCTGATTCTGCAATTTGATTGTACTTCGTTACTTTTTAGCCTTGATAAAGGATCAACTGGATCCGAAACGTTGGTGATGAATTGAAGAAATTTAACAAAAATTAAACTCCAAATTCCTGAAAAATTGTTTTATTTTCGATAACATGGACGAAAATTTCGATACAGAGGTAAAAAGAGACCGTTCCTGTTCCTACGCTGGAGTTTTATTGTCTAGAATATTAAATAACGCGTTATTGAAATAACACGTTTCTGCATGTTCCTATGTGGAACATTCAGTCCAGTTAATACCAGTTTAGTATAGTATAGAATTAAATAACATGTTATTGGTAACAGGTTGTCGCTAAGGAACGGAATAGGTTATAACTGTTTCCTGAATTTGCCTGTTACGTAACATCTCTAAAGCGGCCTACAGACGAACAACTTAGTTGACAACTATGTTGTGAACAATGTTGTATACCATACAAGGGTGGAGATAGCGGTTGTCGACCAGGTTGTAAACATCATTTCTGTGGAGATTTCCGTCGAGTGAACTAGTCGTTTCAGCCGGAGGAATTATTTGAAAATGGAGGAAGATCTTTTATTGTATAATAATAAACGACGATGTTTGTTTGGGGGCAGCACACTTCTTAAGGGTCTACATCCCTGAAAAAAGGGAGTCAGAAACGATTTATTTTTTTCTGATTGATGAAGGGATGTATGAGTGTAGGTATAATGATAAAAATAATAAAAAAAATATTTTATAAGTACATATTGAATAAATGAAAAGGATATTCGCCATCATTTTTGGTTATTTTGTAACATTTCCACCATCAAAACGAATAAATATTTTTGTGTTTTTTTCATTTCAGTATTGAAGTCTATCATTTAGTTGATCAAACGTCTATCTCATTTTTCTTTCAGAATATACCGTTTTTTTGTAAATAATATTACAAAAATGTGTTGTTTCCGTGAAATTTATTTTCTTGAATTTTTTTATTCGAAATGATAAATATCCATTTTTATCAAAGACATTTTATAAAGGTTTGTTTTAGCCGTCGATTAGTGATAATTAATTGTTTCTTACAATTGTGGATTCTTACATGGAATTAAATTTCTTTTAAATGACACGCCCCGCAGGTAACTACTCCCAGATGACTGGTGAAGGAAAATTAGTGTATTATACAGTCAGTGTGAGATCTAGTTCAGGGTAGGATTTCTTGTTAATATTCCCTGCGCCCCAACATTTGTTCTATTAAGCTGAATAATCCAATAAATAAAAATTAATGCACTGCACCGCCATCTGGCGGTATACGTTTCCTATTTTGAAGGCTGAAGACTCTTAAAAGAGGAGAATATGGACAAAGGCATGGTACCAAAATCGGTCTGTTTTCTCATTCCAGTTTAATGAAAGAACTACGTATCATTATCAGTGCACCTGATGATTTTAAAAATTTCCTGAGAATGGATGGCAAAACATAATATGATGAATTGTTAGAAAAAGTGCGACCTCCGATATGTCGTTTTAATATTGTTCACTCTTTTCTTTAAACTATCAAGCTGCGCATTTGCATCAATTTTTTTGTATGTTTCCAGAAGAATGTTCCAGGCTTTTTTTTTTATTCCGGTCTTTGAATATTTCTGATTTGACTTTCCATAATTCGGGCAGATCTCTAAAGCATTCGAAGAAATCCACCCAAACCGAAATATTTGGAATATTTCTCATTGTATAATATTTATTAAGTTCAATTCAATGATGCGAAGAGATCTTTTCTCTAAACATCCACAATTCCAACTGATGTTGTCAACCGCGTTGCTGCCTGCCCCACAGACGCTGCAATCTAATAGCCAACATCGGGCTCCGCCCATCGAATATCAAACCGATTTGATCTCTCACCAACCTAGTTGTCAATCTGGAGTATCAACCACCAACCGGCCCACAGACGATCAACTTGGTTGTCAACACGGCGTGTTGACAACATGGTTGTCAACAAAGTTGCTCGTCTGTGGGCCGCTTTAGTCCAACCTAGTCGATCGAGACCATTCTCAGGTCAAATTTCGAAAAATACATACATCGTGACGAAATGATAGCTCAAGTGGAGCGAGCGATCAAAAGTAAAATTCGAATTCCATAAGTATAACCATTTCATTTCTTAATGAAAAGGGGTTGGGTTGATAGAAAATCCCAACAGAGACCAGATCATCCTCACCAAAAAATTTCTATCCACGTCGGACACCAAAAGTTAGGGTTGTCTTTCACAAAGAGTCACTACCCTCCACCCTTCGTAGAAGGTGCATGAAAACCAATTAGTAAATGCCAAAGATTAGAATTTTGTTAGTTACTTTTAACTCAAAGTTTTTGTTATACCATGCTTTATTCCATTGCAGAAAGTCCAGATGTAATTTCGTTTCACCATACAGGGTGACCTATTTTGAAAGACCCACCGAAATAACTCCCCGGGAAGAGCCTGGATGTAAAGCATCAGACAAAGCTCGAATATGCAAGATATAAAAAACAACTCGAAAAAAATATCAATAGTAATCCTTCATCATTTTGGTCGTTTATTGGTGAAAAGAAATCTCGAAATAAAATTCCAACATCGATGCAATTCAATCAAGAATTGCTCAATAATGCAAAAGAAATTTCTTGTGCTTTTGCAACCTTCTTTGAATCCGTATACACCAGTGAGGTTGATTCGTGTGAGATGAGCTCGACATGGGGAAGTTTCAAATTTTCCGTCATTTCAGAGGATGGTCTTAGAAACGCTATGAAAAAGTTGAAACCAAAAAAATCTAATGGTCCCGATAATATTCCTTCGTACATCTACAAAGGCTGTACTGACTTTCTAATAGTTCCATTACTTCACATTTTCAATTTGTCACTCTCAGAAAATACTTTTCCCGATCTTCTCAAGTCGTCTATAATAACTCCCGTCCATAAAAAAGGGCAAAAAAATGTCATTGAAAACTATAGGCCGATCAGCATTTTGAATGCCCTATCCAAATTATTTGAGATAATAATATATAACGATATTATTAATAACTCCAATATTGAATTCAATAAGTACCAACATGGTTTTGTTCAGGGGAAATCAACCGTAAGCAATCTTTGTTCTTTTGCTGAGCTTGCAGTGGAAGCAATAGAAAGAGGTTTCCAACTCGACACGATATATACCGACTGTGAAAAGGCTTTTGATAGAGTCAATCACAGACTTCTGATCGATAAACTTGCTATGAGTGACTTTTCAAGGGATGCTTGTGCTTTCATTGAATCCTATTTGCATCAAAGAAAACAAGTTGTGAAGGTCGGGGATGAGTTATCTCAGGCCATAATACAAAGTTCTGGTGTTCCTCAAGGCAGCATACTCGGGCCATTGCTCTTTCTGCTTTTTATTAACGACCTTCCTGCCTTTTTGCGTTTCGCATTGGCATTGTTGTTCGCGGATGATTTCAAGTTGTCTAGGAGGATTTTGAGTCTACTTGATTGCTATCTATTGCAGGAAGACTTGAATAGAGTGGTGCAGTGGTTCGAAATCAATAAAATGTCTCTCAACATAAAGAAGTGTCATGTTGTCACCTACACTCGAAGATCCAACCCGATATATTTCAGTTATGAAATTGAATCGGAAATTATCGAACGCAAATCAGAGATTAAGGATTTGGGTATAATCTTTCAAAATAATCTGAAATTTAACACCCATTTTGAGTTCATCACCAACAAGGCTTACAAGTTACTAGGTTTGGTTCTTAGAAATAGCAAAGATTTCGATTGTAACACCACTATTTTACTATATAAAACCCTTGTAAGACCATACCTTGAATATGCTTCAGTGGTTTGGATGCCATTGACCATTAGTCATATTGACATGATTGAAAGAGTTCAGAAAAGATTTCTTCGCTATTTATACTTGAAAAAATACAATGAGTATCCTTTCATGAAGTCATATGTTTCAATGTTGGAAGATTTCAATATGTGCACATTGGTTAACAGACGCAAGTGCAGTGCAGTTATTTTCATTTTCAAGATTTTGAATTATGTAGCATTTCAAGATTGCAATTTTGTTGATCTTGTCAAGTTTAATGTGCCTAATTTATATCTGAGGCTTAGAAGTAGAGAAACTTTCCATGTAACACCTGGTAGTTCATCTCCTATTAATAAGATGATGCTTATATGCAATGAGTTCATTGAGAAGTTTGATTTAGATCTATTCAATACTAGTTTGGGTAATGTGAGAAGATTGTTCTCCTAGGTTAAGTAGTTGATAGTGGTTTTGTTGTTCTGCATATGTAATTACCTCCTTCGGTGTATGTGTGGAAATAAATAAATAAATAAATAAATAAAAAAAATAATTCGAATGAAAGTTTCTTATATTTTAGGGAGAAATCGAATGCAGGCGTTTAATCTGACCTTAGAATTTGATTTCCAGGCATTCAAATGTCAAACAGATTTTCTGGAATGTACTGTTTTCGTTGCAAAATACTAATCTTCATGAGAAACTAAAACATTCTGTCCCCTTTGTTTTTCCATAAAAAGAATGTCTCTGGAGTGCTATGCTTAAGATAGTCATGGTAAAGTACTTCAAAGTTATTTCTCATAGAACCATTTGGTTCGGTATTGTGTATAAACATAGTCAGAATAAAAAAACTGGTTTGTTTTCTGATCTTTTCCAACTGCACACATAAGTTGACATCGCGATCATAAAATCTCTTCGCATTCGCCATTCTGAGCATAAAACACTTCATATTTCCACAACGATTCACATTATGGCACAAATGAAAAAGGGCAGAATTTTTCAGTTATTCACGAAGGTCATCAAACTCCAAGGTCAGGTTGAGTGTCTGCACTCGACGCCCACCTGAAAACTAAGAAGCTTTCATTTGGAACATTTCATGATACAGGCTTTTTCCAGTGTATCTTTCAAAATGGGTCACCAAGTAAATGCACAAAGGTTCGATGAAAACAGAGCAGCTGTTAACTAAGTAATGAGTGAGCTTTGTATCATTTTATTATTTTGGAGTGATTCATACTCGAAGGTCAGAGCGTTTTACTAAAACGGCTTTTTCGTTTTCAGTTGGCCACCCTGTCTCACTCATATTTTACACAGAGATTTGTCTCATAGGGAGTCTTTTTTTGCAAGGCATCATATTTTCTAAATTATTCGAGTAATAATTCGTTTAGTTACATTTCACACACCTTCCTGTAGTTCTTCTCCTGTCGTTCGATAGGGGGATTCTCCGTATATACCTCCTTATTTGAGATGATCTCGAAGATGATCTCCTGAATTTTCCCACACCTTCGGAATATTTCTTGGATCCGTCAGAACTAAGAGCTGTGCTAGTCGCCGAAGTGAAGGATTTATCGCTTGAATCCTCTTCGTGCTCCGGAATAGCTTCGGAGTCTCTTCTTGAGCTCAGATCAGATGACCATAAGCTCGTCACACTAGCCCTGGAGTCTATGGATCTTTGCCCGACTATATCATATCTACGTGATGATGTGGAAAAGGAAGAAATGCTGGTTACTGAAGGTCTGGATTCGTTACCCACATCTATAGAACTATCTCTAGAGAACGCGGAATACCTGCTTCTACTGTCATTCGAAATCCTCGTGAAAGAACTCATTTCATTCAAGAACTCACGGTCTGGAGAAGAAGCAGCGGAATTTTCTTCTTCTCCTTCTGTCCTGTTCCTGTCTATTTCTGGAGATGGTGTTGGTGCGGATGGTTCGGGGGAAGGACTTGGTGGTGCTTCCAGGTTTGGAGAAGAAGGGGCAGGATTGGCCATATGATTTTTTAAACCTCGAATAAGGGACCATAAGAAAAAGAGAATTGTGAGCATTATTCAGTCTACTCTATCGGAACGGTAGTGGTCAACATTTTTGTTCCTATTCAAATACTAAATACCAAAACTTCCCTAATAAGGATATTCTATGATTGCTAATCTAATCGAGGTTCTTTAGAAATCTGAACGTTGCTTCTATATGATTCTCAACCAAACTCCTCCTCTCGGTCAGTCCAGATTTCTTGACGATATTACGATATATCAGCTATAAATTATCTTTGAATAATTAACATTCCTCATTAACCATATCAAATTCAAAATTCGTATTAGAAAAATTGCGTATAAAATCACTCTATTGATTTCATAAAAAATTTAGGCCTTGTAACTTTTTTGTTCATTGTTCCCTTCTGTCGAATAGATTCCAATTGAAAATTCACGTCATTTTATTGACAGCTTCCAAAACGGAAATTCATCAATTCTGTTCGTGCATGGCATTTGGAATAATTGCTCTATGCAGAGGATGCAACAGTCGAATATCGATTTGGAAGAAATAAGTTTTGCCTACATATTCACGATGTATTTTTTCAGTGTTCGAAGTGAATTGAAAACATTGACCACAAGTGCATGAAGGTGTTTCTTGAGGACGTGATATTCTACAAATTTCTACATTTTCGGAGGGACAACATAACCTTGTAATCAGGGTGAAATAATTCATGGAAGGATTGGTGTACCGGTTACTATGTACTAGATGTCACTAGATACCGAACCAAAGAATCAAATCACATAATTGCAAAGAGAAGAGATACAATTTTCGACTTGATACACTTGCGGTATTTTTCACCACCGGCATGTTCACATTTTGACACTGAATGACGCAGCGTCTATCGTGGAATTCCCTCATTTCCTAGTAAAGTTCATCGTTCCTATCGGTCATACACTTGCAGTAACTTTCACGTTGAAAATAGCTGGCAAGAATGGAACCTGCGCATGAAAAGATTCACCAGCGTTTCCACTATAAACGTCAATCAAATTCTGTAATTGACAATCGTTTCGATTGTTTCGACACGACCTTTGTTATTGCCAAGAAAGATGGAATACTGGCGAACACGGTAGTATTGAACTACGTAGCGGATGTAAAACCAAACTAGCATGCTGTGATTGTGGAGTCAGCGGCCATGACTGCGAATGGCGCATGCGTTGCGGGGCGCATCGAAACGGAAAGCCCCTCGATTTTACTGAATATAATTTTCTTGTCGCAGAAGGGAATTATCAGGTCCGGGAGAAACTCTGGGAAAATGTGCAATTTGTACCTCTACGGCTATTCAATACGTCCAATTTGCGTTTCCTGGACAATCTTATTCGACTTGAGATGAGATGGAAATCTGATAAATTATTCAGCTTTTCAGGGTTTGAGGAGCTGAACTTTCTCTTCAGCTCACCAAAAAGGATGTAGTGAAAGTTAAGGAAAATGGGCATCTCATACTGGCGACAATTTTGGAGCAAAAGCAGTAGTCGCTTTTTAAACCACATTTTTGTTGGATGAAATTTATTAAGCCATTGCAGGTCCATACTGGGTTTCCATTAGCGCGATAATAGTATATTGTTCAATGAGCGGTAATGCAATCTTATGAGTGTTATGACCATTACCGCGAATTGAACACTTTACTTCATCTTCGACTTCTTCAGTGAAATTAGAATTAATCTGCATTTTCAAATTTGACAACAGTTGTCAAAAGCGATTTCTGTAGTCGAAAATCGAATCAATATCGAATCCCGTAGAAAACGTCAAAGATTCACGTTTTCCAAATGCAATTTTTGGATATTCAGGCCTAAGAAAATGTAGAAATGGATGGCGAGAACGTTACCTTGATGTCCGAAATAGAGTTCCCTGTTGACCCGACTTTTTTATTCATTTCGTAAGCTACATTTTTCCTATTTGTATAAGAGTGAGTTATAGGCGTGAGTTATTATTGTTGTTAATAATGTAAATTCTCTGATCTCGATATCAAAATGTAAAACGTAGTGCCATCTGCTCACCTGTGATTTGATGTTGAATTGTTATAATTAATTATTCTGTCATGATGAAAATTGTGTAATGTCAAGTTTGTAAGATTATCATTTATTCGAGAGAATTAGAAATGAATTCGTTTTCTGGTACCTATCAATTCTATTATTTCATTCAACCACTTCAACAATTATTACCTCACACTATTGGTTTAAAGAGACTATTACAGATCAAAATCAGTTGAATAATGGATACATTATTCTATGGGAGTAGATTAAGTACGATATCGGACGAAATTCACGATAAAAAGAGTGGGAAGCTTCAGCCTAAAATAAATCATACAGTGTGTCCGTTTGAACAAGTATCCCAACATTGGGTTGGATTTTTCTAAAGGATAGCCCTTTATATTATATCATCGTTTAGTGTCAAATTAAGATTCTCTTTCACCGGTAGCCAATTTTGAGTTTCCACAGCGTTGTCGAAATAATACAAAAATTGTTTGAAATATCCGAAATTTTTCACGCCATTATCAGAGTGATATAAATTTTAATATTCACAATTATAATCATCATTCATTTAAATTTATATTGTTTCAAATCTGATGACTTGCTGGAAAGCGATTGCCTTCTATTGGATGTTTTTGCTAGGTTTGAAATTTGCGGAATTTTAAAGAAGCAAAATTTTATATTTCAATGATACTCTGCTTCATCCCAATCAGATACAGTAAGATACATACGCAACGATGTGGTTTCTTCATAGAAATCGTGTAATTTACGTATTTTCCGGAATTTCAAAAATATTCAATTGTCTGCATGCCGTTATTTCTTTCCTTAATTATATTTACAGACGTTAAACTATTCTCATCTATTCTCATTTACCAAAATGTTTATTCACTTTGTAAAAGTAATGAGTCAGAGAAAATATTATGTGAATTCAATAATTCTTAAGACCTGGCGAATGTTGAAGAAACGTTTTTCTCTGTTGATACCAGAAATATTTCGTATATAAACATGGTTAGGAGATTGAGTTATCCTATTTTTTTACGGAAATCAATAATCGAGTGGTGAAATTTTACTGAAAAATAATGGATAGAATAGTCCGTTACTTGGTGATAGTTCATTCGAAAAAAGAGTTCCTACTCGAATAATCCGACAGAAATATTTTTAACTGAACAGACAGACCTATGGAATTCCCCACTTTTCAAAATTATCAGGAAAGAAGCCTACAGAAGACATCCAAATACCTTTTTCTGTTCTTTATCGATTACCGTAAATACTCGATCCATCTTCTATTTGGTTTTTCGTATAGTTATGGGTAAGTAAGAAAGTCTCGAAATCTCGAATGTCGTCCATTGTGATATTTGCCAATTCTTCGCGGCGACATGCTCCACAAATACCAAAAATCAGTGCTACCTTCAATAAATTCTCAGATTAACATACTGAACATTGAGAAAACATGAAATTAGAACTTCCTTTCATCATAAGATACAATTCGTCTGGTGCTTCCCTCAAAAATAACTCGATTTCTTCTCTGCTTAGAATCTTCGATTTCTTTGGTCTATGGCCATAAGATTTCCGTTTCAAAAAAGCTATCAATCTTGCGTATCTACTGATATCTATATTATCATGTACATTCAAAGTAGCTTTTAGCATGGAATAATATGACCACAATATAAAGATTTTTCCAGAAAATAGGCAAGAAGTACAGTCTCTGTGTGGTTCTTATTTTTTACATTTTTCCCTTTGCACCACCTCACGAATTCTTCATGCGCCTTGTCGTATATTTTCTTGGATTTAATTGGCAATAAACTCAATTTCGCATCTTCAGCTGCTTTACTTATTTCTGGTGGAGTACAATTCACACTTTCTTCGTCGCTTGAATCCATTCCAAAATCCGTCATAAATTATCTGCGATCACAAAAAATGACAGCAAATAGGGCTCCTTGCCTGTATACTTATTTCGAAAAATTGACTGAGTTGCCATAGAAACATTCATTTCATTCTAGATATAAAGAGGTATTTACATGACATCAAATATACCGGACGTGCATACAATTTTGTATGTATTTCGGGCGTAATTTGCTTTTATGGACCTAGGCGTGTTAATTACTTACACGCTGCGGTCCATAAACGCCTATTTTACGCCCGATATATGAATTACTATTTCCATAACTTGAAATACTCCAGTATAAAAATGTAGTATCACTACGAATCCTGTGTTACATTTGCAAAGTTGAAAAAGAGTAAATAGAATAGCATTGGCAACGTCTCTCATAATAATTTGATTTTCCCGAGTGCCATCCTGCGTCAGCTTTAAGAAAAAGAACTTGATAAACCTAAATAATGGCCAACCGATTTACCTTTTGAAAGTGAATGAAGTTTATTTCCTGTGCTAAGGTTATCACAAAAAAAACAACAATCTGAGCCCAATTCACTAATATGTGAAGGTATTATTAAAATTTTAATACCTTGCTCCTCGAAAACGGAACGCATGTTCATGCGACTTTTTTCCTAAAATGATGTAAGCAGTCTCCCCTTTTTGGCTTGTACCTCCTATTTCGGATCAGCCTGTATAAAAGCAGCACTGCTTTCAATGTGTGTACTTTATGAACGACCTGCCAGTGTTGAATTACGAGTGTTGAAAAATTCATAATAAGAATCTTATTCAACATGGTGGGCAAATTTCGTTGTCTACTGAAGGGACCTCGAGAACTAGCTTTCAAGTATAAGAAAATTGATAACCATTTCTTTTTTTTTCCTGACTAATTCGAATCGAACATATGTAAGCAGTACAACACCCCTGGCAACCAAGAGCTGCTTAAAAAACTTAGATTCAAATATCGGCAGGAAATCAAAAACCAAAAACGCATGGCCAATGACAAAATGATAAACTCATCCAAAAATCAAGCTCAGAGGATGTGGAACATAATTAATGAAAATAGAGGCAAATATAGGGACCGCTGCACCGCCGACCTCAATCCTAATGAATTCAATGATTTTTTTAGTACTGTTGCTCTTGATATAGTTGACAAAATACCGAAATCAAATACCGACCCACTAAGGAACTTATATAGTTTACATGGCAGATTAACATCCACTACAAAATTTAAATTCACAGAAATTTCCATAAATGAAACCAGAGACGCGATCAACTCCCTTAAAAATGAAAACACCACTGATGTATACGATCTATCTGTTAAACTCATAAAATCAGTAAAAGACTCGATAGTATTGCCTTTGACAAAACTCATGAACCAGTGTATATTGGAGGGGATCTTCCCGGCGGTTGTTGTCCCGATCTTTAAAAAGGGTGATGGGTCGGATATGTCAAATTACCGACCTATCTCTCTACTACCAATACTGTCTAAGGCGTTTGAAAAATGTATGGCCAAACAAATAATGTTATATCTTGAGACAAACGAGCTGCTCTTCCTTGGACAGTTTGGGTTCAGAGGGGGCCACGGTACTACTCTCGCGATCTTGAACTTACTGTCGCAAATAAGAGATACCTATGAGAACTTAGAATATCTAATAGCTGAATTCTACGACCTAAGTAAGGCGTTTGATTGCGTCATCCATGATGGTCTCTCAGACAAGTTGAAATTGATGAACTTCTGGGAAAAAAGCATCGAACTTATACGCTCGTACTTGAGAAATAGGCTTCAAATAGTTAGGGTGGGTGAGGTGACGTCCGCGGAGACTACCATAAATATAGGTGTACCCCAAGGTTCAGTCTTGGGGCCAATCCGCTTCCTATTGTATATTAACGATCTACCTACAGAAGAAAATGTGGGTAACTATACCCTCTTTGCGGATGACACAACGCTCACTCTGAGAGGCGATTCACTTGATAAAGTTCAGGAGGAGATATGGTCGGCGCAGTCCAGAGCCAAGGAATGGTTTGACTCAAACAGATTGCTTCTAAACGCAGAAAAGACTCAGACTACCATATTTACCCTACACCAACTAGAAGCTAGAGAAAATCCTAAATCCGTAAAGTTCTTGGGCATCCACTTGGATGAAAAACTCCAGTGGATCACTCATGTAGACAAGATCTCTCAAAAGCTCAACAGCAGCATTTTTCTGCTGAGAAGATTGGTGGACTGTGTGTCTAAGAGTATACTCTCGACGGCCTACCATGCTCTCTTCCACTCATGTGCGACGTATGGCATAATGGCGTGGGGTGGAGCTGCGGCGGCAAAGAGAGTATTTGCTCTGCAGAGGAGAGCTGTGAGAATTATCGATGGGGTGGGATATCGCGACGATTGTAGAGAGGTGTTCGTGAGGTTGCATATTCTCACGTTTTCGTCGGTATATATCTTGGAGAATATAGTCTATGTAAAGAGGAATGAAAAACATTTTGTAAAACATAAGGATATCCATCGGTACCCAACCAGAATAGGCAATGACCTGAAAACAACGTTTTTCAGACTGAGGAAGTGTCAGAGCAGTCCTGGAAGTATTGCGGTGAAATTGTATAATAATTTGCCGGAAAACATAAAGGCTCTTCAGGGTTTTTCATTCAAGAATGCTGTCAAATGTCTTATGTTGCGGGGGCGTTCTATAGCATTGAAGAGTATTTCGGATGTAATCTGTGTCAGATATAATTATAGCTGTAATCTTGTAAATTTTGATATGGACGAAGTGTATGAACTATGTTTTTTTAGACACTGAATAAATTATTATTATTAAATTATTATTATCTTGAAACAGATCATGCCTACCGTTCATAGATTTTGAGTCGTGAACAAAAATTGATAAATTGCCTTTTTCAATAATGCTGAATAACTGCTTGTAATATCTCATATACATAGAAATTCAAACATACCTATGTATTTGAACTCCCGAAGAAGTGCCTCTAGAATGTAACAACAGATTTTGAATACGAGCTCAAACTAGCAAGTTATTCAGCATTATTGAAAATGACAATTTCTCAATTTTCGTTCATAACTCGAAATCTATGAACGATAGGCTGGATCTGTTCCCAGATTAGGATAAGTCAAGAAAAAAGAACTCGAGAATCAGTTTTCTTGTAGCTGCTTTAATTTTCCAGATCCCTTCAATAGACAACGAATTCTGCCCACCCTTTACCGATGCCCTCCGCGCACAATGGACGATGTGCAAAACACATCACAAATACATACTTCCTGACGATATTCATCGACATATCTAAAGACCAAAATGGTTCGAAGCGAATGAATGGGTATACATTATGATGATAGCAGACCAGAAGTAATTGAATCTCCAACCTAAACCAATTAAAATCTGATACTCTCTTGATTAAATTTCCCTGTCAATGATTCCTGGTGTATACTGTAATTGGAATCGCTTTGCTTTTCAGTGGTTAATATTGCGGTGGTGAATATAGAGGGGAAAAGCTTGATCATCCGCCATACGGAAACTTTATGCTGTCAGGAAATACTGATTTTCAATTCCTTGAAAAAAAAAACAATTACTAACTAGAATCAATTATAATTTTCAATCAGAAGGCAAAGACGAAATACAGTCGTCATATAAGTCTTACACCAGAAAAGGCAAATTATGGTGAAATTATGATTTTTCTAACATACCAATTGCAATTTGATGAAAATTGACTATAAAATTTTTTTCTATTCAAATTATCGATGACCTATTGCTCGCGAAAACACGAGATCCATAGGAGGCCTATTACCGAAGAAAATTGTGAAACATTGTTTAAAACGTTTATCTAATCTGAAAATAATATTAACAATGTTGTTCAAAATTCAGATTTCTTTAATTATTTGTCCAATACCACAAAGTTCATACTGCGGATGGACATCTTCGGTAGAGAATGAGACCGAGACCTCTATGTTCTCGATTCTATGATCGTGTCACCTAGAATCCCACAAAAATGTTTCTACCTGTTCTTGAAAAATACTCCGGCTACAATAGTCTAGCAAAAGCCTTCAGTTGGTCCCTAACACAGTTATATATACCCTATATTCTTCCCCACGTTATTTTCGTATCTAATACAGTGAATTGATTCCTTGATATAAGGGCTCTTATCAGTACAATATACACCTACACGAGGCAGAAAACCAGCAGATACATCTCTTCAAGTCAGACCAACCGTGAGTACCATTCCTTCACTATTGACTTTGTCGTATTTATGTCTATTTCATAAATACATTTTGTCCTCCAATTCCTCGTGGTGATAAGAAGTGTCACAGCAGTCCATCCTTCTTTCCGAGAGAGCTGTTGTATATTTAACAAATGTAGAGACATAAAATATGAAAGAACGACTTCATTCCACACAATATTGCAAAATTTGTCAAAAATATAAAACATATACGATTGTCCATTGAAAACATTTGTTTTCTTAAACTCATTTGAAACACAAAAAAAAACAATTTAAAAATTCGTTTATGGAGTAGAAACAGGTGTCATCTAAGAATGTCTGAACTTGAATTTATTGTCATTTTTCTAATTTTGACATATAAAGTGACACTTTTTAAAACTCATCGACGTTTTGAAACGTCTTACTTTTCGCAACTAGTTACGAAAAGTAAAATATTTCGCAACTGTTGATGTGAAGTAAATTTCGCCATTGAACAATGTGAACAATACAGAATCATTGTAAGACTAAACTACTTGAAATATGTACCTCTTTACCTATATGTTGTTGAATTTGAAGAAATACATATAAGGAAGATCAATAAGTTTATTAGTTAGGTAACTTTAACATGTGAATGGAAAAATTATTCATAAATATTAATAACACAATTTGAACAATAAGTGATATTGAGCCTAGCTGAGAACGTAGTTTTCTGTGTAGCATTAATTTGCGTATTGTCCATGTAATTTTCTCCTAGGAAGTTTGTCGCAATCTTCTGTTTATTAATAAGGGAATTCTCCACGTATCTTCAACAACCGTATTTGAGTTCCATCCTCCATGAGGTTTGGTTCTCAGCAAATCAGCTCCAGAATCCGCAAGGAGAGTAGTCGATGACCGCCGAAAACAGTGACCAGTATACAAACAAGGATTTGGCAAATTTGAAAACTGGGCGATCATTTTCGGCAAATTTCCAAATGTGTTAATACCTACAGGTTGCACTCCACATCTCCCATTCAAATATTTGACAAAAAATCTGTCATGCTCAACATTTGATGGCCTTAGCATAACATATTTCTTTACCATTTCGATGCGATTTATACCGTCGAAACATCCAGCTGTTATAGCAAATTCTCGACATACTTTCGTCTTCGTGTTGGGAATGGTTACTTAAGCGAATTCCTCCTGAAATACTTCTAAGCGAAGAAAAATTAATTCACCTTTTCGGCAAGCTCCAGCAACTCCAACGATCAATGCTACCTTATTCATTAAATGTTGCCCATCAGAAGCTTCTTTCAGAAAATGAGCAACGTTTTCCTTACTAAAAACTTTCGACTTTTTAGGCTGGTAACCTTAAGAATGTCGTTTCGAAAAAGCCAGTACATTTGTATACTTCTTGATGTCAATATTTCTTTCCAAGCACAATTCGGTTCTTAATTAACATCGAATATAAGCTCCACAAGGTTGAATTCTTCATTCCCTTTTTTTCATGAAAATACGCAAGCAATACTTTCTCGTTCAACTGTGTATTCCTTTTGTGTTCACACCATAAACTGGCATAGGCGAAAACATACTTTCATCTCGATTTATTAGGAATAATTGTAGACAACGCAGATTGAGCTGCTTTCTCAATGTCGCTCGGTACGTCGTTCTCTGAATCGGACATTGCATTATAGTCTACTTCAAGGAATTATTTGCGAAAAAAAAACGATTTTTATTATCCATTTTTCGACAATCATAATCATAGACAAACTCTATCGAAATTACGAAATAATATGACACTAACGATACTTCCATAACAACGAAGTGAAAAAATAAATAAGCATATCCGAATTCGCTAGACGACGGACGCTTGTAGGGACGTTATTATACAATCAATTTGAATGCAAATAGTCACATCCTATTCAAAATTAGAAAAAAATATTGTGTGGAAACACTATTTTTCGTAATTCGCGTTCATTTGCGCAACTCGCTTCGCTCATTACGAAAAATTATGCTTTTCCCAACTGGTTGTACAAATAACTATATTATGTATTTTCTGGTAATTTCAAGTTTAGGACCCCAAGTATCCAGATACATTTCTGTTGAGCCAATGTAGTTGAATGGTGAAGTAATTTTTTCCTCATGTATGTGATAACTATAAGATGTTTTCTCTTGTTTACATGGCGCCTTTATGGTCGAAACCACTCTGAAGGCAAACTCAAAACAATGAATTCGATGTCGTTATCAGCGATTCTAAAATATATTGACTTTATGAAATATTTCATGTGAGATTAATTTTCAAGCTTTTTGTGAAACTATCAATTTCACCGCACCCATACGACAGAAAGTAATGGCACGAGGGGAGGGGGGAAGGGGAACTCACCACACACTGAAGGAGAAGAAGAAGGATCGATCCTTTCTTTCAAAATAAATTTTTCAGGTAGTCAACCATAAGTAGTATTGCTACTGCATACTGCGATGGACATACCAAAAACTACCGTACGGATGATTACCACTTTGCTAGAAAGATATTACGACTAACATGAACAATTTGCACCTTTGAGCTGTATGACTCTTCATGTTCCTTGGGCTCCTGCAAAGGTAAGCGGAGGAGATTCTTTCTTGTCTGCTGAGGATTACAAGAATCAGCTTAACAATACCTACAAAATAGAGAAGGGACGAAAGTGAACTTCATTCCAAAAATGGTAGAAAAAGATTTTTTATGCCTGAAAAGATGGAGAAAGTAGTTGTATCAACTGTGATCGTCGCTTCTTTCACTTCAATTTGCTGGGAGAAATAATGCGGATATATCCAATAGAAAGACACAGCGTACTCAAAGAAACGTTTCAGAAATGACTGAATTCTTTGAACATAAAATTCGGCAAGTTATTGGCGAGATAAAGACGCGCTATTGCTTGGATGAGTGCGAAAACCGCCATCTGCTCACAGATAAAGGGCGAAATCATAGCCAAAAATCTAAGGCAAAAAGTTATATTTCGAAAGAATCCAGTTGAAAATAATATTTTTCTTTGTTTTATTTTCATTTAAATTTCTGAAACCCTGAAAAAACAGCATTCATGATTTGGAAAATATCAGTTAACAGGATACAAGTGAGACACAATGGCATAATCTTTTCATGGATAATAAACTCCTGAATCTGCATTATATTCTGAGGAAGTTCATATTGATAGGACTAAAATGAGTCCTATCTCAGTCTCCTCTATTTTTAAGTCGCGAACAGACACGTGATCTGAAATAACATATGGTTCCATCAAATTTGAGGTATAAAAATACATTGTTGACAATCCGAAATTGTTGGATTTCACTATTCAGAAACATTCCTCCGTGAATCCTCAAACCGATGCACGATTCTCCAGGTGTCATAAACAAAGACTTGAAAATCCACGAGCAAAAAAAAATATAATTGTATCAAATTCAAAACAAATTCTCGAAAACAAACCGTAATGAGCAATTTTGAAGGCCTTGGGGGTAGTTTCCCAAGTTTATTTATTCCACCTTGATTCGTTACTGATTAAGGGTATACAGAACTCAACGTAACAGAAATGAAGAATTATGGGATGCAGGAACCAAAAACTCATATTCTATAGCTTCAAGTTCAATTATATTCAAGAGGGTGCAAGTCTCATCAGGGTTTTCGGCTGATGAGAGCACTATTAATTAACTTAACGAACTTGAATATGATTCATTCATTTTTTCCATTGTCGGGAAAAAGAGTAGTATGTTAGAACCAAAAAGGATAATTTGAAATGCAGACTAGCACTAATTGAAGAAAAATCATATTGAATTTTTCTGTATCTCAGTCATACAAAGGATGCGAATAATATGATCTCCTCAAAACAGAAAACCTTCAATCAACCCCGACTAAGGCATTTCACAATCACAATCAGAACTTCGCAAACTCTCTCCTGAGCTTCCAGCAGAAACAAATAATCATTAAACCTAAAAACGATTCAATTTCGTCTGCTATTCAGTAATCTCGGAATTCCCGAGTAGAAAGAAATAGTAAGAAATCGGGGAATAATGAAAATTTAATCTCCCAGCTACCACGGCTCACTTCAAGTATATAACTTAACTTTTCGCCAAAGAAATATAGAATAAACGTAAAAATCATGAGAATATTTTCTTCCCAACGTGAATTTAAATTGGGACTAGGTGGGAAGCTTAATACGTATAGTAGATAGGGCGCATTATGAAAAATTGAAAAACTTAGACTCTCTGAGAATCCAAGATATAACCTGAGCGAAATGGGTCACTATCTTACGGGAAGTTATACTATGTGGAATGTTGTAATAAGTTTCAAGAAAGGAGCATCCTATATCCATAATTTATATTTGAGTCTTTTCATTCATGTTGTTCCGAAATAATCCATTAGACAACATTGTTTCGACAATGGCTCTTGACGAATAGTGAAATATATAACGCTTGAGCCATTTCTATTGACAATCTTTTTCTATTTATTGTGCTCCAGATATTGGTTGAGAAAGCCCAAAAAAGATTTCACAGTATCGTATAATCGATAATAGCATATTGTTCAATGAGCGGTAAGTGTAATTGAAGTGTGTTATGACCATTACCGCGAATTGAACACTATACGCTATCTTCGCCTTCTTCAGTAAAATTCGAATTAATCTGCATTGCAGTCGCCAATTCTCATGGATCGAACTATGCCAGAATCGGCCTTACCCCGTTCCTCTCCAATTACCATAAAATTTTCCAGCCCTTACCAGAGAAGTACGCGTAAGGCAGTTCCGAATTCGAACAAAGCACTCACAATTTTAGTTAGAACCATAAAGTGAAAGAAAAGGCGCTAATACTCACGCCACATACACGGAGATACAGATATAACTTTCAAGCCAGCATCAACAATGAGAAACATTCCTTCAGAGTTTACTTTGTGGTATAATTCTCCATTTGATAAGTACATAATTTTTTTCTGTTGATTTTCGTCGTAATAACAATTCATTCTTCTCTCCAAGAAAGATGTATTTGTATGTATAATCCCACCAAAAACATTCTGTAAAAACTAGCCAAGTCTCGATGGAGCTGCTAGTTTATCTCTAAAAAGTAATGAAATCTAGAAAAAGTCGAGCCAAGTGAGGCTCCTTACTGCGATTTATTTATTATTATAGTTAATGTTGTGTGACTTGACCGTTGAACATTCTTTATACGTTAGTGGGTACAAGTCAATTTTGTTTACACGTAATGCTATATCTGTTGTAATTACCAATGTTTGTTAAGCGAGATAATAGCCCATGCTGGTATTGGTAATTGGACGCTAGTGTCTCATTTTAGGCTGTTGTTGATTGTGCAACACATGCACTTCTGCTCTCTTTTCTTTTCGGAGCGTCAAATCGACCACCGATCTAAAATAAAACAGACGGTCTTCTATCAATGATTAGAAGTCCGTCTGTACTGGAAATAATTTTTTATACTGTTTGTTTCAGGCTCGTATTATTGAATACGCAGCTTTATCAAGCCTACAATTGACTGGTTATTGAATGAACGTTTTCCAAGAGGCAATTTTCCATCGTCAATGGGTGGCGTTTCTGGCGACAGATTGGTGCAATGGTGTCATGGAGCACTCATTACTTTTTAGAGATAAACTAGCAGCTCCATCGAGACTTGGCTAGTTTTTACAGAATGTTTTTGGTGGGAGTTTTTTTATAACAAATCTTTATTTTCTTTCGGTTCTGAACCATGGTAGATAGAGTCTCCGATTATTTTTTATTGATTTCAGCGTCCTCGAAAACCTATAGTTTGATACCAAACTTGTCCATATAGCCCATCTCTTACCCGATTCTTTTTCGGATTCAATTTTTTCTCTCCCAATCTAACCACCGCAGACCAATCTGATGATGTTTTTTCTGATGAGCAATAGACGTTTTATATTGCAACAATTTATAGTACAACAATTGTTGAATGAGCACCCAGCACCCAAGCTTGTTGTCGTACATTCTGATCCCTGTACTCGGATGAAGAATGATCCTAGATCACTTCATGGAGCCTGACAAGTTCGATGAATTTTCATCCATTTTCACTTCATCAATCACTTCACAAAATATCCGACGTGATATCACTTATGGTTAGAAAATGTAAATTTGCGGGTAGTTCTGGTGTGCTATCAAGTGACAGCTGATGCTAACTTCGTGAATGCGTGAAATGATAACAATTGAAAAAAGGATAATAATCGGGTGATCAGTCTTATACACAGTGATAATTTTTACTGTCTCATTTATTGTTCCGGCCTAGCTTTCGAAAACCTATCGTTTCCTTGAACAATAAATGAGACAGTAAAAATATCACTGTGTATAAGATCGATCACCCGATTATTATTATTTTTTTTCATTTTATATTCTAAAGTCGATATTGATATATTGAGTATGATAACAATGTGTTTCCAAGCGCATAAACTTCCATACATTATTGTGGTTGCACATTTTGCGAAGATGACGTGATAGCACGTGAGCTCACGTGACGTGCCAACAGATTTTCGATTATCCTAGTTTTTATAATTTTCCCTTTATGTGGCCATTAAACCCTAACTCTGTACCAAATTTCAGCTCTCTGAGTTTATGGGAAGTACCAGTTCTTTTTTGATGATCATGAGTGAGTGAGGGGCGAAAATGCGAAACTTTGCTTTCGCGTAACTTCGGAAATAAATGACCTGCACACTTGAAATTTTGGATTTTGAGTACGTGATTATAGCTTACCGGATGACGAAAATTTCGTCGTTCTGGTATTATCCGGAGGTTCTCAAATAGGGGCCTGAAAATGCGGCGAAATGGTTCGGGTAAAGATAGTACGGCAGTGTTTGCTTCGCGCTCGACTTGGCGGGGCCACTGCCGTGCCCCCAAATCTACATTTACTATAAAATGTCGACCTTCCTAGGCGTGATCAATATGACATGATTGATTTCTTCGAACTGACAATCATGCATGATGTGGCTCCACCAGTTCGCGGACCGTATTATCATTATTATACAGATTGAGTGGAAAGTAAAGAACAAAATTGAACGTAGGTTTCGGATGTAGGCAAAGATATACTCAAAAACGATTTTATTTGACTACAGTTTCGGATCGATTCGATCCTTCTTCAGGCAGCAATAAAAAACAAATTTTATACATGAGGAAAAACATATCACGAAAGGTACGAAGGCAAACTCACCGAGACAAAATCAAACTATTCTCTTTACATTCAACATAATTTTAAATTTACGGATATTATGCGGTGTTCTACAAATAGTCACAGATGTTAACAACAGGTTAGCAAGTTAATTATTCATTTACTCAAGGAAGTCAATGACAAATAGAAAGTCAAAACATAGAAACTCCACGAAAAAAGAAACCCATCGCAGCTCAAAACCTACAAATTAGATAAAAGGCATTCGTTCTTCAAATAATTAAGTAAATGAGTTGTAAATAGATAAAATAAATAAATCAAGTGAACAAATTCACACGAATATAAAGTTGTATAGATAAAATGTGATTTGAAATGTGGAAGAGATAAAATTCAAATTATACATAAACAAAACATTTTTAAAGATTTAAAAGTGTTGGATAGTCCAACAAATAATTGACGAAAAAAACTACTGCACATAGACGAAAAATGAGAATGCACGGGACAAAAACAACAACATAACCTAAATAATTAGAAATCAACTACCTATTGCGTCTATTGATTATAACACCGTATATACAGGGTGTATCATTGGTGAATGAACATACGGTAACCTGAGCTAGAGCTCTACCCTAGGCGAGTCCAAAAAACCGATATATCATAGGTTCAATCAATTCCATAACTGAGATACAGGGTGGTCTATGTATTCACCAAAAATTTCAATTCCTCATAACTTTCGAACCAACCACTATAGTCGGTTGATATTTTGAACGTATGATTCACTTCTACAGGTCGATCGATTTACTTTTGAATTTCCAAAAAAATTTATGTCCGTATTTGAAAAATATGGGACTTTTTCCAAGCTGAGATTCAAGACCCTGTATATTGAAATTTTGGGATTCGATTGAGATATCTGAATAGAGCAGAGAATTCTCAAAGGGGTTCAGTAGATTTCATTGTCCCGCACGTTATTTTGCTCAAAGAGAGCTTCAGGGAAAGATCCAATTGAATATTGTAATTCCACAAAATTCTCAGAAAAATCGTATATTTTGATCAAATTGAATTTTTTTGTGCCACTAATTGCACATTCGAATTTCATAATATTCTGAGGAATCATTTGGAGTTATTTCCGGAAAAACATTATTCATCGAGAAAAAATTATTCGAAGTCAACAAAGATGAATAAATAACTGAAGAAACATAAAAACTTAACGTGAATTACAGAAGTTACTCGACCATTCTTGCCCTCTTCAAAATATGTGTGATACTTTTTTTGATCATGTCTGAATTATTACGTATTTCATTGCAGGCGACTTCTATACGTTGCATGAGGATATCCTCACTTCCTAATTCAGATGAATATACTGAACATTTCAAATAACCCCAAATGAAATAATCAACAGGATTGAAATCTGGTTACCTAGCGGCCCAGGCATGCGGTCCACCTCTGCCTATCCACATATTTGGAAAGTTCTGATCTAAAAATTGTCTGACCATTACTCTAAAATGGGGTTGAGCTCCATCACGCAATGTCCGTACTTTCGAGTAATACAGGACGTGTGGTCCAATCAATCAGTTTTTATAAACGCCACACCATACGTTTTTTGAAAATTTGTATTGGGATTTCGTATGCCTGACTGCATGCGGATTCTCTTCAGCCAATTCATGCGAATTCCCCATATTGAAGACCCCATCCCTCGTGAATATCGCTGCATCGGTAAATGACAATTCTTTCATTGCGTAAAATCCAGCTACTGAAGCTATGAAATTCGAATGTGCAATTTGTGGGACAAAAAAAATTCAATTCGATCATAGTGTACGATTTTCTGAGAATTTTGTGGAATTCCAATATTCAATTGGATCATTCCCTGAAACTCTCTTTGAGCAAAATGACGTGCGGGACAATGAAATCTACTGAACCCCATTGAAAATTTTCTGCTCTTTTCAAATATCTCAATCAAATCCGAAACTTTCACTATACTGTTGAATCTCAGCTCGGAAGAAGTCCCATATTTTTCAAATACGGACCTGGAATTTTTTGGAAATCCAAAAGTAAATCGATCGACCTGCAGAAGTGAATGATATGTTCCAAATATCAACCGACTATACTGGTGGGTTCAAAAGTTATGAGAAATTGAAATTTTTGGTGGATACATAAACCACCCTGTATCTCGGTTATGGAATTGATTAGACCTATCATATATCAGTTTTTTGATCTCGCCTAGGGTAGCTCTAGCTCAGGTTACCGTATGTTCATTTACCAATGAAACACCCTAAGTTGTCCAGATCTGCTCTAAAATTCACACGATTATTCGATCTCTTGATGTAAAACATCTCGGCAAAGAGTCTCTTTTTATAATTGGAGAATATCTATGTTGTTACTGTCAAAATTAAACAAGTGTCCCGTTTCGAGGTGGTGCTCAACCAACGCTGTTCTTTGATTAGAAATCGATTTACACGACGACTTGTGGTTCGAGATTCTACTGGTGAGATGCTACTTGGTTGTGCCAATATAGCATTTTTCTACAAACGTCAAAAATTGTGAGAAAATTGAACACTACTTAATTCTATTTATTATTTACAATGTTAACATTTATGGTGCAGCCATTGCTCGAACGTTTGCAGAAAAAAATTTGTTTGCATCTCATGCGCGAAATACTTTGGTGATCTCGACTATTTTTTTTGAACTCGGCTGCGGTTCGTTTAAAAAAATCAGTTCTCGATCACCAAAGTAGCATTTCGCGCACTAGATACAAAAATAACTATTCTCGCATTGGCAATATTCAATCTTGTAAATGATATTCGACAAGAACTTCTTCGGGATCTTGTCTTTAATACAACTGAATACCAAGTTATTCAGTGTATTGCATAGACAACTTATAGATGGGCCACTCTCCTACTAAAAATTTGAAGCTGATTTTAATTTCATCAACACCCACCAGACAGCGCTCGCATCGCTGTTTTCGGTTTCTTTCCTTACGATTTTCGTTTCCTCTGTGTTTCTGTCATCTTTCTGTGTTGAACTGTCTAAGTGTCTAAAGTGTAGCATCGTGTTTTTAGCGAATTTTCTTAAATAAAATCTATTTCCAAATTGGAAGGAAATATGAGGTTGAAACCTAAGTGTACCAAATTGTGAGGATAGGATAGTTTGTGTGAAGTATACCGAAATATAATGCTTTATTTTTGAAATTTCTGTTTTTCTTAATGCCCTTATATGTGAATTCGATAAGATAATATCTTATTTCAGTAAGTGGTTAAGCATTCAAAATAAGAAATAAACAAAGCATTGGTAGGGTGAGGTCATTTTAAATTTTCGCGCCAGTTAGTACTATATATCACCACTAGGTGCTAACATTTTCTAAAATAACTCCTTCAACACCCACCAGGGGGCGTTTCAAACCCAAACATTAGGGGGAGAGTTTCCCATCTATAAGTTGTTGTCTATGGTGTATTGTTAGAGTAACTAATGTTTTAAAAGTTCTCTCTGCTGAGGACGGATTTTAGCTGGGTGGACAAACCAGGCATGGACAACAGTTTGAAGTGCTTCATGATTACCTGTTCAATTGGTGCGTCTTCTCTCGTGTGCGCTTGTTCAACACACTGTTATTTAATCGGGCTGGATAACCACTTTTCCGTAAGTCTTCTTTTAATCTTATGAAGTTCCTTTCTGTGAACTCAACACTACAATACACTAAATAACTTGGTATTCAGTTGTCTTAAAGACCAGATCTCGAAAAAGTTCTTGTCAAATATCATTTACATTTATGATATATCTATTTATATTTTTCGAAGAACAAAATCAATGTCTTTGGTATTCACAAGTTTTTGAATCCTGTTTAATTGTTTGTTATACACCAGAAATAGATGCTGCTGAGGATGATTTAGATATTGATGATTTCTTTTATTACTTTAAAGATGAAATCATATAGGGCTTATAGTAACATGAAATTCTAATGCAGAGCAAATAGAGGGTTAGCATCTCAAGTTGGTGGAACAATGACTAGCAATATGTCAAGTGAATCAGATTGTGACTATTAATTTCATTTGTGAGTTGTCCATTTTCATTTTCCATAATTTGAGGAAATTACTGAAGTGTGAAGTGCCCATTACTGGTGGATAAATATGTCTTTTTTATGAGGTTGGTTTTTACAGAATCTACTAAAGTAAATATTCATTTAGAATTTACGTGCAGACCAAATTATTATTGATTTCTGAATTTCTCATCCGATTCCCGATCCTCCACCGAACTTCCTGAACTAGAATTGAAACACATCCAATGATTCTGCCCCTCTTCATAAAAAAAAGCTTTGAACTATAAGTATTCGAAACTCAACTTGATTATTCATGGAAATGATGAAAAAAAATTATAAAACTATATTTTCCTAGATTAATTCATCTGCAAATTATATTATATAAAGGCACGCTCAAAGAGTTCACATATATATTTAAGGGATGCGGTCCTGAGTGTTCGTTCCACATGAACGAGACTTATATCATTTCGTCATTCTGAGCCGAGAATGGTTTCGATCTACTAGGTTCGACTAACTGATCACGAATCTGTGGTGAAAATCGATTCTGTCCGTCCGTCCCGAAACACGAAAACTCTCGAATGGATGACATTTTCAAGCAACGTGCAAAATTTTGCCTAGATCGCTCAACCGGAACCATTTAAAATGCTAGCCAATTATCGACAAGAAAATTATCAATATTTCCGTATCAAAATATACAGGATGATGTCGAGCTGTCAAATTTTGTTTTCTTGAATTGTTGAATCCGATTCCTCACTCTTCTTGGGTATCTGGCACATCGAAAATCTACCAAGCTAAGAGAATATCCCATGAACCATGCTACAAAAAAAATGAAAACTCTAGGTCTAGTATTTTCGGGATTTTATTTGGTTTCATTAATTACATAATGACGGTGATTTATTGAGACGGATCGAATGAAAAGAATCAGATCACGAATCACTCGCCATTATACAGAACGACAAATGAAATGCGAATGAGACTAATGCCGGCCATCCACGAAGCGTTTTTATGAGACTTTCGAGCTACCAGCTTTGCCTGAAAGCTTGTATACAGTCTCCGTGTGTGTCCGACGGGGCTACCGAAGCTGCCAAAGCGTTTCGAGCCTCTATGTTCCTGGTCGCACGAGTCCGGAGAAGCCTAGTCGGTGGTCGCCGGTACTTTCGGGGTGCTATCACTGCTATCAGTTATCAGTCGATACCTGCAGTTCGAAGCGCTTTGAGATAGATCTTCAAAATGGGCGAATTTTTAGCAGGCTTCATTGAAATATATAGACAGAAAACCTGTCTATGGAAAATTGAAAATTAAATCCATTTGAAACATCGAGAAAGACGGAACTGAATGCCAGTGAATGCTAGACTCGAAGCCGGCTACGGAAGCTAGCTTGGAAGCTTGCATGGTCGCTACGTCGGTGGTGGATTTTACGATGCTCAAAGGCCCGGTTGGAAGCTTGTAAAGGCAAGCGACCAGAGCAGGTAGTAAAAAGCTCGAAACGGTCGCTTCGTGAATGGCCTACATTAGCTGACAAAAACCTAATCAAGTAACGACCACAGTGTCGTCCTTGTGAAGACTCTTCAGGAGGTAATATCTCAAGTCGATGCCATATCGAATGTTCGCACATAAACAGAAAAACTATTCGTTAAAACGTTTTTGCTGAATAGGAATATAGATCAATATATTATCCTATCGAATCTAGATGATTAACCAAGCATATGTTTCAAGTAATCAGTTGAGAGCATACTTCAGAGTTTATCGTTATTCATGTAAATGAATGAACAAATCATACACCATGTTTACCTGACGTGTTTTTTGACTTCAATGCCGCTTACTCAATGATAATCCATTTATCATGTTTTTGATAACTGCCTTTGATTAGCAGATTACCCAACCTACCGTAAAGCTGTTTCACAAGAAAAAAGCCTTAGGAAGGTTCGAGTTCGAAGAAGTAGTGCGCAATTTTCCAAAGTTCTGTATAAACAACGATAATCGGGTCGAAGTATTCCCGCATTCATTTTACGAAAGTAAATATCCGAGTCTTTTCAGAATTGAATAACTGCACTGCTCACGTTTAAATTTCCAATTGCTAAGATCCTCTTGACTTCAACTCTGGAGAAGATGGTTCACCGGACAGAATATGCTTGCTACTGGACTCTAACTGGGGATAAGTGAAGGGAGGCCGCTAGAGATGCCTGCATCTCCACAAGGATATGTTGCTACTCCACGACCATTGAAGAAATAAAAACAACAATAAAATTAATGTGTTGCAGTGATTGAACAAGAAAACAAGTGAAATTGCTGACGAGATATTTCACTGAATGACCTAAATACAACATATCGTTGAAGGCGAGAAGGCCACTCGATCTTATATCATACAACACAATAAATAGTACAAAATAATAATATATGAATTAGCATTGAATGATTCCCAGGAACGGAAGGTCTATCCATTTCAGGCACAAAAAGCTAGACTAGCCTTAAAAAAGATCAACTTCCCTCCACAGACAGTGCATATCAAACTCCTCAATTATATATTATGACATGTTGCGCAATTTTAAATAAAAAATGACATGTTCGAGTCTTTTGTCTGCGATACTTTTTCCTCACTCTGAATGTAGGTAAGGTACATTGTTTATACAGGGTTGGGATAAAGTTTCAAAGTGTGGCACCAAATTAATATCTTCAAAACGAAACTGGCGATATTTTTGAAATTTGGCAGCTGAGTGTAATGGACCACAATGCATCTGATGAGCATATTTTCATTGATGAGATACTTCCGGTTTAACCGGAAATGACAAAAAATTTTTATTTAAATGGGACACCCTGTATATTTCTGCAGATTATGAAAGTGCACCTTGTTTCGGATCTGTCCATATTGGGTTCCATGCTTTTCATGACGTATTTTTTATGAAAATCTATAAAGAGAAAAAATACAGGGCTTTTACTAGTAGAAAAAATTTATTGGAAATAATTATAAAAAAAATCTTTTAAATGTTCGAAGTGATTGCCATTCACTCATCTGCCAAATTTCAAAATTACCGTCCGTTCCGTTTCAAATATATTAATTTGGTGCCAAACTTTATCCCAACCCTGTATACTTACGTAACGTAACGTTGATTTTGTATCTATATCAGACTCATCATGATCACAGTGATTTCATAGTGGTTCTTATCAAACAGTATCAAAAATAAACAAATAGACCATTGAAAGACCTACTATTAGATATAGGTACGTTGGTTTGCTATTTATGTATCAACTAGCTGGCCCGGCGAACTTTGTTCCACCTAAATGATACTTACGGTGGATTTCACTAATCGTAATAACCGGTGATTGGAGATCAACGGCTTGATTCTCTGATTTTTGAACTGTCAAATGCTTCCATGAATATGAGCTGTCACACAGAACAGATACACAAAAATAATATGTCATAATATGACAATTACTAATAATGGCAATTTTGGATTCAGTTATTTCCGCGAATATATTTATTACCCAAACAGAAATTCAAACACATTTTGAAAATTATGAGAAAAGATGAGAATGGACATCTCACGATTGGAACTGATCGCCAAAATCCGATTTACTTGATATTTCGATAAAAATTCACTGTGATATTCACCCGCTTCTGGATCTGTTAATATCATTTCATGGTACTATAAGCCCTATGTGAAGTACACAGTAATTGATGTCGTATGTTCTTTTTTCGACCATTTCAAACCACGACGACCGAAATGCTCGAAAAACGAACAGATGACATCAATCGATGGCCGCGAAATCCTCAACAAATTCATCGCCATTTAATTGTGATACTGTCAAAAATAGTACCTTCACGATTAAGTTATTTGGATTAAATAAAACTATAAAAATAACTAATAATCATCAGTCATAATGTGTGAATAGCGCCATCTGAAGTGGTAAGAACGAAACTTTTCTCATATCTCAACGAAATCTAATCATTTAGACATCTGTACTCCTACGCTAAGACATTTTGGTTTTGCCCAACAGCGCATAGTTGTAGGCAACTCAAATTACACACTATGACAGTGACTTTAGAGGGAATATAGTCACTGTACACATTATTTGTTTATACCGCCATCTAACGCGAAGAATATTAAATGAAGTACCTACGAATAAGCGGTAGCGTAATTGTAACTGTAGCGACATCTAGTGGCCTTACTCGAAAGGAGGAAAAGCATTTCCTGTATAAGTAAAATTTTCATCGATTTTCTCAAAGTTTTATTGTATTTTATAATAACCAGACCGTGAACGAATCCATATGTGAAGTTTCATAACAAACAGTCCATCCGATATCGAGTTATAAATGGTGTAACCAACATCTTTCTTTTATATATATAGATACTAGAAAGGACAGGTCCTTAACAACTTGATATTGAAATATAGTTCACCATTGCTTCTCCTCATTTTCATAAATATCATTTCAAATGAAGTCTGATTTTGTTTCAAAAACAGCGGTTTTCTATCAATTAAGGCTTGTTCGGACTAGGCCAGTATTTTAGTCGAGTGGAGAGTCGATTCGCCCACTGACTACTCTACCACAGTATCAAAGACTCTTAAACAGTATAAGGTAGTAAGTCCTGTGACTCTACTCGACTCGATTGCTGGCGTTCGCACACGGTAAATTACAAAATCATTCACTAGTCGACTAATCTACTGGCCTAGTCCGAACAAGCCTTTAGCCTAGCCGCACATTGAGCGCAGCCCAGCACAGCACAGCCGAGCCTAGCCTAGCAGAGGATTTTGTAACACACGAAATTGAATAGAATTGAATAAACGTAGCAGAGTAAGGCCTACGCGACGTAGTAACAGAGTCTGGCCTACGTCAGTTGTGGAGCGCGCACAGTTTCCTCTGCAGAGTAGCTACGGATGGAGCGGGTGAATTTCAAGAGGATGGAGTTGCTTATCGAAATGCTATGCTATGCAAGGCTACGCTCCTCTCAATATGCGGTCATCGCTCAGGCAGAGCACAGAAATAGTTTTCCTCTGTTGTTCCTCCGCTGTGCTGTGCTAGGCTACGCTTCCCTCAATGTGCGGCTAGCCTTACAGACGGTTCGAAAATCTATAGGAAATTGGTTTCGTTGTTCACATTCCAGTGTATTAATTTCCTGGGTTTATAGGCTCGGCCTCAACCCTCAACCATTGAATAAAATAAATAAATTCCTGCACGAGAACAAAAGATTCCTTTGCTGAAGAACTTGGATATGTTCGACCAATGATGTATTATTGATGGGTTGGCTTTAAGGCTGGGAGCACTTTGAGACGCAGCCGACGTAGTCCACATGACTGAATGAAACCGCTCACACTCGCCAAAGCGACACTTGTGGAAGGGACACAGAAATAGTGCGGCACGTGCCGCGCAGTAGTTCGTATTTTCGTAACCATGGAGTGCATCGAAGAGAAATTGATAGAACTAGTGCTTGAGAATCCTGTATTTTACGAAACCAGGCGTTCACAATACCTTGAAAGTCAATATAAACAAGAGATGTGGATAAAAATTCCGAAGTTTCAATCTTTTGAATTTTTTATACAATAAATACAAAGAGAAAACTCGTCATCTGAATCGGACGCAGAGCTCATTTCGAAAAATCCGACATAATTTTTCCTAAAGGTTATTGTAGTACCTCACTTCGTCACATTTCTAACACGACTGCTAACCAATGTGCGCTACTAACTGTGTCACACAGTTCATTTTCCTGTGCTGCTCTGCCCTGTGCTGTGCTGACTGCGTCACGTAGCTCAATGTGCGCCTCAGTTAAAGGTAGGTAAGTGTATAAATATAAGTTCATTGAACGGCACTGGAAACTAGAGTCTTCTTACTGCATGGGAACCACTAATATTAGGTATGCAGATTGTGTAGGGGATTTTGGCGTTTACTTTGACGGGCATTTTGAATTACATTTTTTTATATACAGGGTGAATCTTCGATTTGTACATATATTTTAACTGTAGGTTCTTGAGGCCAAAAAAAACTTTTTTCTATTTTCCATTTTTCTGAGTTCGGCTCTTTTAAAGAGATAAAGCCATTTGAAAAAAAATAGGGCCAAATACGTGCCTGATACGATTCTCTGCAAACACCTCAAAGTTAATATTTTTCGATTGAAATTGAGATGATACATTAAGGGGAATACTCAAGTACTACCTAACCTTATTTGAATAAAAATGTTACAAACACGATATTTCTTAACAAAACCACTTTACTCGTATTTTGTCTGATTATATCTTCCATCGAAAAGCCATATTTCTCACATCAAAATTGGTTCCTTGTCCGATTTTTCTAGTTTCTAGTTTGTAAACACTAATGACTTGCCCATTTTCCTCAATATCCCAAAAATATCTCATAAAGAATGTCTTTCAATCAATTTATCAGAATTTATTGTTAATCAACTTAACCAAACCCATTTTGTATGCATTCTGTGATAATTTCACAGACATTTTTATGTGGACATTGCCAGCTCAACCAATATTCCTGAAACTACTTGAGGGGCAGTATCACCTTTTGAATCGTGGTAAATCTCCATTCAAAAGTCTCTTCATTTCACGAGTAAGTACCCTAATTTACGAAATAGAGACTTGATTTTTTTTTAAATTGAAGTTGAAGAACGTCCCTAGGGCAAATAGTTTTCTTTTTTTCGATTTAATCAGTTTTTCAATTAAAAAAAAACAGTGTAATCGTTAGATCTGGGGTTATTGAATATGATTTTCGTTTTTCATAAGTACAAGCTACATTTTTGAAATAATCATCATGAAAATTTTTGTAGTTTATAGAAGATTAGATTGCCGAGGTCAAGTAGTTGATATTTTCTCGATTTGATTAGTTTTTCAATAAAAAAAAACAGGTTGATCTTCAGCGATTTGGAAACTACACTTAATGATTTTTTCCGACGGTTATTCATCATTTTTTGAAAAAAATCGCAACTATTTGCCCTCGGCAATTTAATCTTCTATAAACTACAAAAATTTTGATGATGATTATTCCAAAAATATAGCTTGTACTCATGAAAAACGAAAAACATATTCAATAACCCCAGATCTAGCGATTACCCTGGTTTTTTTAATTAAAAAACTAATTAAATCGAAAAAAAGAAAACTATTTGCCCTCGGGACGTTCTTCAACTTCAATTAAAAAAAAATCAAGTCTCTACGTCGTAAATTAGGGTACTTACTCATGAAATAAAGAGACCACTTTTGAATGGAGATTTACCACGATTCAAAAGGTGATACTGGATCTTTAGATCCATGAATCGACCACTGCCTTCTCTAGCGGGGGTTGTGAATTTACCCATCTGTAGCCTGCGTAATCAAGATTGAAGATATAATCTCTGTACGTAATATAACGTCTGTGAATGACGCTTGCGTTTAGCGACCACCGGTGCGATCTCCAAACATAAACAAACATGGGGGAAATCTTTTTCAGAGCTATATTTCAAATAATTGATTATTTTAGGTGTTTGTCTTCATTATCCTGATGATTATATGTAGACTTTCAGTGAATGAATGTAATATTAACCGAGTAGTGTCAAGTTTATAAAATTCTAAGAGGATATTGTTTAGGTTTAGGGTTTAGGTAGAAACATCGCCACTGATTATTGAGTGGTAAGTATCATTTTATTTTTCATTAATTTCAACTTAATATGTATCGTGTATCGTGACTCAGCTCATATTATCTGAATTCTGTATTTCATTGAAATTTATTCTCAATCTGGACCGGTAACAATAAAGTTGTAATAGAAACTGTGCGTATTGAATGTATAATGGTGTCCAATTTTATCTCTCACATTTGTGGGATTTTATTATTACATATCTCTACATCAAACGCTTTTTCATCATTTAGAGTTTAGTCTCGGCAAAGTTGATAAACATTCTGACAACATTGTTAACTTGTTTAGAGACCAGAAAAGTAATAATATTCGATGATAATCAATCCAAAAAAGCATCCGGATGATTCCTGAAATTCATGATTTTTTCCTCCAATTGTATCGTATAAAATTAAGATAACAGGAAAACGACGCGTTTCATTAGGAAAACATAAGAATACTTTTATTTTCCAAAATGATTCAAGTGATTTTATGGCATTTTGTGTGTATCAATGAGTCGGTTACGCTAAAACTTTCATACCAGGAGGATTATTGAATGAGTTTTGATTGAAGAATATGCACCCTGAATATAGTAATCAATCTACCAAAATTCAGTTCATTTGAAATAACGGTTCCAAAAGTATGAACAGTGTTTTTTATGGATTTTCGACACCCTCTATATTTCGAAGGTATCCGAATTTTGAAGAATGATATAGGAAAAATGTGTTTAGTTTGATGTGAGGAATCTACAGTTAAAATATATGTACAAGTCAAAGAGTCACCCTGTATACCTATGTGCATTTTTGTTTATATCTAGATCCATTCCATCTGGTTGGTATTAGGATATTGATATTGATATATGTATATTGTTTATCCTGATTACTCCTAGGTCTCCTGGATCTTATTAATGACAGCGATTAATGGTTGAAATATTTTAAGTGCGAGCGGAGCGAGCACGTTAAGGTGGGCGTTCAATGTAGTGTGTTTTATTTCGAGTTGCATTAGAAAATGGTTTCACTTTGGAAACTGAAATTTTGTGGGTACACTCAGAAAGCATTGGAGTTCTTGATGAAATAATTTTAGTCGATTGCATTCCGAAATTTAATTTTTTTTCTTTCAAAAATAGAAGAAAATGAGCCAACTCATGCTTCTGTTTTATTTCAACAGAAAGACCCATGAAAATAGTTCAACATCCGATTAAAAGTGAATCTACTGATAATTTCGTTCAGAAAAACAACTTGAAATACGGAATTGGCAGAGAATGGCCAAATTCAAATTTTGGCGGGAAAAAATTCCTGCTTTACCCACAAATTGACTTATTTCATAGTTCGGCGATTTTCGGATAAAGAGCGCCATTGTACATATCATTCATAATCAGAGAGATATTCATAGAACTTGATAGTGATAGTGCATGTTCTATGGAGATATTCCATAAAATGGACGGGGCGCCTCTATCGGTTGAGCTTTCCTACTCGCTTTAAACGCCGACCTCAAGGTCGCCGTTTGAAGCGCGTAGGAAAACTCATCATATAGCATATAGAGGCGCCACCGTCCATTTTATGGAATATCTCCATAGAACATACATTATCACTATCAAGTTCTATGAATATCTCTATCCTCATGAATGAAATGTACAATGGCGCTCTCTATCCGAAAATCGCTGAACTATGAAATCAGTGAATTTGTGGGTAAGGCAGGAACTTTTTCCTGCCATTTATTTGAATTTGTTCATTCTCTGTCAAATCCGTATTTCAAGTTGTTTTTCTGAACGAAATTATCTTTAGATTCACTTTTAATCGGAAATTGAACTATTTTCATGGGTCTTTCGTTCGAAATAAAACAGAAGCATGAGTTGGCCCATTTTCTTCTATTTGAACTTTCGAAATCAATTCGATTTGAATTATCTCATTAAGAACTCCAATTCTTTCTGAGTTTACCCGCAAAATTTCAGTTCTCAAAGGAATACCATTTTCAAATGCAACTTGAAATAAAAACACACAACATTGAACGCCCACCTTAATGTTTGAGAAAATTCATCGCTGGATTAATAAACTCGTTGATTACAAGATTTTTCTGTCGACATCATTATGTATTGAATACAAATTCTGGATAGAAATATTTTGCATGATAGACAAATTTGAAATAATATAAATTTCAAAATTTCTATAATAGTTGCGTTCGTTAAATAGATACATATCCGCGGATTGAAGGGAGATAATACGAACACAGAACATCTAATTAATTCGGATAAGAATATACAATTAAGTGACTTCGGAGCAGAAACTGTGAGGGAAGTGTCCACGTTGGGTTCCTTCATTCCATCTGTCGACACTTTCCTCACCGTTTCTGCTCCGAAGTCACTTAATTGTATATCCGTATCCGAATTAATTAGATGTTCTGTGTTCGTATTCACTCCCTTCACTCCGCGGATCAGGTCCGATCCTAGCAGGTGTGCAGCGTGTGCCCCGCACGCGGGCGGTCAAACTCATGGGGCAGCCGTAGACCGCCATATTTTCTTATTAGTTTGTAAAAAATATGATTCTCAAAAATCTCAAAAAGATTTTTTTTTTAATTATTGATTATTACTTTCCAACTCTAATCATCCAAATGTTGAATGGGACGAGAAAAAAAATTGAATGAAACTGAATTTTTCAATCTTGTCAAATCAAATATTCCTTGTTCCCCTTCACCGACAGAAATAAACAAAAGAATGCTTGCTTCAGAAGAACGTGATACAAAGATCTAAAAAACTACCATCTGAGAGCAATTATCGCGGTATCGATAGGGTCTCGAAATAGGAATGTCTAGGACTAGGATTGGTAAAAATTACCACATGTTGGAATAGAATCAATCGCGTTGTCGTAAAAACGAAAACGGCTGGGGTGCAATTATTATGGTTTGTAATGATGCTTTCTGCAGAACTGCCATATAGTTCATATGTTTATTTCTCGTTGCCACAGTTCTGGATTCCGGTCTCGTCCGTGCGAAAATTAATAATAATCCTCCTGTTACATACTTACGAACAAATTGTGTGGAAAGTGTTTTCTATTGTAAAAAGGTTTATATAGCCCAAGTGTCAATGAAATTTTTAGATCAACTCGAAACCCAATATTTTATACTGTTTTTCAAATTTTAGACGGTCGCGGGTCGCCGCAGTTGGAATGTGGCGTTTTTATTCAGTTGGTTCAATAGAGATGGGCTTGAGTGAAATCTTCTACACATATATCAAGCCATTGAACTATTAACAAATTATGTTGTTGCTAGTTGCTATATTCTCTTATTTTGATCTTTTCAAAGGATTTTCTCCGAAAATTTAATTTATTATCATGAAATAAATAAGAAATGATTGTTAAAAATGATTTGGTTTCTTGTTTTTCCAATTTCACATTAGCCATAAGATTTTTATTAACATTGCCTGTCTCTATTGCTTCAGGAGAAAGGAGTTTCAGTAAATTAAAAATAATTAAAGATTACTTGAGAAGCAATATACAGGGTGGCCATTTGAAAACGAAACAGAGGAGATTACAGACGAAATAAATTTTTTCGATAGAAATGCTCGGACAGGTCGATTTCTGTTTCGAGGGGGACAACTTAAGATGTAGGTTACGGACGCATAGCGCTTCAACCCTTGCTACTACAACCCTCACCCCCAATTTTTGAATAGGGAAGATGGGGTGAGTGATACCTCATTTACAGTATTTTCATACTGATTTCAGCACAGTAATTGTTTTTCATTTTATGCATTAGTTCTCGAAATATTCTCAACTAAGTATTTGAAAATGAAGTGGTGTTTTCATGGCACTTGTTGTTTTTTTGTGAAAAATCGACATTTTGAGCATCAAGACAACCATGACTGTGGCTTCCTTCCTCCAATCCACTGACATATAAATCTTCAATCAAGATGTCGATTCTTCACAAAAAAACACTACAAGTGCCATGAACACACCACTTCATTTTCAAATACTTAGTTAAGAATATTTCGAGAACTAATGCATAAAATGAAAAAACAATTACTGTGCTGAAATCAGTATAAAAATACCTTTGAATTGAGGTATCACTCGCCCCATCTTCCCTGTTCAAAAATTGGGGTTGGGGGTTGTAGCAGCAAGGGTTGAAGCGCTATGCGTCCGTAACCTACATCTTAAGTTGTCCCCCTCGAAACAGAAATCGACCTGTCCGAGCATTTCGTCTGTAATCTCGTCTGTTTCGTTTTCAAATGGCCACCCTGTATGTCTCAGGAGAGACTCTCAAATTTGGCCATTATCTCTATTGAATCTTAAATATCGGAAAGAATTGATATGAGCGAAACTATTGATTTATTAGCTTCTCAAAAAGGTAAGAAAGTTATTTTATAGGTACCTGTTTATACATACTAGTCAGTAGTCATTACGGACTGAATAAAAGACTGCTCCTCTTCGTATTTATACTTTTTGTTATATATTAGTTTGTTTGTTTGTGTTTTTTTATTTGGGTGAAATCAATGAATAAAAAACTTTTTTTTCTGTTTGTACACATATTTCGTGACATATCAAGTTTGTTTTTTTTTAGTATTCAGTTAGTTTTACTTTCCTATATCACATATTTTTTTATCGAATATTTTTTATTTTGTTGAAATGGATGTATCATGTATCTAGTACATGATACATCATCTAGTACATGATACATCATCTAGTACACGAATACATCATCTAGTACACGAATACAGTAGTATTAAAAATATATATGCGTGTATGATAATTGCATTCTTATTGTGTAAGATAACATAAAAATCTTTAGAGAAGATGTTGGAGGGCAGAGGGATCATCAAAATATTTACGGGAAAAGTAACGGGGTTATCTCCTCCCTTAAATCAAATACATATATACAGTTTTTTCCTAACTATAAAAGGATGCTCATTGAAGATTTTTTTATAGATATATGTCTAAAAAATTTATATTTTTTTGTCTTTGGGGCGGCACATGAGGATTCTGCACGCGGGCGGCCAACACCCTAGGATCGGCCCTGCCGCGGATATGTATTTAACGAACGCAACTATTAATATCGATAAACATATTAATATTTATGTTCCCTATGAAACAATTCGAAAAATTCATAGAGGGAATATTGGACATGTTGTGAATTGATTTCATTCATGTCATTTTATTTCGAATGGAGTTTTCAATATATCCTTCTGCGACAGAAGTAGATTTTCAACCAAGCTCGATAATATATGTGTGGCAGGCGGATTCTAAAATCCGTCAGTTTGCAAAATGACTAGTCACTTTGTAAACTGACGAACGTTTTCTAAAACGCCTTCAAGATACAGATCGTTTTACAATCGGCCTGAAATTTTCAGTCGGTTTGTAAACCGCGTATATCGTATCAGACGGATCGTCATATCATCTTTTTAAACGTTCCACCTGAAACTACTTGATCCGACAAATATATAAGCAATAATTATCGATAGAAAAAATGGCGTTTATCAAATAGGTACTGAAAATGGCGTTTTGAACCGGTGGTTTTTGAGGGAGGAACTGATACCGAACAGGCGGAACAGGTCACTCAATTCTGTAGAATTCAATGTTTCAATTGAAAAACAATAACTTTAAGGGAAGAAGTAGATAATTCCTCAAAGTTCGGCGGCCAAGGTTTCAAAAAATGTGCTTGCCGTCCGGACAAAAACCAGTGTAAGACAAGGGGGTGTTTGTGTTTCAAAGCACATCGAAAATGCAACAGCAGGTGCCATTTGAATGTCCGTGAAGTTAGCACCCACATTTTCGAAAATGAGGAAAATTTTTTTTGCATTCGTTAGTAACTCGTTAGTAACTATTTGTATCCTCAAAATTTTCGTTTGTACCTCGAGGGAACTCATAGAAAAACGCCGCATTCCGCTGGGTGCTAACATCACGGGCATCCACTTCTCAATTTTTTGCGAAAAAAAAATACGATCGGAAAGTCCTTCGTTAGTAACTTTGTAACCTAACCCTTACTGAAAAAATGACACCCCTTGAATGCGAAGTTAGCACCCACATTTTCGAAAATTTACAAATTTTCTATTTCATTCGTTAGTAACTATTTGTAACATAAAAATTTCCGTTTGTAACCTAACCCTTACTGAAAAAATGACACATCTGACATGCGATGTTAGCACCCGCATTTTCGAAAATGAAGAAATTTTTTTTTGCATTCGTTAGTAACTATTTGTAACCTCAAAATTTTCGTTTGTACCTCAAGGATACTCATAGAAAAACGTCGCATTTCGCTGGGTGCTAACTTCACGGGCCTTATACCAATTTTTTGCGAAAAAAAATACGATCGGAAAGTCCTTCGTTAGTAACTATTTGTAACATAAAAATTTCCGTTTGTAACCTAAGCCTTAGTGAAAAAATGACACCCCTAAAATGCGAAGTTAGCACCCACATTTTTGAAAATTTACAAATTTTCTCTTTCATTCGTTAGTAACTCGTTAGTAACTATTTGTAACATAAAAATTCCCGTTTGTAACTTAACCCTTACTGAAAAAAAGACACACCTTACATGCGAAGTTAGCACCCGCATTTTCGAAAATGAAGAAAATTTTTTTTGCATTCGTTAGTAACTCGTTAGTAACTATTTGTAACCTCAAAATTTTCGTTTGTACCTCAAGGCTACTCATGGGAAACGCCGCATTCCGCTGGGTGCTAACTTCACGGGCATCCACTTCTCAATTTTTCGCGAAAAAAAAATATGATCGGAAAGTCCTTCGTTAGTAACTATTTGTAACATAAAAATTTTCGTTTGTAACCTAACCCTTACTGAAAAAATGACACCCCTTGAATGCGAAGTTAGCACCCACATTTTCGAACAAATTTTCTTTTTCATTCGTTAGTAACTCGTTAGTAACTATTTGTAACATAAAAATTTCCGTTTTTAACTTACTGAAAAAAAGACACATCTTACATGCGAAGTTAGCACCCGCATTTTGAAAATGAAGAAATTTTTTTTTGCATTCGTTAGTAACTATTTGAAACCTTAAAATTTTCGTTTTTACCTCAAGGATACTCATAGAAAAACGCCGCATTCCGCTGGGTTTTAACTTCACGGGCTTCCCAATTTTTTCCAAAAAAAAAAATACGATCTGAAAGCCCTTCGTTAGTTACTATGCAACATAAAAATTTTTGTTTGTCCTATTCTTTAATGAAAAGGCGACACTTGTAACATGCGAAGTCAGAACCCTCATTTTCGAAAATGAAGAAAATGTTTTTTGCAACTCATTTGTTACTGTTACATATAAATTTTCGTTTGTAACCTAATCTTCAGTGAGAAAAAGACACCTCTGATATCTGAACATTTTCAAATAAATACTATAGTTTTTTGCTCTCGATAACTTTTATTTATGAACTATTTTTGACTATCAATTTTTCACTCACCAGGAATAGCTTAGGTCACTATACTGCCATTTGTCGCAGAAATGTATAGTATTTAAAATTTTATTTTGAAAATATATTTTTTATTGAAAATTTGTTGAATTTATTTGCACGAATGTATGTATATTCCCACTGAAAGCTAGGTTACAAACGATGATTTTTATGTAACAAATAGTTAACAACCAGTTGCTAACGAATGCGAAAAATATTTTCTTCATTGTCGAACATGTTGGTGCTGACTTCTCATGTAAGGAGTGTTACTTTTTTCATTAAAGAATAGGTTACAAACGAAAATCTTTTTGTTACAAATAGTTACTAATGAGTTACTAACGAATGGAAAAAAAAATTTCTTCATTTTCGAAAATGCGGGTGCCAACTTCGCATGTAAGATGTGACTTTTTTCAGTGAGGGTTAGGTTAAAAACGGAAATTTTTATGTTAGAAATAGTTACTAACGAATGAAATAAGAAAATTTGTTCGAAAATGTGGGTGCTAACTTCGCATTTAAGGGGTGTCATTTTTTCAGCAAGGGTTAGGTTACAAACGAAAATTTTTATGTTACAAATAGTTACTAACGAAGGACTTTCCGATCGTATTTTTTTTTTCGCAAAAAATTGGTAAGGCCCGTGAAGTTAGCACCCAGGGGAATGCGGCGTTTTTCTATGAGTATCCTTGAGGTACAAACGAAAATTTTGAGGTTACAAATAGTTACTAACGAGTTACAAACGAATGCAAAAAAAAAATTTCTTCATTTTCGAAAATGCGGGTGCTAACTTCGAATGTCTGATGTGTCATTTTTCAGTAAGGGTTAGGTTACAAAAGAAAATTTTCATGTTACAAATAGTTACTAACGAAGGATGATCGTATTTTTTTTTCGCAAAAAATTGAGAAGTGGATGCCCGTGAAGTTAGCACCCAGCGGAATGCGGCGTTTTTCTATGAGTTCCCTTGAGGTACAAACGAAAATTTTGAGGATACAAATAGTTACTAACGAGTTACTAACGAATGCAAAAAAAATTTTCCTCATTTTCGAAAATGTGGGTGCTAACTTCACGGACACGCCATTTGAGCGGCCTCTGCTGCAATAAGTAATAATAATTTTATTTTTGGTGGTCTGTGAGTGTGAATACTTATTATTTATGTATCCAGAATATTGAATTACAATGATTATACATTTATACAAATATAACAGTTATTCAAATTGCATCAAGACACGAAACGTTTTCAGGAATACGCTTCAAATGATTTGACAATCCGTCGGATGCGTTTTTCGCAGTTTACAAACTGACTAAAAATTTCAGACCGATTGTAAAACGATCTTCATTTCAAGAGCGTTTTAGAAAACGTTCGTCAGTTTACAAACTGCCTAGTCATTTCGCGAACTGACGGATTTTAGTATCCGACTGCGACATATGTACTTCGACTGAATATTTTATGTTCGGTTGCCATGACAATCATGCATTGAAATAGGAAATCATGCATTAAAATAGGTCATCAATGGATGATTTCGAGTCCTTTAAAATGAGCTTTTAAGCCCGCAACGGACGGCGAGCGATATATTATATCTCATATATTTCACCAATATCGCTCCTTATGAAAATGCACCAAGCCCCGCGGACGACGCTATAATATATATTCCGATATTACGATATTTTTCCATACTAAAATGACATATGTCAATGCAAAGCTATAATATATATTATATTATCGCTCGCCGTCCGTTGCGGGCTTAAGTCTATGATCGACAGAAAAACATTTTTATTGAAATTAGAGAACTTTTTTCGGAGAGCTTTTATTGAATTGTTTGTGATAAAGTTGGTAATGTTGGTATTTTGATTCTTGTGTGTTGTTACACATCATGCTTTTACCTCTAACGTTCTTTCGGGTGACGAAAATCGTTGTCCACGTAGTTTATTAGGGTTCAGTAGGAACAAAAAGAAATCATCCATGTAATGTTGGTGAGCTCTCATTCTCGTGACTTGAAATGATACGAAGTTTTGAATTGGCTACTCCCAATTCACCTCTTCTGACAAACAAATGGTCGATTACCACACTTAATTGAGGGTCTTTTGATTATCGGGAGCCAAAGTTGACACATGATCGATTTTCATGGAGAAACAAAATTTACCAAGACGAAACTACTCTGACGAAACTACTCTTACCCTCTTCTCACACAAGACAAAATCATATACAAGCGGACACGTAATAGAAAACAAAACTCGATCAAGTAGCTACCTGGGCATCATCCTTGAAAAAAGAATTAATTTCAACTACCACAAGGTTAACACAATTCGGAACGGACAGATAATTCTTCGAGGCATCTTCCATTGCGAATCAAAGAAAAATCGGCTGAAACTCAAGAATACGAATCCACAAACAAGCCATAATACTGGTATTCTTGTATTTACAAACCTCATCCAATACCAACATCAAAAGACTCAAGATCCACAAAAACAAATTCCTCCGTTTCATTTTGAATAAATCCAGATACCTAGATTCATCCGTTCAAACCAGAAAATTCTTTCGAGAAGCTGGCAGAAACTAAGCATCTACCCAGAATAAGATCATCAAAATAAAGCACAAAAAAACCGATCGTCTCATGCTGACATAAGAGTGATTTTACCCCAAAAACTTTCGCCCGCCCTCTAGAAAATTCGATACCATTGTGAACTAATTGTGAAAATAGTGTAAAGTAAATTCATAATACTAGATAAGACATAACCACCAAATGGTCCTGTTCGGACAAACCAGATAATTTGGAATTTTCCAACAAAAAACACGAAGACTTGTTTTTTCAAAAAACATGTATCCTAAAATAATGAATCCTTGTTTTGCCCTACTGAATATTTACGAGGAAGAGATCCTGATTTTCCAACCCTTTCGTGGATTACAAAACACTCCCGAATTTATTCAAGGAGACTTTGGAAGGATTTTGCATATCTTTGTTAGAAATTTTCAGGGTCTTCTCTCGCAATATCTTGTTGTTGATAGAAAATGCTTTGAACACTACCTGTCAGGAGTAATTTTTCAAGACAACGTTGACATATAATAATATGGGAACAATATGAACGATAGATATAGCTGAAATATACATCTGATGTTTTGGTATATTTGAGTTCTTTCATGCACATTTTCCCGATATCTTTCATCATACATTTCTTTAGTTTCAGATATCGGGAGAGAAAACTCAAAAACCCAAAAAAACCTATTCAGGTTATTGCACCCGTTTTCACATCGATGAAATTAAACTTTGTTGATAAACACAAATAAGTAAGTACATGAGGAATAGAGGAAATTAAGTATTTATAGTTGGGTTAATATTTCCAATGTTAATTTCCACACAACGAACAACAAATAGATACTCTTCATTTGGTAAAGACTCAACATCTCCATCCATTCAGGGCGGGGATCAATAGGTTCATTGCTGATTACCCTAGGAATGATTTGGCCAAAACGGTCGATATGCAGTTACAGCTTGTGGAAGATTAGGGGAGTATTGTTCGTTCGTCGAATTCAAGTTTCTTTTCGATTAAGTTTGATAAATCAGGATGGCTCAAGCACAGGCTAATAGCCTTGAAGGGTCTTTTGGGTTTATTGAATCTTAGTTTTGTTGAAGTATATAGAATTGTTATTATTTCAATAAACATTCATTATTATATTATTATTATTAAATCAGGGAATCACGCAGTTTTTTAATTACCAACAAAGAGTGTATCGAACGTTGATTGATAGAAAACTTAATTAGCAAAATTAAATTCAAGCTCTGTGTAAATAATGAATGGACAAATAAAATATAACCAAACGAGGAGTTGTTATGGCTATATGATATATTGTTTATCCTGATTACTCCTAGGTCTCCTGAGGAGACCGCTCTGAAACTACAAGCTTCGAAGCTTGTAACTTGCGCCGAGTTCGGAGTAAGCAGTTGTGTTCGGTGTAGGCTTTATAACTTTGTCCTTACGCCACCTTAGGCACAGCACTGTTAATTTTTGACCCAACAGTGGAATGATGGCAATAAAATTTATTTCCTCGCTCGGGATTGAACTTAGGATTTGCCGGGTCCTAATCCAATGCTCTACCAATGAGCCAAGGGCTGAAGAAGAGGTCGGGAGATTTTATAACATCAGAAACGATATAAAATTGAACTCAGATATAAATTCAACACAGTAAAATTAAAATATGAGTGTTTGGGATACAGAATCATACTACAAATATGTTACACAAAGATATGTATCCATTTGGGTGGATGTCTCGACTTCGATGTAAACCATAACAGGTAATATCGATATAACCTATTTTGAAGATATGTACCTATCTATGGTCAGATCACTATATTTCTATATAATCTGAAATTTTGATTCTTGACTTGTTATTCTTTTTCAATTAATTTATTCATTCTACCTTCTCTTTTGAACTTCTTCTCCAATCATGTTCAACGTGTTTTCATGGCACGATTTTCTGCTTATGTGAAGATCTAGTTTCGGAACTAACCCACCTATAAATGCCGCCTTCGATATTCGAACCTACACTGAAAACTTCAAGTTTCTAGGTGTATACGTTCAAGAGGTACGGACAGGCAGGCATAACCTCATTTGACCAAGGATTCTCGATCAGTGATTCGAACCAAGTTCATTGAGACCATTCTCGGCTAAAATGGGAATCCAACAGGGATTTTTTTAATGGCTGTCAAAAAATCGCAGCTGCTGCCAAATACATCGTCCATGATCCTGGGTATGTTAAAACATAAATATTCGGAATTTTATGTCAATAATTCGCTAGCATATTATATCGGATGTTTGTTTCGAGTGAATATTCCACCCTTTTCATTTTTAGTGAGGAAGTTTCCGTAGCAACGATCGTTTCATCCCGAACAATTTTTCAAGCCTGCAAAACCAACATGTTGGTTTTTCAACGACAAAATTTTTGACGTTTCTCGAATTCATAGATACCTTCGGAAATAAATATCATAGAGAGAACAAACAACGTTTAGTGGTTTAGTTAATCTATGATGAATTCTAATTTGCCAAATAGCGCAATACGCGTCAAATGTGAACATATTACCCTATTTTCTCGTGGAATAGTCATGCCGAATTCCACTCGAGATGAAATTTAAGAAGGTAAAATTTCTCTCTTGTAATATTCAAGTTTGTGGCTTTTCGGAAATTTCGCTCATGACATTTTTTCCAAAATCACTCGCCTAACGGCTCGTGATTTTGATACAAATATCATTCGCGGAATTTCCGAGCAACAAGATTTCCATCTTTAGTGGTATTACATATGATAAAACTTTAAATTGGAATAAAACATATTTGAATTGAGATTGAAGCCATTTTTTTATTTGAAACATAATAATAGGATATTTATGTTTCAAAAATAATTTCCGGCATATGTGCACCACGACTAGCTCGGATGAACTGCATTCGACCAAACCAATTTTGGACCACTAAGGCCTTATTCCAGCAATAACACTGTTGCATCTATACTCCATTCATAATTATAAAATCACAACTCTGACCTTGGAAATTTGATACATTCCACTCTGTATAGAAGTTATGACGTTTTGCAAAATATTTGTATGTTCCAAATCAACATTATGTTGCCCTTTCTACATTCTTAGCGTATTTCTCAGAATGTGAATTTATTCGGAAAATGAATGAATGGGAAAAGATGTGATGGACGAAAATAATTAACGTTTATATGAATTGATAGAAAGGATTCCTTTTCTAGTTATTTGCATGAAAAAAAACAAGAGATCACTGTTGAAATATATTATTTTTCGCCATGGAAGAAAATTGCATTGCTTTCACATAATTTTCATATGCATGCTTGTGAAGATTTACTGTTTATTATCCTCTTGAACTGAAAGTTCAATACTTGACGACATCAATTGTTGATTCTGTAACGGGTGAAATAGGAAAAATTCACAATTCAATATTATCAATGAAAATCCCGCTGACAAAAGGGTGACCAGCTAGCTCACTAAGGGGTAGGTTCTTCACCCTTGAAATAAAAATGAAATAAGTGAAAGGGCGCCAGGTAATTTGATTGCCTGATCACCTGATATAAGAAATTACCAAACTGAATGGGTTTTTCAAGATTTAAATTGAATTTATTTTGTGATCTCTTGAGGGAACGAATGACTTGAGAAATAAAAAAGGATAACTATTTAACCCTATAATAATTCTTCTCTTCTACACCCAATTTTCCTACTTAACTATCTAGATCTTCTTCTACACGTAAATTCTCTTAACTAGGCTATATTCATATCATTAATATACCTGTTCCTATCCTGAATCTACCTTTCTCCTTAAATCTAAATCCTTATCTAATTTTCATAAATATTACTCCGTTCAGAAATAATCAGAGATTATTTACAAGAATGGAAATATAAAAGTTAGGTTTTCCTGTCCTCTATAGGGTACTTATCTATTCCTGTTTTGGTAGCCAGGTTAATATTCTTGTTACAAATCCAGAAATAATTCTCCACAGTAGGTATATGTTATAAGGCTCCAATATTATCAGGCTCCAACAAATACAATTCGTTAGAATTTATAGGTACAAAAAAAAAACCCTGAAACGATAAGAGAATGTTGTCGACTCTCCTTTCTTAAAAAGTTTAACTTACCCTGAATATTGTTGGGGTTTATTTAAGATGATGACAAGTAAATCCTCTTTCAAAAGAGCTAATCAAGATCAAATAAAATATTCCAATAGAAACTTGATTATTCGAGATCAGAAAATTAAATCCCCAAAGGAAAGCAATCAACGCTATTAGTTCCTGTCTCGGTCACCAGATGAATTGAATTCCTTTTCACGAAATTGAAACAATGAAAAAGGAGAATCGACAAAAAAAATACAACATACGGCGCAAGTATTGAATGCGCTCGAACTCTGACAATCGATCACAATTTTCAAACTCGCGCGGGATTAATACATTACAACCCCCCACTTGCCAAAAAAAAGAATTTCAACGGAAATTCTGACGTCACAGGGAAACAAAACAAAAAGTAGTATGAATCCAAGAAATACTTATAAAAGAGAAATCTGCAAAAGCCATTACGCATCCTTAAAATGAACGTCTACAACCGGTTTCAGATCCTTTACATTCCAAGTACCCTGATATTTACCACTTGAATCGCACAATTCATAAGTCCACGGGGAAACTTTTTTCTTGATTTTAAATGGACCAAGATATTTGGGTGCGAATTTAGCTGTGTAATACTGTAATGCATCTGACAACACATAATTCTTACGATATACGTATTGTCCAACGGAATAATTCACATCACGTCTCCGGAGGTTATAATACTTCGAGCGATATAAATATGCTTTATCCATATATTTTCTAATATCACCATATAGTTTGGAGAATCCTTCTACTCTAGATGGTAATCCTTCGGGAAGGCTAATACACGGTATTTTATCCGCTTCAGAGACAACGCAGTGACTTTCTCCGCTTAAGTGCATTTCGGCACCAAAATTCACGAAATAAGGGGACTGTTTAATGGTATCATGAGGTGAGGACCGAATAGCACACGCAGCTTTTTGAAGGAACTTATCCCAATCCCTATGATTGTCATTTACGTAGCAAGAGATTATATTTTTCATAACCTTATTCACACTCTCAGTATGATTTGCCTGAGGATGATAATGAGAAGTAAACTTAATCTCAACACCGTATGAAGAGGCAAATTGGCGAAATTTATTGCTCTTAAATTGCGGCCCATTATCCAATACTAAAAATTTAGGAACGCCAAATAGCATGAAAACATGATCTTCCATACACTCAATAATTTTTTCCGAAGTTGTAGATCTCAAAGGGAAAAATAAAGGAAACTTCGAGAAATAATCGCACACAACAAAAATGAACTTGTAGCCTCGATAAGATCTAGGCAGAGGGCCAACGATATCGGCTGAAACTAATTCCCAAGGCTTACTCACGTAATTCCTTGTCAACATAAAACCTGAGGGTGCTTTTTGACTAGTCTTATATTTATTACAAACTTCACACGATTTAATATAAGAAGAAACATCCGATTTCATTTTAGGCCAATAAAAAGTTTTTAGAATTTTACCGACCGTTTTATTAACCCCTAAATGTCCAGATTTCACGTCATCGTGATTTAAAGAAATTATTCTTTTCCGATCCCCTTTTGGAATAACTTTCTTCCAATATTCTTGATCATCATAAACTAATCCAGGGTATTCCAACTTGCAGTACTTAAATAGAATATTATTCGATACTTTCCAATTACAATACTTTCGGGGAGCATCCCTGATTCTAGATATCATTCCGGAGTACCATTTGTCCACTGAAGTCGAAATTTCCTCACCATCATTGACCATGCAAAAGGAATCAATCGATTTTTTATGATCATGAGGATCGTTACCGATACCAACTCTATCAACCGACCTACTTAAGAAGTCTGGGACAATATTTTCCTTCCCGGGCCGATGAATTATTTCATAATCGTATTGGGTTAAAGCGACAGCCCACCTCGCTAAGCGACCACGAGGATCCTTCAAGTTATGTAACCATAAAAGGCTGCTATGGTCTGTTATAACGGTTACCTTAGACCCTTCAATATATGGACGAAATTTTTCGAGGGTGAACAGAACAGCTAAACATTCAAGTTCTGTTGTGGTGAATACCCGTTCATTACTCGTCAAAGATCGACTTGCGTAAGCCACAACTTTGTCACCTGCGGGATATTTTTGCGTGAGTATCCCACCTAAACCGAAACCAGAAGCGTCGCACTGAACCACAAAAGGAAGCTCATAATTCGGACAAGACAAAATCGGTGCAGATATGAGAGCTTGTTTAATATTGTTGAAAGCCTTTTCGCAATCTTGACTCCATACAAAAGTCGCATTTTTTTTCAAAAGTTTATTTAATGGGGCGGAAATATGAGCAAAGTCAGGAAGAAATCGACGGTACCAACTTACCATTCCCATGAAACTACGAATTTTCTTTACTGTCGTAGGTCGCGAAATATTCACAATAGGTAAAACCTTTTCAGGGTCTGCCCTTAGCCCGTTTCTGTCTACTACGTAACCCAAGTACTTAATTTCAGGTGTACAAAACTCACACTTAGAACGATTTATCGATAACCCCGTATCCAAAAGTTTAGTGAGTATTTTATTTAATATTCTCAGGTGATCATCAAAATTTTTAGTGACAATAACAACATCGTCGAGGTAAGGAAATGCGTACTCTGTTAGCTCCCCTGTAACTATCCTATCAATGAACCGTTGCCACGTAGCAGGGCTGTTGCAAAGTCCAAAAGGCAATCGCTTGAAATGAAAGAGTCCCCTCTCAGGAACAGTAAATGCCGTATATTTTTTTGAGGATTCTTCCATGGGTATATTCCAAAAGGCACTTTTGATGTCTATAGTAGAGAGATAGTGTGCTTCGCGTAATTTGTCTAAAATTGAGGTTATCCTTGGAAGAGGATAAGCATCCTTCACAGTAACCCGATTCAAACGACGATAATCAACACAAAACCTATATGTAGAGTCCGATTTTTTCACGAGAATTATGGGTGACGACCACGGACTATCTGATGGTTCAACAATATCATTTTTAATCATCTGATCTAGTTCATTGTTAATTTGCTTCTGAATGGGAGGCGAAACAGGATAGTATCGCTGCTTAATCGGAGTTTCATCAGTAAGTAATATTTTATGTTCAACGAGATCCGTGAGACCGATCTCCGGACGATCCTGACTGAAAATATTTTCTAACAAGTGGTTCAATTGAGCACGTTGTTCCTTCGTCAATACTGTCTGTGTCATTTCATTTATCGAGGAAATATCCGAAGAAAAATTCCATTCTTTCGACCTAAGATTGGGAACTATGCCGATTTTTCGCCAAAAGTCAGCTCCGAGAATCAATGTATGGGGCAAAGAGGGTACGATCAAAATATCAATCAGTGCGATGCGTTGACAAACCTTTATGGGAACCGGAATATAGCCGAGAATTGAACAATGATTGCCATTAGCAACCGTACAATGAGAACGCGAACATGAATGAAGGGATAAATTAAGTTTTTTCAATATTTCCCAGCCTGGACCTCCCACAATAGTAGATGACGCACCGGAATCCAATAAACCCATAAATTTAACATCATAGATCGAAACTTCCAAATATGGTCTCTCGTCTTTACCTACGCTCTCTAATATATAATCCAACACTGGCGAGAATTTTTCTTTCTGAAAGGTCTTTTCCGAAGCAGGAACATCCAGTCGACCACCTAGTGTTCCCGATTCGCGTTTCCCGAATACCTTGAATGATTTTTCGAACACGATGGGCAAGTCAAAACTGTGTAGCCAGGTTTGTTACATTTATAACACCTTTTTCTCTTGGGTTCTTTACAAACGTTTACTCTATGGCCACGTTGACCGCAGTTAAAACACTTGATTTCGGCATCTAGTGGACTGACTTGAATATTTGGAGAATTTCCAGGGAAGGTATCTGAACATTCAACCTCAACAGCGGCCAAATCTGGCTCCAACAAATGTGTTACTCTTCGCGATGGTGGAGGCCTGAACGACTCAACAGAAGTCTTGCAAGATTCTAACTTCCTACCATATTTTAAAAGTTCTTCAATTGACTTAATTTCTAACAAGCCTAATTGAGTTTGATAAAATGGAGCTATATTTTTCAATAAAATCTTAAGGCGTATTGACTCCGATATAGTGATAGTGAGACGGTTGAACAAATTCGTCATTACGGCAATATACATTCCGATGCTTTCGTCAGGTGACTGTGTTCGGTTTTTTATTTCATCAAAAAGTCGATCGTTATAATCAGTAGGCTGAAATTCTTCACGTAGCAAAGCAACTAGACAAGGCCAATTTTTAACGCGGCTCCTTGTGGCACGATACCAGACAAGGGCTTTACCAGAAAATAGATCTATGGCGGAATTGAACAAGTCATCTTGAGTTGCGTTTCTAGCGACTCTCAAGTCTTCAACACGCTCTAAAAATGCACTCAAGGAGTAGGAATCTTTGTCCCCAGAAAATCTCAAGTTCCACTGAGAAACCGGCACTTTCTTTACCTTGGGAAAATTTACCAAACCAGACGAATGTGAAACGTTTCCAACCGCAATATCGCAATCATCTTCGGAATCAGATGACGAAACTTCCGAATTACTACTTGGAATAGGGTCCTGAGATATACCCAAATCTAAAGCATTATCCGATGACAAGAGAGAACGATTGTGATGTTTTATTTTCTTATTTAATGCAGTTTGTTTAGAGAGGATATTTACTAACAAGGACGATTTATTTTTATCATCATCATTCGTGATTGGTTTTGCATTATTCAATCTCTCCAGAGAAAAATTTATTTTTGTTGAAATCTTCGCTTGGACCGAAACATCTGAACCATCGAAATTATCTAACAAGGTATCAATTTCAGAAAGTATTTTGTCTAATTCAACCTTATCATCATTGAAAGAAAATGGATAATCAGGATATCTGATTGTAAAATCAGGTTTTCTTTCCAATTTCAAAAGATTTCGAAGAGTTTCCCTCATCAATTTTACAGTTCCCACATCAGTGACTCCCCTGATCGCAAGTAAATATTGAAGTTCCGTTGATGAAAGACGGTTGATTTCAAATTTATGAGAAGCCATCATAACAACCGAAATTTGAGAAATTTATACTATGATAATGAAGAAAATCAATTTCAAACAAGCAATGAAATGAACAGTTATATGATCTACCGAAATAAAAACGCAATAAAGAAATTATCTCGATTGCAACATGTGTCAGAGTTCGAACGATTCGTGACAATAAACAATTTCAATTGAAAAATTGTGGAAATATTCGAGTGAAATTACTACGTACAATATGCAAACACAGCAATAATATAAAATTAAAATATTTAAACTTCCTAAACCTTTTAAGAAACTTTGAATCTAGTGGAAAAAAATAACCTCCAAGAGTCACAAAATTACTGAACCTTCACAAAAACTTAGATAAAAGGGGGCCCCATTTGTTGGGCGTCAAATTTGTAACGGGTGAAATAGGAAAAATTCACAATTCAATATTATCAATGAAAATCCCGCTGACAAAAGGGTGACCAGCTAGCTCACTAAGGGGTAGGTTCTTCACCCTTGAAATAAAAATGAAATAAGTGAAAGGGCGCCAGGTAATTTGATTGCCTGATCACCTGATATAAGAAATTACCAAACTGAATGGGTTTTTCAAGATTTAAATTGAATTTATTTTGTGATCTCTTGAGGGAACGAATGACTTGAGAAATAAAAAAGGATAACTATTTAACCCTATAATAATTCTTCTCTTCTACACCCAATTTTCCTACTTAACTATCTAGATCTTCTTCTACACGTAAATTCTCTTAACTAGGCTATATTCATATCATTAATATACCTGTTCCTATCCTGAATCTACCTTTCTCCTTAAATCTAAATCCTTATCTAATTTTCATAAATATTACTCCGTTCAGAAATAATCAGAGATTATTTACAAGAATGGAAATATAAAAGTTAGGTTTTCCTGTCCTCTATAGGGTACTTATCTATTCCTGTTTTGGTAGCCAGGTTAATATTCTTGTTACAAATCCAGAAATAATTCTCCACAGTAGGTATATGTTATAAGGCTCCAATATTATCAGGCTCCAACAAATACAATTCGTTAGAATTTATAGGTACAAAAAAAAAACCCTGAAACGATAAGAGAATGTTGTCGACTCTCCTTTCTTAAAAAGTTTAACTTACCCTGAATATTGTTGGGGTTTATTTAAGATGATGACAAGTAAATCCTCTTTCAAAAGAGCTAATCAAGATCAAATAAAATATTCCAATAGAAACTTGATTATTCGAGATCAGAAAATTAAATCCCCAAAGGAAAGCAATCAACGCTATTAGTTCCTGTCTCGGTCACCAGATGAATTGAATTCCTTTTCACGAAATTGAAACAATGAAAAAGGAGAATCGACAAAAAAAATACAACATACGGCGCAAGTATTGAATGCGCTCGAACTCTGACAATCGATCACAATTTTCAAACTCGCGCGGGATTAATACATTACAATTCTAATCGAGAATTCATTAAAAAAAATCAACCCAAAGATATGAGATCAATTGATGGGTAATTAGGTACAAGAATCAAGAATATAATGTCAATTTTATTTTGTTGATAACTTTCTTAAAATTAATGTTGGGATATAAAACTCGGCTGCGTTTGTTCAAACAACATCTAAAGAATACATTTTTCACCATCTCGAACTTTGAAAGAGAATAAGGTCTAAGTTCCACCTCATTAGTGAGGTACCTAACTTTTTCAAATCTGCTCAGATGACAGATATCGCCAAATTTCTTGGAAAACCTGAAAAATATCATCCTAATCGACCTCTCGAGGCTCCATCCGATCCATCTAATGCGATGTCTCTCCAAATAACAGCTTTTTTAACGAAATTCCCGTGTTCTCCTTCAACCTCGAAATGTAAACCTTCGCCCTGGTCTTGAAAATCGTCGTCACGCTCCAAAATGGTTCCAAAAACAATAAACAGACGTTAATCTTGGATATTCGACGGAAAACTCACCTGCAAATATCGATTAAATACCAAAAATCTGCGAACAATTTATAAACCTAACAAAATGTGGAATATCTTTGATACTTTTACTTTGATGTAAACAAAGAAACTGGCAAGGTCGTTTTGTCATTAACGATATTTTCTGTGCGCGCACTGACTTTTCATCATATGTTCTGTGCTTTTCATCAGGGGCACCAACTCCTGAAAACGAAACCATGACCTCCCATGTGATTTAATAAAAGTGAATGGAGTATATATGATTATGTTCATAGTTCATATTTTAATCTAGTTATATAAACAATTGTAGTTTTCAGTTGTTGTCAAATAGATTTATAAAGTTGAAACAGTCATTCCTTTCCTTGGTCTATAAAACAGGCTCCAAACCCAATTGAACATTCCTAGACTAATAGGTTTTACATTTGGCGATTCTGCCGGGATATGTTGCATTGTTTGCGGTTGAAACGGGAGATCCTGAGAGCCGGAATCAAGAAAAGTTTTACTGATGTGCGTACCAGTTCTGGTGGGACCAAGGATCAATTCACGATTAGAATTTGGAGAAGAATAATTGATGATAAGGCGAAAAGAATTTTCAAACTCAACATTAGAATAGAAGGATTTTTCATGTCGGAAGAATTGAAAACAAAATTTGCGGAGCAAGAAATATTACGAAATGAAATCAACAAGATCGAAGAAGAAATGGTATTTAAGCAAAAAGAATCAGTGAGTGAAAATTTGAATTATCCGAAACGAGAACTGCCAAATGTTTCTTCGAGTAGATCTACATTAGATACTGGTGGTTCTGAATATGAAACGAGTAAAATTAATGATATTATTTGTGTTTTCTGTGATGAAGGACATACAAGTCAAAATTTTATTAAAGTTCAGAGTATGTCGTTAGAACAGAAAAGAGGTTTCCTCATTAAAAACGATGATAAGGATGGACAAATTCTGAAGTCTATCACAAGCTTACCTAGAACGGAAAACTTTTTGGTTCAGGTTGAAGCACAGAACGAAACTGAGAACGAGAACTCACAGGTTTGATAAAGGATGTCATGAACGTGTGCAACAGCAGCTTCGTGAAATCGAGAGAATATTCACACAGAAAGAAACATTCACGTTCTAAGAGCAAAAAAAGGGGACCCAATCACGAGTCCAAACATAGAAGTCGTAGGAGAGAATATGACGTGGAACATCGGGAGAAGCACCAACATGAAGAAGGAAGGCATAGGCCCAAAAGACATCACAAGAACCATTGCTATACTGAGAAGATATGCGAAATCGACTAGCAAGATTCAGAAGCGAAATTTAGGAGTGTTGAGGGAAAGAGAGAGTACCTGGAATGGGTTCAGAGATTCAGGAGTATCGTCTAATTTTGAAGAAACACTCAAGTATACAGAACTTCCTCAGGCCGGAGGATGTTGGATCTATATGATTATGTTCATATTTTAATCTAGTTATATAAACAATTATAGTTGTCAGTTGTTATCAAATAGATTTATAAAGTTGAAACAAGTCATTATTTTCCTTGGTCTATAAAACAGGCCCCAAACCCCACAGAACCTTCCTGGACTCTAATGGGCCTACCACACGCTCAAGCTTTACGACAGTTTTGCTTGCGCAAACACTTAACACTGAGCGTGCGGTTGGGAAAACCGTAGGTATACAATTTACCCAAATACCTAACCGCACGCTCAGTGTTCAGCGTTCAAGCCGGTTTGCGCAAGCAAAACTGTAGTAAAGCTTGAGCGTGTGGTAGGCCTAATAGATTTTACAAACACGACCTACGTTAGCTTCCACAGCGTCTATTCATTCAGGTTTATCAGTATGAACCAATGACTTGACATAACTCCAAAGAAATTAATCCATTGAAGTTATTTCGAATGGTCTTGGATGCCAATTAATTGGACCATTTCTCGTAATTATTTTATCGCCAAATCTTTCTTTCAATGAATCAATTGTTACGGTAGCAGCAGGAGGTGTAGCACCATCTAGTTGAAACCAAAACACTTCTGGGTCGAAACCATTCAAATTTTGCAAAAAAATCATTGATCATCGATCTGTAACCAACACCATTCACTGTGGCATAAGCTCAGCATCGTTTCAAAAGAAATATGGACCGATGATGCCTCGAGCGTGTGAAGCACACCATACAGTATATTTTTCAGGATGCAATGGAACCTGCAGAACTTCTTGAGGATCGTTTTCACTCCATATATGACAAGTTTGCATCTTTACGCTTCAACCCGAAATAAGCTTCATCACCAAACAAAATTTTTCGATAAAAAATGGATCAACTTCAAGCTGTTCTAGTGCCCAATCAGCAAACAAACGACGCTTATTATAGACAAGTGGCTTCTGTTTTTGAACCAGTTGGAACTTGTATGGGTGTAGACCAAATTCTTCACGCAAAATTTTTCATGTGGTGGATGCACAAATTCCAACTTGTTTCGAACGTCGACGAACGGACAAATCTGGATCTTCATTGACACTATCACTCACAGAAGTGATATTTTCTTCTGCACATACAGTTCTTTGTCTTGTTGTTTTTGCATCGGGTAGAGAAAATGTTGCCCGAAATCTTTTGATAGTTCGACGAATAAGCTGCTCTGATCCTGATGGACGATTATGTAAACCATAAATTTCACGAAGTGCTCTATAAGATTGGCGAATAGAACACTGAATTTGAAAATAAATTTCAACAATTTGTAAACGTTATTGCGGCGTGAGTCTTCTCATGATAATTTGTCAATGCTTACTAAACAGAAATGTCACAACAACATGGCTTCTACCTTCTGTCAAATCTCAGTTATCGAAAATTCTATCACTCTAAAAAACAACCCCGATAATTATGGTTCTGGTGACCTAGATATAATTTTGGATGTAGCTGGAATACGTCATACTCCATCTACATTGCATCTGGATCAAACCTGTAGTTTTGAAATTATACGAAAAACAAAATTTCGAACGATAATATTTAAGGAACCCCAGGAGAAATGAAAAGTAGAACCCCATTACAGATTTTCGAAGAAAGTCTTAGTCAGAATCTAAACAGTGCCAACGCTAGGTATTCTGTGCGTCTATTTGGCATTCAACTGATTTGAGAATTGACAAAGCTATGTGAAAACCACAAAATATATAGGTACAAATTGATCGATTCACGATGGGTCATATGAATGTTAGAGAACTTTTTGCTACACAGGCGAATGAAAGAGTTACACAGCTAGCATGCAGTATCATGGATTTGGCTTTATCACAGTGAATTACATCATTACTCCTTCATTCATACGATAAAATAGGAACCCTTAATGCGTGCCTGTCATTCTACCTCTTTGGCACAGTCAATATTCTCCTGATATACTGACCGAAATTTGGATAATGCAGTTTGGTGACGTCTGACGGGCGCGTTGTAGCATATGAAATTAAAGCTCTTATTGTGGAGAATTTTTTATTTTTTTATTTTTGAGATCCATATTCCAGAAATGATGCGGAAATTGAGAAGTTTTCTTCCCTTTCTTTCGAAGATGTTTTTGAGGGGGCGTCTTTTTTTTATCTAACTGGAGGTGGAACTTATCAAAATAGACCAGTTCACGAAAAATTTCCATCATAAAAGTTTCCAAATGAAGAAGTTGAGGAAAAACGTCAATTAAGTTGATTTTTATACGCTCCAACCGGACTGAACTCGAATAGTTCGAAGAATACTGACATAATACTGACCCTGACTGCGTCGTCGCGCGTTTCACTGGTGGGAATGAGGAGAAAGTCTTAGCTAGGCGACTTAACCTTTCGGGGCTGGCGCGCGGACTCAGACCAAAGAGTAGACACAAGAGAAATCACTTAGGCTTCGCGGCAAACATCAGTTCTTCGACCTTGAATAATACTACGCCGATACAGGGCTGTTATTGGCACCCCTCGATTAGACCTCGTCATTCACAAATGACTTTCAAGGTCAAACAAACGATGTTCACGATTTCATTCATAAATAGGGGGAGTGAGGTCTCTTGTGTTTACTCTTTGCTCAGACTCCGCAGCGATATTAAATTCTCGGTATTTTCGGATCCGCCCATTTGTTCCGTTCGACCCCTTCCATACCTTCTTAGGCTATCAGTATTCAGTACCTGAGTTGGGATGAAATATCAGTTGCATTGTGACAATCGTTAGAAAGTTATTAGAGTTTGCGGAGCGAGAGTCCGCGTGCCATCTTCGGTGTTGCATATTCAGTGCAGAAATTCAGTGCAGAAATTCAGAATGTGTTCTTATGAAAAGGAGCAGGAGCGTTTGCAACGTTTGATGGAAGAAGTTTTTCAAGATGATGAAATTCAAGAAACCATATTCGATGACGAAGAGGAGGAAGGGGAAGTTGATAACTTAGAAGAAAGACCCGATGGAAGTGATACTGAGCAGGAGTTTTCTGATGAAGATGTTGGTGAAAATCTTAGTGTTGGACCTCACTTTCTTGGTAAAGACAAAATAACCAAATGGCAGAAGCATTTTCCCCCAAGAAACGTAAGAACGCGCTCTGAGAACTTACTAAGTCATTTGCCAGGTGCCGAACAAACGACTAAAAATTTAAAAATTTTGCTAGAAATTTGGCAATATTTTTTCAATGACACTATGATAAACCTCATTGTTGAGGCGACAAACAAACGCATAAGAAAATTACAACCAAATTATAGTCGTGAAAGAAATGCGAAGGAAACTGACTGCTCAGAAACTCGCGCTCTTATAGGTTTACTATATTTGGGAGGTGTGCTGAAAAGTAGTAGAGTAAATATGGATGAACTGTGGAACAGTAATGGTACAGGAGTTGAGCTATTTCGCCCGACAATGTCTATGTAAAGATTTAAATTTTTGCTACAACATATAAGATTCGATGATTTGGATACAAGAGAGGAGAGAAAACAGTTGGATAAATTATGTCCAATTCGAGAATTGTTTGAACTATTTGTCTCCAACTGTAAGCATGCTTACACGCCTTTCGAATACGTCACAATAGACGAAAAATTGGAGGCATTTCGGGGAAGGTGCGGTTTCAGGCAGTATATTCCCAGTAAACCGAATAAATACGGCATAAAAATTTTTGCACTTGCAGATAGCAAGACATTTTATACCTGCAATTTGGAGGTATATCTGGGACAACATCCTCAAGGTCCCTTTTTTGTGAACAATTCTCCATCCAAAGTGGTGAAAAGATTATGCGAGTCCATAAAAGGAACTAAGCGACACCTGACCTGTGACAATTGGTTCACAAGTCTCCAATTAATTCAAGATCTGAAGAAAGATTATAATCTCACATTTTTGGGTACATGTCGCAGCAATAAGCGCCAATTACCACTTGAATTTTCGAAACCCCATTGGCTCGAGTATGTTTGGTTTTCATCAAGATGTTACACTGGTATCGTATATCCCGAAGAAAAATAAAAATGTTTTACTTCTCTCAAGCTTACATCACGACGATAAAATTGATGAAAAATCTGGTAAGCCGGAAATGATACTCGATTATAATTCAACTAAAGGTGGAGTAGACACTGTGGACAAATTATGCGCTTCTTATGACTGCGCACGAAATACAAGACGATGGCCAATGGTAATTTTTTATGCCCTGTTGAACATAGCTGGCATAAACGCAATGGTTTTGTTTCATTGTAATAATCCCGAAATTCGATTAAAACGAAGAAAATTCTTACATGACTTCGCATTTGCCTTAGTGGAACAGCACCTCAAAGTTCGTGCTTTGGAAAAAAACATTCCTAGGATAACGGCTGCAAGAATAAAAGAAATCATCAAAATGGACACCACAGAATTAGCACAACCACAACAAGAAATAACGAGATGCCGGTGTGCCTTCTGTGATAGGAGAAAGAACAGGCCAACACGGATAACATGCCGAAAATGTCGGAAATTCATATGTGGAGAACACTCTATACATACTTGTTCCGAGTGCTATGAGGAACATTTTGAATAAATATGAAAGAATAAAGTACTGAGACTTCATAATAAAAATTATTCGTAATATTTTGCGTTTTTGATTGAAAAAATTCGATTTATATAGAAAAATACGAAAATGGATGTATATTGATTTGACTTCATATTTTTTTATTAAGAAATGCTGTATTTGTTTTTTTCTGGAATAAAATTCATGTTGATAGAATGTTGATTATGTTCTCGTTGTTTAATCTACTTTATATGGAATATTTTTTTGAGAAAAACATGCGGACTGTCAGTCCGCGCGCCAGCATGCATTTCCCAGATATGAGCGCCAGCCCCGAAAGGTTAATGAAGAAACACAAGCCCTGACGACGATAACAGTTGAATAAACAAGACTCAAACAACAACATTCAACTGAACTACAGCTCTTAAGACTGCCGAGTGCCACTAGATATAACCAGAACCTTTTATAGAGTATGGCATAAAGGAGAAGCATATAAAATGATACCCGCAGGTTATTCACCCTAGCTCTGCAGAATAATAAGAAATTATTTGAGGGAGTGAAGTTTTGTGTGGAAATAGATAATGTTCATTCCACAGATATTTAGAAACAGGAGTTCCTCAAGGATCCCTATACCAAGACGGCTTCTCCATAATATATACAGGGTCTTTCACGAGGAACCTCACCCATATTTATACGGGAAACTACTGAACGTATTTTCATGAAATTCAGTACTTATAAGTATTTCACGATGCTGATGAAATCTAAAATATTTTCAAGGCATGAGCACCTCCGATTTTTCTGGAAATGACGTCAACTTCCGTTTTTCAAATTAGAACACCATTTTTTTATTGCAGAAATAGATTCCTTAGAAAATTTCAAGTTATTTTGATGTAACATTTTTCAGTTTTGGTTGGAAAATTCTCTCTGAGCGGGAAAATTCGAAAAAAAAATCGAAAATAGAGCTCTGCTGAAACAAGAATAACTTCGAGGTTTTTGGATGGAAAATTTTCATTTTTGGGATTTTTCAAGATGTGAGATTGATGTATCCCCTTTAAAAATCGAAATCGCGATTCATGATACAGGGGGTGAAAAAATCGCCTTCAAAGTTAGGGATGACAAAATCGTGAAAAATCAATTTTTTCAAATTAGAACCCCATTTTTTTATGGCAGATATTGAATCTACGTTAAAAAATAATGTGAGTGTATGCATCACACCCTTGCCCTGAAGTGGATATTTTCTGAGTTATTCACAAAAAACTGTTTTTCGTCTCGAATTTTCAGCTATTTCTTTTCCCTTCACGCCAAAAAGATGAAATTTTCAGGAACTGTTACTTAAACCATGTTTTAAATTTTACTACCCTAATATGAAACAGAAAAAAGTTACAGGTTGTTCCTAAATAGATGGCGAATTTGGATTCGAATTTGTATCGGAAACCTCTTTATTTCAACTAATCGGCCATCGGTTTTCTCTCCAGTGATAAAAAAATAATTCCTTATGAACCATATGCAAAAACTTACCATGTTTTACATTCTTTTTTTTTAATGATAGATATCATTAATTTCATCTGCCAAATTCCTCTTTATTCAGTAGCATGTAATTAATGATATCTATCATTAAAAAAAAAGAATGTAAAACATGGTAAGTTTTTGCATATCGTTCATAAGGAATTATTTATTTATCACTGGAGAGAAAACCGATGGCCGATTAGTTGAAATAAAGAGGTTTCCGATACAAATTCGAATCCAAATTCGCCATCTATTTAGGAACAACCTGTAACTTTTTTCTGTTGCATATTAGGGTAGTAAAATCTAAAACATGGTTTAAGTAACAGTTCCTGAAAATTTCATCTTTTTGGCGTGAAGGGAAAAGAAATAGCTGAAAATTCAAGACGAAAAACAGTTTTTTTGTGAATAACTCAGAAAATATCCACTTTAGGGCAAGGGTGTGATGCATACACTCACATTATTTTTTAACGTAGATTCAACATCTGCCATAAAAAAATGGGGTTTTAATTTGAAAAACGGAAGTTGACGTCATTTCCGGAAAAACCGGAGGTGCTCATGCCTTGAAAATATTTTAGATTTCATCAGCATCGTGAAATACTTATAAGTGCTGAATTTCATGAAAATACTTCCAGTAGTTTCCCGTATAAATATGGGTGAGGTTCCTCGTGAAAGACCCTGTATACATACATGATATATATACCAAGATGTCCAAGAAGCATGCCTGCTCTATACGTAGACGATACGAACATAGAACTTAGGCACAGAAATACAAGAATAATTCACAAATTACCACAGCCTATAATAACAGAAGAAGCCAAATGAACAGAAACACGAAGTTAGGGATCATAAATTCAGTTGCCAGCCCGCAAATATATCCACAGCATGAGGTTGCGCAGCCACAAACCAAATAAAGAGGATACAAAGCACAAAAAAAAAAATTGAAATGGGCATTCGATGCCCCTTGGTTTGTAGGGAATGAACAAATCCAAAAAGACAAAAACCAAAAGTCGATTATAACATTCCTCGAAATGCTGAAAAAGCCTACAAAGATACATTGCTACAGCCAACATTAACTGTCAGTACCATTCCTTGCAGGCTTGTAATATTTACTTTGTGGCAGAATTCAGTTTCATATATACATTACTTTTTTTAGTTTTTTCTTTGATCCTGTTCAAAATGAAGACTCACTTTTGAACACAGCCTGTATAGTTTCACCCAAAATTTACAGCAAATCTTTAGCGAAAATCCTCACTCTTCGAATTTTTACACAAAAAATTAAAGATCGAAACCCTCTTCCTTGATTGGGAAATTCATGATAGTGCTTCTCATAGTTTTTGTAAACTTGTATACATTATAATGATATAATCTTCGATATCGAATCTTGAAGACAGGGAATTACATTGAATCATATTTCTTTATATTCATATGAAAATATGAGAATATAGCGGTGAAACATTAAAAAATGTTTGAAATGAAATTGATTACACCCACCGTGACGGATGTATCCTGAAGGCTGCACAGCAGATGGTTCCTGTCCTTTTCCGTTTCTTTCTTATGCACCATTCTTGTCCCATTATTATAAACCATTTATAACAGTTTTTCCCCGTTTCTCCCTCATTTTTGTTTATTTGTGCTGAAATTGGTATATTCCTCGATACTTTTTTGTCAGAATGATCGCGAATGACGTTAATGATGATAAAATGTAACAGAACCAAATATCTCAATTTGTATTCGATTGAGGTATTTGCACACTCAGGAGCTACAATACGTGAGCGATTAAAAATGACGGGTGTTTTTGGGTTCTCATCTTTGAATTGGCAACACTGTTTCATCAGCCAACCAATTTAACAGCTGACAGCTGATTCCTTGTTACCTAGTTGATCTGCCATTTCATGAATAGATTGGCGCCAAAGCAATAAGCAACGCTTCGTCAATCTCACGGTCATAATTGCTCATTAAAGCAGGTAACTGGATCAATTATAGTAGGAGAATGTAAAAAAATGCAAAAAATATTAATTCTATATTGACTATCTTGTTGAAATGCTCGATCAGGGCAATTTATATTTTAAATTTCATGTATAATTAAGAAGTTTGTGATGCTGACCTTACGAAAGATAGAGGATAGTTGTGTTTTTTCAATTGGCAACCCTAACGTTTTGTGCCAGAAATGTAGCTTGCTGAAGATGATTTAGTTTTTTTGTCAACCGTCTTATAACTATAAGTATAAAATGGTTTGAACTAACTAAATTCGAATTCCCATTTTTTTAACATATTGTAAGGGTGTAATATCCCAGAAATTCTAGATACAAATATTTTACTTCAATATCACAAACAGCTGAATGTGGCCCTGCTCGTATATGCTACATTCAGGGAAGGAGATGAGGCGTTGCCACGTTGTTTCACGGACTGTATGGTGGATACGTTGCAGATCCAAGAAAGAAGCCGACCTCGTTTATGGTGTCGACACTCGCGAATGGATCATACATAGAGAGATAAAAAAAGTTTTATGAGTCGTCATTTCGTAATAATCTAAACAGTCCTTTGTTCAACATATATGTTCTTATTCCATTGTTTTTTCAACTTTTTTATTCTAGGTCCCTATTTTGTTGTGATTATATGGGCACAAAGCAATGGGATTCTATTACATTTTATCTCACTTAATCCATCTGTATCGATGTGTATGCGTCATATTTGTGATATTTATACATGTACCTGATAGGACGTTTCTTTTATTGTCAGAGTTACACCTTTTCGAAACAAATAATTCAACTTCTTATTCCATGATAATCTGTTTTCAATAGTTCTGTATACAGGGTCTTTCACGAGGAACCTCACCCATATTTATACGGGAAACTACTGAATGTATTTTCATGAAATTTTGCACTTATTAAGTATTTCACGATGCTGATGAAATCTAAAATATTTTCAAGGAATGGCACCTCCGGTTTTTCCGGGAATGACGTCAACTTCCGTTTTTCAAATTAGAACACCATTTTTTTATTGCAGAAATAGATTCCTTAGAAAATTTCACGTTATTTTGATGTAACATTTTTCAGTTTTGGTTGGAAAATTCTCTCTGAGCGGGAAAATTCGAAAAAAAAATCGAAAATAGAGCTCCGCTGAAACAAGAATAACTTCGAGGTTTTTGGATGGAAAATTTTCATTTTTGGGATTTTTTAAGATGTAAGATTGATGTATCCACTTTGAAAATCGAAATCGCGATTCATGATACAGGGGGTGAAATAATCGCTTTCAAAGTTAGGGATGACAAAATCGTGAAAAATCAATTTTTTCAAATTAGAACCCCATTTTTTTATGGCAGATATTGAATCTACGTTAAAAAATAATGTGAGTGTATGCATCACACCCTTGCCCTGAAGTGGATATTTTCTGAGTTATTCACAAAAAACTGTTTTTCGTCTTGAATTTTCAGCTATTTCTTTTCCCTTCACGCCAAAAAGATGAAATTTTCAGGAACTGTTACTTAAACCATGTTTTAGATTTTACTACCCTAATATGCAAGAGAAAAAAGTTACAGGTTGTTCCTAAATAGATGGCGAATTTGGATTCGAATTTGTATCGGAAACCTCTTTATTTCAACTAATCGGCCATCGGTTTTCTCTCCAGTGATAAATAAATAATTCCTTATGAACCATATGCAAAAACTTACCATGTTTTGCATTCTTAAGTGCTGAATTTCATGAAAAAACGTTCAGTAGTTTCCCGTATAAATATGGGTGAGGTTTCTCGTGAAAGACCCTGTATAATGATTCGGATGATTTTACACAGATCACAGGATTCTAAGGTTCTATTTATATTCCGATTGTTATTTGTGTCTCCTTATAAAGCTGCCTGTGATTTGAAAGGTTTCGTTTCCATCTGTATATTTGATTTAACGATAGGGTGTGTTTTCATATCCCAACGATATTTTCGGTTTCGTTCCATTTTCATAGTTCTTGTTTTCAAGATGAGTCAACTCCGTTCTTCGACCGAGGATACTAGATTAGTCATAATTAACTGTACCTAACTGCCTGCAGATTTCAGTGCGACTTCCAACGATCTTGAGGATCTGAGCGCCGTGATTCAGTCGGCTCAGCTGTGGGGCGTATGAAGGGGTATACACCATCTTAGCGTAGTTAATTCAACATTTTTTCTATTTTGAAAAAATCTTCGAGGATCTGCTGTCCTCTGTTCACGAGTTCGATTGGAATCAGCTGGAGGCATTCGATCATATTGATAATACGATGGACTGTTTCTACAACACACAACTTGAGATGATCAGAGAAAATGTGCCCTATAGAACCTGTCCTGCTGTATGGTTCACTGTCATCACCAAACGAAATATATGTTCGAAGAGCTACTGTAGATCAAGATTGTTTGTTGATCATTCATGAGGTTGAATACCAAGAACAATAAATGAATGTGCGCACTCATAAAGTCGGCGTAGAGTGGCTATCTGTCCAATATTCAAGGAAATATAAAATCAAATCCTACTGCCTTTTGGAAGTTTTTCATGAGAAGAAGGAAACCGCATTTGCCGTGAGCATTCGATACTGTCGATCACAGTATCCTTCTGGCGAAGCTTGAGACCTTAAGGTTATACCATTTTGGTCTATCTTTATAATAATAAAACTCACTTAATTCATGTTTAATTGTCCATATATGACAATTGCGTTTAATACATGTAACTTCATAACAAAATCAGTCTTTTCGTTCGCTTCCTTTCTCCAGGTATCAATCATCTTATTTCTCAATTCGTTATTTATGATCACGTCAATTCTGATTTGTTCTTCAATTTTTAATCATGTCATTCCATTTATCGTATATGCCAGTATACGGTATATTTTTCCTCAATTTCTTTCTTGACTTTTCGATTTTCAATTCCTCTTTCATCTCCTAGGTTTCCATCCTTCAAACATTTTCTACCTTTTTGATTTTTCCAATCTAATTCTAACTATTCACAGAATCCAATCTATGAACAAACTTCAAAATAATATGGTGTCTAATTATTTCATTTTCAATTTAGCCTCAATAGATCGGAATTGATTTTGAATTTTGGCAATATTATGTTCGTTCCGACAGAAGTTTTTATTTTTTTTTTCACGAATTTCATAAGGCAGCCAAGACTTGTGATAGGCTGATTGAATTAACTGATAGATGGTCTATTTGGATGATTCTTTTAGTTCAATTTCGATGGCCCTAAAGGGCCAGCTCCAAAGATCAAACTGGGTGTATAGGTACTGTGAAGTCGTTTCGACAGAAGTTTTTATTTTTATTCGAAAGTTTAAGATGGCGGCCAAGACTGGAGATTAGCTGATTGAATAGATGGATAGAAGGACTATTCGGATGATTTTTTTCGTTCTGTTTCTATGGCCCTAAGGGGCCAGCTCCAAGGATCAAACTGTGGGTATAGGTAGTCTGAGGTCGTTTCGACAGAAGATTTCATTTTTTCAAGAGTTTGCCATGGCGGCCAACGAAGGTGAATAGCTGATTTTGTAGATGGATAGAAGGGATATTCTCATGATTTTTTTCGTTCAATTTGGATGCACCTAAAGGGCCAGCTCCAAGGATCAAACTATGTGTATAGGTTGTTTGAAGTCGTTTCGACAGAAGTTTTTCTGTTTTTATCAATAGTTTGAGATGGCGGCCAAGGCTTGTGATTAGCTGATTGAATAGATGAATAGAAGGACAATTCGGATGATTTTTTTTGTTCAGTTTCTATTGCCCTGAAGGGACGATCAAACTGTGGGTATAGGAAGTCTGGGGTCGTTTCGACAGAAGATTTCATGTTTTTTGCAAGATTTTGTGATGGCGGCCAAGACATGTCAAGCTGATATATTAGATGGATAGAAGGACTATTTCCATGATTTTTTTCGTTCAATTTGGATGGAGCTGAGGGGCCCGCTCCAAGAACCAAACTATGTGTATAGATTGTCTGAAGTCGTTCCGACACAAGTTTTTATTTTTTTATCAAGAGTTCAAGAGGGCGGTCAAGATTTGTGATTAGCTCATTGAATAGATGGATAAAAAGACTATTCGTATGATTTTTTTCGTTCTGTTTCTATGGCCTTAAGGGGCCAGTTTCAAGGATCAAATTGTGGGTATAGGTAGTCTGAGGTTGTTTTGACAGAAGTTTTTATTTTTTTTTCAAGAGTTCGAGATGGCGGCCATGAATTGTGATTAGCTGATGAATTATATGGATAGAAGGACTATACAGATAATTTTTTCCGTTCAATTTCGATGGACCTTGAGGGCCAGCTCCAAGGATCAAATGGTGGGTGTAGGTAGTTTGAAGTCGTTTCGACAGAAGTTTTCAATCTTTTTTATGAGTTTGAGACGGCGGCCAAGACTTGTGAATAGCTGATTGAATATATATAGAGAGGGACTATACTCATGATTTTTTTCGTTCAATATTGATGGCCCTTAAGAGCCAGTAGCAAAGATCGAAATATGCGTGTAGGAAATCTGATGACGTTTCGACAGAAGTTTTATTTTTTTTCGGAAGTTTAAGATGGCGGCCAAGACTTGAGAATATCTGATCGCATAGAAGGATAGAAGGATTATTCGGAAGATTCTTTTCGTTAAAGTTCTATGTACCTAACTGGCCAGCTCCAAAGATAAAACTATACGTGTAGGTTATCTGATGACGCTTCGACATTAATTTTAATTTTTTTTCGAGAGTTTAAGAAGGCGGCCAAGACTTGGGATCTTTCAAGCCGGCCCTTTAGGTCCATCCAAATCTAACGAGAAAAATCATGCGAATAGTCCTTCTATCCATCTATTATTTCATCAAGAACTCCAATCCTTTCTGAGTTTACCCACAAAATTTCAGTTTCCAAAGTGAAACCATTTTCAAATGCAACTTGAAATAAAAACACACTACATTGAACGCCCACCTTAACCAGCTCATCACAATTCTTGGCCCCATCTTAAACTTTCGAAAAAAAAATAAAAGCTTTTGTCGAAACGACTTCAGACAAACTAAACACATAGTTTTATCTTTGGAGCTGGCCTTCAGGTCCATACAAATTGAACGAAAAGAAAAAACATGCGAATAGTCCTTCTATCCGTCTATTCAACCAGCTATTCACATGTCTTGGCTGCCATCTCAAACTCTTGAAACAAAAACAAAAACTTCTGTCGAAACGACTTCAGACAACCTATACACATAGTTTGACCCTTGTAGCGAAATCGAACCCAAAAAATCATCCGAATAGTGTTTCTATCCTCCTATGTAATCAGCTATTCACAAGTCTTGGCCGCCATCTTTAAATTACGAAAAAAAAATCTGTCGAAACGTCATCAGATTTCCTACACGCAAAGTTCGATCTTTGGAGCTGGCCCTTTAGCGCCAGCAAAATTGAACGAAAAAAATTATAAATATATTCCCTCTCTCTATCTATTCAAGCAGCTATTCACAAGTCTAGGCCGCCATCCCAAATTCATGAAAATCATTGAAAACTTCTGTCGAAACGACTTCAGACAACCTATACACATAGTTTGATCCTCGGAGCTGGCCCTTTAGGTCCATCCGAATTGAACGAGAAAAATAATGCTGATAGTCCTTCTATCCTTCTAATGAATCAGTTATTCACATGTCTTGGCAGTCATCTCAAACTCTTGAAAAAATAAATAAAAACTTGTGTCGAAACGACCTCAGACTACCTACATCCACAGTTTGATCCTTGGAGCTGGCGTGAAACTGAACGAAAAAAATCATCCGAATGGTCCTTCTATCCATCTATTCAATCAGTTAATCACATCTTGGGCGCCATTTCAAACTCTTGATAAAAATAAAAAACCTCTGTCGAAACGACTTCAGAGTACTTATACACATAGTAGTTTGATCCTTGGAGCTGGCCCTTTTGGGCCATCGAAATTGAACGAAAAAAATATTCAGAGAAATCATACAATTGGTGATTTGGCAAATCGCTCTATTCATAAATTATTTAAATCGCGACAGTTTCGAGATTGGATTTATCTCTTCTTCAGGCGAAATAAACACTGTTACAAAAATATGGATTATCAAAATGTTTCGACATCAACACACATTGGAAAACAGATCAGACTCAAGATTGTCACCTAAATGGAACATCTCTCAACAAGAAGGTCAGCTGTCGAAAAAAATATGCGAATAGTCCTTTTATCCGTTCATTTAAGGTCGGCGTTTAAAGCGAGTAGGAAAGCTCAGCCGATAGAGGCGCCACCGTCCATTTTAAGAAATATCTCCATAGAACTTACATTATCACAATAAGTTCTATGAGTATCTCTCTAATCATGAATGAAATGTACAATGGCGCTCTCCATCCGAAAATTGCCGAACTATGAAATAAGTAAATTTGTGGGTAAAGCAGGAACTTTTTCCCGCCAAAATTTGAATTTGGCCATTCTCTGCCGGTTCCGTATTTCAAGTTGATCTTCTGAACGAAATTATCAGTAGATTCACTTTTAATCGGATGTTGAACTATTTTCATGGGTCTTTCTGTTGAAATAAAACAAAAGCATGAGTTGGCTCATTTTCTTCTATCTCTGAAAGGAAAAAAATTAACTGTCGGAATGAAATCGATTAAAATTATTTCAACAAGAACCCTAATCCTTTCTGAGTTCACCCAAAAAATTTCAGTTCTCAAAGTGAAACCGTTTTCGAAATCAACTTGAAATAAAAACACACTACATTGAACGCCCACCTTAACCAGCTCATCACAATTCTTGGCCCCATCTTAAACTTTCGAAAAAAAAATAAAAGCTTTTGTCGAAACGACTTCAGACAAACTAAACACATAGTTTTATCTTTGGAGCTGGCCTTCAGGTCCATACAAATTGAACGGAAATAAAAAACATGCGAATAGTCCTTCTATCCGTCTATTCAATCAGCTATTCACATGTCTTGGCCGCCATCTCAAACTCTTGAAAAAAAATAAAAACTTTTGTCGAAACGACCTCAGACTACCTATACACACATCCTTGGAGCTGGCCCCTCAGGGCCATAGAAACTGAACGAAAAAAATCATCCGAATAGTCGGATTAGCTATATGTATAGCATGAAGTGGGTCCTCTAGAGCAATGGAAATTGAAGAGGAAGATATATCGGAGTTGTCCTTCCATCAATCTATTCAATCAGCTCATTATAAGTTTTGGCCGCCCGTTTTCAACGTCGGAAAATAACGGCCGTAGTAGCATGATACTATTGACCGTGGTGGAATACCAGCGCTTGGAGCCGGCCGGCCGGGAGCTAACATCACCGACGTCAGTATTTCGTTGTCGCAGAATATCACTCAATCGGATTATTTTCAATCTATAGCTTCCTCCAATTATTTAAATGCTTCTTTCCAATTCCAACACAGTTCCATTAGTTCACAAATATAAATAGTGGAATTAGTGGAAAGAAGTTTGAAGACTGGTAAAAATTTTGCACGTTTTCAAATGAAACTTCTGTGCAGAAGTTTCCAAATTCCCTCACAGTTAGTATTGAAGATAGACTGCTCGCGTGATGGACAAGATGTTGAACCTGTCAGTCTGAAGGCATGAATACTCAGTCCTATACCCTTCAAATGCTGATTACAACGAATCGAGGGAGTTTCCAATCGATAATGAGTTTGAGGAAATGAGGTGTAGAAATAAAAACGAAACACCTGGTTGAAAACCGAAAGTTCATTCCTGACAATATGAATAGCAGACTAGTAGTACTACATATTCTAATTTTTTATGTGATTTTCTGCAAATTTCGACTTCATCGATGCCTGAAAGTGGGAAGAATCATTTTATGGTGGAGTTTATAGTAATTTACTATCGCACCTCAGTTGACAATGATGAGGGATGATTGAAAATAGTCATTTATTTTATTTTTTACATTATGTTCAATTGAGTATTACACACAGTATGGGTATTGTAGCGAATTTCGATGATTAGAAGATATATTTCTTTTAATGTTCGTTCTTGTCATCAACTCGAAGAACATATGCCTAATTTTGGGATAGAGAATGCAGAGACGTTTCAAACGATATGACACAACTTATTCTTCTTTTGTGTTGGCCATCGTCAGCCGAACGTAGGCCAACACAATCTAATACTCCCCATTCAAAAATAATTGGGGGATATAAATGTCAATTGAAAAAGATTGAAGGTTTAGATCTCATTTTCTTGGGAAGAATGCGAATTCATAGCTTGAATTCGACCTGTTTCGGAATTTTAAATAATATGTACAATATCCGAAATAATAAAATTCATATTGCAGGACATTTTCACAGAGTATATGAGACTGTTTCCTAGTTCACACTACATTTGAATGATAGCAGTATGTATGTATACTCAACTTCTATAACCAACTAACAAAAAATCAGCTATAGTAAATTCAGATCATTTTTCACCCTTGGCTCTTGCTCTAATGAGAATTATGAATTTTATTCACGAGTTCGATACAGAATGATGGAGGATCCTGTTCTCATACAAACAGGATCCTTCACCATTCTGTCACATTCTAAGATAATCTTTTCGTTTTAATTTTGGTGATCACAATTAATTGAAACGAATTTGGAAATAGTCTTGTGAGATACAAGATAGGCAATGGTTTACTTTCATGTAGTAGTCACGAGGAATGAATTCCTACCACATTTAGTGATTAATTTCAAATGACCATTTAGAAGTACCTTCTTCTCTTCATCAGTTTTATACAAGGTGCTTTTCGGTTTCTACCTTCTATTTCGATCATAATAACTTTTGCAAAGTTATCTCGAATCAATTGAAATTTTCAGAGAATATCGTTTGGAAATACCTTCGGGAACTTGTTTATAATTTTGACAATACAGTTCTGGCTCTGACAATTTTAGTTGTTTTTGTCTTTTCCAAAAATTTCACCCTCTGTATGGGTTTTTCCAAGATTTTTTGAGCACTATCCAATTTCAAACCTTCGTTATTGAGGAGGAAAACGGCCAATAAGATTTTTCGTAACACTATTGAAGAGTTTTCAATTAAACAATAAACATTGGTGATCATTTTCAATCAGAATTAAATAACTATCTTCGCATTGAATTCAGTACCTATAAGGTGCAAGAGCTTCACCTCCACACGTCATACAGCATTTTCATAATTTAGTGCCGCTAATTGAAATTTCCCAATTTTCTTACTTCTTAGGACTGAAACACTCTGTTTGGTGGTTTATTGGGAAATAAATAGTTCTGAGCTGGAAAATTCTCGAGATTTCCTTAACTTTCGATTCATCGTTTCAGACCATCTCAATGCACAAAATTCTAAAAAAATTTACCTTAGCCTTTTGGAACTAAGAACAACATTCGGTACGTTGAAATCGAATTAAAACTATAAAGTGAAAACTGGAATATTCCATCATCAGGTTCATTAATTCTCTCCCACTTTTTTGTGCTCATAAATATAGCATTTATAACATTGTTTACCTATTGTTAGGAACACATACAGGGTGTCCCAAGTTCGAGTGCCTATTAGAGGTTTCTGGAGAACTGGACATATTTGAAATCTGAAAATTGGGATTATGATATTGTTCGAAATTCTCTACAGATCTAAAGTATTTTTGGAGCCTGAGCACTTCCGGTTATACAGGGAGTGAAAATAAATATGATCAAAAATTTTTTTTTTCAATTTATTCGTTTCTGATATGATTGAGTTTAAATTGAGTATTAAATGGTGAATACATTTCTATTAAAACCATTGTATTCATTCGAACAGTTTCCAAAATATCGAAAAAATATCGAAAAAAAACCTGAAAAAAGTAAAATATTCATAGTCAGTATTATGTTAATTTTCTTTATTCTGAACATCCCGAGTGTGAACCGTTCTGACAACGTCAAAGTAGGAGAATGTGGAAAGGTCATGCATCTTTTGATTTTCAAAAATATCATCACAGGGTGTTCCAAATTTTGTGTCGAAAACTGTGATCGAAAATTGGCCATAACTTCTGTTTTTCTAATCAGAACCCAATTTTTTTTATGATTGCGTTGGATTCTGCGAAGAAAAATAATGCTAGCACTCTCAGATGCTCTTGCTCCCAAATTCAGTAATTCTCGAGTTATTTGAGCTTTTCTGGATTTATGTTGTACGTAGAGTCAAATTCATCTTTTTTTTTGCTTGAGAATATTCTGTGATCATAGAAGATGAATAGAAGAGTCCCTTCATGCTGGCCAACTGTTTAAAAATACCTTAAAATCACTTCCCTTTTTTTCGCAATGATTCAACTCTTACCTGAAAGCTTTAATCCTAATGAATATATCCTAAAAATATTAGATGTCACGAAAGTCTCCTTTAGGAGTCATGATTTTTTCCTTTCTTATGTTTTCATCGATGCTTCTTTGCTATGAATCTATGAATAAGAGAATATTTTTTTAATTTTTAACGTTTTTGCTGATTTACAAAATAATATGAAATTATCAGAAATTACTATATGAAAAAAAAAACAAACAAGAATACAACCTAAAACACCAAAAATGCTTCGAAATTAATGGAGCAAATGAAAAAACACTTCAATTGAAAAATTGTAACGTGAAACAAATCAATATCCACCCATCTAAATGAAATTTCATCATGCTATCAAAAAGGTACAATACAAATAAAAATTCCAATGATCCTAAAATTCCTTCGAGTTCTCGTAACGCTAAGCGTAATTCCGAAGACTACAATTATTATGTGTGTCCGTGAAGTTAGCACCCCCACTTTAGAAAATGTGAAAGATTTTTTTAGCATTCGTTGGAAACTATTCGTAACCTAAAAATTTCCGTTTGTACCTCGAGGATACTCATAGAAAAATACCGCATTCCGCTTGGTGCTAACTTCATGGGCATCCACTTCTCAATTTTTGGCGAAAAACAAAATACGATCGGAGAGTCCTTCGTTATTCACTATTTGTAATATGAAAATTTTCGTTTGTAACCTTACCTTTAATGACGAAACCACAACCCTAGAATGCGAAGTTAGCACCGACATTTTTGAAAATTTACAAATTTTCTATTTCATTTGTTAGTAACTCGTTAGTACCTATTTTTAACATAAAAATTTCCTTTTGTTACCCAACCCTTACTGAAAAAAACACACTCCTTACATGCGAAGTTAGCACCCGCATTTTCGAAAATGAAGAACATTTTTTTGTAATCGTTTGTAACTAACTAGTAACTATTTGTAACATCAACATTTTCGTTTGTACCTCAATTACACTGACAAAAAAATACCACATTCCGCTGGGCATTCACAGGCTTCCACTTTTCGATTTTTCGCGAAATATAGATAAAAATTGGAGAGTCTAGCATTTGTGACTATTTGTAACATCGACATTTTTGTTTGTAACCCAACCTTCAATGGAGAAATGACACCCCTAAAGTGCGAAGTAAGCACCCACATTTTCGAAAATGTGAAAAATTTTTCTTTCATTCGTTAGTAACTATTTGTAACATTAAAATTTTTGTTTGTAAACTCATCGTCAGTCAAAAAATGCCCCTCCCAACATGCTTTGAAGTCTTGTCTTTCAATCCATATTAAGTTGTTATTGGTATGTGGAAGGTTTTGTGAAATATAAATGGATAACATTGCCTCTGGAAGTATCAATTTTTTGTCAAAATGACCAATGTTTCGAAAACTGTTGAAAAAAAAAATATGTGAAAAGTATACGAAAGCTTGCAGGGAGTTTCAGAGAATTGAAAAACACTACTGAATATAGGGTGTCCCATGTGAAAGATCAAAGTCACCTTTTATTCCTCTTTTGTGGGACACCTGATATATTCGAAAATATTTTTAGGTTGTGCTCTTCTTGGAGTATAAAAAACTCAGACCGTTACGCTTATAACGTCCGCTGCGGCAGTAGTGAGACACCCTGTATCTTGCATATTTAAATCGTGAAAATTGAGAGTTTTGTGAATTTCCCAGTTCAGAACTGATTATTTTTCAAAAAACTGCCAAACTGGGTGTTTCAGTCCCAAGAACAAATCCAATTGGGAAAATGTCAGAAGCCGGTTTTGGTAACTGCACCAAATTATAGGAATTTCAAAAGAAAGCTGAAAAGGCTTCGAAAGAGCTAGTGAACATCCAGATGAAGACCTTAGATGGTTAGTTGATAATGAACTCGTAGAAGATGCAAAAGGAGCGAGATTCACCGCAAATCACCCAGGGACCAATTGCGAAAATGAAGACATAGAACTCCACATTTACAGACTGGGATATCCAATTGAAGGATTGACACAAACGTTCAGCATAAATAATGCGACAGAGTAAAAATATAGATGAGAAAATGTAAGGTTCATCGGAAATGCCCGGAACCTACCACAGGAAAGGTGTCTTATGTAATATTCACCTCTTCCATGAAAAAATATGAGGTTTAATCAGGCTCCTTATACTGAACTCAATGAAAAAAATTGATTCGCAGTGCAATTCGAAAATAATTGCCGAAATTTCATTTTTTAATGAAAAATACTACGATAGTAGCTGGGAATAGTAATTTACGTAACAAGTCCGGAAAATAGGGTTTTTTTGAACGAATAGACAAAATTGATAGTCCTGGAAGTCTGTGAGTCCAAAATAACTATTTTCGGGCGTGTTGCGTACAATATTTTTTTGGCAACCGTGTAGAATTACAAATCAATGAGACGACACATTTCTTTATTATACATTTCGATTATTATTTGAATTGAACAGAACAGAAATGTCATCCGTTATTTCGTTGCTATTGTGATGATAATCACAATGACAACAACGACGTGAGTTTTTCCGGCCTAGTCCGGAAAGTACGTACTTTCCGGAAAGTATGTTACTTTCTCAAAGAATAAGCGTCCGGGAAGTGGGTACTTCCCCGAAAATAGGGTTTTTTTGGACGAATAGACAAAATTCTAGAAGTCTGTGAGTCCAAAAAAACTATTTTCGGGCGTGTTGCGTACAATATTTTTTTCATTACACCGCTCTGAAAACCCTATCAAAACCTGTCGATTCAGGGCACCGAAAGTGACCCTTTTCCGTGCGGCCGCACCGAAAGTAACCCCTTTCCGTGCGCTGAGACATAGATGCATCTATGCATCTATCTCTTCGCGCGCACACGGAAAAAGCTTACTTTCTGGACTAGTAATGAAATATACTATTTCGGCAACCGTGTAGAATAACAAATCAATGAGACGACACATTTCTTTATTATACATTTTGTTTATTATTCGAATTGAACAGAACTGTCATCCGTTATTTCGTTGCTAATGTGATGATCATCACAATGACAACAACGACGTGAGTTTTCGGAAAGTACGTACTTTCCGGACTAGGCCGGGAAATGTTACTTTCTCAAAGAAAAAGCAACCGTCCGGGAAGTACCCACTTCCCGGACGGTTGCCGAAAATAGTATATTTCATTACTAGTCCAGAAAGTAAGCTTTTTCCGTGTGCGCGCGAAGAGTTCCCGTGTTCGGCTCCGCCTCACACGGGAATTCGTGCAAGCACGGAAAAAGCCTTTCTGGACGTGTAATGAACGATATTTTTCATTACACCTCTCTGAAAACAATCCAACGATATTTGTTCTTCGACAGAAAGCATTTCGATATTGTAAAACAATAATTATTCGAAACACTGACGTCTACTGTCATCACGCAATCGTTGCTTTGTGTCTCAGCATAGATGCATCTATGTCTCAGCGCACGGAAAAGGGTCACTTTCGGTGCGGCCGCACGGAAAAGGGTCGCTTTCGGTGCCCTGAATCGACATGTTTTGATAGGGTTTTCAGAGCGGTGTAATGAAAAAATATTTTCGGCAGATTTTTGCGAAAGACATAAATAAACAAAAATTTTAGAGACGGGCCTAGTTTTTTAGAATTATGAACAAGATCCTCATGACTCACCCTGTATAACAATGGTGTTCGTGTCAGTTCTCAATAAGATCAGCATTAATCGATAGTTTTGATTGACTTAATTATGAGATTATGGTTTTATGTTTAATTATGTGAAATGTTAATTTTAATTCCAACATTCAGATATTTAAAATTATTCAAGTTATTCAAAAAAAGTGAGGTTAATTGCTACATATTTGTGAAAACATTTGCTTTGATTTTAATAAACCACATTAACACAAATCTTTGCTTTCAATTTTATCGTTCTTTAACATCGGGGAATCATTTTCATCCTCCGAGTATATAAATGATCCTTCACAAAACCTTGACAAAAATTCAAAATGGATCTAGTTGATTGAAAGCCGGTAGACTAGGCTCACTGAAAAATAGCCTATTGCTCAATGTTCGTTGTCTAGGAACCTACTCATGTCGGTTTTCTAATAATAGGATCCTTTTGGAGCACTTTTACCCTTCAAAAAACTGTCTGTAAAACAGAAAGAGAGCCGCCACATCACGATATTCTAGAAATATGATAACAAGTTCATAAAAATAATGTGCAGGCTGTTATATGAAGAAACTTATTATTTTCAGTACGTTCCTGTAGGGTGGTAATCTTTTCAAATAGAGTTCGAACGATTTTCAGAAGATTCAGAAAACCTGTAAGTATAACAAAAAAAAATTTTTTTCTCATAACTTGTTCCACTATATGTATATTCAGCTATGTGTACTCACTCACTAGACAGTCTGTATACATTTAATAAATATAAAGGGTTTTCCATAAATTGAACTTCAGTGGAGAATGCAAAGTTTATAAATAAACAATTCCATTCGAACAGGGGGAATTTGTTAACGAGCGATTGCTAAATTTGAATTATATGAACTTTGTTAATTTCAATTCGATATATTATGAAGAAAAATGTATTATTTTCGACCATCAGACGAGATTCCAAATATGTACATATATGGATTAAGTTATTATTTTCTGAAAGTTCTAAATGAAAAGAAATATCAAGGAGTATACCAACTAAATCAATCGAAATCAACTGTTTCCAAACAAACAGTTTCAATCACCGAACCGGAAAAAGCTACAGCTACAATAGAGGAGGGAGAAGGGGGCGTGACGCCACTATATTGTATATTACCGAATCCACTTCCTCGAAAACATAGGAAACAACCATTTCACTTCATCGTTTTTCTCACACCTCCGTCCTTGATCGGGAAACTTCATGAACGTACGTCATACCGCAAGCAATATAACCTATATCAGGTTGACCGTGTGAGTTATTTAACCGTTCCGAGATCGAGTTGAGAACTAGCGCCCTCATTCGATGTCAACCTGAAGCTGGTTGCCATCTTGTCTCCAGCCTCTCTCTGTAGGGGACGTAGGGGTTAACTCTGACGTGAAACGTGAACACCAGTTGAATGATCGGGATGGTGTCGTCATATGCTTCTATTTGTGTAGGCGTTGAGCATTTATTGATTTCATGGGAATAAAAGGTTTGAACGGGTGACATTTGAAAATATTCCTTCTTCCGTCGGCTGATCATTGAGTTTTCATAATCGTGACTATAACGATGTGAGATTATTTATGTCAATACTGTATACTCCATTCACTTTTATAAAGTATACCGGTTGGCCATGGAATTCTGACACATTTCACCGTGTATATTTTGAAAATGTTAGGTTATGGTCATTCTTCTGTCAGTTGAACAAGAAACGTTGCCGTTTCTACGTTTATGTCGTATTAATTACGTATTTATCAAAATGTGTATTCACCTTGGGAAAATAATGAATTCGAGAAAATATTATGTGAATTCAATAATTCCAAAAACCTGGCGAATGTTGAAGACACTTTTTTCGTCTAAATACTGGAAATATTTCACGTATATAAACCTGGTTGGGAGATTCAGTTATGCTATTCTCTTGTACGGAAATCAAGAACCGAGTGCTGAAATTTCACTGAAAAATAATGGACAAAATAGTCCGTTACTTTGTGATAGTTCATTAGCAAAAATAATAAAAGTATTCGCATAACCCTACAGAAAAACTTATAAACGAACAGTGGAATTCCCCACTTTCCAAAAAATAAGCCTACAGAAGAAATTGAGATACCTTTTTGCACCCCTCTAAATACTCCAGTATGAAAATGTAGTGGTACTACGAAACCTGTGTCACTGTTAAACCTTAGGAGAACTAACTCCATTTACAATGTTCGTGGGAATATATGTGAATGATAGGTAAACCGAATCAAGAAGAACGTATTTCTAAACTGGGATGCACCTTAGCTTCAGTCTGTTATCTTTGGGTGTAATGACAAGATATCTGGATAAATTCTGCATAAAAACCATCTATCATACAGTATTCGAGTCGAAAGCAAGATATGGAATTATGTTTTATGGACATACTTCGAAGTCAGTTCAAATATTCAATCTCCAGGTGGGTGTTAAACGTCTTAAATTTAATTATCATATCAACTGGCATATAATGATTGGATACAAAACTTGAGAAAACGGTAACACAATGAAGAAATTGATTTTGATACATAATAAAAAAAAACTTCAACAATTTTCCATCACAAAACAATAATTTCTAACATCGTTACATGTATATGTTTCTTTTTGAGAAAGAGCATTAAATTTTTTAATGTATCAAACAATATGGCATGTTCCAAGCAATTACAGTATTAGGAAAACAGATTTGAACAGGACGCCATATATTTTTACCTATGATACATGAGCACAAAGATGAAAACCTCTGAATAAGTATAGAGATTTTGTAATTTTTTTCAAAGAATAGGCTGACATATTCATAAGGGACAGAATCTTCTTTAGGAACAACATTTCATCTTTCTTTTGGATTGACACTGACAAAATATCTTGAAATCTGCAACAGAAAAGGAGATAGAAAATCATCAGGACATAGTATATAACCCACATTTGGTCCTTGACAACGAAGGTCTTCCGACCATATCTGGTCCACCAAGCAATTATTTTTGAGATCCTGAGGTTTACGAAGAAGCTTCATGTACCTTATAAAGAGAAAGCTTTTCCCAAAGTTTCCCAATTGGTTATTTTTCTATCTAGGTGGTTTGCATCAACTTCCTCTTCCATATTATCCATAATATAATTCATTTTGTTTGATTCAGTTGAACCTCATTGATCGTAGAAAATCTTCGATACAGTACTAGTTTTATAAGGAGGGTATTCGATATTTTTGCAATACTAGAAAACCCAAATGTTAGGTCTTTCACACTGCATAGAGGGTTCTGTTGAAAAAGGCAGCTCTTTCGCAAAAGTGTATCAATCGAAAAGTGTTCATTTTTCAAATTATAATTCCAAATTTGTCGTTGCAGATCTTTCTTCAAAATAAAGTCTTCAATCAGTGTCTTTTTGGGTACCCCAATTGTAGGAAATTCTTTGTCGTCTCTTTCACTTAAAATCCTCCTAATTGTGTTTATGTGCAGCTAAAAATTGAATATCTATTCATATAAAATATTAAACCTTGGTTTTCACTCACTTATACGTCGAAAATGTTGGATAGCTGGTCATGAACTGTCGATACCAAATTATCAGGGTTACTTTTAGAATGCGCAGATTTCAATTCTAAATAGCACTTCCTGATACTTTACCTCTGCTTTTTCGAAACTACCCTCGGCATTCTAAGTTTCTAGGCTTGATAATTAATAATTAATAATGGAAAATAAACGCCGGCAACGTCTCCGACATTTATTAATTGACGTAATGCATTCACAAATGCCAACCTGCGATTTTTTCAGGGGGAAAAAACTTGATAAACCTAAAACTTGGCCTCCCGGGATACTTTATAAAAGTGAATGGAGTATAGGTACCTTCCGGAATAATATCGATGCAAAATATCAATAGCAAATCACATTCCTTCAGATCGGAATTTTTGACATTCTGATGAGAAAAGTTCGACAGTCTCATAAAGCTATAAAACGGAAATATATACTGAACGGTGAAATTAAAATAATAATTTCAAGACACCATTAAACTTTAAATCTAATATGAGTGTCTTCTATGGCTTATTGTGGAACCCCCACAACAGGATAATGACAGACCGGTTTCTGGCTTATTAGCCTGTTGTGGTGGTTCCACCAGTGGTGAGCTTTGGAAATTAGATCTCTGCTAGTCCAATTTCTTCATTATTATGCAGTCTTAGGACGATATCCTCTTCGTTGTATGATTCTAACCTAACCATTATGGTCAGAGTAATAAATGATGTTGCTTATTACTCTGGAGGTCTATTATATCAATAATACTTCAATAAATGTTGTAATAGATAGAGTACAACTATAAACTTTGTTCATACCATTTTGTTGGAGATATATCTGATTAACTATATGTAGATGGTTCGTTGAGCGAGAGGATTTTTTTCGGATTATTTTACGGATTTCTCGGATTTTTTCGGAGTTTCTAACGGTTTCATTTATTTAATTTCTTCAATTTCGGGATAAAAACAGGAATACTTCCAGAAAAGTATATTATATTATAAGGATTAAAAGTGCAAAATTGCGAGTAAAAATAGGCACTTTTAGTCCGTATGATATATACTATTTTTTCTCCAACTAAGTCTGGAATTGTTGGTAAATACTGATTGTCAAGTAGACGTCAGTAGACGTACTAATCATATAATTTTTGTAGTAGTTTTTACGGTGCTTTCAAAATGAATCTCGAACACGATGAAAATATACCTGCGGATATATTGGAAAGTGCCGAAGCAGTATGTCTAAATCTTCTGCCACCCAAATCTCGCCAAGTTTATGAACTTGCATATAAGCGATTCATGGATTGGTGTAAAGAAAAAAATGTGCAAAACTATGCGGAGAGTGTTCTTATGGTGTATTTCTCAAATTTAACGAAGACCGTCAAGCCATCCACTCTTTGGTCACAGTATTCAAAGTTGCGATCAACACTGGATATCAAAAATGGTGTGGATATAAGTAAATATTCAAAATTACGAGCATTGTTGAAAAGGCAAAGTGATGGATATATACCTAAAAGTCTAGAGTTTTTACAAAGGAGGAAGTGGATCGGTTCCTGGATATGGCACCTGATAATGTATATTTGATGATAAAGGTTGTTCTAGTATTAGAAATTGGAGGTACAATGCGTTGTGACGAACAAGTTCATTTCAAAATTGATGACATCGAAGATATGGACTCGGCCCTGGTCGTAAAAATTTTGCAGACAAACAAGAAGAATCCTCCTTTGTTTACCATTATAGGCGATAATTATTTGCGTTTATTTCGAAAATATGTTGCACTACGGCCATCAAATATGCAGGAACGTCGTTTATTTCTGAAGTATGTTAATGGGAAGTGTCAAAGAATGGTTGTTGGCATTGAAAAAAATTAGTGCCGTGCCGCAAGAAATTGCAAAATTTTCGAAGTTAGGAAGGAGTATACTGGACATTCGCTAAGAAGAATATCTGCTACACTACTTATCGATGGTGCCGGTGACCTCACTTGTCTTTAAATACATGGAGGATATATTGAAGAATCACGTATCAACAAAGAGAATGCTGCCAGAAAAATATTGCAACCTGACAAAGAAGTTACAAGTACCTGTTCAGATATTTCCTAGACTGTTTCATCAACAGTTACGGAGAATATTTTGAGTTGTTCTAGCATTAATGAAAATCTTTTGAATTGTTCGAAAATTGTAAGTGATAATTTCAGTAGTGCTTTGAGTATTGGCAATAATTGTTCCAATTGTACATTCAATATCACTATAAATAACAAATAAATAAAATACCTATATATAGTTGCCCACAATTAGTTTGTTACTAAGTTGTTTTCTTATTCAAATTTCAATTAGAGAGCTCAAAAGCAATAACTTTTAGTCCTAGGATTAAAAGTAGCCTTTTTAATCCTAGGATTAATAGTGTTGCTAAGCAACGAGCAAATTTTTGTACGGTAAGGGAATTGATGGCATTTGCACCTGAAAATTGTACAAAAATGTCAACATTTTTTGATGGTTGGAGAAAAAGTATATCCTGATACATAACAAAAAAAATCAACAATATCCTATGGTGTACCGGGTGTCCAAAATTCGTTGTCTAGTGAGAGATCTCAGAAACCCGATGAGCTAGAACAAAATGAGTGGCACATTTTTGGGTTCGATTTTTGAGAGAATTCTTTTGATGAAAACCGCAACCATCTGAGTCGAACCGTTATCGCTATAAGAGAAAATTGGAAAATGGCGTCAATTGAAAAGTTCTCATAACTTCTTTATTACTGGTGCTATAAACATGAAACAAAAACATTATGCAGGCCCTTTTTCAGTAGTGTCCTATCAGGCAGTCGAGGTGCTCCACCGATAAAAATGTCGAGAATTACACTTATAATTATCATATTTTATTAATTTTCATTTGATCATTCCATATTTTTTTTTTATTAAGGCAGCGTTGCCCTCATAATACGAAAAAATTATGAAAAAGTGGAAGATTTGACTTCATTATCCGAGTGATATAAACTTCAATAGTCCAAATTTCTTCATTAATTAATTTTTCAAATCTGATGATATAATGTAGAGCAATTTCACAATAATAAGGTCCAAAAATTGAAAAATTTCAACAAGGAAGCCAATTTTTTTCGAATGGATTCGAATCACTTTTTATACACACCCTTCGAAATGGATAGTCTTCGAGGGAGATAATTCTCCATCGCAAGAAGTACATATTGCACAAAGCAGAATGTTGCTCAAAATAGATGACCTTGAGTATGCTAGCGATACAGAATTATTTCAATCATCAGTTCTGCAACAGCCTTTTTGTCCGCAACGTCACGGCAAGAAATATTTTTTTCTTAGGTGCCTCACCAGCTTAAACTGTCACGAGCCGCCACTGGTACTTAGTGAACTGCAGAGGGTTTTCGGGGCTCCCCTTTGCTTCGAAGCCTTAAGTGGGCATTTACTGCGCATAGAGGATGATCAGCCACTATACGAGCTATAACAACTCTATAATGGCCGGTTTTATAAAGGGCCACTGTCGGTTCTCCTTTTAAAAAACCGGCCTTTAAAGAACTTAGTGATTGCAAAAAGGCGAATTCGCCGGTTTCGAATAAATAACAAAGATAATATCATGACGTGTAATGTAACACGTAAATTCGGTTCATTGCTTGAGGAGCACATCGAATATCTGATAAATCAATTATTAATTTTTTTTTATACAAAAAAAAATTGAAGCAAACTTGGGGAGACATAGATTCAAAGATCTATTGCCCTGAGGGCTAAGAACAAATATCCGCCCTGTGCATCAGACATGATGAATATACCCACCGTTGCTTTTAGAAATATAAATCAATGTCGTGAAAGGAGGTTTCCAATATTCCACCTGAATACGAGATGGTAGCTCCATCTATTAAAATTTGTCTCAAGTATACAATGAGGACGACGCGGTTACCCTTCGAATCTCTTCTATATATCATCTCAGGCTGGTATAGTTCAAAGAGCTACCGTGTAGCGCTGTTAAGTTCATCGAAACAAATCCAGAGGGCAGAAGTACGGGGTTCCTTCATAACGAGCAGACAGATCGGAGAGTGATCTATTTTAGGGTCGCTTGCTTCCTGTTTCTCCCCAAGGCACTGCAGCTAAATGAATAATTAAGGATGGTATATCAAAGCAAAACATTGCGGACGAACTGAAGGGATGCCAAGACTCGATCTCAAAGGTTTCCAAATATTTGAGGCAACAAATGGCGATTGTTATTGTATGATGAATGAAAAGAATTTTTAAGTGGAATACAGACTATTCTGACGTGACGTGATTTCACGTCACGTCAGGCACCGTCAGTCCTCCCATTGGCCTGATATGAACGTAAACGCACAGAACGATGTGTTGCATTTTTATATCACTCACATTTTGACGTTCACATTCATATTAGGCCAATGGGAGCACTGCTACACGTCTGACGTGACGTGGAATCACGTCACGTCAGAATAGTCTGTATTCACCTTAATTCGTTGCCTCAATTATTTGAGAAACTATGACTAGCATCATTGTTTACATCTATAAGCGATGGTATCATGTATATGTGGTATCATGACCCCAACAGATACCACACATTAAATATCACTGATAAATGAAAAAAATGAGTATTTCGAATGACAGTCATTAATAATAATAATAGCCTTTATTGATCCTCAAATCATAATATGTATAGGACAAGTCGAGGTTAACATAAAGTTTAGTCAATTCAAGAATGAGAAAATAATGAAAAAAAGACATTCTAACTGCCTGAAAAATAATTCTGAAATTCTACAACATCATAAAAAGCTTCTTTAACGAGAATCTGTTTGAGTCTTCCGAGCGTATTTCAAGTGGTAATAAGTTCAAATAAGAACGTCCCTCATAATCAGGTGTTTTCTTGTGCGACTGATATGCGAATCTGCATAATTTTATTATGCATAGCTGTCAAAGCTGTGTATATCTCCACCTTTTCAATGTGATCTCTGCGGCCATATACAGGGTGTCCCACTAGTGCGGCAGCGGACGATATACGCGTAACGGTCTGAGTTTGGCAAAATTTTTTGATGCAAACTTGATATACTACAAGAAGAGCACAACCTAAAAATATTTTCGAATATATCGGGTGGCCCACAAAAGAGGAATAGAGGGTGAAGTTGTTTTTTCGAATGAGACACCCTATATTCAATAGTGTTTTTCAAGTCTCTGGAGCTTCCTGCATGCTTTCATATACTTTTCACATATTTTTATCCGACAAGTTTTCGAAATATTGGATATTTTGACATAAAAATTATACTTGTAGCGGCTATAGCCGGGTTTCATAAACGTTGATCGGGTGATCAAATGCTTAATCGAGCGATTCTGTGATAAAAAATCCGTAAATTTGAAATTCTATTGGTCGATTTGACAAAAACGTCAGGGTATTCTGTGAATCACTCAATCAACGATCTTTATGAAACCCACCATATGTGATCCAATTATATTTCACGAATCCTTGCACAAACCATTTACAGCTTCAAGACTTTAAAGTGTCCCAGCCAGCTATAGTAAAGCATCTCCAGCATATGTAGTGTCCACAAAAAGACTATCAACATGACGAATTTCAAATCGATTTTTCATCATTTTTTCGAATGCAATGTTTATTATTATTTTTTCATCATTGTAATCACCTACTCAGGGTTTTTTGTAATCACCATTCATTTTACTTCATTTTTTGTCAAATACATGATATGCAATTAACAGAATAGGATTTTTTAGAGTTTTTCCTCTAAATTCACATTTACTTCCGAATTCAAAAAGCAGATTTGGCTTGTCTGTGGTTATTTGGAGCTGTCAAATTATTCTGTTCAGAATTAACATCATTGCAGCTTCAATTCATAAAATAGCGAAATGAGGAACTAGAAAGTTTTGATGTATCTACTCAAAAATATGATGAAATCAGTTACTGAAGACAGAAACTTCCTTGCTGTACCCATTTTTCAAAATTACTTTTTGATAATTTTCTATGTTTCTACTTGAAGAGTCGAATCTTGCAAAAATTTCAAACAAGCTTCAAGCTTGGGGACTTGAAGATCTGCGTGCGTGCCTGTGAAACTTATAAATATAATTTTTTCGAAGAAAGTTGTATAAGGATTTGTATCCTAAAGTTTCGAAACTCGTTTTTTTTTGTAGCATTCATAACTTATACATTCAAACTCATTGGTATTTTTGAATTTTTACATCTTTGTGTGAGTATTCATCCAATCCGTGAAAACTAAGATGATATTAATTGAAGCTGCAATGATGTTAATTCATAACAGAATAATTTGACTGTTCCCAACAACCACAGAAAAGCCAAATCTGCTTTTTGAATTCGGAAGTAAATGTGAATTTATAGGGAAAACTCAAAAAAATCCTGGCCAGTTAAAGATATGCATATCATGTATTTGACAAAAAATGAAGTAAAATGAATGGTGATTTGGTGATTACATTGCATATGCATTGCATTTGAAAAATCAAGAAAACTCGATTTGAAATTCGTCATGTTGATAGTCTTTTCGTGGACACTCCATATGCTGGAGATGCTTTACTATAGCTGGCTGGGACACTTTTAAGTCCTGTCTTTCAATCCATATAAAGCTGTTATCGGTATGTGCAAAGGTTCGTGAAATATAATTGGATAACATATAATAAAACAAAAATAAACATAGCCTCTACAAGTATCATATTTATGTCAAAATATCCAATATTTCGAAATCAGTCGAATAAAAATATGTGAAAAGTATACGAAAGCATGCAGGAAGTTTCAGAGAATTGAAAAATACTATTGAATATAGGGTATCCCATTTGAAAAAACAACTTCACCCTTTATTCCTCTTTTGTGGGCCACCCGATATATTCGAAAATATTTTTGGGTTGTGCTCTTCTTGGAGTATATCAAGTCTGCATCAAAAAAATTTGCCAAACTCAGACCGTTACGCGTATACCGTCCGCTGCGGCACTAGTGGGACACCCTGTATACAGGTGAAAGTCATAATTTTCTGCTGTTTGAAACTTGGTCTGCAAGATTCCAAAGGATCCCAGTTGAACAGTAGACGGATTATTCTTTTCTGTGCGATAAATATCCTTTTGCTTTCTGTGGCTCTGCCGTAAGCAACAATATTGTAGCTCATCGCAGCATATACCAACGCATAGTATGCACTAAGAAGGCCCTCCTGATTTACGGCATTCTTTAGGTTCAATAGTAGCCACTATCCAATTTCTTGCACACTTCTTCCACATGGTCGACCCAACTGAGAGTGTCATTCAGGCGAACACCCAAGAATTTGACCGTGCCTTTATTATTAGGAGAATATCACAAGGTACTGTCAAATAGTAATCATGACCTGCCTACCCAATACCGAATGGGAATAACATTCTGAAGGGACATTTTGACAAATAAATGCTCATAAGTCCGAAATTCGACTGATTAGGTGTAGGCATGATTTGCATAGAATGGATGCAAATTTCATCAGCTATCTGAATTTCTAATAATATACAGGCCGTTCCATTTGAAATAAACAACTTTCAGTCAATTTTTCAAGCACACGAAAAGACTGAATTTTCTACCACCCTGTATTGAAATAACGTAGATCAGGCTGATGTATTGGAAGCACTCATGTATCACCCAACACCAAACTAAATTTCAATGCCATAGTGTTTCTCAACCCGAAGTTGTCAGCATTTTTAGAGGTTATGATTTCCGGTGAAAAAAAATCGAAATTAATTTATATTTCGAAAACGGCAACAGATAGGTATAGGGAAATGTTGAGAAAAGTTGTCGAAAAGTTATTGGAGATTCCAAAAATAATATAATATATACCAGGTGTTCCATTTGAAAAAGCAAAGTTGCTACTACTTTCTAATGGAAGTGGCAACACCGCATTGACGAAAATATTTCAGTTGGGTAGGGAATGTCCGATAATGCACTCGTGCAAATCTTCAAACCGATCCGGTATCTGGTTCACCTGAAACATCTAATGTGCCATCCACCGTGAATCACCCTGTATATGTTATACTTTTCTAGACATATGAAGCGCGTTCGGCAATTACATCTAACTGCTCGGATTGATCTGAACCGTTCGTTTATTACCCGTCAATTACACTCAGCCCACGTCCACGACAGGAAGCAGGGAAGTGAGCAGGGAAATGAGCATGGTGAGAATGTAATCACCTAGAAGTGGCAACGCCGCATTGACGAAAATATTCTAGTTGGGTAAAGAATGTCCGATAATGCATTCCATTGAATTTTCAATCTGATCTGATATATGGTTCACCAGAAACGTGCCATCCACCGTGAATCACCCTGTATAGGGTGTCCCACGAGGAACAAATTCAACAAAAATAAAAGTACAGTTGGCCAAACTGGACAGTTCCTAATGGAAAAGCCCTGTTCATAAGCAAGATAGACGTTAACTGATCTCGGTACCTGAAGATCAATTTTCATGACAAACTCAATGGAGAAACTATATGAATAATGATAACGTTAAGGTCGGCGTTTAAACAGAGTAGGAAAGATCAGCCGATAGAGGCGCCACCATCCATTTTAAGGAATATCTCCATAGAATTTTCATTATCACAATAAGTTCTATGAGTATCTCTCTAATCATGAATGAAATGTACAATGGCGCTCTCTATCCGAAAATCGCCGAACTATGAAATACGTGGATTTGTGGGTAAAGCAGGAATTTTTTCCCGCCAAAATTTGAATTTGGCCATTTTCTGCCAATTCCGTATTTCAAGTTGATCTTCTGAAAGAAATTATCAGTAGATTCACTTTTAATCGGAAGTTGAACTATTTTCATGGGTCTTTCTGTTGAAATAAAACAGAAGCATGGGTAGGCTCATTTTCTTTCATTTTTGAAAGAAAAAAAATTAACTGTCGGAATGAAATCGATCAAAATTATTTCAACAAGAACCCTAATCCTTTCTGAGTTCACCCACAAAATTTCAGTTCTCAACGTGAAACCGTTTTCGAAATCAACTTGAAATAAAAACACACTACATTGAACGCCCACCTTAAGTTTCAGATTTATAGGGTATTTTTCGCTAACGTGCATTATGAAAAACATACTGTAACTTTTATTCAGCAAAGCTTTCTCCGTAAAAGAATTTAGAGTGAGTGTGAATGATATTTAGTGGAATCAGAACATGAAATTCATTTTCTCATTAGATACAATATACAACTTAATTTCATAGGATTTCTCCATTTTTGAACGAGGATGTTAGGAGAAAATTGGAGATAAAATCAATGGAGGATTATGTAGAAGGAGGGCAGATGAGATGGTGGAGACACTTAATAAGAATGGAAGAAGAGAGTCCTCCAAGACAGATATGGGAGGCGAGAGTGGACAAGAAAAGAAAAAGAGGAAGACCAAGACTAAATTGGGACGATATGGTTACAAAAGAAATTGCAAGAAGAGGGAAAAATATCACAGAAGCTGAAGCGTTGGCGGAAAACAGAAAATAATGGAAATATATTATATTTATGATATACACACAAATTTCAGTGATGTACTTGATTTGAGGTGTTGATCTCTTATGTATTCACTATTCAGTTCTGATGCACTCATGGCGTGAACACCCGCGAACGTGAGTGTGGATGACTTCTTGGTGTCACGTTCACGCTTCGTGGCCTTTCCTGTTCTGACGGTATTTTGTACCGCGACAAAGGCTTCGCGGGAAGGCAGAAACATAGATTAAAGAACAAATAAACCATCCACATTCACAGCCCTACGCAAGAACGACTGAATGCCAGTTCAGTTCAGAGACTTCGTTAACTTGTAAAAATGGTTCATGTAGCAATGCAGTGGAAATAGAATTTCTTGATATTCATTGTGGTGGACTAATTTTGTGACTGGCTGCACAGGCCGAAATTATTCGTAGACAACGCGGATGTCGCAAACCAAACTGCCAATATTTGTGTGCAAGATAAATTTTGACGCTAAGTCTGGGCCAAGTTAACGGCAAGATTTATTGGCGTGATTCGCGCCACGTGTGTAGAGCGTCCTTGTGGTCATCCAGGAATTTATAAATATTCGGCATGAATTTTTTATTTAATGATTGTAATGAAACTGACATGACGATGTTATCATAGCAATAGGTTGAACTATATTTGTAAAGATCATCGATGATTGGCTGAAAGTTGTGTTGGATCTCCTGGTTCACATCAACAATGTCAATAGACCAGTCCAACGATCTGTCACGATAAGCTGTTAAAACGGGTGCTGGGAAAATCAAATAACAAACATTTCTGATCAGTATTTCTGTTACTCTATTATTACTATCATTTTCTCTAAAGTTGAGTGTTGTGATACCAATTTTTGAATGAATAAACATTTTGTGATATCTGAGGCCTATCCTAATTGAGTAATTATTTCATAAAATTGCAAACTGAAGATGTAGCTGTAACACAAAGATATCGCCAAAAACTTCTACGTATAAAGAACGTGAACGTGAATTTTTTATGCAATTTGTGAATATAGGAAAATGCAATTCAAAATTACAGAATGTAAGCTGATATATTATTTATGGGTGAAATTGAAGTAGCAGGAATTCTATAGAATTTCACAATGCCAAGAGGTCTTTTACTTCCCCAATTAACCACACAACAGAATAAAAGCATACTTTTATAAGACAAAATTAAGCAATTGCGTGAAACAACACAGAGTAAATAATCGGTTTGTTGTTTGTTTGTCCCAGCAGCCATTTCAACAGCTGGTCGTGACAGATCGTTGGAATGGACTATTGATATTGTTGTCGTGAACCAGGAGATCCAACACAACTTTCAGCCAATCAGCGATGATCTTTACAAATATCGAATATTTTGCTCTATAATATATAATCACCTGGTTTGCAAAGCCGAGTCGAAGTTTACGGATATTTATGAATTATGTGAAGCTGATCATTCCAAATTTGTCCTGAAATTTCCCTTTCCCATTGGTAGAAAAAAAAACGAAATTTTTGGGCAACTTGGACCGAAGTCTCCCATTGATCCGCTGATTCTGATTTGGCAACGAAGCGGTTGGTTGTCGTTCAGTATCCGTGACAGTACGGGCCTTCGAAGGATCTACTTATTCATATACAGGGTGAGTCTTTGACTTGTACATATATTTCAACTGTAGATTCTTGAATCCGAATTCGGCTCCGTTGAAGAAAAATAACCATTTGAAAACAAAATTGGACCAAATACGTGCCTGATAAGTTTCGAATGAAATTAAGTTGAAACTTTAAGGGAATACTCAAGCACTAACCTTATTTGAATAAGAATGTTAAAAACACGATAGTTCTTAACAAAAACACTTAGTTTTGTCCGATTATATCTGCCACTAAAGAGCCATATTTCTTCCATCAAAATGAGTTCCTTCTCCGATTTTTCTGAACATTAGTTTTTAAACACTAATAACTTGTCCATATTCTCCTCGATATCCAAGAATTATCTCATAGAGAATGTCTTTCAATCAATTTATCAGAATTTATCATTGATCCACATAACCTTACCCATTTTGTGAATAGTTCAGACAAATGTTTAGTGTTCGCTGCCAGTTCAACCAATATTCCTGAATCTACGTGAGATCTATGAATCGACCACAGCCTTCTATAGAGAGAATTGTTAATCGACCCATCCGTAACCTGCGTAATCGAAATTGAAGAGATAAGAGATAATCTTTGACCCGTGTACGTAATATAACATATGGGTACAGTGAAACGACGCATGCGTATAGCGACCACCAAACGACCATGGGGGACATATTTCTCAGAGCTATGTTATGAAAGGGGAAAGGGGATGTTGTGCACCAAACTACCAACTAATCGGCCATAATCCATCTTCGATATAATTAATAAAAATTGTAATTGCACTTAAATGGATTTTTTATTTTTAATATTAGCTTTACATGTTTCGCCCTATCGAGGCATTTTCAGGAGCTCTGTAGATTTGGAAAACAATGACTATAATGAGTGAGAAAATTTTCGGGAAAGAAGTCAAAAACCAGGACTTATCTGTATATTCTTTATTGGTTTCCAAGCTTTCGTTCTACTTTTAGAACTTCTTCAGGGACTAAAAATTAAATATCGACATTAAGAAACTTTACAAACAATCACAATGGAAAACTCACATTCAATCTGAAATTTAAAAAGGGTAGTACCATGATCTCTACGTCACAAAACCACATGTATCTAGGGGATGTTCAAGTGTAACCCTACGAGTGTATTGGCTGTCATACAACTCTGGATATAAACCAAGAAATTCAAACTTTGCTATTCAATTCACGTATACAATATTAAAATCTTTCAAGAATTCCTCTAAATAGAAGGTGTGATATCCCGAAAGAAAATTATTTAAGTTATTATACATGGAGTGCGCAGGCTGGGTTCTTATCGGCTGGCACATGCAGATTGAATTCATTCGGTGTTGGGAATAAAAAGCGTTAACATTATTATATTGTTTTATTTCCCAAATAAAATTACCATTACGAAATATTTACACTGGCGACGAGGATAAAAATTGAAAGTAAACATAGTTCAACGACAAATTCTTTTTCATCGTGAAGTGAGGATTGTATTTCCAAGTGAAAATGACCGACTCAGTTTCTTCAGTGATCGGACACCTCAAAGAATTTTGTCTGACAAATTCATGGACTATTTATAAAGCGAAATTGAAGAACTATTTTTGTGCTAACGACATCACAGAGGTAACCAGAATGCGAGCAATTTTCCTTAATCTTCTCGACGAAGAAGCATATAAACTGATTTTTGATTTGTGCAGTCCCATTGAACCAGAAAAAAGAACTTTTGAGGAACTGTTGCAACTATATGATGGCCATTTTTTACCGCAAAAAAAGTGCATTAGCCGCAAGATACAAATTTTACGCCGCAAGAAGAGAACAGGAAGAATCAGCCAAAGATTGGGCTGCCCGAGTCCGTAGTTTGGCGGTTGACTGTGAATTTTCGACAAATCTGGATAATTCCCTACGGGATAAGTTCCTTTTTGGATTTGGTTCCGGACCGGTTATGGATAGAATGATGGAGGAGAAAATTTCAATTAAATTTGAGGATATGGTGAATATTGCAAGCAACAAAATGGCGGCTAAAGAGATTCATGACGTCACTGTAAAAGAAGAAGTTCTTCATCATGTTCGTTATGGTGCTGGCACAAGTCAAGAAAGCGGCATCTGGTCACGTGACAACAGGCGTCATGGCAACCATTCAGCTAGCGGTCTACGTCAAAGGTGTGACGTATGTGGAAGACAAAACCATAGCACAGATAAGTGTTTTTATAAAAATCATAATTGTAATAATTGTCATAAACAAGGACATTTAGCTTCAATGTGTTCTCATTCTAAAAATTCGAAATATAGGAATTCGACAAGAAATGATAGCAGACACAGTTTCATAACATCTGCAATTGTCGATGAAAATGTTCCATTAGAAAATGAAACTGAATTGTCAATTTTTTCTGTTAAGGAAGGAATTGATGATTCAAATATTTTTTACATTACAGTATATGTTGATAATATAAAACTCCGATGTCAAATTGATACAGGAGCGGGAATTTCAGCAATTTCTGAAAACCTGTACATCCATCAATTTTCGAACTTTGATTTGAAAAAAACTAGTAAACGTTTTTTGTTCTATGATAATAGCGAGTCCCAACCTATAGGTGTTCTTAAGCTACCTGTCACTTATAAGAGTCAACAAATAATTGTCGAATTTTATGTTTTTAAAAATGGTGGACCACCAATTGTGGGCAGGGATTTTTTAAAATTATTTGACTTGAAGTTCGAGAAATTGAATTTTGTGGATTGTGCAGGATTGAATGTTCAACAAAGCTTGGATAAAATTTGCAAGGAGTATGATTTTGTTTTTTCTCCTGGGCTCGGTAAGTTCACGAAGGGACTGATCTCAATAAAATTGAAAAATGAAAACGTTGCCCCGAAATTTTTTAAAGCAAGACCCATACCCTTTGCAATAAAAACAAAAGTTGAAGAAGAACTAAAACGTTTAGAAGTTCTAGGTATTATATCACCTGTGGATTTCAATGAATGGGCCAGTCCAGTAGTGCCGGTTTTCAAGAAAAATGGAGAAATTAGAATATGCGCAGATTTCAAGATCACTCTGAATCCTGAGATAGAGGTAGACAAGCATCCTTTACCGCGGATCGACGAGTTGTTCGGTGAGACCGAGGGAGCGGAAGTCTTCTCAAGATTAGATTTGTCTCAGGCTTTTGAGCAACTTTGTCTGGATGAGCCTTCTAAAAAATTATTAACAATTTCTACGCACAAGGGTTTGTACAGGTTCAACAGATTAGCGTTCGGCATCGCTTGTGCTCCTGCCAAATTCCAAAAGGTTATGGAGTCTCTCCTTGGCGGAATTAATGGAGTGGTAGTGTTTATTGACGACATCCTAATTTTTTCCAAAACTTTCGAAGAGCATTTGAAAATATTAAGAATAGTTTTAAAGAAATTGAAAGAGGCAGGACTCAAGGTTAGTAGAAAGAAATGTGAGTTTTTCAAATCTGAAATAGAGTACTTAGGCCATATAATTGATAAGGAGGGGCTTCATGCATCAAAATCGAAGACCTTAGCGATAGAAAATGCTCCCGCTCCCACTAATATCACAGAATTGCGATCTTTTCTTGGCATGGTCAATTATTATGCAAAATTCGTGAAAAATTTATCCAGTATTTTATATCCATTGTACCAACTGTTAAAAAAAAACAATAAATGGTTTTGGTCCTCTGATTGCAAATATGCATTTAATAAAATTAAAGATATTTTGCAATCCCCGGAAGTTCTTGTTCACTTCAATCCGAATCTTAAAATTAAACTAACTGTTGATACTTCAGAAAAGGGGATTGCAAGCATTCTGAGTCATGTTTTCCCTTCTGGGATAGAGAAACCAATAGCCTATGCATCACGTACTTTAAATGTGCATGAGGAATCCTATTCTCAAATTGAGAAAGAAGGACTTGCAATAATTTTCGGCGTTACAAAATTTCATCAATACCTTTATGGTCGGAAATTCTTTTTGGTAACTGATAATCTACCTCTATTGGCAATTTTCGGAGAGAAAAAGGAAATTCCCAAATTTTCAGCTAATAGGTTACGCCGCTGGGCTATTATACTGAGTGGTTACAACTACGAAATAGAATATGTAAAATCTAGTGACAATAAAGCGGATAGTTTATCAAGAATGCCTGTTACAGAGTCAAATATTGAAGAAACAAACGTTGAAGAAGAAATTGATTATATAAATTTTTTTGTCATGACAATAGATTCAGTTTGAATTATGATGATATTCGGAAAACACTAGAATGCGATGAAGAATTAAAAAAGGTGAAATATTATATTCTAAGGGGTTGGCCAGATTCACAAAAAAAAAATTGATTCAAAATGTAGTAAGTATTATCCAAAAAGACACGAGTTATCTATACAGAATGATTTTATATTCTGGAATCACAGATTCGTTTTGCCGTTTTCTTTTAGAAAAGAAACTTTGAAGGAGTTACATTCTTCTCATCTGGGTATTTCTAAAATGAAAGCATTGGTTAGATCCTATTTCTGGTGGCCCGGTATCGATAGGGAAATTGAATTAGAAGTAAAAAATTGTGAAGCCTGCAAATTATATGGCAAAAACACGGCAAAAACCGAGCTTCACACCTGGGAATGGCCTGAGGAAGTATGGTCACGTATACATATTGATTTTCTAGGACCTTTCATGGGTCGTATGTTCTTAGTGGTAATTGATGCGCATTCTAAATGGTTAGAAGTATTTGAAATGGCTTCTACTAATACGTCTACCACCATAAATGTTTTGAGAAGTTTATTTGCCCGTTTTGGTTTATGCAAAACACTTGTTTCTGATAATGCTCAAACTTTTCTATCTCAGGAATTCCAAGACTTTTTGACTAATAATAATATTGAGCATTTGACTTGTGCTCCATATAATCCAAGTTCAAACGGTATAGCGGAAAATAGTGTAAAAATTGTGAAGAACGCCCTCAAGAAGGCATTTGCTACCGATTATAATCTTGGGTTGAATAAAATTTTGAATAGATTTTTGTTCGATTACAGGAATACTCCACATTGCACTACTGGAGTGAGCCCCGCATTTCTTATGTTCGGACGTAATCTTATGACTAGATTCGATCGTATGTTACCTAAAAATAACCAGAAGGTTCTTGAAAATGTAAAAAAAGCACAAGAGAAACAAAAGAAATATTATAGGGGGAATAGAATAATTGATTTCAGTATCGGCGAACAGGTTTTAGCTAGAGATTATAGGGATGTAAAGAAGCCTGTTTTTATTGAGGGCATAATATGTAAAAAGATAGGAAGATGTACCTTTATTGTAAAAATACCTGAACTCGGAAGGAACTGGAAAAGACATTCAAATCAATTAAAAAAACTTGGAAATGAATATTCAGCTGAAGTTGTCGATTGTCTAAATTCAGAGAATTTATCTTGTCCATCAGTGCCTTCCGACATTCCTGCATTACCAATACGAAATATTTACAGAAGGAAAGATTTTAATATTGTATACGTGAATTGAATAGCGAAGTTTGAATTTCTTGGTTTATATCCAGAGTTGTATGACAGCCAATACACTCGTAGGGTTATACTTGAACATCCCCTAGATACATGTGGTTTTGTGACGTAGAGATCATGGTACTACCCTTTTTAAATTTCAGATTGAATGTGAGTTTTCCATTGTGATTGTTTGTAAAGTTTCTTAATGTCGATATTTAATTTTTAGTCCCTGAAGAAGTTCTAAAAGTAGAACGAAAGCTTGGAAACCAATAAAGAATATACAGATAAGTCCTGGTTTTTGACTTCTTTCCCGAAAATTTTCTCACTCATCATCTAGCGAAGTCGATATTTTCACCAATGACTATAATATATTACATTCATGAATCTATAAACTTACTCATCCAAATTTACAGGCTAACAAAAACATAAAATCTCTGGTCAATATCAAATTAAATTCGGGTCAAAGTTATCGAAATTTAAAAACTAACAAATATCAAAAACGAAAGCGTCAGTTTAACAACACAGTTATCAGATAAGATGGACATTGACAAGACGTGACATGACATCTGATAATGTGATGCGGAGTTCGGAACGCACCGTTCCGAACTCCGCAAAACGGATTAATTGAATTAAATTCTCAAATATGGGATGGTAGCTAAGGCAGGATTCTATTTGGGTTGAAAATAAATGAAAACAAATGTTTAAACACCCAAATAGAATCCCACCTTAGCTACCATCGCATATTTGAGAATTTAATTCAATTAATCCGTTTTGCGAAGTTCGGAACGCACCCATCACATCATCAGATGTCATGTTACGTCTTGTCAATGTCTGTCTTATCTGCTAACTGTGTTGTTAAACTGACGCTATCGTTTTGGATATTTGTTAGTTTCTAAATTTCGATAACTTTGACCCGAATTTAATATGATATTGACCAGAGATTTTATGTTTCTGTTAGCCTGTGAATTTGGACGAGTGAGTTTATAGATTCATGTATGTAATATATTATAGTTATTATTTTCCAAATTTACAGAGCTCCTGAAGATGCCTCAATAGGGCGAAACTTGTAGAGCGAATATTAAAAATGAAAAATCCATTTAAGTACAATTACTATTCATATTTATCATTATGTTAAGTGTTTTTCTTCGTTCTTGTGATGTTGATATGAAAAATATGTGATGAATGTAATATTAATCGTGTAGTGCCGAGTTCGTAACATTGCAAGAGGATATTGTTTAGATAGAAAGATCGCCACAAATTATTCAATGCTAAGTTTAATATTATTTTTCAGTAATTTTAACTTAATACGTGGTTTGTATCGTAATTCAGCATTCAGCTCATATTTCTGAATTTTGTACTTCTTTGACATTTATTTTTAATCTGGACCAGTAACAGTAAATGTTGAATAGAAACTGTGCGTATTAAATGTAAAATTTTATCCTTCTTAAAATTCAATTTCATCTCCCAAAATTGTGGGATTGTATTATGTAATACATATCCCTACATCAAACGTTTTTCCATCATTTAGATTTTAGTCTCGACATTGTTGATAAAATGATAAACATTTGGACAACATTGTTGAATAATCCAGATTATTCTTGAAATTAATGATTTTTTCCTCAAATTTCATCGTATACAAACAATTAGGAATAACTCGAATACGACGCCGACGCCTTAAAAAATAACATAAGAATACTTTTATTTTCTAAAATGATTGATTCTTTCGAAAATATGAACCGTTTATCTTTTTGAAGTTGATTTATGGTATTTTTGCGTGAATTTATGAGAAGGTTACTCGCTGCAACTTTAATACCAGTAGGGTTATTGAATGAGTTTCGATTGAGGAATATGCACCATGAATAGAGTATCCAATCAACCAGAATTCAGTTCATTTGAAATATCGGTTCTGAATATGTGGAAAGAATAGTGTTAATTTCATGGATTCTTGATACCCTGTATCTTTCAAACGGAACCGAATTTTGAAAAATGGTATGGGAAAAAAGTGTTTCTTTTGAAGAGAGGAATCTACAATCAAAATATATGTACAAGTCAAAGACTCGCCCTGTATATTTGGTTCACGTGGTAGCCTTGAAATTAGTGGTCTTCTTGAGAGTGAGTACTCTTTGACGAAACTGCAGCTATACTATTGGACTATTGGGGCTCATCGTTCTAATCAAATTTCAGTTCAACTTGGAAAATGACTCAAGTTCCAAAACCATGAAGATACCGAAACCTGTCCACAAATATATACTGTTTTCAAAATACGCACCTGTAAGGGTGCATAATATGATGCTTCCACTCCAGATTGGATCGATAGTTGCCGTTTTGCTGCTTATTAAGCTGCGAGCCGGTTAGTTAAAATATTTATACGCTAGGGAACCTGCTTCTCATTAGTGCAATTTGATAGGGTTTGCAATTTGCATTGATCTTCTTATGCACAGGGGAGTCCACTTGAAAACGAAAAGTTATATATTATTCATAACACTCCACTTTCTTTCCGTTTCTGTTATTCAGAAAAACCTATCCCACTAAAAACATTGTGTAAAAAACTAGCCAAGTCTCGATGGAGCTGCTTGTTTATCTCTAAAAAGTAATGAAATCTAGACAAAGTCGTGCCAAGTCTAAGGCTTCTTACTGCGATTTCTTCATTATTATAGTTAATGTTGTGTGACTTGGCCGTTGAACATTCTTTATACAAATTTTGTTTACCCGTAATGTTCTATCTGTTGTGACTACCTATGTTTGTTATGCGACACAATAGCCCATACTGGTATTGGTAATTGGACCCTAGTGTCTCATTTTAGGCTGTTGTTGCCTGTGGAATACATGCATTCAGCATTGACAATGCTGACTTCTGCTTTCTTCTTTTTGGGGCGTCAAATCGACCACCGATCTAACATAAAATAGACGTACAGACGGACTTTTATCAATGATCAGAAGTCGTCTCTACTGGAAATAATTTTTTATACTGTTCGTTTCAGGCTCGCCTACACAAGTTTTATTGAAATACGCAACTTTATCAAGCCTATAATTGACTGAACGTTTTCCAAGTGACAATTTTCCATCGTCAATGGATAGCGGTCCTGGCGACAGATTGGTGTAATGGTGTCATGGAACACCTAGTTTTGTACCCTTGTGTACCCTTCAACGGCCGAGTCACACAACATTTAGGTACTTTAATAATAAAGAAATGGCAGTAAGGAGCCTAAGACTTGGCACGACTTCGTCTAGATTTCGTTACTTTTTAGAGATAAACAAGCAGCTCCATCGAGACTTGGCTAGTTTTTACAGAATGTTTTTGGTGGGATTTCACTCGTAGAAACGTGGGCATATCGATTCATTTCATTAGATTTTCTTATTTGAATAATTTTTTCTTTTCAGGAGTAGGTTTTTTATTATTAAAAATCTTTGTGAGTGTATAATGATAAAAATAATAAAAAAAATATTTTATAAGTATTGAATGAATGAAAAGGATATTCGCCGTCATTTTTGGTTATTTTCACCATGAAAACGAACAAATATATACAAATGTATTTCGCGGAAACAACATATTTTTGTAATATTATTTACAAAAAAAACGGTCTATTCTGAAAGAAAAATGAGATAGACGTTTGATTAACTAAATAGTTAATCAAACGTCTATCTCATTTTTCTTTCAGAATAGACCATTTTTTTGTACATAATATTACAAAAATATGTTGTTTCCGCGAAATTTTATTCCTTGAATTTTTTTATTCGAAATGATTAATATCCATTTTCATCAAAGACATTTTATTAAGGTTTGTTTTAGCCGTAGATTAGTGAAAATTAATTGTTTCTTACAATGTGGGTTCTTACATGGAATTTAATTTCTTTGAAATGACACGCCCGCGGGTATCTACTCCCATATGACTGGTGAAGAAAAATTAGTGTATCTTGCAGTCAGTGTGAGATCTAGTTCAGGGTAGGATTTCTTGTTAATATTCCCTGCGCCCCAACATTTGCTCTATAAAGCTGAATAATCCAATAAATAAAAATGAATGCACTGCACCGCCATTTGGCGGTATACGTTTCCTATTTTGAAGGCTGAAGACTCTTAAACCCTAACTCTGTACCAAATTTCAGCTCTCTGAATTTATGGGAAGTACTTGTTCTATTTTGATGATCATGAGTGAGTGTCGAAAATGCGAAACTTTCGCTTAACTTCGGAGCTAAATGACCTATACACTTGAAATTTTGGATTTTAAGTACGTGATTATAGCTTACTGGATGACGAAAATTTCTTCGTTCTGGTCTTATCCAGAGGTTCTCAAATAGGGGCCTGAAAATGCGGCGAAATGGTTTCAGTAAAGGATGGTACGGCAGTGTTTGCTTCGCGCTAGACTTGGCTTGCCGTGCCCCCAAATTCGGAAACAAGATAGCTCCCGAACGGATGGACCTAAAGACTCGAAATTTTCAGGGTAGGTTCGGATCTTGAATGCCGCGCTCGAATTCGTAATTGGGCGAAACTCGACCAGAGGATCCCTCAATATGTTTGATCTAGATGAAATTTTGCATTTGAATGCAAAATGACGTCTTCAATCTACGACCAAATATTTGACCAGATCGCCTAGCCAGAATCATATAAAACGCTAGAGAATTATTGACAAAAATCCCAATATTACTGTGATAACATGTAAGTGATTTCATAGCTACTGTAATTTTCTTGACAGATGTACCAGCAGTTCATGAACGGTGTGTCCTGCGTGGTAGCAGGCACATGATCGCAAGGGCGATTTTGCAATTCAGACAATGCAATACACGTAAAAGTAAGCGAATATGTCACTTTTGCGTATAAAGCATTGGCTGAATGAGCCGTTAGCATTTGATTGGTGTGAGAACTTCGACTGACATATAAGTCAAAAAAATAGGAGAATTGTGAATTTTGACGACGATTTCATGGGGATGAGAGCCGATGTCAGAGTTACTTTCTGTTTACAGGGGGAATCTCCGATTTACACATTTTTATTGACTGTAGATCCCTGAGGTCAATAGAAACGTTTCTTCATTTTCCATTTTTCCGGATTCGGTTTTGTTGAAAAGATTTAACCAGAAATATTTTTGAGTATGGATGTCAATAATACCTCAAAGGGGTTTTTTATTGATTGAAACGATATTTTGTAGCAATACTACATACTAAGCTTTGTTCGATTTTCCTCCTTAGTAAACATGAATAATTTATTCATACTTTTCTTGATTACCCAAAAATATCTCATGAGTAGACGTTTATTCTTAATTCAGAACAATAACAATACAACGTCCAATATCCATAACAGATTTGCGAGACACCAAGGATCAAGTTCTATTACATATTCCGTGCACAGAGCCGTCTATAACGGGACGTAGCTCTATTTATCATCAATCTAGGGACTCTACTCCTAGTCAACAGTAATTTGAGTGGCATGAAGTGTAAATAAATATAAGAAATCATTTTTAATCGGTATTCAGACAGGTTTTGCTTTTCGGAAACAGGGAAGCACGCTGGGCCGTAAATGCAGAAGTGCGTGGTTCGACTCCCGCTCGAAATGAAAACTTTTTCCGAAATTCAAAATCTGTCTAATCAGACAGATCGGTAATCACCGATTAAAATGATTCCTTATGTTTATTTCACAGACATTAAACTTCATATCAATATTTACATATTTTCGGTTAAATTGTTCATCGGTCGGAGACCTGAAATCCGACCCCCGCTGAAGTCGAAAAAATTTCGATGACGCATAATAGAAGGGCAAAGAGGGGATCCTTTGACCGATGATAGCGAATGAGTTTCTCCCCACCTATTAACTTTCTCACCCACGCAAACACCTTTGTTTGTGCGGTATAATTCAACATCGAATTTCGGAAAGCTATTCAGCTTTGGTAGTTTAAATGGGAGCACGCTGGACTGGAAATCCAGAAGTGCGTGGTGACTCCCGCCCGAAGTGAAAACTTTTTCCGAAATTCAAAAATCTGTCTGATAACCGATTAAAATGATTTCTTATATTTATTTCATACATTAAACTTCATATCAATATGAATTTTTTTTTCAAATTCTGGTAACTCCTAAACGAAAACAAATAGGACCTAGGTTCATAGGAAAAATAATGTTCGAAAGAAGCACAGCTATCTTCTGTCGAAGTTCGTCATAGAGCTTTAGAACTCCCTGTATTAGGAACTCAAAAGTAAATCATGATATATAATCGTCGAAGAAAGATTACTTTGGAAATATCATTTCCCATTAGGATTTCCATTTGAAAATTTTTTGTTTGTTATTGCTCCAAATTTTTAGCAGTTACAAAATATCGAATTGCACCGCTGAAAAGCAGTAGAAAAAGTGCTCGAAAGATGTATTCATTTCGAAAGCGTAGATCCTTCGATACGGAAGTTATATAGTCAATTATAAAATGGACGAAATACCAAAATCGCCCTGTAGCTCGGAAACTAGACGCCGTAGCAACATGGGGTTTCCAGCAATTTATGTTTGTCAAAAAAAAGGAACATCATGTGTATATTTATTTTTCTGTATATCTTATAGTTAAGGAGTTGTAGTACTAAACCATCGAAATCTGGCCATCCTGTACACTTGTACAGTTCTCCACCTTCAGAGGCAACGCTAGTTTACTTCACGGTATCTTGGAAAACATCACGGCGGAATTCCATAGTACAATTATCATTTCAAATTCAGAATATTGTATAGAACCACCAACCAACCTGAGGATTTGAATCCGATAACTAATGAAGACTATAAATATGGGGTCTGCATGGTAATTTGTCATGATTGTCCTATGGTTTATATTGGTCAAACCGGAAGGTCATCCAAGAAGAGAATACACGCACACCAAAGAAGCAACATCTCATTCAACATATGCCTGAGATTTGAAAAAATTCGGACAAAATGTAAAGTGTAACTATGATTTTTCTGTATATCGAAAATGAGAGATCTACGTTAATACTTCTAACAGGTAAAATTCCCTAAAAATTCTTCCAAATGAACAAATGTTCGCGCCAGCGATACTACATGCAATGTATCTGTGCTGCAGTTTATGAACAATTGTTTCGCGGAAACTATGTTATTCGCAGAAACTGTGTTATTCGCAGAAAACTGTAAATGTGTATTTTTAAACTTAGAATTTTCACGTCCTACTAATAAGTAATGAGGTTGGTAACGGGACTGAGGACCAAGGTGAAAAACACTGAAAATTCAAAACTACATTCCACAAAACTACATTTGTGAAATGTAGTTTTGATTCCTCGATTCTTTGTAAGGATTTAGTTTCCAACCATGTTCATTGTCTCTTTTATTTTTAATTTATACTGACTTTAAAAAGTGCCGTGAGAAAGTCTGAAAATGCAGACGAAACGTCGGCGAATTTTCAGTGTGTTTTTCATCTTGGTCCTCAGTCCCGTTACCAACCTCATTATGTATTTTCAAATTTAGATCATTCTATCGATAATAATGATTTCGATGTTATCATTAGAGCCAATAAGGGCATTCAGAAAGAAGCCGTTGTTAATCATGTTAATGTTACATGTCGTACTATTAAAAGAGTGTTTCATTGAAGGATAACAAAAGTTATCAGTTATATAATTAAGAAATACAGTCCACGAAAACCTCCACAGGTGTAAACAGATTTCCCGTGTTGAATGTATTCAGACAGTGGCAGAGTCCAATATAACTTACTGCCATTTTATTTATTCTGTATTTTTCACCATTTTTAGTGTTTATATATGTAATTAATTCATGTGTGAGTTGAGGAAGCCACAGTGTCGTGAAACAATTGTTGTTTAGCAATATTGAAATTTTGTAGGACTTGAAGTTTGTTATCATTATTCAAAAGGAATTTCCACCGAGTAAAGGCCGAATAATTTGAATAGTGCATATACATAACTATAAAAGGCACGGGTGAAAATCGACCTACATGTCAGAGTCAATAACAGTCTGATAATCGGTTGCGCAATGCGTAAATCGAAATACATCCATTGGTAGTGTCAAACATCAACTCTTCACATTGATTGCTCGAGAATATGAAATTGAATTGGTTCATACTGAATGGAAACGGATTCATTGCCGTGTGATTAATATGACTGGCAGCTGAAAATTGATACCAATTTGCTGACAGAGAGCATGACTTAGATAGAGGGAGACGGTTCGTCAAATTGTGGGATAGAGTTACCTGAGCAGCATACGCCTTCCACCTTCAATCCATAAATAGGTACTCACCTGAAAATAAAATAAATATTATTAACGATTCATTGAAACCCAAAAATTAAAATGAAGACTGTTTCTTTCCTGTACAGGGTACGCCACACGAAACATATATTTTTTAAACAAAGTTTTATTGACATTTGGAAAAATTTTAGATAGGAGTAAGCTGACGCCTGAGATATCATCAGTTCAGAGTTATGAGGTGTTTTTTGGGAAATATGCATTTTTGTAATAGTGGGATTCACTATGAACTAGTAGTTTGGTCTTTCTCTCTTATTCTGAGTACCACAGAGTTTCAAATTTTAAGAACCAATTTCTTTAGAGTTTAGTTAATATTATTTATCTACTCCCATAGAATAATATATTCATTATTCAACTGATTTTGATCTGTAATAGTCTCTATAAACCAATAGTGTGAGGTTATAATAACTCACGCCTATAACTCACTCTAATACAAATAGGAAAAAGTATAGCTTACGAAATTAATAAAAAAGTAGGGTCAATGGGGAACTCTATTTCAGACATCAAGGTAACGTTCTCGCCATCCATTTCTACATTTTCTTAGGTCTGAATATCCAAAAATTGCACTTGGAAAACGTGAATTCTTGACGTTTTCTAAGGGATTCGATATCGATTCGATTTTGGAACACAGAAATTGCTTTTGACAACTGTTGTCAATCTTGAAAATGCAGATTAATTCGAATTTTACTGATGAAGTCGAAGATAAAGCATAGTGTTCAATTCGCGGTAATGGTCATAACACACTACTTACATTACCGCTCATTGAATAATATACTATTATTTTATACTACCAGTTTATTATTTTTTTATTTTCTATTAGATACTGTAAGGTATTCCTTGAAAAAATATTGCTTTTAAGTAATTTGTTCGAATAATTATTCCGAGTTTCAAATGAAACTACGGAATAAAAAAATTCATATTATGGGAAATCTCCCATAATATGATTTTTTTTCATTCTGTAGTTTCATTTCAAAACTTTGAAATTCTGGAAATAAAAGAGACAGACCCACATACGCATATACAGGGTGTCCGGTAAACCTTGTACAATATTGAAACTGGTGATAGACCAGGTCATGACTGTTCAGAATATCAGAATTTCACCTCAGTAAAAATATCACCATTTTCGAGATAATGGGCATTTTCTAAATATCTAGAAAATCACTTATAATCGAAATACCACTTCTTCCAAAAATAATTATACCAACTTTCATACCATTTTAGAGTCTGGACAAAATGGGCATTCTTTTGTTATGAATGTTCACCTCCACGTGGTCCAGACAATAACGTCAAACTTTTGTTAATAGAAATTGGTGGGATTCCAATCTGGCATTTTACCTCTATTTCTTGAAAAATGTATCAAGTTCTGAAAAACTGTTTTGTACTTCTGAAGGCATCACTCATCATTAATCTTCAGCAACAAAGATATTTGAATTAGCACTCAAAAAACGGAGGTGTGTTAGTGATTTTCTAGATATTTAGAAAATGCCCATTATCTCGAAAATGGTGATATTTTTACTGAGGTGAAATTCTGATATTCTGAACAGTCATGACCTGGTCTATCACCACTTTCAATATTGTACAAGGTTAACCGGACACCCTGTATATTCGATATAAGGAGAAAATGAACAATTAAAATATGGAAGAAAATACAGGGTGTACCATTTGAAAAACTGTAGTTGCATTCAATATGTTGTTAACCCTGTTGATATCCCAATTGACGTAATCATTTTCAAAAAATTTATTTGACTTCGTACAATTTTCGTATGAAGTATTTTTACGTATCTATTTTTGTAACAGACTCAGAGGGGGGGCGGCAATTTATAGTGAAAACCCGGTACAACACTGAAAATCAGATCATTCAGGCCAAAGAGAAGTGGTTGACCAGGTTTCATTTCCCAACAGCCATTGGGTTTGTTGACTGCACGCATATTCTTATTGAAAAGCCAGCCCAATTTGGAGACGAATACGTGAATTGGTGTAACTTTTACTTCACTTATCCGAAGCATTTCTTTGCAAGGAAAAGGTGGATATTATGAATACGAATTGAAGCAAAACCTTCAACTTCTACCTTTTGCTCCTACCTTTTACTTGTGAGTTAAAATAAACTAGTTGATTGCAAGATTTTTGCGTAATAGAGAATTTCGACATAATGTTAATTTCTATGTTCAATTCGATATATTAATATTTATGCTCTCTGTAGAAGTTTTCGGAAAATTCATAGATGGGTCATTGGAGATGTTGTGACATTCTGAATAGTTTACATTTTTTTCATGAGAATGAGTTGGAATAACGATTCAATTGAGTTTCATTTTCACCTTCGACATCAACAAAATACTATCAGGAGCATTCGCTATGAACTCTTCCACATTTTCTTTTTAGATTTTTTGGGAGATAGGTATCCCACTTTTTATCGTTTAATAAAAATCAAAAGTTTGTGGTATCTGTTTAGATCAATATTGTCTTCAACATTTAGTTTTGCTTTCAGCATCGAATACTTTGGCCATAAACTTGTTAGTGCGCCTTTTCTGCAATACTCGTGGAGTATGCCAAGAAAACCGTTCCCGAAAATTTCAGAACGTTCTTCTCCTTGCATCCTTCCTCATATAAATGTCGGCTCTTTTCAGGTAGCAGACATAAAGTTGCTGCTTCAGCAGTTTTCTCCACATTGGCGGTCTCGAAATGATATTTTCTTCGTTATTCATTCTGAATAATAGCAGTAACTGGTAGAATCCGATTCTGATCGAAAGCGAGTGAATAAATATGACAGCTCGATATAGTTTTGAACCGTATTTCATGCGAAAAAAATGGCTTTAGCGTCCGATTCGCATACATTTATTTTGCGTTTATTGTATCCTCGGTGTATCGAAGTGGAGTGCGCGATAGCGCGCCCGCTTGCCCATAAAACACACCGTTAAGCTCCCCCTAGAGGCCCATCAGTGTTTACTTAAGGGGAAGTGGTACACGTCCGAGATCGCGAGCTCCCTTCAAAAATTATGGGCTTTTATTTCCATGATATCTCAGTTTGTATGCGGCGTAGACCAACAATTTTTTTCTAAAATTGAAGAAATTTCATACATTTTTCCTGAAAATTGACGGAGATATCATGGAAATAAAATCGTTTGTCCAGATTTCTATGAAATTACAGCTCACCAGGTTTTTTCCAAATATACCTACTTACGAAGGAAAAGCGAGTATTACACAATCTGAAGAAATGATTGAGCTTTAATTTAAAAAAAAAATGTTGGTCTACGCCGCATACGAACTGAGATATCATGGAAATAAAAGCCCAATGTCTGAAGGGAGCTCGCGAGCTCGGACGTGTACCACTTCCCCTCAAATAAATTGAACAATATTATTTTTGGCCAACCCACACGGTGCAATATTATTGCTCAATAATTCCAACATGTGGAATAAGACAACAAGTAATATGGCTGAAGGAGTATTGCGCAATATTGACAACAGACGACGCAATATTTACTAGATTGCACAAAAAAAATTCAAACTGTTTCTGATCGACCCAATATATTGCACAATCTCACAATGTAATCTACAAACGCTCCATTTCATCGTACGATGTGTTATTGTGCAATATATTGACGTATATGTATATTGATCGTCTAGATGCCGCTTCAGAGTCAACTAGTGAATCAAATCGCATAAAAAATTAAAAGCAACCTAGGTACCTATTTTGAGATGGTATTTGCTCAATATGTTTTCTTACTTGATTACAGGAATCTTCATCGGATTTGTTGTTATATCAGTTTAATTATTTCTTTCATGAAAACGACATAAATATCTGTGGTATATTATTTTTCTGCTTCATCCAAATTCGCCTTGTACGAAGCAACCACATTTTTGTCCTCGTACATATAGCGTGTTTCACCCTAATAAACAACATTAGTCTGTTGGAAGATAACAATGCACATAACTGAATTGGCTGGAGTAATGTGTCACAAGTTCAAAAGGTCGGCAGGTTAGAAAAGGTCGTCTCAGAATTAAACAGATAGGTGAACTGATATGCAAATTCAAGTAGTTCGAGGAATAGTATAAATGCTGTTATTTCTAGTGCGGCATGATGAATACTCAGGAAGATAAACAGTGATTGTTGTCGAGGCAGACCTTGTCGAAATTATTTCGAACTCATTATCCATTCGTATATTGCATTTGAGAATATGGTGTCCATAATGTGTTTTACTGACACATTTTTTTTAGCGAGGGATATATCATTTCTTCACGATGTCTGTATTTTGTGAATTTTGATCTCGGAATAATCTTAATCTTTGAATCAACTAGGTTGGCCTCACTGATCACGAATCCGTGGACGAACTCAATTCTGTTCGTCTATCCGGGCGTGAACACGATAATTCTCGATCGGATCAACCTAAACACCTGAAATTTTCAAGGTTCGGACCGCGAATGCCGCGGTTGAGTTCGACTTTGTATTTTGCGGCAACTACGTTGAATATTGTAGTTCCACAGGGGTCTATTTCAGATCAATTTTTTTCTCACTCAAATAAATAAATTTCTGTACTTAATTTTCCTGGATACCGTGTGGTACTTTTAGCGCATGATTCCACCATATCTGTTGTGTCAGACTTTTTACTCTCGAGGCTTAGTCGCATGAGGCGCAGCTGACAGTCCATGAATGGTTCAGCTCTACCTTCTACCAGTCTTATGATGAATACCTCTTAGATAAAGTGGAGTTCACCTTGACCACATCTCACCTGGGTTGCTCACAGTGGGAACTTGGCATCAAAATTAGAAATATAAATGCATTTAAAATATCTGCCGTGTTTTCTGGATGGCGAAATACTGCTTTCTGGTGGTGGTTAGGATACCTTGTGATCAGAGCAACTTATAGCATGAATGAGTTCACTAAGGGACATCTTGATAGAAGTTTATATCAATGAACGCGATGTATCTGATAAACTCTTGATGTTGATAGAAGTTGTTCGACAATATTACCCTCGATATTACCGTTATGAGGTTAAGTGCAGAATTGTTTCAAAGATTTGTTTTCACTTCAACTTTTTGTTTTTACTGGTCGTTCATATTGATTTTTGGTGTATTTTTGAATTAGGCCTTTCCTCAATTTTTGACGTGTGTAAACAAGTTGATTCTTTCAGTTTCATTATTAGTTATCCTTGCAGATACATCTGGAGGCACTTCAAATAGTTTCGCTCAACGAATTTCTCCTCCATAGTCCAATGTTTTTGCTTTACATTGAACAACGTTGACAGGTTTCCCCGATGCGTGATTCCTTTGATGTACGATGGGTAACAAGATTTTGGCCAGACTAATCGGCCAGAAACTGTTGAAACGGGGTTGAATTTTAATGCGATGAACCGAATAATCCTACACCTGGATGAACCGGGCTTTAATATTAATTTTCATTTTCCGGAATGACTTATCCATCATGCAGCGTATCTGGAAAACAAACCGATTTTTTCTGCTGGTTTCTCTTCAGAGAGTATAATGAACTACAATCTTTGTTCCCAAAAAAAATCATTAAATGTTATTGAATTGAGCGTCTTCCAAAAGTTATATTTTGGTATCAAACTTGGTCATATAGTCCCTATTACTTTTTCGACATTCGTCCATAAGCATTCGAAGAATTGGTGTTGTTTATCAGTAAAATGGGTATTCTGAATGATTCCAAAAGATTTAACACCATTCCGAATAAATAACACCGTTGGATTCTCTGGGCATTAACTGTTGATGACAAATATAGTGTTTGCGGTCGTTAACCATTTTTCTCCCGAAAAGATTTTCGAAATCAATTTTATTCTACATAGAGATATTTCAGACCTTGCTGATCAAGAATATGTAAACTCAATGTGGATCGCAGAAAAGGAAAATCTGTCTGTTATATGCGAATATGTTCCGGATCACTGAAAATTAAAGCCTGTCAACTTTTTTGGAACTCTTCATTTGAGAAAAGGAAAATCCGTAATTTCGATTTTTGAGAAAAAAACTTTCACACGTGGAAATATACAGGGTGTCCCAAGTTCGAGTGCCTATTAGACGTTTCTGGAGAACTGGACGTATTTTAAATCAGGAAATTGGGATTATCATATTGTTGGGGATTCTCTACTGAGACCCTAGGTCGATGGCTTTTTGCTTCTGCAATAAATTCCTGTTATTATTATTATTATGAATGATTTTATCGTCTGTGAATTCAATTAGAAAGGAAGATTTTTAGCGGCCTGCAGACAATTTTTGAAATTCCGGAAAAAGTCACACACCGTGCAGGAATTGAACCTGCGTCTCCTACTTTCCGGGTCGGTGCTCTTACCAACTGAGCTAACAGTGTGCATGATACTTTTCCCGGAATTCAATATCATGAGGTTCACGTCATATGTAGTGAGAGGGGGAATTTCAAAAATTATCTGCATGCCGCTAAAAATCTTCCTTTCTAATTATTATTATTATTATTGAATCCTGAGCAACCGTTATAGGTACAAGAAGAAAAAATAAACTTATTCAAACAATTTTTTTTTCTTTTTTGCTATGATTGAGTTTTCAATGCTGAATACATTTCTGTCAAAACCATTTTATTCATTCAAATGGTTTCCAAAATATCGAAAAAAAAGTCATATAATATAATTGTTTTAAACGTAACGCCTACCATCCAATGATATTCAAATGCAAGTATGTTCATCCTTTTTTAAACCACATGTTCTTTCATTGAGTTCAGTTCTTAAATCGGAAATCATAGATTGGTGAGAAGGTCATTTTATGTAAACTTCTAAGGAACTTGTGTAGAGCCTGGAGTAGAATTTCTGTTGAATTTCAGTGCTTGTCCGTTGACAGCAGGGGTAGGATACTGTGAAACGTTCAATTGCACTAACTCTGGACATAGTTAATCTTGTTAGCGACAATTACAAAGAAATGTTATTGGGAGCTTAGAGAAGAGTTTCTGATGGCTTTCAGTGCTTGTACGGAGACAGCTGGTGTAGGATTCTGGGGCACGTTAAAATACCCTGGAGTAACTATACTTTGAGGACTGAACGAACTGATTTACTGAAGTATTGCACCAACTCATCTATGCTAATGTCCTTTATGCTAATTTTGCTGCTAAAGAACTGATCAACTGATTGGTTCTTCTTTTCGTTTTCCCCCGTATCTTTAGTGGCTCGAAAGCTCGAATGCAGGACTAATGAAGGCCTGTTCCACCGCTGTCTCCAATCAAATGTGTTATTTAACTACATATTTTATTATTTTCCATCCATTATTTCCCGAATTTGAATTCTCACCAAACTGAATTACTACGACATAATATAAAGTTCTACCAGCCATAGATGATCACAACGCCAGGCTAGAAGTATAGGTATAAAATCCCCTTTAGTGTAAAATACCCCTTGTAAATAGATTCGTCTTTTAAGTAAATTTGACAACAGCTGTCAAATGAATCTTTCATTATATAAATGCATAGAATACCTGGTGTAACGACTCCTTACTAAAAATCATGACCAGAATTTGTAGATCGAAACGACACTCTGGATTTCAACCTGTGCTACTACTGCGGGAATGGAAAATAGCGCCACCCCTTCCGGGAGAAATGACAAGCAGGACAAATACTCAGATTTTCGATCGAAAGTGCCAAAACCAGGTATTCTATGCATCCAATCAAATCAAATCTTTATTGTACTTCTGGCTAATGACAATAGCGTGTACTCGTCGATTCTCAGTATATATAACAAACATTATTCAAATATACATGGGCATAAAATAAACCAACAGTTCAGGACAAACTACACTTATATCACAGTCAAATTTGTGTCGTAGAAAAACTCTGAGAGCGAATAGTACGCTTTATTCACCAGATGCGCCTTCAATTCTCTTTTGAATTTAGTGAGGCTGGATAGTTTCAAATGATTCGGCAGTTTATTGAAAACTGCAACCGAAATATAAGAAGGCGACTTCTTGAAAAGTGAGGTATGGTGCCTGGGTATCAGCAAAGTATTGTTGTTCCTTGTGCTGTAGCAGTGCTCCCCCAGATATTTGGTCGTTTTCGTTCCTTTTCGCACAAAGGGCCGCTTTATACGCATAGACGGAGGGTAGTGTGAGAATCCGATTACCAATAAAATAGCTTTTACACGAGTCCATTGGTTTCAAGTTAAAAATTAGCCTAATATCAGCCTCTTCTGCGAAACAAGCACTCTTTCGGAACCAACCGCATTGCCCCACAAAACTGTATTATATGCAAGGTGACAGTAGGCCATGGAGTAGTATATGCCAACAAGATCCCATGTCCCCAGACAGGATTTTAGTGGTAATAGCGCGAAGTAAGCTGAATTTAAGCGTTTACAAACCCAGTCTATATGTGACTGCCATTTTAACGATGGTTCAATAAGCAAACCCAATCTATTTCATTATTTAGAATCTGAGAATCTGATGTCACAGAACTATAAGACATTTTTCTACATAATTCCCTAGAATTTAGACGGTCCTGGTAACACGATCTGGACAAAATTTGGCATGTAAGTACGAATGCGTCATTCTCCATCTACATTTCATATCGATCGAATCCGATTTTTTTGAATTATCGCAAAATTTCGCACAGCCAAATTAAAATATGGAAACTCTATTCGAATTTTGCCCGTGGTCGATATGTATTGCCGAACGTCCAATTTGAAGCCTGACAAAATGCCAACCAGGGCCGTATTTTATTGTTACGTGATGAAGTGATTTTACGCCAATCATGGCGTAAATGGATAGAATGTGAATGAGCCTATGAAATTGCGACAGGGGAATAGATATGAAATCTATGATGCAATCAAATAATGAAATATTGTAATTTTTCAAATATATTGATGAGGCTGTTCCTCACCTGTCTCAGAGGACAAGCTGCCATGTGTATCTCTCAATGGTTACATTTTCATTGGGAGTATCATAGTGAAGCCATGAATTTGCATCAACAGTTCACCTACATAAAGTTAACAGTTCCACTTGAGAGAAAATCAATTATCTATCCTATTGCATCAATTGTCGAGTAATTACTAATTGTCACTCCCTTAGTATTTTTCTACAGGGTGGCTATGCTGACTTGAAATAATAGTTATTTATGTAACAAGGGCGTAAAATAGGCTTTTATGGACCGCAGCGTGTAAGTAATATTAACACGCCTAGGTCCATAAAAGCAAATTACGCCCGGAATACATACAAAATTTTATGCACGTCCGGTATATTTGATGTCATGTAAATACCTCTTTATATCTAGAACATGATAAAAATATGTACATCAGATATCAATGCTGCCGTGAATCATATCGGAAACAGAATAAATCAAGAAGGGATGGAATGTTTCCATGGCAACTCAATCAATTTTTCGAAATAAGATATACAGGTGCATAGAATACCTGGTGTTGACACTGATTAGATTTTGTTTAAGACTTTCTTGTCGATCAAATCTGTGATTTTGTGCGGCTTTTCATTTCTCCCGAAAGGGGTCGCGCTATTTGTCCTTGGCGTAGTAGCGCCACGACCGATAATTATTGAGGATTTATTCCAGAACTAGAACAAAATCTGAAATCTAGATTGCCGTTTGGATCTACAAATTTTGGTCACGATGTTAAAGAAGAACTTGAGGAAGGATCAGATGAAGACATTCGCCTGTCTGCCCGTATGTCAACCAGTAAAAGAAAAATTTTCGACTCTGAGGAAGACATCCCACTTTCAATGAGGAAGAAACCTAACTGGAACAGAAGAAGAAAGAGAAAAAGAATACGACGATGAAGAAGACTATGCTCCAAAAAAAAAAAGATAAAAAAGTTTCAGTACAAATCGAATTGCAAATACCTTCGGTGGATGATCTCATCTAATAATGGCGGCTACAATATGGTGAATCCGATCTGACCAAAAATTGTTCAACCTTATTTCTTCTCAATGACATAAGAACACCTGGAAAAGTGCAAATAGTCAACGATAAAATTGGAAGAATACATGAATGCCTTTCGAGGTGACTACACTCGCTCCGTTATCTATAGCGTGAAATGAGTAAACTGGAGAAGGCACTTGAACTGAAGGGTCTTTGAAAATCGACTTTCTACCTCTGATGCGATACTCTGAATGCCAGTGTCTCTTTTGTACTGAACAAAACTTATAGCAACGTTGTTGGAGTGTTGTTGATTTCAACGATTCGCTTTTGATGGCGTAGAAATGGAAAATATTGATTCCCCCAAAATCTTTTTCTTCAAGAAAGGCGCCAAGATAAATAAGCCGTTTTGGCCTATTTATCTGTTGAAAAAATTTCGGAATATATGACCTAACCTAACACTTCAAGCTTCAATGTCGTATCATTCACGTATTCTTTATTCCATCCCCTACTGAAAATTATTAATAACCTTCCAACAATACCTGACCCTCGACTTGATCTTTAGAACATTGACCAGAATTGAAAGACCATTCAAAATTAATCGATTGATAGTACCTACCTATGAGCTGCAAAAAGTATGATAACTATACAGGATGAGTCTTTGACTTGTACATATGTATATTCTTGAGGCCGAAGGAAACCTTTTTTAAATTTTCCATTTTTCCGAATTCGGCTCTGTTAAAGAGATATAGCCATTTACTTCATCTTCGTCTTGAAATCGAGTTTCCTATCAACTGTTCAGTCGTACTGATACAAAGAAGACCACGTTATGAACAAATCTGAAAGTTGTATTTTTATTATGGCTACTCAGCTGAGCATTGACTAATTATCATGGAAAGATTCACGGCGCAACAACGTTTACAAATTGTTGTAAATTATTTTCAAAATCAGTGTTCTATTCGCCAAACTTATAGAGCACTTCGTGAAATTTATGTTCTACATAATCATCCATCAGCTTATTTGTCGAACTATCGATAGATTTCGGACACCATTTTCTCAATTCGATGCAACAACAACAACAAGACAAAGAACTCTACGTACAGAAGAAAATGTCGCAGCTCTGAGTGATAGTGTTAATGAAGATCCAGATTTGTCTATTCGTCGAAGTTCACAAAAAGCTGGACTGTGTGCATCCACCACATGGAATATTTTGCTTAAAGATTTTGATCTACAAGATCCAACTGGTTCATGAACCAAAGCCACTTGACCATAATAAGCATCGTTTATTTGCTGATTGGGATCTAGAACAGCTTGAAGTTTATCCATTTTTTATCGAAAAATTGTGTTCAGTGATGAACTCATTTCTGGTTGAAAGACTACCCCAACAAGCAAAATTGCCGTATATGGAGTGAAAACAATTCTCACGGAGTTCTGCAGGCTCCATTGCATCCTGAAAAATGGTGAGCTTTACACGCTGTAGGCATCATCGGTCCATAATTCATTTGAAACCATTATGTTACAGTAAATGGTGCTCGGAACACATCGATGATCAATGATTATGATTGATGTGTTTCAGAATTTGAATGGTGTCGACCCACAAGTGTTTTGGTTCCAACAAGATGGTGCTACACGTAACAATTGATTTATTGAAAAAAATATTTGGTGTTAACATTATTTCGAGAAATGGTCCAATGGCCTCCAAGATCATGCGACATAACTCCAATGGACTATTTTCTTTGGGGTTATGATATAACCCCAAATAATATTATCAAGTCATTGCTTTATGCTGATGAACCAGAAACAATAGACGCTACGGAACCCTACATAACTCGTGTTATGGCAGAAATAAGGCCTGAATTACTCAAAAAAATTGTCAAAAATTGGTCTGGTCGAATGTATTTCCTCAGAGCTAGTCGTGGTGGACATTTGTGCCGGAAATTGCAATTATTTTTGAAACACAAATGTCATAAAATGAATTCAAATGTGTTTTATTTCTATTTGTGGTTTTATCACTCTGAAAAAAAAACAACCGATATAACAAACTACCCTTTTTTTTTAAAGAGGAATCATCCTTTGAAATCTTTTGCATCAATTTAGAATCATTCAAATAAGTCATAAGTTTTATAGAGTGGTTTTCCCTGAGAATTTCGATTCGTCAACTTTTGAACGGTTATATTGAATCAATTAAAATTTCCAGGGAATATTGTCTTGCGCATACCTTCAGAAACATACTTGGTCAATCCATCTATAAAATTTTTGGTTGTTCTTGTCCTTCGCAGAAAGTTCACTCTGTGTATGGTTGTTTTCAATGTTCGATAAAAAAATTCGAACCTCAGTAATTAAGGAGGAAAACTACCAGAAAGCTATTTGGATTTTTAATTGAATAATGAACTTCAGAAAGGTGCATACAAACTGTTGTCACGTCACGTGAGCTCACGCGAGGAAATGGGAAGAAGATATGGAGAATATAGCTGCTTTTACAGTTGCTGGTGGTTCTCATAGAAGGGATTCGATTTACCAAATGAATCAGCGAAAAGAGGAAGTGGGGGAATTCCATCAATTAATTCAAGAATTATTGAATGAGCACCCAGATCGGTTTCAAATGTATGTCAGAATGACATTTCGCATAATATTAGACGTAAAATCACGTGCATACAGAAAATGTAAATTTGCGGAATATAGATCTTGCGTGCTTTCAGTGCTATAACGTGACAGCAGATACAATGTTGCAAAAATTTTTACTACATTTCGATTCCGTAGTAGTATAATCACCCAGTTTAGTTCTCATGATTTGGCTTCACTATTTATTATTGAAAGGTGTGTCTCTCTTCCTATAGTCTAAGTTCCATGCATTATCGTGGTTGCACATTTTGGGAAGATGAAGTGACGTGATAACAATGTGTCTGCACCTTAATTGTTTTCGTTAATCATTGAATAGCACGTTTTTCATTGAATTCAGTATAAGGAGCATTTGTCACCTTTACACATCATAAGCATCAGGCTACCTGGACAAGGAATATTACCTCCTCTACCTATCGATCTGTAATCGTATTTTTATTGAGATTTTGGCGGACAGCGACCTGAAAATGTGGAAGTGTCCCATCATGCTGAAAATAGAGCCATCGAACATGAACATCAACATCAGCTGATGGGTTGGGGAGAATATTTTGTAAAATGTCCAAATAAATTCTCCCAGCCGATTATGTTAGCTCCAGGCTGGCCAGCTCCAAGCGATGCTATTCCACCACAGTCAATAGTATCATGCTACTACCGCTGTCGTTATTTTCATACGTGGAAAACGAGCGGCCAAAACTTGTGATCAGCTGTTTGAATGGATTTCAGCTGTTGGAAGGACTACTTCGATGTATTTTTCTGTTCAATTTAGATTGCTCTAAACTGCCTGCTCCATGTTATACGAGTATAGGTATACACTGATTTCGTTTCGACAGAAGTCTTTATTCTTTTTTTCGAGAGTTTATGAAGGCGCTCAAGGCATATTCATGATCAGATTTTTATTAATAGACGGATGCGGGGACTACTCGAAAAAATTTTTTCGTTCACATAGCCCAGACCAGCTCCATGAACACTAAAAACTTTCCAACAGATGTTTGTTAACTATTTTCTGATGTTCAAAAAGGCGGCCAAGATTTGTAATTAGTGGATTGAATAGATGGATGAAACTACTATTCAGAAGAATTTCCTCATTCAATTTCGTTGGCCCTACAAGGCCAGCTCGGATCAAACCATATTGGTGCAACGATGTCGTTTCGACAGAAGTCTTCATTTTATTTCAAGAGCTTGAGAAGGCGGCCAGGACTTATGATGAGCTGATTCAATAGATGGATGAAAGGACTACTCTTTTTTTTTTGTTCAGTTTCGATAGCCTATTTGCGCATTGAATAATTCACCATCAGAGGTCGTGTATAGACGACATGCTTTGTTGGCTATTCAATAAGCGACTATGAGTACATATAACCTTTTACCTTATTGTGCACTGCATGGAGATTTTCATGAAGAATTCAATATCTGATTTCACGATAATCGAAGACATCACATTTCTCCGTTATTCCCTAAAATTGGAAAAGTTTTCAAGATAATTATGCCATTTTATCTAGATAAAACCTAGTAATTGGGTTTTATTTTCCATAGATTTTGATAAAAATCAATTAATTTACATGGATCCATCAGATTTTCAAACAAGGGGGAAGAATTCATGAATCAAATTATCGAATTCCTATCAAAATATATAATTATCAGTTTCATAGTGACATAAATACCGAGCTAATGATATTAGTCAAAAATAACAACCCACTCCAACAAGAGGCTTTCCACTGTGGAGTGTTTGTGAAATATTGTGCATATTGTATAATGCAAAATTTTGAGCACGATATAATTTCCAACCAATTGATTATAGGACATACTTGAAAAAATTATTGTATCCAAAGTAATATGAAATACTTGTGCTTATATTGTGGCAGCTCTGAAAAGTCTTATTACATTTCATTGATGTGTAAAATCTGTATGAGATTCATTCATAGGAAGTGCATTCGCCGTAAGGATAGAACATTTCTGATACCATCACAGGGCGAAGTGTGTTAATCCTTCTGACTGAACCTTTAAGAATTTCATTAACGAATTACTATGTTGTTGCCACACAATTTGTTTGTGTTTTTTCGATTATTCACAAAAATGAATGATAATCATTGATTTTTGATTATTTATGTCTGAAATACCTCAGGCTTGAGTTTTATTGAAAAATTAATTTAGTTAGTTTATTGCTCCTGCTTATATAGGGGAGCGAGGGGCTTGTTGTAACAGTTTTCATGAAAACTAATGTATCTTGAGATCCATTGATCAAATTGCTACCGAATGAAGATGGATGGATGCTGTAACTCTTCCTCTACCAAATCAAGTGAAAATAATACCAAAGCTATTGTTCATTATTTCATAATCAATTATTTTCTAGAAGAAGTGCGGTGTTACAACTTACCTCGTGCTTGGGGCAAGTTGTAACGTCTACCGGGGCAAGTAGTAACGACAAAAAAAGACAACAATAATACCTCTGATCATATATTTTTGTATATTTTTAACGGAATTAACATCTTTCTAAAGTATGTATTATGTAATTCTTATCGAAAATCAACTTGAATACACTTTTTTAGTAATCAACAACTAAAAATTCAGTAATTAACAGTTTCATTCAGATGAACACTCCTTATAATCATCATGGCACTTTTAAATCACAGAAAAAGTAATGAAATTATTTGTAACTGAGGTATGCTTCGTAATTATCTCTTTTTGATATCTATCAAACAAAGTTTTGCACATACAAGAATCAACATTCGGCGGGTATCATCATAATTCAATTCACTCTTCATCGGAGCTACAATTAATACGAATAAAAGATATTGTGTCTCCTGTAACACATCTCGATTATGCCCACATCTTACAAATGATACACTCGACCAGTCTTCCTTATTTGAATCTGTGTAAGCTTCACCACACTTCTGATTCAGATTCTGAATCTGAACATAAAATCTTTCTTTTAGCTCTGTCTACTCCGGTTTTATTTTTTGTTGATTTACCTTTGCCTGTTCCCTTCCCTTTACCTTTTCGTTTAATCTTGTAATCTTTTTCCACTTTATACACCCTCATCATAACTTGGAGCATGTTGTAACACGTTACAACAAGCCCCGGGATTTTGTTACAACTAACCCCATGGTATGATTTTTAACATTCATCAAGATAACTATTTAAACAATTTAGCAATCTTAAAAACTGTTACACATTATCAGAGATGAATAAATTTGAGTGAGGATAGGATACAGAAAGTTTGAAATTAGTTAATAATAATAATGCAAACCAAAATTTGACGACAGTACAATTTTATATTACCTGGCAAAAATGAAGCACGAGCACACTTCCGGTCCTTTCGCAGGCTGACAGGATAGTTGATATGGCAATATTATGCGGCGTGGTTTATTGGTAAAATCGAGCCAAAGAAATACGCCAATAAAGTTTAAGATCATATTGAAAAGAGCCTGTTACTACTTGCCCCTGTTACAACAAGCCCCTCGCTCCCCTACTCGTGATACTGTGATTTTGATGAACCTTTTTCGAAATTCAGAAGAAATTACCATCTGTTGGGAAGGGGTGTATTCCAATACAAAAAGCTGGCCCTGGGAGCCATCTATCTATCAATCTAGTCCATCAGTTAATCATACTTCTTGGTCGCCATCATGAACTCTTGCAAAAAAATGAAAACTGTCGAAGCGACATCAGTTCGCCCTAATAAATAGTTCGATCTATGAAGCTGGCCCTTAGGGGCTGTCGAAACGGAACGAAAAAAATAATTCGAGTAATCCTTTCACCCATCTATTGAATCAGCTATTCACAATTCTTGGCTGTTTTCTCGAACTCTTGAAAAAAAATGGAAACTTCTGTCCACTCGTTACAAACTCTTGGCGGCCTTTTTGAACAATATAAAAAATCCACAAACATCTTCTGGGACGTAATCACTGTTTATGTACATTTCGATTCATGGAGCTTTTCCATTAGAGCTATCGAAACTGAACGACAAGAATAGTTCAAGCAGTCCTTCCATCTATCTATTGCATAAGCTAATCATAAGTGTTGGCTTCTTGAACTCTTGAAAAAAAAAAATAAAAACTTTTGTCGAAACGACATCAGAGTACCTATACTTCATTCACTTTTACAAGGGCCCGGTTGGCCCTAGAATTATGATACATCTCACCGCGTATATTTTGAAAATGTTAGGTTATAGCAACTCCGCCAGTAGTATCGTCGGGTGGATTGAGTAGCTCGATGGTGCTACTGCCGGTCCCAAGCCCGGATAAAGGAGGAGGGTTGTAGCAGCAGGCTATCACCCTGCTATACGTAAAAATTCAATTGCTAAAAAGTCTAAACATCGCCTCGGAAACACGGACGGATCTACTGGTAAACGACAAAAGCCAAGAAAAAGGCTAATGAGAAAACAACTGATTCTCCTAACTCGCACAAGCTACAAGCTTCTGAGGGGTCTCCTCGGGAGACCTAGGAGTAATCAGTATAATCATAAACATAAGTATGGGAACTTGGAATGTACAGGGCGTAAAACAAAAAATCGATATCATTGTGGGGAAATCGAAAAAGTTGAGATGGACGTGGTGACTCCTACCGAGACAAAGAAAAAAAGGCAGTGGTACTGAGAGAGTTGGCAAATATCTTCATGTATACAGGGTGTCCCAGAAGTACCGCACTTCCTTGAGGGGATCCAAAGTGAAAAATATTCTAAGCTCAAATATCCATGTTTGAAATTTTTTGATAACGTAGTTCATTAGTTATTAATTAATGAAAGTGACCAATCAGGAGCGCGCTTCAAAGAATGAATAAGCAGTGGGGACGCGAAAGTGAGACGCTAGTCTCGGTTTACTGCGTGAAAAGCCGGCAGCAGCTCTGGAGTCCCACTCTCGCGTCCCTCATTCTTCTATAGCGCGCTCCTTGGTCACTTTCATTGATTAATTACTGATTAACTACTTCATCAAAAAATTTCAAACATGGATATTCGGGCTTAGAATATTTTTCACTTTCGATCCCCTCAAGGAAGTGCGGGACTTCTGGGACACCTTGTATAGCGGCATACCAAAGGAAGAGCGAGCAGAGAGAGGAGTATCTATTTTAATCAAGGCATCACTAAAGAACCAAATTATGAACTATGAAATTATCAACGAAAACATCTAGACAGTTAATATCAAACTGCATTAGCATAATATCACTTTAATAGCAGTATATGCCCCATCAGATGACGAACCAATGTTAAGGAGTCTTTGTCAAAAACCAACAATTCGAATTAATGATGTCAGAGCACTAAGAGCAGCTTTCGGAGGTGGATCAGATCATTTTCTAGTAGGTACGTGCCAAATATTTTTCCCACAAAAATATAGCGTAAAATGTGAAGACAATCAAACTATCGGCCTACATAAATTGACATACCTATGAGGAATATAATCTTGATAGCTTCATACATGACAGTACAGTATACAATTATAACAACAACGACTAGATAATAAGCTATCACAAAACTATCAAGACCTCACATTCAAACAAACTTAAAATAATATCATCTCAAGTATACATGAAGCCGCTCGAGAATCATCAGGAACACGACAACAATGTGTGAGTAATAAGCTATGGTGGAATGAAGAAATGGAAGTTCTTGTAAAACAAAAGAAAAAATTACATCGGAAATGGTTGAGCACAAAAAATATGAACGATATGGAACAGTACAAAATAAATAAACGTGAAACCAGAAAAAAATACTAAAAGAAAAAAACGACCTTTGGGATAAGGAATGTCAGGATGTTAATACTTATATTGGAGGACGAAGAAATGCAAAGGCTTGGAAGTTCATAAAATCGTTTCGTACATCACATAAAGAAAAGACACACCTACCTATAATAAATACTGGAAATTGGATAGAACACTAGAAAAAATTATTAACAGAAAACAGACAAGAATATTAAATCGAATCCGTTCCGGAGCAAATAGATGTACAGGGTGAAAACATTGAAATCACCGGAGATATGGTTGAGAAAGCCATAAAGGTATATACGCGGAACTCCTTAGCGATGAAACATATTCATTCGTCAACAGGATAGCTTACGTGTTCAACTTGTGTTTTAATGGGCATACCGTTCCTGGAGAGTGGAAATCGGCCTACACAACATCCATCTATAAAAAGGCGATAGAAAACGATGTGAAAATAACAGAGGATTGTCAGTTACAAGCACATTGAGCAGACTATATGGAAGAGTACTAAAAAATCTTATAGAAGAGGAAATTGAGGATCAGGAAGAGGAAAAGCAAACTGGATTCTGTGCTGGAAGAACGTGTAATGATAATATATTTTGCCTCAAACAGATAGTTGAAAAAAAGTCGGCAATTAACAGGGAGACTCATATTACATTTGTAGACTTTCACAAAGCATATGATACAATTCCAACTATGAAACTCTGGGAAGTATTAAGGGGTACCAACGTCATTCACACTCTTATAAGGGCTCTACAAGATCTTCACCATGGACAAAATCAAGCATAAAGAAAGGAAAGTGTATAACTGATGAAATCATAGTCAATAAGGGTCTGAGGCAGGGATGCTGTATATCCCCAACATTATTCAAAATATATGTGGCAGCCGCCTTGAAACAATGGAAAAGAAAAGTTCACGGCATGGGAATAGAACTTGGTGAGACGACCCTCTGTACTTTGCAGTTTCCGATGACCAGGAGTTATTTCCAATGATAAGGACGATATGGAATACATGATGCGGAAGCTGATTGAAGAATACGAATCCTGGGGGTTGAAAGTCAACGTTCAGAAAACAAATATCTTTGTGTAGGAGGGGAGCTTAGTGATCTTGCCTTGAATGATGGCAGAACAATAACACATTGTCAATAATAATAATATATATATATTCTTTTGAAAGAGAGAATTACATACTGTTTTCTTATATCAAACAATATATGTCTTATGGCACGTGTGAAGAAATGGCGACAAGGAACAGATTGTATAAAAGAATAAAATCTGTTTCCCGCTCCAAATCTAAGTGTTAGCAGAGGGAATGTAAACGGGGTACCATAATAATATAATAATAATGTTTATTCAAGATCATGAAATAAACAAATAAGTTACAGAGGTTTTCTACAGAAGAACCTGTACGCAACTGTGAAACAAACTACATTTTCTTAATATCTATAACCCCTTCCCATGAACATTAAAAAAAATATCCAATAATAATCGAGAACATACGAAACAGGTATCACATTATCATATAAAATATCAACTCAAATCTCAAACTAAGATCGAGCAATCTCTGTCACACCCTCGAAACATAGCAGAAACCGGTCTTACTTCATAAAATCTACTTTATAATATCTATTTTATCCCCCTCTCATTCATTCCATAATTTGCATCCAGTCTGTGACATCCCTTAGTAGCCATTCGTTCGTCTTCCATTTGAATGCATGTATGCTTCTTATGTCTTTCAAACTACTCGGTATTCTTGCATACATCCTGGGAGCCATGAATCTATAGTATCTCTGGCCTATACTTTTTTGCTGTTTGGGCACTTGATATGATGACTTATTCGTTCTCGTATCATAGCCATGTTTTATTTCCTCCAGATGTATCTTCCCAGAATAGACAGAAGTAATAATCTTATGAATGAAAACTTTTCTAGGATTCAATACACGAGCCAATTCATAAAGTTCATCACTGGGAAAACGAATTTTTTTTCCATGAATTATTTTCAGGAACCACTTTTGGATGATATTCAATCTATTCAGGTGATCTTCATAAAGTCCGCCCCATCCAACAATGCCATAACTTATCTGAGACTGGACGAGCGCGTCATATATCATTGTGAGCTCTTTAATGCTTTTCACGTATGTTTTTATTTTTTTGAATTTGTACAAAAGTCCCCTCAATTTTCTTGTTAAATGACCAATGTGTTGGTCCCATTTCAGATGACTGTCGATAATTACAACGAGATATTTCACTTTCCTGGATATCGGTATAACACTTCCATTTCTCATTTCGATGTTTCCAAATGAAGGTAATCCTGTATCATACGAGGCGAAAGGCAAGCACACCGTCTTGCTGAAGTTTAGTGTTAATTTATTATGTGCAAACCAGTTCATGAGATCTTCAAATTCATTTTTTGCTATTTCCTCCAATGCCTGCCAAGATTTCGCGCGGTATAACACCACAGTATCGTCAGCAAAACTAATAATACTTGCATTCCCCCTGTTTTTGAACATGCTGTTCACGTATATTAAAAATAATACAGGTCCAAGAACAGTTCCTTGTGGAACTCCATATGTCACTGATTCCCTTTTACTGAACTCTCCATCGACATCAACGATTTGTTCTCTGTTTGATAGGTAGCTGCTCAAAAGTTCGTATACCGGGCCTCGAAAACCATAATTATACAATTTCCTTAATAGTATTTCATGTGAAACGGTATCGAAGGCCTTGGATAGGTCTATAAATATTCCCAGAGAAGCAATTTTTTTGTCTAGAGATTCATATATCAGACCCGTCAGTTCTCGAATGGCATCTCCGTAGATTTCCCTCTCATGAATCCGAATTGATTTTTGTCAATGATGTTATATTTTTTGAGATACAGAATGATGCGTGATTTTAAAATTTTCTCGAATATCTTCGATATGTTGGAAATGAGTGATATCGGTCGGAAACTACCAACATCTGTACGATCGCCTGTCTTATATAAGGGTTTGATTTTTCCCAACTTCAGCATATCTGGAAAACGACCATTCTCAAAGCAAGTATTTATTATATTATGTGAGAGTGGTTGTGATATAATAGTATATTCTAAAACTAGTTGCAGAATGGGCTCCTAATCCAATACGAATGCGAAATTCGAAAACGAGCGACGAAGGAGCGAGTTTTTGAACGCATGAGTATTGGAATTGCATTCTGCAACGAGTATTAGACGATATTTTCTCTATTTCACTCAAATTTTGTGAAATTCAACGAAAAAATTCAAATTATAGGTCCTAGTGACTTTCATATTGTATCTTGGCAGTTGGTGTGAATGTTAGGAAATACGAAAATTGACGTTTCTAAATTGACGTCTGCTGAAATTTAAAAGGATCAGAAGTCATTGCTGACAACCACAAAACGAAAAATGTTACTGAAAACGATGCTGTAATGAATTCATTACAGCACTGTTTTTAGTACTGTAATGAACTCATTACGATACTGAAATAGAGAAATTCTTTTATTTCCTTCAATGTTTCCACTCTTATTCCGTCAAAGCCTGGTGCTGTTTTTGATTTCAAGTTTGTAATTATCCTTTCTTCCTCAATTGAATCTGTAGACATCAAGAAGATATTATTCTTTAAAGTTCTATCAATTTCTATGTAGTCATCCCGGCATTTACATCTCTCAGCATATATCTTACCCTGCCGACTATAATACTCGTTGAAAACATTGGCAATTTCGTTTTTCTCTGTTTTAAGTTCTCCCTCTTTCTGGATACTAGTTATTTTTGTTTCAGCTTGTGAAACGTCACAAATTTTTTTAACAAGTTCCCAAACTGTCTTTGAGTCTGAATGGTTCTCTCGAGTATATTTTCGGAAATATTCCCGTTTACTTTTTTCTATATGTTTCTGTAGTTGATTTCTATATTTGGAATATTCCCGTTTCAGAATTTCATTGTCCGGATTTCTCTTCAAATCTATGTACATTTTATTTTTCTTATTCGTTGATCTCAGAAGAGAAGACGTGACCCATGGTTTTCTTTGGCAAAGGTTTTTCTTCAGATCAATACTCACTGTATTTTTTTGTATGTATTCTTTCAGTATATTAATAAAATTTTCCGTAATCGAATCACAACATTTGCCCTCATATACCTCTACCCATGCTTTATTATCTACACTACTGGAAAAAATTAAAGGATCAAAAAAAATTCCAAATTTTTCGGCAATTTTCAACATGCCGCTACTTTGAGAGGAATGGTCGTACAAAGAATTCAAAAAAAGGAAATTGTAGCTCCAAGGGTCTAGTTTATGGATTAGAACTTCAAAAATTTTAAGATTCAGTGGTTTTCGAGTAATGATAGAAAAATGAGCAACGAAAAACTTCTCAAAATTTTACCACTTTTTTTTTCTTGTCTACGAGCGTGGTAATTTTATTTTTGCATGATCGTTATAATGATGGGATACTTTGTTAATTCAGCTTTAATTTATTTTTTTATTGACCTCAATACGTCCACTTCTCGCCGAGATATCGGTCTTCAAATGGAAAAGGATCCATTTGTCTTTGATTATCGATTTCTCAGCAACCAATGACCGCACAGAAAATTGAAGGGGGGTTTCAAGACCTTAAATGAACTCCCATTAATGAACAACCATTGCTTATTCATAGAAATTTTTTTTCTTAATGTCGCATCAATATGAAAATTTAACAAAAAAAGGGCTTTTGATGGTTTCTTGGAAAATCTACCGCTGGATCGAAAATGTTGAGGAAACCAATAATGTTAAGTGTGACTTTCACAGTTCAATATGTCGATAAAAACCTTACGAAGAGCTAACTCGATTCAGCGAGCCGTTTTTTTGTTTGACTCGATTGAATTTTTGAAAAAAAAAAGGATCACGTTTTTTTGCTCTGAGAAGCTCGTAATCTTTAAAAAAGGCAAAAAAGAATTTTCTCGAGCTTTTTCCACATTTTAATTGCAGATAGTCCATAAATGTTATTTGTTGTTTTTTATTTTTCTTTTTTTGAAATTTATGAACTATCTGCAATTAAAATGTGGAAAAAGCTCGAGAAAACTCTTTTTTGCCTTCTTTAAAGATTACGGGCTTCTCAGAGCAAAAAACGTGATCCTTTTTTTTTTTTCAAAAATTCAATCGAGTCAAACAAAAAAACGGCTGGCTGAATCGAGTTAGCTCTTCGTAAGGTTTTTATCGACATATTGAACTGTGAAAGTCACACTTAACATTATTGGTTTCCTCAACATTTTCGATCCAGCGATAGATTTTCCAAGATAACCACTAAAAGCCCTTTTTTTGTTAAATTTTCATATTGATGCGACATGAAGAAAAAAAAATTCTATGAATAAGCAATGGTTGTTCATTAATGGGAGTTCATTTAAGGTCTTGAAACCCCCCTTCAATTTTCTGTGCGATCATTGGTTGCTGAGAAATCGATAATCAAAGACAAATGGATCCTTTTCCATTTGAAGACCGATATCTCGGCGAGAAGTGGACGTATTGAGGTCAATAAAAAAATAAATTAAAGCTGAATTAACAAAGTATCCCATCATTATAACGATTATGCAAAAATAAAATTACCACGCTCGTAGACAAGAAAAAAAAAGTGGTGAAATTTTGAGAATTTTTTTGTTGCAGATTTTTCTGTCATTACTTGAAAACCACTGAAACTTTAAATTTTTGAAGTTTTAATCCAAAAACTAGACACTTGGAGCTACAATTTCCTTTTTTTGAATTCCTTGTACGACCATTCCTCTCAAAGTTGCGGCATGTTGAAAATTGCCGAAAAATTTGGAATTTTTTTTTGATCCTTTAATTTTTTCCAGTAGTGTAGTTCATCCTTTAGTTTTTTGTAATTTATGTTATATTTCTTTGAGTTTTTTTGTTGTTGAACAGGTATAGTTTGCGCATTTTCTAGGGTTAAAATTATAGGGTAATGATCTGTGATAAGATATTCCAATATATAACCATCAAGTCTTTGATTTCCATTTGAATTTTTTGCGAAGATGTGGTCAATGCAACTGAGGCTGTCCGGTCTGGTATATTTATTAATAAGGGACACGAATCCGTAGGAATACATAATATTCTTATACTCTTCTACCAATTCATCGGACGCCAAAAGGTTCACATTAAGGTCGCCAATAATGAAATGCAATTTGTGATTTACTACACTCTCTAAGTAATCTATCAAATTTTGATTGAATGTTCGAATGCAAGTTTTCGGCGATCTATGTATGGCAGTCAGTTTCACCCGCAAATCATTCCCATTCCAAACATCAACGTCTAGCAGTTTAATCTTCTCAAAATCCACAATTTTTGTTCTGAAATTCAACTGATTCCTTAAGTAAACAACAACCCCGTCATTTTTATTGTACTGGGATTCATTGTACACAGCTGTATATCCTCTTAAAGTGAAAATTGCCCACCCAAAAAGTCTCCGTCAGAACAACAACATTCCATTCTTGAGAGAGAGACTCCAACAGAAGCAACAGTTCATCAAAATTCTTAGCTAAACTCCTAACATTCATATGAATAACCTTGAAAAAATTATTTAGCTTTTTTTCCTTCAATATTGAAATATCAGATATACTACCCGTCTCATATGTTCCACAATTATATTCCTTTATAAAATTATTCATATTTTCCAAAGTACTCCCCAGACTACAACACTTCTATTTCAATTTTAATTCAATTATTTAATGATACACCAAGATTATAACTATCTAGGTGTGATTTTTGACTCTACTGGAACGGACAACAGGGAAATTGAAAGGAGGATAACAACAGCAAAAAAAGCAATATCATGTCTCAATGGCATCCTACGGAATAAAAACATTACAAAAACAAGAAAATTTTGAATATATAAGACTCTAGTGAAAACCAGTCTATTGTATGAATGCGAAAATTGGAGAATAACCGAAAAATATAAGAAAAGACGGACGTATGGAAATCCCCACTTTTCAAAATTCTCAAGAAATGAGCCTACAGACGACAATTAAATACCTCTTTGCGCAACTTGCAATACTCCAGTATGAGAGTGTAGTGGTACTACGAATCTTGTGTCACAGTTGAAAAAGAGTAAATGGAAAGTAGCCTTGGCAACGTCGCACAGAATTATTTTACTTTTACAATTGCCAACCTGCGTCCGTTTTAAGTAAAAGAACTGGATAAACCTAAACCATGACCAACCAAGATACTTTATAAAAGTGAATGGAGTATACAGGGTGATTTTTTTAAGTGTTTCATTAGTCGTATTCGAGGAAGGAATTGCGATACAAATTCAAAATTTTGTATTTTTGTTTTAGTGTACATGGACTCAATTTCTAAAATATTTTCAGGCCGAATCTACTTCCGGTTCTACCGAAAACGATGTGAACTTCGTTATTTCAAATGCAACACCCTGTATATTTATACATATTTGTATTCATCGTTCAATTCTGCAATGATTTGATGCATGACATGCGCAACCACATCAAGCGATTATTGAGTTATAGCGTTATTCTCAATTTTTTTGACAGAAAGATTGTCACAAATTAGTGTTCATATCTTCAAAATCCCTCGTTGTAAGAATTTTTTTTGCAACAGTGGAACAAAAGAAAGTACGCTGATACTGCTTATTGTATGAATTATGAGAAAATACTATACAGGGTGTCTGAAGCGGGGCTTCAAACTGAGCCTCAACAAAACTATAAAATCTCATTATTTTCAAATGGAAACAATATAATTTTGTAATCGATCGATTGCTCGTCAAAAACTAGCTAGAGTGTGCCAAACATTTCATGTCTTTAAAATCAGTAGTTTTGATGTTATCGAATAAATTTCGAATTTCACGGCTAAATCCAGGTTTCGCTCAGTCAAATTCATTGGTATGCATGTCTTTTTCGAAGTAGACTATGTTAGGAATTGTTTTTCTCACTTATTTTCATTAATCGAGCACCATTTGGTCATCGTTTATTATCTGTTTTTTTTTTATTTGTGAAATTCGCCGCAAATAGAGAACACACATTTGATGAATCATTCTAGTGTTCCTAATTATCATTGCATGTTCTGCATAGTGCTCGATCCATAAAAATAAGTAGGAATGACAATTCCTAACATAGTCTACTTTGAAAAAGACAAGCATACCAATGAATTTAACTGAGCGAAACCTGGATTTAGTCATGAAATTCGAATTTTATTCGATAACATCAAAACTACTGATTTTAAAGACATGAAATGTTTGGGACACTCTGGCTAGTTTTTGACGAGCAATCGATCGGAATTACGAAATTATATGGTTCTCATTTGAAAATAATGAGATTTTAAAGTTTTGTTGAGGCTCACTTTGATGCCCCGTTTCAGACACCCTGTATAGTATTTTCTCATAATTCATACAATAAGCAGTATCAGCGTACTTTCTGTTGTTCCACTGTTGCAAAGAAAAATTCCTACAATGAGGGATTTTGAAGATATGAACACTAATTTGTGACAATCTTTCTGTCAAAAAAATTGATAATCACGCTATAACTCAATAATCGCTTGATGTGGTTGCGCATGTCATACATCAAATCATTGCAGAATTGAACGGAGGATTCAAATATGTATAAATATACAGGGTGTTGCATTTGAAATAACGAAGTTCACATCGTTTCCGGTAGAAACGGAAGTACTTTCGGCTTGAAAATATTTTAGAAATTGAATTCATGTACTCTTAAACAAAAATACAAAATTTTGAATTTGTATCGCAATTCTTTCCTCGAAAACATCTAATGAAACACTTAAAAAAATCACCCTGTATATGAATATTTTTACCTGTAGAGCTGGCCTTTTAGGGCCATCGAAATTGAACGAAAAAAATCATGTCAGTCAATCAGCTTTTCATAATTCTTGGCTGCCTTTTCAAAATCTTGACAAAAAACCTCTATTGAAACGATATCAGAGTACCTAAATGTATAGTTTGATCCGTGGAGTAGACCCTTTAGGGCCAACGGAATTGAACGGGGAAATTCTTCTGAATGGTCCTTCAATCTATCTTTTCAATTCACTAATTATAAATTTTGGCCGCCTTTTGAACATTAGAAAAAAAATAAAAAAACATCTGTTTGAACGTTATCGAGTATTCATGTAGATTTCGATTCAAGAAGCTGACCTTTTGTGGCTATCGAAACTGGATGGAAAAATGATTCGGGTAGTCTTTTCATCCATCCATCTAATCAGCTAGTCATAAGCCTCGGCCGCCCTCTTAAACTCGTGAAAAAAAAGACTTCTGTCGAAAAGACATCAGAGTACTTATATGTATAGTTATATCCGTGGAATTGAACGAAAAAAATAGTTCGAGGAATTTTGTGAATTCTCCAGCTCAGATATAATTAACTATCAATAAGCCGCCAAACGCGGTGTTCTAATCCCAAAAACAAATTCAATTAGAAAAATTCGATAGGCCGTACCTGGAAACGAAGTGATGAAAATACTGTATGATTTGTAAAGATGACACTTAATCAAGCTTCATACTGAATATCGATGGACTATATTTTCGTTCCTTCCAGAATTTCATGAACTGAAATGGATCTCGGTGTGAGGAACTGAATAAAATCATTGGATTCTAATTCGACGTTTCGGCGTTATATTTCGCCTTCCTCAGGCTACAATAAAATCAGAACAAATCGAAAATATCTGTTTGACTTTGTGGTGAAAACAATTAGAAAATCAGAAAATTTTAAAAATCATAATCGAATCTTCAACAAAATAAGCATTGAAGAAATTCCCTGTTCGGAGACTGACTGGATTGTTTGTGGTACATTATTTCCCTCATCTCTTACCTGAGAAATCCTTATTTGTTCTTCAATGAAAGAATTAGTCAAAAAATGGTAAAATAAAACAACTAAAAAGTAATCTGTGCTTGGATGGCTCAAAGTGTACTCGATAGATTTCCTCTGTTAAGAACATAAAAATTTAAAGAGTCAAACTCCACCGATAGGCAGGCGGACGAATTGCCGGTAACACTGACACATATGAATTCGACGCAGACAAAAACACAAAATACACAACAGAGGGACCTCCGTCAATCACCTGTTGATATATATATATATATATATATATATATATATATTTGAGGGTGTGAGTATTGGATTGAACATTTGAAAAACTTAAAAAAACGAGAGACAATCTCTCGTTTTTTTGATGTAAATCATTTCTTTGAAAAGCCTCTTGTTCAGATTACTCTACCTACATAAAATCTCAGGTTCCTCGAAATCGAAAGTGTGACCTGTATCTCTATGATGGAAAGATAGACAGACCCGTAGAAAAATTGCCACTCTTGCAATCATTTTCATGTTGCTTCATTCTGTTTTTGAGATATTGTTTGGTTTGACCCACGCAAGATGATTGACAATTCTTGCAATTAACTTTGTAAATTAAATTGGGCTGCAACAATTTAGCTGTATGGTCGTGTAACCTTGAGAACGAGGACTTTATTGTTTTTATATAATAGCAAACTATACGGTTTCCGCTATTTGATAAAGCATTAATAAGTTGTTCTGTCAGAACCGGAACAAAAATAAGCTTGAATGTTATCTTTTTTGGAGCTGTAGTATCACTGTTTTCTGGAGTATTTATTAAATTGTTGACAGATGATGCGTAAAATGCGTTATTAATTAATGATCGAAGGTAACCGTTCTGCTGTAACATCTTCGAAAAAAAAATTCTTTGCGTGAAAATTCATACTGAATTCAATAAAGCAATTATTCTTCCATGCTCAGCGAAAATATTTTCCATAGTATCATAAAAGCCAATAATTAGTCCGTTTGAAGTTAAATGCATTAAATACGATGTGCTATATTTTGAACACTCGAACTATTCGGATTCAAGTGTGTTTTCAATTTGATCAATGGTTCTCGTTCCAGTGAATATGTTCTGGAATTTCAAACCTGTTGTCGTTTGGCAAACAGTTGCTCCAACAACTTGAATAATATTTTCCCTTTATTGCTAATGTTAGTAAATAAAAACACAAGCTCATTTGTTAAGAACATTCATGAAAAAAAAGCAGATATTGAAATCAGGTACCTGCTCAACAACTAATTTGTCACCCCAAATAATCTGAACAATTACAATTTTGGAGTCAGGATGGATCACAGTAAATTTCAGATGACTATTTTGTAAATAATTGATACGTATTTACTTGCTCTCAGCGTAATGATTGAATATTGCCAAAAAGTTTCAAATAATCTTCGATCATATTTTTCGCCACCTTACTTGTTAGATGATTTAATATGTGAATATCGACTGTAGAAATTACAATTGGAAAAGGATGATGATCGGGTGATCAGTCATAACACAGTGATGTTCATTACTGTCTCATTCTGTGTTATTAACGATCACCCGATCATCATCCTTTTCCAATTGTTAGATGATATCGAATGTTGATCCGATGTTCATTACCAGAATATAAGATTTCTTGATAGGATATTTCCAGCTTCCACACAACAGTGAAAAAAACTTTTTTTACTAGGTGATCCACATTGAACGCCATTACACTTCAATTTTCTTAATTGCAGTGAAACATCATTTGATTGTAAATTCGTGGCTGTATGATCAACCCCTCTAAGTGAGGTGGCAACCCAATCGATAATATTAAAAGTCTATTAAACTTGCTTGTGGTCAGATGAGTTTGTCGAATCGACTCAGATGAAACACACGGCAGGTAAGAATACAAGTTCACAATATTAGTACATTTTATTCCAAGATACTCAAGTCGATCTAATATCCCAAATATTAAATAGCCACAGAAAGGTTTTTACACTGCACGTCACAGTCTGTTGATAATTTCAGATGAACGCTTGGATATAGTACTGCCTGAAGAACGAATTAATTAAAATTACAAATGTTTGTGAAGTTTCAAACATAAAACTTTCTAATTAATCGACCAACCGAGGAGAGACGAAGTTAATACAAACGAGATTTTCTCTGATTCTAATTTTCAATCATTGGAGTTATTGAAATGAGCACCTTAATTTCATATCTGCTTCTTCTCTACTGATTGCGGAAGGCGTCAAAGAAAATATTCAATTACTTATTGAAAAACCTTGTATGTCTCCTCGAGAATCTCGTTTCAGCTGACATGCACATTCGTAACCTGAAAATTCGATAGAAGGGTAGAATCCCACCAAAAATGATGTAGCCTTTCTTCATTTGATCTAGAGAAGGAAGCAAATTTTTTCGAATTCTCGAATAAAAAGCATTGACGTGAAGTCAGGAGCTTTTGAGCGCACATTCATTCACTTCAGTAATAAGAGTTTATCAACAGAAACGAACTTCATACAAGTAGTTCTTAGTATTTAGATTTGCGATGAGATTTTATTATCGCGGTGTAAACTCATTAGAAGAAAATTCAGAAAACAAACCAATTTTTTCTTTAATATGTTAATTCGCAATACGAAACCGAATGAATCCATGAGAAATTACTTTGACGTACTTTACCATGACTATCTTGAGCATGAAACACTTCATATGAGATAAATGCTCTTCATGGAAAAACAAAAGTTTCTCTAGAAAATTAATATTAGGTATGCAACGAAATAATGTCCCCCCAAAAACTAACAAACATTCATTTGATCCCAGGGAGTTATTTCAATGGATTTTTTGAAGTGGGTCACCCTGTATATGATTCTGGTAATGCGATCTGGACAAAATATGTAGCTAGAATACGTCATTATCTATATAGATAAACTTCTCCTCGATTCGTTTTGTTGTTTTGAAATTATCAGGAAAAACACATTTCAAGTGTTTAGGTTTTTCCGGTCGAATAGATCTGATTCAATTTGTGCACAGATTCTTGAACAGAGAGTCGAATCTTATGGTTTCAGATCATTATCGGCAAGAAAATGATATAGTTCTCTACACCGGTGTACCGAATAAATGAGATTTTAACGCCAAAAATCTTCGGTTTCGATTGAATAACTGACCCCTGAAAGGAAGTGCGTTCGAACCTTCTTTTGTTAACTAAGGATATTTGATCGCCTAATAAAGTTATATGAAAGAAGCATAGGAAACGAATATGTACTCAATTTTAATCCTTTCTTCAGTTAGCAGCCAAAAAAGTAGAGTTAATCTTTCCGCCTTGATGCTCGAAGGCAAATGATGGAATCTTTTATCTTATAATCATTATTTTTGAAATAACGGCAGTCAGCTCCGCTCTGACCTAATTGTCTATTGTACACCCCTCGGTAATCTAATTAGACTGAACTCGAATTGAAGCTCGCCATGAAGTTCCTAAATGATGAACTCGAAACAGCTCAGATGACCTCAGGAAGGATATTCCTCTATATTATATGATTTCACGGCTAATGCATTATTCGCGTTGGCTTCGAATGGCGAGGTATTCCGTTCCAGGAATTCTGCCTTAGCACAAAATATGCGCTCGTCATTTTCTGCTAAATTTAGTCTCACCTGGATCCCATCCTAAGAGCAAGATAAAGCATATTTTTACTCAGATATCAAGAAATTTGTGATTTCTCAGTATTTGAGTGTTATAGAAATTTTTGAAGGTGTTTTACACCTGAAATAATCTGCCTGAGACAATTCAAAATATACTGCTCCACAAGAGTTAGGGATATCGTATTCAATCGTTTTTGAAAGTATGTAATCTTCGAGAAAATCGCTGTAAAATCATTTAAAACTCAATATCAACTTGAATCGATCCAATAAAAATCAGTATGAGACATTTCGTCAATCTGGTCGCCTTTTTCTGAAGTTTGGTTCTCTGCATATGCTTCATGAATGTTCTTATTTTGAAATGAAGTCAGTTTATCAACGGCTTCGATTTTAAACGAGTTTTCTGAAAATGCCAAGACGTAAATTAACAAACGCTGAGGCTAATAGGGCTATCGGAACGCTACAGTATGTTGAAAAGACCAAGGCTTGGTGGGCAACGAAAAACAACATCTGCTCAGGATCGTTTCATCACCGTTTCGGCGAGAAGAAACCCTACATCTACGTGTAGAATGCTACGGAATACTCTTTAAAATGCAGATGGGGTCCGAGTTTCCATCAAAACCACCAGACGACGTTTGAGAGAGGTGAATCTAGGTTCTAGACGTCCATTAAGAGGAGTTCCATTAACATGTGACCATAAGCGTCAAAGACTGGAATCGGCAAGGCAACATATTAATCGGAACGATCAATGGCGTAGTATCCTTTCCACTGATGAATCCAGATATGGACGATTTTCAGATATTCGAAGAATACGGGTATGGACAATCCCACGCATACCCCGTAATCGTCGCTATGTCCAAGAAGTCCATCAATTCCGAGGGGGTAGTATTATGGTATGGGCCGGGATATATTTCAACGGGCGCACAGATCTACACATTTATCCTGGAAATATGACCGCCTCACACCATAGGGAGCATGTCAAATGTTGTGCCAAATTTTTACGCTGCTATTGGTGAAACTTTTCAATTTCTAGACGATAACGCTAGACCGCACCGTGCAGCCATAGTTGAGAATGCGCACGAGGAGCTTGGTTTTCCACATTTACCAATACCTCCGCACTCACCAGATTTGAATTGCATATAACATGCATGGGATATGCTCCAAAGAAAATTAGATAATCATCAACCTACCCCAGAATCCTTAAATGATCTGAGAGAGTTTCTGCCCCGTTTATGGAAGGAAATTCCTCAAGAAATGTTCAACAACCCCGTGTGTAGTATGAAAAGAAGGTGTCAAGCTGTTATTGATGGCCGTGGAGGCCATACATTGTATTGATAGTCTTAAAATGCTTGAATTATCTGGGAATAAAATTTCGTTATTTTACTCGATTTTTCTTAACCACCCTGTATACGCTGCAGACCTCGCTGCAGACCTACAGGCCAAAATTAATTCGCAACTTGAAATAATATTAATATGAATTCTCATCACAAAAATCTTATTTTAAGGTCGGCGTTCAAACCGAGTAGGAAAGATCAGCCGATAGAGGAGCCACCGTCCATTTTAAGGAAAATCTCCATAGAACTTTCATTATCACAATAAGTTCTATGAGTATCTCTCTAATCATCAATGAAGTTTACAATGGCGCTCTCTATCCGAAAATCGCCGAACTATGAAATACGTGAATTTGTGGGTAAAGCAGGAATTTTTTCCCGCCAAAATTTGAATTTGGCCATTTTCTGCCAATTCCGTATTTCAAGTTGATCTTCTGAACGAAATTATCTGTAGATTCACTTTTAATCGGAAGTTGAACTATTTTTTGGTCTTTCTGTTGAAATAAAACAGGAGCATGGGTTGGCTCATTTTCTTCTATTTTTGAAAGAAAAAAAATTAACTGTCGGAATGAAATCGATCAAAATTATTTCAACAAGAACCCTAATCCTTTCTTAGTTCACCCACAAAATTTCAGTTCTCAAAGTGAAACCGTTTTCGGAATCAACTTGAAATAAAAACACACTACATTGAACGCCCACCTTAACTATATTTTTTTGCAATTTAAGTCAATATCCCTAACTCATGTGGAGCAGTTTATTTTGATCACAATAGTTCTACTGTTTCAAGCGACCAATTATTTCAATGAATAGTATTCGAATGTCATATAACTTTGCATTAGGTTGTCGCAACACGAGTATCAACCTCACCACTATTTAGAGTATAAGTAAGTTAGTGCGGTTTTGAAAACTTTATTATTCTATAGTTTCATCTTACAACACCGTCATTTCGGAATGTCATCATTTAGGCATTCTTTTTCAACACCAGTCATTTCGCTGAAGCTTAAACAACATGGTTTCGGCGTCTTCTGGAAATGTCTTCTTTGGCAACGAAAAATGTTTAAGCTTCAATAGAAAAAAAAAAGTGCTGCCGAATGTCATCGTATTTTGGTGGGAGTTAATGGTGAAGTTCCTCTAGCTAAACGAATGTGTCGGAAGATGTTTGTCCAGTTTAGAGTGGAAATTTTGATTGGAAGGCGGAGAATGAGGCGGAGCGCCACCCAAGTTTATGGATGAAGAATTAGAGGCGAGGCTCGATGAAGATTCATGACAGACACAGGAGCAACTCGCAAAAATCCTTTGAGTCAGTCAACCAGCCATTTGCCATCGTACAGAGGCAACGTGATGAATCAAAAGGTAGGAAGTTGGTAGCCGAATAAACTGAAGCCAAAAGGAGTCAAATGCCATTTTCCCCGTGCGAACAACTTCTTCAGCCAAGAAATATGAGGTTTCTGCATCCAATTGAGACTGACGATGAAACATGGGTCCATTACGATAATCTAAAATTTCGGGCCACGTATGGATGCCATGCCTCATCATCAACTGTCAAGCCGAATATTCATGGCTAGATCCTTCTGTGTATTTGGTAGGACCAGCCGAGTGTGGTGTGAGGAGGTTTTTTCGACGAGAATTGATGCGTTTGAGCCAAGCGCTGCGAGAAAAGCGGCCGCAATACACCGACAGCCACGACAGAGTTATTTTGAAGCATGATAATGGATGGGCCACATGCTGCGTCGCCTGTTAAAAAGTACTCAGAAATGCTCAAAAGGCTCCCAGCCACACAGTAAAGTTATCTAGCAATCCCTCGTATCACCATCTCTTTCGATAGTATACAACATGCCCTGGCTGACCAGCACTCCTGCAATGACGATGAAGCCAAAAAACAGATCAATGCATTATAGCGGCTAAAGAGCCGTTTTTTTTTACGATGGGATCCCTCAATTGCCAGAGAGATGGAAAAAAGTAGTGTCTAGCGACCGACAATAGTTTGAAGTTTTGATGTATGGGTGTTTTTTACATTACAGCTTCAATTTTCGAAAAAAAAACCGCACGAACTTATGTATAATTTTGATAGAAATCATTTTTCTGCTGACTATTCCACTCATTCCATTTTTAGTGAGGAAATTTCCGTAGCAACGATCGTTTCATTCGTTTCATTTCGATAAAACTTTCAAGCCGGCGAAACTAACAAGTTGGTTTTCCAGCGATAAAATTTTTTACGTTTCTCAAATTCATAGCGAGCTTCGGAAATGAAAATCTAGAGAAAAATAACAACGTTTAGTTAATCTATGATGAATTCTAATTTGCCAATCCGTGTCAAATGTTACGATATAACTTTCTGTAAGACATATTTTCTCGTGAAATAGTCATGTCGAATACCACTCGAGATGAAATTTAAGCAGGGAAAATTTCTCTCTTGTAATACTTAAGTTTGTTGCTTTTCGGAAATTTCGCTGATGACATTTTTTCCGAGCAACAAACTTTCATATTTCAATCGAGAAATTTTGCCGGCAAAATTCCATCTCTACTGGTATTACATATGACTATTCAATCAATTATCTGACATGGGGATATTGATATTGTGCATTCTTCTACAACAGCTGATTTGGGATCCTCTCGTCAATACAATCAGTGAATGTTATAGCAAAATGGAAACTTGCATACAGATGAAATGTTCTCGAATAAATGGCTAAATACTACGACGTGTTCTTGATGAACTGCTTCCACATATCTTTATTAGCGGTCAAACTTTGCCTTCGTGTTCTAATAGCTTAGTAATTGACGGCCTCCCCATTTTAATCATTGTATACAGGGTGATTCCGAAGAATAAGAAGTTAATACTAGTCAAGACAGTTTCGAAACAGTGTTTGGTTTATGGTTGGGGGCCTTTGTCCGATTCGACCGATTATTTTTTTAATCATAACTCTTTTATGGTTGATCTATATTTATGAAATTTTCAGTAATTTTCATTAATTTCAACACTTCTTCAAAAATACAAAGTGGGAATTATGATAAGTTCAGCTTAAATTGGCAGGTTGAAAAAACACCCTGTACATTGTAATCGTCGGGGCACTATCTAGTTCAGAATATTCCCACTACCTTGGAGCGAAAAAACGATATTGTTCATCTTAAAAAAATTTTTCTAGGAAAACTGAACGTGTGCCAAAAAAATAAAAACGCTCCAGTAATGTGAACTTATGGTAGAATCTTGAGCAGATAGCGATTTTTGAAAACGGAATGTACAGGGTGTTTTTTGAACCTGCAAATTTAATGTTGGAATTATTGAAAGAAGATAATCATTTTGTTCTACACTGAAAATTTCATAAACTTCGATCCAGCCATACCAAAGTAATGAATAAAGAAAAAATCCGTCGAATCGGACAAATCACCCTGTAGACTCGTAAAGGCCTCCAAACATAAGCCAAACATTGTTATGTATAAACTCGATACAAATTTGAAACGGCTTTGACGACCCTAGGTTGATACAAATTAGTTTATTGGTTTAGAGGTCCAATAATGAAGAAAACGAACGATGTTCTAGCTGACGTTTCGTTTAATATGTTAACTTCATCAGAGCACTGGAAGAGAAAGTAGAAACAATGATGTTACAAACTATGTAGAATATTTCAACTGAATATGAAACATAAAATAACAGACTGGTACACAAGTATACATCACAATTCGAAAAAATTAAAATTTTGAACAAAAATATAAACAACGTGAAGGTTCAGACGTTAAATCAAAACAAAAAAGGTCGAGTATATAAAATGAATCTTGGAAAATAGCACGAATACTTACAATACTATATAATTTTCTTCGTCAAACAAGACATTACATCAAAACAATAACGAACCATTGGATTCAAACATGATGGAATCATTTCTCGGCAAGAAGGTGATAGTGAATGAAGGAACCCGATATAGACTGGACACCCGACATGAATGAGCTGCGTATAATTTCTTCATTTTGAATAGTAGGAAATAATATGCAGTATTCAAGTTATCTGTTCCACTATTGACGAACTTTGTGTTATTCTTTTTTTCATTAATTTCATGTAATGCATAACAACAACATTTTAGAGAAGGACTATCACAAGAAATGATGGAGATAAAGAATAACACGAACGCCTTCAATGGGAGAACCGATATTGAAAATTTGAATACTGCATATTATTTCCTGATATCCGAAATGAAAAAACAATTGTCTTATTTCATAACGAAAATCATATAGTATTGTAAGTATTCGTGCTATTTTATTGACCATACTTTACCTTTCTAGTTTTGATTTCACTTCTGAACCTGTACTTTGCTATATTTTTGTTCAAAATCTTCATTTATTATGAATTGTGATGTATGATTCATCTGTGTGTGTACCAGTTTGTTATTTGTTTATATTTCAATTCAATATTATGTTGAGATATTCTACATAATTTGTAACATCATTGTTTCTGCTGTCTCTTCCAGTGCCCTGATGAAGTTCACATATTAAACGAAACGTCGGCTAGTACGTAGTTGGCCTCCTTCTTAATTGGACCTCTAAACGTATAAACTAATTTATATGCTATAAAAAATGATAATATAGACCCTCTCAGATAGCCCACTGTCTCGACAAGATCAAATTGGGCAAAACACGCACTTCGTTGTCAACACACACGCTGGGAACGCTCCATTGCCTAATTAACATAATCTCTAGCAAAACGTAATCAAAGGGTTTATTTTCCCACTTCATATCCCCTATCAACCTAGATTACGCTCCCCAATTGATTTTGATGTTCAAATAAGGAGAAACATTTCTTCTCATATCATAAGAGAATATCAAAGCTCACCTTTCTAGATCAAATGAAAAATTACGACCTTAGATACGATAAGAGACATAAACGAAATCTTCGCCGAACGCAAGAAAGCCAATGTGAATCAACATCATCTTTCGTATCTAGGACATGCCTGCTACTACAAAGCTGTGAGTTACTTACTCAAGGCCTTGTTCGGAAAACACCTCACTAACATCTGAATCACTTCTGGGTATTACCAACCTAGGAAGCACCATGGCTTTTTTCCTGCGGGTCTTCAGAGTTGCCTGCGAGATGTGAAACAGATCACCCATTCTGTGTGGAGAGTGAGGACTGAGGATGGTCAGCTTTCTATCTCCAGGACTCAAATTCAGATATCCTGCAGGAGGAGGAAGACTCAGGTGCTGCGGTACTCTTGCTCTACCACTCCATAGGCCGCGACGTTTTTCTGCACTTATTGTCTCATCAGAACCAGCCAACAAAGATGGCCCCTCTCCGGATACAGCATATCTTTTCAGTCTGATTTCTTTATTTATGTTCTCTAAGGATTTCGTTTCAACGCTTTCAGAAAATACTTTTCTCATGTCTTTCTCACTCGATGACAAAAAAGTTCTTTGTGGTGTTCTTAGGCTTTCCATGCTTCTAGCAGCCTCAGTTCGAATGGTAGCTGATAGGTATCTTCCTTTGTTCGATCTCATCTCAGGTTCATAATCTTCTTGTGATGAGCTACTATGTGGTGACTTGGAAAGAACCGAGTATTTAGGTGATACCCTGTTTGAAACTGAAATCGAGGATTCCATGGAATCTGACTCCTGGGAATCCCCACTGGCTTGGTGCATAACAATCTGGCATTGTGGAAAGATTTCTGATTGCTTTATTTCTTGGTGCGTTGATGTGAAAGTTTGTGTCGATGTTCTACTTAGACTTTGTTGAGTGAGGGTTGCAGTGGACGAAGTTTTCGATAGAATGGTAGTTTCTTCATCGTCTTCTTCCATTTTCGGCACTTCGCTCGCACTCCTCTGAAGCTATTTCAACGGACATCATGAAACACCATACATTTCGATGATAGAAGGGGCCCTAAAGACAATAAAATGAGACTGGTGAGGGATTCACCTTCAAAGTCGATACATTAAGCATGAATGAATATTCTGGCACGAAATGATGTAACAGCTCAGTTAATTACATTTGAAATCTACAAGAAAAGGACATACAAATTTTAAATTTACGAGCATAGTCATCAACTCGCAGATACTCTTCTTATGTGACGCCCTGTAGTGTTCAGTCCAAATGACTGCGCGTCATTTCCGATAATATGAGACTCAATCGATATCCATGGACCCACTAATTATTCGCCTCATATCCGGTCACCTGACGAATTTCTGTATCCGGGTGGAGTCGAAAACGCATAAAATGAACTTGGGCAATACGAGCACTTCCAGATCAGTTTTCATTTCAAAAGATATCTTCTATCATTCGTGCACATCTTAAAATTAAGATGTGTAGTTTGTCTTGTAGGATTAACTGTATACAGGGTGAGTCTTTGACTTGCACATATATTTTAACTGTAGATTCCTCTCATCAAACTAAACACTTTTCCTCTATACCATCTTTCGAAATTCGGATTCGTTTGAAAAATACGGGGTGTCGAAAATCCATCAAGAAACACTTTTCCGTTCATATCTTCGGAACCGTTATTTCAAATGAACTGTATTCTGGTTGATTGGATACTTTATGCATGGTGCATATTCGTCATTCAATAATCCTCCTGGTATGGAAGTTACAGCGTGACCAACTCAAAAATCCACGCAAAAATACCATAAAACCACTTGAAGAAGATAAATGGTTCATATTTTCGAAAGAATTAATCATTTTAGAAAATTGAAGGTTTCCTATGTTTTTCGATAAAACGCGTCGTTTTCGAGTAGTTCCTGATAATATACGATAAAATTTGAAGAAAAAAATTTGGATGCATTCCTGGATTAAATATAATATTATTACTCTTCTGGTCTCTCAACAAGTTATCGATGTTGTCAGAACGTTCATAAACTTTGTAGAGACTAAAATCTAAATGCAACGTTAGATGTGGAGATATGTAATAATAAAATCCCACGAATGTGGGGATGAATTTGAACACTACGAATCATGAAATTGTATATTAAATACGCATTGTTTCTATTGAAAATTAACTGTTACCGGCCCAGATTAAAATTTAATGTCAACGAAGTACAACATTCAGAAATATGAGCTGAATCACGATACAAACCACTTATTGAGCTGAAATTAATGAAAAATGAAATTGAACTTAGCATTGAATAATCAGTGGCGATGTTTCTATTCAAACAATATTCTCTTGCAATTTTATGAAATTGGCACTACACGGTTAATATTACATTCATCCACTGAAAGTCTTCAGATAATAATCATGAAAACGAAGAAAAACACGACACAAACTAAATTTCCTCTTTTATAACAACTCTTTAAACTCTCTGTTTGTTTACACGGTACAAAGATCATCTCTCTTAATTTTTATTACGCAGGCTACGGATAGGTCGATTCACAATCCTCTCTATAAAAAGCTGTGTCGATTCCTATGAATCTCACGTAGTTTCAGGAATATTGGTCGAAATGGCAAAGTCCAAATGAATATTCACAGAATTAATAATAAATTCTGATCAATTGAAGACATTCTTTATGAGATAATATTTTCAGGATATCGAGGAAAATATGGAAAAAATAGTGTTCACGAACTAATCTTCAGAAAAATCGAAGAAGTAACTTATTTGTATGGGAGAAATATGGCTTTTTAATAGCAGATATAATCGGACAAATCTAAGTGTTTTTGTGAAGAAATATCGTGTTTTTAAAATTCTTATTCTAATAAGGTTAGTACTCGAGTATTCCCTAAAAGTATCAACTTAATTTCAATCGAAAATTATCAACTTTGAGATGTTCGCAGAGAAACGTATCAGGCACGTATTTGGCCCATTTTTTTAATGGCTATATCTCTTTAACAGAGACGAATTCGAAAAAATAGAAAAAGAAAAAAGGTTCCATTTGGCTTCAAGAATCTACAGTTGAAATATATGTACCTACAACTCAAAGACTCACCCTGTATGGGATGTTGGGTTCAAGTATCATCAGCCATGTTGTCTAAATGAACAATGTGAATGTTTCAGTTCAAATATCGCAAAAGGTCCAAAATCAAATCCAGACTATGCTACGGGCGTTTCCAAAAGTTTCTTCCTAGCCGAATATGTCTTTCATATTATCATAATCTGTTCAACCGACACATTCTGATTAATTAACTGGTTCGAACCAGGTAGGTTATAGGAAGTATATTCAGGATTAAAGTACATATACTCGCCTTTCTCGTAATTAAATATACGATATCTACAAAACAGAAAAACATTATTCGGAATAGAGCGCATTAGTTCCTTAATGTTGATATTATATGAAATGTAATATGAAAGTAACAGATTATCATATCATTTGGTGATAAATCGAAATTTATCATGGAATCTTGACCAATTTTTTCCAACTAGTTGTACAAAAACTGAACGTAAAACATGTTCTCCTTATTTTTTGTATTCATTCTGTCCAGCTGGCTTTTCCATCACCATACCTTCAATCAAATATTTAGTTGCAGACATGTTTTTTTCATAATTTAGGATGAATCCTAAAATCATCTGACTTTTCACTTTCAAACCTAATTTCACTTTCACTTAATGCACTTAAACTTTTATTTTGTTCGTTTTAGAATTTTGTTCATCTCATTCAGTGATGACTTGGAATTTTGAATCGAAAATTGAGGGAATGTATATTCATTATAAGTATATGTTGCATTGTATTTGTTTTGATCAATTGAACATTTAATCTGAATTCTAATGAGGAAAACGTATCTATGTAGTTGACAGAGGTAGAGAAATGCATTGATGCAATAATTAGCCTATTCCATTCTTTATGTCTTCAGAGTGAGATTCATTGCGGACCTGCTCACACAAGGAATAATTTCCGACTTTGCCAATGCATTGGCATTTTCAAGATAGGAATGAGCTTTATAGAGTTGGTACTGACTACACTGTCACCCAAAAAGCGACCATGTCTTGCTCCAATCCATTTGCTACATGGCATATTCTTTATCTGTTGAGTGATTGCATCTATATTCAATATTCTAAAATGATTACAGGAATTTGGAAAATGAAAATCCGTGTTTTGATGTTTAAACCATTTATAACTTTGCCAACGTTTCGGACACTATTGGCCCTTTCTCAAGGCTGCAATGACATCAATCAAAAATATATAATAAAAATGGGCAGATCCAACACTCACCTCGTTAGATTATTAGAAATATATTCTTCTTTATAATAAATCTTGCCTCGTACTTTCAGTCAAAAGTAGGGTTATTTTGTTTATCTTGTCAAACTTATGTCTGTTGCTCGGAAAATATGTTTTCTCATAATAAATGGTCATATTTTCCGAGTAACAGACATAAGTTTGACAAGATAAACAATAATACATAACTATATAGATCCAACCATATAGATCCAACAATAATAACGAATGGGAAGCACAAAACAAGAAACATTTAAGATATTATTACATCATCAAGAATATCTCGATCACAAAACATTTAAGACGTCGTTTGTTGATTGACATCAGACAAATCAACGGTCCCCGTCAAAAGAATTATGAGACGCATCAAATTGAAGATAACGTTCCGAAATAATTACTGGCAAAACTCAAGTTTCCTAATCTTTTTAAATAATATGCGATCGATGGTTACAAAATAATAACTTTTCAGTCTGTTGCATATCTACTATGTGCCATTTTAATTCGTTGCTGTGAGCACATTGTGTTCGATGGGATATTGGAGGTAACCAACTTATTTCCTGATTGAGTATTATAGCGAACAGCATGGAATCCAGGATACAGGAAGTGTAGTTAGGTTCAGAAATCGAGTCGAATCTACCACAGTAGATCAATACCCCCATGCATTCTGTCAACGTATATAAGTAGGTGTTACCAGAACTTCGAATAATGCATCGTTTGTGACGTCAACTCCGAGGAAGCCGAGTCTCTAGATTTGAAGTACGTGAACTAGCTAAGCGCTACTTTCAATCATAGAAACTCAATTCTCCCAGCACTCTAGAAAACAATTTTTTATCGCTCGTTATATACAGGATGTTTCTAAATAAGTGTATCAACGGTCAACTGTATGTATTTCTTCCATTTTTGCCTCCGGGTCTTCGTTTGAGAGATACGGGGTGTCAGAAATTTCTGTTTTTCTCGTTTTTTGCTGATATTCCAGGAAAGGTTTGAATTACAGAATTCAGTTTCTATTTTTGATTCGGGTATTCTTCTGCTGTTTCGAATAACTTCCTTTTCATAAATTAATAATATCAATCTGTCTCATACTCCTGCTAATCACAGTAAAAACTAGGAGCATAGAAAAACCGAGGAGAAGGCTTCATACGCTCGACCCATCATTTTGGACTTCCAGTGACGGCGGAGGTGTGACGCCCGCTACTGTAGCGCTGTGATCGTTAATACCGCTACACATCACATATCTTGTTTTGTAGCGCTAAAGTTGCGAAGAATATAATGTGGCTATTGATACATTTATGCTTATTTTCAATTGAAAATTGCCTTAAATCATAACATAGACATCAATATCGTTGACATTTCATCGGAAATGGACTAAAAGAGATCTTATTTCCAATTTCTAATTTGGAAATAATCCATACTTAGAATTCAATATTTCAAGTGTGTAGGTCATTTAGTTCCGAAGTTAAGCGAAAGCAAAGTTTCGCATTTATGAAACTCACTCACTCACGATCATCAAAATAGAACTAGTAATTCCCATCAACTCAGAGATCTGAAATTTGGTACAGAGTTAGAGTTTAATGGCCACATAAAGGAAAAACTATTAAAAGTAGTAATCGAAGATGTGGAGTACCTGGTGACCCCTATTTGAAAACACAAGAGCCCAACCAAATTATTGAAGATCGACATACCTTCTGATGTAGAAGATGGTTGGTTTAAAAAAAAATATGCTTGCGGATCTTTTGAAACTTCCATCCGTTAGAGAAAAGTCCCCATTTGAAAAACTAACCCCCCCAGAAATTAATAACCTTTTTGCACAACTTGAAATATTCCAGTATGAAAATATAGTTGTACTACGAATACTGTATCAGTGTGTCATACTTAAACCTTAAGTATTCCAAACTTATGGACTGAACTTTTTAGTTACGACGAACTTACGTTGAATATGAGTCAGCTGGATAGATGATTCTACGTTTGTAGAAATGTTACAATGTTACAAAGAATCAGAGTAGGAGTGACAACCCTATCAGACAGAGATATACTGTCTAACTGATTGATACCTCTGCTCTCGCATTCCAATGAAGGAAGGTTAATGGAAATAGCACAATGTTTGAGGGACTTACCAGAAGATACTGTTTGTTTACTACCGACTAGAAATATGTGTATGCTATGTTAGAAGCGATTCCGAAATCCGCGATAGAGTTAGTTGCTAAAGATTCCTTGGATTTTTCAAAATTCATAATAACGAAAGTCCGGTCGTATTCACAAGAATATGAAGATGATGCGTCGATGACTGCTGGACTGATTTTTTTTTGGTCGATAGGCGTTGTACAAAAAGTAAGGTGGGACCCGGAAGACCAAACAAACCCTAAACAAAATTTGATAATAATTTGATTCACGAATTATTGCCTTCAAGGTCAAAATTTCAGATCATACCCCGGGCATACGTGTACAGAGAACAATTCCCAATCTGTATGCCTCAACAATTCACAAGAGCCAGAGTCTAAGTTAAAAAAAATGGCCTCACGGACATTGACACCTCCATATTCTCTTGTGGCCAAGCCCACGTGGCGCTTTCAGGAGAAACCAATCTTCAGCTTCAGCGATTACCTAATACAACCAGCCTAGGCGTTAATACCGCGCCGATCTTTCAGAAATTAAACCATCTAGAAGAATAAATAATTTACGCGAATGGGTAAAACGAAAAACTGTTGCTACTGTACAAGAATCCGAACCGGAAAAAAGAGAAGACAGATTTGTAATAATAAAAAAACTACCACTAAAAAAAAAATGTGTCGAATAAGAAAATCTCATAAAATAAATCAATATGCCCACGTTCCTACAAAAAGAAGTGAAATCCCACCAAAAACATTCTGTGAAAAAGTATGGCTCGATGGAGCTGCTCGTTAATCTCCAAAAAGTAATGAATCTAGAGTCTAGACAAAGTCGTGCCAAGTCTAAGGCTCCTTACTGCGATTTCTTCATTATTATTGTTAATGTTGTGTGACTTGGTCGTTGAAGGACGCACAAGGGTACAAAACCAGGTGCTCCATGACACCATTGCACCTATCTGTCACCAGAACCACTACCCATTGACGATGGAAAATTGCCACTTGGAAAACGTTGATTCAATAACTATTCAATTGTAGGCTTGATGAAGCTCCGTATTTCAATAATACTCATGTGTAGGCGAGCCTGAAACAAACAGTATAAAAAATTATTTCCAGTACAGACGGACTTCTGATCATTGATAGAAGTCCGTCTATTTTATGTTAGATCGGTGGTCGATTCGACGCTCCAAAAAGAAGCAGAAGTTAGCATTGTCAATGCTGAATGCATGTGTTGCACAGTCAACAACAGCCTAAAATGAGACACTAGCCACTAGGGTCCAATTACCAATACCAGTATGGGCTTAACAAACATAGGTAGTCACAACAGATTTAACATTACGTGTAAACAAAATTGACTTGTACCCACTAACGTATAAAGAATGTTCAACGGCCAAGTCACACAACACTAACTATAATAATAAAGAAATCGCAGTAAGGAGCTTTAGACTTGCTTCGACTTCGTCTAGATTCATTACTTTTTGGAGATAAAGAAACAGCTCCATCGAGACTAGTTTTTCACAGAATGTTTTTGGTAGGATTTTAATTTACATACCTACTGAAGAATGCGAGAAACGACGAAACGATCGTAATTGATGTGAGCTTTATCGGCCAATTTCAGGAATACAAACATACTAATGATTATGAACGTGCTACAGTATATATCGAATATATTCGTTGATATTGATATGGAGAGGTATCGAAATGCTCCCTTGTAAAACCGTCAACAGTATTCACAGTTTTCGCGCTCATACCCATCAAAATTTCAGAACACATCACTTTTCCAAGAGTCAACACCGTTCGTCATACGAATATATCACAATGACATCTTTGCGGGTTATATAAAAATACTTCTTTCACTCATCCTGAACACCTCAAAACCAACTCACAACAACTTCCCAAAGATGTTACAAAAGGCGTCGCAATAACATGAAATAAGTCTCAGAGCTATTTATGATATCTCTTCGTGTTATGTGGAGTTCAACTACCAATTCCTCATCAGTGGAGCTAATCTAGTCGTTTAAAACTTTTTTCAGCTAAGAAATAGGAACGTAGAGTGTTCAAAATTGATATTGTCATTTCTAATACCACAAAGTCATACTGCGAATGTTTTATCCACTTTCTTCGACTCTCTCATCTGAAGTTCCAAAATGATGTTACCCAGATCCCCACCATGGACTGTACCTCTTTATCGCACTTTCACTAATCTAATCACGGCCATACAGCCATCAGTTCGACCCTGTCTTGGCCTTACACGCACGAATAAGTTATTCGCAGTTTACGCGATCTAGCCTGCTTACACATTAGAGTGAATGCGTCCAATTCAGTACACCTACACGCAGCCAGAAAACCAGCAGATACATTTCTCCAAGTCAGATCAACCGTGAGTACAATTCTTTCAGTGTTCACTCTGTGCTATATTTTTCAGTCATATATCTTTTTTACTTTTTCTTTGATTCTCGTGATGATAAGAATTGGAAAAGCAGTCCGTTCTTCTCTCCAGTAAAGCTAAATTAATATTGGTCCTCCGAAGCCGAATTGATATCAATTTATTGTCATATTGAGATTGAAGAAGCCAAAATGGTGAATTTTCATGTTTAAGTTTAAGACTGTTGAGTCAAACTGAAATACAATTTCACGTCGTATCCGCATATCTGTCCTCTGGTGCCTGCAAAAATCCCTCATTCCAACATACAGTATTTGTTTCTTTGATTCTCGTGGTGATAAGAATTGGTACAGCAGTCCATTTTTCTCTTCAAGAGAGCTCTTGTATAATTAACATACAGGATGCAATTGGGCAAACTGATGACGCTCTTGTTCCTAAAAACAAGAGCACAGAAATATAATATTTAACTATCACCACCTTTTTCCCCACACAAAAGGCACGAGACAAAATAAATTCTGTTTATTTTTAGGGACGCTTTGTTTCGGAGTGTGTTCAAAGTAGAGATTGCAAGCAAGTAATTAAAATCGAAATGATTGTGTTTGAAAATTTATACGTCCCCGGTTTGCTTAATTCTGACATTACAATCTCTTCGAGCTGGTGAAATTAGGTCGGAATATGACGCAAGCCAATCCTTTAAATGAAAAAGCGACAATTATTCTACGCCAGAATGGCATTGTAGCACACCATGTGTGAATCCCTCTCCAAAACACAATATTCACTCCCAACAATAGGTCGTACATTAGAAGCCTTGAATAGGCTTTGTATATCTTGGGGTCAACAAGATGGAATGCTAAGAAAAACGTTTTGATATGCAAATGGTATGTTGACAGTTCATAGAAAGACGACATCGTATTAAATATTTTTAAAAGTAAGCCCCAAAATAAAGAAAATGTTTTTGTTCTCAAAATGTCTCTGAACGTCAGATCTTCGCATTGTAGGACTCGAAGTGCAAAATTATACAAAAAGGAAGAAATGATGAAAGAAATTGTTTCAAACAAAATGAATGCGCTGCCTCGTTAACATTTGAAATGGTCTTCACCTATTGAAATGATATAGGTATTGTTGAAATAAGGAAGTAAGATCATTCCAATACAACTTTTATTCTCTTTATCAAATCACTGCCACATTGACAATTCTCACGTAACTATGCAGGGTGTCCGGTTAACCTTGTACAATATTAAAACTGGTGATAGACCAGGTCATGACTGTTCAGAATATCAGAATTTCACCTCAGTAAAAATATCACCATTTTCGAGATAATGGGCATTTTCTAAATATCTAGAAAATCACTACCTCACCTCCGTTTTTTGAGTGCTATGTCTAATGTATCAAGTTCTGAAAAACTGTTTCGTACGTCTGAAAGCATCACTCATCATTAATCTTCAGCAACAAGGATATTTGAATTAGTCTCAATTTGTAGACATAGCACTCAAAAAACGGTGGTGAGGTAGTGATTTTCTAGATAATTATTTAGAAAATTCCCATTATCTCGAAAATGGTGATATTTTTACTGAGGTGAAATTTTGATATTCTGAACAGTCATGACCTGGTCTATCACCAGTTTCAATATTGTACAAGGTTTACCGGACACCCTGTATAATACTCCATTCACAATTATAAAATCACAACTCTGGCCTTGGAAATTGGACACATTCCACACTGTATCGAAGTTATGACGTTTTTCAAAATATTTTTATGTTCCAAGTCAACACTATGTTGCCCTTTCTACATTCTTAGCATATTTCTCAGACTCAGAATGTGAATTTATTCGGAAAATGAATGAATTGGAGATTTGATGGACGAAAATAATTAACGTTTATATGAATTGATAGAAAGGATTCCTTTTCTAGTTATTTGAATGAAAAGTACAAGAGATCACTGTTGAAATATATTATTTTTGCCATGGAAAAAAATTGCATTGCTTTCACATAATTTTCATATGCATGCTTGTGAAGATTTAATGTTTATTATCCTCTTGAACTGAAAGTTCAAGACTTGACGACATCAATTGTTGATTCTAATCGAGAATTCATTAAAAAAATCAACCCAAAGATATAAGATGAATTGATGGGTAATTACAAGAATCAAGAATAATGTAAATTTTATTTTATTGATAACTTTCTTAAAATCAATGTTGGGATATAAAACTCGGCTGCGTTTGTTCAAACAACATCTAAAGAATATATTTTTCACCATCTCGACCTTTGAAAGGCGTTTCTTATAGGAGAATTAGGTCTAAGTTCCACCTCATTAGTGAGGTACCTTACTTTTGCAAATCTGCTCAGATATCGCCAAATTTCTTGGAAAACCTGAAAAATATCATCCTAATCGACCTCTCGAGGCTCCATCCGATCCATCTACTGCGATATCTGTCCAAATAACAGCTTTTTCAATGAAATTCCCGTCTTTCCCTTCAACCTCGAAATGTAAACATTCGTCCTGGTCTTGAAAATCGTCCTCACGCTCCGCCAACTCCTGAAAACGAAACCATGACCTCCTATGTGATTAAATAAAAGTGAATGGAGCAATGCATCATAGATGCATAGAAATACCTGGTGTTGGCACTGATTAGATTTTGTTTAAGACTTTCTTGTCGATCGAAAATCCGAGAATTTGTCCTGCATTTCATTTCTCCCGAGAGGGGTCGCGCTATTTGTCGTTGCCGCAGTAGCGCCACGACCGATAAATATTGCGGATTTATTCCGGAACTAGACCAAAATCTGAAATCTAGAATGCCGTTTTGATCTACAAATTTTGGTCACGATTTTTGGTAAGGAGTCGATACACCAGGTATTCTATGCATCTATAATGCATCACATCTCTCCTTTTTAGTTTCTGATATCCTTCATCCCCTTTATCCCAGAGCTCACGTATTCTCTGACGAACGAAATGTGGACGATTGAATAGTGTTAGTATGTACTACGATCGCATGCCAATCGGCTACCTTTCTCAGACGGACAATTTGCAGATATCAGGTCATCAAGTTCCATAAAAACATTGCTTACCTCACTTAAATTCTCATGACTGATTTCACATAATATATTTTAGACAGTTCCGTTCAAAACTCGGTTCAAAATGAGTTGTCAATAATGCCAGACACTTCCCGTCGGCCGAATTTCATAACAGACGCCTTAAAGGTCTCAAAAAGATTATTTTACTTCACGTAAATTCTGATGATCCGTTTCAATATATGTTCTCCATGCCACTATTTTGAAATTTCTCACAAGAAGACAGACCGTTCTAAGGGGCCAATCATCCCCCAAAATCATTTTTAATCCCTCTATGGCTTAGAGCGCGAGGGTATTATCCGCACGCATGAGAGATGTATAAGCTCATATTGACTTCCCTGTCTATCCTTTCAAATTACTCGTGTCAATCAATAATTAATATTTGTAGAAAAATCATCTAAAAACTAATAAATTCAAAAATCAGGTAAATTATTGAAGATCGACGTGTAAAAAAGTGTAAAAAAAAGTAAAAAAGTGCTCATCTGACCGCAATGATTCTGGTGTATACAAGTTCCAACATTTTCGAAAGTTATTGAAAAAAATTATAACCTCCCAAATAATAAAATACTTTGAGGAAAATAATCTTTTTTCGAGTAACCAATATGGGTATAGAAAAGGCAAAAATACAATACAGGCGATTATAAATTTCATCGACTTTACAATTGAATGTTTTGAGCAGGGTGAACATTGCCTTGCCTCATTCATCGATTTATCAAAAGCCTTCGACTGCGTGGCCCCAGACAAACTGCTTCATAAGTTAGAACGATATGGTTTCGAGTTACCAGCCACAAAACTAATTGAATATTTTTTGAGTGAAAGAAGTGGTGTTTGCGGATAAGACATGTTCAAACATGAGAAACACAACTGTTGGAGTGGTTCAAGGCTCTAACCTTGGACCAGCACTGTTCTTAATCTACATTAATGATCTACCAGATTATGTTCCCGCAGTTAAATCCACACAATTTGACGATGACACCACAATTCATGTTGGATCAGTGAACATTGATAGATTGTATGAAGTGGAGAGAGCTTCTTTAGCGGCGATTTTTGAGTGGTTCTTGACCAATGGATTGAGCATGAATGAAGACAAAACACAGTCTCTTACCCTGAGCTTGAGATTGGAACAGACTGGGAGTGACAACAAAATTGAAATTCCTGAGTGTGCACCTAGATGCTTCACTGACGTGGAATGCTCACGCAGATGGGCTCACATCAGCCCTAAGTAGGAACCGAGGTAGGAACATATATGCCCTGAGAGTCCTTTCATACTCAATATCGAAGAATACACTCAGAACAGTATACTTTGCTCTTGTGGAATCTAGACTGAGGTATGGAGTGATCTTATGGGGAAACTGGGCCAAACGTGAAACAGTCTTTGGACTGCAGCGACGCGCAGTGGGAATCGTTGGTGGACAGGGATACCGAGATTGTTGCAAACAAGTTTTCAAGAGACTTAAAATATTCACATTTCCATCCATCTTCATACTTGAGAATTTATTGTTTGTTCATGTTCTGATATGAGTACACAATTTTAATACAAGAAATAAACTCCATATCAGAAATAATTTCAGGAGATTGAAAAAATCTCGAAATAGCCTATAGTACTATTCCATATCTTTGTACAATGCACTGCCCCATAGACTTAGAGATCTGCCAAGGTCAAAAGTTCTGAGCGAATTGAAAGATATATTAAGGTCGGCGTTTAAAGCGAATAGGAAAGCTCAGCCGATAGAGGCGCCACCGTCCATTTTATGGCATATCTCCATAGAACATGCACTATCACTATCAAGTTCTATGAATATCTCTCTAATCATGAATGAAATGTACAATCGCGCTCTCTATCCGAAAATCGCCGAACTATGAAATAAGCTAATTTGTGGGTAAAGCAGGAACTTTTTCCCGCCAAAATTTGAATTTGGCCATTCTCGGCCAATTTCGTATTTCAAGTTGATCTTCTGAACGAAATTATCAGTAGATTCACTTTTAATCGGAAGTTGAACTATTTTCATGGGTCTTTCTGTTGAAATAAAACAGAAGCATTGGTTGGCTAATTTTCTTCTATTTTTGAAGGAAAAAAAAATAACTGTCGGAATGAAATCGATTAAAATTATTTCAACAAGAACCCTAATCCTTTCTGAGTTCACCCACAAAATTTCAGTTCTCAAAGTGAAACCGTTTTCGAAATCAACTTGAAATAAAAACACACTACATTGAACGCCCACCTTAATAAACAATGTATTCTGTTCAGTAGACGAGTTCATTTCATTCTGGAGGCCCTAATTTCGTTTTTGTCTTTGTGGTGTCTCTTTTAAGGTTTTACACTGTGTTCACTTTGTGAATTATATTACATTTTATATAAAGATGACTGGATCCATATACTGTATGTTCCTTTTCCTTTTCCTTTAATTTCAGTCAACTTGTACATAGTGTTTTATTTATTGACTTGACCTATCAGTTGATTATTTTATTTATAAATATAATTTATTATGGTTTTATCTATACACTTAACTTATTCATTTTATCTATACAGTTGGTTTTATTGATTCATTTTATCTATACTGCTAACTTATTCGTTTATCTTTACACTTGTTAATTGATGCTTATTCACAATGCTCATTAGACAAGACTCCCTATCAATTTCTGTATAGTTGTAGTATTCTTGTATTCGTGTATGTATTCATGACCTGTGAAAACAATTCCTGTAATTGAAGAAACACCAATAAACTATCTTTCTCAATAGTTTCCTTCGAGGGTTAATGACGAGAAAACTAATTTCTGAATGAAAACATTCACGTCGAAGAATATTCCATTAACGATGTCAAAATATGCAAACAAGTTATATACCTGTGTAGCGTCGGAACAAAGTTAACGAGTTGTTTGTGAAACCACTGATATTATTAGGTCAATCGAAAAACGTGTTTACAATCGATTTATTCGAAAACATTTTCCTAACGTTTACACATTTTTGACGAATAACTGTTTGAGCTCGAATATACATTTGCGTATAGTAATTAGGGTATGAATAAATTTGTTCATGAAAGGCTAAGCAAATGAACTGCTACCTCACAATGGTTTTTCATTATCAGTGAAAAACGTGAAAAATAATAATTCCACGCTAAAATGAATCATCAGATGATACACGGAAACAGAAATAGTAAAATTACGAGTATACTAGTCCAACCAATTGATACTTTTGGGCAAGCCATTGACCGTAAGGTGAATAATTCATCAGAATATGATTTTCAGGCTATCCATTCCGTATCTGATTCGTTTTTGAGATGAGTCGGTACCTTCCAAACATTTCGATAATCAATATACAGGATGTTCCACTAGTGCCGCAGCGGACGATATACGCGTAACGGTCTGAGTTTAGCAAAATTTTTTGATGCAGACTTGATTTACACCAAGAAGAAGAGCACAACCTAAAAATATTTTCGAATATATCGCGAGGCCCACACAAGAGGAATAGGGGGTGACTTTGTTTTTTCAAATGGGACACCCTATATTTTTCGATTCTCTGAAACTTCCTGCATGCTTTCGTATACTTTTCACATATTTTTATTCGACAGTTTTCGAAATATTTGCCATTTTGACACAAAAATGATACTTGTAGACGTTACGTTATCCAATTATATTTCAATAAACCTTGCACATATCAATAACAGCTTTATATGGATTGAAAGACAAGTATCCTAGCCAGCTATAATAAAGCATCTCCACCATTCTCACTGTTGGGTCAAAAATTAACAGTGCTGTGCCTAAGGTGGCGTAAGGACATAGTAACAAAGCCTACACAGAACACAACTGCTTACTACGAACTCGGCACAAGTTACAAGCTTCGAAGCTTGTAGTTTCAGCGGGGTCTCCTCAGGAGACCAAGGAGTAATCAGGATAAACAATATATCATATCATATCATCATCATATGGAGTGTTCACAAAAAGACTACGAACATGACGAATTTCAAATCGTATGTATGTAGGGGAGGTTAATCTGTTTCGTTCGACAATTGACGTCTGAAGTATTCGGATGAAATCTTGTTGCTCGTTCTCGAGGGACGGATCGAAAAGATTAATCGGTTAATGTCAGGTGTCAGGTAAGGTTTTTATCTGTTTGCTGCGTATTCTAAAAATTGATATCGAGATGTCTTTTCAAATAGTACTGCGGGATCAGAGCAGCAGAAAATTTACAGAATCTGCGTGAATGAAGAAGAATATTCTCAAATAGACGAAAAAGGAAGTGAGTATTTGGAAAATAGATGATTTTGAAGCAGTGATGTTATTTTCAAGAGCTGTTTGTGAGCGTACTGAGGCACAATTAGTTCAGCAAAATTATCGACCATCTCTTGAATATTTACATCACCATCAGCTTCATCCTCATCCTCATCAAACAAAAAATTGCCATTTGCCACTTTCAGAATGGCAAGCTTTAGATCCCTTTTAATTCGACTTTCAGCCATTACACCATAACACCTCGAATAAGAATACCGTCCGGGAAAATTTTTCAAAATGACGTTTGTAGTTATAAACCAATACTAAAAAAATCTTAGAAGTCGACTTGTCAATTTTCAATCTAGATCGTTCGATTATTCCAAATTTGTCAGACATATCTGCATCTGCAGTCACGTGTCAAAAAATCTCTCTGATCTGTGATGTCAATGCCGAACGCGACTTATGTTTGTATTGAGCTCATAGAACTTATAGTACATGGAATGCTATTACCAGATCAAAAAGTCGCTAAACATCCCAAGTTGGTGGAATACTGAAATTTTCATGTTGCCATGGTTAAGACTTGTCATACAGAACAGAAACACAGAAATGTTTGCCGAAATGCCAAGTGAATCGGATCTTGACGATTGAATTCATAGTGATTCTGTGTTTCTACTGTTTCTGTTCTGTATGACAAGTCGTAACCATGGCAACATGGAAATTTAAGTATTCCACCAACTGGAGATGTTTATTCATTTTTTCAAGCTGAGCAGCAAGGCCAATGGCATTCCATGTACTCTAAGCTCTATGATTGAGCTGCAGATGGTATCCATGGATACATAATTACATGTCCCTTTTTTCTCCCCAGGCATGCGTATAGCGACAACTGACCCTGGATTTAAGGGGAACACTTTTGTATACATATAAGCCACTACGCTCAAAATTCTATACTTATAATTCTATGGAAAATCACCTCGAGAAATAACATCTTTATATTTAATGAAAGTAAGGTTATATTGTCTTCTCGAAGATACCTGCATAGTGGGCATCGAATTTGGGACACCCTGTGCATATCTTCTCTCCCGTTTAAAATAACCTCTTTAAACTGTCTTTATTATCAGGAGAATGTCACAAGGTACTGTCAAATAGTAATCATGGCCTGCCTACCAAATACTGAATGGAAATACCATTCTGAAGGGACATTTTGACAAATAAATGCTCATAGGTCCGAAATTTGGCCAGTTAGGTATAGGCATGATATACATAGAATGAAAGCGGATTTCATCAGTTTTCCGAATTTCCAATAATATACAGAACATTCTTACATTCCATTTGAAATAAACAACTTTCAGTCACTGTTTCAAGCAACCGAAAAGACTGTATTTTTTTATCACCCTGTATTGAACTAACGTGAATCAGGCTGAAGAGTTGGAAGCATTTATGTATCACCTAACTCCAAACCAAATTTCAATGCCATAGTGTTTCTCAACCCGAAGTTATCAGCATTTTTAGATGTCATGTTTTCCGGTGAAAAAATTGAAATTAATTTACATTTCGAAAACGGCAACAGATAGGTATAGGGAAATGTCGATAAAAGTTGTCGAGAAGTTGTTGGAGATTTCAAAAATAATATAATATACCGGGTTTTCCATTTGAAAAAGCAAAGTTGCTACTACTTTTTAATAGAAGTGGCAACACCGCATTGACGAAAATATTTTAGTCGGATAGAACAGATCCGATAATGTATGCCATTCACCGTGAATCACCCTGTATATCTTATGCTGAAACTTTGTTTGTAGATGATACTACCATTGTAGTGGAATTGTAGTGGAATATGGGGCAATCGATACGATTTCTTGGGGTACGCCTGGATTCTAAGCTTACCTGGGTATCTTATGCGGATAAGCTGGTGTCCACTCTCAGCAGGAATGTTTATGCTCTGAGGGTTTTATCGCTCTCTCTCTCTCTCTCTCTCTCTCTCTCTCTCTCTCTCTCTCTCTCTGGTGAGATTTTGAAAACTGTTTACCACTGGTTGAGTCTAGGCTTGAATATTGTGTCTTAATTTGGGGAAATTGTGATCGACGTGATGACATTTTCAGGATACAGAGACTTGCGATAAGATTGGTGGCTGGTCTTGGATACAGAGAATGTTGTAAGGAATCATTCAAGAGGATAGGTATACTGACCTCTCCTTCTTTTTTCATTCTCGAAAATTTAAAATATGTTCTTGATAATTTTGAGAGATATAGCCTGCAATATGATAAACATGCATGGGTAGAACACACGAAATAAATCGTGTATAATAAAAGGATACCGTAGGCAGTGGCGACCACAGCAGAGTCCGGGCTATTGCGCAGATTCCCTTTACAATAGGTTACCTGGTTTGTTGAAGGAACTATCTAGGACTGAGTTCAAAAAAAGATTGAAAGCAATTTTGGTAGATAATGGGCGGGTTTCACAAAGATGAGTTGATTGCACGATTAACAAATAACCCCGTCAAATTTAACAATTCGATCAACTACAATCGGGTTTCACAAAACTTGATCCCACAATTTAACGACTCCGTCAGTTAACGGTGGAAAACAATCCGACAACGTTGCAGTTACTTAGGAAAACGGCTGCAAATCTGTTCTCGTTAAACACACGATTAAATTTTAACGGTGAACACAGACAAGCGCTATGAATCCAAGAATAAGGTTAGAATTTTGTTTGCGTGGATTCAACTAATCAACTTTGAAGAGTTCGTTGATTTTTTTCGAATACCTACTTATTTAAGTATTTAAATAATCATGGAACACCAGAAGAAAACTCTGAGAGGCAAGAACTACACTTCCGAAGATAAGAATTTGTTTCTTTCACTTGAAGAAACGTGAGTTGAATGTATCGTTGTATTACTGAAAGTAATGGTTTTTTATTCTTCTCCGAAACCCCATTTCCATCATCCAATAACCGCCCAGAAATATTCCTTTAGACATTCCTTGTTCCCTTGTCTTTTTCAGAAAAAAAGATGTTATAGAATGCAAAGTATCGAACCGAGTCAGCTTGGAGGCCAAGAAGGAGGCTTGGTTCGATATTACAAGGAAGTTCAATGCGGGTTCAATAGAACAGAGAAGCATGCAGCAATTGAAAACTTTTTATGAGAATATAAAAAGAAAAACGAAGAAAGAAGTGGCTTCAGAAAAAGTATATGTGCTTATTTAACTCGATTCATATTCTGAACACCTTTCTTTGTAGAAGGAAAAATATAAGGAATTACTCCATTCTGGGATGAAGTCGCAGGATGAAGTTGAGGGGGTTAACCTGAAAGACCTCACAGAGAGAGCCAGGCAGGAGAAAGTAAGCCTGTTAATAATTATTGATAGTTCACCGAATTTGTGGATATGTGAAGAATCAACTGATACTATTTTTGTTTTAGATTTTATTATCAATAATTTAGATAAACATTAAAAGTGGTTTATACCTATTACAGAAAGAAATCTACCGAACAGGTGGTGGTAGCTTCAACACCACACTTACGGAGGCTGATCATAGGATTTTATCACTTCTAGGTGATAATATAAGACCTCTTGATAATGAGTATGATGATGCAAATATATACTTTGGTAAGCTCATACAATTATTGTAATTGTATTCACATTATCCAGTTCAAATGAACGCAGGAATATGAGGTAATAGTCAAAAGATAGATAGAATTTGTCTATCAATACATTTGTAACGATGTTTTATGATTGCTTCCGCATGTCTGCAAGTGAGTAATCCAAAATTCTTACTATTTTTTCTTTAAATGAAGATACAGTGTTCCTAGAAATAGAACGATTATTTTGGATACATTTCTCAGTGGAATTCCAGCATTGTTAGATACAATGGTATTCCAAAATGAAAAATATATGCATAGAAACTCATCAGGTCAACCTCATGGTATTACATTCATTTTATTTGATTTACTCGATAATGATTTAATTTTTGTGATTACATAATTAGGTGTGCATGTTAGGTTAATGTTTTAGCTCGTTACAGTTTGATAATTGCAGAACTATCCAGGATACTTGAATACTGTTTTTTTGCCAATTACTAACATAAATTGCTTTTCAGCAAACCCTGCTTCCTTATATCAAGAGGTCAACCTTATCCCAACCCAAGAAGTGGTAGATCCTGCTCCCTCATTCCAAGACTTGGACCCTGTCCTGGCTGTCCCATCCCAAGAAGTGGTAGATCCTACTCCTCAGGGAGGTTCCTCCTCCCTTCCTATCAGAAAAACCCAAAATAAAAAAAGTGCCATAAAAAAAAGAAAACCTAATGTTTTGTGTCCTAAAGACAGGTATTATTTGCAAAAATTAGCGAATGCCAAAATAGAAGGGCAGATTTTAAAATTACAATTGAGGAAATTGAGAAGAGATATGTAATTCTTAATTAATAAAAGTTTTGTTTCATAGAACCTTGTTTTTTACGATTTCCCAACAAATCTTGAATCCTTATTTTTTTTCATCATTAATTGTAAGTGGATTTTTGCAAATTACAAACAATAATTCCGTTGGAGAATATCCAAAACAGTCAGATTTATTTATTTAGAGAATTAGGGATACAAACAGGTGTGAAACCCAGAAACAGTATCCACTATTGAGAACATGAACTACATTTTAACTAAAAAAAAAATAGGTCATACAATAACTTAAGATGCATCAATACATTATAACATAATCAAGTTGAGAACAAATTCACAAATAAGATATAAGAAAAATAAACTATAACATCCTTGTAAAAAGATACTTTGAGACAGAAATAATCTAATAGGCAGCAATGAATGTTTTTTTCAGGGTCAATAACCACTCTTGAAAGAAAAGCTACAGCGTTCAAATAAATTCAGTTCAGTATGAAATGATCACTAAATAGCAATGAACTGTTTTTTTATTCAAATATGCATTTTGATAAAAAAAGAGATAAAGGAAATAATAGTGCATTGCGTATAGAAGAACAATCAATCATAGATTATTTTTTCCTTTTTTTAACTTATAATGAACATAAATTCAAAAACCGTTTGCGATTCCATAAAACCATATTTATGCAGAATAGTCAAAAGGGTAGTAGTACAAATTGTTTAGCTGCTACAGTTGTTCCCAAATCAAGTTCTCTTGTGCACATGTTACCTGAAAGTGAATACAATACAGCTATTGAGTTGTAGTTTGACCTTGCTCAAGATTTACCTTTCGAAAATATCCGATACTAATGCAGTTCGTACTGCAGTGTTTTGATGGTGATGATTGAAATGGTGGTCTTCTTCTCTTTCGGTGTTTAGTTCCTCAATCTCTTCCATTTCATCGAACTGGCTCAGGGCGTAATTATGCAGCACACTGCAGGCAACTATGATACATAGCAGTGTGTCCATTTTGTTCCTGAGTCCAAAATGCAAGCAAGGAAATCTTCTCTTAAGGGTACCAAAGCATCTTTCCACTGGATTTCTAGCTTTAACATGAGCTATATTGTACCTCCTTTCAGCTTCATTTCTTGGACTCAGAATAGGTGTCAATAGGTAGGGCTTACAAGCGTAACCACTGTCGCCCAAAAGGTAACCGCTACCATATAAGCCCTCCTCCAGTTCGACTATCAATGGGGAATCATTGAAGATCGTGGAGTCATGTACAGATCCCGGCCATCGTGCTATGATGTGCATTATCTTTAATTTGGCATCACACACTACCTGCACATTTATGTATAAGTAGCCTTTACGGTTTCTGAAATTCTCCGCATTCGTTCCTCCTGGTGATGTAATCCAGATATGTGTGCAATCAATAGCTCCCAACACTCTTGGCAAACCACTAATTTCGTGGAAACCAGCTGCTACTTCCACCCTTTCTTGCAGGGTAGTTGGCATAGAAATAAAGCGGGGTTTCAATTTGGCAATTTGCACGGACACTCTTTTCACTATCCTGCATACAGTCGATTTAGAAATATTTACGTGATCGCCTATCGTCATTTGAAAACTTCCTGTTGCAAAAAACCTCAAGCCACCAATATTTGTAATCTTGCATCAATGGATTTATTTCTTCTTGTGTGTGCTTCAATTTCGCTTCCTATTTCATGCACTAATTCCATAACAGTACTCTTGTTGAATCGAAAACGGTTTTTGAAATCATGTTCATTATAATTTAAAAAAGGATCGTTTCTGTCTCTGATTGTCCTGTATATACGATTCCTACAAATTACAGCATTATTTTCTTCCTCTGAACTTATATCGCTCAACATTTTTAATTTTAACGGCCGTCAACTAGTTTGATTGCTCAATTTCGTCGAATCAATTTGGTTATGAGCACAGACGCGGTTTGTTCATTAATCAGATGCCAAAAATGTTTTGTGAAACGCATTTCCTCCTTAATCGACCGTCAAAGCGCGTTGATTGTGCAATTTTTGATGGCACCGTCAAATCCTTGATAGCACCGTGAAATCCTCGATGGCACCGTCAAATCCTTGTTGGCACCGTCAAATCGGATGATTAAGCGGTTAATCGTGCGATTAAAGTTTTGTGAAATAATAAACTCTCTCTCTCTCTCTCTCTCTCTCTCTCTCTCTCTCTCTCTCTCTCTCTCTCTCTCTCTCTCTCTCTCTCTCTATTCCTCTCTCTCTCTCTTTTTCTATCTCTCTCTCTTTTTCTATCTCTCTATCACTCTGTCTGTCTCTCTCTCCTCTCTATCTCCCTCTCTGATGTTGTTTGATAACTAGGGAAGCATTATATGTCGTCATCGAAGTAGAATCCTTTTGTTTAACTCCGCCAGCTCTAGTGATCGGTGGAAGAGTTGCACAGGTGAGTATATTTCGTCGTTTTTTATTATTTTCATGATTATCTTTCATTTGATATTTTTCGAATCGTTGATAGGTTTGTTCAGTAATAGTCATTGAAAGTTTGAGGGCTTAATGCACTGGGTTCATTAGGTGGCAACATTGTTCGATAGACCGATAACTCTTGGCATATTATGAAGAATCTGATTCACAGTTAACTCTATTATGGAGATGGATCGGTATCATTTCACTTATGCATATTTTTTATAGTTTATAGTATACCTGCCAAGACATAGTCACTTATCCAGTTTATCACCTGTCATAATCTCAATCTGATGTTATTGTTCATCATCTCTTGGATTATGACAAGTTTGTATGTTCCTTGAACTTACATGTCAATAATACCGAGCAAAATTTCGCTTCCGATGAGTGATACTTGTCCATTGTGTATTTTATGTTTTATATATGTAACTGTCATTTGTTTGCCTTGCAGTATGAATATATGGACGAAACATCGGCCTTGATTCAAAGTTGTTTTATTTTGGTAGTTCTATACCCTGTGAACGAAACCTTCGAATATTAAATGGCGTGAGAATTATATCACGATGTTGGGACATTTAAGGCAAATAAAGCCATCGAAGTATCATCTATTTGGTTTAATAATGATCTTATTGTTTTGATGAAGCAAAAGAAGAATTATTATAAAAGATATCGCATAACAAACGATGTGACTGATCATTAACGATTCAAAGGGTTGAGAGCAAAATGTGCCAATTCTATTTCGCATATAAGACTTAATCTTCATTGTATCAGGGTTTTCATATGTTGAACTGGAATAATACAAATAGGTACACGCGCCCCCAATAATATTAACAGTTCAGTTCCTATTCACCAATAACCAAATACGTATTTAATGAAGTTTTCCCAAATATCCACCAATTACTGTTTTTCATTAACCATAGGCATTTATTGAAACGCTTCCAATCGTTGATTGTAGAATGGTCGGCCAAAAGGTTAAAAATACATGCTCGGTGGAAATTTCCCGGGCCATGCCAGTGGATGTGGAAAAACTTGAAAAGTTGAAACGTTTTCAAGCGATTCTCTTTATATGCACTGTTGAGTATGTTTATGACTATCTAGTTTGTTGGGCTATTTTCGTGTTTGAAGCTATATTGAAATAACTATGAAATTTCGAAATATTAATCAATTATCTCCACATACTTCATCGAGCTTTCTGAGTGTCTATCTGTAAGAGAATAGTAATGAGCTATATTTTGACTCAAATTTTAATAAAATACACTTCTTCACGATCTTATGATTACGTTTGTATTAGAATTAGTTTGCTGAACTGAGTAGAAATTCTTGTTTTTTTGAGCACGTATCAGCTGAAAAATGAAGAGGCGAGGGATTTTTATTTTTTTTTTATGCTGAAATATTTATTTTTGTATCTAGTGCGCGAAATGCTACTTTGGTGATCGAGAACTGATTTTTTTTAACGAGGCGCAGCCGAGTTAAAAAAAATAGTCGAGATCATCAAAGTATTTCGCGCATGAGATGCAAACAAATTTTTTTCTACAAACGTTCGTGCACTGGCTGCACCATAAATGTTAACATTGTAAATAAAGAATAAAATTAGGTAGTGTTAAATTTTCTCACAATTTGAAACCCCTCAATTATTGTTATACATTAATAAATAAATGATTCTTGGATTTTTGCTTGATTGAGGAACATAAAGGTTAAAAAATAAAAATCGCATATAGTTTACATGCAGTGTGCGAAGTAAGTATTTCGCACACTACTTCGCGCACGGTGTCATGGTAACGAAGGAAAATGAAAAAAATGGTCACTTCGCATATTGTTGTCTATGCGCGAACCTTGTCATTTTTTGACGTTTGTAGAAAATAGTTATTTTTGTATCTAGTGCGCGAAATGCTACTTTGGTGATCGAGAACTGATTTTTTTTAACGAGGCACAGCCGAGTTAAAAAAAATAGTCGAGATCACCAAAGTATTTCGCGCATGAGATGCAAACAAAATTTTTTCTACAAACGTTCGTGCACTTGCTGCACCATCAATGTTAACATTGTAAATAATAAATAAAATTAGGTAGTGTTAAATTTTCTCACAATTTGAAAGCATTAATTATTGTTTTACATTAATAAATAAATGATTTCTTGGATTTTTGCTTGAATGAGGAGTATAAAGGTTAAAATATAAAAATCCCATATAGTTTACATTCAGTGTGCGAAGTAAGTATTTCGCACACTACTTCGCGCACGGTGTCATGGTAACGAAAGAAAATGAAAAAAGGGTCACTTCGCATATTGTTGTCTATGCGCGAACCTCGTCATTTTTCGACGTTTGTAGAAAAAATATGTTTGCATTCATCTTTGTAATTTATTCTATCCATGGCTCTAACAACATTACTCTGCAATCCAATCAGCTTATTGGACTAGATGTGAAGCTTCACATCAGCATTCTGACCCCAGCACCGAAGACACTATATGTTATTAGGTGATCTTTTAAAGTATTATATATATACAGGGTGTCCCAGAAGTCGTGCATCCCTTTGAGGGGATTGGAAGTGAAAAATATTCTAAGCCCACGAATCCATGTTTGAAATTTTTTGATAACGTAGTTAATTAGTTATTAAGCAATGGAAGTGGCCAATTAGGAGCGCCCTCCAGAAGAATAACTAGTCAGCAGGGATGCGAGAGTGAGACGCCAGAGCTGCTGAAGGGTCCCCTGTCTCGGTTTACTGCGTAAAAGCCGGCAGCAGCTCTGGCGTCTCACTCTCGCCTCCCCACTGCCTAGTTATTCTTCTATAGGGCGCTCCTGATTGGTCACTTTCAGTAATTAATTACTAATTAACTACGTTATCAAAAAGTTTCAAACATGGATTTTTGGGCTTAGAATATTTTTCACTTTCGTTTCCCTCAATGGGGTGCGCGACTTCTGGGACACCCTGTATATTTACGCTGAACCCGGAACGACTCCTGCCAATGATCGCAACGAGAAAACACTCACACAATTACAAACTTTATCGATGTGAGCATCACAAGACAATTTACCTTCTATATGTACACCCAAGAATTTGATGGGGCAAGTGGATTCACTACCCCCAGATCTCTCATTGAATAATACATTCATTCTATCCTCGTTTCATTAAAGCTGAGGCGATCGCTATTGAACCCATTCCAAGAGAACAGAAAACAAGTCTCTCATAATGTCAAGTAGATAATACCTAGTGAATTTATAGTATATTGTTCAATGTTTAATTCATCAAGTGTGTTATGACCATTACCGCGAATTGAACATTATACTTTATTTTCAACTTATTCAGTAAAATTCGAATTAATATGGATTTTAAAAATTGACGAATATTGTCATCTACCGACCCAGGAAAATGTAGAGATGGTTGGCGAGAACGTTACCTTGATGTCTGAAATGGAGTTCCCAAACGATTCTACTTTCTTATTCATTTCCTAAGTAATATAATTTTATCAACTCCCATAGAATAATATATCCATTATTCAACTGATTTGATTTTGATCTGTAATAGTCTCTATAAACCAATAAGTGGGTAATAATAACTCACGCCTATAACTCACTTTAATACAAATAGGAAAAAGTGTAGCTTACGAAATGAATAAAAAGGTTCTAGCCATCCATTTATACATTTTCTTGGTCTGAATATCCAAACATTGATTTTGGGAAACGTGAATTTTTGACGGGATTCGTTATCGATTCGATTTTCGACCACAGAAATTGCGACAACTGTTGTCGATTATGAAAATGCAGATTAATTCGAATTTTACTGAAGAGGTCAAAGATAAAATATAGTGTTCAATTCGCGGTAATGGTCATAACACACTTGATGAATTAGACACCCCTCGTCGACGGCTCGGGCTGCAAAATTCATCTGCGTGTGTTATGACTTACATTACCGCTCATTGAACAATATACTAATTTCCTATTCGTATTTGAGTGAGTTATATAATAACTCACGTTATTGGTTTATATACAGGGTGTCCCAGAAGTCTCGCACTTCCTTGAGGGGATCGAATGTGAAAAATATTCTAAGCCTAAATATCCATGTTTGAAATTTTTTGATAACGTAGTTCATTAGTTATTATTTGATGAAAGTGACCAATCAGGAGCGCGCTACAGAAGAATGAGTAAGCAGTGGGGAAGCGGAAGCGAGACGCCACTCTCGGTTTACTGCGTGAAAAGCCGGCAGCGGCTCTGGCGTCTCACTCTCGCGCCCCCAACTGCTTACTCATTCTCCTGTAGCGCGCTCCTGATTGGTCACTTTCATTAATTAATTACTGTTTGACTACTTTATCAAAAAATTTCAAACATGGATATTTAGGCTTAGAATATTTTTCACTTTCGATCCCCTCAAGGAAATGCGGGACTTTTGGGACACCCTGTATAAGAGACTATTACAGATCCAAATCAGTTGAATAATGATGGATATATTATTATATGGGAGAGATAAAACAATTTTATCTACTCCCATACAATAATATATCCATTATTCAACTAATTTTGATCTGTAATAGTCTCCATAAACCAATAGTGTGAGGTAATAATAACTCACGCCTATAACTCACTCTAATACAAATAGGAAAAATGTAGCTTACGAAATGAATAAAAAAGTCGAGTCAATGAAGAACTCTATTTCAGACATCAAGGTAACGTTCTCGCCATCCATTTCTACATTTTCTTAGGTCTGAATATCCAAAACTCGCATTTGGAAAACGTGAATTTTTGACATTTTCTACGGGATTCGATATCGATTCGATTCTCGAGCACAGAAATAGCTTTTGACAACTGTTGTCAATTTTGAAAATGCAGTTCAATTCGAATTTTACTGAAGAAGTCGAAGATAAAGCATAGTGTTCAATTCGCGGTAATGGTCATAACACACTGAATGAATTACACCCCTCGCCTGACGGCTCGGGCTGCAAAATTCATCTGCGTGTGTTATGACCTACATTACCGCTCATTGAACAATATACTTAGGTACTATTATCTACTCTCATAGCATAATATATCCATCATTATTCAACAGATTTTGAGCTGCATAATAGTATCTGTGAACCATACGCGTGAATTACAATAATTCACGCCTATAACTCAGTTTAATACAGATAGAAAAAATGAAATTGCTCACGAAATAACAAAACGAAGTCGGACCGATCCTGACCTCTATTTAAGACATCAAGGTAAAATTCTCGCTATTCATTTCTACATTTCCCAAAAATATCATTCAGAAAACGTGAATTTTCGATGTTTCCTACGCGATTCGTTTCTCGACCACAGAGATGGCTTTTGACAACTGTTCTCAATTTTGAAATTGCAGATTAATTTTAATTTTACTGAAGAAGTAGTAGATTAAGTATAGTATTCTATTAGCGGAAATGGTGATGACACACTTGATGAATTACACAAATTTAATGTGCGTATGTTATGACATATACATAACTGCTCGTTGAATAATATACTGTTATCTCATACACTTGATAAACGTCAATTCATCCATATCGACATGGGTTGAATATTGTTGTCTTTAAACGTCAAAATGGGATAAAAGTATATTGTTCAATGAGCGGTAATCTAAGTCATAACACACGCAGATGAATTTTGCAGCTCGAGCCGTCAGACGAGGGGTGTGATTCATCAAGTGTGTCATGACTATTACCGCGAATTGAACACCATACTTTATCTTCGACTTCTTCAGTAAAATTCGAATTAATCTGCATTTTCAAAATTGACAACAGTTGTCAGTAGCGATTTTTGTGATCGAAAATCGAATCGATATCGAATCTCGTAGAAAACGTCGAAAATTCACTTTTTCCAGATTTAATTTTTTGATATTCAGACCTAAGAAAATGTAGAAATGGATGGCGAGAACGTTACCTTGATTCTGAAATAGAGTTCCCCATTGACCCGACTTTTTTATTCATTTCTTGAGATACATTTTTCCTATTTGTATTAGAGTGAGTTACAGGCGTGAGTTATTAGTACCTCTATTGGTTTAAAGAGACTATTACATATCAAAATCGGTTGAATAATGGATATATTATTCTATGGGAGTAGATAATAGTATATTCTAAAACTAGTTGCAGAATGGGCTCCTATTCCAATACGAATGCGTATTGGAATTGCATTCAGCAACGACTATTAGACGATATTTCCTCTATTTCATTCAAATTTTGTGAAATTCAACGAAAAAATTCAAATTATTGGTCCTAGTGACTTTCATATTGTATCTTGGCAGTTGGTGTGAATGTTAGGAAATACGAAAATTGACGTTTCTAAATTGACGTCTGCTGAAATTTAAAAGGATCGGAAGTCATTGCTGACAACCACAAAACGAAAAATGTTACTGAAAACGATGCTGTAATGAATTCATTACAGCACTGTTTTTAGTAGGTACTGTAATGAACTCATTACGATACTGAAATAGAGAAAGTTAATTAACTAGCTCTATATTAGTCCTTACGTCACCAACATTCTGTCTCTACGCCCAAATGATCCGAGAACTGCTAACCTATTCCGAACAGTGAGGAATGAGTAGGTATATCGATGCGTTTCTTCCAGGAACACTTTCAGAAACTTCCATTTAATAATTCACCATCGTTTTCAAACGAAATATCGAGATGCACAATTTCTTCGAATTAATTTTTAACTGCCAGAAAGATAAAATGCTGGGGGCCGAGAGCGCGCAGCTGGGGGCTAGTTGGTAATTCTATCCCTCAGGAAAAATGAAACGCTCGACAGAACAGGTTTCATTATTTTCTCATATTTTGAAAATTGTTCTCCCAATGGATTTCTCCTTTGCATTCAATTATCTATATTGAGAGGCGCGACTTCAACTCAGGTTTATGAACGATTAAAAGCGGAGAAAAACCTATTTCTTCAATTTACACCATTGGTGCTGCGGAAAGCTGATTTTTGGTGAATTTGAATCTAACATTAATATGATAAATGCTTCAATATACGCAGACGAGGCATTCTGTTACAAGGTGCCCTGGCGATTCTTAGTCCTTCCCACAGAATCTTCTTTTATCGTTCTCTGCTAACCGACACTGACGGTTCAACCGTTGCGTAAACTACCAAATTCCTTACCAGAAATACGAAATTTGGTAGTTTTTCTGTTATCCTTTAGAATACTGAACCTTAATGCTTTCGACGGCCGCTTTGCCACGCAAGGAAACTCGGGTCGAAATGTAGCTCATTCTTGCTGAGATCCAGGGAGATTATTGATTTGTTAAAATCAATGAACCAATGAACTTTTGGGAATGTTTCAAACTAGAGTATTCTGTCAGATTCTTCTTTCAATCTGGATACTTCCTCGCAGGCTTTTTCAAAGCGCTCTACCTACTAATAAAGATCTGAAAACTAATCGTTATACATATTTTCCCCTTTTTTGTTGAAACCTATATGTAAAACCTGGTTCGGCGATTCATAAAAAATATAATAAAATTTCGAGTTTTACCACGGCAAAAAATTTTTTTTTGCATCGAACATCCTGGAAAGTGCTATGGAAAATATAGGTACTTGGAATAGGCATTCTGTTGTAGAGTGAATATAACACGAAACAACTAAGAACATTTCTTCGACAAATTATGAAAAAAAATCAACATAATTTACCAGATAGGAAGAGAAATAATTCATACACGAAGTTCGAAGACGAACAATTCATGAAATACGGGGTCTTTCACGAGGAACCTCACCCATATTTAGACGGGAAACTACTGACCGTATTTTCATGAAATTCAGCAGTATTTCACGATGCTGATGAAATCTAAAATATTTTCAAGGCATGAGCACTTCCGGTTTTTCCGGAAATTACGTCAACTACCGTTTTTCAAATTAGAACACCATTTTTTTATTGCAGAAATAGATTCCTTAGAAAATTTCAAGTTATTTTGATGTAACATTTTTCAGTTTTGGTTGGAAAATTCTCTGTGAGCGGGAATAGGTTCAGGTAGACAGGTTCCATGTTGGAAAGACCAAGGCTTGGTGGGCGACGAAAAAAAACACCTGCTAAGGATCGTTTCATCACCGTTTCGACGAGAAGAAACCCTACATCTACATGTACAATGCTACGGAATACTCTTCAAAATGCAGATGGGGTCCAAGTTTCATTCGAAACCATCAGTCGACGTTTCAGAGAGGTGAATCTAGGTTCTAGACGTCCATTAAGGGGAGTTCCATTAACACGAGACCATAAGCGTCAAAGACTGGAATGGGCAAGGCAACATATAAATTGGATCGATCAATGGCGTAGTGTCCTCCTCACTGATGAATCCAGATATGGACGATTTTCAGATTCTCGAAGAATAAGGGTATGGAAAATCCCACGCATATCCCGTAATCGTCGCTATGTCCAGGCAGTCCATCTCTTTCGAGGGGGTAGTGTTATGGTATGGGCCGGTATATGTTTCAACGGGCGCACAGATCTACACATTTGTCCTGGGAATATGAGCGCCTTACACTATAGGGAGCATGTCATTGACAATGTTGTGCCAAATTTTCACGCTGCTATTGGTGAAACTTTTCAATTTCTATACGATAACTCTAGACCCACCGTGCAGCCATAGTTGAGAATGCGCGCGAGGAGCTTGGTATTCCACATTTTTTACGAATACATCCGCACTCAGCAGATTTAAATTGCAGAGAACACGCATGGGATATGCTCCAAAGAAGATTAGATAATCATCAACCTACCTCAGAATCCTTAAATGATCTGAGAGAGCTTCTGCCCCGTTTATGAAACCAAATTCCTCAAGAAATGTCCAACAACCTCATGTTTAGTATGCAAAGAAGATGCCAATGATGCCCGTGGGGGCCATACATTGTATCAACAGTCTCAAAATGGTTGAATTCTCTGGGAATAAAATTTCGTTATTTTATTCGATTTTTCTTAACCACACTGTATACGCTGCAGACCTACAGGCTAAAATTAATTTGCAACTTGAAATCATATTAATATGAATTTTCATCACAAAAATCTTATTTTAACTATATTTTTTTGCAATTCAAGTCAATATCCCTAACTTATGTGGAGCAGTTTATTATCTATCCACACTATACTATAAAGTAAATTGGGTGATACGAGTACATATAGTCCATCCAAGAATTATTGACATCAGAGCAAGCCTTGGAAGTCCAGTCGCAGCTTTATTTCTAGTTACAAAAAAGTAACTAAAAATTTTCTGTGCTTTCATCATAGCAATAAAAATATAGAAATAACCTGAAAATTAAATGGTATTTTTTCGAAGTAAGGGAATCTGAACATGAAAATGTTTCCAATTATCACATACCTGCAAACTGAATGGAATGGGAAAATTGTAATATATATCGAGTCGAGACAGAAACAAAACTTAACGATTGGATTTATGTAATATATGAAGAATTTTGTATGATATTGTAACTTTCAATATTTGTGAACAATGAAGATGCAAAATATGAAATGTAAATATTCCTACTGTTGTTTCAACAACCACAACTGTTATTTCCTCATCTGGGCAGACCTTATCATGTTCATAATGAAGGATTTTATGTCAGCAACATCCCATATATTTCGACTAATCTTCTCTTATTCTTTTTATATGTGTTTTGGAAAGCCTTTCCAATTATTAGCTGTACACTCTTCAACAGCCTCATTCTGAAGATATCTATTTCACTTGCTCAATTATTTGCCAAATTTATTCGAAACATTGACAGAACAAAATATTAGTCTTATTTCCAACACCAACCTGAATTCTACAACTCAAAATATCACTGAACGGGCATTACCAACCTAATTTCAATTTTCCAAAGCCGCCCGAGATGTCAATAATTCTTGGATGGACTATACATATATTTCTGGATTTATGGTGCATGTAGAGTCAAATTCATCGAATCTAAACATATTCGCTGAATCTTGTAATGAAGCCATAGTAACGACTTATAATAAGACCTGTCATTTGTAAATTAGGCATGGGATAATGCAGTGGTTCCCAATTTTTTTTTGCCACGGAACCCTAATCGGCAACATTTTTTATGGCGGAACCCTATTTTGATCCAATGTTCAGTTTGACTATTTTTATCTTCAACTTGAAAAGGAAGAACAAATTGTATGCTTGGAATATTATAAGCTGTTACACAAAATTTTGCTGCAAATGACACATTGTCCATTTGGGTTTTCAGCCATTCCTACAGGAATGAACCCAAAAGACAAATAGGATTCATCAAATTTTCTTTTTTTTTAAATGGATCTTTCCTGAGGTTGATTCTTTTTGTGGATTGTTCAGAAACACTTCTTTAGGAACTGTTGAACTTGAAGTTATTTTAATCGGAATAAAAATTAATCCTATTCATCTTAGCTGGCATATGTGTGATTATTGACGAGTAACAAAAAATATACACAGTGTCTCGAATTCGATAGGACTATGTATAAGAGTTGGAAACAAAATTTTTAAAGACTCCGGATTCCGTAATTTGAAATAATGAAATTTTGAATGCAAAGTTCTTCTCAAGAATTATAAAATTTCAAATGGGGAATTATATTTCAGAATGAACAGTCTAAAGGGAAATAACAAAAAAATATGAGTGAAATGTTGAAGTGTTTCAGTTACAAAAGGGCTTCGAGTGCTTTCACGAGCACGATGCTGTGGCACAGCTCGTAAGACTGATAGTATTTTAAAGGTGTTACGAATGATCAAAACATACAACACTCGGATAAGACGGAACCCCTATAGCCCTTCCGCGGAACCCTGGGGTTCCGCGGACCACCATTTGGGAACCACTGGGATAATGTATCTTATATGTTAAAACAAGTACACAATATTATAGTACATTTTATACCAAGATATTCAAGTCGATCTAATATCCCAACGCCCTCTATTAAATAACCACAGAAAGGTTTTCACACTGCACGTCACAGTCTTTTGATAGTTTCAGATGAACGCTTGGATAAAGGACTGCCTGAAGAACGAATTAATTAAAAATACAAATGTTTGTGAAGTTTCAAACATAAAACTTTCTAGTTAATCGACCAACCTAGGTAAGACGAAGTTAATACAAACGAGATTTTCTCTGATTCTAATTTTCAATCGTTGGAGTTATTGAAATAAGCACCTCAATTTCAAATCTGCTCCTTCTCTAGTGATTGCGGAAGGCGTAAAAAAAATTTTTTACAACTGACATGCACATTCGTAACCTGAAAGAAGGGTAGAATCCCACCAAAAATGATGTAGCCTTTTTTCATTTGATCTAGAGAAGGAAGCAAATTTCTTCGAATTCTCGAATAAAAAGCATTGACGTGAAGCTAGGAGCTTTTGAGCGCACATTCATTCACTTTAGTAGTTCCGAGTACTTAGATTCGCATTCAAGAATCCAACGGCAAAAAATTGATAGCAACTGTCAAGTAGGTTGTCCGTGTTTCCGGATTTGCTATCATAGAAATATTGGGATGTTTTTCAAAGAATTTCCAGAAAAGCATACACGTTGACCCATTCTTAAAGATCCACTGAAATAACTCATCAGGAAGAGCCTGTATCAAAATATGTTTCAAATGAAAGTTTCCTAAGTTGTCAGGAGGACATATTTCATTTTCAATATCCAGTAACGAATGCTCAGATTTGAAATGTCAAATTCAGAAAGAAAAGACCTTTTCAACAACATTTCGCAGGTCCTATCCTCCCTAGTAAAATTTGGGAGTTGGAATTGCTGCGCAGACGGATTTGATGATATTTTTTTTTTGGTGAACAAATGTCCCCTCAGGGAAAAAATTAACGGTTTTGAGCGATTTTCCAAAATCTTGATTTTTCTACTAGCCTGTTTCCTGTTCAATGTGTCATCCTGTATACACGTGGTCTATCGTTAACGTGGTCTTATAACAATAATGAAACACGTGAAAGTGGCGAGACAATTAACAATGACGATAACAAGACAACTGGCGGATCTTACTAACGCTGTTGGATTTTATGTCTTGGATAGGAGAAGGCCAACACGTGTACGGAGGCATTCGGCCCCATAGCAGTGTTGACAACTGCGTATCTAGGAATCTAGGCATATTCAACACTACCCTTCCATTTGTCATTCGCATAAACCCATCGAATGTAAAGTTTCATCATTTTCGTAATCAAACATTGTGACTAACCAGAGGATTTCTGAACACTTAAAAATTCCGTTTCATTAAATCACAGTAGGTCGTATTGCGAGCGGAGTTTCGTAACAGGATTCATCATTCCGAAATTCCAACAATAGCTTTGTGACGGCTACGCGTAGCTATCATTTCGGGCATGACAGTGAACGGGCACATTTTCAGTTGGCAAAGGTAAAGTATTCCGATATAATTTTCCATTTGTTTTCATACAGTTCGAGTGGAATGCTAACTGAAATACACATTTCAAATTACCATCGAATATCATTATGGGAATGTTGAGAACGATTCGTAACTCCGTGAACTTCCGCTATACAAATGGCTTAGATCCAATGATCCTTTACTACATTTCTAAAACCCTAAGAGCGGGGGAAAAAAAATCATTGTCATGATTTCGACGTATTTCTCGTCGAAAACGCATTGGTCAGTATTATTTGAAATGATTACTTCTGTCAGGTCCTGTAGTTTTTTCCTACTTCCATAGCTGCCATTCTTCCCTCTTTCTTTTCATTGATTCAATTGACAAATGACGACCTACCTCAAGATGGATTTACTGCCCCAATGTTTCTATACTTTGTTGAATTTGCATTCGGGAATATCTACCTAAATATTAGTGAGATATTATAATTTCCGGTTTTTTTTAAGGCTATTAGAAAAAACGATCATTATTGTTATCGAATCGGTGAAAACTACTTCGGAAAGTTCGAAAATTAAGTTATTAATTAGGTTTTATCATTTGACTCCACGTAAAGTGACATTCCGTCAAGTAGTTAATCCTTAAGTAAGCTACTCGAGGCACTCTAATCTGAACGCAAGTGATTTATGGGACGTATATTTACAATATTTATATTTAGAAAACTTAATGGACTATTTCGTTCCTAATTTACGATGCAAGGGATGCCATCTCCGTGAAACAATATCTTGCTCATCATTAACGCATAACAATATATTATTAGAATTCCTGTAGTTCAAAGAACGAGGTTATGAATTCCCTGATTTCAGTAGCGTGTTCATGTAGTTAGGATAACAAGTAATTTGGAAAGTGAACATATCTTATATACAGGGTGACTGATGGTGACGTAAGGGACAACGGCTAAGTGGAGATAGAGGACCTCAAACTGAATGAGAATTTGGGTTTCAAATGTCCCATAAGGGTATTCGTTTCGGAGATATAGGGTGATTCATGAAAAAATGCTAAATCTATGAACTCCCATATCTTCGTTAATATGATATGTTTTTCGCTGATATTTTACATGTTTGTTCATACAGGCATTCTCTGTCAGCATAAGAAAAAAAAATTGAAAAAATTGCTGGACCGTACTCAAAAATTTCAATTTACATGTCAAGTGAGAAATATCACACGGTATATGAGATAAAATAAAATCAAATAGAAATTTGGAAAGAGGAAAAAAAACTGATGAAATATCTGTTTTTTGTTTGAATGGCACAAATTTTCTTTCGTTTCTATGATATGTTGAAGTGAGAATATTACAATATTTTTATATTCAAATCATGAAAATTAGTACTACTGATAGAAAAAACCTTGAATTCGAGATATGATTTTTCAACATGATGGTGCACCTCCTCATTTTGCAAATGAAGTAAAGAATTTTCTGAATAGGGAGTTTCCTGACAGGTGGATTGGTCGGGGAGGTTCTAGGAATTGGCCAGCTAGATCACCCGATCTAACTCCTCTGGATTATTTCCTATGGGGTCATCTTAAGGATACGGTGTATAAAGAAACAATAACAAGCCGTGAACATTTGAAGAGCAGAATAACTGAAGCATGCGAAAAAATTAAAACAAATATTCCTCTGATTAGAAGAGAGCCAATAAATGTATGGAGGTGAACGGCTCTCATTTCGAACATTTGCTTACTTGATTTTTTTATGAATTATATTTGCGACTTTTTCTATTTTCGTGTTTGAGAATCCAACTCTTTCATCAACCCATCTACAACAAATTTTATTTTGAAATTTTATATGGCATCGAAATATTAATTGATAAAAATAGATTTCAAGATTTGAAGGAATATTTTGATGCCAGGCTCATTCTAGCGCCTCGAATTCAAGGTTTTTTCTATCAGTAGTACTAATTTTCATGATTTGAATAAAAAAATATTGTAATATTCTTACTTCAACATATCATAGAAACGAAAGAAAATTTGTGCCATTCAAACAAAAAACAGATATTTCATCAGTTTTTTTCCCTCTTTCCAAATTTCTATTTGATTTTATTTCATCTCATATACCGTGTGATATTTCTCACTTGACATGTAAATAGAAATTTTTGAGTACGGTCCAGCAATTTTTTCAATTTTTTTTTTCTTATGCTGACAGAGAATGCCTGTATGAACAAACACGTAAAATATCAGCGAAAAACATATCATATTAACGAAGATATGGGAGTTCATAGATTTAGCATTTTTTCATAAATCACCCTATATCTCCGAAACGAATACCCTTATGGGACATTTCTAACCCAAATTCTCATTCAGTTTGAGGTCCTCTATCTCCACTTAGCCGTTGTCCCTTACGTCACCAGTCACCCTGTATAAAATTCTCCTGTCTGCACTTTGTGGCCGAACTCCTCCGAAATGGCTGGACCGACTTTCGTGAGATTTTGTGTGCATATCGGGTAGGACTGGGAATCGGCCAACATCTAGAGCTATTTTTCATCCCAGTAAATGTTAAGGGTGTCCATCCCAAAATTTTATTTTGATTTTTCTGAACGAAATTTCTTATTTTAATTTTTTTATGATACAGCAGACAAAAATACATACAACCCCAAATTTTCAATTTTTTCCTTTCTGCTCTGATTGAGTATTCACTGCTGAATACATTTCTGTTGAAACAATGAAACCATTGTATTAATTCAAATAGTTTTCAAAATATCGAATGAAAAATGGGAAACAGCCAAATATTCATGTTAATTTTTCTCATTCTCACAATCATGCACGTAAACTGTTCTCATAACGTCAGTAGGAGGATTTGGTCATGCATCTTTCGAATTTCATAACTATCATCACAAGGTGTTTCAAATTTAGTGTCGAAAACTGTGATCGAAAATTGGCCATAACTTCTGTTTTTCAAATAAGAACCCTATTTTTTATGATCGCGTTGGATTCTGCGAAGAAAAATAATTAAAGCACTCTAAAATGGTCTGCTCCTGAATTCAGTAGTTTCTGAATCATTTGAGATTTTCTGGATTTATGTTGCATTTAGAGTCAAATTCATCGAATCTAAACAGATTTGCTGAATCTTCTAATGAAATATATATTTCACTGTCGAAGAATTCATATAATGCATCAAAAACTGGGTTCACTCTGATAATACTCACGAAATTCTTATTCCAAATCTAATGCTAATAATCTAACTGAAATGACATTCAATCGTTATCGCGCAGGTACCGCGGAGGGCCGTGAGTATGGGTGATACATATGTCCTTCTCCGCGAAGTCTTTATCACGACACAAAATACCGACTCGGATCGGGGAAAGCAGCGAACGAGACATCAGAAGTCATCCGCAATCAAGATTATCAGTGCAAACTGCTATGGGGGATTCTCAAAACAGCTTCGGTAGAGTAATGACACAATAATCCCCAGTCTGACCTTCAAAACATAAGTGACAGACCGCCTATTGCTGATTGCATAATCATTGAAATAAAAAACAGAACATTTCATTTCATTTGAATTTTTGAAATAATGTTTCATATTAATATACAGTATATGTACAAGATGGCCAGATTTCGATGGTTTAGTACTACAAATCCTAACTTATAAAAGAAAGAGAAGAAGTAAGATACATGTCATGTTCTCTTTTTTCGAGAAACAGAAACTGCTGAAAACCCCAAGTTGCTTTGAAGTTTTAACAGCGTGTAAATATCAACTCTCTCAAAAACACAAATCACAATGATCAAAGAAATTCAACTAATATCGAGAACAAACGTTTAACCTTCTCTATAGAAGTAGCCAGGTCGATCAAGTCGAGAAAGTATCAGAAAACAAAACGAATCAATCAAATTTACCTTTTCAAATGGATGTTAGAGGAAGCACAATGTGGTCATGAAATCTATAGGTCATTTTATAATTATTTTATTTCTGTCAATTTTCTCTAAAACAATCATTTCTCCTGAAAACCTGAATTGAAACAAGAAGATGAAACGAATGGAACATGTTATTCGGGGAAATCAATCCTATATTAACTTTTTTGTTGGATGTTACAAATGTAGAATCGCAACTGGAATGCACTAGTTAACGGATTATTTGTTTTTAATTTTTGTTAATAAATAACTGTAAACAATACTGAGTGATTCTACATCAGTTCTTAGGTTGATTGTATTATTTATTGAAATCTGGATCATCTCACTTATGCATCGCTCGAAATAGTTGTTTTCCCTGTCCAAGATCTTTACATTCTCAAAATCAAAATCATGATCATTTTCAAAGTGGTGGGCAGCGAGAGCTGTTTTTTCATTTTTATCTTTGTTAATTTCTCTGCTCCCTACTGTTTGAAGAGGATAGAGGGCGAGTTGGCAATTTGGTGTTGTATTTTTCACTAGCTGGTTAACCTTCCCAGACAAATGAGGTATATATGGTTATCTAAAAGGAGTTTTTTCTCCTTTTCCTCTTTTTCTGTCTAATGAGACTATTTGGTGTTTATAAGTTGCTGCGACTGTATTGACTAGTTTTGTGGGGTAATTATTAATCCTAAACAAGTTTTAAATTTTTTTCTCATTCTGCGCATGGTATATCGGGTCACTCAATCTGTAATTTTTGAATAATAGATGTAAGCAATTTGAATTATGTGCCCCCTATATGAATTGATATAAAATGCTGAGGCCATAGGGTAGGCCTAATCTAATGTACAAACACTCTGTGATCTGAAGCGATGGCATTCGATGATCCCTCTCTACGCCCTCTCTCTAACAACGCGGCATCATAAGAGACAAGGTCGGGTTAGTAAAACAAAACATAACCTGAATGTACATTGTGTACCATTTAAGCCCACTGATAAATTGTGAATAAACAACACGTTTTTCACCAAGAAGTGTTTTATTATTTAACATCAGAAGCGGGATTGGTTCTTTCTTTACAAAGAAAGAATTAGAACCTAAATTCTACGAGTTTCACCGAGTTCGTTGTGCAAACGAATCCGAAATGGATCAACAAAATCAAGAGAATGCTGCCCAAGTCGAACCGATGACGATGATTCAAATGATGGAAATTCAAGCTCAACTGCAGATGAAAATGATGGAATTCATGGCGAACCTGGCAAGTGGAAGATCGAGTTCAAAACAACCACGTGGATTTCATGCAGTACAATGACCAAAGAATGGATTGATGAAAAAAGTAATACCTCAAACTAAAATGATTATGGGCATAGGAAACGTTGAATTTAAAACATTAGGAAAAGCAAACATCCTATTTTTCAAGTGTGAATTAGCTATAGAAATTAAATTCAATATAACAGATAGTATTATTCCACATAAGGATATTGACGCTTTGATCGGATTAGATATACTCAAAGAAGGGGATATTCAACTTGAAATGAATAAGGATTGTGTTGATTGTGTGACATCCTTTAGAAAATCTCCTAAAACGTTCACTTCAGTTTGTAAAGATTTAGAAAGAATTAGACTTCTCAGGATTGGACGAACAGTTCCAAACACATTACAGCATTTATTACACCTGATGGATTGTATGAATACAATAGAATGCCCTTTGGTTTCATAAATTCTCCTTCATGTTATCAGTCAGCAATTGATAAGGCTCTCGGTGATTTTAAAGAAAAAATTGCCCTAGTTTATGTTGATGATATTCTTTGTCCATGTGAAAATATTCAAGGACTTGTTAATTTGAATAAAATTATTGATAGGCTGTCAAAGTGTGGCTTCCCACTTAGTTATCAAAAATGCGAATTCTTCAAAACGTCAATAGAATTTTTAGGAGGAATAACTGAATGTGTTATGGTAAAACCCAGTCCACGAGAAAAAGAAGCATGTCGATTATTTGAGTAGGAATTTGCCTTGCAAGAAAATACTGGCGCTCAGCTCTGTTACAGGTACTCCTCAATCAATTGGTAAATGGCGAAAAGTCGACCCATTTTGCATGGAGATCTCAGGTGGAAATCTACATGAGGAAGGTTTTGCAGTCCAGGATGACTTGGTATACTGGCAAGGGAAGAGGACTCACCCAATGAGATGCTTTATCCCAATTTCGGCGAGATTGGAGATAATGAAACTGTACCATGATGAATCTTCACACATAGGAGTTGATAAAATGGTCAACAAGATGAGAGAAGATTTGATCTGGCCAGGAATGCATAAGACCATTCGCAAGTATGTGAAGAACTGTAGATCTTGTACCATTGGAAAGTCGCACACAGAAAAGAGATCTAAAAGACGTTCCCACTGAAAAGTTGGATACCTGGCATATTGACCAAGCAGGCCCACTCGTTAAATCTTTTGGCTGCACACAAATATTGGTGGTCGTTGATGCTTTTACACGATTCATCAAACTATGTCGCCTGAAGCAGAGAACAACAGAAGAAAGCATTAAAGCCCTGAAGAAAGTCTTTTTAGAACTGGGAAAGCCAAAGAGAATAATATCTCATAGAGGTACTGCTTTTCTATCATCTAAATTCAAGCAATTTCTTGAATCAGAGGATGTTGAATTACACTTTATAGCGACAGGACTACCAAGAGGCAACGGAAAGGTTGAAAGAGTTATGCGAACCATTTTCAATGCAATGCGATCAATTTTGAACGAGAAAGATGAAGAATTATGGTAAAAGGGTTTAGCGAAAATTTAAAATGATATGAACTCGACTGTGAATAAGTCGACAGGATATGCTCCTGTGGTTTTAATGGAAAACTCTAATAAGAGATCATCAATTTTGTGGTAATCAGCTGAAGCTGACTTTTAGTTCTTGGCTAATCAGTTCTAAATCTTGAGTGGTGAGCATGTAAGCGGTGGTGATTTTTTTATTTGCCTGGCTCTTTTTCCCACCTGAAATACAAAGCCGCAGCGCGAGCCAGCGCCTTGAACATAGTCATGCCTCACAAAAACTCAATTGTTTCAGATTGTGTACCATTTAAGCCCACTGATAATTGTGAATAAAACACGGAAACCACCCTGAAGTGTTTTATTATTCAACATAGATTTTTTATAGAGGCTATTTTTTGTGATGAAGGGTGGTTCGAATAATAATTCAATAATCTACCTGATGATGTGTCTTTAATATGCCAATTCGTTGAGATAGTTCCATTATCTTGTCTGATGAGAGCTACATCCAAAAAAAATTTTGCTCTCGATCTCGTGTTCAACCGTGAACTGAATTCTTTCATGTACATGTACACTGTTTTCCTCTTGGTATCGCTAAAATGGTATCATCGACATACAATTTCAGGAAAGGGATGGTGAAAGCTAAGTTATTTGCCCCAATAGTTATTACATGATTCATCACGATACTGGCAAAGTGTTGGGTTGGCCCGATTACCCATAGCTGTACCCTCTATCTGTTTATATATGACTCCGTCAAAGGTGAAATAACTTGACTCGAAGATAAACTCTATTATACGCCGAAATAGGGTTTTTTTGATATCAGTGTACGCCGAAATATACGTCCAACTAGATCTTATTATGCCAAGTAAAAATTGTTTATGTATGTTAGTGAAAAGGGAAGCCACATCTAACGATATGAGCTCGTAATCATTAGGCAACTGAACCGTGCGAATGAACTCCACGAATTGTGTCGAGTTATTTATATTGTGATCAAATGTTGTGATCCATGGCGCTAGAATCTCGTGGAGTCCATACAACTGACTATGGGTTTTAAGCTGATGGTGTGCGTCTTATGTTTTTTCGCAGACCATACATTTTTGGGGATATTGCATTGTGTTTTTTCAACCCATTTGCCCTTGAACAATTTATTACCATATCCTCAGAAAGTTCATTATTCTTACGTTGAAATTGTGCAGTAGGATCCGATTTTAAAATTTTATATGTTGTTTCATCTTCAAGAAGTTCTTTCATCTTTTCTATATATTCTGATACACAGTTTTTGAAACTGTGCTCTTACCTTTGTCCGACCTCATGACCAGATATTCTGGATGCTCTCTCAGAAATCTTCTGATTCTTTCAAATTTTCTTTCCACAATATCGACCCTAGTCGATCTATTGATTCTATAATGATAATTGGTAATGATGTTAGTGAATAATGCTCTCATTCTATTTTCTTCCTCTAACGATAAACACGACTGATCACTCACGAAACATTCAAAATCTTTAATAATAACTTGGTCAAGTTTTTTGTTGTTATTAGTGATAATACTAAACTAAGGTCCTGCACAAAGGATTTCACGTGCGAAATCAGGCAGTACCATGTTAGTATAGTTAAACATGAATTTCTCGTGAGTATGAAGTTTGAAACTGGCCACTTCCTTACACAAATTATCTAGTTACTTAATTTTTTCTGAGCAAAATTTGAGAACAAGAAATCAGGAATTAAGTTCAAGGTGCGCTGTTCGACAGCTTTCTGGTGTTTAAAAGTATAGTTGTTCAATTTTCAGATCGTAACTTTGATTTCCAATTTCAAAACAGAAAGCGTGAACCTGTTTTTCAATTTATCAATTTCCATATGATATGGGTGTTTATATGCATTCAAAAAGTTCAAACATTTTATGTTGCGGGAAATATGATTAGGAATCACATTTCTCGATCGACACTGTAGCAAAAATATTCTCCTGTTCTTAAGAGATGTTAGTTTTCTGTCAAAGTTCATCCAAGATTTCAATAAACACGATGTCTTCCGCCTGTACTGCGATCTCACATAGTTAATAGGCCAAGCCAACAAGGAACTCCAAAGCTGAAAGAAGAAGAAGAAGAAGAATTCAGGAGAAATAATAACGCCGTCATTTCTTCGTTCTCACTAATAAGAGCGCACGAAAACTGCCAAGATCTCTATGGATTTATCTGAGCTCAAAACTCGGGAAACGTGGGAGACAGTGAAGTTTTGTAGCCACAGAGAATGTTGGGAACTTCATAAGCTTGTACAATCTGCCCGAATTTCAGGACAAGAATAATTCATTAGAATAATACAAACAGCCGAAAGCTGTCCTGTTTCAGAAAACCGTTTCTCGATAACCTCTACCGGAAATTCTATTATGACTGCTTCAGCGATGCATTTCATTGATGAAATGAATCAACCTAACCTAACCCATTTTGCGTACAAAGGTACCTAACAAAATCTTCTATGACAGAGCTATCACAGAGCTTTCTGGAAGAGGATGACAGATTGTTGATTTTCTTTTTAAAAAATGGTGTAATGTAGCGGACGCGCAAGACACACCGTAAGTGTCGACCCATCTCAAACCTTATATTGTTGTTATGTGTCTCACGCATGCGTTTTGCGACAACCTGCGCGAGTTGCAAGTGTAAACAGATATAGAGCACAATTGTTCTAGAGCTATGTCGTTATAAACTGGGAAATTGATTATTTTGGGAGTTTTTCTTCGATCTCATGATAATTTTGTGGAAGACTTTCAGAGAATTAATGTGATATTAATCTTGTAGTGTCTGGTTTATGAAATTCTCAGAGGACATTGTTTAGATAGGAACATCGTCACATATCATTTATTGTTAAGTATCATTTAATTTTTCATTAATTTTAATTCAATACGTGGTATCGACATTCATGATTCATTAATCGAAGATTTATAGAAGAATGGATAAACAAATAAATTTTCAATATTTATAAATCTTTGAGAAATTTCATGCTCATAAGAACTCAATTTCATTTCTCATTTGTGGAATTTCATCTTCACACATCCCTGCATCAAAAGTTTTCCCATCATAGAGATTTTAGTACTTACTAGGTCCGTGATTTCCAAATGAAAATTCGACAAACATTCTGACAACAACTAATACTTCTTCGATTCCGTGATATTTGGAATCCAGGAAAGCATCCAGCATAATTTTATGGGATGAATTAGAAATAACTTGAGAAGGCAAAAACCGACCGATTCACCAAACCGGGAATTGACACGACCAGGAGCAAACTCGTGCAAGATCGTCAATGTTTCACGTGCGGTATGGTATGTGCCATGTGGCACCGTCCTGATGAAACTTCACGTCGTCAAGATCAAAAGCTTACAAAAGAGGTATAAGAAACTGTGTTATCGCAGCACGGTTACGTTCGCCATTCACCGTTAGTGCGTTTTTGGACAATCAGGACATGTTGTCCTACCGTGTAATGGCTACATGTTCGTTAACTCCCATCATCAACTTTCCATGTGTCGAGTGTTAATCATGTGATATTAAGACTGTCAAAAACGGCGCGCAATTGAAATCTTGCGCTCTTGGAACACTCATTATGAAAAATTATAATTGTGTTCCTTAGCTGCCTGAGAAATTATTATGCTCAACTAATCTTATATCCATAAAACCAGATCAGATAGGTGGTTAATTAAATCATTTTTCTTACATTCGATAAACTGAATCCTTTGAACACTTGTTTTTCATCTGTGCATTGAGAATCTTCTGTTTAAATGGTGATACCTTTTTATCTTTTTGCGTCGAAGCAGTATCAATTTAATATTCATAATCTGCAAATGTAATTGTTGGTGTAGGTACTGTTATCCCATAGATATTTTGAGACATCAAAAAAAATCTTATGCTTTCCTCGAGAAAGAACTGAAGTACCAATGAAATATCGAGCAATCATTGGGGGCACGTTCCATTTACTACACAAATCTAAAATTAAATACGTTCCAAAAAAATTAGAGACAGTTCACTACCGACATCTAGAAGCGAATTTTTCAAATATCCTCTTTTATGTGTATATTACGACCACATCCGTTGGGTCAATACATCTTCTGTTGTTCAAGTCAATTCACGGAAGGAAAAACGACACCTCAGTCGGTTTATTTACATAATAAAGATAGATATGAACCGAGGAAACCTCCCATAAAAACAGATGAGATCATCAAGAGCTACAACCAACACAAACGGCTGGCCCGCCCAGGCTCAGGCTCAGACCGATTCGATTCAAGTTCGCCACGGGCAATTGCATAACTTTCATTCGGCGTACTGCTTTCTGATGCACAATTTAAATTCCCTTATCATGATAAACCAGGTTCCCTACAACTAAATTCAAACTGTAAAAGGACAAAAACTACATACCGTCTAAACATCATGGTGAATTTCTGCACTTGACCAGTACACTCTTTACAGTTACCTCATACTGAACGAGACAGTAATGACCTTGTAAGGTTGGAATACGCGGTGAGCCAAGCGTGCCATGCAAGAATTATGCGGATGCAGAACAGGCAAATCTACATCCGCGGACTGCCGGCTTCTGGTAAACGTATAAGGTAAGAGGAGATTGTTCACCTTAATGAAGATAACGATAGACTTTAATGAGTCGATGGGATCACAAAGAAAACCAGTTACTATACGAGGAGTGAAGTTTATAATTTAATATGAGGAGCTTCGACGATTATTATGCAAAGAGTGAATTATGTATGATAAATAATAGATGCATAGAAATCCTGGTGTAAGCACTGATTAGATTTTGCTCACGACTTTCTCGTAGATAAAAAAATTGAGTATTTACTTCACTTCGAGCTTTTTTTCAATTACCGCGATATCGGCACGACCGTGAAATATTGCGGATATTTCAAGAACTAGACCGAATACCGATTGAATTTACAATTTTTTGGTCACAGGTTTCAGTTAGAAGTCGTTACACCAGAGTTCTTATGCATCAATGATACATATGAAATTATCACATGACGACAATAGTTTTCTATAATAATAATAATAATTCTCAATGTTATAGATAATCTATATTAGAAAATTTCCACATCACATTTAGTGTTAAAATGTGAATGATGACCAGCTAACAGAATGGCTTTTATGAAGTTTTGTTTTCTATATGAATTAGGACGCACGATTGTTTTCTGATGATGGCCATGGGCCGAAACATGTTGACACAATAAAAATTGATTGAGTCCAAAATATACTGGAATAAAACCCGCCCTTTCCCTTATAGTTGAATCCAGTAGGATGAATTTCAGAGAATATTTGACATTCCCATTGCTGAGGTGTAGTCTGAAACGATATTCAGTAGTTGCTGTAGTGCGGACTCGGAGGGAGCGTAGAGCTTCAAGTCGTCCACGTACAAGCTTTGAGAGATCAGGTGGTTTTTTCTGCCTGGAGGTCCGGCCTTGTATCCTATTATGCTCTCCCTCAACTCAATTGTTAGTGGTATGAGTGTTATGCAGAATAATAACGGACTTAGTGAATCTCCCTGGAGAAATCCTCTCCTGTGTCCCACCCATCCGGTATAAACGGCTCGACCCTCTGCTCGGATGGCAAACTTCGTTTTCCACAGCGCTATGATGTTTCCTATCGCATGGATGATGTTAGGGTGGACTTTCAGCATTTTTAATAGCCGTATTATCAGTTCGTGTGGCAAGGTGTCATATGCTTTCGCGTAGTCCAATCATGATGTGGGTAGGTCACGCTTGTAGTGTCTGGCGTCTAGACATACGCTCTTGTCTATGAGCAAGTTGTCCTTGCATCCTTGCACTCCTTTATTTGCTCCTCTCTGTTCGTAGATACTGTCCCACACTGGTCCAATAAGCCTCAGTATCTGATCTTGAATTACACTTGTGAGGATCTTATGCAGTGTATTGAGGCAAGTGACTGGGCGATAGTTCTTGGGTTGCCCTAAATCACCTAATTTTTGTATCAGCACTATTCTACCCTCCACCAACCATAACGAAATGGGCTCACGGCGAGTCAGTTCATCGTTCTGCTGTTGGTTTTGATCACACATCTGCTGGAGTATCCCTGGTTTCTGCTTGTTGTTCATACAAGGTTTTCCAACATTCTACGACCTCTTGAGGTGATGATGGGTTCCGTGCCTTTGGTTGTTGTGGCTGAAATAATTTCGATGGTTCTGCGGTGAAGGTGTTGTTATCTTCAATCCATTTTTCCTTTTTATTAGTTTTTATCAGTTTCATTCGCGCTGCTGCAAGTGATCTTATTTTGTCTACAGCTTTCTGCTTCAGTATATGGACTGTGGGCAAGTCTACTGTATGAAGTATGGAACGAAGCTCCTCAATCATATACTTCATTTTCTCGCTTGACCCAATTTTGCCTTTCAGAACATCTATGATATATTGGTACCAAGATGCCTGCTGACTCATTGATTTTATTTTGATGTCAAGGCGACTGAGTATTAACCTATGCTTATCCTTCTTCGTAGCTGTACTTTTCGGTGGACATAGTAGTGAAGCGGCCGCTCTCACTGCAGCCACCACATCTTCTAGTGAACAGGTTTCGTTAAGATGATCTTGAATGATGTTATCCAATATGGCTAGATCCTCAGCCTTATGTCTTGTTTTTATTCGGGTGGCCTTGACCAGTGGGTCTCTAGCGGCAGCCTCAAATGCTTTCCATGTATTGACGATTAACTTAGGAACATCTCTCGTCGTTATTGGCCTTTGTTTCTGTTGGTCTGGAACATCTGTCACCTGCTCTTCAGCTAGTTCTATCACAAGAACATCTCTCACTTGTTCCGTTCTTGGCCTTGCCCCCAGGGCTATTACTTGGTGTTGTTGTTTTGGAGCATCTGTCGCCTGCTCTTCACCGTGTTCTTTTTCTGGAACATCTGTCACATGTTCTGTTATTGGCCTGTTGGAGCGTGTACCAGTCCTGGTTTGGCCCGCGATATTTCTCACCAGGGCTACTGTTTGTTCTTCAGCTGTGTCAATCGTCAATTGCTGATGTTGGCTCGAAGCATCTGTCACCTGCTCCTCAGCTTGTTGTTCCGTCCTTTCTTGCTCTTGAGACCGCCATGATATTCCTCTTCTTTTGAGATGACTGATCTGATGTATAAGGTTTTGCTGCGTCATGTAGTCAAGGTCTAGATAATTTTCGCACCACAGACCATGTTAGCCTATTCATGTATCCCCGTCTTTCGGGTCTTGATCTTCTGTATAGCGCAGACGGCAGGCTATGCTGCTCGGGCGTCCACTTGTGGCGTCCCCTTGTGGCGTCCCCTTTGTGCCGTCCTGTTTCGGCTGCCGGTTCCGACTGCGGGCTGCTCTTTCGAGCGTTGAATCCAGGCGCGTATCCAGGGGGGGCTATTGGGGCTCTAGCCCCCCCCAAGGCTTTCGCCTCAGGCGAAAGCCTCATTTTTTCCAGTGAATTAAAAAGATGGAAAAAAAGTGGACTACTTCAACACCGGATGATTCCAAATCATGTGCTTCATCTGCACTTTCAGCTCTAGAGAAATGTAGCGGAGACGAGAGCGGAGATTTCTAACCAAATTTGTGCATATTGCTTCAAGTGTTTGTGTACACTGTGTCTCATTTTGGTTGGGACTGCAGTGTATCTCAGCTATTATTGAAGATAGAGACATGCGGTTATCGCGACCCTGTATCACATTTTTGTAGAACTTTCAAAGCCACAAACAGAAATATTCCAACTACTCCTTGTTCCTGAAATACATAGCGAAAACGAAAATGTTCACTTTTGGAAATGTTATTATTTCTAAGGTCCTGTATAAGATAGGACAAAGATGAATACTGCTTATAATAGATATTTTTACATAGAAGTCAGTGCCGTATTTAAAATTATTCTTGAGAGCACTGTTTTTGAGATTGGACACAAACTTGGTATTTTTCCAATACAGGGTCTTTCACGAGGAAACTCACCCATATTTATACGGGAAACTACTGAACGTATTTTCATGAAATTCAGCACTTATAAGTATTTCACGATGCTGATGAAATCTAAAATATTTTCAAGGCATGAGCACCTCCGGTTTTTCCGGAAATGACGTCAACTTCCGTTTTTCAAATTATAACACCATTTTTTTATTGCAGAAATAGATTCCTTAGAAAATTTCAAGTTATTTTGATGTAACATTTTTCAGTTTTGGTTGGAAAATTCTCTCTGAGCGGGAAAATTCGAAAAAAAATCGAAAATAGAGCTCCGCTGAAACAAGAATAACTTCGAGGTTTTTGGATGGAAAATTTTCATTTTTGGGATTTTTCAAGATGTAAGATTGATGTATCCACTTTAGAAATCGAAATCGTGATTCATGATACAGGGGGTGAAAAAATCGCTTTCAAAGTTAGGGATGACAAAATCGTGAAAAATCAATTTTTTCAAATTAGAACCCCATTTTTTTATGGCAGATATTGAATCTACGTTAAAAAATAATGTGAGTGTATGCATCACACCCTTGCCCTAAAGTGGATATTTTCTGAGTTATTCACAAAAAACTGTTTTTCGTCTTGAATTTTCAGCTATTTCTTTTCCCTTCACGCCAAAAAAAAGGTGACATTTTCAGGAACTGTTACTTAAACCATGTTTTAGATTTTACTACCCTAATATGCAAGAGAAAAAGTTACAGGTTGTTCCTAAATAGATGGCGAATTTGGATTCGAATTCGTATCGGAAACCTCTTTATTTCAACTTATCAACCATCGGTTTTCTCTCCAGTGATAAATAAATAATTCCTTATGAACCATATGCAAAAACTTACCATGTTTTACATTCTTTTTTTTTAATGATAGATTATTTAAATCTCATTCTACTTCATGGAGAATGTAATAAAGTTGTAACTTGAAGTCGGTTTCAAGAAGGGGTGAAAAATCTACAGCATGGTTCATATAACAGTTCCTGAAAATTTCATCTTTTTGGCGTGAAGGGAAAAGAAATAGCTGAGAATTCAAGACGAAAAACAGTTTTTTGTGAATAACTCAGAAAATATCCACTTTAGGGCAAGGGTGTGATGCATACACTCACATTATTTTTTAACGTAAATTCAATATCTGCCATAAAAAAATGGGGTTCTGATTTGAAAAAATTGATTTTTCACCATTTTGTCATCCCTAACTTTGAAAGCGATTTTTTCACCCCCTGTGTCATGAATCGCGATTTCGATTTTTAAAGTGGATACATCAATCTTACATCTTGAAAAATCCCAAAAATGAAAATTTTCCATCCAAAAACCTCGAAGTTATTCTTGTTTCAGCGGAGCTCTATTTTCGATTTTTTTTTTCGAATTTTCCCGCTCAGAGAGAATTTTCCAACCAAAACTGAAAAATGTTACATCAAAATAACTTGAAATTTTTTAGGGAATCTATTTCTGCAATAAAAAAATGGTGTTCTGATTTGAAAAACGGAAGTTGACGTCATTTCCGGAAAAACCGGAGGTGCTCATGCCTTGAAAATATTTTAGATTTCATCAGCATCGTGAAATACTTATAAGTGCTGAATTTCATGAAAATACGTTCAGTAGTTTCCCGTATAAATATGGGTGAGGTTCCTCGTGAAAGACCCTGTATATCACCCTGTTCCAGTGTAATATGAAAGTAACATAGATAATTATAGATATCATTTGGTGATAAATCGAAATTTATCATAGAATCTTGACCAATTTTTTCCAACTAGTGGTACAAAAACTGAACGAAAAACATGTTCTCCTTATTTTTTGTATTCATTCTGTCTAGCTGTCTTTTCCACCTCCATACCTTCAATCAAATATTTAATTGCAGACATGTTTTTTTCATAATTCAGGATGAATCCTTAATTCATCTGACTTTTCATTTTCAAACCTAATTTCACTTTCACTTAATGCACGTAAAATTTTATTTTGTTCGTTTTAGATTTTTCTTCATATCTTTCAGTGATGACTTGGAATTTTGAATCGAAAATTGGGGGAATGTGTATCCATTATATGTTGCATTGTATTTTTTTTTAATCAATTGAACATTTAATCTGAAATCTAATAAGGAAAACGTATATATGTAGTTGACAGAGGTAGAGAAATGTATTGATGCAATAATTAGCCTATTCCATTCTTTACGTCTTCAGAGTGAGATTAATTGCGGACCTGCTCACACAAGGAAAAATTTCCAACTTTGCCAATGCATTGGCATTTTTAAGATAGGAATGAGCATTATAGAGTTGGTGCTGACCACACTGTCACCCAAAAAGCGACCATGACTTGCTCCAATGTTGAATCCCCATGCGACCGACAACCTGAACTCTCTCCTCGTCCTCCTTTTCTGAGGGCATAGCTGCTTGTTTGGCAGACGCCTGCCTTTTCAGCATCCTGTCGTTGGTGTCCCGCATGCTGTCACGTCTAGCACCAACTCCAGACGCGCCCTGACGATCCCGAGGCAGCGACTGTTTTCCAATGATTATAATTATTTTTTTTTCAACGTCTGTAAGAGGGAAAAACCCTTTATGGGCGCCGAAAGGGTCCGCACTCTCGGTAGTGTCCAAGATCTTGTTGGTCTACTGACTAAAAACCCCTCACACATTCCAAGGAGGGGTTCTTCATCCTGCCCTCGTAGCGGCCCTTAACAAAAGAGATGAGCTGCAAGTGGCTTCTAGAGTTCATGAGACCTGATGATATGAAGTGACCCGAGCAACACTGCTTTCTGCATTCTGTGCGGCAATACCTCGGCCTGTGATCTGCAGGCCGGGATAATCTTCAGTTCATCCACGTAGTTTGCTCTCATTCCACCGAGACATCCTATGATTAGTACGACCATCCTAATTTTATGACCTGGATATAAAGTTCCAAGGTCGAACATAAGTTCTTTGTATTTTTGCCTCTTCTGTTCTTCTTTCATCACAACATTATTTTCAGCACGGAAGGAGAATTCCATTACAAATAGCTCATTCAGCTCCTTTTCCAGTAGAAGTACGTCTGGCTTAACAACATTGATCTGCCTTGTTGTTGGGACAGGAAAGTTACAGCATATGCGAGCTCTTTCGTTCTGGACCACCGCTTCAATTTCCAGAGGCACATATGGTAGCACCGGTTCTTTGTCCATCCCATACGCAGCACTCAGATGAAAGTATAGAATTCGGAGTGCCGCGTTATGTCCCTCTACATACCCTGATTGAGCATGGACTCTCACGCAGGCGGAAAGGATGTGCATAATCATTTCCTGTTGCCCTGCAAGTTGTTGGGGTGTCCATTTTCATGATGTTCTTATTATTATTATTTGAACTGGTCTCGATTATCACTCAGTTAGCTTTCCGGGAATTGCGACGACATGAATCTTTTGTTCACTACCCTACTCATTCATTGAAACCCAAGGGGGTCGTCTATGGGATTGATAAAATCGAAAACATCCCTAGGAGCCTTGGCTGTTGCCTCGTGGGTATCCAGGACTGGTTTCCCCGTATGAATGGTTCTTGTACCAGCTAGTTCTGGACACTTGCATACTATGTGTTCAGCTGTTTCTGCCTCTGACGACAGAGTCTACAAATCTCGTCTGTTGACTTTCCCATACAGTACAAATTACGTTTGTATCGACAGTGCCCTGTCAGCTCAGCTCGTGATAGCTTTAAGAGCTCACTGGTATAGGTCGGTGAAATCATCACGATTTTTTTTGGACTGAGTAAGTCCAGGAGTGCTGCCCTATATTCGTCTTTTCCAAGCCCACAGAAGGGCTCAGGTCCAGCAGGTGTTAAACTTGATGCACTTTTTGCAAGCCGATGGGCTTTTTCATCTCCTTCAACACCACAATGCTCTGGCACCTGTAGTAGAGTCACGTCATTGCTTTTGGTCAGTTCCTTTATGATGATACGGCACTCCCAGGTCAGCAGAGATCCCTGGCAGTGTGATTCCAGGGACCTCGGCGTGGCCTGGCACTCCGTGGTGATGAAGATATGCGCCCCTTTGAGGTTCATTTAAACCCATCTTCAACTCTTTAGGAATTGAGTTTAGCCTTCAGGAACGATATGCCTAAAAATTTCTTGGATGACTTGATTCGTGGGAGCCTAGGCGTATTGGGCAGTTCATTGAAGATATCATATTTTTGATTTATTGAAATTACTCCATTCCATATTGGAACATAACATAAGGTTTATTGGCATTGTATAAAAAAATCGTCACACATATATAAACTTGATATCAACCTCATAGAGAGAGGCAAAGAATTGAAAAATTTCAGACATACATTTTTAATGTGTACTCTTCTGGCACATCTTGAGTGTCATCAGAGAATATGGATCTTCTTGACTTGTATTTGCCTTTATGTATACAAAACTTTCAGGATTTTGGAAACGTGAATAACACAAGGAGAATGAATGCATACTCCTTTCTCCGTCATAAGTTATCTCTCACAGAACATAACCCCATGTACGTGGCAATAAAACTGTTCACTTTTCTTCCAAAACACATAAGGGACATTGAAGATTATAATAATTTTCGTAAATTACTTCACCGACTTATCATGAATATAGAACTTCATTCGATACCTGAATTTGAGTGTGCTTGTGATCACTGATTATTTTTTTCTTATATAGAAATATGTTTTTTTTTATGACTTGTATTCTCTTTGTTGTCATTGATGATAATTTGGAAAATAAATTCATATTATTATTTTTATTTTATACGAAAATGCTTGTCTTGTTTGTGATTTGTGAATTGAAGCTTAAAACAAACGTATTATTATCAAACAATAAGCTTGACCCAAAATAATAAATTGAATTGAAGGACTTGAATGACCCATATGATGGGTAGTTGACTGGATTAGAGAGAACAAATCAGGTAGCTATTTCAGTCTCAAATGGGCTTGCTAAGACAAATGGTTTATTTCATTACTAGTCCAGAAAGTGAGCTTTTTTCGTTCGCGCGCCTCCGCCTCACACGGGAACTCCTGCAAGCACGGAAAAAGCCTTTCTGGACGTGTAGTGAACGATATTTATCAATACACCTCTCTGAAAACAATCTAGCGATATTTGTTCTTCAGCAGAAAGCATTTCGATATTGTGAAACAATAATTATTCAAAACACTGACATCTACTGTCATCACGCAAACGTTGCTCTGTGTCTCAGTATAGATACATCTATGTCTCAGCGCACCGTAAAACTTTTTACGGTGCGGCCGCACGGAAAAAGGGTCAATTTCGATGTTCTGAATCGACATGTTATGATAGGGTTTTCAGAGCGGTGTAATGAAAAGACGTCCATGGACCGCAGCCCTGTGAGTAACGCTATTTGTCAGTTCAAAGATACATGGATATATCGGCTTTGAAAAACTGAAAATTTATAGTTAACATTAATATGCAGTTCAAAATATTATTTCTGAATTTCATTGTTTGGTGATGACTCAAAATGTTGAAGTTTAATATACATTTTTCTCTCAAAATCAATTATAACAAACGTGCAACAAATGGTCAAATCACACAAAATATATAAAATCTGAAAAGTAAAATAAAACAAACAGTGCAAAACATAATAAACATCGTTGATAACAGTCAGGGAACCAGCAAATGAACACAAAAACGCTGTCACACAATATTCAGGTTCTTGTTTCTAGAATAAAGGTCAAGAATGTTATGATATAACTGCTCAAACCCAATCAATCCGTTCTCAAATTTATGTTATTCGTTAAATGAATCTGTATCATTTCGCCTACATTTCACTTGAACCAATTGGCTTCCCGATGTAAAATAGTTGTTTTCTCAAACTTGAAGTTATGTCCAGTTTCGAAATGATGTGAAGCCAATGCTATTTTATTTATCTTATTATAATTTTGATTTTTACAATCGTACTTATACTGTGCTACTCGCAATCTCAGGTACTGTTTAGTCTGTCCCACGTATGATTTTTCACAAGAGCATGGTATTTTTTATATCACATTCGATTGATCACTAGATGGTATTGGATCTTTTAATTTCGTGAAGAGATAGTTAGTGGTCTTTACACTGTAGTATGCTAATTTGACTTTACCATTGAATACTCGGTTAATTTTTTGTGAGAGACCATGCATGAACGGAAATCTGAAATACCTACTTTCGGATGGTGTTCTTAAACGGTTTGTACGTCTTTGTTCCGTGAAAAAAGAGGATATACATTGGGTCGTGAAATTTTTTGGGTAGTTGTTCTTTTTCAGAATGGTTTTGACCTTAATTATGTTAGAATCATGAAAAGAATAGTGACTCAAATTTCTCATTCTGTTCAATAGTCCTATAAGAGTACTCACTTTATGACTGATCGGATTGTTTGAATGATTATCTAATATTCTTTCTACCTGAGTTCGTAGTTTTGGTATACCAGTTAGTCATCAATCCGCCACTCTCAGTCCTGTCAACTTCTACGTCCAAAAATTATATATTTTTATTAACTTCGCTCTCAAGGGTGAACTGTATATTGGGATGGAATCGGTTGAAACAGTCGAGAACGATGTCATAGTATCCATCAGGTATCGTTGTAATAGAGTCATCAACATACAAATAGAAAAAGGGCATCACGAAGTTCAAGTTCCCAATCACTGAAGAAACTAGTTCGTCCATAACATTGTCAGCCAATACTGGACTCACAGAGTTTCCCATGGCGCCACCTTCAAGTTGCAGATATACTACACCTTTGAACTGAAAATAGCTGGACTCGAAGCAAAACTCAACCATTTCCATGAACACCTTCTGCGGGATGCTGGTGTAAGCTGAAATGAATTTCCATCTTGGTATGTTCGTAAATAATGATATAACATCCAACGAAATCAATCTGTAATTCGGTGGCAAGTGTTCATTTTCTAGGTTTTTCACGAAGTCGAAGGAGTTTTCAATTTTATATGTGAATGTTGTTGTTAAAGGCACGAGGATTTGATGTATAAATACTGCCAAACCATATGACGGGGAGTTTATACAGCTAACAATGGGTCTTAGGCTAAATGAATCCTTATGGGTTTTTCTGAGTCCATAAATTTTGGGTGGAACGGAGTTATTGATTTTAATTTTCTTTGCTTGTGTCTTATCAATGTATTCTTCATCAAGCAGTAGTTTCACGTAGTTGTTGACTCGTTCTTGGAATTTTTTTGTTGGGTCTCTCACAATTTGTTTATATAGGTACATTGTTGTCCGCGAGCATCTCAGTCATTTTATCATAATAACCAACAGTAAAAAACACTGTGAAAGAACACACATTTAATTTTGTCAATCCACTAAAAAATAATTATTTAGAACAATTTGAACCGGTTTCGGCTTACGCCATCATCAGCAATTAAATAAATAAAATAAATTATCAAAATATGACAATATGACAGAGTAAACAATGCACCCACAGGTAAGTTGACATGCGTAAGAGACTGGAAATTCCCTCTACAAATTTAAAAGTGGTGAATTGGACAATTCTAATTGACTATTCAATGTGTCTAAAGAAGTATTTCTTTAACATTTATTAATCTCCAAACACTCCAGCAAATTCATCATCTTCCCCTTGTTACATACATGCAAGATTTTGAAATCTTCAATTGAAATTTCATGGCCAGACTGTCTAATATGATCGAGTATTGGAGAATTATTATCTGAGGAGAGATGTTCTCTGAATCTGATTTCAAATCTCCAGCCTGTCTGACCAATATATGTTGCCGGACACTCACTACAATTAATCTGGTATATCCCTGACTTTCTCATTGGCTCTATTTTGGGTTTAGCATTGAACAGTAATTAACTGATGTTCTGAGAACTTGAGAACGATGTTTCCAAATTGAATTTCGAAAAATAATTCTGAATTTTTGTTGACATTTTTCCAGTATAGGTTAGATTAACGAATTTGTTTTTCTGTTTTTCACATGATGGATATAATAAGAAATTCAACTGTTTATTCTGTTTTTTAGCAATAAGTTTATTTATCAGTGGAATAGGAATTTTGTTGTTCATTCCTATTGGTTTAATTAAGTTAATTTCGGTGTCCAGATCTTTTTTGGACAGGGGTAACGAGAAGGCTCCATGTATCATTGACCGGAAAGCTGCCAACTTATGAGATAGTGGGTTGAAGGAATCCATGGGGATGGTACAATCTGTTACTGTCCCCTTTCTGTAAACATTAAAATTAAATGTATTATCTTCCATCCTTCTAATTGATAGGTCCAGAAAGTTCAGCGTGTTATTTGATTCTACTTCCACTGTGAATTTAACTTTAGTATGTTATGTGTTAAGGAAATTCAAAAAATTATTTATTTGTCTTACTGATCCATTGAAACCCACAAGGACATCGTCCACATATCTAAACCAAAAGATAATATGTTTAGTAGCCAAGGAACTATTAAGAATGTAATCATTTTCCAAATTATCCATGAATATGTCCGCCAACAATGGGCTAAGAGGTGAACCCATTGGTAAGCCCGAGTTTTGAACAAAGAACTTTGAATTCAGTCTGAAATAGTTTTGTGAAAGACATACTTCGAAAAGGGTATACGAGTATACTTCATCTAACATATACGGATTCACTCTATTGATACATAGGATATTTCTGATGAGTGGAAGGCATTCACCTGCTGGAATGTTCGGGAACATATTCTTAACATCAAACGAAACCAGCCTGAAGTTATTTCCAGGTGAGATGGAAGTCAATCTTTTTACCAATTCCAATGAATTCAAGATGGAATGCTTAGGGCGAAACATCGTCAGCTCAAGAAATTTTGTGTTTAAAAACTTTGCCAATCCACCTGAAGGAGAGTTCACGTACGATACCACTGGACGGCAAGGATGGTTTTCTTTATGCAGTTTGATAAGTCCATACATCTCTGGCGGGTGAGCATTCATAGGTATAAGTTTTTTATATTGCCAAGTGTTTGCGAACAGAGTTGTGGTCGAATCTAACGTCTCTTTGATCTTTTGTAGAAAACTCTTCGTGGGATCTTTCTTCACCTCAAGCAGGTCCATTTCTGACAATAGGTTATTCATTTTGGTGATATATTCCTCTTTCTCTAGGCAAACTATGCTATTGCCTTTGTCAGCCTTCGTCAAAATTAGGTTTTTCTCGTCGAGGAATGATTTTATTTTTCGTGCTGTTTTTATATTGTTAACGTTCAGGTGTTTATCCTCATACTTGGAGCACTTGATTTGTTCAGCTTGCTTATGCTTATGATGGTTGGGATTTTCTATGATATCCTTGTGGTTAATGATGAGTTCTGTTTTTACTCCATTCATTTCTTTATTCCTCTTCATATTGTTGTTGTATGGTGTGAATTTTGGGCCCTTGTTCAAAAGATCTACTTCTTCTTTTTCGAACTGTTGGTTTGATAAATTCACGAATCTAGGATAAAACTTGTGGTCTGAGAATTTGTGATCACAGTTCATTTCTTCTATTTTCTTATTATATTTATTTTTCTCTAATACTGCCAGCTTTTGGGACAAACGTTTGTATTTTTCTTTTGACTGTTCACTGCTCTGAAGCATAATTTTGTATTCCAAACTCTCAAATTCCACTATATGTAATTTGTACCTGAGTTCATCCTGAATGCATTTTATGTTCAATTTTATGCCGTCTATCTTGTTATAAAATCTCTTCACCTCTTCTCTCAGCCATAACAACTCCACCTTTCTTCGGATTTTATTTGTAGTTTCGTTATTCACGCAGAACCTGAACTTAATATAGTTTGCAGTCACTCTTTGTTAAACCACAGATCCAGGGATACTCTGCCATACTTCATCTTCAACTTGTGATATAAATCAATCAATTACTGTTCAATGCTAAACCCAAAATAGAGCCAATGAGAAAGTCAGGGATATACCAGATTAATTGTAGTGAGTGTCCGGCAACATACAGGGTCTTTCACGAGGAACCTCACCCATATTTATACGGGAAACTACTGAACGTATTTTCATAAAATTCAGCACTTATAAGTATTTCACGATGCTGATGAAATCTAAAATATTTTCAAGGCATGAGCACCTCCGGTTTTTCCGGAAATGACGTCAACTTCCGTTTTTCAAGTTAGAACACCATTTTTTTATTGCAGAAATAGATTCCTTAGAAAATTTCAAGTTATTTTGATGTAACATTTTTCAGTTTTGGTTGGAAAATTCTCTCTGAGCGGGAAAATTCGAAAAAAAATCGAAAATAGAGCTCCGCTGAAACAAGAATAACTTCGAGGTTTTTGGATGGAAAATTTTCATTTTTGGGATTTTTCAAGATGTAAGATTGATGTATCCACTTTGAAAATCGAAATGGCGATTCATGATACAGGGGGTGAAAAAATCGCTTTCAAAGTTAGGGATGACAAAATCGTGAAAAATCAATTTTTTCAAATTAGAACCCCATTTTTTTATGGCAGATATTGAATCTACGTTAAAAAATAATGTGAGTATATGCATCACACCCTTGCCCTAAAATGGATATTTTCTGAGTTATTCACAAAAAACTGTTTTTCGTCTTGAATTTTCAGCTATTTCTTTTCCCTTCACGCCAAAAAGATGAAATTTTCAGGAACTGTTATTTGAACCATGCTGTAGATTGTTCACCCCTTCTTGAAACCGACTTCAAGTTACTATTAGGAAAACCATGGCAAACTCTCGCAGTTATAACTAGAGAAGATGCTCAAAGTTTTGACCGTTAATTTCTAGACATTTATTTATACGTCTCAGGAATGCTTCGTGCGTTGCTCTTCTTATTTCATCGGGAGGAAGAGATCTGCAAAAGTGTTTAAAAACCAAATTGAGTTTCAAAACTATGAATCTAAAAATCTAAACAAACCTGAACGCATTTCTGACTCGTTCTATGCAGTCCTCTTTATCAGTCAGGGGAGTTGAGTAGACAATATTTTTTATCCTACCCCAAACATAATAGTCTAAAGGAGTTAAATCGGGAGAACGTGGTGGCCAAAGATGTGGACCATTGTTCGCCAACCATCGATCTTCAAATAGCCTGTAGAGGATATTTGACACATTGAGTGAATTGTGTGGAGGCGCGCCATCTTGTTGATACCATAAGTCATTATGGTTCTGTACTAGCGGCTCAATTATTTGAGTCACTATGTCAGAATATCTATCTCCTAAGGGAGAACATTCTCTAAATAATGCAAATATGTGTAGTGTTCAATCTTACCATTTAAAGTCCCATCATAAATGTGAACATCGAGAAGTGCATTATTTTTGATGGCGCAAAAAACATTGAAACTCCAGGTCTCTTGAAAGTTCCATTGTCTGAAGTGGTGGTTGTTCTCTTCATCCCAATAATGACTGTTATGCCTATTGAAAGAACCATTCTTTGTGAATTTAGATTCATCTGTCCAAATTATACAGTCCAAAAAGTTTTCATTCTCTTGAAATCGAATCATCATAGCTTCGCAAAACTATGTTCTCCTGACGAAATCAGTTTCCTTCAAATGCTGTACCCTATTGAATTTATATGGGTGCATTTTATGTTTTTTTAATATTCTCCAAACACTCGATTGAGATAATCCCAGATCAATCTCGGCATCTTTGAGAGAATTTTGAGGATTCACACGAAAATATGCAAGAACTGTAATTTCGTTGTTCTCATCTTCTACTACACTTTTTTCTCTGTGTATAGTTTTCTTAACGAAAGATCCGACATTTCTCAAGTTTGTCATGGTTCTGTTAATGGTATCTCTCGTTGGTCTGGGTCGGTCAGGAAACCTCTCAATGAACAGTCGGATCGTTCTATCTACAATCTACAACTTAATTACATTCTCCATGAAGTAGAATGAGATTTAAATAATCTTCATTGGTAAAATTAGGCATAGTGATCGATTTTATAACTTAATACGAATTATCACCAAATTAATAGTAAACACAAAATGCTACTGAATAAAGAAGAATTCGGCAGATGTAATTAATGATATCTATCATTGAAAAAAAAGAATGTGAAACATGGTAAGTTTTTGCATATGGTTCATAAGGAATTACTTATTTATCACTGGAGAGAAAACCGATGGCCGATTAGTTGAAATAAAGAGGTTTCCGATACAAATTCGAATCCAAATTCGCCATCTATTTAGGAACAACCTGTAGCTTTTTTCTCGTGCATTTTAGGGTAGTAAAATCTAAAACATGGTTCAAGTAACAGTTCCTGAAAATTTCATCTTTTTGGCGCGAAGGGAAAAGAAATAGCTGAAAATTCAAGACGAAAAACAGGTTTTTGTGAATAACTCAGAAAATATCCACTTTAGGGCAAGGGTGTGATGCATACAATCACATTATTTTTTAACGTAGATTCAATATATGCCATAATAAAATGGGCTTCTAATTTGAAAAAATTGATTTTTCACGATTTTGTCATCCCTAACTTTGAAAGCGATTTTTTCACCCCCTGTATCATGAATCGCGATTTCGATTTTTAAAGTGGATACATCAATCTTACATCTTGAAAAATCCCAAAAATGGGAATTTTCCTTTCAAAAACCTCGAAGTTATTTTTGTTTCAGCGGAGCTCCATTTTCGATTTTTTTTTTTCGAATTTTCCCGCTCAGAGAGAATTTTCCAACCAAAACTGAAAAATGTTACATCAAATTAACTTGAAATTTTCTAAGGAATCTATTTCTGCAATAAAAAAAATGGTGTTCTAATTTGAAAAACGGAAGTTGACGTCATTTCCGGAAAAACCGGAGGTGCTCATGCCTTGAAAATATTTTAGATTTCATCAGCATCGTGAAATACTTATAAGTGCTGAATTTCATGAAAATACGTTCAGTAGTTTCCCGTATAAATATGGGTGAGGTTCCTCGTGAAAGACCCTGTATATTGGTCAGACAGGCCGGAGATTTGAAATCAGATTCAGAGAACATCTCTCCTCAGATAATAATTCTCCAATACTCGATCATATTAGACAGTCTGGCCATGAAATTTCAATTGAAGATTTCAAAATCTTGCATGTATGTAACAAGGGGAAGATGATGAATTTGCTGGAGTGTTTGGAGATTAATAAATGTTCAAGAAATACTTCTTTAGACACATTGAATAGTCAATTAGAATTGTCCAATTCACCACTTTTAAATTTGTAGAGGGAATTTCCAGTCTTTTACGCATGTCAAATGGTGCATTGTTCACTCTGGGTGCATTGTTCAATCTGTCATATTGTCATATTTTGATATTTTATTTTATTTATTTAATTGCTGATGATGGCGTAAGCCGAAACCGGTTCAAATTGTTCTAAATAATTATTTTTTAGTGGATTGACAAAATTAAATGTGTGTTTTTTCAGGGTTTTTTACTGTTGGTTATTATGATTAAATTAGACTTCCACAAAATAAACAAAGAATCGATCCTTTTTATCATTTTATCATTTTATCATCATATTCACTCTTCAGCATGAGTACTGTGGAATTCCCTTTATCCCACCAAGATGTTATCATGGCCTTTCTGGAATACTCTCGTATCTCTAACGTCATTCATAAGGTTTCTGTGTGACTTTGGCATTGCATAAGTCATGTAAATTCGTTAGGATGTTGGTGGTTCTTGCTCTGAGCCTGTTCTTCTCCATTCCGTCCACATGTTGGTTAGCAATACAATATTCTAGATCTTTTATCAACGTGTGAACAGGAATATAATTCTTGTGTAGGGACAAACCAAATTTTGGTCCTAAAAATAAATCCCTCCTCAGTGGGTTCGGTAAGTCTATTTGTGTATCTATATATCTATATATATATAAAAGAAAGATGTTGGTTACACCATTTATAACTCGAGATCAGATGGACTGTTTGTTATGAAACTTCATTTATGGATTCGTCTACGGTCTGGTTATTATAAAATGCAATAAAACTTCGAAAGAATCGATGAAAATTTTACTTATGGAGGAAATGCTTTTCCTTCTTTTGAATAAGGCCACTAGGAGTCGCTACCGTTGATGCGTATTCGTAGGTAGTTTATTTGATATTACCGCTATTAGATGGCGATGTGTGATTCGCTTAGAACTCATAGTAACATGGAAGGCTATTACCAGATCAAAAAGTGGGAAAACATCTCAAGTTGGTGGTGGAACAGTGAATTTTTACCGAAATATCAAATAAATCATAAATCAATTTCATTCGTGAGTTGCCCATCTTCATCTTTCTTCTTCATTTTTGAATTTCTGTTTGGGTAATAAATATATTCACGGAAATAACTGAATCCAAAATCGCCCATAATCAGTAATTGACATTTTATTTTTGTGTTTCTGTTTGCACAGAGACAGTATTGTAGGCGTCAATAATTTTGAAACGTTTGCTCAACGGGCTTTCAATAAAGATATACAATGTTTCATGGGTTGCCTATTGCCTAATCTGATCTGGTCGAATGACCAATGACCATTACTAAATTTGAAAGTGTGTGAGTTCAACACAACCGGCAGGGTTCATAATTTTTGTTCCTGCATTTTGACTTCATTTGAACATCCCGATTTGTCTTCTTACGAGCTTGATATCATCAAGTAAATTGAACAAATTGAAGAGAAATTGAACCCTAAAGTTTTTGGTTATTTGCCGTATTGCTCGACAATAAGGAATTCACCCAATTTGGCAAACGTTTATGTAAGCATTGTATGTAATCATGGAATGTTTAAAAATATATGTTTTCAGCCTTTTAGATTTTTTCAATAAAATAAAATAACATCTACCGGAATTTTCCATTTACCCTTATAGATAAATTCTTCCCAGCCTCCCGGCACATACAGGGTGTCTCAAGTTCGAGTGCCTATTAGACGTTTCTGGAGAACTGGACACATTTGAAATCTGAAATTTGGGATTATGATATTGTTCGAAATTCTCTACAGACCTAAAATATTTTCAGAGCCAGAGCACTTCCGGTTATACAGGGAGTGAAAATAAATTTGCTAAAAAAATTTTTTTCAATGTTTTCGTTTCTGATATGATTGAGTATTCAGTGCTGAATACATTTCTGTTGAAACCATTGTATTCATTCGAATAGTTTTCAAAATATCGACAAAAAACCTGAAAAAAAGTGAAATATTCATGGTCAGTATTATGTTCATTTTTCTTATTCTGGACATCCTGAGTGTTAACCGTTTTCACAATGTCAAAGTAGAAGAATGTGGAAGGGTCATGCATCTTTTGAATTTCATAAATATCATCACAGGGTGTTTCAAATTTCGTGTCAAAAACTGTGATCGAAAATTGGCCATAACTTCTGTTTTTCAAATTAGAACCCTATTTTTTTATTATTGCGATGGATTCTGCGGAGAAAAATAATGATAGCACTCTCAGATGCTCTTGCACTTAAATTCAGTAATTCCCGAGTTATTTGAGCTTTTCTGGATTCATGTTGTACGTAGAATCAAATTCATCTAATCTTTTACTTAAGAATTTTCTGTGATCATAGAAGATAAGTTTTCCCATTAATAATGCCCAAGTGACAGGTATAATTTTAGGTTTTATCTTTACTTATCGATTTTATTCAATGGTTTCATAAAAATATTCATCGAATATGTTGCATGAGAATATTCTGTGACAATAGAAGATAAATGATCCCATTAATAATTCACAAGTGACAGTTCTGACTATTACTTGTTACTATGGTTTCATGAGAATATTCATCGAATCTGTTTAGATTCGATGAATTTTACTCTACGTACGACATGAATCCAGAAAAGCTCAAATAACTCGGGAATAACTGAATTTAGGACCAAGAGCATCTGGGAGTGCTATCATTATTTTTCTTCGTAGAATCCAACGCAATAATAAAAAAATAGGGTTCTAATTTGAAAAACAGAAGTTATGGCCAATTTTCGATCACAGTTTTTGACACGAAATTTGAAACACCCTGTGATGATATTTATGAAATTCAAAAGATGCATGACCTTTCCACATTCTTCTACTTTGACATTGTGAAAACGGTTAACACTCAGGATGTCCAGAATAAGAAAAATGAACATAATACTGACCATGAATATTTTACTTTTTTTCAGGTTTTTTTTCGATATTTTGAAAACTATTCGAATGAATACAATGGTTTCAACAGAAATGTATTCAGCAATGAATACTCAATCATATCAGAAACGAAAACATTGGAAAAAAAATTTTTGAGCAAATTTATTTTCACTCCCTGTATAACCGGAAGTGCTCTGGCTCTGAAAATATTTTAGGTCTGTAGAGAATTTCGAACAATATCATAATCCCAAATTTCAGATTCCAAATATGTCCAGATCTCCAGAAACGTCTAATAGGCACTCGAACTTGAGACACCCTGTATATTTTGCACTTTAATTTTGCCTAATTTATCTCCTGCTTGAAAAAACTTCACAAAGCGTAATCACCGGTGATTGGAGATTGATCTAGAATCAACTCGATTTGAGAGTTCAAAAATCAGAGAACCAAGCCGTTGATCTCCGATCACCGGTGATTACGATTTGTGAAATCCACCGACCACCGTGAGTATCATTTAGGCTCAACAAAGTTCGCCGGGCCAGCTAGTAGTTATATATAAACCCAGCATGGTTTTCTATGATAAAATTGCTGTTTGCAGTTAGAAGGTTCTGGATTTTGCCGATATTTCTTCTCTTAATTTGCTGCAATTTTCTCTCAAATTCAACGTTATTAATGTCTTGTGCCTCCCGGTATATGCCCTCAGGTAATAGCATCCTCAGCTGATCCTTCAGTTGCTCAATCGACTGCAATGGTTCCGATCCCACGACTTATAGATCAGTCTGACTGGGATGAACTTTATAAAATGGTCGTTTTTCTTTCACATATTCAAGACAGAGTTTGAAAACTGCTTCCCTGAAAAATTGGTACGTCAGAGAAGCGGAAAACGAATTAAACCACAAATCCATGATCCAAAAATAAGAGAAATGAAGGAATCTCTTGATATTCTCTATTTGCTTGCTAACCATGATACGTCCTCTGACAGATCATACAAAAATATGAAAAAACCATATCATATCGTGTGACGTGTCGACTTGAGTAAGCCTGGTCACTTGGCAAATCAGGCTCGCGGCTAAACTCAGTGAAGATGGAAGTGAGTTAAAAAAAAATTAAAGTTTATGAATGGGCGCCAGGTAGAGAATTTGCCTGTCTTACAATTCACAAAATTGCGTACTCCCCTACCAGAATAGCAATAAGACAACTGATACTCAATGTCAACCCCTTTATTTAAAATTAAACTAATTGAACAATATTAATGAAAAAGTAAAATTAGATTTGCAGTAGTTGATAGGTATATTCAGCGAAACAAAACTCCACAAAATTGCTGAATTCGATTAAATCTCACTAAATAAAGTTATAAATTGAAAAAGGAAATTCAAGTTCCGTGGTTGTAATAACTGGCCAGTTAGTATCCACCTCAGTTCACAAATGTTTACACTTACGCCTATATGTATTTATGAACAGTATCGAAAAATCGCAGTCCAGTATCAAATGAACTGTTCAAAGGTAAAAAATGTAAATTAGGCAATCTGCCACTATAATAAACTCAATTATGAGTCTGATAAAAGTTAAACACAAATGAAAGGAGCCAGCGGTGATTGAAAGGTCTCCCCTGCTATCAGTTATTCACTTTGTACAATGATATATTATAAATCTAAAGCCAGTGCAAAGCACCGGTTACCTCAACCACTAGATGGCCTGAAGTAGAGACGTCGATAGTACTTATAACGTGGATGCTAAGCACTCATATGCCAGGCACTTGGATGCCAGATACTTGGATGGGTGGTACGTGGATGCCAGATACTTGTGTATCCGATATATATAGTCAAGATGCCGCCGAGTGTAGACGTGTGTGGAAAATGCTCCGAGAATTTTATTGTTTCGAGCAAAAATGTGAAGTGCTTCTTCTGTCAAGATAAGTACCACCCAAATTGTGTTGCCATTAAAGATAACTGGCATAAAATTCTTTCCGAAAATTACAATATTTTCTGGGCTTGTGATCCGTGTAAAGGGAAACATACAGCTAGCAAGGAAGTTAACAAGGAAATCAACAAGGAAATTAACAAGGAAATTAATGGGGATCATAATGTAATCTCAGCAGAGAATACATTATTACGTCAATTAGTAAAAGAGAAAGATTCAAAAAATTCCATTCTGGAGGAAAATATCGTTCTTCTTAAGGAGAAAATTGATAATTTGAAAAAATATTCCGTAGTCGAGAATAGTCAACAAAAAACACAACAGATAAGAAATGAAAACATAAGCAGTGGATCACATGGGATTACCTACGCCAATATTTTAAACAAGGACAAAGAGACTTCCAATAATGTGGGTGGAAAACAAGTTGATACTAGGCATAACCTCAAAATAAATAATAATAAACAGCATATTTTTCGATCTGAACAAGTAGAATCTGCAATAATGGAAGCGAAATCAATGGCTGGAATGAAGGAGGATGTCAACGTTCATGAACGGAAACATGATGGAGAATGGCAATACGTCAAACGTAAGACAAACCGTCGATTCGTAATAGGACAGAACAGTCAGGCAGGAAATATTCAAACTGTCCCAAAGTTTGTTTCACTTCATGTGACCAGGCTTCATCCACAGACCAAACCGGATGATTTACTGGAAATCTTAAATGAGAAATTTCCCGATGCTAGTTGTGAAATACACCAATCTAGACACCCGGATAAGTCCGTGTCGATGAAAGTGAATATTCGTCGAGAAAATCTCAAGGAAGCATGGAATAAAGACGTGTGGCCCGCGGGTTCCTTAATCTCGAAGTTTTTTTTCAAAAAAGGGGGACTATCACAGAAGATAGACCCTCAACAATAAAATCTATTGATGATAATAATAAGGGTCAAGTGATAAGTATAATTCATCAGAATTTACGGTCACTAGGAAATAGCGTCAATCAATTGGAGGAAATTCTATCGGACAATCCAGATTGTCTTATACTCTGTTTAACCGAACACTGGAAATCTCAAGATCAGATCAGTCAAACAGGCTTGAAAAATTTCAAATTGGCTGAAAGTGTGTGCCGTGAAGAAGGTAAACATGGCGGTTCCGCGATCTACATCAGTAATCTGTTCAAGGCAAGAAAATATCGAAACATAAGTGGTCTCTCAGTTTCGGGAGAATTTGAGTGTAGTGCTGTGGAGTGTTTCATTCATGGGTTGAGATTAGTGGTCCTCTCAGTGTATAGACCACCAAGTGGAAATATCGATTTATTTTTCGAGATCATGGAGAGAATTCTATCTGAGAAAATCGATCCTAATAGCACCATCTTCATAGCAGGTGATTTCAATATTGAATTGAAAGATGAAAATGTTGTTAAAAACAGGTTTTTTTCACTTCTCAACAATTTTTGTATAAAAGTACTAATTGATGAATACACTAGAATAACCGATCATTCTAAAAGCTGTTTAGATAATATCTGTACAAATTTTTCGAACATCATTTCAACTGAGGTTATGGAATATCATATCTCTGATCATAAGGCACAAAAGGTTAATTTTCATATAATCAAGAACGTGACTAATGAACTTATTCGAAAAAGATTCTTTAGTGAGTACAACAAATCTGCATTTATGAGTAAGTTGGGGGAACAAACCTGGGATAATGTTTATTGTATTGAAAGGTCGGATGTAAACAAACAATGGCATACATTTGTGCGGGAGTTTCTTAATTTATTCGATGAATGTTTCCCAATTAAACAGGTTTATAAAAACAGAAAACGTCAAAACACCAAGAAAAATTCTAACCTACAGAAAATGAAACAAAATTTAGACATTCTGAAATTATTATCAGAATTTGACTCCTCATACCAATCACAATATAATAACTTGAAAAGAGATTATGATATTCTATTAAACAAAGAGAAAAGTCAATTATATGAGGACCGAATCAAAAGGTCTGATTGCAAAATAAAATCCATGTGGGCTATATGTAAGGAAATAACAGGAAAGAACATAACTCAAGAAAATATAATTTGTGAAGATCCGTTAAAATTGTCAAATGATTTCAATGAACATTTAATAAGAGTTATAAAAAATATTCACATGAGTCAAAAGCTGATTCCTTCTGTAAGTAATATGAAAGAAAATGACAAATCTATGTTTCTCAAACCTGTAAGCGTTGATGAATTGATTGATTTATCTCAACACCTGAAAAACAAACATTGTAGTGGGTATGATGGTATACCAGTAAGTCTGGTAAAATCTTCAATCAGGGTTCTTGCCACTATACTCACTTACATTATAAATAATTCAATAAAATATTCAATTTTTCCGGATCAACTGAAGCATGCGTTAATCAAACCTTTATTCAAAAAAGGTGACTTGAATGACCTTAATAACTAAAGACCTATTTGTCTTTTACCTGCGTTCTCAAGAATTTTTGAATTAGTTATGAGCTCAAGAATACTTAGTTTTATGAATCAAGAAATTTTTTTTTCCGAATTCCAACATGGATACTTGCGGGGCAGATCAACAAATACTGCAATATATCAATTCATCAATGCAATTTTGGACAACTTAGAGAGCAAAAACCTGTCGATTGGTCTCTTTATAGATCTAAGTAAGGCATATGACTGTGTGAGTCATGATGTTCTATTGTTTAAACTGGAAAAATACGGTATAAGAGGTAATGCTAATGCCTGGATACGATCATATCTTTCAGAGAGACAGCAACAAGTTGTTATTGGAAATAATATAAAATCTGATATCTGTGACATTGATGTAGGTATTGCACAGGGAAGCATTGTTGGACCAATACTTTTTATTATTTATATAAATGATCTACCACTGTCATCAAATGATTTCCTTATCACGAATTTTGTTGACGATACTAATATATTGATTTCTGGATCCAATTCGAAAGATATCATTACAAAAACAAAAAGCTGCTTCGTGAACACCAACGATTGGTTTACAATGAATAAACTTACAATAAATGAGTCAAAAACAAGTGTGATACTTTTTCCAACTAGACAATCTCTTATTTCTGCACCAAGCAGCATTAATCTGGGTAACAACACCATTAATCCTGTCACAAGCACTAAATTTTTAGGTGTCACTATAGATGAATTTCTGAATTGGCATGTTCACATTGAAAATGTTTGTTTGAAGTTATCTCGTATTGGTTATGGAATCAGAGTTGTATCTCAGTATATGAATGTAAACACCCTGAAAATTTTATATCAGGCAAACTGTGAATCTGTCGTCAGATTTGGAATAATTTTTTGGGGTAGCAGCTCAAGGGTACAATCAGTATTTGTTATTCAGAAAAGAATTCTTAGAACCATGTGCAAAATGAAGTTCAGGGACTCTTGTAGGGGCAAATTTAAAGGTATGGATATAATGACAGTGTATGCCATATACATTTATGAATGTTTATTGTTTGTGTTTAAAAATAGAGATAAGTTCCAGAACGATATCCAACATAGTTATTCTACTAGAAACAAAGATATATTCTATCCCTATCACAGGTTGACCTTGAGTGAAAAGGGACCTTATTATATGTGTATCAGAGTTTTTAATAAATTGCCGCACCATTTGAAGGGTATTGAGAGTGTGTTTAAATTTAAGAAATTAATTAAAAAAATGTTGGTGAAACTAGAACCTTATAGTCTTGACGATTATTTCGGTTCTGAAAATTTGTAAATAATTATCAGTTATCTTGTATGTTGACGTCATTTCCTCTTTTGTGTAATTTTTATATGAAACTGGAAATAAAGGAGATTTATTATTATTATTATTATTATTATCCGATACTAGGATGCCAGATACTTGTATATCCGATACTTGGATGGGTGGTACGTGGATGCCAGATACTTGTATATCCGATACTTGGATGGCAGTCACTTGTATGCCCAACACTTGGACCCTAATAAAACACCATAAGGCATTGTTCACAAAATTCAAAGAAAGTTCATACCTCTTATGATATTGGTCGAGGGTAAAAAACGATCTCCTTTCCAAATTCTATATCTCCAACAATTTTCCAACAACAAATATTCGTATACAACTCCTAATAAAACAGACTGTCAGACAATGGTTTCATATATAAGCTCACATCATACCTCTATAAAGATTCCGGGTCTCATGGAAGAATATAATAATCCGTTATAACAAACGTACCCTTGGATTAAAACCAATATTCTCTATATCGTCGGCTAAAAGCGTTAACCGGCTAACTCCATTTTTAACGGTTTTGCGTTTTTTTTAGATTCAGTAACTAGATAGTTTCCGACATATATCTGTAAACCATTTTACTCCCTATTCAGCGCAGAAATTGTATAAATCTCGACGCACGTATACCGGCTAACTACATATTGTCCAATTTGTGAAGAAGAGCTGCTATCTCCCGCAAATTCCACGTAACAGTTGCACGTGTTGAAGTGTTGCTAGAAGTTTTTTATTTTCCATTATTGAAAGTCAATTTTTGTGGTATATAGTGTTGATTTTTGTCAAGAAAGGTAAGACGACATTTATTACAGCAAAAATGTTATGAATATGATAGTATATTTTAATACAACGTGAAATATGTTGACCATAAATTCTTCAAATCTTTTAAGAACATTCAGACCGTGAAAAGTATCAGACCGGGAAGAAAACCTGGAGAACCTAAGGTTATTATTTCTAAATAACATATTTTTAATAAAAAAGCCTTTGTTTTTTATTAATACTTTTGAATTTATTATGAGTGCCCTCGACTCAGTGGTAGAGCATTGGAATCAGGACCCAAAGGTCCGAAGTTCAATCCCGAGCTAGGAAAGAAATTTTCTAGTCTCGGTAGGGGCCACCATTCTCACTGTTGGGCCAAAAATTAACAGCGCTGTTCCTAAAGTGGCGTAAGGACACAGTAACAAAGCCTACACAGAACACAACTGCTTCAGAACTCGGCACAAGTTACAAGCTTCGCTTCAAAGCTTGTAGTTTCAGAGGGATCTCCTCAGGAGACCTAGGAGTAATCAGGATAAACAATATATCATTCATCCTATCATATCATTATATTTTCTGGAATTTCAGGTTACCGACATTAGTGGTCTCAAGTATACGCCTGAGGGTGAAATATTTTATAAACTGCGGTTTTGTGATGAATGGACAAGTATTCCCCAGCGGCGACAGCATGTGAGCACAAAGATATGGATAGAACTAGATGCTCTTCATGAGAATCAAATTCCAATATCTTCCAAAAAATACTCTGATCTTCAAGATATCAAGTCAACCTTGCCAGCCGACTACCATAGTTTTTATGACAATTTGCCACATGAATGATGATTATCATTGATTGTCTTTGTTCAGAAACTATCTATTTTTAAATATTTGCTTTTATTTTAAATAAATCATTTTATTGAGAGTTTTTATTTCGTGTCATCACGGGTTTTGTTATGAAAATATTAAATTGAAAATACTGCTATCTCCTAGTTTTTGTTCCTCAACGAAAATTTATAACCTGCTAACTCCATTTTACGGCTGTAGAAAATAAACTAAGAAAAATTTACAAGTATTTCGTTCGAAAAAAGGTAAAACTAATACTGAGTTCTGTTTTGTTCGAATCAGTCATCGTATAAGCATCTAAGTAGGAAACAATGCGGTTTTTTGTTCCTCCTGAAAAACTGACTCTATGTGAGTTAGCAGCTTAACACATTTAGCCGACGATATTATCCAGGGAATTAACCAAATTGAAATTATAATCGCCTACAACGAGGATGATTCCAGATAAAACTTCCAGACCAATAATTCACATTCAATTCAGCTTTTTCAAAATCTTCCACAATCTTCAAAATTTCCAAAAAGAGGTTACCTCGCTTTCACAGAGCAGCCAATTGTCAAACAATTCCTTCCTACTTCTATGACCGCACACAATACCACAGCCGTCTCCACCACAAGCCATGAATCAACCGGCAACGCCGCAAAGGGTGTAAACTATCCAGCGAAAATGCTGAATTTTATTCAGGGAGCAAAATAATAACGTTACAATTCCCCCCCTACTTAAAAAAAAAAAATTACCAAATTTTTCTCTCTCCCTCTCCCTTTCCTCTCCAAGTACAAACCACACAATCTCCTATCCACTCAAAATCCGAAGAGAAAAAAAAACATTTGGGGCGGCTAGCTGTTCGCACACCCGTCGAGCATTGCGAAAGGCAATAGTGCTTGGCCAATCCTCGTTTACTCGACAACATCATAAAAATTAGAGAGAAGAAAGAAGCGAAGGCAAGAGAAGAAAAAAAGAAAAGATAGCAATGCACCGTCGCTCGATTGACTCAGAAACCACCTACCAAACCTCAAATAGAAAGTAAAAGGGCTACCGATTACTGAAGGCCACTTCCACCACAGTGGAAGAGGAGCGAGGACCAGACCCTTAGGAACAAAATCATCGCTCAACCGGAGCCCGAAACATGCCCAATGACTCTACAATAAAACAAACCGTCTCAACTGAAGAAAAAAAAACATAACGTTAATGCATAACGTTCCTGCGTTAATATATTTTCTTTTTGGCAAAAAAAAAAATGAATCACCTTGCGTCCGAGACGAGGACAACAAGATGCAGGCATGGAAACTTATAGTTAGAGTCCAAAGTTTCAAAAGGACCCCATCATCCGACCACGTCCAGGACGATGTCAATTTCGGTATAAACAAAACGTCAAAATCGGCATAAACAAACGACTAAAACTCCAGTCACATTACCAATGACTACGGTACCAAAAACGTCAAATCCGAGAAACTAAAGTCGAATGTCACACTCAGAATAACTCCCAAAGTCCAAACTAACCAAAATCGGAACAGAATTGGAAAATACAGCATGTTGCTGCCGTGGACCTGACGATAACAAAAGATGTTCAAGTATGTCAACCACTGGATAGGGGTAGTGACCACCCTAGTACATTTATGCTCTCGGCAAGGGTCAGCTATCTTCTAACCCACCTCAGAATCATCGGCAAATTTATATGGATACGGTGGGTATTTGGTTGCAATTCCGCATTTTTCTAACCTCAAATACCCTCTGAGACTCTTTCTCATTTCATCAACAGTCTTCAAATTAGTTACACCTCTAAAAGCTAATTCATATTCTAGCTCCTCCTTATCAAGGCGATTTACGTCTATTCGACCCTCCATACTAAAAAAAAATTCAAGAACAACCGCAGTCAAATTGATTTTCCGGCCCTAACCTCAAAAATAAGGGATAGTAAACGCAGCGCAAACGAAAATCGAGAAAAAGAAGAAGAAGAAAAAAAAATCTCAAAATAAATTACTAAGACGAAACCGATCAACCACTGCAAGTCAGATAGTATTGACTCTGGGGGCCCCACGTTGGGCGCCAAATGTGACGTGTCGACTTGAGTAAGCCTGGTCACTTGGCAAATCAGGCTCGCGGCTAAACTCAGTAAAGATGGGAGTGAGTTAAAAAAAAATTAAAGTTTATGAATGGGCGCCAGGTAGAGAATTTGCCTGTCTTACAATTCACAAAATTGCGTACTCCCCTACCAGAATAGCAATAAGACAACTGATACTCAATGTCAATCCCTTTATTTGAAATTAAACTAATTGAACAATATTAATGAAAAAGTAAAATTAGATTTGCAGTAGTTGATAGGTATATTCAGCGAAACAAAACTCCACAAAATTGCTGAATTCGATTAAATCTCACTAAATAAAGTTATAAATTGAAAAAGGAAATTCAAGTACCGTGGTTGTAATAACTGGCCAGTTAGTATCCACCTCAGTTCACAAATGTTTACACTTACGCCTATATGTATTTATGCCAGATACTTGGATGGGTGGTACGTGGATGCCAGATACTTGTGTATCCGATACTAGGATGCCAGATACTCGTATATCCGATACTTGGATGGGTGGTACGTGGATGCCAGATACTTGTATATCCGATACTTGGATGGCAGTCACTTGTATGCCCAACACTTGGACCCTAATAAAACACCATAAGGCATTGTTCACAAAATTCAAAGAAAGTTCATACCTCTTATGATATTGGTCGAGGGTAAAAAACGATCTCCTTTCCAAATTCTATATCTCCAACAATTTTCCAACAACAAATATTCGTATACAACTCCTAATAAAAAAGACTGTCAGACAATGGTTTCATATATAAGCTCACATCATACCTCTATAAAGATTCCGGGTCTCATGGAAGAATATAATAATCCGTTATAACAAACGTACCCTTGGATTAAAACCAATATTCTCTATATTATCCAGGGAATTAACCAAATTGAAATTATAATCGCCTACAACGAGGATGATTCCAGATAAAACTTCCAGACCAATAATTCACATTCAATTCAGCTTTTTCAAAATCTTCCACAATCTTCAAAATTTCCAAAAAGAGGTTACCTCGCTTTCACAGAGCAGCCAATTGTCAAACAATTCCTTCCTACTTCTATGACCGCACACAATACCACAGCCGTCTCCACCACAAGCCATGAATCAACCGGCAACGCTGCAAAGGGTGTAAACTATCCAGCGAAAATGCTGAATTTTATTCAGGGAGCAAAATAATAACGTTACAATCGCCTTTAAAACCTCAAAAAAGTTTTACGAGAGACAATATGAAAATGCAACAAATAAATCACGGGCATTATGGAAAATAGTAAAATCGGAAAAACTCAAAAAAATACAGTGACAGATATTGGGGGTTGTCCCCAAAGATTAGTCGACGAATTCAGTAGATTATTCAGTAATTCACTTGACCAAAACCATCAAACACGGCTATGGGATCCCCCGAAATCACTAGATCGTCTCAAAAATTCATTTTTTTTGTTTGAGGTTGCGGACAACGAAATCTTGAAAGTGGTTCAAAATTTGGCAAATAAAAAAAGCGTTGGAAACGACACAATTCCAATTAAGGTGATAAAATCCTCCATACCTGTAATCTTGCATCCATTGCGGTATATTCTGAACAACAGCTTCAAATATGGAATATTTCCAAATATCAGTAATAAAACCAATTCACAGAAAAAAACGATACTAGTGACATAAACAACTATAGACCCATTAGTTTACTCAGTAACTTCTCCAAGATATTTGAAAAAATCCTGAGCCAACGACTTCTGGGGTTCTTTAAGAAATTTAGAGTCCTAAATGAACAACAGCACGGCTTTATTAAAGAAAGAAGTACAGAAACGGCAATTTATGAATTACTCGAAATGATTACCGAGGGCTTGGAGAGGGATGAACTGATTCTGGGCTTCTTCCTGGACTTCTCCAAGGCTTTCGACTCCGTAGACCATAAAATCCTACTTGCTAAACTGGAGGCATATGGGATAATGAATGAACAACTCGGTTTTATTGAGAGTTATCTCAGTGGACGCACACAATACGTTTCGGTAGCTGTCTGTGGCGGGGAGTATCTGTCGGATGTTGTGCATATCGAGGAGGGGGTAGTCCAGGGAAGTATTTTGGGTCCTCTGCTCTTTCTCGTGTACATCAACGACATGCCGAATGTAATACCATACCTACGCGAAGCTTTCGCTAACTACGCTGATGACACTAATATACTCGTACTCCTACGATCAAAATTTCGTGGCTCCCTCGAGGAGCTGTTGGGTGTAACTCTCTCTTCGGTGCGAGTCTCATAACATTCGAATAAATACTGATAAAACTGAATTTGTTTCCTTCTCACATAAGCTAAGAGGAGAAGATAAACTGAAAATATCTTTAAATGATGAGGAAATAATTATAAGATCCTCAACTTCAACTAGATTCCTAGGAATCCAGATAGATTCGCACCTTGAGTGGGACCAACAGGTGGAGCAAGTGTGCAAGAGATTGAACTCAATTGTGTATACACTGCGCGTCTTGAGATCTGAACTCGATGAGAACTTTCTGAGGACTGTTTATTTCTCCCACTTCCAGGCAGTGATGAGTATAGTCTTCTGGGGTGACAGTCGACACGCAATATCTGCTTTTAAGGTACAAAAACTTGCAATCAGAACTATGTTCAAGATGAAATATAGAGAGTCCTGTCGCGGTGTTTTTCGAAAGAATGATATCCTGACACTGCCCGCATTTTACATATACAAAACTTTATTATTCGTATTTCGAAATCCTCAATACTTTCAGAGCTTCGGGACGACGAACACCTACAACACGAGAAACAATATTCTTATATATCCTAGACACAATCTAGCTTTAACTGAGAGAAGCTGCATGTATATGTGCATTAAAATATTTAATTCACTCCCCAGAAAGATGAAAAATCTGGGTAAGTTCCTCGAAATAAATCGATAAGTGCACACGTGTATAGTCGATAGTATCTCGGTGAGATTGATCAGATTTATATTTTACTCTTTTTCCGAAGAAAAGAACAGAAGATATTTCTGGACTTGAAATTGAGCCTAACAAAACTCATTGCTTCCCTTGAGTTGAATTAATAATTCATCATTTTGGGAATCCAAAAACCACTTTTCTCTGAGTCATCAGTATTGTTTTCGAACATCTGGTACCCTGAAGAGATGTTTAATCATTATTTATATCAGTTATCAATATGAATGATATCATAACGAATAATATGTCACCGTCTAAAGCTACCACACCGGTTCCAACTTCTACACCGTCTCAATCGTCAACCATACCAACCAAAGTTTCCTATGCCAATGCCACCAAAACATCACCAACAGTTTCATTTCCTAAAAAGGATCAAGCAATATTAATCAACGCCATAGGCGATCTCCGAAATTCAGATTACGTCAAAGCTGTAGGAAGCATAACTGGAGCAAAATGCATCAAGTATGTCTCACGATTATCGAATCACAGAGTTTGTATCTTCCTCGACGACATTAAAACAGTGGACCACCTACTAGCTAATCATTCATCCGTCACAGTTTGCGGCTTCGAAACGAATATTCGTCGACTCATTACCCCGGCCAAGAGAATGATCATTTCAAACGCATGCCCTTCAATACCACACCATGTTATAGAAGATAAACTTAAAGAAATAGGTCTGAAACCGGTGTCTAATCTTAGCTTCCTCAGAGCAGGGGTTGAAGGTGACGAATATTCCCATGTTTTGAGCTTTAAACGTCAAATCTACATTAGCCCTCCAGAAAATCAAGATGAACTTCCATCCTCTTTTCTCCTCACATGCGAAGAAACAACCTACAGATTATTTTTGGCTCCTGACACCCCAATATGTTTCCATTGCAAAGAGACAGGACATTTTGCTACTGCTTGCTCAAAAAAATCTATGTCCGCCACATTGGATAATAACCCCACTGTAAATCAAGTCGATACATTAACCTCACCCGAAGAAGCTATTCAAGTCAATCAAAGTAATACAGAAACAGACCAAAGTAATCTTAAAAAACGCCGTGCTTCCACTAGCATTCCAACCTCGCCAAATCAAGAGGGTAACACAGACCCAATGGAGCAATCTGACAAAATAGTTGCCGAAAAGACAGTACAACCTCCAACACAAATTGATGAAGCCCAAATGTTCGTAGAACCGAGTCCAACTACGGTCAAACCGAACAAAAACAAGAGATATAAGAAGTCAACCACTCCACAAAAACCGTTAAACCTCGGTGAAATCGAGAATGTTTTCTTAAATGATCCAACACAATACCCGCTTAGTTTCGAAAAATTCAAACTCTTCTTAGAACTCTGCATTGAAAATAAAAATCCAGTAGTTAATGCTAGAACAATAACCGATGACGTTGACGTTCTGATACATACAATGGAAGGAATTCACCCACACTTACCAACAAAAACCATCAAAATGAAGTGCACTAAAATATTGAAAACACTCAAGAATCAACTCCAACTAGAAGAAGCCGAACTCTCCAGTTGTTTCAGTACGAGTTCTCAAGATCTTTTCAACGAATCCGACTCGATGATTCCAGACCAAATAGACTAAAATCACAACTTTCACAATAATTCAATGGAACTGCCGCGGATTCTATCCGCGGCTTGAAAGAATTCAACAAATCTTAGAAGGACAACAACCGGATATGCTCTGCCTCCAGGAAATTAATACCAAGGATGATCAAAAACCAAACTTAACACATTACCACGTTTACAACCTGAACAGAGTAGCAACCAGAGCAAGCGGCGGAGTGGCTATATTTGTCAAGAACTGTTATCATAGTGAAGAAATCAGTCTATCAACCACATTTGAAACTACCGCAATTTCAGTCTGGGCTCCAACCAAAATAACTGTATGCAACTTATACATTCCACCAAGTTATGACCTACAAGAGGTGGAAATCAGCCAGCTTATTAAACAACTTCCACAACCTGTCATTATTCTAGGAGATTTTAATGCACATAGTCCAACGTGGGGATCCAAAAACACAAACAGGAAAGGAGCCATCTTTGAAAACATCCTCACAAACACCAACCTTATCGCACTTAACACAGGTGATTATACTCACTTCAATGAATCAAACGGAACCTTTTCCTGCATAGACCTTACACTGTCAGATCCCAACATTGCTCCTTTCCTAGACTGGGAAGTCTTAGACAGTTTACATGATAGCGATCATTATCCTATCAAAATTACATATCAAACATGTAAGGAAAACACCGATGTTACCGAAAGTTGGAAGATAAACGAAGCTGACTGGGCATCGTATTCAACTCATATAGATGAAGAAATGACCGGTTTTTCATTGGATGAAAATGTTAATACGGCTATCCAAGATTTCACCAAAATAATCACAGATGCTGCAAGTATTTTTGTTGGAAAGAGAAAATCATCGAAAAGAAGAAAATTTACGCCCTGGTGGAATTCTGACTGCGAAGAACATGTCAAACGAAGTAAACGTGCACTATACAACCTTAAGAAGAAGAACACGACAGAAAACCTTATTGAATTCAAGAAGCAAAGAGCGTTAACCAGAAGAATTCTAAAAAGCAGCAAGAAAAAGTCCTGGCAAGATTACGTCTCTCAGCTTACTACAAATTCGAACATCAAAGAAGTCTGGGGAAAAATTAACGGAATCAAAGGAAGAAATCAAAAGCAAGAGATTAATGCGCTCAAAGATGGGACTATAACTATAACAGATAAGGCCAAAATTGCAGAATTACTAGCAACAAATTTTCAACAACACTCCTCAGATTCGAACTTCAACCGTGAATTCCTTCAGTATAAAAACAAGAAGGAGTCTACAGAACCCATAGAAATAAAAGAGAATGACACAAATCCTATCAACTTGCCTATCACCATGAATGAACTAATGTACGCAATTCAAATTAGCAAAAACACCTCTCCTGGACCAGATCAGATCCCAACTATATTTCTCAAACATCTCCCACAAGCTGCACTCGGAACATTACTCGAATTATTCAACAAAATATGGCTGCAGCACAAATTCTGTGATACTTGGAGGGAAGCCACCATAATACCCATCCAGAAGTCCAAAGGTCATCCAACGGATCCAAAAAATTATCGCCCAATTTCGCTCACTAATACCATGTGTAAATTGATGGAGAGGATTATAAATAAAAGATTATGTTACTATCTTGAAGCAAACAAACTGATCACCAGATACCAAAGTGGGTTTCGTGCAAACCGATCAACTATGGATAATCTAGTCCAACTGCACACTGAAATACTTGATTCATTCGCGAACAAACAAGAACTAATCGCTGTATTCTTCGACATAGTTAGGGCATTCGACACTACCTGGCGTTACAGAATCTTGAAAATTCTGAAAATGTGGAATATTGACAGTAACATGCTACACTTCATCAAGAACTTCATCAGCAAAAGAACCTTTCGGGTAAAAATTGGCAACACATGGTCCACAAAACATTATCTTCAAAACGGTCTACCACAAGGCTCAGATTTAAGCACAACCCTTTTCCTCATAGCCATAAACGACGTGATCGACGTAATTCAAACACCAATCACCACATCAATCTACGCTGACGATCTACTCTTAATGTGCCGCGGTCAAAACTCCTGTACTAGCGCCAAACTCCTACAAGCAGCCATAAGAAAATTGGAAGAATGGTCAAAATCATCTGGGTTCACTTTCTCATTGACGAAAACAAAAGTATTGAAATTCACAAAGAAACATCTCACTCCATGTCAACTACAACTCTTCAATACTCCATTAGAACACGTAAACCATCACACATTTCTTGGAATGATATTTGACAGTAAATTGACATGGAATGAACATATCAAACAACTGAAGTCTGACTGTATAAGGAGGATCAATATCATGAAAGTACTGGCGAATAACACTTGGGGGGCCGACGAGAAAACCCTCCTTACCATCTACCGAACTCTCATAAGGTCAAAACTTGATTATGGTTCAATAATATATTCTTCAGCTAGCGATCACCTCCTGAAGAGCCTCGAAACAGTTCAAAACACCGCCTTAAGATTAGCTACTGGTGCCTATACAACAAGCCCTTCGGAAAGCCTATGTAGAGAAACCGGAGAAATTCCACTCTCTCTGCGAAGACAAATGCTCCAGCTAACATACGCTTCAAGGATCTCTGCAGACAAGCAAAATCCGATACAACAACAAATTTATACACAGAAATATAGAGAACATTACATTCATAAGCCAAACCTCAAAGCTCCTATGTACCATCAAGTGAACAAAATATTAGAAAATTCAAATTTTCCGGACACTGAACAAACTGAACCATCGGCAGAACCCCCATGGACAAACACGAGGCCTTCCATAAACACAAAACTAACATCCTTCAAGAAGTCAGAAACCCACCCCCTTGTATTTCATCAAAAGTTTATGGAAATATTAACTAATCAACATTACGATGAAATTATTTTCACGGACGCCTCCAAATCATCCGAAGGAGTAGGATGTGCTTATGTATCCCGCATGGAAACCAAAAAATTCAAGCTACCCCCAGAATGCAGCATATTTACAGCCGAGTTGATAGCGATCCTACAAGCACTCAAACATATCATCGAAAGAAATATTACACATTCCATCATATGCACCGATTCGCTAAGTGCCATTCACGCAACACATGACATGTATAGTAAAAACCCTATTGTCACACAAATTCTAAACCTCATCACTTCGCTGTACCAACAACACAACAGTTGTTTTTTAATTTGGGTTCCATCTCACTGTGGCATTCAAGGAAATGAGAAAGCAGACTTAGCAGCAAAAGAAGCTATTTCCTACGGTGAGGAAACCATGATCATCACCAATTACGACCTCAGTAGTAAATGCAAAAAAATCATTAAAAAAAAGTGGAATAACATTTGGGAACTCAAAAGCTCGAAACTAGCCCTTATTGACCGTACTACATCACTAACACCACCCATCACTACGAAGAGGAGAGACCTTGTTACCCTGCGACGACTCCGAATAGGGCATTGCATAGTATCACACCAACACCTACTTGCTAGAGAAACAGTGCCAAGATGTAGTACATGCAATAGTGAGATGACAGTGCAACACATAATAACGGAGTGCCCATTATACCAGCCCCAGAGAACAAAGTTTAACGTAAGCAGCTCAATGAAGGAAGCCCTCAAGATCGACTCACCAGTGTGCCTAAATACCCTAGCATTTGTAAGATCCATTAATGTGAAAATTTAAGTGACAAACAATCATTGTACATATCATCCTAACCAAATTATTATTGTAACGAATTTTTGTAAAAAGTTCCATTACCGCTAATGACCAAGATGTCGAAGCGGCAAATAAATAAATAAAATAAATGAAAATCTGGGTGATTATAAGTCTTTCAAAGGAGAGATCCGACGTCATTTTACTATGTACATAAAGTTAGCAAAACAACTTTCGCGAATCAAACTCGGAATAGCTCAAAATTTTGCCGTTATTTATCCGTAATTTATTCGTGAAAAAATAAATTTTGCCGCTCTCATATTTAAAAAGATATGGGATGTGTCGCTAAGTTGATATCAAGTTGGCGAAACAACTTTTTAAAAAATGGTTTCAGCACAAAACAAAATAGCTCATCTTTTTCAGTGATTTATCCGTGAATTATCCGTGAAGAAAAAAACATCGCCACTCTTCTATTTTAAAAAATATCGGATGTTTCGCTAACTTGATATCAAGTTGGCGAAACAACTTTTCGAAAAATGGTTTCAGCACGAAACGAAATAGCGCATCTTTTTAAGTGATCTATTCGTAAATTATCCGTGAAAAAAGAAAATTTGTATGAAGCAAGGTTTCGAAGAAAAATGACAAAATCTGATTGATCGATCAGCAGCCGACGGAACATGATTTATGCATTTTTCTCGAAAACTACGCGAGCAATATTTTTGATATTTGGACAGAAGATGTAGCTTTTCATCTTTGATTTAACCGTGAAAAAAAAATTTGCCGCTCTTGTATTAAAAAAATATCACGTGCGCTGGTATGTGTACATCAAATTACCAGGTGACATATTGAAAAAATGATTTCAGCAATCAACAGATAATGCAATTTCTTTTGATGATTTATCCGCAAATTATACGTGAAGAAAAAAACATCACCACTCTTGTATGAAAAAAAAATTGGGTGTTTCGCTAACTTGATAACAATTTGACGAAACAACTTCTCGAAAAATGGTTTCAGCACAAAAAAAAAATAGCTCATCTTTTTAAGTGACTCATCCGTAAATTATCCGTGAAAAAAGAAAATTTGTATCAATCAAGGTTTCGAAGAGAAATGACAAAATCTGATTGATCGATCAGCAGCCGACGGAACATGATTTATGCATTTTTCTCGAAAACAACGCGAGCAATATTGTTGATATTTGGAAAGAAGATGTTGCTTGTCATCTCTGATTTATCCAAAAAGAAAAAAACTTTGCCGCTCCCGTTTTAAAAAAAATATCACGTGCGCTGTGGTAAGTGTACATCAAATTACCAGGTGACATATTTGAAAAAATGATTTCAACAATCAACAGATAATGCAATTTCTTCAAATGATTTATCCGCAAATTATCCGTGGAGACAAAAACATCGCCACTCTTTTATTTTAAAAAATTTTAGGTGTTTCGCTAACTTGATATCAATTTGACGAAACAACTTTTCGAAAAATGGTTTCAGCACAAAACAAAATAGCTCATCTTTTTGAGTGATTCATCTGTAAATTATCCGTAAAAAAATAAAATTTGTATCAATCAAAATTTCGAAGAAAAATGACAAAATCTGATTGATCGATCAGCAGCCGACGGAACATGATTTATGCATTTTTCGCGAAAACTACGCAAGTAATATTGTTGATATTTGAAAAGAAGATGTAGCTTTTCATCTTTAATTTATCCGTGAAGAAAAAAATTTTGCCGCTCTCGTTTTGAAAAAAATATCACGTGCGCTGGTATGTGTACATCAAAATACCAGGTGACATATTGAAAAAATGATTTCAGCAATCAACAGATAATGCAATTACTTTTAATGATTTATCTCCAAATTATCCGTGAAGAAAAAATCATCGCCATCCTTGTATTTTAAAAAATATCGGATGTTTCGCTAACTTGATATCAAGTTGGCGAAACAACTATTCGAAAAATGGTTTCAGCACAAAACAAAATAGCTCATCCTTTTAAGTGATCTATCCGTAAATTATCCGTGAAAAAAGAAAATTTGTATCAATCAAGGTTTCGAAGAAAAATGACAATATCTGATTGATCGATCAGCAGCCGACGGAACATGATTTATGCATTCTTCTCGAAAACTGAGAAAGCTATATCGATGAAATGTGAAAAGAAGATGTAGCTTTTCATCTCTGATTTATCCGTGAAGAAAAAGAATTTGCCGCTCTCGTTTTAAAAAAAAATATCACGTGCGCTGCTAAGTGTACATCAAATCACCAGGTGACATATTAAAAGAATGATTTCAGCAATCAACAGATAATGCAATTTCTTTAAATGATCTATCTGCAAATTATCCGTGAAGAAAAAAATCATCGCCACTCTTGTATTTTAAAAAATATCGGATGTTTCGCTAACTTGATATCAATTTGGCGAAACAACTTTTCGAAAAATGGTTTCAGCACGAAACAAAATAGCGCATCTTTTTAAGTGATTTATCCGTAAATTATCCGTGAAAAAAAGAAAATTTGTATCATTCAAGGTTTCGAAAAAAAATGACAAAATATGATTGATCGATCAGCAGCCGACGGAACATGATTTATGCATTTTTCTCGGAAACAATATTGTTGATATTTGAAACGAAGATGAAGCTTTTCATCTTTGATTTATCCGTGAAGAAAAAAATTTTGCCGCTCTTGTTTTTACAAAAATATTCCGTGCACTGGTAAGTGTCTATCAAATTACCAGGTGACATATTGATAAAATGATTTCAGCAATCAACAGATAATTTAATTTTTTTCAATGATTTATCTGTAAATTTTCCGTGAAGAAAAAAACATCGCCACTCTTGTATTTTAAAAAATATCGGATGTTTCGCTCAATTGATATCAAGTCAACGAAACATCTAATATTTTTTCAAATGATAGTGGCGATGTTTTTTCTTCACGCATAATTTACAGATAAATCATCGAAAACAATTAAATTATCTGTTGATTGCTGAAATAATTTTTTTCGATATGGATATGTCACCTGTCAATTTGATGTACACTTATCAGTGCACGTAATATTTTTGTAAAAACAGGAGCGGCAGAATTTTTTTCTTCACGGATAAATCGAAGATGAAAAGCAACATCTTCTTTTCAAATTTCATCGATATTGCTTTCTCAGTTTTCGAGAAAAATGCATAAATCATGTTCCGTCGGCTGCTGATCGATTAATCAGATTTTGTCATTTGATTGGTAAAACTTTTCTTTTTTCACGGATAATTTGCGGATAAATCATCAAAAGAAATTGCATTATCTGTTGATTGTTGAAATCATTTCTTCAATATGTCACCTGGTGATTTGATGTACACTTACCACAGCGCAAGAGATATTTTTTTAAAAACGGGAGCGGCAAAATTTATTTCTTCATGGATAAATCAGAGATGAGAAGCTACATCTTCTTTTCAAATATCAACAATATTGCTTGCGTTGTTTTCGAGAAAAATGCATAAATCATGTTCCGTCGGCTGCTGATCGATCAATCAGATTTTGTCATTTTTCTTCGAAACCTTGATTGATACAAATTTTCTTTTTTCACGAATAATTTACGGATAAATCACTCAAAAAGATGAGCTATTTTGTTTTGTGCTGAAACCATTTTTCGAAGATTTGTCCCGTCAAATTGATATCAAGTTAGCGAAACACCCAATATTTTTAAAAATACAAGAGTGGCGATGTTCTTTTCTTCACGGATAATTTTCGGATAAATCATTAAAAGAAATTGCATTATCTGTTGATTGCTGAAATCATTTTTTCAATATGTCACCTGTTAATTTGATGTCCACATACCAGCGCACGTGATATTTTTTTAAAAACGAGAGCAGCAAAATTTTTTTCTTCGCGGATAAATCAAAGGTGAAAAGCTACATCTTCTTTTCAAATATCAACAATATTGCTTGCGTAGTTTTCGAGAAAAATGCATAAATCATGTTCCGTCGGCTGCTGATCGATCAATCAGATTTTGTCATTTTTCTTCGAAACCTTGATTGAAACAAATTTTCTTTTTTCACGAATAATTTACGAATAAATCACTTTAAAAGATGATCTATTTTGTTTGGTGCTGAAACCATTTTTCGCAAAGTTGTTTCGTCAAATTGATATCAAGTTAGCGAAACACCCAATATTTTTTAAAATACAAGAGTAGCGATGTTTTTTTTCTTCACGGATAATTTTCGGATAAATCATTAAAAGAAATTGCATTATCTGTTGATTGCTGAAATCATTTTTTCAATATGTCACCTTTTAATTTGATGTCCACATACCAGCGCACGTGATATTTTTTTAAAAACGAGAGCGGCAAAAGTTTTTTTTTCACGGATAAATCAAAAATGAAAAGCTATATCTTCTTTCCAAATATCAACAATATTGCTTGCGTAGTTTTCGAGAAAAATGCATAAATCATGTTCCGTCAGCTGCTGATCGATCAATCAGATTTTGTCATTTTTCTTCGATTCATACAAATTTTCTTTTTTCACGGATAATTTACGGATAAATCACTTAAAAAGATGCGCTATTTTGTTTCGTGCTGAAACCATTTTTCGAAAAGTTGTTTCGCCAACTTGATATCAAGTTATCGAAACATCCGATATTTTTTAAAATACAAGAGTGGCGATGTTTTTTTCTTCACGAATAATTTACGGATAAATCACTGAAAAAGATGGGCTATTTTGTTTTGTACGGAAACCATTTTTCGAAAAGTTGTTCCGCCAACTTGATATCAACTTAGCGACACATCCCATATATTTTTAAATATGAGAGCGGCAAAATTTATTTTTTCACAGATAAATAACGGCAAAATTTTGAGCTATTCCGAGTTTGATTCGTGAGAGTTGTTTTGCTAACTTTATGTACATTCTGTACTTCATGGTGAACCATACACCATTGATGAATTTTTGCTTAAATTTGATTTCATTATTTTGTTTTTTTTTTTACTTTTACCATTTTCATTGTTTTCAAGAATTATTATTGGTGAATAAACGTTATTATTATTATAATAGAAAGGAATACGATAAGGAACTCAATTGTACTAATATACAAGATTGAACATGGTCTCTCGCCGAAGTATTTAGTAGATTTCATAGAGATAAGGGAGAAATTTTACAATTATGATATCCGAACCAAAAGGAACTTCAGCATTGAACCACTGAAGTCTACTGCTATGCAGAAGACCCTATTTTTGTACAATGCTTTGCCAACTGAAATAAAAAATGCACAATCGATTATATAAAATCTAATATATAAAATTCTCCTTTCCATCAGTTATTTGTGACCGTCCTTTCATGAGAACGGACAAACGGAATGTCCAATTATGAGATCTTTCTAGTTCTTCATGAAACCATCAACCAAACTACCCATTGGAATCTTCGGGTCGCGTACAACTCAGTTTATTGGTTGCAATTTCAAAGATAATAACACGTGAAAATAGCACTGGAAGCATAAAGCAACCACGTGTTCAGAATGGAAAATTCCGAAAGTCCATAGAGTAATCTTGTTTGAACTTCTTGAAACGAGAGTGTCGATATCCTTTCGACCAGAAACAAGACGAAAAGGTAACCGTTTAGGGTGGATCCTCCTTGATGATGTTTTGTACTGTGTAAATTTTGTTTCAAATTGATGATGCTTTGTAATTCTTGGTTGTTTTTGTAGAATCCTGAGGAAGGACATAATCAATGTCTGAAATATAGACATAGTTAACGAATCGGTTGTGTATCATTCCTAGTGGCCCCTTTATTTGCCGAGAACTCATAACCTATGTGATTAGATTAATATACATTGAGCCAGATGAGCAAATATACTACTTCACAAGAGTTAGGGATATCGTATTCAATCGTTTTTAAAAGTATGTAATCTTCAAGAAAATTTCTGTAAAATCATTTAAAACTCAATAACAACTTGAATCGATCCAATAAAAATCAGTATGAGACATTTCGTCAATCTGGTTGCCTTTTTTCTGAAGTTTGATTCTTTGCATATGCTTCATGAATTTTCTTATCTTGAAATGAAGTCAGTTTTTTATCAACGGCTTCGATTTGAAACGAGTTTTCTGAAAATACCAAGACGTAAATTAATAAACGCTGAGGCTAATAGGGCTATCGGAATGCTACAGGGTGGCCTAATTCAGGTTGTTGTAGCAGAAAGGCTCCAAGTCAGCCTAAGTGTGATACCTCGACTTTGGAATAGGTTCAGGGAGACAGGTTCCGTGTTGGAAAGACTAAGGCTTGGTGGGCGACGAAAAACAACACCTACTCGATCGTTTCATCACCGTTTCGGCGAGAAGAAACCCTACATCTACGTGTAGAATGCTACGGAATACTCTTCAAAATGCAGATGGGGTCCAAGTTTTCTTTGAAACCATCAGACGACGTTGGAGAGAGGTGAATCTAGACGTCCATTCAGAGAAGTTCCATTAACACGTGACCATAAGCGTCAAAGACTGGGCAAGGCAACATATCAATTGGAACGATCAATGGCGTAGTGTATCCATTTCACTGATGAATACAGATATGCCTTGATGTCCCTATTCGTTATACAGGGTGACCCATTTCAAAATATCCACTGAAATAACTCCCTGGGAAGAGGCTGGATCAAAAAATGTCCTAACTGAAAGTTTCTTAGTTTTTTGGGGGACACCCAACCTGAACTTGGAGTTCGATTTCAAGGTTTGGAGGTTTTTTTAATAAGAATGTGATATTTTAGTTGCAAACCTTCTTGAGAGACTAAAACCTTCTGTCCCTTTCGTTTTTCCGGAAAAATAATTTCTCTGGAGACATGAAGTGTTTCATGCCTAAGATAGTCACGGTAATGTACTTCAAAGTTATTTTCCATAGATTGCCATTTATATTGCGTAATCGATTGCGTATGAACATATTCGAAAAAATAACTGGTTTGTTTTCTGAGTTTTTTCAGTAGTTGCTCAGTAGTTTGTGTGTAGAAGATTTTCATCATAACCATTCTGAGTATAAAACACTTCATATTTACATAACGATTCATATTACGGCACAAACGAAAAAGTGCAGAATGTTTTTAGTTTTTCACGAAAATTATTATTCTGCAACGAAAAGTTCATATTTCCTATTAAATACATATTCTTGACCTTGGAATTACCTTGAAATCAAACTCCAAGGTGAGATTAAAGGTCTGCATCCGATGTCCGCTAAAAACTAAGAAACTCTCATCTGGAAAATTTTTTGATACAGGCCATTCCCAAGGAATATTAGTGGATTTTTTTAAATGGGTAACTCTGTATAATCTTCTGAACATAAACTCTAGATCGAACGATTCTTGCGCGAACAGTACCTGGTCATCAGCGAAATTGAGAGAATATGAAAGTTCCTCACCAATTGGCAAGCCCATCCCGATGCAGCTTTTTTTCCAGTCCTGTGAAACGACTTCCAAATATAAATATTAATAAGTTATAGACTACACCTCCGCCTGAGATCTCTTGAAACATTTGTGGGTCCAGATATCTGTCCCCCATTTTCAACATACGATACATTTTCATTATATAGCTTTTTCAACATAATCTGAAAGTGCTTGCTCAACGTTAGTTCCTTTTAGAGCCTCTCAAAACTTCTTCTGCAGTACTGAATCGTAGGCTGTTTCCAGATCGGATTACCAGATTTCATCATCCAAATTTGACAAGGTGGATTCATTTCATTTTCGTTCAGTAGACTTTGTTATTTGTTATTTGGAAAAATATATTCATCAGTATCGGGTGAAATCCCTTTGAAATCAGGAAATTTTATAAATGAACATTTCTTCTAAAGTCGAAGTTTTGAGCAAAAGTTAAATTAACGGATTTATTACATTTTCTCAGAATATAAATTCCAATTTTTCTAGACAATATATTGGTTTTAGGAATCATGAAATTCCGTAGTGCTGGAGTTTCGTTTTCTAATGAAACACCTGTATATTTTCCAGTTGCCCATTGAAAATGACGTACGCATTAGTTACACACGCAGAGAATCATTACTGGAAAAAAGTGAGGCAAAATTCTTTTGATCGTACTGTACATAAAATGAGTTCAGTGAAACACCTTAAACAGAGTTAGATAATAGTTGATCCTCGCCACATAACGACAAAACGAACTGGGTTTCCTTAAGTCGATTTTATTAGCAATTGTTCCCATTTACCGGTTGCTCTCATTGTCATTAAACCTGCCCTATGGATCGTTAAACCAGAACATGTCTCAAATTCGTCTGCAGTCAATACATACAAGGATTCTCTTAGTTGAGTTTTTCATTGGACATACATATAAATTTCCTGATACCAAGTTGTTGGTTGAAGATCGTGGATATTGCTTGGTACAAAAATAATATTCTTTCAGGAACAAATGGAGAACTTTTACCAAATGAACCAGGATTTTTTCCTAAGTTTTCTCCTTTCCATCTATGAATTTCAAATCTCATTGTAATTGTAATAAGTTAAGAGCAAATTGAACATCCCGAATGGGTGGTTCAATATGAATTCCCTGCATATTAATGAAGCAAAAACAACTTTTACTATTTTCAGAAACATCAATAAAAATATAGGAAATATTAAGGTGACATTAAATAATGCCGAAGTTAAAGAAAGCCTAAGTGCCAGATTTTTGGGCATTGTAGTAGATGAACACCTTACATCGGGGGTTCACTGTCAGAATGTTTGCTCTAGGTTGAGTTCATTGTCGTACCTCTTTAGAGGATTGCGATCTGTCTTGACTTTGGGGCAGCTTGTGTCAGTGTATTATGCACATGTTCATTCTAGGTTTTCGTATGGCATTGTGTTTTGGGGTAGTTCTCCTGGGAGCAATGACGTGTTCTTGTGTCAAAAAACGGTAATTCGTTGTTTGGCTGGAATCACCAAAACCAGCTCTTGCAGGACGGTTTTTAGGTCCCTGGATATTCTGACGCTTGCGTCTATGTATATACTGGAAGTAACTACACTGATTTTTAAAAATCGCGAACAATATATAAAATATAGTGATCTGCACCAGAACGACACTAGAAATAAGGAAAATCTTGTTGTACCGAATTAAATATTCAGAATTGGGAGGAGGTCATCAGTGTACCAGGGTCTAGATATCTATAACAAAATAGGCACCGAAATTAAAAACGATAAATCGGTGGCGATTTTCAGATCGAAATTGAGGAAATTTCTGATAGAGAATTTTTATTATAATTCAAACGAATTTCTGATGAAGTAGTGTTTTTTTTGTGTTTTCACTGTTAGTATTAAGTTTGATTTTAGTTTGTGAGCCTGTTGTTTTCACTTGAAAACACATTCTGGGTCTCTTGTTCATTTCGACTATTTCTATGATGTATTTTTTTGCATTCTACAGAAATAAATGATTCTATTCTAAGTAGGAAATTTTTTCGGGACAGGTTGTATCTAAAAATAGCACTGACGCTAAATATTACTGCCTATTTTTCTGTGAATATTTTCCCCAAAAAAGACGGACAATATTATTATTCTCTATTGAGTATTGAAAAACATAAGAGAGCAGAACTGTGGGAATGATGACATGAAGAAACGTTATTTTATCACGTTGATTTTTCATATTGTGTATGTAATAAATTTTTCATATGGAAAAGAGCATGAATGCATTATTTTTTATGTTGTGATTTTCACGAAAAGGAATATCCTGTATAATGTTCAGAGAACATCGTGAGAACCAAGGGCAAGCAGGTAGGAATTGGTGTTCTTCTTGAATTTCTGGAGTATATGCCTCGGGGAACATCACCCTAGGCGATGTGTTCCAAAGGCTCGCTGTTCGTTGGATGAACGAGTCTTCGAAGAGAGATGTTCTGCAGGTCTCCAAAGAGACCACGAAGGGATGTGAAGGCTTAACTTGACGGGTTAGTCTCGAAGAGACTGCCAGAGGGGGAACGATTGCTGATAATTCATATTCATATTCTAATTATGAAGAATCACGAACAAATCGTGTACTTTTATGTTTAGAGGGATGTTTGTTTTCACATCGAAATCCCAATTTACACCATATTCCATGGATAAACGGAAAATAAATGAATCAACAATCACGTATACGTTTAAGTTCACGTTATAATTCGAATTTAATGGCTATTCGAATTATATCATAGCTATTCATATTATAGTAACTCATTCAATAGATTTTTCAGTAGATAAATAACAGTTAATGCCCGTCGATCACAACTGAAATTGGCTCAACCGTATTCTGGTTAGAATTTTGCTTGTATATCAGCTGATTGCTCGTTCTACACAACCGAGGGCTATATTGTAATGTATTTATTGTTCAATGCATAAAGCCGGCCCCAGACAATGCGTGTTTTTGACGAATGTTCGGCATTCGCGGTGCTCGGCGTACTGTGTGGGAGCTCAACTGCGGGTATCGTTCGGCATTCGCCTGCAATCCGAAGTCTTGTCGGTAAAACGGCACGAATCAAAGGAAGACGAAGTACATTCGCGCTCATTCGCGTTAGCTCCCAGACAGTGTGCTCAACTACGCGTAGTAGATTGCCTATTCTGTCTTCAGTCAGAGTCGCGCCAAATTTAGCGACGTGAGTTCACTGTGTTTTCAGTTTTATTATTTGTTTAGCCATCATGGAATGGCCTGATGAATTCTCTTGTTTTTCTTTTAGCAGCAAGATGCTGCTCAATATTACCAATATTACCAAGCTGCCGCTTGCTCAACATCACTATCCATAAAAAACACCACTGACTGCTCTCCGCTACTGTTCTATATTGAGGCCGTGCGGCGAACGTTTGTCGACAGAGAAACGAATGTCCAACATTTCGCATTTGCCGCAGTGTGTGGGAGGGTACCCGAAGGCGCACTACGAAGGCACACGATGAGGTTCGACTCACTGATGACGAACTCATAGTCAAATTCAATTACGTCCATTCGTAAACACCATTACTCCCGAATCGAAAACTTAGAAATTATAAATTCTCAAGAAAGTTCGGATCTAAAATGCTGCGGTCAAGTTCGTAAAAGGGCTATATTTGAGGGGTAAACCGCTGGGAATGTCCGGTGTATAAGCTCGGGGATGTCCCAGGGATTTCCAGGGATGTCGGGGAGTATATACGTAAACTGCAGACGCATAAGAGATAATGAATAAACTTCGGTTTTCAATAATGCGAACAACGAGTATACTTGTGAAGTTTAAGTATAGGTACGTAGTCATCCTAATGCATTTTGATGCAATTTATCTCGAATGCAATAACCGATTCACTCCGTAGGTATTACATAAAAAAATTAAACATATTTAATTTTTAAATAATCGACAAACACAGTATGAATCAAACTGAGTCACCAGCCTTTCTTCAAGCAATTAACCAATAGGATTCGCTTATTTTATTTGGAAAATGATAGTGCGCATGACCCAAATTCACTCCCCAATCTTTTCCGTATTGACACTGTTGACAAGTCCTAAGCCGAATTTTCGCGTGACAATATTTTAAAGCGTTTCGAAATATTCGTGTTTTCGCGTCGAACTGATGACGTCACGCACCAAATAATTTGAAGCGGTTTGAAAGCAGGTAGCGGAATAGTTCGAACTGCAGTTTGAAGTTTGTAATCAGCTGATTGAGGAATATAGGTTATGTTTGTTGGATTTATTTTGTTTTCACCGTTTTTATTTTGAATAAATAATAATAATAACTGTTCTTCGTTGCATTTAATATTGTTTGAATATGACAGCTTTGTTTTCAGAACGCATTGTGACCTGTGACTGTGAAGTAATAAATCACTTCGAGTAGAGCACACCTTTATTTTAGCATTTTAGCGATGCATGAACTGGTGACGTTTACTTCGAAATGTTTTTGAAATAGTTTTGAACCGTGATTCACGCGAAAAAATGGCTTAAATGAAATGACAACTAATCAATATCGAAAAATCTGCGATTTGATTGGTTCATTCTTATTTCTTATTTTATTCTAGTGATCTCTATAAACCTATGTTTTCTGCTCTTATTTCTTATTTTATTTTATTTTAGTTCTTATTTTATTTTAGTTGCTGTATAAACTCGCCTTAAGTTTTCTTATTTTCAATGGAACATCTAAATGTTAACCGTTTATTCTATTCAACCGTTTGGTTGTCAGCAATTACCGGTCGATAGTGAATCCTATTGGTCAATTGCTTGAAGAAAGGCTGGTGACTCAGTTTGATTCATATTGTGTTTGTCGGTCGTTGACAAATGAAGTATGTTTGATTATTGTATGTAATACCTATACGGAGTAAATCGGTTATTAAATTCGAGTTAAATTGCATCAAATGCGAATGTATACTTGAATTTCACAAGTCTCCTCGTTATTCGCAGAACCTATTGAAAACCGAAGTTCATTCACTACCTCTTATTCAACTGCAGTTTACGTATATGCAGGAATTGGATATGAATATAACAACTGCTAATAAACAGAAAATGATAAACAGCTGCTGAATAAATCCTCGTATAGAGAATCATAGGGTAAATAGACATACGCTCAAATTTTTATTGTTTTCTCAAACAGTTTTTTTACATTCAAGTTTTTCCTCTAACTTTGGCACCAGCTTAATGAAAACTCGGCTCAAGTATTGAACATTTCAAAGTTAGAACTATGTACTCAACTAATATTATTATTTGTTCAGAAATGAAAGGAGTTCATTATGATTGATCTCGAGTGGCACAGAATTCACAAGTGGATTCCTAGTTTCCCTTTTCACCAATTCTACACTATAACGCTCAAGTGCACGAGACAATTTGAATAAAAACTGAACCATTGAGATGGTTATTTTTGTTTTGAGGGCGTAAAACGAGGCGTAAAATGACACTGTCATGTGCCATAAAAACACGAATTTTATGCGCACGAAATACAAACAACGTTTTTTGTACAACTGTGAATGTGAATTTATATCGTCTGAAATATAATTATTAAAGATGATGCTTCCAATATAATATTTCTATGCATTCAGAGATCTTTCTGTGTCGTTACTATAGAAACGGTTTGTTTACACGCCGCGTGTTATGAATCTTTGACTTTAGTTGCTCGCAGTTACTTCTATTTCTAAATAGTCAAAAGAAGATGGATGTTGATCATAATAGTGATAGTGATACCTACCCCATAAGATATGGCTGAACAATCAAATACAATATGTATTGTATCCAATATGTAACCGGCCAAATCAAAGCTAATATGAGAAAACATATGACCAATTTCGTGAATAGTGCAACAAGAACCATGTAAAAAAGGTTTCTGAAAATTTGCTCATATGCTATTTTGAGGAAAAATCAAAAATTTCAAAACCTTTCACGTTATGGAGAGTCTATTCAAAGTTGAAAAGTACCACATTGAATGTTAAGGAAAATAGAAGGATATAAGGAAGTTTTCAAAATTTGTCCCGCTCATTGAGAGCAAAAGCGTCGGATACCGAGGAAAGAAATCGAAAGTGTTATAAAGCGATTATATCAATAAATGCATTCAAGATGCTGATAACGAAACTAATTAATTTTATAAGGTACAGATAGAATAATGATGTCGTGAAATTAGTTGTAATCTCAATATTCCTAATATACAGGGTGTCCCACTAGTGCCGCAGTGGACGATATACGCGTAACGGTCTGAGTTTGGCAAAATTTTTTGATGGAGAGATATACTCCAAGAAGAGCACAACCTGAAAATATTTTCGAATAGATCGGGTGGCCCACAAAAGAGGAATAGAGGGTGACTTTGTTTTTTCAAATGAGACACCCCATATTCAATAGTGTTTTTCAATTATCTGAAACTTCCTGCATGTTTTCGTATACTTTTCATATATTTTTATTCGACACTTTTCGAAATATTAGCTATTTTGACAAACAAATTATACTTGTAGAGGCCAATTATATTTCACGAACCCTTGCACATACCAATAACAGCTTTGTATGGATTTAAACACAAGTATCCTAGCCAGCTATAATAAAGCATCTTCAGCATATGGAGTTCCAAAAAAAGACTATCAACATTTCAAATCGAGTTTTCTTCATTTTTTCAAATGCAATGCATATAATTTTTTTTTCATCATTGTAATCACCATTCATTTTACTTCATTTTTTGTCAAATACATTATATGCATATCTTTAACAGAATGAGATTTTGAGAGTTTTTCCTCCAAATTCACATTTACTTCCGAATTCAAAAAGGAGATTTGGCTTTTCTGTGGTTATTGAGAGCTGTCACATTATTTTATTCAGATTTAACATCATTGCAGCTTCAGTTCATATCATCATAGTTTTCACGGATTGGATGAATACTCACAAAATGATGTAAAAATTCAAAAAATACCAATGAGTTTGAATGTGCAAGTTATGAATGCTACAAAAAAAAACGAGTTTCGAAACTTTAGGATACAGAAATGTGCCTTCTCTTGAAGTGGAAATATAGAAAATTATCAAAAATATATTTCGAAAAATGGGTACAGAAAGCGAGTTTCTGTCCTCAGTAACTGATTTAATCACATTTTTAGTAGATACATTGAAACTTTCTAGTTCCTCATTTCGTTATGATATGATAATATGAATTGAAGCTTCAATGATGCTTAAATTGAGTGGAATACTTTAACCGTTCATTCAATGTGAAGTCAAACTCGAAAATTCCTAATAATATTCTTTATTGAGCACGGTGACCGGTTTCGCATCAGTATGACCTATGCATCCTCAGACCAAATCTACACACTACAAAAGAAAACAACAAACAGTTCTTATATCAAGGGATAAAACTAATACAACCTACTGCCTATACTATTCTCATCAGGGTCGTCAAATCCAAATAAATGAGATACATAAAATCTATAAATGAGCACAAATACATAAGTTCTTTAACAAACGTGAAATAATAACCTTAATTTTTAATCATGATATTATAGGTTAGTCCGAGAATACAGATACACAAACAATATTTTCCAGTTGACTACAGAATGCATCTAATCTCATATCAGGGTGGTTTAAGAAACAAATATATACATATACGTTTTTTATAATAAAGTGTCAATAACATACATGTCGTTAAAATCAATTTGTGAATTTAAAATCAAGGATGGATATAATTTTTTATGCTTCATAATCTCGAATTTTTCTAGATAATCTATTATTATGCAATCAATGCCTGTGTGCAGAATTTTTATGCCTGTTTCCAGTACAAATTGATGACCTTCCTTGAATAAGTGATTGCCGAAATGAGAATCATCATAATGTGGACCTAGCCTCAAGATTCTCAGGTGTTCTTTTACTCTTTGATTGAAATTTCTATTTGTCTTTCCAATATACATAGCACCACATGTGTCACAGGTGAGTTTGTAAACTCCACTCTTCTCTAATGGAGGGACTGGATCTTTATTGTTGAAAAATAAATTTCCTAAATTGTTTGTTGGTCTAAAGGCTATCTTCGTAGAATTTTCTTTCTCCAGCAACCTTGCAACCTTTCCTGATAACGCCCCAACATAACTTAGATGGAAATATCTCTTAACTTCAGTATTAGGTTTGCTAGTGGGGAAGTGATCTCTCAGTAAGCGTTTATACATTTTTTTATTTAATAATTTATCAACTATATGTTCGTCAAAATTGTTCTTTCTTGCAATCTGTTTTATTATTCCAATTTCTTTATTAAAATTTTCTTCATTTAATGGTACATTCACCAGTCTCTCTAGCAAACTGTTAAAGGCTGCCAACTTGTGGTTTAGGTCTAGGAATTGATTCCATTACTTCCACAATTTCTTTCCAAATAGAAGTTATATGCCAGGTATAATATTTGCCAGATTAAAATTTCGAAACCCTTTCTGGATTAATGATTTCCTTTGTTCTGAAAAAGTGATATGGAACCTTGAAGTTCGGAATGTAAACTTCATATATTGCCACAATTTTGGGCGAAAAAGAATTGGGTCCAGTTCTTGTGAAAAATTTTTCACGGAAATTCTTGGAGGATAAAAATTGTTTCTCTATTTCAGTATCGCAATGAGTTTATTACAGTACTAAAAACAGTGCTGTAATGAATTCATTACAGCATCGTTTTCAGTTACATTTTTCGTTTTGTGGTTGTCAGCAATGACTTCTGATATAGATGCACAGAATACCTGGTGTTGGCACTGATTAGATTTTTTTTAAGACTTTCTTGTCGATCGAAAATCCGAGAATTTGTACTGGTTCTCATTTCTCCCGAAAGGGTTCGCGCTATTTGTCGTTGCCGCAGTAGCGCGTCTAATACTCGAATGCAATTCCAACACTCATTCGCTCCTTCGTCGCTCGTTTTCGAATTTCGCATTCGTATTGTAATAGGAGCCCATTCTGCAGTTAACTAGTTTCAGAATATACTATTCTTTGTAAGATTTTGCTATTTCGGATTTTTCTCAGAATTCTACATCATATTAGAATTGAGCACTAAAAATACCAAGATGAGACTAGAAACCGTCATTCTAGAGGTCACAAAAAACGACGTGAAACACTATACAGCGCGCTTATGCTTTCAAAGGTGTCTCTCAATTTTCAACAGGAGGTAGATTTCATTGACTGAACTGAATCATCATTGCATTTGCACGTAAGAATTTCTACTATTGCTGCTGCCGTCTTATTCGTTTTCCTGTGTGATATTGCTTCATTTTTCGACATCTTAATGGTGTTACTAGGTCAACGTAGTTCCTCCAGTTTTTTCCTCTTTTCATCTGGGTCGTTCCTAGTTGGTCGCTTCTTTTAGTTGTTTTTTTTTTGGTGAGTCTCGGTTTTTTTCAAGGCTCGTTTGGCCATTTCTGTGATGAAGTCTTCCAATTTTGTTCTCGTGTTGTCGTTATTTCACGTATGTCATCATTACTTATGTACCAAGGAGAGTTGATGGCTTCCCTGAGTATTTTGTTTCGTACTTCTTCTAGTGTTTTTAATTGTGTCTCGTTCATGATCAAAATGTCGCTGCCATAGTTCATGACAGGTCTTATTATCGATTTTGATATTCTCACTTTAATTTCTTCGTTGAGTCTACTCTATTTATTATGGGGTAGGTACAGATATTCTTTGATTTGCTTTGCCTCGATGCTTGCTTCATTTATGAGTTTGTTGAACTCCAACTCCTTATCGAAGGTCATGCCTAGGTATTTCACTTCGTGTTCCATTCTAGTTCCTCGCCATTTTTGTTTATTTTTCCTTCCGGATTCTCTCTTTTCTTTTTGTAAACATGATTGGCTGACTCTCCTCTGACTCTCCTATTCTTTCATCTGAATTTTCCATACTTTAAACCATTTTGTCATTTCATCCAAGTGTTTTTGCAGTCGCTTAATAGCGCTTCCTATCGTTTTTTCTGAGGCGAGAATTGCCGTGTCGTCTTCGTAGAGTTCTGAGATGGTATCTTTCATCTTCGGTATGTCGCTTGTGTATATGAAGTATAGTACTAGTCCACATAGTGATCCCTGGGGGACTCCTGCTTGGATCGTTTCTTCTCTGAATTTTGTTTCATCGATTTTCACATAGAATTATCGATTTTCTAGGTACGAGGCTATAAGCTTTACGTAAATGGAGCTTCTCTTTACAAATCGAAAAGTGTTACGAAATTCATGTCTTTTTCTTATCTAATCTTTCAAATATTTTCTGGATTGATATACCAAAATGTTCAATTGTGGAAGATTATACCCCCCTCAAAGATCGGTGATAATGGTATAGTATTCAAATGATACTGGAACGATACCTAATCAAAACAACTTCCCTTATGTAGCATGGACCTAGCTCGTTTACAACCCCTCGACAATTATGTTGACAAATTCAGCTTCAAAGGGCTCTGAATAATGTCAGGAGTTTCAGTTCATATGTCAATGTTCTCCTTTGTGCAAAGCATCAAACTGACCTTGTTTCCTGTTAAATATTCCTCGTACAAAAACCACAACACTCTGTGGGATAGAAAACAGAACTCTTGAATAGCATGGCCAATACATACTCTTTGTTATTCCAACATATAAATATATAAAGTATGCCGAAACGCTTTGTCGAAAGCACTGAAAAAGTTTTCGAAACATCATTTCAATTATCTTGAACGATCAGCATGCAACATTTTACTGCGAAATTTAACTGTGGAATGGTTCAAATTCTGGCAGTCACGGATTGAAATTAATCGAGTTACATCGGTGGGAGATCCACTGAATCCGGGAACATTTCAATTAAACTAGAACCTTCCTGCACTTTCGGAAGCACCTGAATTTGAAACATCCTATTACTGGTGTAACGAAGCCGTCACCTCTTTTTCGGAGTCAAGCACAGCAAACCGTTTTCTGAAGGCTGCATAATGTCTATTCCTCAGGGAGAGAGCGGTGAACCAATCTATTCCACCATTTCATATATGAAAAAAAATCACTAATTTACTCGAAACTATACAGGGGAATTTTTTCAAGTGTCTCATTAGAAGTTTTAGAGGAAGGAATTGCGACACAAATTAAAAATTTCGTATTTTTGTTTTAGAGTACATGAACTCAATTTGTAAAATATTTTCAAGAGGAATCTACTTCCGGTTCTACCGGAAACGGATGTGAACTTAGTTGTTTCAAATGTAACACCCTGTATGTTCATACATATTTGAATTCTTCGTTTAATTCTGAAATGATTCTATGTATGATATGCGCAACCACATCAAGCGATTGTTGAGTTATTGCCTGATTCTCAAATTTGTTGACAAAACGATTGACACAAATAAGTGTTTATATCTACAAAATCCCTCATTGTAAAACTTTTTTTTTGCAACAGTGAAACAAAAGAAAGTACGCCGATACTGCTTCTTGTATAAATTATGAGGAAATATTATACAGGGTGCCTGAAAGAGGGCTTTGAAGTGAGCCTTAATAAAACTGTGGAATCTCATTTTTTTTCAAATGGGAACCATATAATTTTATAATTCCGATCGATTGTTTGTCAAAAACTAGTAAGAGTGTGCCAAACATTTCATGTCTTCAAAACGAGTAGTTTTCCCGTTATCGACTAAAATTCGAATTTCACGACTAGAGCCAGGTTTCTTTGTCTAAACATCAGGTTTATCAAGATAATTTTTGAGTGGACTATGTCAATAGTAAGAATATGTCAGTTTTAAACTGAATGTTCTGTATGTAGTCATCATTCATTGTCTGCTCTGTTTATTTGTCACATTCGCCGCAAATAAAGGACAGACTTTTCATATATCATTCTAGAGTACCTTATTATTATTGCTTGCTTTGCATAGTGGTTGATCAATAGAAATAAGTAAGAATGACATTTCCTAACATAGCCTTCTTCGAAATAGAAGAGCATACCACTGAATTTGATAGAATTTCACGAATAACGCCAGGTTTGTCCTATCAGTCAAATTCAGTGGTATGCTCGTCTATTTCGAAGTGGGCTATGTTAGGAATTGTCATTCTTACTTAGTTTTAGTGATCAAGAACTATGCAAAACAAGCTTTAATATTAATAATGTACACTAGAATGATATATCAAAAGTCTGTCCTTTATTTGCGGCGAATGTGACAAATAAACAGAGCAGATAATGAATGACGACTACATAAAGAAATTTTAGTTCAAAACTGACATATTCTCACTATTGACACAGCCTACTTAAAAATTATCTCGATAAACTTGATATTTAGACAAAAAAACCTGTCTTTGGTCGTGAAATTCGAATTTTATTCGATAACGGGAAAACTACTCATTTTAAAGACATATAATGTTTGGCACACTCTAACTAGTTATTGACAAGCAATCGATCGGAATTATAAAATTAGTGGTTCCCATTTGAAAAAAATGAGATTTGACAGTTTTATTGAGGTTCACTTTGAAGCCCTGTTTCAGGCACCCTGTATAAAATATTTCCTCATAATTTATACAAGAAGCAGTATTGTAGTAGCCAGGGTAACGGAAAGGAATTATTTATTCTGAAAATAATTTTTTAAATCATTCTAGATGAAAGTCATCCGAAAGTGTAGAATTACAGTGACAAAAACTAAAACTTCGACGGGCGAAGTCGTTGAGAACGCTGATATGCAGTTCAAAAGGTTACGTAATCCAAGGGTAGCGTAGTGGACAGTTTTCTGTCAATCGACGAATTTTATAGTTTTTTTTCAACCAATAGTGCAAGACCACGTCGCCCTAGACAAATTCCTTCTAGAATGTTCCAAAGGGACAAAGAGACAGGGGGAATTTGCTTTATATAGAGTAATTTTCGGGAATTAAAGGGAGATTCGACGGAGATACGACGGGGGGTTCCGACAGTGGCGTGAAGTAGAGGAGCACAACGTATGCATCTCGGGAGAGGGAACATGCGAATAATTAATTCGTAGGAAGTACCTATGCTAATTAGAAGTAAAGTTCGGTCGGATCTCCAAAATTTGTAAGTGATTAATTTTCTTGTCATTAACAGCAAGTGTTTTCGGGAGTGTTTGGTCGGGTAAGAGAAACATTTTTAATACTAAATGATTATTTGATATAGGCATACATATACCAGAAGGTACTGCGTCGCTCTCCCTTTTATTAGTTTTCTATTCTACTGCTTTTCTTCATGTTTACTGTTGGGTTTTTGAAAAGGTTGAAACATAGCAATTCGGTTCTTTTTTACTCAGTAAATATAGATGAGATATTTTATTCAAATTAATATATTGTTGATTTTAGGGCTGTGAAGTTAGCGGCCAGTTTCCATCGGCCATTCTCGGATCCATCGGCCAGTTCACCAGTGGCGTCGGGTATTTATGAAAATCGCGATTAAAATTATTTGGGAGACGAAAAGTTCAGGATTTTTGCCTGAAATGAGTTCTTTGATTCTCTGTTGATAATTAACCACCAAAATTTCTATTTATTTTAATGATTACAAAAAGTAATAATGAATTATTATGTGTCGGAGAAATCTGTTTTCGAGTGTATTATAGGGATATACTTAAAAAATGTGATTAGGTTTATTGGAAGAAAGTTCTCAAATAAACATTATTATTATTATTACTGCAAAAAGAAAACCAATGGATATTTTTTTATTTGGTTTTCACAGCAGTTTTGAGAAAGGAAGATAGTTCAACCTCTAAAGATTCCAACTATTTTAATGTAACTGTAGATATATAAAAAAAAGAAGTTGATTTCGAATTTTGTGAAAAATGTTTCATGAAAAGACTTAAAAAATCGAATACGTTGAAATAATGCTATCCAATTCGGCAATCGAGAATAAATCTCAACTTTGCATTTTCGGGCTTTTCGAATTTCTGTCCAGAATTTCACACCACAATTGTATTGAACCCTAAAAAGTACCAAGATGTGACAAAAACCGGAATTTCAAGCATAACTTGCTGCAGTTATCAGAATATTGCTCAAAGTGAGAAACATGAAAAACCCCGTATCTCGCGTTTGCTTCGAAAATGAGGTATAGGTCATCAGTAAAAAATAATTTTCCAATGTCATCTGAACGGCTATATATGTCTGACCAGTTTAGGGTGAAACACCAAGAATATTTATAGCGCATCCACCATTTTGTAATATTGACCTCATGACTATGCATAATTTTTTCATTGTAGTGTTCATCTTTGGGGGAATTTGCTGACTTTCTATTCTGGCATTTCATTTTCGATATAATTGCTGATTTTAATATAAGTCAGAAGTGTTAATATTTCGAAAATTGAGTTTTTTTGGGCCACTACTTTTTGAGTTACATCCTAGAAAATTAGGAGAGACACATAAAAATTACAACTACCATTTTGGCAACTGTTTTTAAATATTGGAACATCAATTTCGACCGAACATATAAATTTCGAGATCAACTTTCTGTGATCATTTCTAAAATGGAAGGATTCGTGTCGCCAGGGATACTTTCTGCCTTCATTAACTTAATTAATGTACCGAAAGGAAAGTGACTACAAAAGTGCCTATATGGTTTTCAGAATGTCTATTCTCGAGATTCAATTTGAACTCCTGCGTTGTTGTGCCAATTTGCATTACAGGTCTCTGTTAAATATTGAGAGCCGGTATATTCAATCTATAGAATGTCTAATAACTAACAGTTCGTCAAATAAGTGTACTACATTCACCACCATTTATCTCTTCGGTAGTTGAGGATCAGACAACGCAGGCACAATGTTTTACTAGTTCAGTAAAATACGATGACAAAGATCACGCTTTATAAGTTCATAGTGCATTCCAATGTAAAGTAAGGATTCGTCAAATAAGAACTTACTCACAGCACCAAGTGATCTCTAGATATTGATCCACTTGTTGGGAAAAATTTACTCCCTCCTACTGAGAGATGAAAAGATGTTTTCGGACTGCATTCCTGTCATTGTCGCTATTTGACAGTATACAGATAGGTAACTTACCGGCCTTAATTGGGTTATCCTCATGTTGACTAGGATTTCTGCCCGTATTTGTATTGTTTTCATTTTGTTTTTCCAAGTGACCAATAATGATTATTCGTTATATTCTATTGTGCACTACATCGTTGGAAATAGGTAGATGAGGCCTATGAAAAAAAATATGAATTGAATATTTTTCAGGGAAAAGTTCATTCGAAAATAAAGGCGAGTTTATACAGCAACTAAAATAAAATAAGAACTAAAATAAAATAAGAATGTTCCCTTGATGCATTTCAATGACAGCGTTTATACAGGAAATAAGCTAAAATAAGGAATAAGAATATTCTTATTCCTTATTTTAGCTCATTTCCTGCATTTCAATGACAGCGTTCATACAGGAAATAAGCTAAAATAAGGAATAAGAATATTCTTATTCCTTATTTTAGCTCATTTCCTGTATAAACGCTGTCATTTAAATGCATCAAGTGAACATTCTTATTTTATTTTAGTTGCTGTATAACCTCGCCTTAACCAAGCATACTATTGTTTGGTTGCAACAAATGCAATCCAGGCTGAAGAAATGCTCCTATTCAGATGCTTTTGCATGAAAAGAGTAGCATATTTCGCTACCTGCATTATGAAAGTGCTGTAAATTGAATTTCCTGTTAAAGCTCTGGAAAAAGTGGAGAGCTAATGAATCTTACGAGTTCAGTTTAAATCTGATTGCCCTGAAACGCTAGATTTCCATTTTAATTAGCTTTCTAGTTTCAAGGGATGAAGGGAATATGTGGTGAGTCCTGTGGGATGAATCTGAATGAAATATATTTAACTTTGTTCGTCTGCACATAACTGAAAATTGTAAAGTTCCACTTAGATAATCCGCTCATCTTTGATGAATCCATTTTTCATCATATCATGCATAAAATATATCTCAAAAACGGAAATCTGGATATAACTTCATGGCGCAGGCTACTTCAAGAAAGAGAGCACATTTCGTGGTTTTGTGAAAATTACAGTTCGAAAGGTTAATGTTGCTCTTAAGGCATTTTTCAATATCGAATCACAAAAATTTAAGCGGAAGTGAGTTGAAACCGAGGTTGAGACATTTCAGATCAGACGTACAAGTATTTCTAGTAAATTCAGTTCTTCGATCGATGAAAGTGGATTAATGATAATTAATTGTACAAACTCCTGCAGATTTCAGTGTGATGCTCGACATAGACGATCCTGAGTATTTGAGCGCAGTGAGATCAGTTCCTCTCAGCTGGTTGGGCATATCAAAGGGGTATACATAGTCATGGCGTAGTTATTTTGAAGTAATGACGATATCGAGTGAAAGGCTGGTAATGTAGGACACTCACGAGGACTTTTTACGGTACTTTTGGGCATCCAGCCTCGCACAAATATTCGAAAAGAGTCCCCGTGTATGATCAATCGAAACTACCCTGCCTCGTGAGTGGCCCGCCATAAGACAGATAGGTATGCAGACTATCCATATTTTAAGAACAGATCGAATTGATTATCTGAAGTAAAGCATATGCAAGCTTGCTATTTTCTCTTCAGAGATTTTATAATGACTTGATAATTATCCGTCATCTATGATCATGTTTTGAATTCTCTTCACCTACAATATGTATTCACTCAATTTCTAGTTTGAATCTCATACGTTGCGAATCACAAATCTGTTTTCTCTTTCGATAAAATACCCCGCACCCTTCTTATGTAAAGTGACGACCGGTCAAATTTTCTGAAAGTGTCAATGGACCCAATTCAATCATATGGCTGGTTTTCTAAATACGGGGTGTTGAAGTTGGAAATTGCCCAGATTTTCGGATTTTTTCTATTTATTGTTTACTACATGTTCAAATTATGAAATTAGTGGATACGTTTGATCAAGAATATTTATATTTTCAAGGTGAGTCAAGAATTTATGGTGGTAGTTTTTTGCCAAAATTAGCTTTTTCTACTGTGACGTCAGGGAGGCATATTTTTGAAACGTTCTCTTCGATACGAGTGTGAAAACAGCAACGGTTTTGCTAGCAACGGTTTTAGCGGGTGCACCGTAACTATTGATCCCAGCTGAGAATATGCCTCGTTGAAAGATTCGCTATTGAAATTTCGCTGGCGACTGCAGAATTATTAGAGAATATTCAAACTCTCAATGATATCATCGACATTCATTCGAGATCGATTAAATAAGGTGGTCATAAGAGGGTGCAAAAATAAAACACTGCTGAATGTTACGTTCCCTTAAACCTAAAAACAAATTGACATGAATTATATTGATATTTTAATATATTATGTATATGTGATTGATATTGATATTGGATCGGATATCAAAATGGTGAATAAAAATCGACGCTATCCATTGCCGTGCGCTAGAAGTGGAACGAATGTACTTTGAAAATTTCGAATGGTCAGTACAATGAAATTCGAATTAGGAGTTGTCGCTCATCTTGAGGTAGTTTTTGGTGTTGACTGAAAAGAGAAGAGAAATTCCTAATGGATGGATCCCATTGTCGGGCTTCAGGGGCGGCGCAGCAGGACTTTGAAAATTTCGAATGGTACGTTCGATAAAAATCAAAACAGGAGTTGTCGCTCATCTTGAGGTAATTTTTGGCGTTGACTAAAATGAGAAGAAAAATTCCTAATGGATGGATCCCATTGTCGGGCTTCAGGGGCGGCGCGGCAGGACTTTGAAAATTTCGAATGGTACGTTCGATAAAAATCAAAACAGGAGTTGTCCCTCATCTTGAGGTGGTTTTTGGTGTTGACTAAAATGAGAGGAAAAATTCCTGATCAATGAATCCCATTGTCGGGCTTCAGGGGCGGCGCGGCAGGACTTTGAAAATTTCGAATGGCCAGTACAATAAAATTCAAAACAGGAGTTGTCGCTCATCTTGAGTTGATTTTCGGTGTTGACTGTGATAAGAACAAACTTTTCTAATCGATGAATCCCACTGTCGGGCTTCAGGGGCGGCGCGGTAGGACTTTGAAAATTTCGACTGGTACGTTCGATAAAAATCAAAACAGGAGTTGTCGCTCATCTTGAGGTAGTTTTTGGTGTTGACTGAAAAGAGAAGAAAAATTCCTAATGGATGGATCCCATTGTCGGGCTTCAGGGGCGGCGCAGCAGGACTTTGAAAATTTCGAATGGTCAGTACAATAAAATTCAAAACAGGGGTTGTCGCTCATCTTGAGGTAATTTTTGGCGTTGACTAAAATGAGAAGAAAAATTCCTAATGGATGGATCCCATTGTCGGGCTTCAGGGGCGGCGCGGCAGGACTTTGAAAATTTCGAATGGTACGTTCGATAAAAATCAAAACAGAAGTTGTCGCTCATCTTGAGGTGGTTTTTGGTGTTGACTAAAATGAGAGGAAAAATTCCTGATCAATGAATCCCATTGTCGGGCTTCAGGGACGGCGCGGCACGACTTTGAAAATTTCGAATGGCCAGTACAATAAAATTCAAAACAGGAGTTGTCGCTCATCTTGAGTTGATTTTCGGTGTTGACTGTGATAAGAAAAAACTTTTCTAATCGATGAATCCCATTGTCGGGCTTCAGGGGCGGCGCGGTAGGACTTTGAAAATTTCGACTGGTACGTTCGATAAAAACCAAAACAGGAGTTGTCGCTCATCTTGAGTTGATTTTCGGTGTTGACTGTGATAAGAACAAACTTTTCTAATCGATGAATCCCATCGTCGGGCTTCAGGGGCGGCGCGGCAGGACTTTGAAAATTTCGAATGGCCAGTACAATAAAAATCAAAACAGGAGTTGTCGCTCATCTTGAGTTGATTTTCGGTATTGACTATGACAAGATGAGCGACAACTCCTGTTTTGAATTTTATTGTACTGGCCATTCGAAATTTTCAAAGTCCTGCCGCGCCGCCCCTGAAGCCCGACAATGGGATCCATCCATTAGGAATTTTTCTTGTCATTTTAGCCAACGCCAAAAATTACCTCAAGATGAGCGACAATCCCTGTTTTGAATTTTATTGTACTGACCATTCGAAATTTTCAAAGTCCTGCTGCGCCGCCCCTGAAGCCCGACAATGGGATCCATCCATTAGGAATTTTTCTTCTCTTTTCAGTCAACACCAAAAACTACCTCAAGATGAGCGACAACTCCTAATTCGAATTTCATTGTACTGACCATTCGAAATTTTCAAAGTACATTCGTTCCACTTCTAGCGCACGGCAATGGATAGCGTCGATTTTTATTCACCATTTTGATATCCGATCCAATATCAATATCAATCACATATACATAATATATTAAAATATCAATATAATTCATGTCAATTTGTTTTTAGGTTTAAGGGAACGTAACATTCAGCAGTGTTTTATTTTTTCACCCTCTTATGACCACCTTATTTAATCGATCCCGAATGAATGTCGATGATATCATTGAGAGTTTGAATATTATCTAATAATTCTGCAGTCGCCAGCGAAATTTCAATAGCGAATCTTTCAACGAGGCATATTCTCAGCTGGGATCAATAGTTACGGTGCACCCGCTAAAACCGTTGCTAGCAAAACCGTTGCTGTTTTCACGCCGATCTCTTCGATATAGTATTTGGACGAGAAAATATTGCACAGTAAACATTTTTTTTATACCGGGTGTTGCACAGAGAGAACGACAAGACATAATTATTTTTTTAGGATATATTCGAAACCCTGTATTTGTGGACTGATTTTTTGGAAAGTTATACCTACCACAAATATATGTGACGTGTCTCTTATCTCCGAAATATTAATGGTGGTTTATTCATAGGAAGTTATTCTATTTCGGAAAAAGAACGAAAAACATGAAATATCCAAAAATTTTCTTGGTCAAATGCAACTATTTTTCCTCTATATATTGATTTCTGCAACATCTTCAGAGGTATGAATTCTAAATCCGATACCATGATGTCTATAAAGTTAGCAATGCGACTTGCGAGAAAATCAATGAAACCTATTGCATTTATTGTCGAATAATTGTCGATAATTTGTCGTGAAAGAAAAATATTTGTCGCATCCTTAGTTTTTTTACGGGGTGGGGTGCCTTCGCTAACTTAGCATAAAGTTAGCAGAACCACTTTTTCAATATAGACCGAATATCATAAGAAATCGCGGGAAAATGACATAACATTCCTTTCAATTACAAGGAATGGATTTTTTGTGTATTTTTTACTTTATATGGTCTTCGAAAATTAATCCACAATTTTTCATAAGCAGTGTGATGGTTTTCGATCTATATTGAGAAAGTGGTTCTGCTATCTTAGTATGAACTCAGCAAAGCCAACCACTAGAAAAAAAATTAAGGCCGCCACAATTGTTTTTCTTTTACCCACATTTCCATTTAAAAATTTTAGCGATGACGTCATCACACTTATATAGATGACGTCAAAAATAAAAAGGTATTCTTACGAGTAGCCCGTTTTAAAATAAAAATCGACGTGTTTCGAAATTTTTCCCTAAATTCGCCGGTTTACGAAATAACGAATTTCTTTCATTTGCACCATACTGTATACTGTCAAAGTACTACGAAAAATGGAAAATAACGCTTAACGGATCAAAAACAGAAGAAATAGTTTTCAGCAAGAGAGTCAACGATAAGAAGATTTTCTCCAAATTGAGATTGAATAGTCACCAAATCACCGCAAATCACACCTAAAAATAGCGTAAAATATCTAGGAATAGAACTAGATGAAAGATTAAACTTCAGAGCCCACATCAAAAACAGCCTAGTTCGAGGTAACGCTGCTAAAAGAAAACTATACCCCCAGTAACTAAGACCAGAACAACAAAGCCCTCATCTATACGGCAATGATTAGGCCACTAATTACATACGGGGCTCCGGCCTTTTGTCACCTTCGCCCATCACCTCTCCGTCCACTCCAGGTATTCCAAAACAAATGCCTCCGTCTCATAACAAACAGGAATAGATATGCCCGAATAACAGACCTTCATGAGTCAACCGCCATCCCCACAATCCGCGAATTTATCGACCAATTGTCTAACCAATTTTATAACAACCAGTGTCGCTTGAATGAGCTCACAAGAAATATTACAAAAACGAGGTGTAACAACATAAACCCTCATAGCAAACACCCCTTACCCTAACAATTCCTTCCCATATTCCATATTCCTTCCACCAGTTGTATATAGTGTCTCCCGGTTGTACATAGTGTCTCCCAGTTGTATACAGGGTGAGTCTTTGACTTGTACATATATTTTAAATGTAGATTCTTCATGCCAAAATAAACCTTTTTTTTTTCATTTTCCATTTCTCCGAATTCGGCTCCGTTAAAGAGAAATAGCCATTTGAAAAAAAATGGGCTGAATGCGTGCCTGATATTATTCTGTACAAACACCTCAAAGTTCATATTTTTCGATTGAAATCGATGTGATTATTAGATATTCGGGGTGATACATTTAGAAAATACTCAAGCACTAACCTTATTTTAATAAGAATGTTACAAACACGATATTTCCTAACAACAACGCTAAGTTTTGTCCTCGGTTTTGTCCCATCATTTCTGCAATTGAAAAGCCATATTTCTCACACCAAAATAAGTTCCTTCTTCGATTTTCCTGAAGATTACTTTGTAAACACTAATAATTTGTTCATATTTTCCTCGATATTCTGGAACGATCTCATAAAAATTGGTTTCTCACTAACCTATCCTAACTCCATCAACCTAAGTCATATGATTCCAGGTCAATGACCTAACCTAACTCATCTTCTGTGATATGATATTCCACAGAACTCTAGAGAACACGATGCCAGATTGCCGATTTTCTCTTCAAACATTAGTATAGGCGAAACCAAGGAAGCGGTACGTACCCTATCGTTAATGGAAGAACTATCCTTGGAACTATCGCAAAGGCACCAGTTTTGTTTACTTTTCGCTACAGGCATCTAGGCGTTGCTCTTCGGAAGCGCCAAACGAGTTCTGATTATTGCCGATATCGCGGTACGTTCTTAATTTCAGTCGCGGTGCGATGCTGGATGCGATGTAGCACGGCCTACTCTTCCCTTCTGAAGGTTGTGGATGTAGCCGCCACGCAAGACAAACCGTGTTTCTGTGTCTCCCACCTCCAACGTTAGTCAGTGAGTTCGATTTATTTATTCATTTACAGAGAATAAAGCGAAAAGGTTATGATTATGTAAATGACTTTTAGTGAATTGATGTAATAGTAGTGTCGTCTGGTGTCGAGTTATACTGTTTTGATAGATTTTTTGCTGAAGGACCGGTAACAATGAATTTTCAATAGATACTGCCTTAAAAATATATAATTTCATGCTTCTTAGAATTCAATTCCATCTCCCACATTTGTGGGATTTTATTATAACATATCTCTACATCAAACGTTTTTTTATCATAGAGATTTTCGTCTTGACGAAGTTGATAAACTAATAATAATTCTGACAACATTGCGAGCAACATTGTTAACATTTTGAGAGACCAGAGAAGAAATAATATTCGATGAGATTCAACTCAGGACAGCATTCAGATTATTCTTGAAATGCATAATTTTTTCATCAAATTTAATCTTATAAAATTAGGAATAACTTGAAAACGACACGTTTTATTGAAAAAACATAGGAATACTTCTGTTTTCTGAAATAATAGATTTTTTCGAAAACGTGAATCGTTTATCTTTTTCAAGTGGTTTTATAGTATTTTTGCTTGAATGTATGAGTTGACTACACTGTAACTTCTATACCAGGAGAAATATGGAATAAGTTTTAGTTGAGGAATATGCACCATGAATAGACTAAACGATCATCCAAAATTCATTTCATTCGACATATCGGTTCCAAATATATGGAAAGAATAGTGTTGAATTCATGAATTTTTGACACCCTGTATCTTTCAAACGATACCGAATTTTGAAAAATAATATGGGAAAAAAGTGTTTCGTTTGATGAGGGGAATCTACAGTTGAAATATATGTACAAGTCAAAGACTCACCCAGTATAGTGTACACAACATTCACAATTACTCTGAACAGGTTTTTTTGTTGTTATTTTTTCTGTATATGCATATTGACGAACTAAGATTCAACACATTATTTAAAATCGTAAAAGAATTTCATGTTCATATAATCAAAATTGTAGTGGTAACTTTTAAGTAGGAATTATAAAATATGAAAATTACTGAAAGCGTGTACTCTACGTACAGCAAATAAGTAATTCGAAAAAATTGAATAAATTGATTTTTCATTTGATTTGATTTGCATCGGATTAGGAACTGTCAAGTGCGAAGTTCAATTCTGAGCTAGGAAAGTCTCGGTAGGGGCCACCATTCCACTGTTGCGTCAAAAATTAACAGTGCTGTGCCTGAGGTGGCGTAAGGACACAGTAACAAATCGAATACTCGACCGAATATCACATGACAGGAGGAAATAGTTCAAACTAGCAAAGTATCCAGGATTATCACATAAAGTCGACAGAATATTTCAGGAATATAACAGCACGGCCGCTTATTACAACACGGTGAATAACAGGAAACATTTCTTTACACCTGTCCTAAAACAATCTGGATTAATTTATAAGATTCTTGTGGAGATTGCGAGAAGTGTTATGTTGGCCAAACTAAGCAATTGTTGCAAGAAAGAATAAAACAACACAAGAAAGAATAAAACAACACGAAAGTGACGGAGGACGGCACTTACCACACACGCACAAACCTTGAATCACAAATTTAGCTTCCCGGACGTCTCCATACTGGATAAAGAAACGAACTACGGCAGAAGAATTATTAGTGAGATGATTCATATGAAACGGCAAAATACTGTGAATATCAGAGAAGACACGCAGAACTTGAGAAACTACTGTTTACCACAGTCTAATTTGATTCGACACAATTTATTGTATTTCTGTTACTAAATTATTACTTATTTCAATTCGTGACTTTCCATTATGGAATTTTCTTAATCATTAATTTTTCGTTGTTTTTTTTTGTTAATTTCTTGTTTGTCTGTATAAGTTCGACTGTCCGTTGTGGGTTTTGTCGGTTGCAGATTTGTTCGGAGATGTCTCTGGGGCACACGACATTTCACTTTCGAAAAGAGAGGATAAAGAATCAAGTAGATAGGAATATATTCGTTAACTCTACCATAACCCCAAAATTACAGTTTTCATTCTTCATCAAATTCGATAAAACAACAAACAAATGCGGAAATTAATTTTTTGGGTAATTTTCAAAAAAGTTAAGGTGAGTGATTTGTCGTGTGTCTTGGAGACGTATTTTGGATGTATGTGTTCCTCGTAGCCGTGATAAAGGAGTGAACTACTCCCAAACGTCGGCCAAAATATTGTAGAAATGTCCACACTGATGAAGATTGCTCAATACAAATTCCTGTCATCAATGTCTTCAAATCTATATAACATTTTCTGATGTTACCGCCTCATTTGGACGTCCACTACATTCTACATCATCGGTGTCTCTACTAGTGATATAACGAATGTCATTTTTCGAACATTCGCGAATACGAATGCGAATGCAAATGTCTGCTACTGACATTCGCGGACGCGGACGCGAATGTATGTTCAAATTTGGCGCCAATTGTCTATGGCTTGCTGGCAGTTACGCGGTGCGTTCCGTTTGTATTTTGTTCAAGATGATAATTATTTAAACATTAAAAAGTTATATATAAGGAAAGACTGATAAATGTTTCATAGATTTGTTTTTGTTAGTTTCAATTGCACCTAATTTTTGTGTTATAAGTTAGTTTTTTTTTCTGATATTCATATTTGCAAAACATTCGCAGAAATTTTGCGGATGCGAATGCAAATACGAATATCCAAAAATATGCGAATGCGAATATTCGTTACAACTCTAGTCTCTACGACCACGTTTGAAGTCAGCTAACCAAAGTTTTATTGTTGTTTCTGGTGGAGCCGAGGGTGGAGCGGAGTCCCCATAACACTTTTCAAGCCATTGCTTCGCTTGAACGGTATTTTTCCCATCAAGAAGCAGTTTAAAATTAAAACACGAAATTGTTTTTGATCCATTGTTTTGAAAATGAAAATGGAAATAAAACTCTTAGCACAATAATAAATTTTAACAGCTATCTTCTGAAGGTATTAACTGAAAAAAAGGTGACTCCAATAAAACTAGCGCAATCTATGTGTTATGCCCGGGACTTTTCAGCCCATGTGATAACTGGATGCAAATCGAAGCAGATATAGGTACAATAATTCCATTTGAGATAATGTTCATTTTAGTCACAAGGAATATTTCAATATTCCTGAATCAATAATTCGTGATTAATTAAATTCGAGTATATGATGCTTAGTCGAAAGAATTATTTTATTTGAATTCTGATAATAAGGTATACTTAAATCTCGACTTGAATCCAATAAATCTTATTCATTTACTTCAATAAAATATTATCCACTTGGTTAAAGGATAGATTTCTTCCCGTGTACTCTCAGGGAATATGGATGGATCATTGAGATAAACTTGGAGTTGGCAGTGCATATTCTAGATCATTACAAAGGAAGTAGTGTTGACATTTTCAATTAATTTTGTAGTATTTTTGGTAAAGGCTACAATTGTCTCTTTCTCTTGGCTCAGTATGAAATTATCAGGCCAGATATAAAAAAAAAATTACATTTGCCAAATTTTTTCATGCTTTTATAACTAACGCAGAGTTTAAAGATGATGGGAGTGTTTAATGAGTGCAAATTTGTCATTTATGTCCATCGAAATATTCGAATTTTCAGTTTATTTCTGGTGAAATGATGACTATTGTGTTCCTTTGTTCCTTAGTTTCGATCTGTAACAGTTTTCGGGATTTCTGAAGAGATGCAATAACTTTTGTGAATACAAATTGGTGGATGTTTCCAGTCGAGAAAAGTTGAAGACCACCGAAAATCGTATGTTCCGTTGGACGGAATGAGGAAATCGGGGAAACTGATCACAATACACCACCTATGGTATCCAACACTGGATGGTCGTTATTCTTGATTTTTAATTCGAATAAATCAAAAATATTGGTTGGCTATTTTATTTATTTATTCAACAATGATACTTTCAGAATTGTTATCAGAATCCATTTTGTCAAATTTCCACTTTTTCATGACTATGATGACGGGCCTATAAAAGGAATCTGTAATATTCATAGTTTTGACTAATTGCAACTAGAACTATGTATCTCTTAAGGCTTGTTCGGACTAGGCCAGTATTTTAGTCGAGTGGATTCGCCCACTGACTACTCGACCACAGTATCAAAGAAAGTATAAGGTATAGTAGGTACCTACATCATCCTGTGACTCTACTCGACTCGATTGCTGGCGTTCGCACACAGGAAATTACAAAATTATTCGCTACTCGACTAAGATCTACTGGCCTAGTCCGAACAAGCCCTCAAAGATGTCAGTTATGCGAGCAGTTATGTTCAGTGAACAATGGATTTAACATATTCAAATATTTTATGTGCTTGCAGTTAATTACTTTCAGCTATTGAGTACACTGGCGGATCTAGGAAGTTTTTCAGGGGGGGCATGAATTGATAAGAATTTTCTACCAACATTATAGGAGTTGAAGACTTAAGAAGGATTTTTTTTTGAAAATATTAGGGATCGAATGAACAGCTATAAAGGGATTATTGTGAATTTCGAGGTCCAAGGGGGGATGCCCTTCCCCCCGTATCTGCCAGTGATTGAGTATTTGGTGAATATCCTTCTTGCAGGAAAATTGATAATATGTAAGATGTCATTCGGTAGGTGCATTCGTAGAAAACGCATGGGATATTGTCATAGCAGTCAATCATTTCCATTTGCAACAACGCCAAAAATTAGTCTTCTTTTAACCCTAGAACACTAACCATTCGTAAATTTTACAAATCACATGTGGTGAGATTCGATTTGACAACAATGCGTAATAAGCAGTATTCCAGTTTTTTGTGTAGCTTCGTTATTTGGTTCGACAGGTCATTTGCTCAGTCCGTTGTTATGAACAGATCAGTGGGTATCAGGAAATCCAGGGGTGTTTCGTAATATTTACGAAAGGTTAGTATTCATGTAACTCCCACGTCGTATCATTTTTGACGATTATGTATGTTCTATGGAATACTCAACATGACATGTATAAATTCATGGATCATTTTCAATCACAATTTACAAAAAAGTGGTAAGAAAAATGTTTCCAGAAAAAATTTCATGAATGAACTTCCTGAAAAACTCATAAAACGATGGCTAGAAGAGCGTATGAAACTACCAACTTTGCAACGCTCACTCAAAGATATGATAAGTGATATTTTGAAAATTCCACGAGCACATGATCAAGTGGAACCTTCAGTGTAGAAGCACACAACATGTTTTATCTGCCCGTCGAAAAGAAGGTGAATGACGTCACTTTTTTGTAACCCTTGTAACCGAGATTTTTGCGCCAAGTATCGTGCACGTTGTTGTGTTTTCTGCAATGATGATAATTAGTTTGTCGTATTTTGTATGTTTAGTGTAAATTTACTTAAGTTTGTGTGTTATTAAAGTTATTTTATAAAGAATAAATTCCTTAGTTGAGTTGATTTTGATGTTTGAATTCGAAATCGTAAATTTTACGAATGGTTGGTATTCAAGGGAGTGCGATTTAAGGTTAGTGTTCTAGGGTTAATTTAAACAAAAAATACCTTCTAGCAGTTTTCTTTCAAAGCTTCCTAGGGGAGGAGATAAATTGGTAATTGTGAAAATGATTAATTTTTCCATTTCACTAGGTTGCTCGAGGTCATAAAAACGAGCAACTATCATCTTCCTATGTTTTTCAAAGAAAAGAGATCGAGACGGCGACCTAAGGTTGTTTTTATTCTTATAGTTTCGGAGCATCCATTCAAAGGTATGGAAAATTGGCCACCTGTAGGTACTCCGTGTGATTTACCCTCATGGCTCAAATACTTTCGAGAAATATCCTAATTCAATCAAAGAACTTCCAGTACTCTGATTTTGTTTAAAAATATTCCTGAAGATATTTTCATGATCTGAAATAATTTTTTTGTACTGTGAGCCATTACATCATTTCGAGCAGAATATGAGAAAATCGAAATACCTTCACCAATCGTCTGTTAATCCAAATTTGTAGCTGGAAAAAAATAAACAAACACAATAGGAAACTTCAAGCCACAATCGAACTCAAAGAAAGTGCGGCACTTCCCAAAAACGCAACTTTCGGCGTGCCGGTGACGGCGGTCCTCCAACTCTTCGCGTCTGTCTGAATCGTGGTAAGTCGGAATCAAACACAGCGTGCCGGCGAACTCTCATCGACCGATAACGATGCACTGACGACGTACGGCTGAATCCGGAACCTTTGAGCGACCGGGACCGTACGGTTTCACTCGAAGTGGCACGATTTAACTAAACAAAAATTATTTTATTTTAATTATCGTTCCAACGACAATCATTTCATGTTTTCAAAGCCAACAAACGTCAGCATGGCCAAGGTTCTGCTTGGATTGAGGTAATTAACCTTCAATGTAATTTTCCCAGGTTTTTCTCGTGGACAATATAGAAAACAATTATGAGCAACAAAAGGAACAACGAGTTCTTGTCAACTTGATAATCGCCACAAAATCATGATTGATGACAAGAAAAACTAACAACGTTGCCGAAAAGGAATAGAATACGTCATAGTAGTTATATTCCGCAAAAAAACATATCGTTGAAGTGTGCTTGGCTTCTCGTCAAACGTTATTGACACCATAAACTGGACAAGCACACTGTAGATGACATCGAGAAACTGAGAAAGTCGTTTCTGCTTTATGGTATATACCCTGTTTTCGAAGCAAATAAAAAAATACAGGGTATTCAATGTCAACTTTGAGCAATATTCTGATAACTGTGATATGAAATAACGGATTCCGGTCACAGTATAGTATTTTCTGGTGCTAATTCAATTTCGGTGTAGAATTCTGGAAACGGCATTCAAATGGCGGGAAACCTGAAAGTTGGAACTTTTCATTTTCGATTGCCGAATTGTAGAGCATTATTTCAGCGTATTCGATTTTCTACGATTTTCCGTGAAATATTTTTTCCGAAATTCGAACTCTTTTTTTGTACATGTCTACAGTAAAAAAATTCCACCCAAAATTTTTGGAATCTTTCATGGTTGAACTATCTTTTTTCTGAATACAGATGTGAAAACAGAATAGAAAAATATCTAGAGATTCCGTTCGGACTAACATAATTGTTAATGAGCTGAAGATATAAATTGTGCTTGTGGACTGCCAGAATGTTGGGGATAGAGATATCAATTTTTAAACAAAAAATTTTGGGAATCAGTATGGTATTTGTTCGAACATATCAATGTCCGTAACCAAGCAATAACGGTACTTTCCGAAAGAGGAGAGAGTTTTTTTATAAATTAATATTTCTATACAGGTCATTTTGCTAGCCCATAAACATAATTTGGCTTTCGTGGGGCCATCCGTTTTTGAATAAAAATAATGTGAGAATGCCGAACAAAATCATTGGAAGGCTACAAAATAAAACCGAAGGATATTTTCTTATTCTCTTATTTATTCTATATCCTCATCAGTATTCAGAAAAATAGTTCAATCTTGAAACATTCCAACAATTTGAGGTGAATTTTTTTACTGTTGACATGTAAAAAAAGTTGAGTTCGAATAAAGGAAAATTTTTTCCGGGAAATCTCATCTCATCGAGAATAAAAATTCCAAATCAGCAGATTTTGCGCCGTATTGAATTTTTTTTAACCAGAATTCTACACCACAATACACCGAAATATACCAACAAGTGATCAGAAAAAGTTTTTCAAATGTCACGCATAGCCGCACTTATAAGAATATTGCTTGAAGTTGATATTTAACATCCTGTATCTTGTTTATGCTTCGAAAACGGGGTATATGTCAGGCAAAAATGACGTTCTCGATGTCATCAATACGGCTGCATATGTTTGTCCAGTTTATGGTGAAACACATTGATACTTGACAGTCCATAGAAAGTGGTATGATATGATATGATATAATGCTTATCCCGATTACTCCTAGGTCTCCTGAGGAGAACCCTCTGAAACAACAAGCATCGAAGCTTGTAAGTTGTGGCCGAGTTCGGAGTAAGCAGTTGTGTTCTGTGTATGCTTTGTTACTGTGTCCTTACGCCACCTTAGGCACAGAACTGTTTATTGATGACCCAACAGTGAAAATGGTGGTCCCTACCGAGACTATAAAATTTCTTTCCTAGCTCGATTGAACTTCGGACCTTTGGGTCCTAATTCCAATGCTCTAACCACTGAGCCAAGGGTATTCTAATAGATTCCATATTCAATTTTACATTGCCCATATACCTATAGGTAACAACATTGAAGAATTTGTTCCAAAAATTGGGATCAGACACTCGAATTTTCCCAAATGGTTTTCAAGTGAATTGAAAGACTTAGTTTTCAGAAAGAAATTAGCACATAAGAATTATAAAATTTCTAATGCATGGGATGATTATCAGGAATTTTGTAGCCTCAGATCTCAATGTAAAAGGTTGACTAATGAATGTTATAGCAGTTTTATCAGGGAAACCGAAGAATCTATTAGAACCGATCCTAAAAAATTCTGGAACTTTGTAAATGCTAGGAAAAAAGATAATTGTTTGCCTAATGTTATGGTGCATGATGGTTGCGAATTCCGAAGTGAGAAGGAGATAGCCGATGCTTTCGCAAAGTTTTTCAAATCGATTTATAAAACCAATACTGTTAATATCTCCTGTGACGCCACTGATAGTTCATTTTGCGATAAAGATAACATCATTTCTTTCTCGATGATTCATATTGAACAGGTGTTGCGCGGTATCGAATCTCTCGACATAAACAAGGGTCCTGGACCTGATAATGTTCCGGTGTTGTTTTTGAAGAAATGCAAAGAATTCGTAGCTCTCCCACTTCAAATTTTATTCAATAAGTCCTTAAATGATGGCGTTTTTCCGGATATGTGGAAGAAAGGATTCATCAAGCCTATTTTCAAATCGGGATGCAGAGAAGACGTTGCGAATTATAGACCGATAACTATACTCAGCGTAATCCCTAAGTTGTTCGAATCAATTATTCATGAGCAAATAAAATCGAGAATATATGATAGAATTGTTCCTGAGCAGCATGGATTTTTTCAGGGGAGAAGCGTTGAGACCAATCTTCTGGTTTTCGCTCAGTTTGTTCTTGAGGCGTTGGACAATCATAAACAGGTCGAGGTTATATATACTGATATTGCGAAAGCGTTTGATAGTGTGTCCCATAAAATTTTGGGTAGAAAGCTTAGGATGTTTGGTTTCCATGGAAGTTTCTATCGTTGGTTGATTTCTTATGTCTCGGGCAGATATCAAATCGTTAAGATGGGTGGAACACTGTCTTTTCAGATACCTGTTACTTCGGGGGTACCTCAGGGAAGTCACCTAGGGCCCTTGCTATTTTTAATTTTTATCAACGACTTAGGTCTTGTCATCCGATTCGTTAAATTCTTGCTGTTTGCAGATGATTTAAAACTTTTTTTTTCAGTTAAGTCTTTATCCGACGTTCAGAAGTTGAATTCGGATCTAAGGTCTGTGGAGGAGTGGTGTGCTGCCAATTGTCTCACTATCAACATCAAAAAGTGTAAATTCATGACGATTTCCCGTTTGGAGTGCCCTATCACGGTCGATTATATTATTGGTGGTATACCTATTGATAGAGTGTTTGTTTTTAAGGACCTAGGTGTTTCTTATGACAGCACGTTGTCTTTTAAGGCACATATTCAGGCAATTTCTGCTGCTTCTCTCAGAACTTTGGGATTCATAATGCGGAATACTAGGGACTTTAACATCGAGACCCTACGACATCTGTATGTTTCTTTAGTTAGACCTATGTTGGAGTTCTCATCTGTCGTTTGGTCTCCATACATCTCGGTCGACAGTTCATTGATAGAGAGGGTCCAAAACAAATTTCTTAGGTGTGCGGCTGTTAGAATGGGTACATTTTCGATTCATACTTTCTCCGCGAGTCGAATGCGCAACTCTCTTGGACTGCCCTCCTTGAGGACTAGAAGATTTCATGCAGATGTGGTATTTATTGCAAAACTCTTTCAGGGCCTTTTGTACTCCCCTGATTTGTTGTCACAGTTCAATTTATATGTTCCCTGTAGACCCATCCGAAGGTTTGATCTATTTCGACCCGCCCAATCAAGAACCAATTATTGCTTTCATTCTCCGGTTTCGAGAATAATGCGAAACACCAACGTCGTGGACTCCTTGGGAGTTGACATATTTCATGACTCTATTTCGAGATTGAGGAGAGATTTGAGGTACCTGATAGAACTGTAATATTTCGAGTTTAATTGTATTGGTGCTCTTGAGCTTTTTTTTCTGTTAATTTTATTTTATCATATACATGCACTCAATATTTACTATTAATTGTGTTATGCTGCTTTGGTTTGTGTTCGTTTGATTTTCTTCTTGTTACTAAAAAGGTCATGTACCGTTAATAAATAAATAAATAAATAAATAAACATATAGTTGCTATACAGGGTCTTTCACGAGGAACCTCACCCATATTTATACGGGAAACTACTGAACGTATTTTCATGAAATTCAGCACTTATAAGTATTTCACGATGCTGATGAAATCTAAAATATTTTCAAGGCATGAGCACCTCCGGTTTTTCCGGAAATGATGTCAACTTCCGTTTTTCAAATTAGAACACCATTTTTTTATTGCAGAAATAGATTCCTTAGAAAATTTCAAGTTATTTTGATGTAACATTTTTCAGTTTTGGTTGGAATATTCTCTCTGGGCGGGAAAATTCGAAAAAAAAAAATCGAAAATAGAGCTCCGCTGAAACAAGAATAACTTCGAGGTTTTCGGATGGAAAATTTTCATTTTTGGGATTTTTCAAGATGTAAGATTGATGTATCCACTTTAAAAATCGAAATCGCGATTTATGATACAGGGGGTGAAAAAATTGCTTTCAAAGTTAGGGATTAGAACCCTATTTTTTTATGGCAGATATTGAATCTACGTTAAAAAATAATGTGAGCCTGAAGTGGATATTTTCTGAGTTATTCACAAAAAACTGTTTTTCGTCTTGAATTTTCAGCTATTTCTTTTCCCTTCACGCCAAAAAGATGAAATTTTCAGGAACTGTTACTTAAACCATGTTTTAGATTTTACTACCCTAATATGCAAGAGAAAAAAGTTACAGGTTGTTCCTAAATAGATGGCGAATTTGGATTCGAATTTGTATCGGAAACCTCTTTATTTCAACTAATCGGCCATCGGTTTTCTCTCCAGTGATAAATAAATAATTCCTTATGAACCATATGCAAAAACTTACCATGTTTTACATTCTTTTTTTCTAATGATAGATATCATTAATTAATCAGTAGCATGTAATTAATGATATCTATCATTAAAAAAAAAGAATGTATAACAAGGTGAGTTTTTGCATATGGTTCATAAGGAATTATTCATTTATCACTGGAGAGAAAACCGATGGCCGATTAGTTGAAATAAAGAGGTTTCCGATACAAATTCGAATCCAAATTCGCCATCTATTTAGGAACAACCTGTAACTTTTTTCTCTTACATATTAGGGTAGTAAAATCTGAAACATGGTTTAAGGAACAGTTCCTGAAAATTTCATCTTTTTGGCGTGAAGGGAAAAGAAATAGCTGAAAATTCAAGACGAAAAACAGTTTTTTGTGAATAACTCAGAAAATATCCACTTTAGGGCAAGGGTGTGATGCATACACTCACATTATTTTCTAACGTAGATTCAATATCTGCCATAAAAATATAGGGTTCTAATTTGAAAAAAATGATTTTTCACGATTTTGTCATCCCTAACTTTGAAAGCGATTTTTTCACCCCCTGTATCATGAATCGCAATTTCGATTCTCAAAGTGGATACATCAATCTCACATCTTCAAAAATCCTTAAAATGAAAATTTTCCATCCAAAAATCTCGAAGTTATTCTTGTTTCAGCGGAGCTCTATTTTCGATTTTTTTTTCGAATTTTCCCGCTCAGAGAGAATTTTCCAACCAAAACTGAAAAATGTTACATCAAAATAACTTGAAATTTTCTAAGGAATCTGTATAGTTAAAGTTATGTACAAAAATTGTTGTGTTTGCTAAATGAAGAGATGAGCTATTAAGATTTTCCATAATCCATACTTAATCGATTTGAATGAAAATTAATGCATAAATGCACATTAATGAAACTGAGATATCAGGAAACATGTCATGTAATGCCAAAATGCCCAATAAATAATGAACGGCGTGAACATATTCGGAATAAATGAAAACATATTCTGAATAAATCAATACACTCAAAAAATAATACGACAGTTCGAAATGAAACAACAATACTCAATCATGAGTTTTCGTTATGAATTTAAAGAACAATACATACATAAATTGCTGATTATTTCTTATTCCATAAACGAACTGAAATATAGGTATTCAATAATAATTACAATTTCGAAAAAGACCGTACACGCGATGCTACGGATATCTACTGGTGGCCCAAAAATAATAATTGTATTTATTGCTACTGCAATGTTTGAGAATGAGAAAATAAATTGAATTTCGAAAATGCATTCAATTATACTCCATTCACTTTCATAAAGTATCCCGGTTGGCCCAGCAATTCACCGCCTATATTATGAAATGTTAGGTTATAGTCATTCTTCTGTCAGATACAAACGCAACGTTGCCGTTTTTACGTATTAAACGTAGAAATTACGTATTAATCAAAATGTTCATTTACTATTAATATTATGTGAATTCAATAATTCCAAAGACCTGGCAAATGTTGAAGAAACTATTTTCTCTGATGATACTGGAAGTATTTCACGAATATAAACATGGATGGAAGATTCAGTTATGGAATTTTCTTGTACGGAAATCAAGAACCGAGTGTTAAAATTTTACTGAAAAATAATGGACAGAATAGTCCGTTACTTTGTGATAGTTCATCAGAAAAAAGTATAAAAGTACTCGAATAACCCGACAGAAATACTTGTAAACGAACAGAACCGATGGACCTATGGAATTTCCCACTTTTAAAAATTTTCAAGAAATAAGCCTACAGACGACAATTACATAACCACTTTGCTCAACTCTAGTACTCCAGTACGAAAAAGTAGTAGTACTACGAATCCTGTGTCACAGTTGAACGTTGAAAGAACTAACCCTATTTACAAAGTAAGAAAAGAGTAAATAGTCATATCATTCTGTTCAGGAAAATTTTAACATTTCGTTTAAAAAATTGACGGAAATTTCTGCTCTCCACATAAATTAATTGCTCTAATGAAATGTTATATCATCTCGTTCAGTGAAGCCGAATATTTTATAAATGAACCCAATTCTTCGAATCCTTCAGTTAGAGATCATAAGGTTTGAACCAGTATTTCAAGGAGCAATTTCATTTTTCGGGGTTCTCAATGTTTCCGTGCTTGTTCTGCGAGCTGTCTTTGTATAGGTGAGAAATCAAATTGTATTTCTACTAACTCATTACTTAATTAAAAAAATAACTCAGACAAAATGATTAATTGCATGAATTCACTAATTTTAAATGCAAAATCGATCTTTTCGAGCTATTTTCTCCATTGTCTTTTTTAGTTATTTGAGTTCAACAGCCTTATTCTTTATCAAACCTGAGCAATAAAATTCCCAGTGCAGAACTTCATTATGACTCATTGCTGTTATCATTCCCCTTCAAAAAATACCATCCGTCGTTCATTTTTCGCTAAATGAAAATTCCCTCTTCTTTGTTCTCCACCATTATAAAAACAGAACAACTCCCAAAGCTGAAACCGCCGCATTACTCTCAGTCGGAAAAATATTTGTGAAGGCAGAAGTATTCAAATATAAAATTAAATCCTTCAAGGACTCCCCATCATAATTCCAACGATGTGAAATCGATTTCACGAAGTTGCCTATCTGAGGTGTCATCTGCGTGATTCGTCGACGATGCCAACTTTTTCAATTTCAACGGAATGGATTCACCAGATCGTAATCGGGGATACGTTCTGATAGACAGGACTTTGAAGTTCGTCAGATGTTTATTTTACGAGAGCATCCAGGATTACGGGGGATGTTACACGGATATATCCATTGGAAACGCTTTAATAAAAAGTGGGCCAAGTCGATGGACATGGATATTCACGAACGATTTGTACGCGATCTGAATCGAAGAGGTATCTTTGACATATTCCACATGAATTCACCTTCTGTAATGACGGCTTTATACACCTTCTTCGATTCGCGAGATAATTCTAAGCTTTCTTTGATGTCTTGTGAGGCATCATTTACTGGGTATTTTCACAAACTTTAACATACATAATCGGTTGAACTTACAATTCTCATAACCCAATATCTTTTATTGTGATACTTGGAAATTGCATTTTGGATGTTTTATTATCACTGTTGTATTGTTTAAATTCAGCATTGCAAGGATTTCGATGAACTGTGTACATCATGATGTCATATACGTTAATAGTATAATTTTATTACCATTGTATTGACTTTTTCGATACATGAACATCACTCAATAACCAGACAGAAAAGCCGACACAGGCATTCTTGACACTCGTATATCTGCAACACAAGTACCTACCTTAAATCACGAAACACACTGGTTAGTATCGAACATTATTTGCAAGAAATTAGTGTTTTACGCTTTAAGAAAAATTGCAGTTAATTGCTGAGGTAGAAAGGGGCGAAGCGAAAAGAAAGTAATTGCACAACAATTTGGGATTCATAATTTGTGAATCACCACTGGTCTATAAATTTCAATAATCTTTATATCGGGATTGCAGTCAATGAAAACTGGATGTTACATTAATCTCTTTATTGTTACAAATACCAAGCTTTCGGATGAGAACTCATCCTTCTTCAGGGCCTAGAAAAAATTCTTGGGCTTACAAACCAATCAAACAAATCCCAAAGTACCAATACTCACGAACAATGTGTGATCAATTGTTGTGGTCTTGTACATCCAATAATAGTCTATCATAAAATACAAAATCCTACGCTGAGATCTAACGCCAGCCTCAAAAATTCGGGAATCGCAATGGTCGCAACACATGCAGAAACGTGGTAACATGGCAAAATGGCCTTCTTCCGGAAACAATATTCAAATTTCAAGTGGTAAAAAACAAACGTCAAATTGACAAACTATCATTAACATTTCTTCTTCTTTCTTGTTTTTCTTTTATGCACATAACAATACATCACACTAACACTATGGTAATCAGTAATCAAATTCATATTTTCTGGTTGGCTTTTTACTTCCATCGCTTCCCTACACATTCTTTTAGTTAAATTTTGTTGTGTAGCATTCTCAAAATCTATGTTATATGTTCAGTCTCATATACGTGCTTTGACAACCCTGTATATTGTTTCAATTTCCTACAATCATTTACATGTTCTTTTAATCTAACCTTAAAATTTATTGAAGTCTGACCTATGTATACCTACGATCCCTACATTCAATTGAATAAACCACATTCTTGCATATCATATAGTTGAGGATAAAGGTTGTTATAGTATTAGGAATTGGAGGTGCTATACGTTGTGACGAACTTGTTCATTCGAAAATTGATGACATTGAAGATATGGATATTGCAAAAAAAAAAGAAACCTCGTTTGTTTACCATTATAGACGATAAATATTTGCGTTTATTTCGAAAATATGTTGCACTACGGCCATCATACAGGAACGTTGTTTATTTTCGAAGTATGTTAATGGGAATTGTCGAAAAATGGTTGTTGGTATTCACAAAAGTAGTGCCGTGCCGCAAGAAATCGCAAAATTTTTGAAGTTAGAAAATTGGAAGGAGTATGTATACTGATTACTGGACATTCGCTAAGAAGAACATATGATACACTTCTTATTGATGGTGGCGGTGACCTCACCTGTCTTAAAAGACATGGAGGTTGGAAATCGAGTAGGGTAGCAGAGGGATATCTTGAAGAATCACGTATCAACAAAGAGAATACTGCCAGAAAAATATTGCAACCTGACAAAGAAGGTACAAGTACCTGTTCAGATATTTTCTCGAATGTTTCATCAACAGTTACGGCGAATATTTTGAGTTGTTCTAACATTAAGGAAAATCTTTTGAATTGTTCGAAAATTGTTACTGATAATTTCAGTGGTGCTTTGAGTTTTGGCAATAATTGTTCCAATTGTACATTCAATATCACTATAAATAACAAATAAATACCTATACCTATATATAGTTGCCCAGCTAGTTTGTTTTACCAAGTTTATAAGAGACAATGTTTTTCTCTTCAAATTTCAATTAGATAGCTCAAATGCAATTACTTTAGTCTTAGGATTAAAAGTAGCGTTTTTAATCCTAGGATTAAATGTGTTGTTAAACAACGAGCAAATTTTTGTAGGGTAAGAGAATTGACGGCTTTTGCACCTGAAAATAGTACAAAAATGTCAACATTTTTTGATGGTTGGAGAAAAAATTGTTTATTTTCAAACGTACGATAACAACGTCATTTCTCGACTGACAGGATTTTCGAAAAGTTCTATTTCTTCACCTAGGCGGGGAAATAGTTGCTATGGCTTACTTTTTCTCCGACGGCAGGAAAAGTGTTGTTATGCAAAGGACGAATTTTGCAAGACAACCGTAGCTACGCAAATGTTCCATTTTTCACTCAATTTAAATGAACCTGAATGTCAATCCAAAAGTGAATATTCAGATTTCCATGAAATTCAAAGTGTTTTAAAATAAAATAACATATTTCATTCGAAAGAGAAGTGACTTTTCATGGCTCGCTTTCAATTACCCGCCTCACTACGTTCGGGCCTAAACTCAAGCTCGCCATGAAAAGTGGCACTTCTCCTCCTTATGAAATAATATACTTTTTTCCTGATACCACAAAGTGATTATGGATCTATTTATTGGGAGTATACCCTGCTCTGGCTTCATCAATATGAACTACAAAATATATTGATGAGTGCCCTTGGTCCAGTGGTTAGGACGTTGGATTAGGACCTGGCAAGTCCGAGTTCAATCCCGAGCCAGGAAAGAAATTTTCTAGTCTCTAGGGGCCACCATTTCACTGTTGGGTCAAAAATTAACAGTGCTTTGCCTAAGGTGGCGTAAGGACACAGTCACAAAGCCTACACAGAACACAACTGCTTACTCCGAACTCGGCACAAGTTACAAGCTTCGAAGCTTGTAGTTTCAGAGGGGTCTGCTCAGGAGACCTAGGAGTAATCAGGATAAACAATATATCATATATCATATCATTGATAAATGAGAATCGACGGGGAATCTTGAAATCTAGGCTTAGTGCCTGTTCTATTATTTTCCTTTGGTGAGATGAAGGAAAAGTTATAGACTGGAAGGAGAGCTAAGGTCTGCTCACCAGTCACATCACAAGAGATCATTTGGAAATTGTTACATTTCTTTGAATAAGTTGAGGAAAACAAGAGATGCTTATTCATTTTAACCGAAATATTTTGAATATTCGATCTGAAACAGGCAGACAAATATCATGTCAAAATTTGCGTATTTTAGGGTAGCAGCAATGAAGAACTTTGACATGAGCTGGATGAGCTGCTCAGTTCAGTTATATTTAGATCACGAAATTCCATAATTTGATCGTTAATTTTGATGCAAGAATTTTTTTTCAAACCGAATCCTTGTGAATCCCAGGAAAAGTTTTATATAATTTGCCCTTAGTTATGCGTCCGTTATGACGTTATGAGCGCCACCGCCCCGCTATACCTGGGTACCACCTTCCACGAGACTCTAAGACGGACATCGTCATCAAGATCAAGCTTGGTACCCCCGTTCGCTTCGAGCAGGGCAACTCAAACAACTACGTCATTGGCAGGCCTCGCTCACATAAGCCAATCTGATGAGTCCATCGTGAGTTAGGCCAGAACGAAATATAGCCCCATCCCGATTCACAATTGGTAGCAACACGCTAAAGAAAAAACCTATATCAAAATGGTTTTCATCTAAATTTTATTGATGAATAAAAGAATAGGAGTGATCGTTATTCGTTAAAAAAAATTATAATAAAACTTGTCAGCTTCAGTTTTTTCCCGAAACATAGGACCATAATAAGTTGTATAATTATTGCGAATTGAAGATAATCCAGTTTTGCTATCATAAATAAAGATTATGTTTCAATTGACTTCTGGCATAATTAGCAGTTGGCGTTGAACTTAGGTTCAGTCCAAAGTAAACAGCCTCCGAATGTTTGCGTGAACTGAAATGATATTATAACGTGTATTCGAAGCGAAAAGGATGCTGTTCATTACGGAAAGTCATCCTTTTATACAGGAGCTGTGTCAACTAATGTAAACTACCTGTAGGAAATGTATGCATAATTGAGTCCCCCATGAATTTGTAATCATTTGAGGAATCCAATTGCCACCTCTTGGGCCAAGCTATAGTTCCCCATGCAAATAGTTTATACTCACTTGTAAGAGTAGATAACCTCGGTAGCTATACCAGCTTTATGAATTGTTTGAATGAGAAAAAGTGTGAAAAATTACAGCATTGTTCTTTTTAAGGTATTTAAAGTGTTGAGGGTATTGTTTCATATCAAGAGTCCTTTGGTAAAAAGTTCAGGAACTTTCCATAAAAATGGTTTTTTGAGTGACTAGGTCGTTGTATTTTTCACCAACAAAATACAAACAAATCATGGACATCAAATTTGAGGATACTGAAACATAATAACATGTAGTTCAACTGTGCAATTTCTGCACAATCGCGTTAAAAACAATTTGAAGGCTCATGAACATGAATGAAAACGAGGAAAAAAATATTCAATGAATGCTCATGAATTACTTATATGACAAGGCGAAAATCAACGCAAAATTTCAGAATGTGAGAAAGTATATTGATCTAACCTTACATATCTTCAGAAAAAATTCCACAACAGAATAACCTTGAACTTTAACAATTGCTTTTTCGCACAGGCAAATGCGAATCAATCTACAAGAGGTGAATCTACCTACAAAAAGAATGAACGGCCTCTCAAAAGCTCCTGACTTCAGATTAGTGTTCATGTTGAGCCGTTCTTTTTAATTGCAAATTAAGACTACAGACAGAACAGGTACCAGTCGAGCATTCTGCACTTAGTCAATACATAGTATAAAACAAAGTCGCTATCGCTGTCTGTCCCTATGTATGCTTGAATCTTCAAAACGACGTAACGGATTTTAAAACGCTGCTTTTAATAGATGAAGTGATTCAAGAGGAAGGTTTATATGTATGATAATTGCATAATATTTTATAGAAACAATGAAGAACTCACAGGTTTCTAATGTGATGTCGTAAACACATTTTTTTGCGCTTACAAACGCTGACTGAACCCTGTCAGTTGTCATAAGTCATTATAAGAGTGTGGTCTATGTCATATATGTCAACAGTATGTACGTCACTACGTCAGTAAGAATATCGCTACTGTAACCTGTCAATTAATAATTCAATCTATAAAATATATTTTGTAATCCAAACATCACTCATAATTGTTTTATTCCACCTAAAGTACGAAACATGGCGCTGCGAAAATAGTACGTATTGAAGGTGGAATACATTCGTCCAGTAGGTTCACAAGAATCCCTGGATTGAGGTTGGGAGCACATGACTCAAGTATAAGAAAAAACAGAAAATATGGCAAATTTAGGCACCGGTCCTGTTAAACTACCCCCAGACTTCGATCTACAAGGCCAGAACGCTTCATCGGAGTGGAGATTTTGGAATACTGCCTTTGAAGATTACTTGGTGGCTACCGGGCAGCATGAGGCGATCGACAGAGTTAAATTGTCAATCCTAAGAAATATTATGGGTACTGAAGCGGCTAGAATTATGTCGACATTCAAAGTCCCAGACAATCAAGTGAACAATTACGAGTTCATGATGGGTGCAATAGCAAAATACGTCAACCCACGAATAAGCGAATGTTTTGAGCGTTACAACTTCTTGAAGAGAGTGCAGAAGGAAGGTGAAACTTTCGAACACTTCTTAACTGACTGCAAACACCTCGTGAAATCCTGCAATTACCTACAATGTGGTTGATCCCAATGAAACAGCAGAAGACAAGGCTCTCCGCGATAGGATTGTAATGGGTATTCGAGACACAACGACAAGAGAAGCGTTCCTGCGTATAGACCAACTAACCTTGGAGAAAACCATTCAATTTTGTAGAACCAGTGAGCAGAGTAAGCAGCAGAATCTTCAATTTCAACAGGAGTCAAATAATAGACCTGGTAACACTCTAGAGCGTTTGAGGAACAAAAGGTAAATTATCAAAATAATCCAAAATACTTCAATTCAAGTTTGAAGAAGAGTAATGATTCGGAACCTAATAAAACATTCAATTGAAAAAGATGTCAAAGTGTACATGGCCCACGACAGTGCCCCGCATATGGGAAAAAGTGTAACTTATGCGGAAAATTGAATCACTTTGCCAAGTCATGTAGAGCGAAGAATGTCAGAAATGTAGACTGTGATAGCGATAGTTCAGATGAATTTTTTGTGGGAAATATTAGTAAAGTACACAATGTTTGTGTATGTAAAGAATCGAATTGCAATTGTAAAAAAAGTATCTGGGATGAAATTGTAGAAATCGAAGGAAAAAAAATAAAAACTAGGCTTGATACAGGGGCAGACATCAATGTTATGGCACTCAGTATTTTCAGAAAAGTGAATAAACAATTTAGAGTTAGGCCAACTAATTATGTTTTGAAAGCCTTCGAAGGCACAAATACGAAACCACTTGGTGTTGTAAACTTGTACTGCAAATTGAAAAATGTTGATTGCTATGTAGACTTTGTGATAGTTGAGGGGGCAACTCAGGTTCTTATGGGTGGTCAAACGTGTTTGCAAATGAATCTGATTAAGAGAATGAAATACATTGAAAAAAATGATATAAACTATGATAGGGAGCTATTCATGAAACAAAACGCTGATATATTTTCAGGTCCGGGAGAATTTTCTGGAACATACTGTATCACTACGTCTAAAAATTTCGAACCAGTTTGTTATCCTCCAACTAAGGTCCCCCTCGCTGTGCGTGAAGCATTCAAGAATGAATTAGATAGATTAAAAGAAAAGCCATTGTTAAAGTCGGACAGATAGACCCAAACGCAAGTATTAACAGAATTGTGCTAGTCGAAAAGGCAAATGGTAAAATTAGGCTATGCCTAGACCCTTCAGATTTGAACAAGAGTATAATAAGAAAACCGAGAATAAATTCAAATATTGATGAGATGAATTCCAAATTGTGTGGTAAGAGTATATTTACAGTATTTGATCTATCCGAGGGGTATCATCACCTAAGGTTAGTTGAATGTTCTTCATGGAAATGTTGCTTTGCTACTCCCTTTGGAGTGTATAAATATGAAGTATTACCTTATGGGCTGTCGAACTCTCAAGATTTGTTTGAGGAAGAAGTCGAAAAAAATTTCGGGGACATTGAAAATATTATAATCTGTCACGATGATATGATCGTCTCAGGGGCGACAAAGGAGGAACATGATAAGGCCTTAGCCCAAGTAGTTAATCGTGCAAAACAAGTAAACGCAAAATTTAATAAAGATAAATTTCAGTTTAGTCAGGGTAGACCCAGACCGTGTTGAGTCACTAAGAAAATTAGAAAGCCCTCAGAACAAAAATGAACTTCAGAGAATAATCGGGTATGCAACCTTTGTGTGAATTGTTGAAATCAAATATAGAGTGGCAATGGCTCCCGAAGCATCAACAAGTTTTCGAAAAATTAAAGAACATAATTAGTAATTCTCCGGCTTTGGTCTCTTTCGATCCTAATAAAAAAATTGTATTGCAATGTGATGCTTCGAGAACTGGTCTAGGCTGTTGTATGTTCCAAGAACACGAGAACACCCTTAAACTGGTAGCTTGTGTATCTCGTACTATGAACGAACATGAAGTAAATTAGAGTCAGACTGAAAAGGAATTACTGGCAATACAGGGTCTTTCACGAGGAACCTCACCCATATTTATACGGGAAACTACTGAACGTATTTTCATGAAATTCAGCACTTGTATTTCACGGTGCTGATGAAATCTAAAATATTTTCAAGGCATGAGCACCTCCGGTTTTTCCGGAAATGACGTCAACTTCGGTTTTTCAAATTAGAACACCATTTTTTTATTGCAAAAATAGATTCCTTAGAAAATTTCAATTTATTTTGATGCAACATTTTTCAGTTTCGGTTGGAAAATTCTCTCTGAGCGGGAAAATCGAAAAAAAAATCGAAAATAGAGCTCCGCTGAAACAAGAATAACTTCGAGGTTTTTGAATGGAAAATTTTCATTTTTGGGATTTTTCAAAATGTAAGATTGATGTATCCACTTTAAAAATCGAAATCGCGATTCATGATACAGGGGGTGAAAAAATCGCTTTCAAAGTTAGGGATGACAAAATCGTGAAAAATCAATTTTTTCAAATTAGAACCCCATTTTTTTATGGCAGATATTGAATCTACGTTAAAAAATAATGTGAGTGTATGAATCACACCCTTGCCCTAAAATGGATATTTTCTGAGTTATTCACAAAAAACTGTTTTTCGTCTTGAATTTTCAGCTATTTCTTTTCCCTTCACGTCAAATAGATGAAATTTTCAGGAACTGTTATTTGAATCATGCTATAGATTTTTCACCTCTTCTTGAAACCGACTTCAAGTTACTATTAGGAGAACCATGGCAAACTCTCGCAGTTATAACCAGAGAAGATGCTCAAAGTTTTGACCGTTAATTTCTAGACATTTATTTATACGTCTCAGGAATGCTTCGTGCGTTGCTCTTCTTATTTCATCGGGTGGAAGAGATCTGCAAAAGTGTTTAAAAACCAAATTGAGTTTCAAAACTATGAATCTGAAAATCTAAACAAACCTGAACGCATTTCTGGCTCGTTCTATGCAGTCCTCTTTATCAGTCAGAGGAGTTGAGTAGACAATATTTTTTATTCTACCCCAAACATAATAGTCTAAAGGAGTTAAATCGGGAGAACGTGGTGGCCAAAGATGTGGATCATTGTTCGCCAACCATCGATCTTCAAATAGCCTGTAGAGGATATTTGACACATTGAGTGAATTGTGTGGAGGCGCGCCATCTTGTTGATACCATAAGTCATTATGGTTCTGTACTAGCGGCTCAATTATTTGAGTCAATCAATATCTATCTCCTAAGGGAGAACATTCTTTAAATAATGCAAACATGTGTAGTGTTCCATCTTACCAGTTAAAGTCCCATCATAAATGTGAACATCGAGAATTGCATTATTTTTGATGGCGCAAAAAACATTGAAACTCCAGGTCTCTTGAAAGTTCCATTGTCTGAAGTGGTGGTTGTTCTCTTCATCCCAATAATGACTGTTATGCCTATTGAAAGAACCATTCTTTGTGAATTTAGATTCATCTGTCCATATACAGTCCAAAAAGTTTTCATTCTCTTGAAATCGAATCATCATAGCTTCGCAAAACTCTGTTCTCCTGACGAAATCAGTTTCCTTCAAATGCTGTACCCTATTGAATTTATATGGGTGCATTTTATGTTTTTTTAATATTCTCCAAATACTCGATTGAGATAATCCCAGATCAATCTCGGCATCTTTGAGAGAATTTCGTTGTTCTCATCTTCTACTACACTTTTTTCTCTGTGTATAGTTTTCTTAACGGAAGATCCGACATTTCTCAAGTTTGTCATGGTTCTGTTAATGGTATCTCTGGTTGGTCTGGGTCGGTCAGGTAACCTCTCAATAACAGTAGGGATTGTCGGATGAGGACAAATTACTAGGTACTAATTATCAGCCAACGTTTCTTTTATTTTTATGAATAAACTTCATCAGGGGCTGTAAGGATACAACTCTAAAACCCCAAAATGAAAAAGGGGGACCACAACATGAAAAAAAAACACAAAAGGGGACATGAACAAGGTCAGCAAACAAGATGTTGATTCTACATACCTCAATTAGAGAAGCAAAAAATGCAGTCGTGAAAATAAAAAATTCATCTACATGGATGTAATATCACAAGCTCGGAAACAAGAGCAATTGGAACAATCTAACTTCAAAAATCATACACACTATACAATAAAACAACAAGAAGTCACATTGAAATTCGTATCTAAAACTAAGTTCCGAGACATCTATATCAAGATACATAAAACAATGAAATAAAATAACGGTGTACAAAGTTTTCTGCTCACAGCAAGATAAGATAAAACAAAAAACAGAAAATTACATTGAAATAATCTGGTACAGCGCAATTACAGATCTCTAAACAAATTGGCATACATAATACTTAGATTTTGTGTATCAGTTCGAAAGTTGACAGAGTCCTTTTTATACTTATTTATTAGTAGCATTTCAGCTATAGGCAACTTCCGAGATTTTGCTTCACTATGCAATACCACAACGTTGTTAAAATCGAAATTATGTCCAGTTGAGAAATGGTGGGAACTCAGTGCTGTCTTCTCTCCCTTGTCAATGTTGACTATACCACAATCATATCTGTATTGCCTCACCCTCACATTTAATTTATTTTTCGTTATACCTATGTACCTCTTCTCGCAATTGCCACACGGGATCGAGTATACCACCCCTGATCTTTGTAGCGTGGGAGTGGGATCTTTTAATCTAGAAAACAGGTTCTTGATAGTTTTCTTACTGTACTGAACAATCTTGTTATCATCCCTTTTTAACACCTTACAAAGGGCGCTGCTCAGACCTCTCTGCAAGGGTATTTTAAAGTATGTGATCCTTTTATTGGAATCCTCATGATGTACCGGTTGTTGTTCATTGAGGACGGCACTGATAATATTTCTAGGGAAACCATTCATCCTTGCCAAATTCATTATCAGCTTGAAGTTTTTCTCTTTAAACTGCGGATGTGAAAGCTTTTCAGCTCTATATTTCATAGCCTTCAGTATTGCGACCTTTTGAAAATTCGGATGGCTAGACCTGAAATGCATGATCCTCCCTGAACTCGTAGGTTTTTGGTACCAATCAGTAACTATAAAATTATTGGGATCTCGCAATAGCAATATATCGAGAAAGGGAAGTTTTTTGTTCACCTCATTTTCGATGGTAAATTGCAGGTTTTTATTATAGGAGTTAAATGCACCCAGAACCGCATCGTCTGACCCCTCAGGAATTGATATGCAGATATCGTCCACGTAGATGCACAAGATTGGTGGTTCAAAAGCCAACAATGGGAGCACATTCACCAAGAGTTCATGCATGCACAGTTCAGCAAACACGGGAGACGCGGGATTACCCATAGCACAACCGAAAATCTGTGCATAAAAATTATTTCAGTATGTGAAGAAGCTACTGTCGAAAATGAAGGAAATTATGTTCTTAAACTTCTCCTTGCTCACTCTGGTGTTCAAGCAGATGGTTGGCCAGTGCTTTTCAATCACTTCTCACACCAGTTCCTTGGGTATATTGGTGAACAAGGAAGTCACATCTAGTGAAACAAGCTTGTAACCATCAGGAAGTTTCAAGTCCCGAATCCTGTCCACCAACTCAAAGGAATTTTTCACTGAGAACTGAGGAGTGAGGCTCACAGTTGAGAGGACCTCACTCACCCATTTTGAGATCTTGTAGCATGGGGATTGCACGCAAGAAACTATAGGCCGCAGTGGGAAACTTGGCTTATGGGTTTTAGGGAGACCATATATTTTGGGTGGTAGGGAATTCTTTGACGGAAGTCTCTTATAGGTAGCTTCATCAATAATCCATCATTATAGATCTCCCTAACAACCTTATTAATCCGGTTTTCAAAACATGTAGTCATATCTTTGTCAAGTTCTCGATAGACATCTTTATCCTCCACTAACTGTGTCATCTTCGAGTGATAGTCATCCCTCAGCATCAAAACTGTAGAATTGCCTTTATCAGATCTAGTGATAATAAAATTATTATTCAGTTTCAAAAATCTTTGAGTTATCTGGTATTGTTTATCGAGGATGCCAGTATTTCTCTTGTTTTTCAGCGAGTTTATATGATTCGTTATAATATTAGTACATTTACCCCTTATTTCATTTTTATCTGTCTCACTAGGAAGATTCTGTATTATCTTCCATATCTGATAAGTCTCGTCCTTGCTGTTTAATTGAGGGAATATTTTCTTGGCTTCAGGACTGCGGGGTGAGTTATACCCCCTTTTTAAATCGCCGACGTTTCGACCCTTTTTTGGATCTTCTTCAGGGCTGCAAGAATATTTATTTCTCAGTCTTGTACAAGTTTATCTATAATATAATCTTGAGCATTACGATGTATAATCTTAAAAGAATGTAACACACAAGTTACATTGACACGGGTTAGAGAGAGACAGACGTTCAGGTGGAATTTGCTTTTATATTAATTTTTTCCTATTTATATAGTATTCTATTATTTTTGATTTTGTTTTTATTATGAATTTATATATATATATATATATATTTTTTTTTTCATTATTATTAGTTTAATATTTGGAGGTGCCAGTTTAATTCTTACCAATTTGGTAAGGTGTAATAAATACGGTGGATGTCTAGATTCATTAGTGAACAGATAGTTCGACTTGTTCACGTGTCTTGTTGAATAAATTCGGGTTGTATGTATCAGTGGCCAGTCAATTTAATACTGATCGACGAAGTTCTCGCGTCTCCGGTTACTGAATCTTGGTTTAGTGGCTTTTTTGCCTGTTTTGTCATTATGATGTTTTTATTTAATTCCTCCTAACAGGCCGCTATAAATATTACTCAACCCTTGTATATCTGATCTGACATTCACTGTTTTATTAATGGATATATATAACATTTCGCTGATGCATCTTTTTCGGTAATTTTCTGCTCTGTCCAATATTTTTATTCCGTCAAAATCAAAGTCGTGTTTTTCGCTGAAATGGTGCATCGCAAGAGCAGTTTTTTCATTTTTGTTCTTGTTATTTTCTCCGCAGTCGTATTTGTGTTGGTATATTCGATTCTTCAAATATTGCTTTGTCGTGTCAATATAGGATAAATTGCAATCCTCACAGGTTATTTGATAAATTAAGTTGGATTTTGTTAACTTTGAGTGAGGGTCTTTTAATTTTGTGTATAAGGTGTTAAGTTTTTCAAGGGGATAGAAGGCTAGTTTAATATTGGTGGCGTGGTTTTTTATGATGTTTTCAACATTTTCTGATAGTCCTTTTATGTATGGGAATTTATAATAAGTGAGGTTCTCTCTTTCAGCTTTTATGCTATTCTCGGATACCGTTCTCGTGAATTTCCACTTGTAGTGTTGTATGGTTTGTGTAGTGTACCTAACGTTGGAATGTTAAATAGATATTTCTCAATATTGCGTACTCAGCACTGTACCCATTGTCTTATATTAAGTAGGACAGATAGAGGCATGATTGATCAGTCATTAGTCATTTATTGTAGAAGTAAGACATCAGTGTACCTAATGAGCTCAATAGATAATTTTATAGTAAAGTGTTCTCCTTCAAACCCTAAGTAACAACCCCGTTACTACATGGCGATCCTGATGGCGAAACCTTGGAAATTTTTGAATATTTAGTGGAGAGTAAGGAGAAAAGTAAAAATGGGGTCAAGCCAAGCTAAGCAAGAAAGAGAAGAGATTATCATCGCACAGGCTGGTAATAGTGGTGGCCAAACTAATGGACAAATCAGCGAAAAAATTTCCACTCGAGAGGTATGTGAATTGGTAATCTTCCTTCTGGTTATAGCAGCGGCCGTATTCTACACTTTCAACTTATGTAAGAAGAGGTTGGAAAGGAAAATCAGGCGAGAAGTCACGAGAAGCCAGATGTTAGCTCCCATCAACAACGCCTAGGTGATATTAACAGACTCCAAAAGCTTGTTTGATATAAATCAGGTGAGCTTCCAAAGGACACTCTGTAGCCGCACCTTTATTTTTCGTCCACATAAGCGGAACCGACGTAGCACCGGACAGTTGTACAAATTCATTGGTGACGCCCGTGTCATGTGGCAATTGCAAAGTTCGTGAGTTGACCCAGATCATAACGATATACATAATATGCAATGAATAATGATGACATTTTTATTTGAATTTTTATTGTCTCAATTTGATTTTTGATAATACCTTAGTAGAAACTAGAGAATTAGCATTATTTTTTTAAATTTTATGTATGGCAGTCAATAATTTAAAGGAAATTTTGGAATCCCTGAAATCAATAAAAGTATATCTGAGGAAAATTGGCCCTGAGAGGCGACAGAAAGAGATTCTCAAAATTAAAATCAAGGAAGCTACAGTTATTTATGAACGGTTCGAGATTGTTCTTCAGGAAATTCAACAAAGTATTTCAGAAATCCCACCCGATGTTTTGAGCGCAATTCAGCAATTTTCCTCCGAAATACGGGAAATATATAGTGTAATATCAAAGTTACAGATCAAGGAGAGCCCTAGTTTGATAGAAATGGAGTCGTTTGATTTGAAAACCGCGTCATCTTTGTTACCGATGCTCAATGATAGCGAAGATACAGTTCGACTATTGATAGATGCTATAGAGTTCTATGATTCAATGCTTAAAGCGGACCAAAAGCAGCATCTAATAAAATTCGTATTGAAAACTCGGTTATCTTCAAGTGCTAAACTTCGTCTTAATAAGGATTATGCTTCAACATCTTCGTTAGTGGCTGATATGAAAACCCATCTCCTCACCATAAAATCTGATACTACTCTCCAAACTAAATTAATAAATTCACGTCAAGGAAATAGATCGATTGAATCTTTCGGTAAATCTTTAGAAGAACTTTTTGTCGATTTGACTATTTCACAGGCTAAAGGTGACGACAATGCATATTCGGTTTTGAAACCTATTAATGAGCGGAATGCTATAAAGCAATTCGCAGACGGATTAAATAATAGAAGATTAAGTACCATTATTGCAGCACGCGATTTTTCTTCACTTAAAGTTGCCATCCGCACAGCACTAGACGAAGCTTCTTCATCGGAAAATATGCATTCTGTGAATCATTTTCAAGTGCAAAGAGGTAGAAAATGGCAAAACCGAGGCAGTGGTAGATTCAGAGGCCCGTCGCATAGATTTCATGGTAATAATTCAAGATATAATACCAATTATAAGCCAGATAAATTTGTCGGTCGGGCACCATCAAATGATAATACGCGGAATTTTGCAGGACGCTCTCGTGGTCAAACACAGAGAAACTTCAATTCTCGAGGAAGACAATCGAGTTATCATTCACAAGAAAACAGAGTCTTGTATTTGAATCGAGGAAATAACGAAACCGAAAAGAAAAATTCAAACAATCAGCAGTTTTTTCTTAACTCCGATAACTGAGTCTATATTCGCTTGCTTGGGTTTGAATAATGTAGAATTTTCAGTGGGATCTCAAAAATTAAAATTTTTAATAGACAGCGGAGCTTCACTCTGTGCAATTAAATTAGATTCTATTAGAGACAAATCTCTGATACGCAAAGATAATCTTACTGTGAACGGTATTTGTGGAAATATAACAGCTATCGGAAATATTTCATTAAGATTGCATACCAACGGTGTTACTTTCGAGCAATTATTTTATGTGTTTCGAGATATCCCTTGTAATTACAATGGTATTTTAGGTCAAGATTTTTTGCAAAAATATAAAGGTATATTAAATTTTGAAGAGAATACGTTAATTCTGGATAACCGCCATAATAAGGTGGAGGTTTCTCTGAACTCTAAAACTGATTCTGTTTTGACTATTCCACCTAGATGCGAAATTATTGAATACTTATCAATAAATACAGAAAACGAATGTGTTGTAATTCCTCAGGAAATATGTGGAGGCGTTTTTCTAGCAGGAACCGTGGTGAAACCTAAGCATAACATCATACCTGTCAAAATTCTTAATACAAGAGAAACCGAAGTAACCCTCAAGAATTGTGTACCAGAAATTCATAATCTCGATAATTATCAAATTTGTTCGTTTACAAAGAGTACCGAGATTTCACCTACTAGAGTAAAAGAATTATTTTCATTGATAAACTTGAACGGTTTGAATAAGGAAGAACAATTATCTATCGAAGAGTTATGTGCTAAGTTCAGCGACATTTTCCATCTTCCAAATGACACATTAACCACAACTAGGGTTTTCGAGCAAACTATCACCTTAAAACCAAATGAAGCGCCAGTATATAGAAAACCGTACCGCATTCCTCATTCACAAAAACAGGAGATAGACAAGCAAATTGAGGATATGATAAAAAACGACATTATAGAGGAGGCCCAGAGTGAATGGTCCTCTCCAATTTTATTAGTCCCTAAGAAAGCTGATAAAAATGGCAATAAGAAATGGAGACTTGTAATCGACTTCAGATCATTGAATGAAAAAATTCAAGACGACAAATTCCCCCTTCCCAACATAGTCGACATTTTCGATTCGCTTACCGGAGCGGTATATTTTTCTCACTTAGACTTAAGTCAAGGTTTGACAGGTATGATGTTATGCTTAGGTTTCACCTGATCCTGATAAAACGAAAGTTCTTAAGTTGTACCCAGTCCCAAAAAACACCGATGACGTCAAAAGATTTATAGCCTTTGCTAATTACTATCGAAAGTTCATTAGAAATTTTGCAGAAATAGCTAATCCTCTGAATAAGTTATGCAGAAAATATTCAGAATTCCATTGGTCAGACGATTGTCAAAATGCTTTCGAAAAATTGAAAATTGCTCTTTCTACAGCTCCAGTGCTTGATTATCCCGATTTCTCAGATGAAAACGAATTTATTGTGCAAACTGACGCAAGTGGAACATGCGCTGGTGCAGTCCTTTCTAACAAAAATAATAAGCCGGTGGCATTTGCTAGTCGCCCTTTCAATAAATCCGAAATCAACTATTCTACTATAGAGAAAGAATTAGCGGCAGTGGTATGGGCAGTAAAATATTTTCGTCCATATTTATTTGGTAGACATTTTAAAATTCGTACTGACCATAGGCCTCTTGTTTATCTTTTTAACCATACCGACCCTTCTAGTCGTCTAACAAAATTTCGTTTGTGTCTGGAAGAATATCAATATCATATTGAATATGTTAAAGGTTCAATGAACGGACCAGCAGATGCTTTGTCTCGCATAACATCAAAGGAATTAAATGAAATGAATCGGAACGTACTTGCTGTTTTAACCAGGGCCCAGGCTAAAGCATCGAGAAACCTTCCTGATTTTGAAAATAAAACTTCAACGAATAATGGGTCTGATCAACCAAATGTTGTTGAAATTTTGAAAAAACCCAATGAAGGTAACGAATTAATTGTTCTAAAAAGAAACGATGATTTAAGTAGTTTTGGAAATTCTGAGAATATATTTTCGAAATCAAAATGTGTATGTTATGAACCGAATTCGAAGTTAGTTTATATACATCCAGATACTCCATCGATAATCTCGCGAGACGAATTATTGAGAGATTTGGAAGAATTATGTACGAAAATGATTATAAAAGAGCTAATCATAGTGAAAAATGAATATAATGCATTTATAGTGGAATTTTTTATGCAGACGATTGCTAAAATTAAATGGACCGGTCCACGAATTTGCGTAATTACAGGTGTAAAAAGAATTTTCAATCCAGATACGAAAAAACTTATTCTAAACGACTTTCATATATTGCCGACGGCTGGTCATTCGGGAGTGCGTAAAATGATCAATAATATACGAAGATATTATTATTGGCCTGGATTATCAAATGATTGTGTCTCTTATGTTAAGAAATGTGCTAATTGTCAAAAACAAAAGTTTAGTAAACCCATAAAAGAACCGATGGTAATAACACCAACTGCGCATTCAGCCTTCGAAAAAGTTTACTTAGATATTGTCGGCCCCTTAGAAAAAGATGACGATGGTTTTATATATGTTCTAACTCTACAATGCGATCTAACGAAATTTGTCGAAGCATATCCCTTAAAATCAAAGGATACAGTAACAGTAGCGAAAGCTTTCGTAGATAAATTCATATTAAGATATGGCGTTCCCTCTGAGATTGCTACTGATCAAGGAACAGAATTCATTTCCAGTACAATGTCGGAGATTTGTAAATTTTTAAGAATATCTCATATAAAAGCTACAGCATACCATCATCAAAGCATTGGATCTTTGGAAAATTCACATAAAACATTAAACTCTTTCTTAAGAATACAAATGAGAAACTATGGCTCTTCGTGGTCTTCATGGATCCCATATTTTTGTTTCATGTATAATACATCGTATCATTGTAGTACACGATATTCACCTTATGAGCTGGTTTTCGGAAAAAAGTGTAATTTGCCTAATAATCTAGTGAATAGTGACACTGTCGAACCCTTATATAACGCGGATTCGTATCCTTTAGAACTCAAATTTAGATTGCAAAAAGCACAACAAGATGCAAGGCAAAATTTAGAATTAGAAAAATTCAAAAGAAAAGTGATATATGACAGACAGATAAATCCTATAAAATACGAAAAAGACGATCTAATTTTATTGAAAAACGAAAGTGGAAATAAACTGCAAAGTGTTTACGAAGGTCCTTTCAGTGTAATAAAAGATGATTCTCCGAACGTTCGAATCAGCAAAAACGGTAAAGAGTGTGTGGTTCATAAGAATCGAACTAAACCTTTTGTGCGCGAGGTCAAGGACATGTAACTATTACAAGACAGTGTTGTGAATTAAAAATAACAAAAGTGAAATCCTGAATGTGAGACTAGCCATCCGATATTATTACGAGTTAAACATTTTTATGTCTAGTTAAGCTAGGTTAGTTAGGTATATGAAGAATAAGCGAAATGGGTTTATTATTCTATTGGGATTAGTTTAAAGTTAGTTATAAGAATTGAAATTGATAGAATTTTTATCCCCAAGTAATAAAAATTCTTTTTGAAATTTCGGGAAAGGTGTAGTGTACCTAACGTTGGAATGTTAAATAGATATTTCTCAATATTGCGTACTCAGCACTGTACCCATTGTCTTATATTAAGTAGGACAGATAGAGGCATGATTGATCAGTCATTAGTCATTTATTGTAGAAGTAAGACATCAGTGTACCTAATGAGCTCAATAGATAATTTTATAGTAAAGTGTTCTCCTTCAAACCCTAAGTAACAACCCCGTTACTACATTTGGTTGACTAAATTTCTGGGGTAGTTGTTTTCTTTTATTTTTATTCCATTATTATACAGTGCTCTCTACCGCTAAGACTGTAACATCTAAATAAAAGATTTTTTTATGGTGTTGATCTTCTGTATTTGTGGGTGGTGCGATAAGTAATTTAAAATTCTGTTGGATGAGGTGGGTTTTGTGTACCAGTTTGTTGAGATTGACCCGTCGTTATTTCTAGTTAACTGAACATCTAAGAACGATATTTTATTTTCTATTTCTGTTTCTATGGTGAATTGAATTCTTCCATGAAAGGTATTAAACGTGTTTAAAAGTTCGTCGATTTTGTCATGTGGGACTGCGATAATCGTATCATCCACGTATAATTTCAAAATTGGTAACTGAAATGAGATTCGGGATAAGTTCGTTCATCACTATGTTAGCTAGTGTTGCACTGGCAGGGTTTCCCATGGCTGCGCCTTCCGTCTGTAGATATACTCGTTCATTCAAAATAAAATAACTGGAGTCGAAAATGCATTCTATTATCTCACACAAAAGCGATTTGTTTAGTTCTGTGTAAGCTGAAATATGTGACCAGTTTTCCCTTATTATCTGCAAAATGAGTTGTTTTGGTATATTAGTGTATAATGAGGTTACGTCTAGTGATACTAAAACGTAGTTTGGGGGTAGTTGTATTGACTTTATATAATAAACGTCTTTATTTGATAGATCGTACATAGTGCTAACATAGTGATGAACAAACTTATCTCGAAATGCGTCGGTAAACTTTCATTCCAGATACCAGTTTTGAAATTATACGTGGATGATACGATTATCGCAGTCCCACATGACAAAATCGACGAACTTTTAAACACGTTCAATACCTTTCATGGAAGAATTCAATTCACCATAGAAACAGAAATAGAAAATAAAATATCGTTCTTAGATGTTCAGTTAACTAGAAATAACGACGGGTCAATCTCAACTAACTGCTACACAAAACCCACCTCATCCAACAGAATTTTAAATTACTTATCGCACCACCCACAGGCCACAAATACAGAAGGTCATCACCATAAAAAATCTTTTATTTAGATGTTACAGTCTTAGCGGTAGAGAGCACTGGTATAATAATGAAATAAAAATAAAAGAAATTTCAAGGGTAAACAACTACCCCAGAAATTTAGTCAACCAAACCATACAACACTACAAGTGGAAATTCACGAGAACGGTATCCGAGAATAGCGCACAAGCTGAAAGAGAGAACCTCACTTATTATGAATTCCCATACATAAAAGGACTATCAGAAAATGTTGAAAACCTCATAAAAAACCACACCACCAATATTAAACTAGCCTTCTATCCCCTTGAAAAACTAAACACCTTATACACAAAATTAAAAGACCCTCACTCAAAGTTAACAAAATCCAACTTAATTTATCAAATACCCTGTAAGGATTGCAATTTATCCTATATTGGCATGACAGAGCAAAATTTTAAGAATCGAATATACCAACACAAATACGACTGCGGAGAAAATAACAAGAACAAAAATGAAAAAACTGCTCTTGCGATGCACCATTTCAACGAAAAACACGACTTTGATTTTGACGGAATAAAAATATTGGACAGAGAAGAAAATTACCGAAAAAGATGCATCAGCGAAATGTTATATATATCCATTAATAAAACAGTGAATGTCAGATCAGATATACAAGGGTTGATTAATATTTATAGCGGCCTGTTAAGAGAAATTAAATAAAAACATCATAATGACAAAACAGGCAAAAAAGCCACTAAACCAAGATTCAGTAACCGGAGACGCGAGAACTTCGTCGATCAGTATTATATTGACTGGCCACTGATACATACAACCCGAATTCATTCAACAAGACACGTAAACAAGTCGAACTATCTGTCCACTAATGAATCCAGATATCCACCGTATTTATTACACCTGACGAAATTGGTAAGAATTAAACTGGCACCTCCAAATATTAAACTAATTATAATAAAAAAAATATATATAAATTCATAATAAAAACAAAATCAAAAATAATAGAATACTATATAAATAGGAAAAAAATTAATATAAAAGCAAATTCCACCTGAACGTCTGTCTCTCTCTAACCCGTGTCAATGTAACTTGTTTGTTATTGTTTTGTTACATTCTTTTAAGATTATACATCGTAATGCTCAAGATTATATTAAATATAAACTTGTACAAGACTGAGAAATAAATATTCTTGCAGCCTTGAAGAAGATCCAAAAAAGGGTCGAAACGTCGGCGATTTAAAAAAGTGTGTATAACTCACCCCGCAGTCCTGAAACCAAGAAAATATTCCCTCAATTCTGTATTATGTATTCGGTATCTTTAATAATATCAACAAGAGGGAGATCCCTGTGAGTGAAATCTAATGCGAACTTTGGGCCCAGTGACAAAATATATTCAACTTCATGTGGAATCGTCACACCAGTTAGATTTTTAAACCAATTATTCTGAACAAAGAGCCCATTACTGATACCATACTTTCTCTTCAAATCATCCATTTTCTTGATCTGAAGGATTTTAGTTTTCATGAAGGAACTGTTATACTTTTGCTCAAATATCCTTACCATAGTGTCCACCACATGATTAGGAACTGCTTCAGTAACAGCCCCCAAAATATGATTTTTCCTCAGCTTCGCCTGTTTGATCTGCCAATGTGTAATATTTGTCTCTAAATTCAATATATCCTTCATCAAACTATGAAAAATGTTATCCACAAGGTGCATGAATGGATGGTTATTATCCATGACGTTGTTCCTAATCATGTGGTGGACACTATGGTGAGGATATTTGAGCAAAAGTATAACAGTTCCTTCATGAAAACTAAAATCCTTCACATCAAGAAAATGGATGATTTGAAGAGGAAGTATAGTATCAGTAATGGGCTCTTTGTTCAGAATAATTGGTTTAAAAATCTAACTGGTGTGACGATTCCACATGAAGTTGAATATATTTTGTCACTGGGCCCAAAGTTCGCATTAGATTTCACTCACAGGGACCTCCCTCTTGGTGATATTATTAAAGATACCGAATACATAATACAGAATCTTCCTAGTGAGACAGATAAAAATGAAATAAGGGGTCAATGTACTAATATTATAACGAATCATATAAACTCGCTGAAAAACAAGAGAAATACTGGCATCCTCGATAAACAATACCAGATAACTCAAAGATTTTTGAAACTGAATAATAATTTTATTATCACTAGATCTGATAAAGGCAATTCTACAGTTTTGATGCTGAGGGATGACTATCACTCGAAGATGACACAGTTAGTGGAGGATAAAGATGTCTATCGAAAACTTGACAAAGATATGACTACATGTTTTGAAAACCGGATTAATAAGGTTGTAAGGGAGATCTATAATGATGGAGGTATTGATGAAGCTACCTATAAGAGACTTCTGTCAAAGAATTCCCTACCACCCAAAATATATGGTCTCCCTAAAACCCATAAGCCAAGTTTCCCACTGCGGCCTATAGTTTCTTGCGTGCAATCCCCATGCTACAAGATCTCAAAATGGGTGAGTGAGGTCCTCTCAACTGTGAGCCTCACTCCTCAGTTCTCAGTGAAAAATTCCTTTGAGTTTGTGGACAGGATTCGGGACTTGAAACTTCCTGATGGTTACAAGCTTGTTTCACTAGATGTGACTTCCTTGTTCACCAATATACCCAAGGAACTGGTGTTAGAAGTGATTGAAAAGCACTGGCCAACCATCTGCTTGAACACCAGAGTGAGCAAGGAGAAGTTTAAGAACATAATTTCCTTCATTTTCGATAGTAGCTTCTTCACATACTGCAACAATTTTTATGCACAGATTTTCGGTTGTGCTATGGGTAATCCCGCGTCTCCCGTGTTTGCTGAACTGTGCATGCATGAACTCTTGGTGAATGTGCTCCCATTGTTGGCTTTTGAACCACCAATCTTGTGCATCTACGTGGACGATATCTGCATATCAATTCCTGAGGGGTCAGACGATGCGGTTCTGGGTGCTTTTAACTCCTATAATAAAAACCTGCAATTTACCATCGAAAATGAGGTGAACAAAAAACTTCCCTTTCTCGATATATTGCTATTGCGAGATCCCAATAATTTTATAGTAACTGATTGGTACCAAAAACCTACGAGTTCAGGGAGGATCATGTATTTCAGGTCTGGCCATCCGAATTTTCAAAAGGTCGCAATACTGAAGGCTATGAAATATAGAGCTGAAAAGCTTTCACATCCGCAGTTTAAAGAGAAAAACTTCAAGCTGATAATGAATTTGGCAAGGATGAATGGTTTCCCTAGAATTATTATCAGTGCCGTCCTCAATGAACAACAACCGGGTACATCATGAGGATTCCAATAAAAGGATCACATACTTTAAAATACCCTTGCAGAGAGGTCTGAGCAGCGCCCTTTGTAAGGTGTTAAAAATTGATGATAACAAGATTGTTCAGTACAGTAAGAAAACTATCAACAACCTGTTTTCTAGATTAAAAGATCCCACTCCCACGCTACAAAGATCAGGGGTGGTATACTCGATCCCGTGTGGCAATTGCGAGAAGAGGTTCATAGGTATAACGAAAAATAAATTAAATGTGAGGGTGAGGCAACACAGATATGATTGTGGTATAGTCAACATTGACAAGGGAGAGAAGACAGCACTGAGTTCCCACCATTTCTCAACTGGACATAATTTCGATTTTAACAACGTTGTGGTATTGCATAGTGAAGCAAACTCTCGGAAGTTGCCTATAGCTGAAATGCTACTAATAAATAAGTATAAAAAGGACTCTGTCAACTTTCGAACTGATACACAAAATCTAAGTATTATCATTGAGTTTAAATATACATAGAGACACAGCCCAGTTCAACGATTTGAAGCTAAATTTTGTGTAGTTCCTTCACCGGTTCATAGATGGATAAGTGTGTTTCAGAGAAGCGAAATATTTTACTCCTGCATCTGGCGGTGAGTAGCTGAACTATAAGGCAATATTTCCGAAGCCGAATTCGATGACGGTCAGGACCGGCGTAAGAAATATTGGATGTTCAGTATTTCATCACCTGATTTTTTGGATGCAATAAAACGACAATTATTTTTGATCTTTCATGAACTAAAATACATATGTATGAAAAAATAAATGCATGAAATTTTTCCTTCATTCACAAGTTTTTATAAATAGATCTTCTATGAATTTTTAAAAATATTTAATTTTTTATTAGCAGTGGAATGCTTCTGTGTCGAGATTCTGATTTTGTGACCATAATTTTTTTTATGACCAACAGCGCTTTTCTTATGAAATGTTTGAAATCGGTTGAGACAATTCTCAAATGTATCTGTTTATTGCCATAATTTCGATTTGCAATACATATCCCATATTACCTAGCTTATTCAAATCATCAATGAGGAGTGCTTTTTCGAACTTATCGCATTTGTATTTTTTGGCGATGTTCCTGATCAAATACCCCGAGAAACTTGCGATGGAGTTGGATTCTAGGGTATTTAGGGATTCAATTAACTCTTTATCCCTTATATACCCCCACAAGGCTCACCGTTGTCAGAATCCGCAGAAGAAATTGTCGAAACTGTCCAATCAACCACATCAATAGGCTACTTTTAGCTTCCCCCATTGTACACACTACACAGCTCGAAATCATTGTCGTCTTGGCAGTTAGAATTATGGGAACATTTTTCCAGACAACCAGTCATGACCAACTGCAACCCAAATCTGAAGCATCGAGCTGAGGGGTTTGGATCATAACCCCTACGCTGTCTTATTTTGAAGAATGAATTCTCGATTGAGTCCTGGTTGATCCGACTTGTTATCACTTATCAGATATGGAAATGTTTCCTTCGTCTCCTCCCACAATTGGAGTATGCCACTGATGGTTTGTATCAAACCGTTGAAACAACAGGGAATATTTTTTCCAACTGTCCAAGACTTAATGAATTCAATTGATTCCATCAAAGTTTGTATTGCTGCGGTGTTTATCTCGGACAACGGTCTCCTTAGATAATTTCCCTTAAATTTTCCATTCGAATTGAGGCAGTCGAAAAGATCATTCATTTTCAGAATGAACTGAGCAGTTGAATTGGCACTTCTGGACCTCAGCTCAACAGTTGCAATAACTGTTCTCATAGCCGAATATAAAGTTCTACTGAAAATCTGCGTGGCCAATTTAACCTTAATTTTCTGGAATGCGTTTGGATTTATGTGGTTTTCAGTTATCTTCAATAGAGTACGAGAAAGAAAATTCTTTTCATCAATTAAGTACGTTTCTTGTATGTCTCTCCAAGAAACATTTTCAACCCTCATTTCCTACCTGTGAACACTTCATCATTATTGAATCACGAAGATATATAATTTTGATGAATCCAACCCTGCCTAGGATTCATAGAACTAGAGGAAAATAAATCTCCTACAGATTTCTATAAATGAATAGCAAGCAGAATATAGTTTGCTCGATAATTCCTTTAGTAGCTACTATGTGCCGCCACTTGAGTTGGCAAATTTGCAAGTAAACTGCCAAAAATGTTTGCATCAAATCGTTGAACTGGGCTGTGTCTCTATGTATATTTAAACTCAATGGTATTATGTATGCCAATTTGTTTAGAGATCTGTAATTGTGCTGTACCAGATTGTTTCAATGTAATTTTCTGTTTTTTGTTTTATCTTATCTTGCTGTGAGCAGAAAACTTTGTACACCGTTATTTTTTTTCATTGTTTTATGTATCTTGATATAGATGTCGCGGAACTTAGTTTTAGATACGAATTTCAATGTGACTTCTTGTTGTTTTATTGTATAGTGTGTATGATTTTTCAAGTTAGATTGGTAAGTTTTTGCATATGGTTCATAAGGAATTATTTATTTATCACTGGAGAGAAAACCGATGGCCGATTAGTCGAAATAAAGAGGTTTCCGATACAAATTCGAATCCAAATTCGCCATCTATTTAGGAACAACCTGTAACTTTTTTCTCTTGCATATTAGGGTAGTAAAATCTAAAACATGGTTTAAGTAAAATTTCATCTTTTTGGCGTGAAGGGAAAAGAAATAGCTGAAAATTCAAGACGAAAAACAGTTTTTTGTGAATAACTCAGAAAATATCCACTTTAGGGCAAGGGTAAAATGCAAACATTCACATTATTTTTTAACGTAGATTCAATATCTGCCATAAAAAAATGGGGTTCTAATTTGAAAAAATTGATTTTTCACGATTTTGTCATCCCTAACTTTGAAAGCGATTTTTTCACCCCCTGTATCATGAATCGCGATTTCGATTTTTAAAGTGGATACCAATCTTACATCTTGAAAAATCCCAAAAATGAAAATTTTCCATCCAAAAACCTCGAAGTTATTCTTGTTTCAGCGGAGCTCTATTTTCGATTTTTTTTTTCGAATTTTCCCGCTCAGAGAGAATTTTCCAACCAAAACTGAAAAATGTTACATCAAAATATATTGAAATTTTCTAAGGAATCTATTTCTGCAATAAAAAAATGGTGTTCTAATTTGAAAAACGGAAGTTGACGTCATTTCCGGAAAAACCGGAGGTGCTCATGCCTTGAAAATATTTTAGATTTCATCAGCATCGTGAAATACTTATAAGTGCTGAATTTCATGAAAATACGTTCAGTAGTTTCCCGTATAAATATGGGTGAGGTTCCTCGTGAAAGACCCTGTATATTTCGGTACACAGAAGTTTCATGAATTTATTTATCTCTCAAATGTAGACGTTCAATCGGATCACAAGCCAATAATTCCGATAATGAAAAAACCTATATGAAAAATAGGTTCAATCCGCTTACAAAGGCTGCGATTGAAACTATTAAGATACAGGGTGGCCATTTGAAGACGAAACAGACGAGATTACAGACGAAATATATTTTTTCGATAGAAATGCTCGGACAGGTCGATTTCTGTTTCGAGGGGGACAACTTGAGATGTAGGTTACGGACGCATAGCTCTTCAACCCTTGCTACTACAACCCTCACCCCCAATTTTTGAATGGGGAAGATGGGGTGAGTGATACCTCATTTGAAAGGTATTTTTATACCGATTTCAGCACAGTAATTGTTTTTTCATTTTATGCATTAGTTCTCGAAATATTCTTAACTAAGTATTTGAAAATGAAGTGGTGTTTTCATGGCACTTGTAGTGTTTTTTTGTGAAAAATCGACATTTTGAGCTTCAATTTAATTAATTGATGTGAGTTTTTGATAAATTATTTACTTTACTTTGAAAAGTCTTATTTCTTAGATCAATACTTCAAATCGTTCTGATACCGTACAGTTGGAGAATGATTTCAGTGAATAAAACAGCTAGTCGAACATCTGACCCTAGTAGCATTAACACGTACGGTATGACTTCATTTGCCCAGTGGTAGATGTTTTGCAATTTCAAATACAAGTACGGAAATTTTGGTGTTTCGGAAGCACGAAATGTCAATTATTCGCAAAAAATTAATTTAAGTGATAAAATTAACTAACGCATGAATATTTCGAGAACTAATGCATAAAATGAAAAAACAATTACTGTACTGAAATCAGTATAAAAATACCTTTGAATTGAGGTATCACTCACCCAATCTTCCATATTCAAAAATTGGGGGTGAGGGTTGTAGCAACAAGGGTTGAAGCGCTATGCGTCCGTAACCTACATCTTAAGTTGTCCCCCTCGAAACAAAAATCGACCTGTCCGAGCATTTCTATCGAAAAAATTAATTTCGTCTGTAATCTCGTCTGTTTCGTTTTCAAATGGCCACCCTGTCTAACTTGAATGTGTACTACGCACCGGGCAAGCATATTCATTTTGCCGATATGTTATCTAGAGCCAGCTTGAAATATGAAACTCATGATGGCGACATATTCGAGATGGTACACACTGTTTCTTAAGGTCGGCGTTTGAAGCGAATAGGAAAGCTCAGCCGATAGTGGCTCCACCGTCCATTTTATGGATATCTCCATAGAACATGCACTATCACTATCAAGTTCTATGAATATCTCTCTAATCATGAATGAAATGTACAATGGCGCTCTCTATCCGAAAATCGCCGAACTATGAAAAAACTTAATTTGTGGGTAAAGCAGGAACTTTTTCCCGCCAAAATTTGAATTTGGCCATTCTCGGCCAATTCCGTATTTCAAGTTGATCTTCTGAACGAAATTATCAGTAGATTCACTTTTAATCGGAAGTTGAACTATTTTCATGGGTCTTTCTGTTGAAATAAAACAGAAGCATTGGTTGGCTCATTTTCTTCTATTTTTGAAAGAAAAAAAATTAACTGTCGGAATGAAATCGATTAAAATTATTTCAACAAGAACCCTTATCCTTTCTGAGTTCACCCACAAAATTTCAGTTCTCAAAGTGAAACCGTTTTCGAAATCAACTTGAAAAAAAAACACACTACATTGAACGCCCACCTTAACACTTGCCTATGACAAATGAAAAAAAAATCTATTCAGAAAAGAAACTGCTAATGATGATGTGTTGAAGTTAATTTATGATTATTATTACAAAGGTGGCCAAAATTAGATATAATTCCATCAAGTTGTAGACCTTACTTCAATCAAAAAAATGATTTATTTTTTGAGGCTGGTTTGATTTTTATTGGAGATAAAATTGTCGTACCAAAGGCTTTAAGATCATATATTTCAAATTTATTACATAAAGGCCACTCAGGCATGAATAAGACAATTCATAGAGCAAGAAAATTATTTTATTGGCCAAATTAAACAATCATGTACTATACCTGATTACACTGATATCGTTCTAGAACCTGAATTGTGCCCTCAACCCCAGTTGGATAAAAACTGTGAAAGCGTGTATTTTGACGCTCATAATAATGCAGTTCCTGATAATGAACCTGAGAATATATTTGGGGGCACGGCAGTGGCCCCGCCAAGTCGAGCGCGAAGCAAACACTGCCGTACTATCTTTACCCGAACCATTTCGCCGCATTTGCCCCTATTTGAGAACCTCCGGATGAGACCAGAACGCCGAAATTTTCGTCATCCAGTAAGCTATAGTCACGTACTCAAAATCCAAAATTTCAAGTGTGTAGGTCCTTTAGTTCCGAAGTTACGCGAAAGCAAAGTTTCGCATTTTCGACCCTAATTCCCTCATGATCATCAAAATAGAACTAGTACTTCCCATAAACTCAGAGAGCTGAAATTTGGTACATAGTTAGGGTTTAATGGCCACATAAAGGGCAAATTATAAAAACTAGGATAATCGAAAATCTGTTGGAACGTCACGTGAGCTCACGTGCTATCACGTCATCTTCGCAAAATGTGCAACCACAATAATGTATGGAAGTTTATGCGCTTGGAAACACATTGTTATCATACTCAATATGTGAATATCGACTTCAGAATATGAATTGAAAAAAAAATAATAATCGGGTCATCAGTCTTAACACAGTGATATTTTTACTGTCTCATTTATTGTTCAAGGAAACGAAAGGTTTTCGAAAGCTAGGCCGGAACAATAAATGAGACAGTAAAAATTATCACTGTGTATAAGACTGATGACCCGATTATTATCCTTTTTTCAATTGTTATCATTTCACGCATTCACGAAGTTAGCATCTGCTGTCACTTGATAGCACACCAGAACTACCCGCCAATTTACATTTTCTAACCGTAAGTGATATCACGTCGGATATTTTGTGAAGTGATTGGTGAAGTGAAAATGGATGAAAATTTGATCGAACTTGTCAGGCTTCATGAAGTGATCTATGATCATTCTTCATCAGAGTACAGGGATCAGAATGTACGACAAGCTTGGGTGCTGGGTGCTCATTCAACAATTGTTGTACTATTTGAGGTAATCCTCCCACTTCTTCTCTTCGCTTATTTATTTGGTGAATCAAATCTCTTCTATCATAATCACCAGCAACTGTAATAGCAGTTATGTTCTCTATATCTTCTTTCCATTCCGTCTTCGGAAGCTCTTGCTTGATGAAGAAGAAACTGTGTTTCGCTCTGTATCACGGAATATGAAAATGATATGAAATTTATGTGCAATATAGAACGTCTATTGCCCTTCAGAAAAAACATCATCAGATGGGTCTGCGGTGGTTAGATTGGGAGAGAAAGAATTGAATCCGAAAAAGAATCGGGTAAGAGATGGGCTATATGGACAAGTTTGGTATCAAACTATAGGTTTTCGAGGACGCTGAAATCAATAAAAAATAATCGGAGGCTCTATCTACCATAGTTCAAAACCGAAAAACAATAAAGATTTGTAATAAAGAACCACTCTTAAAAAAAAGTTACAAATCAGAAAATCTAATAAAATACATCAATATGCCCACGTTTCTACAAAAAGAAGTGAAATCCCACCAAAGACATTCTGTAAAAACTAGCCAAGTCTCGATGGAGCTGCTTATTTATCTCTAAAAAGTAATGAAATCTAGAAAAAGTCGAGCCAAGTTTAAGGCTCCTTACTGCGATTTCTTTATTATTATAGTTAATGTTGTGTGACTTGGCCATTGAAGGGTACACAAGGGTACAAAACCAGGTGCTCCATGACACCATTGCACCAATCTGTCGTCAGAAACGCTACCCATTGACGATGGAAAATTGCCACTTGGAAAACGTTGATTCCAGAACCAGTCAATTTTAGCCTGAAACAAACAGTATAAAAAATTATTTTCAGTACAGAGGGACTTCTAATCATTGATAGAAGACCGTCTGTACGTCTATTTTATTTTAGATCGGTGGTCGATTTGACGCTCCAAAAAGAAGACAGCAGAAGTCAGCATTGTCAATGCTGAATGCATATGTGTTGCACAATCAACAACAGCCTAAAATGAGACACTAGCGTCCGATTACCAATTCCAGCATGGGCTATTATCTCGCTTAACAAACATAGGTAGTTACAACAGATATCGCATTACGTGTAAACAAAATTGACTTGTAGTACTTGTACCCACTAACGTATAAAGAATGTTCAACGGCCAAGTCACACAACATTAACTATAATAATAAAGAAATCGCAGTAAGGAGCCTTAAACTTGGTTCGACTTTTTCTAGATTTCATTACTTTTTAGAGATAAATAAGCAGCTCCATCGAGACTTGGCTAGTTTCTACAGAATGTTTTTGGTGGGATTACACTTACCTGATACAATTGACGCTCACCTACAGCACAGTTCTAAGATATCTCGACATGGTCGTAGGATCAAACCTATTGTCAAACTTAATCTTTAAGGGGGAGGTGTTCAGTATGTCTCCGAACATACCCATTTTTATGTCAGTTGTCATAAGTCATTATAAGAGTGTGGTCTATGTCATATATGTCAACAGTATGTACGTCAGTAAGAATATCGCTACTGTAACCTGTCAATTAATAATTCAATCTACAAAATATATTTGTAATCCAAACATCACTCATAATTGTTTTATTCCACCTAAAGTACTAAACAAACCCCACGAGATAAATCAAAATAATGTACTCGGTATTGTACACCTAAAAAAGGTCAACACAAAGTAAGCGATGGTATATACAGGGTCTTTCACGAGGAACCTCACCCATATTCGATCGTCGCCAAGCTTGAGATGAAGTTCTTTTCTCCTTTTTGCTTTTGTATATTATTTCTTTCTATTTTCAATTGTAATTAATATTTTATTTTTTTTGTCTAGCTATGTGCATTTCTTTTTTTCTTTTTTAATTTTATTTGAGTTTATAGAATTTTTCTAAACTCTTGTCAAATGTATAATAATAATAATAATAATAATATTTATACGGGAAACTACTGAACGTATTTTCATGAAATTCAGCACTTATAAGTACTTCACGATGCTGATGAAATCTAACATATTTTCAAGGCATGAGCACCTCCGGTTTTTCCGGAAATGACGTCAACTTCCGTTTTTCAAATTAGAACACCATTTTTTTATTGGATAAATAGATTCCTTAGAAATTTCAAGTTATTTTGATGTAACATTTTTCAGTTTTGGTTGGAAAATTCTCTCTGAGCGGGAAAATTCGAAAAAAAAAAATCGAAAATAGAGCTCCGCTGAAACAAGAATAACTTCGAGGTTTTTGAATGGAAAATTTTCATTTTTGGGATTTTTCAAGATGTAAGATTGATGTATCCACTTTGAAAATCGAAATCGCGATTCATGATACAGGGGGTGAAAAAATCGCTTTCAAAGTTAGGGATGACAAAATCGTGAAAAATCAATTTTTTCAAATTAGAACCCCATTTTATGGCAGATATTGAATCTACGTTAAAAAATAATGTGAGTGTATGCATCACACCCTTGCCCTAAAATGGATATTTTCTGAGTTATTCACAAAAAACTGTTTTTCGTCTTGAATTTCCAGCTATTTCTTTTCCCTTCACGCCAAAAAGATGAAATTTTCTGCAAAAGAGTTTAAAAACCAAATCGAGTTTCAAAACTATGAATCTAAAAATCTAAACAAACCTGAACGCATTTCTGACTCGTTCTATGCAGTCCTCTTTATCAGTCAGGGGAGTTGAGTAGACAATATTTTTTATCCTACCCCAAACATTATAGTCTAAGGGAGTTAAATCGGGAGAACGTGGTGGCCAAAGATGTGGACCATTGTTCGCCAACCATCGATCTTCAAATAGCCTGTAGAGGATATTTGACACATTGAGTGAATTGTGTGGAGGCGCGCCATAAGTCATTATGGTTCTGTACTAGCGGCTCAATTATTTGAGTCAATATGTCAGAATATCTATCTCCTAAGGGAGAACATTCTTTAAATAATGCAAACATGTGTAGTGTTCTATCTTACCAGTTAAAGTCCCATCATAAATGTGAACATCGAGAATTGCATTTTTTTTGATGGCGCAAAAAACATTGAAACTCCAGATCTCTTGAAAGTTCCATTGTCTGAAGTGGTGGTTGTTCTCTTCATCCCAATAATGACTGTTATGCCTATTGAAAGAACCATTCTTTGTGAATTTAGATTCATCTGTCCAAATTATACAGTCCAAAAAGTTTTCATTCTCTTGAAATCGAATCATCATAGCTTCGCAAAACTCTGTTCTCCTCACGAAATCAGTTTCCTTCAAATGCTGTACCCTATTGAATTTATATGGGTGCATTTTATGTTTTTTTAATATTCTCCAAACACTCGATTGAGATAATCCCAGATCAATCTCGGCATCTTTGAGAGAATTTTGAGGATTCACACGAAAAAATGCAAGAACTGTAATTTCGTTGTTCTCATCTTCTACTACACTTTTTTCTCTGTGTATAGTTTTCTTAACGAAAGATCCGACATTTCTCAAGTTTGTGATGGTTTTGTTAATGGTATCTCTCGTTGGTCTGGGTCGGTCAGGAAACCTCTCAATGAACAGTCTCCATGAAGTAGAATGAGATTTAAATAATCTTCATTTGTAAAATTAGGCATAGTGATCGATTTTATAACTTAATACGAATTATCACCAAATTAATAGTAAACACAAAATGCTACTGAATAAAGAGGAATTTGGCAGATGTAAATAATGATATCTATCATTAAAAAAAAAGAATGTAAAACATGGTAAGTTTTTGCGTATGGTTCATAAGGAATTATTTATTTATCACTGGAGAGAAAACCGATGGCCGATTAGTTGAAATAAAGAGGTTTCCGATACAAATTCGAATCCAAATTCGCCATCTATTTAGGAACAACCTGTAACTTTTTTCTCTTGCATATTAGGGTAGTAAAATCTAAAACATGGTTTAAGTAACAGTTCCTGAAGATTTCATCTTTTTGGCGTGAAGGGAAAAGAAATAGCTGGAAATTCAAGACGAAAAACAGTTTTTTGTGAATAACTCAGAAAATATCCACTTTAGGGCAAGGGTGTGATGCATACACTCACATTATTTTTCAACGTAGATTCAATATCTGCCATAAAAAAATGGGGTTCTAATCTGAAAAAATTGATTTTTCACGATTTTGTCATCCCTAATTTTGAAAGCGATTTTTTCACCCCCTGTATCATGAATCGCGATTTCGATTTCCAAAGTGGATACATCAATCTTACATCTTGAAAAATTCCAAAAATGAAAATTTTCCATCCAAAAACCTCGAAGTTATTCTTGTTTCAGCGGAGCTCTATTTTCGATTTTTTTTTTCGAATTTTCCCGCTCAGAGAGAATTTTCCAACCAAAACTGAAAAATGTTACATCAAAATAACTTCAAATTTTCTAAGGAATCTATTTCTGCAATAAAAAAATGGTGTTCTAAATTGAAAAACGGAAGTTGACGTCATTTCCGGAAAAACCGGAGGTGCTCATGCCTTGAAAATATTTTAGATTTCATCAGCATCGTGAAATACTTATAATTGCTGAATTTCATGAAAATACGTTCAGTAGTTTCCCGTATAAATATGGGTGAGGTTCCTCGTGAAAGACCCTGTAGTCTATCTCTCAAGGATAACCCACAATAACCATTTTTTATCCTTCACATTTTACGGGAAAAAATGGCTTATTCAGAATGTTATTAAAAGCAATACAGCATAAATCTTTCCTTATCCAATTAAGTACCTTAAATACATTGTCCATTCATTATAGATCAATATGGGCCTTTACAGCATGCAATTTAAATGAATGTTTCCGAAGATATTACAGATTTAAAATGCAGGGACACAGCGGTGCGGCGCTGGCAAAACTGATCCGGATACTCCATTCTCTTTTATAAGGTATCCCAGTTGGCCATGGTTTAGGTTTATCAAGTTTTTTTACTCAAAACGGACGCAGGTTAGCAATCGTGAAAGTCAAATATTTCTGAGCGACATTGCCAAGGCTTCTTTCTATATACTCTTTTCTAACGTTGTGAATGGAGTTAGTTCTTTTAAGGCTTAACTGTGACACAAGATTCGTAGTACCACTTCATTTGCATACTGGAGTATTTCAAGTTGCGCAAAGAGGTATTTAATTGTCGTCTCTTGGCTTATTTCTTGAGAATTTTTAAATTGGGAATTTCCATACGTCCATCTGTTCTGTTCGTCTTAATGTTTTTCGGTCGGGTTAGTGAACTATCACAGAGTTACGGACTATTCTGTCCATTATTTTTCATTAATTTCAACACCCGGTTCTTGATTTCCGTACAGGAAAATAGCATAACTGAATCTTAAAATCATGTTTATACTCGTATGCGTGAGGTATTAACATAGAAAAAAGTTTCATCAATAATGGTCAGGTTTTGGAAATATTGAATTCACATAAATGTCCTAAAATTCATTGTTTTCCCAAAGTAAATAAACATTCTGATAAATACGTAATTTATACGATTGATATGTCGAAACGGCAAAGTTGCATCATATCTGACAAGGATGACTATAACCTAACATTTTCAAAATATACGCGGTGAAATGTGTCAGAATTCCAACCGGCCAACCGGGCTAATTTATAAAAGTGAATGGGGTATAGTAGGTATTTATGTAGTATCAGCATTGCATCCGTGCAAAACCGGGGCGGATCGCTAGTACTGAATAAAATAAATTCAACATTCGATAAACCATGATAATATCACATTGAAACAGAGAAGGATATTTGGTAAATTTCTTGAATGTCTCAAGTGTACCGCAGAAAATTACAACGTTGGCGTTAAGATTGGGAGAATTGAAGGGTTTCCTGTGACCTCTTTCATTGAAGAGTGCAGTTTTGTAATTTGTATTCGTCCTATCAAATGGACTATTAAATAGAGTTGTTTCTCGGAGACTACGAGTAGGAATATTTAGGTTTATTCTCGACTCAAGTTAGGCATAATTCACTCGGAAACTGAAAATCTTCTCAAGTGTACAGAAGTCCATTACTGTTCTACCATCTACGATACTATCTTGATCTGAAGTATTAAGGACTTAAAGTTTCAATTTTTAATTCAGGTGATTGTTTTGAAGGCGAGGTATTTCAAAATCTAATTTTGGTTACTTTGGATGCTGCATTGAGGGCCCCAGGCAATAGAAGCAAATGAAAGTTTGTTTCGTGTGCATAATGGCGTAATATACAGGGCGATTCCGGAGGAGACCGTCAGATTTTAGGAGAAGTTTACACCAGTCAAGGCAGTTTCGAAACAACGTTCAGTTTATGGTTGAGGTCCTTTATTGAAAGTCCAATTCGACCGATTTTTACAAGCTTTTATTTAGTTTCACCTGTCCCGGTGTCTGTCTTTCTTTAATCAAATCTTGCAAGTTAAATATGACATACTTGTAATCGTTTGATTGATTTGAAATTTTGCAGGTGTGAATAATTCTAGTGACAATGCATCATGAAATATTTTTTATAGAAAAAAACAAAATGGCGGCTCCAAAATGGCGAATGAGTTTTGTAATTATGATCCGTTTCCACTCAAAATTGGTATCTGGGGGTATTTGGGTTCGAAAATGATGATACTTTTGCCAAAATTGGGAAATTCAAGATGGCGGCCACAAATTCTTTTTTAATCACCCATATTCTGATGTATAGATCCATCCAGAAAATATCTTTATACGTACCTACGAAAACCGAAAAATCTACAACAACTAATACAGAATAAGCATTCGAAACATATTATGAAAGACAAAACCAAAGATTAACACAAAATTCACATAGAATGTTGGAAATTATTTTCTCTTTTTCGAATATACAGGGTGATTTTTTTAAGTGTTTCATTAGAAGTTTCCGAGGAAAAAATTGCGATACGAATTCAAAATTTTGTATTTTGATTTTAGGGTACATGAACTCAATTTGAAAAATATATTCAAGTGGAATCTACTTTCGGTTCGACCAGAAACAGATGTGAACTTCGTTATTTCAGAAGTAACATCCTGTATATTTATACATATTTGAATTCTTCGTTTAATTCTGCAATGATTTGATGTATGATATGCGCAACCAAATCTAGCGATTGTTGAGTTATTGCCTGAATCTCAAATTTTTTGACAGAAAGATTGTCACGAATAAGTGTTTATATCTTTAAAATCGCTCATTGTGAGAAATTTTTTTGCAACAGTGAAACAAAAGGAAGTACGCTGATACTGCTTCTTGTATAAATTATGAGGAAATATTATACAGGGTGCCTGAAACAGGTCTTCAAAGTGAGCCTCAATAAAACTATGAAATCTCTTTTTTTTTCAAATGGAAACATTTAATTTGATAATTCCAATCAATTATTGCTCGTCAAAAACTAGTTAGAGTGTGCCAAACATTTCATGTCTTTAAAATGAGTAGTTTCGCCGTTATCGACTAAAATTCGAATTTCACGACTAAAGCCAGGTTTCTTTTTCTATTCATCAGGTTTATTGAGATAATTTTCAAGTAGGCTATGTCAACAGTAAGAATATTTCTGTTTTGAACTAAAATTTCTTTATTTAGTCATTATTCACTATCTGCTCTGTTTATTTGTCACATTCGCCGCAAATAAAGAACAGAGTTATGATAAAACATTCTAGTGTACAAAATAGCGGATCACATCCATAAGACAAGAATATTTAATAAGGGAAATGGACTAGTAGAGATCTAATTTCCAAAGTATATCACCGGGTGGCGTATTGGCATTGTTTACTACGGTGCAACGCATACGTGGTGTTGGAACGCGGTAAAGAATGGCTGAACCAATTCTCTTTCCACCCAGACAAATCTTACTACGAATCAGCGCAGAGAGGTGTTCAGGCGTAGTAACTATTGTATTATGGATACGCAAAAATTCTCGGGTCATTGTTTACCGCATTAAAGACATTGTTCTACAAAGATGTAAAGCGTTCAATGCTTGTGCCCTATTGGATTTCGTTGCCAATATTTTCGAGTCCTATCAAAGACGCCACTAGCAGCTAGCTGTCATTTGCAAATTTCCGGAACTCAAAGAATAAGATACTCTTCAGAAAAATGTCACATTCTGCTAATGTCTCTGTTGAAAGAATCGACGAAAATACCTTTTTAGTCTCTTCGGAGACCGATGATCACATGTTTTGTACTGCATATATATATTGCATTTTGCGACTGTGTTTCTGTGTTTTTGGGCAGGGTAGAAGGTATTGTGAGCACCTTTGCCCCATACAAAATAAGTATGGAATCACTTTTAGGACCTGTATGCAAATAAACGCTAACGACAGAAAAGAATTGGCGAAATTAGATCTAGGAGAAAACATATCCTCAGAATTTCATTACGACATGCCAACTGATGTGGGTATAGAAAATGGCTTGCCAAGTACTACAAAGCAACAAAACAATGTTTCTACCCAACCAGATAATTTTTCTGTAGTACCAATAAACATTGTCGAGAATGCCAATGAAACAAATTTAGGTGAAAAACATTCCGCAGATGCTGCAGAACTAACAGAAAATTTCGAACTGATTACTAAAATAGCCTGCAAAAATGAAACGGTTGATATGGTTAATGCCATGAAAAAATTTAATCAGACTTCAAACAAAATTGTTACACCATACGACTTATTAAATTTTATTCTTGCCTCAAAAAATATCCCACGAAAAAAGAACATTTCTGTTCAGCCAACATCAGTGAGCCGAAGAAAAATTAGACGTGGTTTTTCATGCGGCGCAATACGCATTCAAGCTGGTAGGCCATCCAACAAAGCAATGATAAAAAATCCTAAAAGGCAAAGATCTTAAAAGAAAAATCTTGATCTTCATAGACCAAATGCAAAATAACATGGAAATGCACACTAGGATTATACGTCAGTTGCATTTGCATTTTATGTAGGTGTTTTCAGCGATACTCACTGTATTTATACTATTGTTATTTTTATGTATTATTTCCTATATATTATTCTTTTTTTATTTTGGTGTGGTTCAATAAACTATTTTTTGGGATTGGTATATTATTGTCATCTTTATGAACGCGGGTTGCAAAATTGCGGAAGAAAGAAAATTGGAACGTAGTTGAGTTGGAACCCGAGAATAGGCGCGTATCCATAATACAATAGTTACTACGCCTGAACACCTCGCTGCGCTGTGTCGTAGTAAGATTTGTCTGGGTAGAGAGAGCATTGGTTCAGCCATTCTTTACCGCGTTCCAACACCATGTATGCGTTGCACTGTAGTAAAGAATGCCAATACGCCACCGGGTGGCACCACCGCAGCAGGATAGTGACGAACCGGTTTCTGGCTTATTAGCCGTCATCAGCGACACTTAACCCATTGATACGATGGGTGGCATCCATCGATGGGTTGGCACCCATCGTAGCAATGGGTGAAGTGTCGCTGATGACGGCTAATAAGCCAGAAACCGGTACGTCACTATCCTGCTGCGGTGGTGCCACCCGGTGATATACTTTGGAAATTTGAAGTTGGCACCCATCGTAGCAATGGGTTTAGTGTCGCTGATGACGGCTAATAAGCCAGAAACCGGTACGTCACTATCCTGCTGCGGTGGTGCCACCCAGTGATATACTTTGGAAATTAGATCTCTACTAGTCAATTTCCCTTATTCTAGTGTACCTTATTACTATTGCTTGTCTTGTATAGTGCTAGATCAATGAAAATAAGTAAGAATGATAATTCTTCACATAGTCTACTTTGAAATAGGGGAGCATACCACTGAATTTGACTGGTGGGACAAACCTGACTTTATTCGTGAAATTCTGTCAAATTCAGTGGTATGCTCGTCTATTTCAAAGAAGGCTATGTTAGGAATTGTCATTCTTACTTATTTTTATTGATCAAGCACTATGCAGACCAAGCAATAATAATAAGGTTCACTAGAATGTTATTTCCAAAGTCTGTTCTTTTTTGCGGCGAATGTGCCAAAAAAACAAAGCAGATAGTGAATGATGACTAAATAAAAAAATTTTAGTTTAAAACTGACAAATTCTTACTATTGACATAGCTTACTCGAAAATTATCTTGATAAACCTGATGTTTAGACAAAGAATCCTGGCTTTATTCGTGAAGTTCGAATTTTATTCGATAACGGCGAAACTACTGATTTTAAAGACATGAAAAGTTTGGCACACTCTTACTTGTTTTTGACGAGCAATCGATCGGAATTATAAAATTATATGGTTCCCATTTGAAAAAAAATGAGATTTCATAGTTTTATTGGGGCCACTTTGAAGCCCTGTTTCAGGCACCCTGTATAATATTTCCTCATAATTTATACAAGGAGCTGTATCAGTGCACTTTTTTTTTGTTTTACTGTTTCAAAAAAAATTTTATCTTAATGTCAAAAAATTTTAGAATCAGGCAATAACTCAACATTCGCTTGATGTGGTTGCGCATATCATACATCAAATCATTGCAGAATTAAACTAAGAATTCAAATATGTAGAAATATACAGGATGTTACTTTTGAAATAACGAAGTTCACATCTGTTTCCGGTAGAACCGGAAGTAGATTTCTCATATTTTACAAATGGAGTTCATGTACCCTAAAATCGAAATACAAAATTTTGAATTTGTATCGCAATTCCTTCCTCGGAAAATTCTAATGAAACACCTGCGACGTTTCTATTGAATTTCCAATTGACCTTCTAATGAGGGATTTATTTTGCTTCAAAATATTACATTCCTCGAAAATTCTTTCAACTAGGTATTCTCTACACAAAATAATCTAATGGGTTCAAATCAGGCGATCTTTGGGGCGAAGCAATAGGGCCTCCACGACCAATCCATCCATTCGTGATTTCTCACATTCAATGCAAAGTGAGGAGGTGTTTCGTCATGCTGAAAGTAAGTATAACATTGACAACGTTCATTCTGAAATTCTAGGGAACTATATATTATCACGCATATTCTCAAAATATTTCCTCCCAGAGAAGGGATTTATTCCATTAACCTTTTATTTCAATTTCATCTTGAAATTGAAAAGGTGGGGAGATTCGTGAAGTTATCAAATATGTATAACCAATAACCATTGAGTTTAAATATACTTAATTATTAAGTGTATCCATTGGGTTTAGATTCACTTCACAATTTCACGATTTTCTCCATCTCTTCAATATCAAGAGGAAATTGAAATAAATGGTTAATGGAATAATTTCCTCTTCAGGGGGAAATATTTTGAGATTGTGCATAATAATATACAGGGTGTCTAGTTTTGAAACGGCAAAACTTCAAGAGGAGATTATTCGAGTGATTTGCAACAAAAAATGTCAAATAACACATGGTCGAAATCTTGACGGTTATTCTTCAATTTAACATTTCTCGTTTTCACGAAATATTTAAATTTTTTCTATGAAATCTTTAATATCTCAGTTATGCTTGTAGAATGTAGCTTCATCGAATTCGATCACATATTTGGAAATGGTATTGAATTTTCTACAAGAAAAGAATTTCAGTGTGCCAAAAATATTTCAATTGCGGGTTTGGTGAGGAGATGAATATCACTATACTGAAGTGAACAAAATCAGTCATATTATTCCAATAGGTTTTTTGTTGAAAAATTATTTATTACAGACATGTTTTCTTTTCAGCAAAAAATACCTCATTTAGTGTACTTTCGAACGACATATCAACTTTTTTGCTAACTGCTTATTTTCTGCCATAATATCATGGCTAACAAGATAAAAACAAAAAAATCGAAAAATTTCAAACCTAAATTTGCTCCATTTTGAAACTCATTATGATTGAATATCGAAGTAATTCTTATGAAATCTGACAGTTTCTATCACTTAACTTTTGTTAAGAGCTATTTAATGACGCCTCTGACGTCATCACATTTCTATGGTCAGCCTATCCTCTCTGGGCTCAACGCCTATCTCTTCTTCTTCTTCTCTGTTTATCTTCTTCACGTTCTATGGCGAGGGAGGTTAGAGTTACACTGTTGGTTGACAGTTCACAGTTAGTTATACTACGGAAGTTATTCACTAGTAAGTAAGTGTTAGTAAGAGTGATTCTTCGACAGTAGAAGAATCACGCAGTCAGGCAGTTACGTTCGAAAGAAATTTACAACTTTTCTGAGTCTTAGTAATGTTCTTTTGAATTTACCGAATTAATTTGATTTATAATAAGTATTCGAGAAGAAATCGAGAAAATAATGCCAGTTTTTTCGAACATAGAATATGGCGACAGTTTATTTTGGGGAGAAATAGATTGGAAGGTACGGTCCGGTAAGATGGCCACCAAGGAGCCCAGACCTGACGCCTTTGGATTTATATGTCTGGAGCACCTTAAAAGAATATGTGTACAGAATTCGCTTTTAGACTCGAGAGGCTCTGATCGAAAGGATTAAATTGTGTTGTGCAGAAATGCGTCAGAAACATTGCGAACTTCACAGGGTTGTTGATTCAGTTCGGAAAAGATGTGTTAAATGTATTGAACAAGGAGGTGGACATTTCGAACAATTGTTATAAATAGTAATAGTCTGTTTTCTACATTTTTTCATAAAATCTGTATTATTCAAAATTATTTCATTCTTCTGAATTATTCTAATTTCATTGATAAATTCATGACTTCCATAAGAATTACTTCGATATTCAATCATAATGAGTTTCAAAATGGAGCAAAATTAGGTTTGAAATTCTACGACTTTCTCGTTTTATCTTGTTAGCCATGATATTATGGCAGAAAACAAGCAGTTAGCAAGTTGATATGTCATTCGAAAGTACACTAAATGAGGTATATTTTGCTGAAAAGAAAACATGTCCATAATAAATAATTTTTCAACAAAAAACCTATTGGAATAATATGACTGATTTTGTTCACTTCAGTATCGTGATATTCATCTCCTCAGCGAACCAACAATAGAAATATTTTTGGCACACTGAAATATTTTTTTTGTAGAAAATTTAATACCATTTCCAAATATGTGATCGAATTCGATGAAGCTGCATTCTACAAGCATAACTGATATATTAAAGATTTCATGGAAAAAATTGAAATATTTTGTGAAAACGAGAAATGTTAAATTGAAGAATACCCGTCAAGATTTCGACCATGTGTTATATGACTTTTTTGTTGCAAATCACTTGAGTAATCTCCCCTAGAAGTTTTGCCGTTTCAAAACTAGACACGCTATTGTATCGTGTACCAGCATTTCGGACTGAACGTTATCAAAATATCAATCCAAATATCAAATATTTTGCATGTAAGCAAAATCTTTTCATTTCTAAATTATCAATATGCTCGAATTGAAATGAAATGATCTTATTCCAAAAATTTGTGGCAGGGTGTAGACATCTGCACACTGCGCGCGCTGCGCTTGGGCGCACACTCGGCAGAGGAGGACACCGGCGTGCATTTTCAGTAACAGCAGACGCGCTAGATCATCGGCGGTGTTTCGGCTCTTTTCGGCTTTTCACTTATGGGCGATAGAAATGATAGAATACGCGCATAGAATTATATGAATTATTATGAACTAGCTGGCCCGGCGAACTTTGTTCCGCCTGAATTATACTTAAAAGTTGTATAAACTTACCATTGCTTTTTTCAAGCAGGAAATAAAGTAGGCAAAATTAAAGTTCAAAATATACAAAATTTTAACAATTTTGTGATTCACATGGAAAGAATTCTCTTTATTTAAGCGGTACCTAATTGTTGAACATATAACTTTTTGTTTTTAATTGTTGTACAGTTCTCTTTTTGCAGTACCTCATGTGACTGTGAATAGCAGGAGTATAATCCATATTATACCTTTCCTCTAATATGAATCAAAATGTCAAGAATATGAACAAAAATTATTCCTTTAAAGAACTTTCGACTATTAACACAGCCCGTCGACCAGAATTAAAAAATCAGTCGTTTGTTAATAGCCCAACCTGAAGTGGCAAAAACAAAACTTTTCTAATATTCTCAAAATCTAATCAGTGGTCACACCATTATTTTAGACATCTTAGCTATGCTGCTAAGCTCAAAATAATGGGTAAACATCTCAGTTGGTGGTCATTCGACCAGATCAAATTAGGCAACCCATGAAACATTATTGTATATCATAAGTGAAAGCCCGATGAGCAAACGTTTCAAAATTATTGACGCTTACAAAACTGTCTCTGTGCGAACAGAAACACGAATATACTATGTCAATTACTAATTATGGGCAATTTTGGATTCAGTTATTTCCGCAAATATATCTATTAGCCAAACAGAAATTCGAAAGCATTTCAAAAATAAAGAAAAAAGATGAAGATGGCCAACTCATGTTTGAAACTGATCGTTAAAATCAGATACTTGATCTTTCGCTAAAAATTCACTGTTCCACCAACTTGAGATGTTTACCCGCTTTTTGATCTGGCAATGTACTTCCATGTTACCATGAGTTCTATACGAATCACATATCGCCATCTAACAGCGGTAATGTCAACCTACGACTACGTATAGTGACTTGCCTATTCACTGTACGACTACGCATCAACGGTAGCGACACCTAGAGGCCTTATTCAAAAGAAGGAAAAGCATTTTCTGCATAAGTAAAACTTTCATAAATTTTTTCGAAGTTTTATTGTATCTATATATATATAATAAAAGTGATGTGGAATAAGACCAAGAAAACCGCACATATCATCGACTTTTCGGTGCCTCTGGACAACAACTTGGCGAAGGCATATGGGGAGAAGATCACCAAGTATAACGTTCTCGCCCGTCAGATCAGAGGCATGTGGAAGTTGAAGACAGTCACAATACTTCCCTTGATCATGAGCGCCAATGGGCTGGTCCACCGAAAAAGTTCCGCACACATAGATGAACTTAACCTGCCTCCAAACACCATAGCATGGATGCAGAAGGCCGTGATACTGGGAACGGTCGGCATAATCCGACAAGTTATTTATCCTTATTGAGTGACTAGCCAGGTTGCCCTTGGCACACGAGTCCGGGTAACCTTCTGAACCCCACAACTGTGTGAAATTAAAAAAAAAAAGAAAGATGTTGGTTACACCATTTATAACTCGAGATCGGATGGACTGTTTGTTATGAAACTTCATATATGGATTCGTATACGGTCTGGTTATCATAAAATACAATAAAACTCTGAAAAATTCGATGAAAATTTCACATATACAGGAAATGCTTTTCCTCCTTTTGAGTAAGGCCACTAGATGTCGCTACAGTTACAGTTATGCTACCGCTTATTCGTTTGTACTTCATTTGATATTCTCCGCGTTAGATGGCGATATAAACAAATAGTGTGTACAGTGACTATATTTCCTCTATAGTCACTGTAATAGTGTGTAATTTGAGTTGTCTACAACTCTGCGCTCTTGGGCAAAACCAAAATGTCTTAGCGTAGGAGTACAGATGTCTAAAATGATTAGATTTCGTTGAGATATGAGAAAAGTTTCGTTCTTACCACTTCAGATAGCGCTATTCACACATTATGACTGATTATTATTAGTTATTTTTATAGTTTTATTCATTCCAAATAACGTAATCGTAAGGGTTCTTTCTATATTTGACATTATCACAATTAAATGGCGATGAATTTGTTGAGGCTTTCGCGGCCATCCATTGATGTCATCTGTTCTTTTTTCGAGCATTTCGGTCGTCGTGGTTTGAAATGGTCGAAAAACGAACATATGACATCAATTACTGTGTAGTGTGTAATTTACATAGGGTTTAACAGATCCAGAAGCGGGTGAATATCACAGTGAATTCTTATCGAAATGTCAAGTAAATCGGATTTTGGCGATGAGTTCCAATCGTGAGATGTCCATTCTCAACTTTTCTCATAATTTTCAAAATGTTTTTGAATTTCTGTTAGGGTAATAAATACATTTGCGGAAATAACTTAATCCAAAATTGCCATTATTAGTGATTGACATATTATGACATATTATTTTTGTGTATCTGTTCTGTGTGATAGATCATATCCATGGAAACATTTGACAGTTCAAAAATCAGAGAACCAAGCAGTTGATCTCCGATCACCGGTGATTACGATTTGTGAAAACCACCGCAAGTATCATTTAGGCGGAACAAAGTTCGCCGGGCCAGCTAGTTTTATAATAACGAGACCGTAGACGATTCCATAAATGAAGTTTCATGACAAACAGTCCATCCGATCTCTAGTTATATAAGTGTAACCAACATCTTTCTTTTATATACAGGGTGACTGGTGACGTAAGGGACAACGGCTAAGTGGAGATAGATGACCTCAAACTGAATGAGAATTTGGGTTTCAAATATCCCATAAGGGTATTCGTTTCGGAGATATAGGGTGATTTATGAAAAAATGCTAAATCTATGAACTCCCATATCTTCGTTAATATGATATGTTTTTCGCTGATATTTTACATGTTTGTTTATACAGGCATTCTCTGTCAGCATAAGAAAAAAAAATTGAAAAAATTGCTGGTCCGTACTCAAAAATTTCAATTTACATGTCAAGTGAGAAATATCACACGGTATATGAGATAAAATAAAATCAAATAGAAATTTGGAAAGAGGGAAAAAACTGATGAAATATCTGTTTTTTGTTTGAATGGCACAAATTTTATTTCGTTTCTATATGTTGAAGTAAGAATATTACAATATTTTTATATTCAAATCATGAAAATTAGTACTACTGATAGAAAAAACCTTGAATTCGAGGCGCTAGAATGAGCCTGGCATCAAAATATTCCTTCAAATCTTGAAATCTATTTTTATCAATTAATATTTCGATGCCATATAAAATTTCGAAATGAATTTTGTTGTAGATGGGGTGATGAAAGAGTTGGATACTCAAACACAAAAATAGAAAAAGTCGCAAATATAATTCATAAAAAAATCAAGTAAGCAAATGTTCGAAATGAGAGCCGTTCACCTCCATACATTTATTGGCTCTCTTGAACAAATGAAGCACAGCTCCTCTAATCAGAGGAATTTTTGTTTTAATTTCTTCGCATGCTTCAGTTATTCTGTTCTTCAAATGTTCACGGCTTGTTATTGTTTCTTTATACACCGTATCCTTAAGATGACCCCATAGGAAATAATCCAGAGGAGTTAGATCGGGTGATCTAGCAGACCAATTCCTAGAACCTCCCCGAACAATCCACCTGTCAGGAAACTCCCTATTCAGAAAATTCTTTACTTCATTTGCAAAATGAGAAGGTTCACCATCATGTTGAAAAATCATACCTCTCTGATTAATATTTTCTAAAAGGCATTTTTTAATTGATAGACTTTCAACACTGTTTCTAACAATTCACAAACAATTAGGTAATGTATAAATATAAACGTCATTTTTTGAAACATGCCTACTCTATGTAGTTGTTTGCATTTTATTTATCTTTGGCGACATGTACAGGGCGTGGTGAGAACAGCTCTGTTTTTGTTTTATCAAGAATATTATTTTTCGTGATGGGTATATAAAAATATTGTAATATTCTTACTTCAACATATCATAGAAACGAAATAAAATTTGTGCCATTCAAACAAAAAACAGATATTTCATCAGTTTTTTTCCCTCTTTCCAAATTTCTATTTGATCATATTTTATCTCATATACCGGTGATATTTCTCACTTGACATGTAAATTGAAATTTTTGAGTACGGGCCAGCAATTTTTTCAATTTTTTTTCTTATGCTGACAGAGAATGTCTGTATGAACAAACATGTAAAATATCAGCGAAAAACATATCATATTAACGAAGATATGGGAGTTCATAGATTTAGCATTTTTTCATAAATCACCCTATATCTCCGAAACGAATACCCTTATGGGACATTTGAAACCCAAATTCTCATTCAGTTTGAGATCCGCTATCTCCACTTAGCCGTTGTCCCTTACGTCACCAGTCACCCTGTATATAGATTATTATATGAATACGCGTTTGTTTGAATAACACAGTAGACGCACAATGCACATGCATTTTAATGAAAATGAAGCAAGTGGTTCCGCGTGTACTTTAAATGTCAATGTTTCCACGACCAAGGAACTCGATGATTTAATGGAAGATTGGAAAACATTTTCTAATGAAATCCTGACACATCTTGACAATAATCCAATAGAATTCTATCCTGCAATTTCCACTTTACTAAAAAATCGAGAAAAGTGTGCTAAAAGTAACAACTCCCTTATATCAGGGATGTATAATTCTTTCAAATACCATGGAACAAATCCAAATCATAAGCGCCTGAGTATAAGAAAAGGAAAAATGACAAGTGTGAATATAGGCTTAGGTGAAAACAAGTTTAAAAAATGTTCCGGTTTTTACGTGGATTTTTTATTTTTCCAAGGTTATTTTCTGATAATTTATAAATCATTTAAACATAATATTAGTTATACATAAGGTTATGTGTTTTTTTTGTTTTTAGATGTGTTTTATAAATACATTAATAACGAAAACAAAGTCATTATTTGCTAAGCTAAAATAAATAAATGTTTTTCTTTAACTCAGTCTCATTTACTTGAAAATTAACTTAAGGTGAGAAACAGCAGACGTTCTAGACCTGGATCGTCTGCTGTTACTGTCGTCGTCGAACGCTTTTCGAAAACATAGCGCGTCTGCTGTTACTGAAAATGCCACCGGCGTGCAGAAGTCTGCGACAGCGCTTCCTCGCGCGCCGCCCGCGCTTGAGCACGTGCTCGGCAGAATGTACCACCCCCTAGGCAGCGCGGGATACTGCGGTACCATATTCTTTATAGACCGATCACGTCTACTACCAAGTACCTTCGCTCGTCTCGAGCAGTCAGCTTTAACATGTACCCATGTATGTCATTGGTAGGCCTCACCCCTCACTCACATTAACCAATCTGAAGAGTCCATCGTAAGTGAGGCCGGAACGAAAACGTAGCCCCATCCCGATTCACGAATTGATAGCAACACGCTCCAAAAATTCTTCGGAATCTTTTGAATATATTGATATACTCAAAACAATATCTAAATCAGCAGAGAAAAAATGATTCACTTGTTGAGTTACAAACTTGATAAAAGCGTTTCAAATTCTAAATATAATTATGATGGATTTCCTTTCATTAATCATATTCTCATTATGATCCTACCAAATATTCTTAATAATCAAATGGTATACTTCATTATATTTGCTATATACTACAATAAGTACGATTGAGTATAGATTTTATTCAAGTTGAGACTACGTGTTCATAGATTAAGTAGTAAATTACTCTTCCTGTGTACATCCAAATATTTTTGAATTGAAAAAATCATTTGCTACATTAGAAACTGAGGCTTTGAGAATTTGCTACTCTTCAATGAAATAGATATAGGGGATATACAAATCTAACATCAGCACAGTATAAGGTAGAGACAGTAGTTTCACTCGGCCGATTTCTTGTAACCAAGTTTTTATGCGCCGAATCGAATCCTGGCGGTGACGATTTTGATGCGCCCAGCGCATCCAATGACAAATGTAAACACAACGTCCATTTTAAATTGTCAAATTAACCTATATCAATTCGTTTGCATTGCGTTCTCAATTTATCGATCGAATTTTGTTTTAAATGATTGAAATGAAAGGCAAAAGAATTGTTGTGTAGTTGGTTCCAACAATAACATGATCAATCTAGGTCCTAGGATACACCGGCCTATCTTGAAGCCGGTCTAGGATACAGCTATTTCAGACGATGACAGGTGAGTTCAATAGGCCTTCATTGATATTGAATATGAATGATTTTATATAAGATCAACATTTTAAGAAGGATGAATACAATATTATCCTCTTTTTAGGTGCAACGTGTGGAAAATGATTCACAACACATAACGACATGATTCCCATTCTTCAGAGCAATGTTAGAAAAGGTTCAGAGTCTGTAATGCACATTTTGAGTTTTCAAGATTCAAACAAATAGTCTGAACTAGGATGCTGTTCCAATATGAGACTAAGCAAAAGGTTGGAGAGGAGAAATTGAGATTGAGAGATTTCAAGGCTGCATTTTTCAAGAAGTATTTTGGTTTCTGGAGAATCATAAGGAAAATACAAAGTCCTTTTTGGTTTATATGTACTGCAAACATCGATCTCCAAAAAGAAAACCACCAGGGCCTCGATTCTTGAAAACCAGGGAGTAGAACGATCGAGAGAACGGTGACGTGGTTCTACTGATAATCTATAGAACCATGTCACCGTTGTCTCGATTGTTCTACTCCCTGGTTTTCAAGAATAGAGGCCCAGGGGTTCTCTTCAAATAATTAATTTAATTCAGTTTATCAATGCTAGATTTAAAATTTCAGATGTGCATGGGTACTCAGACATCGACATGGCTAAGCAAGAACTCGTCATGTATTATTACCTTGAGAAAGCAAAAAATTCCTTTCAAACATTAAATTTCAGGAGGAGAAGTGGTTGAATTCTTCAGTCATCCAGAAGACATTTGCATGTAAACATTTCAAATTCAGACTAATATTTCATCGGCTTATGTCAAAATATGTCACTTATATTTTTGTATTTTAAAAACCAGGTAAATAAAGAATACGTTTTATCCATTGAAATATTTTTTCCCTGATTATTTCTTAACATCGACTTTACTGAATTGTTAGAAATTTGGAATATAAGATAAAAACAAATTATTTAAGTCCATATTGATGTAATATTGTCTATCCCCAATGTTACCTTGTGTCCATGGCCATAGTTGTCAAGACACGTTAATTTAATTAAATAAATTATGATTGTTAACTAGAGAAAAAATGGAAAAATATTCTCAGCTTCAAGTTTGGGAAAAAATGCTAATAGAGATCCACTCATAGATAACAGAGAAAGTGGAGTTAAAATCTCAAATTTCTAGAAAATTATTTCATGCGAGTTCTACTCACTTGGTCGTACTTTTTTTAACTTCCCCTTAAACGAATTTTAACTGAATGGCAAACAGAGCAATTTTATTTCGTAATATAGCAATGGAGAAAAGAAATTAAGAACAAGTTACTTCCATAATTCTCATTTCAGTTTGAACATGGTTTTCAAAAAGCTTACGTACTGATCATTCTGTCATGTAAATCCATTTTTAATTCAAAAAATTCATTTTAACATGAAATGTGCCATTTTCATCCAATGATTTTCAAAATAATTGACCAAAAATTCAATATCTCTGACTTCATAAACCTAAATACGAATTTTTTTGAATAGAACGGTATCATAACCCCTCAACGTCCTCAATCTAGATATATGACAAAAAAAAACATAATCCACGACCTCTAAATCCCCTGCATTATTCAAATTTCAATGTTATTGAATATAAATCTCATCCAACACAATAATTCAATTAATTTCGACACAAAATCCATCATCATCATTCACAAAAACACACCCGCACCAATTCTAAAAATAATTGGGCCATAAATATATGCTTTTTTTGATTTGATATCAAAATAATCATTCCTTAGTTTCCGCTGAAGTTCTCGATATTGTCGGGCAGTGTACGTATATTCGGTATAGTTTTCATTCGTTGAGCAGTGTATAATATGACAGTATGCGCGTGGCGTGGAGGAATATATGCGCAAAGGGAATATAAAAAACGAAATCGGGCGACATCAAGATCAAAGGTGCTGACAGGGAGTGAAACTACTGTCTCTACCTTATACTGTGACATCAGCTTGAATTAAAAAGTAATAGTTTGAAACAAGCTTTTATTTTTTCTGTACATAGAGCGGATATACAGGGTGTCTCAAGTTCGAGTGCCTATTAGACGTTTCTGGAGAACTGGACATATTTGAAATCTGAAAATTGGGATTATGATATTGTTCGAAATTCTCTACAGACCCAAAATATTTTCAGAGCCAGAGCACTTCCGGTTATACAGGGAGTGAAAATAAATTAGCTCAAAAATTTTTTTTTCAATGTTTTCGTTTCTGATATAATTGAGTATTCAATGATGAATACATTTCTGTTGAAACTATTGTATTAATTCGAATAGTTTTTGAAATATCGAAAAAAAACCTGAAAAAAAAGTCAAATATTCATAGTCAGTATTATGTTCATTTTTCTTATTCTGAATATCCTGAGTGTGAACCGTTTTCACAACATCAAAGAAGAAGAATGTGAAAAGGTCATGTATCTTTTGAATTTCATGAATATCATCACAGGGTGTTTCAATTTTCGTGTCAAAAACTGTGACCGAAAATCGGCCATAACTTCTCTTTTTCAAATTAGAACCCTATTTTTTTATTATTGCGTTGGATTCTGCGGAGAAAAATAATGATAGCACTCTCACATGCTCTTGCTCCTAAATTCAGTAATTCCCGAGTTATTTGAGCTTTTCTGGATTCATGTTGTACGTAGAATCAAATTCATCTGATCTTCTACCTGAGAATATTCTGTGACCATAGAAGATAAGTTATTCCATCAATAATTCACAAGTGACAGGTCTAATTTTGGGTTTTATCTGTACTTTTCGATTTCATTCAATGGTTTCATAAAAATATTAATTCATCGAATATGTTGTATGACAATATTCTGTGACCATAGAAGATAAATGATCCCATTAATAATTCACAAGTGACAGGTCTAATTATTACTTGTTACTATGGTTTCATGAGAATATTCATCGAATCTGTTTAGATTCGATGAATTTGACTCTACGTACGACATTAACCCAGAAAAGCTCAAATAACTCGGGAATCACTGAATTTAGGAGAAAGAGCATCTGAGAGTGCTATCATTATTTTTCTCCGCAGAATCCAACGCAATAATAAAAAAATAGGGTTCTTATTTGAAAAACAGAAGTTATGGCCGATTTTCGATCACAGTTTTTGACACAAAATTTGAATCACCCTGTGATGATATTCATGAAATTCAAAAGATGCATGACCTTTTCACATTCTTCTACTTTGACGTTGTAACAACGGTTCACACTCAGGATGTTCAGATTAAGAAAAATGACCATAAATCTGACCATGAATATTTGACTTTTTTTCAGGTTTTTTTTCGATATTTTGAAAACTATTCGAATGAATACAATTGGTTCAACAGAAATGTATTCAGCATTGAATACTCAATCATATCAGAAACGAAAACATTGAAAAAAAATAATTTTTGAGCAAATTTATTTTCACTCCCTGTATAACCGGAAGTGCTCTGGCTCTGAACATATTTTAGGTCAGTGGAGAATTTAGAACAATATCATAATCCCAATTTTCAGATTTCAAATATGTCCAGTTCTCCAGAAACGTCTAATAGGCACTCGAACTTGGGACACCCTATATGTACATTTTCCGATAGATTTGGTAACATATTTTCCAAAAAGTTTAAGTATATTTCACCATTTGATCTTTCCGCAAAAATGTGAGGGCCAACTAAGTTTCCGTCTATAGTTCCAAGCCAAATTTTGGCAGAAAATCTGTGTTGTGTATTATAACTTTTCTTCAAACGTGGGTTGTCTCTTGCCCATTCGTGAGAACTGTGGATACTAAAAATGTCATTCTTAGTAGACATAGCCTCGTCGCTGAATATATGTGATGGTAACCATGGGTCTTAACGAACTTGATTTAAATTGAGATTTAAGTTTCATGGAAAATTTTCAATTTAATAAAAACTATTTTTCATACATCGGGAAGAGCTTTGTATCATTGGACGATACAGCTTTACTATCTGGTGCAGAATATTCTCACTGCCTTGGAGAGAAATAACGATATTGTTTATCTTTAATAATTTTTCTAGGAAAACTGGACATGTGCCAAACAAAACGCTCCAGAAATGTATACTTATGGTAGAATCTGAAGCAGGTAGCGAATTTTTGAAAACGGAATTTACAGGGTGTTTTTTCCACCTGCAATTTTAATCTGAACTTATCATAATTCCCACCTAGTATTTTTGGAAAAGTGTTGGGACTATTGAAATTAGACAATCATATTGTTCTACACTGGAAATTTCATCAATATTAATCCAGCCATGTCAAAGTTATGAATGAAAGAAAAATCGGTCGAATCAGACAAATCAACCTGTAGACTCCCAATAAAGGACCCCTACCATAAACCAAATATTGTTTCGGAACTGCCTTGACAAGTGTAAACTTCTCCTAAAATCTGACGGTCTCCTCCGGAATCACACTGTATACACACTAGAACTATTAAAGGATTATTCAAATCCGTTATAGTTCTATTAATAAATCTGATAATTCTGTTGGAGGCTCTTATCATTTTTTCAATATAAAATCCAAATATGTTCATTTTTCATCGAGCGTCACTCCCAAGTCACAATTTCGCTAACGTATTTCAATTCACTATTATACAGGGTCTTTCACGAGGAACCTCACCCATATTTATACGGGAAACCACTGAACGTATTTTCATGAAATTCAGCACTTATAAGTATTTCACGATGCTGATGAAATCTAAAATATTTTCAAGGCATGAGCACATCCGGTTTTTCCGGAAATGACGTCAACTTCCGTTTTTCAAATTAGAACACCATTTTTTTATTGCAGAAATAGATTCCTTAGAAAATTTCAAGTTATTTTGATGTAACATTTTTCAGTTTTGGTTGGAAAATTCTCTTAGAGCGGAAAAATTCGAAAAAAAAAATCGAAAATAGAGCTCCGCTGAAACAAGAATAACTTCGAGGTTTTTGGATGGAAAATTTTCATTTTTGGGATGTTTCAAGATGTAATATTGATGTATCCACTTTGAAAATCGAAATCGCGATTCATGATACAGGGGGTGAAAAAATCGCTTTCAAAGTTAGGGATGACAAAATCGTGAAAAATCAATTTTTTCAAATCAGAACCCCATTTTTTTATGGCAGATATTGAATCTACGTAAAAAAATAATGTGAGTGTATGCATCTCACCCTTGCCCTAAAATGGATATTTTCTGAGTGATTCACAAAAAACTGTTTTTCGTCTTGAACTGTCAGGAACTGTTATTTGAACCATGCTGTAGATTTTTCACCCCTTCCTGAAACCGACTTCAAGTTACTATTAGGAGAACCATGGCAAACTCTCGCAGTTATAACTAGAGAAGATGCTCAATGTTTTGACCGTTAATTTCTAGACATTTATTTATACGTCTCAGGAATGCTTCGTGCGTTGCTCTTCTTATTTCATCGGGAGGAAGAGATCTGCAAAAGTGTTTAAAAACCAAATTGAGTTTCAAAACTATGAATCTAAAAATCTAAACAAACCTGAACGCATTTCTGACTCGTTCTATGCAGTCTTCTTTATCAGTCAGGGGAGTTGAGTAGACAATATTTTTTATCCTACCCCAAACATAATAGTCTAAAGGAGTTAAATCGGGAGAACGTGGTGGCCAAAGATGTGGACCATTGTTCGCCAACCATCGATCTTCAAATAGCCTGTAGAGGATATTTGACACATTGAGTGAATTGTGTGGAGGCGCGCCATCTTGTTGATACCATAAGTCATTATGGTTCTGTACTAGCGGCTCAATTATTTGAGTCAATATGTCAGAATATCTATCTCCTAAGGGAGAACATTCTTTAAATAATGCAAACATGTGTAGTGTTCTATCTTACCAGTCAAAGTCCCATCATAAATGTGAACATCGAGAATTGCATTATTTTTGATGGCGCAAAAAACATTGAAACTCCAGGTCTCTTGAAAGTTCCATTCTCTGAGGTGGTGGTTGTTCTTTTCATCCCAATAATGACTGTTATGCCTATTGAAAGAACCATTCTTTGTAAATTTAGATTCATTTGTCCAAATTATACAGTCCAAAAAGTTTTCATTCTCTTGAAATCGAATCATCATAGCTTCGCAAAACTCTGTTCTCCTGACGAAATCAGTTTCCTTCAAATGCTGTACCCTATTGAATTTTATATGGGTGCATTTTATGTTTTTTTTTAATATTCTCCAAACACTCGATTGAGATAATCCCAGATCAATCTCGGCATCTTTGAGAGAATTTTGAGGATTCACACGAAAATATGCAAGAACTGTAATTTCGTTATTCTCATCTTCTACTACACTTTTTTCTCTGTGTATAGTTTTCTTAACGAAAGATCCGACATTTCTCAAGTTTGTCATGGTTCTGTTAATGGTATCTCTCGTTGGTCTGGGTCGGTCAGGAAACCTCTCAATGAACAGTCGAATCGTTCTATCTACAACTTTATTACATTCTCCATGAAGTAGAATGAGATTTAAATAATCTTCATTGGTAAAATTAGGCATAGTGATCGATTTTATAACTTAATACGAATTATCACCAAATTAATAGTAAACACAAAATGCTACTGAATAAAGAGGAATTTGGCGGATGTAATTAATGATATCTATCATTAAAAAAAAGAATGTTAAACATGGTAAGTTTTTGCATATGGTTCATAAGGAATTATTTATTTATCACTGGAGAGAAAACCGATGGCCGATTAGTTGAAATAAAGAGGTTTCCGATACAAATTCGAATCCAAATTCGCCATCTATTTAGGAACAACCTGTAACTTTTTTCTCTTGCATATTAGGGTAGTAAAATCTAAAACATGGTTTAAGTAACAGTTCCTGAAAATTTCATCTTTTTGGCGTGAAGGGAAAAGAAATAGCTGAAAATTCGAGACGAAAAACAGTTTTTTGTGAATAACTCAGAAAATATCCACTTTAGGGCAAGGGTGTGATGCATACACTCACATTATTTTTTAACGTAGATTCAATATCTGCCATAAAAAAATGGGGTTCTAATTTGAAAAAATTGATTTTTCACGATTTTGTCATCCCTAACCTTGAAAGCGATTTTTTCACCCCCTGTATCATGAATCGCGATTTCGATTTTCAAAGTGGATACATCAATATTACATCTTGAAAAATCCCAAAAATGAAAATTTTCCATCCAAAAACCTCGAAGTTATTCTTGTTTCAGCGGAGCTCTATTTTCGATTTTTTTTTCGAATTTTTCCGCTCTAAGAGAATTTTCCAACCAAAACTGAAAAATGTTACATCAAAATAACTTGAAATTTTCTAAGGAATCTATTTCTGCAATAAAAAAATGGTGTTCTAATTTGAAAAACGGAAGTTGACGTCATTTCCGGAAAAACCGGAGGTGCTCATGCCTTGAAAATATTTTAGATTTCATCAGCATCGTTAAATACTTATAAGTGCTGAATTTCATGAAAATACGTTCAGTAGTTTCCCGTATAAATATGGGTGAGGTTCCTCGTGAAAGACCCTGTATAGACAAGTGAGTTATCGACTGTTTGATTTTAACTTGGTTTAAGGGTTTATTGGAAGGCAGTCAAAAAAACAAAGAGGACTATTTATACTTTGGTTTAGTGAATGTAGTACGTCTGTTGACGTACATTTTAGGTTTGAACGAGCAACTCCCTATAAGAGGGCGCTTCAACCGCTCAAAATTGAATAAGGGAGAAAGGTTGAGTAATACTTCATTCGAATGGTCTTGGAAACCTTTTCACAGAGGTGTATAAAAAACGAAATTTGGATGATCCGTTATAACGGTTCATTTGCCGCCTTAAATTTGAATTATAATAAAGGGAATAATGCGAGCGACGAAGATGCAAATAACAATATGCTCATATGATCGGAACATTCGGAACAGATGAGAACAAAATTCATTCTTAGATGGTTAGTTGCGAATGGAAGTATAAGATAGTTGCTTGAGGATAATTTTAGCGATATTTTTCCAAATATATTCTTGGGATTGATACTACATTTCGTCGGCCACGATTTGTTCAGGTTTTAGTGACAAATCTCCGTTGTTTCGGGATCAGGGCCAGATAAACAACATACACTATATAAGCCGCACAACGTCGAAGGTTAGTTCTATTGTTTTCGTGAATATAAATATTTATTTTCCATTTTCTTTACGCAAAGGCTATTATTTCCACCTAGATATCTGACAACAAGGGTGGCAACCACCTTTTCATTAGAGGCAGTGAGGAGGAGAAAATTCTACGTGAGAGTAAATGCCAGAGATCAACCAGGGGCCGTATTCTCAGCAAGTGATCTTTCGATGCTTATACGTTTTTCTGTGTTATCGTACGTTTTGGTATTCTTGACTGATGAACATTCTAACGTAAACGTTTTGAAAACGAGTGTTAACAGCGAGCGCTTTATATCATATGTTTTCAGTAAACTACTCGTTTCGTTGACATAAGTTGGGTAAAAATTTACCTTTGTGGATATTTTCATGTGATTATCAAAAATATAGAGACCTAATGAAGGACGAATTGGTTGAGTTGATGTTGATTAAGTAGTAGATATGCAAATATGTAGGAAACGTAGAAATCCATTGAATGATTTGAGTGATTATATTGATTAACAATTCATTACGTTTGTTTCGGCTCTCTGAGGAGTTGGTAGAACATCTCATATCAATAACCTCAATAGGAGATTAAGGTCAATGTACAATCTTCATACTGATTGATACTTTTCCTCATATATTTGCAATGAATAATAGACATGTATCACTTGCCCTATAAAAATACAACAAATTTTTAATACATATTTATTGACAACAAAGAGCATTGAGGAACATGTTTAACAATAAATGTTAAACGGCATCTAATGTATGCCTCGCTGAAGTAGTTTTCCTTTTTGGAATGGGGTTTCTGATTCCAATTTGATTGGGGCTCCTGTGGGATTCTGCAACTTTTAATTAATTAATTAATTTCTTCCTCCAATTCAATATCATTTCCCCTCAATGGACACAACTTTCACTATATCGATTGTTTCTTCATCAATCTTGGATATTTCGCCAGTAATTGGGGGTCCACCGCCTGACCCTCTGGAATGCCTATTTTGGTTGCTGATCCTTGTTTTTGTTCTCGACTTGTCAAGTCTATAAATACATATGTTTGAATGAAATGAATTTTTTGTAATGTTCTAAGAGCACCTCTTTCTGGCTATTCGTAATTTCGCTTCTCTTTTGAGACATGTTTATTTTCAATAAAAGATGTTTTGAAAACACACTATTTTTCACTTTGACACTAATTTTGAAAACTCATAACAGAACACTGAGGTATATTTAAATTCAAACACAAAATATGAAGATTTTCAATCTTGCCGGAGATTGCGATCGCACGTTTTCAAACGTATACGTTTGAAGAAACGAATGGTCATCGAGAATACGACTACTGAAAAGGTTTCGCACATGAACCATTCGTTTCGAAGCGTATACGTCAAAAAGATCACTTGCCCAGAATACGGTACAGTCGATCGAAAAATCCACATATACATTCTTCCTATCGTCATCAAAATGGTCTATAAAGTAGTTGGTAAGGTAGATTGTACTGTATAAATTATAAACACCTGAGTTCGAACTCCGTAGGAATTTTCATTATTATTTGTATTATTGACTGCCATTTCAAACGCTTTTATTTTCATTTTTTTCATTAAAATTAAAAAAAATCATTTCTTGTCATTATTGATCATACCAATCCATTACTCATTATAATAACTCACCCCCGTTTGCACTGAGCGGAGGGCAAGTGTAACACTTCGAAGAAAAGTTGGTGCACTATAAATTTTGTGGCTTTCTATTTTTACAACAAATAGGAACGTTGCACCGTTTTCGCAAAAAAAAATTTCAACTCAAATGGGCCCCATGGAATATTTTGGTTATTTTTATAATGAACAAGCCCATTTTTAATCCATTGACTTCCATACAATGATACAATCTTCCTTGAAAACCGTCTGTAACATGGCTTAGCATATTTGGAGTTATGTGACGACACTCATTTACAATTCGTTCGTCCAAATGTTCACAGAAATCTTGGTCCCAACAAGAAGAAGTCCAGAAGGTTCAGGTCAGGAGATCGCGCAGGCCACTCCATAGAATCTCTTTTTCCAATCCCACGACCAGGGTATTGCAAATTGAGATGTTGGTGAACTGGTGCGGCGTATTGAGGAGGAGCTCCGTCTTGTTGGAAATGCAAATGATGTTCAAGTAGTAGAAGATCGTTTTCTAATTTTTGTTCGTTATTAACGGATCAATTGCATTATCCAGCATTTCAAGATAAAGTTCTCCATTTAAATGACCCGGAATAAACAGAGCTCCAATTAGATGGTCTCCCAAAATTCATACCCAAACGTTTAGCTTTTCCGGATGTTGAGCGTGAGCTTCTCGAATAACACGAGTATTTGTGTCGCTCCAAAATCTACAGTTATGCAGGTTAACCTCTCCATTAAGTAAAAAAGGGCATTACCTAGTCACAAACCAAACGTTGTACAAGAAATTAGGGTTATTGTTGATACGCTCGGCCATAGTTTCGCAGAACTTTTGCCGTCGATCCAAAACATCATCATTCAATCCATGAATTAAATAAATTAAGAACGGACTGAACTTGTTTTTACGTAAAATCCTGAAAACGTTAGATCTGACCGAACTTTTCTAGGTTCCCTGTTGAGTAAATATTTTTCAGTCGAGTATTTCTCTGTTTCCTTGAAAATGATGTCGACTTACCAATTTTGTAATCAACTCTTACATTAATCTACCGATTGATGATCTCAAAAATATCTCCATCATTAATTGCTCTCATTTATAAATAAAATGATGAAATTACAAATCTATATATATAAAAGAAAGATGTTGGTTACACCATTTATAACTAGAGATCGGATGGACTGTTTGTTATGAAACTTCATTTATGGAATCGTCTTGGGTCTGGTTATTATAAAATACAATAAAACTTCGAAAAAATTGATGAAAGTTTTACTTATGCAGGAAATGCTTTTCCTTCTTTTGAATAAGGCCACTAGGTGTCGCTACCGTTGATGCGTAGTCGTACAGTGAATAGACAAGTCACTCTACGTAGTCGTAGGTTGATATTACCGCTGTTAGATGGCGATATATGATTCGCATAGAACTCATGGTAACATGGAAGTCACTGTACGTAGTCGTAGGTTGATATTACCGCTGTCAGATGGCGATATGTGATTTGCATAGAACTCATGGTAACATGGATGTCTATTGCCAGATCAAAAAGCGGGTAAACTTATCTCAAGTTGGTGGAACAGTGAATTTTTACCGAAAGATCAAGTATCTGATTTTGACGATCAGCTTCAAACGTGAGTTGGCCATCTACATCTTTTTTCTTTATTTTTGAAATGCTTTCGAATTTCTGTTTGGGTAATAGATAGATTTGCGGAAATAACTGAATCCAAAATTGCCCATAATTAGTAATTGACATATTATATTCGTGTTTCTGTTCGCATAGAGACAGTATTGTAAGCGTTAATAATTTTGAAACGTTTGCTCATCGGGCTTTCACTTATGATATACAATAATGTTTCATGGGTTGCCTAATCTGATCTGGTCGAATGACCATCAATAAATTTGAATATGAGTTCAACATAATTCACAGTGTTGATAATTTTTCCGTGTCGATCGTACTATCGACATTTTAACATCTCGATTTGTCTTCAAACGAGCTTGATATCGTCAACTAAATTGAACAAATTGAAGAGAGATTGACAGCTCATATCCATGGAATAATGAGAATCGCGCTGCTCTACCAACTGAGATGTTTACCCATTATTTTGAGCTTAGCAGCATAGCTAAGATGTCTAAAATAATGGTGTGACCACTGATTAGATTTTGAGAATATAAGAAAAGTTTTGTTTTTGCCACTTCAGGTTGGGCTATTAACAAATGACTGATTTTTCAATTCTGGTCGACGGGCTGTGTTAAATGTTAATAGTCGATAGCTCATTAAAGGAATAATGTTTGTTCATATTCTTGACATTTTGATTCACATAAGAGGAAAGGTACCTATAATATGGATTATACTCCTGCTATTCACAGTCACATGAGGTACTGCAAAAAAAACTGTACAACAATTAAAAACAAAAAGTTATATGTTCAAGTTCAACAATTATTTACCGCTTATAAAGAGAATTCTTTCCTTGTGAATTACAAAATTATTGAAATTTTGTATATTCTGAATTTTAATTTTGCCTAATTTTTTTCCTGCTTGAAAAAAAGCAATGGTAAGTTTATACAACTTTTAAGTATAATTCAGGCGGTACAAAGTTCGCCGGGCCAGCTAGTTGTTCATATAATTAATCGAACTGTATACAGGGTTATCATAATAAACCGTGCATAAGACGTTTCTCGGCTCCTATGAGGAAAAGATTTCTGAAATTTGGCACACGGACGAAGGAGGAAATCATGCTGGAATATTTTCATCGAAATCGCACTTCCGGTTATACCGGAATTGACCATCAGCTTTGGTATTTCAAATGGAACTACCTATTTTTCTAAACAGAAATGGATTCCTTTTTGAATTTTACACATTTTTTATTTGAAACATTTTTACGCAGTCGTCATGGTTACGAAGATATAAGCTATGAGCAAATGGCCAGTTGCAGAGGTCCGCGAAACGTATCGTATCATATCATGCTATCCAAAATAAAGAAACAAATTGTTGGGAATAATTCATATTTTTGATCTCCCTTCCCTATCTTTGATTAATAATGTCAGTTTGAAGGAAATATAAGTTTGAGTTAAAAAGTCATATTTCCAATTATTATTCTCGTTATAATTTATTCATTTTCCTGCTTTCTAAATTAACATTTGGCGACCGTGACAGGACTTTAGAAGCTAGGAAATGGATGGTATCAAGAAGGAGCGAGAATGGATGAGAAAACAATTCTCAAAATGCTGCAGAGAATTGGACCAGATGATATTAGATAAGGCCACACATGAGCAGCATCTGTTAGCAGTTTTGAGACGATTAGAAGATAAAAGCGAAAGACTGTTCAGAGCGGATGAAAATATCAGAACATCATTATTATCTTCAGACATCGACGACGCAGCGTTTGAAGAAGAATTAAATCAAGTCGAAATTTTCCGGGAAGAATTAATTAACTACAAATCTAAGTGCGAATTCTTCCTCAAGAAAGATATGGAGTTCACACAGTTTTAGTGAACATAGGTAAAAAAAAATTTCGTCTTCCAAAGATTGAATTACGGAAATTTGATGGAAACGTAAGGAACTGGGTTGGTTTTTGGGGTCAATTTAAAAAAATCCACGAAGATGAAGATATTGATCTAGAAGACGAGTTCCAGTATTTGCTGCAGTCAACAGAAGAGGGATCTGCAGCTAGGGAACTGATACAGAGTTTTCCTCCATCAGGCGCGAATTACAAAATTGCCGTTGACCAATTGGAAGCCAGATTCGCTAGGGATGAATTCCTCATAGAAGTATATGTGAGAGAGTTGTTGAATTTAGTATTGAAACAATTAATGAAGGATACCAGAATGACACTTTCTCAATTGTATGACAAATTAGAGACTCAATTACGGGCTTTAAAAACACTTGGAGTCACAAAAGAAAAATACGCCGCTATGATATTTCCTCTTGTTGAGTCGGCATTACCGGAGGATTTATTGAAAGTCTGGGAAAGACATAGAAATACAAATATAAAAAAAAATTCACTATTACAGGGCCAATCAGAAAATGATAATTTATCTTTATTATTAGATTTTTTGAAGGGAGAGGTGGAATCTGAAGAAAGAATTTCATTGGCTCAAACGAGTTGCCAAAGGGAGAAGAATAGCTTCAAGTATACGTCTGTAAGGGACAAAAGACCCTCAGGTGAGCGTGAATTATATACAGCAGCAGCGCTTCACTCTGCTTGTTCTAAGGAAGGAGACGAAGGCAATAAGAGAATTCCATTTTGTCTCTTTTGCGAAAAATCTCATAGAAGTCAGGATTGTCTGAAAGCGCAAAAATTAACTTTTGATGAGAAAAAGAACCTCATCATGAGCAAAAAAGGTTGTTTTGCTTGTCTAAAACTAAATCATATCAGTAAAAATTGTAGATCTTTGGTTAAATGTGTGATTTGTTCCAGAAAACATTACCCGATAATGTGTTCTCAATTGAATGTGAAAAAAGATGAAACTGAAGACACGATGGTCAATAATACTTTGACAAGTAATTACACAAATACTGTTTTATTGCAAACTATCATTGTCAAAATTATCAATGGAAACAAAGAACTTATTGTGCGAGGTTTGCTGGATTCAGGTTCACAACGTTCTTACATTCTATCTTCATGTGCCGAACGTTTGAACTTGAATAAAATAGGTGAAGAGACCATAATTCAAGGAGTTTTCGGAGGTCTTCACCGCAAATTCATGACATATTTGACATTCAAATTAGAAGTTTAGATAACAACTTTTCATGTATCTAGACAGTTTTGAGTCAGAATAGAATATGCAATTCCATACCGAGGCTTGATGATGCTACTTTTATAAACGATCTGAAAAGCAAAAATATAATAATCACTGATATAGATGCCAATAATGGTCAACATGATATTGAATTGTTACTTGGAGCGGACATTTTTGGCAAACTATTAACAGAAAATTCAGAGAAAGTCACCAATGATTTGATAGCTATTGAAACATATCTTGGGTGGACAATAATGGCATAGAAAAACAAACGAAGAAGAAAAAACACTGCTCTATAGCAATACAAACAGATTTATTTGAGGCTTATGACAGAAAATCTAAAAAACTTAAAATTAAGGATTCTGAACCTTCTGGTGATGAAGAAATTAGAAGAAAGAAATCTAAAAAGTATACAGGTGCCACAAAGAAAAAGTGGTGACCTAGAAGACTTGGAAGAGAAGGCGACTGCAAACAAGAAAGAAGAAGCTGTCCAGAGAGTCACTAGAGCAGGACGTCTAGTCATAGCACCAGAACGCTATGGTTTCAACAATTTAAATATTCTATTAAATTGTTAAGGGGGGAGAATGTTGGGAATAATTCATATTTTTGATCTCCCTATCTTTGATTAATAATGTCAGTTTGAAGGAAATATAAGTTTGAGTTAAAAAATCATATTTCCAATTATTATTCTCGTTTTAATTTATTCATTTTCCTGCTTTCTAAACAAATGAAGAATCTCACGAAAATTCAATAATTTTGCTTCGTATTGCATGGCTATCGAATCATGTTGTTCTATTGGAACTGTCACAATCAATTCATATCCCTGAGTAATTTCAAACTGCAATTACTTCATTTTTTCAAATGGCATACCCATATTTGTTGTACAGAAAACGATTGAAGATGGAGGTGAGAAACCCTTGGAAAAACTGTTTGAAATTAATTTTCCTGTCGATTTCTGTACAAAAAATATTGGCATGCCATTCGAAAAAATGAAGTTATTGCAATTTGAAACTCCTCAGAAATATGAATTTATTCTGACAGTTCCAATAGAACTACATGATTCGATAGCCATGCATTACGAAGCAAAATTATTGAATTCTTGTAAGATCCTGCATTTGTTTCTTTATAATGGATAGCATGCATGCTATGATACGTTTCGCGGACCTCTGCTTCCGGTATAACCGGAAGTGCGATATCGATGAAAATATTTTAGCCAGATTTCCCCCTTTGAAACACGGCCGTGTGCCAAATTTCAGAAATCTAATGCATGGATTATTACGATAACCCTGTATACACAGCCAACAATCAGTAAGTTGAGACATTCATGACGCTAGGGAGAAATCAATCGAATGGGATTATATGAAAGATTCGAATACATGGAAGGTATACTCATTTTGTTCGTATTCGTTGTTCCACCCGAGCCCTACATCTATTTCATACAGATATTATAGTCCGAACAGATGCATGGTCGAAACCTGCATTTACTATAATCCCCAGGGCGTTCCGGTCGATACAAGTCATCGTCCGAACAGGATTCTATTGCACATTGCAGGGTCCCCAGTTGGGTGTCCGATCTAGGGTGCAATTCTCGAATCGGGCAACGAGTGAGTTGCGATTCGAGAATTTTTCCCATACAGGGCCGAATGACAGTGAAATCCTCGTTTTGAAAGGAGTAGAATAGAAGCTTTAGTTTTGGAATTTATGTAACGGTACCTACAGCTTGGGGTTTGTTGTCCCTGAGTAAACTTGTTGATCAGGTGCTTCGAGCACTTGAGCAGCATAGGTCCTTCACGCCCTTGCCAAAAAGCCGACGTTGGTGCAGGAGTGGGTCGCCCAGGAAGAGTCCCGGTGTAATTACACCGTCAAAACGAAAACAGCAAAAATCGCCACAATCGGCGACATTATGGCGACGCTGCAAATGGACATATGTCCTTCAAAACAATGAACTCTCTGAACGATAATTGTCTCACGCGTACCAAAAAAATTTTTATTATTTAAAATTGCCACACCCTGATCCTCAATTTTTGTTCAGAGGTGCCCTATCTTGTTTCGATTGGACATTCAAAGTTAACCTGAAACCAAAGCCAACAATACATAAAAGCTAGGAACATGAAGATCCGGCAACACTGTGAAGAGACCAAGTTTATGTGGTTTTACATATTGGTTTTATGATCAAAATATACGATGAATAACTCGGGAAATCGTTTTTTTTTTTATTATGTGATTCGGAATTGTGCTTGTGATAGTGACATATTTGGATTATCTCGATTGGGTATTTTGGAAAAATACAATGTGATTCTTTGACATTGTAGTATCCCCGAATTTCTAGACACCAATAATTTGAATGGAAATATCAAGAGTTACTGAATGGAACCGTGCACGTAGAAGAAATAAAATACGACGCTGCCATGTTGTGTTTAACAGGGGGTGGTCTGGCTACATTGCGGGGTAGGCCGGCTGTCATCGATCTATGCTATCGATTAGTTCATAGAGAAGGCCTGGGAGGTTGAAAGGGAAGGAAGACGATTTTGGTTTAAGGAGGATGATAGTGGTGAATCGTGAAAGAAGGTGCCCCTGTGGTTGTTAGTCGGCCATTATAGAAATCCAAACGGAATTTTGTTCAACGTGTAAGTTCATCCTTCATTATATACTCGCTAATCAGTCTTATTTCTAGGTCCCTAATTCATTATGTTTATACCAGCACGAACCAATGAGAACCATTACATACTGTCTATTCAATTATATTCCACCTATCATTCTACTGAGCATTATCCAATAATTATCTAAAATATTCATGATTTACATTGGCCAGATCTGTTTATATTTATTCAAGCGACCTGCTTGGAAGTCCTTTGAACGAAGAGGCAATCTAATCTCCATCTTATATATTTTATTATTTTAAATATTTCCTTATGTAATGGTTCGAGTGGCTTTATACAAATCACAGGGTTACATTTATGTTCTCATTATCAATTGTAATTCTATTCAACTGTAAAGCTGAGGGTGTTTGCTTTTAGAAGAACTGATTGGTTCTTCTTCTTCGTTTTACCTCATAAGTGGCTCGAAAACTCCCGCTGCCTGGACCAATAAAGGCATGTTCCCCCTTGTGTCCAATCAAGTGTTTTATTTATGTATTTACCTCATTATTTCCCATCCATTATTTTACGAAGTTAAATTATCATGAAACTGAATTACCTCGACAAAACATAGAGTTCTACCAAACTACATGAGCACAAGCCAAGCCAAAAGTATAAAACCCATATATCTACTAATACCAATATGGATTATACGCCTGCTAATAGTGGTCTGAAAATGAAGTCAGATCTTTGGTAAAGATTGAATTGTACGCATGCGTCAACTCGAAATTCAATTATGACAATAGACTTGGAGGTTATGTCATCATTTATTTACATTTTAGGCTTCGAAATTTTCTTGCTTGGATGAAAACGTTCTACTGAAACATTTCTATTTTAGTTTTCGCAAAGAAATGAATGTTATAAGTTTTCAGAAAACTATTTGTTTCATCGTATTGAAGGGAATGCATTCTTTTAGCTGGAATAAATATTGATAATTCATGTATCAATGATTCATCGAGAAATTTTCGTCAGAAGTTCTAATGGAATTCCGACTACCCGATAAAATAAAACGTAGGTATAGGTATGAACATCTTTGCTGTGAGAGGTTAATAAAATGGTAACTCACATTATTGAATAATCCATCGTAAATCTATCTATAGTTAAATGAACTCTTGTTATCAAAGTAATGTAGAAGTCAAAAAGATTTTTGTGTTTTAGCTGAATTGAATATTTCATTACTGAAACAAAATTGAAATGTGTTTTTTCAGGTAGGTATTCAAGGATATGTTTATTCGCAATGTTACCTACCAATAGTTATTCTCTTCACAATTTTTGTTTGATAGAAAGTCTTGAATTTTTGTCTTGTTTTGTTGATCTACTTGCTCAGGATTTAATAATTTTTGATTGTTTTTTGAAAGGTTTCAATTCTGAATGAAAAATTCCTTCTTTGTTTCAAAAATTCCATTTTGAGATCCTTTTTATAGCAACTATTGAAGTACTATCAAGTAGAGGCCATGAACATTAATTATTCAAATTTGTGTTACGCAATTTCTTAAAATGATGTATTCAATCATTCTATGTAATAAAACAAATAATAACTATTTTACAGTTTATTTACACATTTTTTTCATTACAATTTCATACCAAAAATTATTGTCAAGGAAGAGAACAAACCAGTTTACATGCTGAGGTAGGTAGATTTAGATGAACTTACTTCTTAATTGAGACATATGAAGTTTTGTTCACTTTGGTAGATTGGAAAATATGGGGCCTATTTGATAAGGTTTTTGGGGAAATAAGCTTTCATGACATATTCAACATGAGTAAAGTATTAGAAAAGATTGAATCCTCCTCCAATTTTGAAATGGTACATGAAATTACTTCGAAATATTTTCTTACTGGGTTTTCAGGTAAACTATGAATTTTTAGTCCATGATCCATATCATAATTGCTTACATAGTAAGGGAAATAACTGTCAGACAAGGGTAAATCCAAAATTTTTCTCAAAAGGGCACTTAAGAGAACAGGTTGAACTTTTCTGATTGGATTATTATATGAATATGTGATTTGGAGTTTGTTACGAGTACCTTCATGGAAATATGCAATTTTTTAACCCGGGGACTGCATATTCCATTAAAATTGAATGAGAGGCTATTATTATGACATATCGAGAACATGGGAGTGGAGGTAGCAGTACATACACTAAGTAATACAGTATTGCAAAAATACTGAACCATGACCTAAAATAAAAAGATGTTGAAATTGCTGAATTTTGTTGAATTTTCAATAATACCATCTAAATAGTGAGCAGGATGATATGTAATCTAAAACACAAAGTTGAAACTAAAAAGACATACCGTTGATTGGAAGGATTGCCTGTAAACAGTAGAAGATTAAAATCATGCAAGTTTTTTGCTAAAACATGATGAGTACGTAATGTTGAGGTGAATAAACCTAGAGTGGAACCTCAATATAACAAATTTTAGACCAATCTCACCTCAGTTTAACGAATTTCAACTTGCTCCCTTCCGATTTGTTATATCGGGGTTCCACTGCGTATTGATATGACGTAATCAAAAGCCAAGGCAAGTTTACCTCTCAATACGATGAACATAAATACAGAACCCAGATAATATGTAACAAATGATTTATTAAGTTTCAGAATGCATTTATTCTAGAGTCAGTTTAACTGACTGATTTCATTCATTTGGTAAAAAGAAAAACACATCCAATATGTGTGTTGAACAGCTCTTTCACCTGACGGTACATTGGCCATTGAAAACTTAGAGCCAACCCTTTCAGTGGGTTACTATTCAGAAAGAGATTTATACTTTAAAAGATGTCCTCCATCCAAACCAAAATGGACTTCTCTGGGTGTTTTCTATTAGTACCTTTCCCTGTAAAATAATTTTCAACAAAATGTCTTCCACAAATTCTCAGCTGTGCGACATCAGCATTTAGGTGACATAGGGCCATCCACTGAGATCTTTGTAGGTGATTCTGAGGGAACCTGAAAAAAATATAGTGGTAAAGGAGAAAGCATGAACGTATAACAGTTGTATTTGAATTTTTTACCTGTGATATGAATTCGAGCGTGTAGGGTCACGAATGTAACATTTGTGAGTAGAGCTCCTTATTGAATATAAGAACACAACAAAATTTTCAAATAGATATAAATACTATTCAAAAACGGACCAACTATACCTATAAAGACTAACCAACTCAACTAGGTAAATAAACTATGATTATATTAAACGCGAAAATGAACAATAACAACGATTATAAGTGAAAAATGAACGAGGATTTAAACAACGAACGAACTATTGATTAACGAATTTTCACAAACGGAATAAATAATTTGTTTGGTTATGAGCCTATGAAATAATACATCACATCATTAATTTTACGTGTATGACATAATACAAGGTGCCACAGAGAGATAAAATAAATACCTACGTTATTTTTTTTCTTAATATTTCTGAACTTGCGCAGATCTGGAGTTTTACCAAAGCCCAGCTTCAATTTTGATTGGCTATTACCCATATAGGAATTATTAGATATATGATAAAACCCCCTTTTGTGAAAAATACCCCTTTAAAGCTACAGCGAAGGATTTGCCCTTTTATCTCCACTTAGAAAATATCTCAAGCTCAAAATACCTTGAAATTTTACAACATGTACATTTCTTCCAACTATTGATTCTTGAGGTCGAAAGGAATTTTTTTTAGCACTCGTTGTATTAGGGCTATATACAGGGAGAGTCTTTGACTTGTACATATAATTTAATTGAAGATTCTTGAGACCAAAACAAACTTTTTTTTTTATTTCCATTTTTCTAACTTCTGCTCTGATATTTCTTGACAAAAACATTTAGTTTTGTCCGATTAGTTTTGCAATTGAAATATACCCCCCCCCAAAAATGAGTTCCTTCTCCGATTTTCCTAAAGACAGGTTTGTAAACAATAATAACTTGTTCATATTTTCCTCGATATCCAAAAATATCTCCTTAAGAATTGTTTTTTCACTGTTTTTATGATTAATCAACCCAACTAATAAGATGATACAGTTTGAATTCGCATCTTTGATCTTTGCAGTTTTCTAATAATTTATTTCATTGTTGTAATGATTTCTGTAACAGGAGGTAGGTATGTTCCATTGTAACCTCCGCTAAGACTATAGACGGTTGTGGTTCCATCACCAGTAGATGTCATTTTTCGGGAATTCAATCTTGCATTCAAACCATTAAAGTTAATATAAACACGTACACTTTTTTTTTCTTCATTTTTTTCTGGATTTAGCTTATCTCTCGATTCGAGTTTTCTGAAAATAAATTTCGAATTTCGTTCTTTTTCATCGTAGCCGTTGCAGCGTTAAGAATAAAATTTGACGAGCAGTAGAGTTCAAAACCAGCATTTTCTCGATTTGATTATTATTTGTTAGCTGCATTTATTTTGCTGTTGAGGCACTAATCAATTAAATTTGGATAGCCTAGTCGGATTTATTCTATTTTGTTTCGAAGCTGCAATTAAGTGAAAATCCTCGACCACGAGGGTAAGTCACATAGTGACCGATGTAAACTCAATTTTAATTAGAACATTATTTTTTTTCCTTATTTCATTCTCAGATTTTCTTCTTATGGTAATTTTTCACACGGAATCTTGGTTGAATGGTGCATACCTCCGGGAACTGATTGATTTCATGGTTAGAGCTGAATCTAGGAAAGGTTCACATCATACCATTCCATATTTTGGTATATTTTTGGTGCAGTTCGCTTGGGAGAGGAGTTCATCCTGACTTTCAAGATAAGTCTCTTGTCATATTTGGTTTCCTCATATGAATTCATTGTAGTATTGAATTGGAAATTATTTTCGATATTTCTTGTAGATTAGAATTCTTTTAATAATAATAATTTGTATTCGGCTAACCAATCGTTCTGAATTTTTACATTTTGCTCATTATCAATAATCATAATCTCCCTTCGATTTTGCATATCAATTGTGATACATGGTTTAATTCAACAAAGTTTCATATTCGATTTCAATCCACATTTTCCTAATTCATCATTGTATATTTCGGATTTCACATATCATATCGTTGACGTTCAAAATTAAGTTTCAAAAATTCTATTTCATATTGTTTCAATTCACTTACAATCATTGTCTGTAACTATCAAATATTCAAGTTGACTGGTTTGTATTTTACTTAATTCAATCCTTATAAATAGATAGTGACCATTGTTCTAAGTGCACGGTATTTTAATTGCATTGATTTTCTAAAATTCATACGAAGAACAAAAACGGTTTTATAGGCAAAAGGATTTAATAACAACTACAATTTACGCTACAAGTTTCGAGATTTTACATTATCTCTTCTTCAGGCTAAAAAAAAACAGAGAAAACAAAATTAATATGGGAAAAGAAACGCCACAAGAAACTTTGCTCACCAGAATAAATTGAAAAATTGATCGAAAAATGTCTCCTTCAAATTAACATAAAACATATTGCGAACGAAATTCCACCTCAACCAATATAACATTCATCTTAAGGAATCTGCTATATTATCGATTTAAAACATCTATTAATGATCCAAAAATTATCAAAAAACAGCCAAATCACCTAACAGCTAGAAATCGAACTGACATTTACAAAAATCGAAAATTTTTTAATATTTTCAGTTATAGGTTATATTATCAGTTTTAACAACAATACAAAATGAATCAACAGGTGTAACAATCAAAGAACTGACGCAACCAAAATACTCAAAAAAGCTATAATAGGCGGAATTTCAACACAAATTTAAAAATCAACACAAAGTAACAACATAAATCACACAATGACCATACTCTGCATATAATACCTTCACAGTTTTATTTTTTTAATCAAATTACAATAAGGTCCACTCAAACCATCAGTGTCCGATTTAAAATTTACCGAGTCTAATGTTTTAATGAAAATCATCTCTGAAAATAGTCTCTTTTGGTAGTTATTCTCAATATGGAGAACTTTTACGTTATCCAAATCCAAATCAAAAAAATGTCCAGTTTCTAAATGGTGTTCTACCAAGGCTGTCTTGTTATTAGACAATCTTCTCACTGACGACCTATGGTTTGAGATTCTGTTACATAAATGTTGTCTGGTAGTACCGACATAACAACGTTGACAATGTGTACAATCAATCCTATAAATTAAGTTGGACAAATACTTTTTCTGGGTTTTGTCTTTCAGTTTACTGAATATCAAATTGGATAACTGTCTCCTAGAATATGTGACAAACCTAATGTTATCCGATTTTAAAATTTCCATCAATCTACTAGTTAGGCCCGGTATCAGAGGCAACTTAACAAATTTGCAATTGTTTGCTGGGACCGAGTCTATTGCCAAGTTGGCAGCTCTAGGCAAGTAATTCATTGCTTTATTAATAAAACTTCTGGGGTAACCGTTATTTGACAACTCCTCTCTCAACTTTTTTATATTATCCTCAACGATGACTGGGCTGCTCAATCTCATAATTCTTTCACGAGCATGTCTCACAATATTAACTTTCTGGTGTGAAGGATGAAGTTGTTATTAAATCCTTTTGCCTATAAAACCGTTTTTGTTCTTCGTATGATATTCTTGGGCAATTTAGAGCTGTGGATTTTCTAAAATTGTTCATTCCCTGTATTTTGAGAATTCGTATAAAATTGTAGGTTCGATCTGTACCATTAGAGCTTGTTTTGTATGGAATTTTATATATAATAGATTGGTTAGATTGAGTGTAATTTTTGATTTACATTAAGGCATATTATAACCCATTCCTGATAGAGTCTCAATGCTCATTAATAAAAGTTTGGTATTGTGAATACAAAGGTTATTAATTGTATTTTTATGACACAGGATTGAACTCTAAAGAAAGAATAACCGTAGCAATTGGCGCCCAACCAACCAAGCAATACACGATTTGGCAATTGTACAGGACAGTGTTCACTAAATCCATTAAACCAGGTCACATTATTCTTGAAGGAGGATCCATCTATGCCAGGAGATCACCATTATTTTGAGCGATTTTTGGTTTTTGGTGAGACACTTTTCTTTTCTCTATTTGGTACATTTTCTTTTGCTTGTAACTTTTACACTGGATAGAACTTAAAGATATTTGTTAACTATGTCTAGCATGTTTTTGAAAATTGAACCTGATCGGTTAATTAAGGAGGAACTTGAGTATGAGATTTCCCTAAGAGGTTTGAAACCTGAAGGTTCGGTATCAGAATTGATCAAGATGTTACGAGGCTTGTTGAAAGTGGAGTCAGAGGGTCAATCATTCAAAGAATTTTATAAGTTTGATGCGAAGACGGAATTAGATATATGTTCTGCCAAAATCAGTGAAGTTGAAATTTATCTGAAGGAACCTTTTTCAGGATCCATGCAACGAAAAGTTAGGACGAAGTTAAGTCATTTGTTGGGTAGATTGGAAAGAATCAAACCATCCGAAAGTGATATACCTTTGTGTGAACTAAGATCTAAGTTACTCACTGCGGGTTTAAGGTTGGTTTCTGTTTATGAAGCTAAATTATCTGTTGATCCTAGAACTAAAAAGTCAGTACCTGCAGAGGTAGAATTCGAACAAAGTTTGTTGAATCAAAAAGCTGCAAGTTCAACACCTACACATAGTTCATCTTCTAATGTTTCTGGTGTATTGCAAAATGCTAATTTAACAACAGCAACGAACATGCTACAAAATTTAAGTATTGCAGATCCTAAAATTCATTTAAAGAGTTTTGGAATCAAATATTCGGGTAGGAATGATTCTCTAAGTTTGAATGCTTTTTTCGAAAGAGTCAATGATATGATGGAAGCAAGAGGGTATTCGGAGGAATTTATGTTTAGAATCGCGTCGGAATTGTTCGAAGGTGAGGCACTGGTTTATTATAGAGCCGTCAAAAACATTGCTAATGATTGGAAGGATCTTATTGCTCTTTTTCGAGAAGAGTTTTTTAGAGACGAAGATAGAAAAATCTTCGAACAAATTAAAGGAAGAACTCAAGGTGAAACAGAAACTATGGCTATCTATGTGGCTTATATGCAAAACTTGTTCAAAAGATTATCTTTCTCGGTCGATGGAAAAATTAAATTAGAGTTAATAAAGGGTAGAATTCGGCCAGAATATCGGTTGGGATTCGGATTAATAGATGATATCGATTCTCTTGAAATGTTGATCGAATTGGGTCGTAAACTAGAGGATACTAAGCGTTATGTTAGAAATTTTATTCCACCATCGTTGAATAAACAAGCGATTGAAGTTGATTTGGAGTATAAACGTGAATCAACTAAAAGTAAATTAAGTAATTTGGAGGCTGAAAGACAAGTTAGTTTTCGTGATTCTCAACCAAGTTGTTTTAAGTCGGGAAGTGATCAGTTTGGTGGTAGTAATAGGTTTAGGAATAGAGACAGATCCAATTTACGAAATAGAAATAGATCTAGTTCACGAGGTAGCACTAGATCTATAGACTCTTCAAAAAGTAGAAATTGTTGTTCAGAAGTTAGTTATAATGAACGTCAACAACACTCGGATAGAAAATATTCAGGTAACTCGTACGAAACTCAAAATAAATCATATCCTTATCATAATAGATCACACTCCAATGTAAACAGATCTTCAAGTGTAGATAGAAAAATTGCTCCTAATGCTGGAAGGCCCATGACAGCAAACCAAAGTAACGGGAATATAGGTAAAAATTCTTCTCGGGACTCAACAGTTATTTGCTTCAAGTGTCAGAGTAGAAATCATTTGGCTAGACATTGCACAGTGAAGTCGATTCGATGTTTCAATTGTGGTAGATTCGGTTATACTAAGTTAACTTGCCCAGATTGTCATTTAAACCACTAAAGAAGTCAAGTGTTGACCGAGCTTTGACTTCTGCAATTTCATCGGTTAATCATCTTGTTGCTACTGATGATAATTATAATGTGGATTCAGATACTTTGGATTTTGTTTGTTCTAAGGAGGAAATTGAAGCTTTCAATATTAAGTACAGGTCAGTTTTGAATTATATTTTAGACGGGGTTTCAGGTGGTGAATGTCAATAGATTTCAGTCGACCTTTATAATAGAAAATTCAAGGGACTATTAGATTCGGGAGCTAATCAAATATTCATCAATGAATCTACTTACGAGTACTTACATCAATTAGGGGTAACCTTAAATACGGATAATGTTTCGTCGTGTATTTTGGCAAATAATCAAGAACTTAATTGCTTCGGATTTGTTAGTATACCTATTACTTTGGAAAATAAAACACATATCTTTAAATGCTTTGTATTATCTGACTTACGTCATAGCATCGTCTTGGGCACTGTTTTCTGGATTAAGATGGGCATAGTTCCAGATTTAAGAAAAGGTTATTGGGGTTTTAGTGAGGAACAGTCTTTTTCCGCTGATTACCTGAATTCTTTACAAACTGCTGAAGACTTAACGCATTCACAAATGGAAAAACTGAATCATATCGTTGATGGTTATTTTATTAAAATGAACAATGTCAAGCTGGGCTGCGTCAAGAATATTGAACATGAAATAATAACTAATAGTAAACCTATCAAGTCTAAATATTACCCAGTGAGCCCTTACATGCAATCTAAAATTAATGAAGAAGTAGACAGGATGCTTGATTTGGATGTTATAGAACCTTCTAATAGTGGTTGGAGTTCACCAATCCTTATGGTTCCAAAAAAAGATAGCTCTTATAGATTTTGTGTTGATTTCCGAAAGCTCAATGCTGTAACCGAGAAATGTGCTTATCCTCTGCCACATATTTCTTCAATTCTTGATAGTTTGGGTAATGCTAAATTTCTAACTTCGTTGGATATAAAGAATGCTTACTGGCAAATAAAACTTTCTGAAAAGAGTAAGCAATACACAGCTTTTACAATTCCTGGCCGTGGGTTGTTCCAATTTAAAAGATTGGCATTTGGCTTAACCAACGCACCCGGTACTTTCCAGAAAATAATAGACGTTCTTCTTGCCGAATTTTCGAGTTATGTTTTCAGATATATGGACGATATAATTGTAGTTACACCAGACTTTGAAACACATTTGCGTATATTGAATAGTATTCTCGACAAACTGGCAGAGGCAAATTTGGTTCTCAATCGAGAAAAATGTGTATTTTGTAGATCCGAGTTAAAATTTTTGGGATACGTAGTAAACAGAAACGGTTTAGCTGTAGACCCTGATAAAATAAGTGCAATAGTTAATATGCCCAGTCCAAAGTCACCTAGGGATGTAAAGAGAATAATTGGGATGATTATGTGGTATCGTAAGTTTGTTCCAAATTTATCGACTATAACAGAGCCTATCACTAAACTTACTCGTAAAAATTGTAAATTTGTTTGGTCAGCAGAATGTGAACAAGCATTCGCTAAGATAAAAGATCTTTTGATAAGTGCTCCGATTTTGGCTTGTCCAAATTTTGAACATGAATTCATTCTTGAATGTGACGCTAGTTCATATGGCCTTGGTTGCGTGTTGTCACAGTTTTATGATGGAAGACAACACGTAATTTGTTATCTTTCCCGAAGCTTGACCCGTTCTGAAAGAAATTTTTCAGCAACCGAACTTGAGTGTCTGGGCGTTCTGTGGTCAATTGAAAAATTGCGATGTTATTTGGAAGGTGCTCCAAATTTTACAGTCATCACAGATCATCACAGTTTACTTTGGCTTAGTAATCTTAAAGACCCACATGGCAGATTAGGGAGATGGGTTCTAAAGCTTCAAATGTATAATTTCACTATTTTACATAGGCCAGGGAAATTTCATGCAGTACCAGATTGCCTTTCTAGGGCAATTCCTGATGAATCTTGTGTTATGTCGGGAATTTCATTAGAAAATATCAACGATTCTTGGTACAATAAGCTCGTGAGTCAAGTTAGGATAAATCCTTTGAAATATCCGAATTTCAGAATTTCTAATAGCGGAATGTTGTTCAAAAACATGGGTAAGAGTTCAGCCGATGCAACGTCTTGGAAACAGGTTGTGCCTAAGGAAAGACGTATTGATTTACTTAAGAAGTTTCACGATGATCCTACAAGTGGTGGACATTTCGGTATATACAAAACTTATAATAGAATTTTCGAAAATTATTGTTGGCCTGGAATGAAGCATGACATCACTAGATACGTCAACAAATGTAAAACATGCGCGGCACATAAACCAGAGCAGAAGCTAAAAGCTGGTATAATGGGTAAAAAATCTGAAATAGATAGATGTTGGCAATACATAGCTATTGATTTAATTGGTCCTTTTCCTCGCAGTACTAAGGGTTATCAACACGTTCTGGTGATTTGCGATTTCTTTAGTAAGTTCACGTTACTTTTTCCTTTGCGTCAAGCATCTGCATCTTCAATACTGAGAATATTAGAAGAACAAGTATTTTTGTTGTTTGGGGTGCGACAACGGTAGTCAATTCAAAAGTAGAGAATTCAAGAAGTTGCTGGATGAATATCATGTAAAAGTATTCTATAATCCTCTTTATCATCCCGAACCAAATTTTTCAGAAAGATCTAATAGAGTTATTAAAACTATGATAGCTAGTTATATTGAAGAAAATCATAAAAAATGGGACAAATATTTACCCCAGTTGGCTTGTGCATACCGTACAGCAAAACATGAAGTTGTTGATAATACACCATTTTCTATTAATTTTGGGTGCGAAATGGTTGTGAATGGTAGTGATTATAAATTCATCAAAGACAGAGAAAGTATAGTTGAAAGAGTAGAAAACAAGTCTGTTGAAAGTAAGTCGGAAAAGCTGGTGAAGATGGAGAAGTTAAGACTATTTGTGAAAGATAAATTGGCAAAAGCCCATGAAAAGACTAAACATGATTATAATCTCAGACATAGACCTCAAAAATATAACGTGAATGATTATGTTTGGGTGAAATCACATTCTTTGTCATCCAGTGTAAAGGATTTTTCAGCGAAGTTGGGTAGTAAATTTTCTGGTCCCTATAGAGTATCAGAAAAGCTGGGGGTTAATACATATGAACTGAAGGATGATTTAGGTGTTTCTAAGGGAATTTGGCATGTGTCTCAACTTAAGCCTGACAAAACTCTTGATGATGGTCAGTAGTTGGGATGAATGTTCTTTCTCTCATGTTGATTGCACATATTATTTAGCTTCTTTGAAAAAAATCTTCGATTTTTTTTCATGGGAAGGGGAGGTATGATACAGTTTGAATTTGCATCTTTGATCTTTGCAGTTTTCTAATAATTTATTTCATTGTTGTAATGATTTCTGTAACAGGAGGTATGTTCCATCACCGGTAGATGTCATTTTCCGGGAATTCAATCTTGCATTCAAACCATTAAAGTTAATATAAACACGTACACTTTTTTTTTCTTCATTTTTTTCTGGATTTAGCTTATCTCTCGATTCGAGTTTTCTGAAAATAAATTTCGAATTTCGTTCTTTTCCATCGTAGCCGTTGCAGCGTTAAGAATAAAATTTGACGAGCAGTAGAGTTCAAAACCAGCATTTTCTCGATTTGATTATTATTTGTTAGCTGAATTTATTTTGCTGTTGAGGCACTAATCAATTAAATTTGGATAGCCTAGTCGGATTTATTCTATTTTGTTTCGAAGCTGCAATTAAGTGAAAATCCTCGACCACGAGGGTAAGTTACATAGTGACCGATGTAAACTCAATTTTAATTAGTACATTATTTTTTTTCCTTATTTCATTCTCAGATTTTCTTCTTATGGTAATTTTTTACACGGAATCTTGGTTGAATGGTGCATACCTCCGGGAACTGATTGATTTCATGGTTAGAGCTGAATCTAGGAAAGGTTCACATCATACCATTCCATATTTTGGTATATTTTTGGTGCAGTTCGCTTGGGAGAGGAGTTCATCCTGACTTTCAAGATAAGTATCTTGTCATATTTGATTTCCTCATATGAATTCATTGTAGTATTGAATTGGAAATTATTTTCGATATTTCTTGTAGATTAGAATTCTTTTAATAATAATAATTTGTATTCGGCTAACCAATCGTTCTGAATTTTTACATTTTGCTCATTATCAATAATCATAATCTCCCTTCGATTTTGCATATCAATTGTGATACATGGTTTAATTCAACAAAGTTTCATATTCGATTTCAATCCACATTTTCCTAATTCATCATTGTATATTTCGGATTTCACATATCATATCGTTGACGTTCAAAATTAAGTTTCAAAAATTCTATTTCATATTGTTTCAATTCACTTACAATCATTGTCTGTAACTATCAAATATTCAAGTTGACTGGTTTGTATTTTACTTAATTCAATCCTTATAAATAGATAGTGACCATTGTTCTAAGTGCACGTTATTTTAATTGCATTGATTTTCTAAAATTGTTCATTCCCTGTATTTTGAGAATTCGTATAAAATTGTAGGTTCCATCTGTACCATTAGAGCTTGTTTTGTATGGAATTTTATATATAATAGATTGGTTAGATTGAGTGTAATTTTTGATTTACATTAAGGCATATTATAACCCATTCCTGATAGAGTCTCAATGCTCATTAATAAAAGTTTGGTATTGTGAATACAAAGGTTATTAATTGTATTTTTATGACACAGGATTGAACTATAAAGAAAGAATAACCGTAGCAAGGAATGTAGATCAACTATCTAATCGAAAACATATTCTATGAATATTTCACAGAGCTTTGAGAAGACGATGCCAGACAATGATTTTCTCTCTAAACAATGCGAGGTAGCGGCCGCGCAAGACAAACCATTAGATCTATGAATCGACCCATCTCAAACCATATACAGTGAAAACTCTACTAACGGATGTTCGATATTATTGTACCAAAGTACCCAGTAAACGTTCCGCCTATGGAATTCCAGAAGGGCTAGGAACCCATGGCTAGACGACGCGCAGGCGCGAGATGCGACCCCCCAGAAGAAGGACCGAATACGGGCATTCTGGGAACTACAACACACAGTACAGTACGCCAATATGGCAGTCAGTCCACTTAGACCTTGTAAATGTGAAGCATAATAAACGAATTTAAGTAAAACGTGTATAGTGTTCATCATAATCGCAAAGTTGAGAAAATAACCCGTACAACGGACATCGCCTTTGAGTCCGGAATACGGAAAATTCAAATATTCCAATAGAAATGTGGCAGAATAGTAGTAGAGATCTCGATCTCGTTGGTTGCAGTTGCAGGCTATTCTGACCATTCACCCTTCTCACAATTATAATACATATTATCATTGGGCATTGTTGATTAACTATTAATCTGTTATTGTTTTTGAATATTCAATGGAATAATTCTGTAACGTGATTTTTTCGGAGAAACTTACCTCGAGCGAACCTACCAGGATAGTTAATAGTCGGAGACAGAGTTCGTTGTTATCTAAGTTGTTAGCGATAACTGAGAAATCAGAAATAGAGTAATTCACACAATTTATTCAATCAGCAGAAATGGTGATACAAATATGCAATAAAACCAAGTAAAAAATATCAAATAAGTACACACAAATGAGAAGGTTGTGTGTTTTGTCTGACTGCGAGCACTCATTAAAGAAAATATTTCACGGTACGAGCCAGCCAGAATGAAGAAAGGGGAGATTAAATTAAATGATTAATTCAAATAAAAAATAATGAACTGTTAAACAGAAATGCAAGGGTCGGTATAAGAATGTACAACAGTTATCTTTGTCCGATATTCGTTCAGTCCCAAAACTCAAAAAGAGTTTGGTTTTCTACAACTTTGCTTGATTCACGTCTGAAAAGGTCGGGTTCGGCCAGGTAAAATTAAATGGTTAAGCAGGACGTGTCGAACTATGGGCACTAAGGGTCGGTATAAAGCAGGATTATTAATCGGTTGAACGTACTATAGGATCGGTTTGCATTAGCCCTCCAGTCTGACCATGAGTTCACACCATGAACGACAGACTTGAACGGGCACCGATTACTGGGATAAACGTACAATAGTATTGGTACACTTGGGGCCCTCCGGTCTGAGTGCGTATTCGCCCCCTAAACGACAGACTAACTACGGGCACCTGGACGAGCTAGGAAAGGTATAACATGGAGTTCGACGGAACAGCTATTTTTGATAGACTCAACGAGGATTAAAAATGGGATTGCAATGAATTGAATCGGTACTTTCGATTTTGGTGCACTAGTACTCACTTTGTGAACGGGAAAATCGACTAGGATTTAGAGCAAAAAGAAAATTATAACGAAAATGGGAACGGAATGAATATTTATTTTTAAAGGCGGAAAGTAATTAACTTAAAGCGGAAAAACTGAATCTCTACAATCCAAAATGAATTTGCTTTAAGGGCCGGTTTTATAAAACAAATTCAAACTTCGGTTACGCCCGAATCCGGGGTGGACTGTCGATTTCCGTATTATAAACATTCAACCTCGGGTTCAACCGCTGAAAACAGCTCGGTTTGAGCTTTGAATCGTTTGACGTTCCTAGACTTTCTAGATGGCTGATAACTAACCTCACTTTACGTGTCCAAACAAAACAAAAGATTTCGTTTTGGCACATTGATATTGCTTGGATTGGAAGGAATATATCATATTAGGTATAGGATGCCTCATATTAATCAGTCTTTTTGTAATTTCAATTACACATCAGCTTTCAGAACCTCTAACAATTTAGATAAATACATTAAAAATAACAAAGATAAATCAAACAAAGATGATAAATCGGGTGTCTACAAGCTGACATGTGATGATTGCCCATTGGTCTACATTGGTCAAACCGGCAGATCATTTAAAAAACGGATCCATGAACACCAGAAGAGTTATACATCAAACGGTCCACATTCAACATACGCCGACCATTTGAGAAAATTTGGTCATAATTTCAACCACAACTATGAAATTATCCATATCGAGAGTAAAGGATCAAGATTAACACTTTTAGAATCACTCGAAATTAACAGATATAATTCTCAAAAAATTTTGTTAAATGACCAAACGGACTTTAATAGATCGCCATTGTTGAATATCTTCACGTAGATTGGGAAAAACCAGCCGCAAAACCGAATAACTTTTATTGCCCCTGTCGGAACATCTTCTTGTAACTTGGGAATACCAACTAAACACCCCGATACCTGTATATCCTATATAATGGCCTGTTATTATACCACCTATTTAGTTCAAATGTAGAACCTGATGAAGCCTCAGTGAGGCGAAACGATAGTTATTCAAAATTAAAAATTGTTTGTGGAAATTGAATTTTATTTACCTGTTTTCAAATAAAAACTCTTTTATCGAGTGGATGAAATTACACTGAATTAGCTGGATTATATTCGAAGATTTTTGTGGTATTGAAAAATCAACGTCAGAAAGTTGTGAAATGTTCAGAACACACTCACCGTTCTAGTAGGATTTCTTGATTTTTACTACATAGTACAAGTGCATGTTTATTTTAATGGGTTGTGAAAATGCTGAATGCTTCAGATGTGAAAAGGATTACTTTCTCCAAATTTCCAAGTTGCTAAGCTTTATTGAGGACACAATTTTTCAATAAAGCTCGTGTATGAACCATGAATTGAATTTAAAAACTCTCTGGCATGTGAAAGAACATTCCCCATTCTTTTATTCGGGATTTGACTATATTTGAAAACAACTATTATTTTTATGGCTTGAGAAGTCCTGCATAATATTACTATAGAAATGAAGTGAACTGATACTATTCATGACTCTGAACCTGAATAAAGAGGAAGTTAATCAAGAAATGAATGTGATCTTTCAATTTAATGTGTACTTCATGTACTCAATCGAACAAGATGAAGAATGATTTGTACTTATCCTAAATATAATTACATTCTTGTAAGAATAAATGTTTATGCAATTTCATTGGATGTTTTGTATTGACCTTGCTTTTATTTGGTTGCTTGGCATAAGGGTTTGAGATAAGAGTGATAAGACTTTCCAGAATATCGAAATATAGGTAGTACAAACTCAGATCATTATAGTCAAATAAGTTGACAAAAGTGATAATGACTACAGCGTATTTTCCAATAGCTTTGAGGGGAAAAATATTAAAAAATTCCTACGAAGTCCGTCCTCATTTCATAGATTTCAAAATATTTTTATTGATTTCTTTTGATGTAGGAAACCAGATTCAAATTCTCCGCCGTGATGGTGACAAAACACCAGAATATTTTCGAATTAGCTTCTTGTTTTTTCATTAGACTGCGATTATTGAATTTATCCTAACATGGTATAAAAAAACGTGTTAAAATACTTCAAGAAATAAGATTCAGGTTAGCCAACCCAAAAAAGCGATCTCAATCCGAGGTTGTTCAACCGAGGCTGCAAAGACGTTTATAATACCGAACTTTTTTCAACCGAGAGTTTAAATACAATCCTCGTTTGAGTAACCCCGGATTGAACGTGTCCTTTATAAAACCGGCCCTAACACGAATCGAAAACTGAATATCTTTTAACTCAAAGATGAATCGCGAATGAATGACGGATGAGGCGAAAATCGCCTTTTATAACCTCCCCGAGGGGAGTGGAAACGGTAGGCATACAAATGTTAAAGTTCCAGAAAAGTATCGCGGTAAAAACTTCTTTGAATCTGGCTTATGGTTTTACTGTTTTTCTGCATGAAAAACAAATTCGGTCGCACAATATTCGATTTCTGCCCATCATCGCAATTTAATTCTGAACGGAATAAAATTCAGGAATTCAAAAATAAAAATGCGGAAAGAATGTCTAGATCGGGAAATTGGAGTTCATTAGAATTCGTTCATTTTAGTCATTTTGAGGTGGGCGTTCAATGTAGTGTGTTTTTATTTCAAGTTGCATTTGAAAATGGTTTCACTTTGAGAACTGAAATTTTGTGGGTAAACTCAGAAAGGATTGGAGTTCTTGATGAAATAATTTAAATCAATTTCATTCCGGAAGTTAATTTTTTTTCTTTCAAAAATTGAAGAAAATGATCCAACTCATGCTTCTGTTTTATTTCAAGAAAGACCCATGAAAATATGTCAAAATCCGATAAAGAGTGAATCTACTGATAATTTCGTTCAGAAAAAGAACTTGAAATACGGAATTGGCAGAGAATAGCCAAATTCAAATTTTGGTGGAAAAAAGTTCCTGCTTTACCCACAAATTCGCTTATTTCATAGTTCAGCGATTTTCGGATAGAGAGCGCCATTGTACATTTCATTCATAATCAGGGAGATATTCATAGAACTTGATAGTGATAATGCATGTTCTATGGAGATATTCCATAAAATGGACGGTGGCGCCTCTATCGGAGGAGCTTTCCTACTCGCTTGAAACGCCGACTTTAATATAGATTGATACACCTTTTATGTACTCATCATAGCTTTTTTTGTATTTATTTTCATTGTATATTTGACAATTCGAGTGGTTATTTACTATTGGTCATAAGATCTACAGCATTTATCGATAATTATCAACAAACCTAGTACGAACTGAACTAGTCTCAAACCTCTGTCGCACAAAAGACTGTTGCTGTGAGTATATATGATTCATATGGATTGCGGTCCTCTTCTTTGAGGCCATACCATACTAAGTATTACTTGGAATCTTTATTGTATTGTTTGACGAATGTACTTGATAGTGTTCCAGTTGAAATAGATTCAAATTCAATGTGTGTATTGGATGCAATGATTTGTTACGGATATTTGTTTGAAATAAACATTTTATTTTCATATTCGATCTATTCTTTTGGTTTTCATTGAATTTGGTGACAATTTTTCTCAAGTTGTTACCAAATTTGATGAAACCTCACCTTTAATTGATTTATTCTCGACCTTTTGCTCATACTACTAGGTACTTGATATGCGAACCACTAGATGGCGTTTGTGGGCTGTAAGGGATCTGTAATCTTGATCAATTTTTTCCTATCTAAAGATAGTCTATGCCCATGGTCCTTCGTTATCCTAGAATATCGTGTATGAGTAAATTAATTCTACATGATGCCACATGGGATGGAGGCCGTGAGAAATGCAAATGAACTACACAGGAAATATACTCCTCTGCGAGATCTCTGTGAGGTTACACTGCTGCTTTTATTCGATCTCCTATTGCGATCTCAGTGTGGTGTTCCTGTGCGAAATTCTCAATTCTTATTTTTTTTGAGCTCTTAAAGATGTCACGAATGCGGCCCAACCAGAATGAGAACTTTCAATTGCAATCTCGCAGGAATATCCTGAGTGCGCCGTGCACCCAGAATTAGGAATTCTAATTGCGAATTCTCAAAGTTATACCAAACGTAAAAACTTCTATTTCCGGTCGCGTGATTAGCATATTGGAAAAAACCTTCATTCCTTTTCAATTAAAAGTGGTTTGAGTTCATCTGTTTAGTAGATGAGTTCGCGAGGCCCTATATTGTTTAGATATATCATAACATCAAATAGAATCTGTGATACTCATAAGATAATTGGAAGTGATATTAGTTGATATCCAAATAAGATACTGAATATGTAGGTATGTTACATTTTTCACTGGGTTACTTTCTGAGGTTAATTCATTCCTTTCTTCTTATACAGGGTCTTTCACGAGGAACCTCACCCATATTTATACGGGAAACTACTGAACGTATTTTCATGAAATTCAGCACTTATAAGTATTTCACGATGCTGATGAAATCTAAAATATTTTCAAGGCATGAGCACCTCCGGTTTTTCCGGAAATGACGTCAACTTCCGTTTTTCAAATTAGAACACCATTTTTTCATTGCAGAAATAGATTCCTTAGAAAATTTCAGGTTATTTTGATGTAACATTTTTCAGTTTTGGTTGGAAAATTCTCTCTGAGCGGGAAAATTCGAAAAAAAAATCGAAAATAGAGCTCCGCTGAAACAAGAATAACTTCGAATGTTTTGGATGGAAAATTTTCATTTTTGGGATTTTTCAAAATGTAAGATTGATGTATCCACTTTGAGAATCGAAATCGCGATTCATGATACAGGGGGTGAAAAAATCGCTTTCAAAGTTAGGGATGACAAAATCGTGAAAAATCAATTTTTTCAAATTAGAACCCCATTTTTTTATGGCAGATATTGAATCTACGTTGAAAAATAATGTGAGTGTATGCATCACACCCTTGCCCTAAAGTGGATATTTTCTGAGTTATTCACAAAAAACTGTTTTTCGTCTTGAATTTTCAGCTATTTCTTTTCCCTTCACGCCAAAAAGATGAAATTTTCAGGAACTGTTGCTTAAACCATGTTTTAGATTTTACTACCCTAATATGCAAGAGAAAAAAGTTACAGGTTGTTCCTAAATAGATGGCAAATTTGGATTCGAATTTGTATCGGAAACCTCTTTATTTCAACTAATCGGCCATCGGTTTTCTCTCCAGTGATAAATAAATAATTCCTTATGAACCATATGCAAAAACTTACCATGTTTTACATTCTTTTTTTTTAATGATATCATTAATTACATCTGCCAAATTCCTCTTTATTCAGTAGCATGTAATTAATGATATCTATCATTAAAAAAAAGAATGTAAAACATGGTAAGTTTTTGCATATGGTTCATAAGGAATTATTTATTTATCACTGGAGAGAAAACCGATGGCCGATTAGTTGAAATAAAGAGGTTTCCGATACAAATTCGAATCCAAATTCGCCATCTATTTAGGAACAACCTGTAACTTTTTTCTCTTGCATATAAAGGTAGTAAAATCTTAAACATGGTTTAAGCAACAGTTCCTGAAAATTTCATCTTTTTGGCGTGAAGGGAAAAGAAATAGCTGAAAATTCAAGACGAAAAACAGTTTTTTGTGAATAACTAAGAAAATATCCACTTTAGGGCAAGGGTGTGATGCATACACTCACATTATTTTTTAACGTAGATTCAATATCTGCCATAAAAAATGGGGTTCTAATTTGAAAAAATTGATTTTTCACGATTTTGTCATCCCTAACTTTGAAAGCGATTATTTCACCCCCTGTATCATGAATCGCGATTTCGATTTTTAAAGTGGATACATCAATCTTACATCTTGAAAAATCCCAAAAATGAAAATTTTCCATTCAAAACCCTCGAAGTTATTCTTGTTTCAGCGGAGCTCTATTTTCGATTTTTTTTTCGAATTCTCCCGCTCAGAGAGAATTTTCCAACCGAAACTGAAAAATGTTACATCAAAATAACTTGAAATTTTCTAAGGAATCTATTTCTGCAATAAAAAAATGGTGTTCTAATTTGAAAAACGGAAGTTGACGTCATTTCCGGAAAAACCGGAGGTGCTCATGCCTTGAAAATATTTTAGATTTCATCAGCATCGTGAAATACTTATAAGTGCTGAATTTCATGAAAATACGTTCAGTAGTTTCCCGTATAAATATGGGTCAGGTTCCTCGTGAAAGACCCTGTATATAATCACAATTAATTCAATAGTAATTTGTTCAATTATTGTATACTTTTTCCAGAGAAAAATTCATACTTTATATACACATCACATTAAAATGTTTTCAAGCGGACTTTGCAATTTCAGCATATATAACATTATTTTCTTGGGAAAATTCAGGTCCTTTGATTTTCACTTGGTAGTCTAAGATAATTCGAATGAGTTCAGAAAACGCGGACTTTATGAAAGTATTTTCTAACTTGTTATTTTCATTCTTGTGTTTACTCAAGCAGATAAGAAAGATCATGGACCAAAAATTGGAAGTGTACTCCCAGTACTTGGTCAGATTTTAACATCAGAGAAAAGGAGATACGATAGGAGCAATACTATGAATATGGAATAAAAAAATTCAATTGAGGACGCTTTATTGAATTGATTCATTGAATGTTATTTGTTTGTTTTCACATACCAATTCATCTATGGAAGAATTATGTATTATTTCAGTATTTCATCCTAATTCTTGTATTGGATAACTATTCATTTGAAGGATTCACACAACAATAATTTTACATTACTTGGTTATAATGTCAAGAAAGTGAGTTCTATGTCCATCAACATTAATACAGATCATAACAAAGTCTGCTCTCCCTACTCCCTGCTAATATCCCAAACTGATCTTTATGTGATCTCCTATTGATCTCAATGAAATGAGTAAATGAAAAGTTCTCGCCCTGGGAGGTGTATGTGAATTTCTCAGAAAACTTCCAGTGTGACTTGTTTGATTATTTCATTCACACATGGCTCCGCCAATGAAAAGTCACGAATTCAGTCACACGATATGCAATATTATCGACTATTTAGGTAAACAAAGAAATATCAGCGGCTATTTTAAAGTGTCAAAATTTGGCATAACATTCATTCAGAATTGAAAATGTACGGAGGGTCCCGAGTTCAAAACTTGGTTGGGATATCAATTTTTTTGCGAAATAATTATAAATAAGTCGGTCTAAAATACAAAAGACCGCGGATTCGAGCGTTCGGAGCGTGTTCATGAAATAATCTTCCTGAATATCACTCGACTTTGACAAAAAGCGACTATTATTTTCTTTGATTCATCTCGAGCAACTTGTATTTCGACAATTCAATTTGACCAAATGAACATTTAATCAAAGAATAACTCCCTCGAGCTAAAGCTCTCGGGCGTTATTCAGATTATTAATGTTTATATGGTCTCATCAAATTGTCGAAATACAAAACGCTCTCGATAGAATTAGGTCGAAAATAATAGTCGGCTATTTGTCATAGTCTTGGGATATTACCTCCGATAATATCCAAGTTGTAAGTTGCATATCGCCAAGGCTTCTGTGGAAGTAATCTGAAGGTGGATATTTGGCGAAGCTAACTCTAAAAAGGAAACAAATTTCCTAAAAAGTAGTCGCTAGCACCGTAGCGTCTGACTCAAAATGAGCGGCTACAAACAGCGCCTGACCCAAAATGGGCGGCTGAAACCAACACTCGTCAACACGCTCGGCAAGCGAGGCGTTTTAAATATCCCAAAACCTTTCAAAACTTAACTTATGCTGAAATGTCGAATTTAAATACAATACCCCAGGTGAGTAGTGCCCAGCATGAATCTCACACTGATTTCAGATCAGTCAGCCTCACTTCGGATTCTGGGGGAGGCAAAAATTCGATTAACCAAAGAGAAAGACAACACGAGTTAAATGCATGCAACCAACATATATATAGCTTCATATAATATCAGAACTATGAGCAATCAAGAAACTCTCTTCAAACTGGAAAACGAACTTGAAAACATGAAATGGGACGTCTTAGGAATATGCGAAACACGACTACCAGGAGAGAAAACTACCACCCTAAAATCTGGACATATATTATATCAGAATAATTCCATCGAACCTAAAGGCCAAGGAGGAGTGGCAATTCTGGTTAACAAAAGACTGCGGCACCTGGTGACTGAGGTGAAGTCCATCTCTGATAGAGTAATATACATTATTCTCAGGCTAAATAACAGATATAGCATACAATTAATTCACGGATACGCACCAACTAGCCAGACTGAAGATCAAGAGATGGAAACCTTCTTAGACGACTTATCAAAAGCGATGACTTCACACAAAACCCACTACAAAATAATAAGTGGCGACTTTAATGCTAAAGTCGGACAGAAGTGCTCAAGCGATTCAGATAAGGTTGGAAAATTTGGTCTTGGGATGAGAAATAGCAGGGGAGATATGCTTGTAAATCATTTAAATAAAGAAAACCTGTACTGCCTGAACACCTTCTTCAAAAAACCTGAACACAGAAAATGGACTTGGAATAGCCCTGATGGAAAAACTAAAAATGAGATCGATTATATACTTTCAAATTCCAGGAATATACAGGGTGAGTCTTTGACTTGTACATATATTTTAACTATAGATTCTTGAGGCCAAAGGAACCCTTTTTTTCATTTTCCATTTTTCCGAATTCGGCTCTGTTAAAAAGATATAGCCATTTGAAAAAAAAATAGTGCTGAGTCCGTGCCTGGATACATTCTCTGGAAACACTTCAAAGTTCATATTTTTCGATTGAAATTGAGGTGATTAGATGTTCTGGGTGATACAATTAGAAAATACTCAAGCACTAACCTTATTCGAATAAGAATGTAACAAAAACGATATTTCCTAACAAAAACACTGTCTGATTATTTCTGCAATTGAAAAGCCATATTTCTCCCACCAAAATAAGTTCCTTCTTCGATTTTCCTGAAGATTAGTTTATAAACACTAATAATTGGTTAATATTTTCCTCGATATTTTGGAACGATCTCATGAAAATTGGTTTCTCACCAACCTATTCTAATTCCATCAACCTAAGTCAGATGATTCGAGGTCAATGACCTAACCTAACTCATCTTCTGTGATATGATATTCCACAGAACACGGCCATCTAAAGACTAAAGTCTTTAGAAGGCCGTGCACAGAACCTGTCTAAGCACAGAACTCTAGAGAAGACGATGCCAGATTGCCGATTTTCTCTTCAAACAATGCGAACTCAAGAAAGCAGTACATCCCCTATCGTTAGCGGATGAACTATCACAATCGCTAACGGCTAAAGGCGTCTAGGCGTGGCTCTTTGGAGATGCCAAACGAGTTCTGATTCTTGCCGATATAGCGCTACGATATAGCCGGCACGCAAGGCAGACAGGCGGGACAGGCCGTTGTGTTGTGGTTGTTCTGTTTCTGTTTCTGTGTCTCGAACCGCAGGCCAGTCTATGATAATGAAAGACGCTTAAACGGGATAACCTTAATTATCTATCTAAATTTACTTGCAGATAATAAAGCAAACAGGTGATGATTGTGATGTGCAGACCGTGTAGTGTCGATTGAAATCTCCTAAAGGATAATATTGTTGAGATAGATATTTTCCTGAAAGACCGGTAACAATAAATGTAATTTCATTTCATGCTTCTCAGAATTCAATTATTACATCGAACGTTTTTCCATCATGTAGATTTTAGTCTTGACGAAGTTGATAAACATTGACAACGTTGTTAATTTGTTAAGATCAGAGAATACATAATATTCGATGATATTTAATTCAGGGTTGCATTCAGTTTTTTTTATGAAATTCATGATTTTCTCCTCGAATTTGTTCGTATACAATTAGGAATAACTCGAAAACGACGCGTTTTATTGAAAAAATATAAGAATACTTTTATTTTCTAAAATGGTTGATTCGAAAATATGAACCGTTTATTTTTTTCGAGTGATTTTATAGTATTTTTGCATGAATTCATGAGACGAGTAGGCTGTAACTCTTATACTAGAAGGAATATGGAATAAGTTTCAATTGAGGAATATGCACCATGAATAGAGTAAACAATCAACCAAAATTCAGTTCATTCGGATTATCGGTTTCGAACATATGGAAAGAATAGTGTTAATTTCATGGATTTTTGACACCCTGTATCTTTCAAACGAAACCGAATTTTGAAAAATGGTATAGGAAAAAAGTGTTTCGTTTGATGAGAGGAATCTACAGTTAAAATATATGTACAAGTCAAAGACTCACCCTGTATGCACGGACGTATCAGTTCTAAACCAGTTTGACACAGGCAGTGATCACAGACTGGTAAGAGCATCCTTCAGATTCAGTTTAAAAACTGAAAGAAGCAAACTCATTCGTACCAACAGATTTCCTACGGCCGAAGAACTTGAATCCAGAAGGGAAAATTACCAAAGCGAACTAGAGAGAAGATTGGAGCCAACTGAAACCCTGAGTAGAATGGATATAAATGAAGTGAACAGGAAGATCACTAACGACATACACGTTGCAACAAGAAAGATTTGCATGACACCGCAAAAGGAGAATAGCCCTAAACTACAACCAGAGACCTTACAGCTGATCGAACAAAGAAAGAGAACTTCCAGAGATACATTAGGCTATCAGGAACTAAATAAGAAAATACACAAGGAAATGAGAAAGAACATCCGATCCTATAACACCAAGATGATCGAAAATGCAATAGAGGATAACTCAAACATGAGAGTTTTAAGGGCAAAACTCTCCACAGGCAAGCACGAAATCACCAAGATGAAAGATCAGCAGGGTACCATAATCTCGGACAGGACAAGGATCGCGGAACACATCAAGCGTTTTTACACTCACCTTTATACATCTACTAGACCAGACCCGAGAGCTACAAAGTTTATATGCAACGTAGGCTCCGAAGATATACCAGAAATATCTAAGCAGGAAATAAAGGCTGCCCTCAGGCAAATGAAAAATAGGAAGAGTCCGGGAGAAGACAGAATTACATGTGAAATGCTGAAAATGAGAGGAGTGGTTATTGAGAGATCCTTACAAATTTTGTTAAATAAATGTCTACTTGAAGGCAACATCCCAGATACATGGAAAAATGCAGAAGTGGTCCTGCTTTTCAAAAAAGGGGATAATGGGAATATAGAAAACTATCGGCCAATAAGCCTATTATCCCACATGTACAAACTCCTCACCAGAATAATAACCAATAGACTAACCAATAAAATGGATGCATACCAGCCAGCAGAACAAGCGGGTTTCCGCAAAGGTTTCAGCACTACTGACCACCTACAAGCCATAAGAATATTAATAGAAAAGACAACGGAATATAACATACCCCTTCATTTGGCATTTGTAGATTTTCACAAAACGTTCGATTCTGTTGAACCCTGGGCCTTCTTACAAGCTATGGATGATGCTAGAATAGACTCAAGGTACACAAATCTCATAAAGGCCATATATAAGAACGCAACTTTTCACGTCAAAATTAACGAAGATCTGAAAACCGATAGGATCGAAGTAAAACGGGGTGTACGTCAGGGCGATATAATCTCTCCCAAGCTTTTTACTCTAGCACTAGAGAACGTTTTCAAAACCTTACAGTGGGAAACAAAAGGAGTAAATATCGACGGATTATATTTGAGTCATCTCCGATTTGCCGACGATATCGTCATTGTAAGCAGTAGTATGCAAGAACTGAGCGAAATGATAAAACAACTAAACGAAGCTTCGAAGAGGATCGGTTTGAAGATGAACATCGCCAAAACTAAAATAATAAGTAACACCGAAGAAACGATACATGTAGATGGCACGAAACTGGAAAACGTGAAGGAATATGTATACTTGGGGCATACGATTAAAATAGGTAAAGAAAACCAGACGGCAGAAATAAAAAGGAGAATCAGATTAGCCTGGGCAGGGTTTGGGAAAATGAATTATATATTCAAAAATAAAAGCATCCCCATTAACCTCAAACGAAGAGCTTTTGACACCTGTATACTCCCAGTAGCAACCTACGGTTTAGAGACGATGGCAATGACCAAAAAGACAGCGAATCAAATGAGAGTAATGCAAAGAGCAATGGAACGAGTTATGCTCGGGATTAGTCTCAGAGACAGGAAGAGGAACGAGGATATCCGACAGAAAACTAGAGTGATAGATGTGATAGAGCGGATCGCGGAGCTGAAATGGCAGTGGGTAGGACATGTGGCGCGGAAAGATGGAACACATTGGACTTATAGACTGGTACACTGGCGACCAAGAAGATCGAAGCGAAGCGCAGGAAGACCACAGAAAAGATGGCTCGATGACATCAAAAAGCAAGCAGGTATAGGGTGGTTTCAAACAGCACAAGATAGGACAGCATGGAGAAATTTGAAAGAGGCCTACGTTCAGGAGTGGACAAGATGTGACTGATAAAGAAGAAGTCGCAGGAGTATCTTTGGGATCTCTTTTGCCTGGGCAAGAGCAACACAGGGGGCAATGAATCACGCCAGTTCAAAAAATCATTGAGAGGCAAAATCAGAAGCAAGCAAATCAGAGGTCGGACCACAACTAGGGATGTCATGGAAATGATTCAGTTCGAAAGTGGATATGGGCAGGTCGCATAGCAAGACATGATAGCAGTAGATGAACACTCAAATGCAGAATCTGAACGAAATCAAAATAGCTCCAACAACAACAAATTTAGAAACTATAAAAGAGCTATATAGTTGAAACCGATGCATGTTTACAAACGACAGCCAGATACAACAAGCGAGTGTGTTAAGGATTGTGAGAATCTTAAAACTAGAAACTCATACTAGTATACATCCTCTGAATTGGCTGTGCCCGAGTGTGATAGTGGGAACTAGAAAGACTTTCGGCTCCATCTTTTTGGCCGGTGGGAGTATATGCAGAAAAGTTTTATCAGGAGAGAGTACAAAACAATATAAATACATTAGATAATGCTGCGAACACCAGGAGGGATTCAAAATGTGTTCATAACTTCCAACTGCAAACCCAGTCAGTTAAGGAACGAAATCATACAAATAGAGGCAATGTGCAATGATCCAGAGACAAATTTATTGGCATTGCTTGTTGTAATAATATATTGGAAGAAATGAGAGAAAATGGGAGATAGTTGGGAGATTTGGAAGAGGATTTTGCTAATAATGTATATATTGTATTGAGTTTTATCAGGTTGAAACAGCTTCCTCATCCGAATTTCATACTAAGAAATCTCATGTTTGTGAAATCATATATCGACATCCTCTAATGAATGTATGGGTATAACAAATATGATGCAGACAAGTTAAGTTCATTCTTCCTAAATGTTCCTCTTCTTCTGAAGAGCCCAAGCCCAAGCCTACATTTTCAAAATATTTGAAGAGTTGAAGAGGATGAGGATTATGACGAAGCCATTCTCTTTTGAACAGGTGACTCAGATACTGGTCAGAGACACAATAAATGACATGAAAGAGAGTATCAATTTAACCATCTATCATCTCATTAACCTCATAAGATACTTCTTATCTTTAAAGTTTTAAAATAACTTAGATTGTTCCTGTCCATAAAAAAAGGTCCAAAGGCAACCCCAATAACTAGAGGCATATGGCTCTTGTGCCGGTTCTGTCTAAAGATATTGTATCATGCCTTAAGCAACAGATCACGAGGCATCTGGAGCAGATGAAACAATGCGGGTTTCGTGAGGGGAAGTTGGCAGGTCTGGCAATGAATGAATTGATCCAACTAGTAGTAGAAAGTTAGGAAAATGGATTTTGGATTTGATCCTTTTTCTATGCTCTCTAGAGGCGTTTGATTGCCTTGCACCAATATACAGGGTGTCCCAGAAGTCCCGCACTTCCTTGAGGGGATCGAAAGTGAAAAATATTCTAAGCCCAAATATCCATGTTTGAAATTTTTTGATAACGTACTTCATTAGTTATTAATTAATGAAAGTGACCAATCAGGAGCGCGCTACAGAAGGATTAGTGAGCAGTGGGGACGCGAAAGTGACACGCCAGTCTCGGTTTACTGCGTGAAAAGCCGGCAGCAGCTCTGGCGTCTCACTCTCGCGTCCCCAATTGCTTACTCATTCTTCTGTAACGCGCACCTGATTGGTCACTTTAATTAATTAATTACTGATTAACTACTTCATCAAAAAATTTCAAACATGGATATTTGGGCTTAGAATATTTTTCACTTTCGATCCACTCAAGGAAGTGCGGGAATTCTGGGACACCCTGTATATTCAAAAATTGAATTCTCTAATTTTGATGACTCAAGCATGAAACTGCTTAACTCTTCTCCTTCTGATCGGAGCCGTATGTTATAGTGAACAGAGTGGCATCGAGTCTCGGGAGTGTCGCCTGCGGAGTACCTCAGGGCTTAGTCTCGAGGCCAATTGACCATATTCACCGTCGCCATATTGTTGTGCGACAATACCAACTACCCAGTGTTTCCAACGGAGAAATATTGAGTTTATCAAAAATACTATCAGATTTTGAGTATCGTATGTGGTATGAGAGGTTATATAAAATTGGTGGTAAACTTTGGTTAAGTATTTTGTGATAAAATCCAGGAAATATGGTTAGATATCAGTATAGGGGAGGCCATGGTTGTTGTGTCAGTAATTAATCGGCAATAAGACATCTTATTCGGCAAGAAATAGATCTAAAAATAAAAAACTGACATCAAAATATTTCCATTTAAACTTTCGCGGTCCTAAGAAATTAGTGACTTTCGTTATTCGATGTTAGAACCCTGGGTAGTTGGTATTGTCGCACAACAGTATGGCGACGGTGAATATGGTCAATACTTCTTCTAATTCATGTTAGTGACTTATACCTTACCACCGACCCGGCAGAGCAACTACTTTTCGTGGACGACTCCACCGCGATTCATGCTGGGGAAACTTAGATTTTTTTTTATTTTATTTTCTTAATGTAGAACTCTAATTCTTTGCCTTCCAAACGATCACTCCTGTGACAGAAGTCCTTGACAGAGTGTTCGATTAATTCAAATGCAATTTAGCTAACTGTTAATTTGGATACAACGTCGAAAATACTGTTCCCGCATAAGATACAAAGCCGTGATACGATCCAGGTTAGGTTCCTTGGTATGACCTTCTATAGTAAGTTAACTTGGTAGGCTCATTTGGACGTATTGTCGCGAAGGCTGACGGGCAGTATATTTTTCATGATAATTTTGGTAAAACTCATGCCGACGGACGCGCTGTGTATCGAATACTTCTCTCTGTTCGATACTCATATCGCGTATGCATTAACGTTGGGCCACGCGACGCACTCTGGAAGAGTGATTGGGTTGCAGATACGTGAGAAGCAAAATGGCAAAATTAGGTTTCAGGGATAATGCCAATGATTCATTTCGATCTTTCGATACTATGTCGCAACCATTGCTTTATATCTTTAGGTGTTTGTTAGACGCTAAAGAAAAATGTGCAGAGGACATTTTGAACGGAAATTTTCATAGATACCCTACTAGTACAATATGAGACTGCAACATATCATACTTGAATCGAGCAGGTATTCATGCAAATATTAAATTAAAAAAATATGAATAAACTTCTATTGCGATGGAAGATGTTATTCAATAAGGCATTCATGTTGAAATTAGAAAAATTAATGTTGGAAAGATCATATTACAGTATTGAAGAGTTGATGGTTGACGGGATCGATGAACGGGAAATTAGCTTCTCCGGTGACAATACACGTAATCTTATTTGTTTCTCTCTTGTGGAATATAGGGGTCATGAACATGTGTTTCCCCGTAAACTCGACAAACATAGCCATGTAGATGACATCGAGAAAGTTATTTTTGCCTTATATTATACATCACGTTTTCAAGGCATAAGCGAGGAACAGGTTGTTCGTGTTCCATGTCAATCTTGAGCAATATTCTGATTACTGTGATGAGTTTTGCGTGATATATTTGAAATATCGATTTTTGGTCATATCTTCCTTTTGGTGTTCGATTCAATTGTGGTAAGGAATTCTAGGAAAGAAAAGTCAAAATGGTGGAAAACCTAGAAAATTTGAAATTTTTCTCTCCGATTGCCAAATTTAATAGCATTATTTCGATGTACATACTTGAATTTCGTGAGAACATTTTTCCAAAATTCGAACTCATCTTTATTTTTACAGGTCCACAGTGAAATAACATTTCACCCAAAATTGTTGGAATCTTTCAAGGTTGGATTAGTTTTCATTCTAAACACTAATGCGGTAACAGAATGAAAAAACTTTTTTCACGAAAAATCTCAGAAAATTGAGTAGGTACATACGTTGCAATAATGCTATCCAATTCGGCAATCGATACTTCAAATTCGGTTACTTCAAAGGCCACGCATAAATTAACAGTTATCAGAATTATGCTTCGAAAACTGGTTCATAGGTCAAAAATGACTTTCTCGATGTTATCCACAGGGCTATACAAGGTGTTCCCAGTTCGAGTGCATATTATACGTTTCCGGAAAACTGGACATATTTGAAATCTGAAAAGTGGGATTATATTGATCGAAATAAATTCTTTACTGAGCTGAAATATTTTTGGAGTCTGAGCACTTAATTCCGGTTATACGCAATTGGTGAAAACAAATTTTGGTTGGTCCTTTTCTTTTGTAGATTGTTTTCATTCTCGCTCATTGCAATTATTTATCTCACGTATGACACCACATGTTGCTGATTCTCTTCAATTTTCTTCGAATTAGTTCGAATTCGACGTTGCATATGATACGTTGTAATTTTCGCTATCAAACTCGAAATCATGTTTCGCTTTAGAAATTGCCGCAAATAAAATTCTTATTGCTAATAATTCGCATTAATTCATCAACGGAAGGTCAGGATTGCCATCTTCATCCCGAAGAACGCGTCGGAGGTGTCCAGGTTATATTTCAGCTTAATTTTCCTATTTTCCTTCACCCTTCCTAATTTAATCCCTATGGCTGAAGGTGATTCAGACAACCATTAATCCTGGATTTAGCCGAAAGTGCGAAAACACTTTGTAAGTAAATACAGCCCACTTTTACTATAGTTTTATAATACCTCTGGTTCTTTGTAAGTAGGAACTAATATTATAATTGACCAAAGGCCGCACCAAATTTATTTAAGAAAAAATTTTCTATTCAATATTTTCGTTTCTGATATTATTGGGTTATCAATGCTGAATACATTTCCATCAAAACTATTGTATTCATTCAAATAGTTATCGAAATATCGAAAAAAAATAAAATATTCATAATCAGGATTAGTTTCTTAATTTTTAATTCTCAACATCCTTAGTGCAAATTGTTCTCATTACTTCAAAGTGAAAGAATGTGGAAAGATCATGATCTTTTGAGTTTTATAAATATCTTCACAGGCGTTCCAATTTTTCTGTCGAAAACTGTGATCGAGAAGTGTTTTTAAAATTAGAACCCTATTTTTTTTATCGGGATGGATTCGACGGAGTAAAATAATGATAGCATTCTGAGATTATCTCAATCCTAAATTCAATAGTTTCTGAGTTCCTTTCCTTTTTTTTTGAAATTTTGAAAACTATTTGAATCAATACAACCATTTCGACAGAAACGTATTCAGCATTGAATACTCAATCATAACAGAAACTAAAAAATAAAAAAACATTTTTTTGAACCAATTTATTTTCACTCCTTGTATAAAGTTATAAACGGAATTGCTCAGGTTCCAAAAATATTTTAGCTTACTATCATAATCCCAATTTTCGGCATTGTCTAATAAGCACTCGAACTTGGGACACCCCGTATATGTTTGTCCAGAGTATGGTGAACCACCCTGTATGTTTTATACGATGCTCACTAAAGATTTCAACTATAACATAATGAAAAGCAATAACTAAATTGATTGATTATTGGTTACAACGGAGACCTCGTGAAACGAAGAGAAGAGTATTTGTAGGCAGACCACAAAGAAGATGGGTGTACGATATTCGCGAGATCATTATTTCATACAGATTTTCAAACCTTCGTGATCCTGATGGTATTGAGTTTCGAAGAAAATCTAGTAATTTCAAAGACAGGAGCATCTGTGCTATGCACCCGGGCAAATGATAATTTATTGTTTTCGTAATCGAACGTTCACAAATTGGCGAATGCACCGGTACAAATACTATCGCAACATTTTATGATGTTCATCACCATTCTAGTCCATTTAAACAAATAATATTCTCTTCGTTTTCTTTCAAGACTAGAGAGAGTGACTATTGTATTCTGAGTGTTCTTCGGTCACAGACGAAATCCAGTCGCGATATAAATTTTGTGATATCACATAAAAATACAGTAACTGACAATATTATTCTGTCAAATTATGAAATCTGTCGACGAAGTAACAACTTATCAGCTGATAATAGGCCACAGTATGATTCTGAGCCGAGTAAAAATTTTTTGACTTGAGGCAGAAGCATACCTCAGTAAGAATTCCCAATGAATTCGTACCGATTCAGTTCAAGCCAGGTCTGTTAATACAGTTCATAAACGATGGTGAAAAATCAGCAACCTGAAGCCGTGAAGTGAAGTAAGGAGCTTTTCGGCGATCTTTGAAAAACTACCGCCATAAATTCGTGACCCGCCTTGAAATATAAATATTTTTAATCATACTTATCCACTTATTTTGTTACTAGAACATGTGGTGAACGTTTGCATGTAACAGAAATCTGGGAAATCCAATATTACTTTTAATAAATAAAGAATAAATCCGAAAATCTGGGCAATTTTCAACTTCAACCCGTATTAAAAAAACTAGCCATAGGATTGGATTGGGCCCATTACAAATAGGGATGTTGACACATGTTACAAAATCATGTAAATTGAGGTTTTCCACATTGAAGGTAGTTTTTGAAATACTAAACAAATATTTTAGTGATCTAATTACTCTCATTAAATTAAATAAAGTCGATTTGAATTGTGTTATCTATTACCGATTATCATCAGGTGACTGCAATCACCGATCAGAATACGTGAAGTCACTGTTTCGTAAACAAGCTAACCTATAACCTAACTCTGAAGCCTATGCTGCCTATGTGTCATTACGAATTCGACCTAACGAAGAACAGAAGAGAGTAAAACGTATCACCAGCGAACTATTTTACGATTATTTGTTATTACGAAAACGATATTCTACAATTTTGAACATAATGGAGACAATATCAGTTCTCTTTGACCGAAGACGATGTCTGTTTACTGTGTAGTGACGTAATCATAATCACGCGACAGTATGAAGCGTTTCAGCGGGAAATTTTAATTTTTTTTTATTCACGCATTTTTTATTGGTATTTGCTATATTTTTTCCATGAAAATATTCTTTTCATGTTTGTAAAGGGCTTCTCTTCAAATTAAAACCATTTCCCAAAAATAATCAACATCCCTATCGGCACTTTTGGTCACTGAGTGGGGTACAACAACATACCAAACTTTCAGAGAATTTGACTGGTCGCCACTTTACAAACAGAAAGTGCGGTGTCCTTTAGGTTCTAGATAGATAAAGAAGTATGAAAGCTACGTTTCTTTTCAGATCACTCAACCAGAAACATATAAAATGCTTGCGAATTCTTGACAAAAAATTCCCAATATTTCTGTAGTAACAGTTCCAGGATCACGGACGATTGCTTCGACAGCTGCTGCAAAATTTGTTTCGATGTTTTGAATGTGAATCTTTCTACAAGATGGATAGAATCTCAAAATGAATAAATGAGCGCCCAAAAGCTCTTGACTTAACTTCATATTCGTAGGCAGGTTGCTGCCATGAAGTCTTGGGATAAATTTCATTCTTTTCCAAATTCATTTCCTATTATGAGTTATATGCCAGCTACAAGACTGATTAGTGATTAGATTGAAATCTCGAAAGCCTCTATGAGTGCTCTTGGCTAAGTGGTAGAGCATTGGATTAGGACATACCTCATCAGAATTATTCATTCATACCTCACAAACAGCAAATTTAAAGTTGAAATCAATAACACGCTTTCAGAACCAATAAACATAGAAGCCGGCATAGTCCAGGGATCTATTCTAGGACCCAGATTATTCAACCAATACCTCCACGACATTCCAATCTTCCCTGGAACAAACCTCGCCCTATTCGCGGAGTACACCGCCGTCTACGCCCATTCATCTTGGGCGAATGTGGCAAATTCTAAATTACAATACCATTTGAATATACTGTCAAAGTACTACGGAAAATGAAAAATAACGCTTAACGAAGAAGAAATAGTGTTCAGCAAGAGATTCAACGATAAGAAGATTTTCTCAAAATTGAGCTTGAATAGTCACCAAATCACACCTATAAATAGCATAAGATATCTAGGAGTAGAACTACAGCCCACATCAAAAAAAGCCTAGTTCGGGGTTACGCTGCTAAAAAAAAACTATACCACTCACTGCGCAGAAACAGTAACTCTGACCAGAATAACAAAGTTCACATCCATACAGCATTGATCAGGCCACTAATTACATACGGGGCTCCTGCCTTTTGTCACCTTCACCCATCACCTCTCCGTCCACTCCAGGTATTCCAAAACAAATGCCTCCGACTCATAACAAACAGAAATAGATATGCCCGAATAACAGACCTTCATGAGTCAACCGCCATCCCCACAATCCGCGAATTTATCAACCGATTGTCAAACAAATTCTATAACAACCAGTGTCGCGTGAATGAGCTCACTAGAAATATTACATAACGAGGTGTAACAACATAAACCCTCATAGCAAACACCTCTTACCCTACCAATTCCTTCCTATATTCCATACTCCCTCTGCCAGTTGTATATAGTGTCTCCCAGTTGTACATAGTGTCTCCCAGTTGTATATAGTGTACATAATATATTCACAATTACTTTGAACAGGTTTATTCGTTTTTATTTTTCCTGTATATTCACCAACTAAGATTCAACACATTATCTAAAATCGTAAGAAAATTGTCAAAAGAAGTTCATGTTCATATAATCAAAATTGTAGTGGTCACTTTCAAGTAGGAATTATAAAATATAATAATTAATAAAAGCGTGTACTCTACGTACCGCAAATTTGTAATGCCAAAAAGTTGAATAAATTGATTTTTGATTGGATTAGGACCCGGCAAGTACTAAGTTCAATCCCGAGCTAGGAACGAAATTTTCTAGTCTCGGTATAGGCCATCATTCCACTGTTGGGTCAAAAATTAACAGTGCTGTGCCTAGGGTGGCGTAAAGACACAGTGACAAAGCCTACACAGAACACAACTGCTTACTCCGAACTCGGCACAAGTTAGAAGCTTCGAAGGTTGTAGTTTCAGAAGGGTCTCCTCAGGAGACCTAGGAGTAATCAGGAAAGACAATATATCGTAAATAATTTCCTTTATTCTGAAAAAAATTTGGAGTTCGGAATGAACTTCATATGATTTTTTCAATAAAAGTTTGATTCTCGATCCTACTGAGAAAGTTCCTGGTTTTCATCTGCCAAGGAAAAATTGGTGTCTTTTGAATCGTCTTAGGACAGGTCATGGACGATGTAACAGTATGCTTTTCAAATGGAATGCCATTGATAGCCCGAGATGTGAGTGTGGTTATGAAGAGCAAACTATTGACCATTTGGTCAATAGTTGTTTAATATATAAATTTCCAGATGGTTTTATGGCTATTCATTCGGTATCTGATTCTGATAGTGTGGATCGCTGATAACAAACGTGTACTCCCGATCACTGTTCAACGCGAATTCACAAAATGACAAATTGTATATATTTTTTTTCTTATTAGGAAAATGCTATCAGGCTTGCACTTGACCGAATATTTATTGAACAATAGCTATATCGTTTCAACAGAGCCGAACTAGTGAAGATGGAAAAAAGGTTAATTTTCAAGTCAATAATTTACAGGGTTAATGAAGTTGTATACAGGGTGATTCACAGTGGATGGCACATTAGACGTTTCTGGTGAACCAGATGTAGGATCAGTTTGAAAATTATCTCTATCCAACTAAAATATTTTCGTCAATGCGGTGTTGCCAAGTAGTAGGAACTACGCTTTTTCAAATGGAACACCTGGTATATTATATAATTTTTGGAATCTCCAACAACTTCCCGACAACTTTTCTCAACACTTCCATATACCTATCTGTTGCCGTTTTAGAAATATAAATTATTTTCAATTTTTTTCACCGAAAATCATCACCTCTAAAAATGCTGATAACTTCGGGTTGAGAGACACTATGGCATTGAAATTTGGTTTGGAGTTAGGTGATACATAAATGCTTCCAACACATCAGCCTGATCTACGTTACTCACAATACAGGGTAGTAAAAAATACAGTCTTTTCGTTTGCTTGAAAAAGTGACTGAAATTTGTTTATTTCAAATGGAACGCCCTATATATTATTAGAAATTCAGAAAGCTGATGAAATTTTCTTCCATTCTATGTATATCATGCCTATACCTAACTAGTCAAGTTTCGGACTTATGAGCATTTATTTGTCAAAATGTCCCTTCAGAATGGTATTTCCATTCGGTATTTGGTAGGCAGGCCATGATTTCTATTTGATAGTACCTTGTGACATTCTCCTAATAATGAAGGCAGCAAGAAACTTGAAAGTCAAACTATTCATATGAATTATCATAAAAAAGTCGAATATTGCAAAGTATGTTGGAATCGCTGGCCGTTCACTTCCAAGCACTTCAAAATGCAGGTGTTGACAGCTTTCGTCGTGGCAGATTGTATTTCTTTGAAATCCAAATCTTCAAAAGTTGGGTAGAGAATGTCCGATAATGCACTCGTGCAAATTTTCAAACTGATCCGATATCTGGTTCACCATAGACTTCTAATGTGCCATCCACCGTGAATCACCCTGTATATTGTCTCCCAGTTGTACAAAGTGTCTCCCAGTTGTATATAGTGTACATAATATATTCACAATTACTTTGAACAGTTTTATTTGATTTTTATTTTTCCTGTATATGTATATTCACAAACTAAGATTCAACACATTATCGGAAATCGTAAAAGAATTGTCAAAAGAAGTTCATGTTCACATAATCAAAATTGTAAATGACAAATTGTATATACAGGGTCTTTCACGAGGAACCTCACCCATATTTATACGGGAAACTACTGAACGTATTTTCATGAAATTCAGCACTCATAAGTATTTCACGATGCTGATGAAATCTAAAATATTTTCAAGGCATGAGCACCTCCGGTTTTTCCGGAAATGACGTCAACTTCCGTTTTTCAAATTAGAACACCATTTTTTTATTGCAGAAATAGATTCCTTAGAAAATTTCAAGTTATTTTGATGTAACATTTTTCAGTTTTGGTTGGAAAATTCTCTCTGAGCAGGAAAATTCGAAAAAAAAATCGAAAATAGAGCTCCGCTGAAACAAGAATAACTTCGAGGTTTTTGGAAGGAAAATTTTCATTTTTGTGATTTTTCAAGATGTAAGATTGATGTATCCACTTTAAAAATCGAAATCGCGATTCATGATACAGGGGGTGAAGAAATCGCTTTCAAAGTTAGGGATGACAAAATCGTGAAAAATCAATTTTTTCAAATTAGAACCCCATTTTTTATGGCAGATATTGAATCTACGTTAAAAAATAATGTGAGTGTATGCATCACACCCTTGTCCTAAAGTGGATATTTTTTGAGTTATTCACAAAAAACTGTTTTTCGTCTTGAATTTTCAGCTATTTCTTTTCCCTTCACGCCAAAAAGATGAAATTTTCAGGAACTGTTACTTAAACCATGTTTTAGATTTTACTACCCTAATATGCAAGAGAAAAAAGTTACAGGTTGTTCCTAAATAGATGGCGAATTTGGATTCGAATTTGTATCGGAAACCTCTTTATTTCAACTAATCGGCCATCGGTTTTCTCTCCAGTGATAAATAAATAATTCCTTATGAACCATATGCAAAAACTTACCATGTTTTACATTATTTTTTTTTAAAAATATATCATTAATTACATCTGCCAAATTCCTCTTTATTCAGTAGCATTTTGTGTTTACTATTAATTTGGCGATAATTCGTATTAAGTTATAAAATCGATCACTATGCCTAATTTTACCAATGAAGATTATTTAAATCTAGTTGAAATAAAGAGGTTTCCGATACAAATTCGAATCCAAATTCGCCATCTATTTAGGAACAACCTGTAACTTTTTTCTCTTGCATATTAGGGTAGTAAAATCTAAAACATGGTTTAAGTAACAGTTCCTGAAAATTTCATCTTTTTGGCGTGAAGGGAAAAGAAATAGCTGAAAATTCAAGACGAAAAACAGTTTTTTGTGAATAACTCAGAAAATATCCATTTCAGGGCAAGGGTGTGATGCATACACTCACATTATTTTTTAACGTAGATTCAATATCTGTCATAAAAAAATGGGGTTCTAATTTGAAAAAAATGATTTTTCACGATTTTGTCATCCCTAACTTTGAAAGCGATTTTTTCACCCCCTGTAGGATGAATCGCGATTTCGATTTTCGAAGTGGATACATCAATCTTACATCTTGAAAAATCCCAAAAATGAAAATTTTCCACTCGAAAACCTCGAAGTTATTCTTGTTTCAGCGGAGCTCTTTTTTCGATTTTGTTTTCGAATTTTCCCGCTCAGAGGGAATTTTCCAACCAAAACTGAAAAATGTTATATCAAAATAACTTGAAATTTTCTAAGGAATCTATTTCTGTAATGACAAAATGGTGTTCTAATTTGAAAAACGGAAGTTGACGTCATTTCCGGAAAAACCGGAGGTGCTCATGCCTTGAAACTATTTTTGATTTGATCAGCATCGTGAAATACTTATAAGTGCTGAATTTCATGAAAATACGTTCAGTAGTTTCCCGTATAAATATGGGTGAGGGTCCTCGTGAAAGACCCTGTATTTTCTTTCTTATTAGGAAAATCCTATCAGTTTTTCACTGGACCGAATATTTATTAAACCAATACCTCCACGACATTCCTACCTTCCCTGGAACAAACCTAGCCCTATTCGCGGACGACACCGCCGTCTACGCCCATTCATCTTGGGCGAATATGGCAAATTCTAAACTACAATACCATTTGAATATACTGTCAAAAGTACTACGAAAAATGAAAAATAACGCTTAACGAATCAAAAATAGAAGAAATAGTGTTCAGCAAGAGAGTCAACGATAAGAAGATTTTCCCAAAATTGATCTTGAATAGTCACCAAATCACACCTAAAAATAGCGTAAAATATCTAGGAGTAGAACTACAGCCTACATAAAAAAAAGCCTAGTTCGGGGCTACGCTGCTAAAAAAAAAACTATACCTCTCACTGCGCAGAAACAGTAACTTTGACCAGAATAACAAAGTTCACATTTATACAGCATTGATCAGGCCACTAATTACATACGGGGCTCCTGCCTTTTGTCACCTTCTCTTCTCTCTCTTCTTCAACCGTTTTCCATCCACTCCTGAATGTAGGTCTCTCCCAATTGTTTCCATCCTTCTCTATCTCTTGCCAATCGCATCCACTGTCTGCCTGCTATTGCCCTTATGTCGTCTTCCCATCTCTTCTGAGGTCTACCTATGCTCCGTTTTGTCTGTCTTGGTCTCCATTCTAGAATTCTTCGTGTCCATCTATTGTCGGCGTATCTGGCCACGTGGCCAGCCCATCTCCATTTCATCCCCGCAACCTCCTTCACGATATCTCTGACCTTCGTTCTACGTCTTATCTCTGTGTTTCTTATTTTGTCCCTTATCGATATTCCGAGCATGTTTCGCTCCATCGCCCTCTGGGTTGTTTGCAATTTTTTAAAAGACTTCTTAGTGAGGGACATGGTCTCCAATCCCTAGGTACACACTGGTAGTATGCAGGTATTGTATACTTTCCTTTTGAGGTTTATAGGTATAGAGATATTTTTCAGGATATATGCAAGTCTACCGAAAGCGGCCCATGTTAGTTGTGTTCTTCTTTTTATTTCCGCAGACTGGTTTGATTTTCCTATTCTGATGTCGTGACCCAAGTATACATAATGGTCGACGTTTTCTATCTCGTGGTTGTGTATTGTTACCTTTGTCTGATCCTGGCTAATTATTTTCGTTTTGTTGTAGTTCATTTTAAGCCCTACAGTTGCAGACACTTCATTAAGTTGTTGTAGCATTTCGTTTAAGTCTTGAATGTTTTTTGCTATTATGATTTTGTCGTCTGCAAATCTGAGATGGTTTAAATATACTCCATCGATGTTTATACCCTTGGTGTCCCAATTTAGTTTCTTAAAAATGTCTTCTAGTACAAGGGTGAATAGTTTGGGCGAGATAGTGTCGCCTTGTCTCACTCCCCTTTGCAGTTTTATGGGGTTTGTCTTTGTCCCATCGTCCAGCTTTATTTGCATGCTTGCATTTTCATATATGTTCTTAATGATGTTGGTATATCTTGAATAGATTCTGGCGTGTTCTAATGATTCTATTACTGCCCACGTTTCGATGGAGTCGAATGCTTTGTGGAAATCTACAAAGGCCACATGAAGCGGAACGTTATACTCTGTGCACTTCTCTGTTAGAGTTCGTATTGTGTGTAGGTGATCTATGGTGCTGAAATGCTTTCTGAATCCGGCCTGCTCGACGGGTTGGTAGAAATCGAGTTTACTTGTGATGCGGTTAGTTAAAAGCTTGGTCAACAGCTTGTAGAGGTGTGATAATATAGATATGGGTCGATAGTTTTCCATATCTGTGTTGTCTCCTTTCTTAAATATCAAGATAACTTCGGAGTTATACCAATCTTGTGGAATCTTTCCTTCTTCGATTATTTTATCAAATAGAATCTTCAATATTTCCTCTATTTTTTCTCCTCCAATTTTCAACATCTCTACTGTAATTTTGTCTTCTCCTGCACATTTATTATGTTTTAATTGATTTAATGCCGTTCTTATTTCGGAGTTCGTTATCTCCGGTATTTCCTCTGAGCCGATGTTAGTGATACTTCTTTCGGTGCGCTGTTGTTGTTGTGTGCATGTCGAGTATAGCTTGGTGTAGAACTCTTCTATGGCCTTGCTTATTTCTTTCCTGTCTTGGACCGTCACGTTCTTCTCGTTCTTTCGTTGTCACCTTCACCCATCACCTATCCGTCCACTCCAGGTATTCCAAAACAAATGCCTCCGACTCATAACAAACAGAAATAGATATGCCCGAATAACAGACCTTCATGGCCTCTATTCTTGAAAACCAGGGAGTAGAACGATCGAGAGAACGGTGACGTGGCCCTACTAATCAGTAGGGCCACGTCGCCGTTCTCTCGATCGTTCTACTCCCTGGTTTTCAAGAATAGAGGCCCATGAGTCAACCGCCATCCCCACAATCCGCGAATTTATCAACCGATTGTCAAACAAATTCTATAACAACCAGTGTCGCGTGAATGAGCTCACAAGAAATATTACATAACGAGGTGTAACAACATAAACCCTCATAGCAAACACCTCTTACCCTACCAATTCCTTCCTATATTCCATATTCCCTCTGCCAGTTGTATAATATAGTGTTTCCCAGTTGTACATAGTGTCTCCCAGTTGTATACGGGGTCTTTCACGAGGCGGTGGCGTAGACGGCGGTGTCGTCCGCGAATAGGGCTAGGTTTGTTCCAGGGAAGGTAGGAATGTCGTGGAGGTATTGGTTTAATAAATATTCGGTCCAGTGAAAAACTGATAGGATTTTCCTAATAAGAAAGAAAATACAGGGTCTTTCACGAGGAACCTCACCCATATTTATACGGGAAACTACTGAACGTATTTTCATGAAATTCAGCACTTATAAGTATTTCACGATGCTGATGAAATCTAAAATATTTTCAAGGCATGAGCACCTCCGGTTTTTCCGGAAATGACGTCAACTTCCGTTTTTCAAATTAGAACACAATTTTTTTATTGCAGAAATTCATTCCTTAGAAAATTTCAAGTTATTTGATGTAACATTTTTCAGTTTTGGTTGGAAAATTCTCTGAGCGGGAAAATTCGAAAAAAAAATCGAAAATAGAGCTCCGCTGAAACAAGAATAACTCCGAGGTTTTTGGATGGAAAATTTTCATTTTTGGGATTTTTCAAGATGTAAGATTGATGTATCCACTTTAAAAATCGAAATCGCGATTCATGATACAGGGGGTGAAAAAATCGCTTTCAAAATTAGGGATGACAAAATCGTGAAAAATCAATTTTTTCAAATTAGAACCCCATTTTTTATGGCAGATATTGAATCTACGTTAAAAAATAATGTGAGTGTATGCATTTTACCCTTGCCCTAAAGTGGATATTTTCTGAGTTATTCACAAAAAACTGTTTTTCGTCTTGAATTTTCAGCTATTTCTTTTCCCTTCACTCCAAAAAGATGAAATTTTCAGGAACTGTTACTTAAACCATGTTTTAGATTTTACTTCCCTAATATGCAAGAGAAAAAGGTTACAGGTTGTTCCTAAATAGATGGCGAATTTGGATTCGAATTTGTATCGGAAACCTCTTTATTTCAACTAATCGGCCATCGGTTTTCTCTCCAGTGATAAATAAATAATTCCTTATGAACCATATGCAAAAACTTACCATGTTTTACATTATTTTTTTTTAATGATAGATATCATTAATTACATCTGCCAAATTCCTCTTTATTCAGTAGCATTTTGTGTTTCCTATTAATTTGGTGATAATTCGTATTAAGTTATAAAATCGATCACTATGCCTAATTTTACCAATGAAGATTATTTAAATCTCATTCTACTTCATGGAGAATGTAATAAAGTTGTAGATAGAACGATTCGACTGTTCATTGAGAGGTTTCCTGACCGACCCAGACCAACGAGAGATACCATTAACAGAACCATGACAAACTTGAGAAATGTCGGATCTTTCGTTAAGAAAACTATACACAGAGAAAAAAGTGTAGTAGAAGATGAGAACAACGAAATTACAGTTCTTGCATATTTTCGTGTGAATCCTCAAAATTCTCTCAAAGATCATGGTTGATTGATCTGGGATTATCTCAATCGAGTGTTTGGAGAATATTAAAAAAACATAAAATGCACCCATATGAATTCAATAGGGTACAGCATTTGAAGGAAACTGATTTCGTCAGGAGAACAGAGTTTTGCGAAGCTATGATGATTCGATTTCAAGAGAATGAAAACTTTTTGGACTGTATAATTTGGACAGATGAATCTAAATTCACAAAGAATGGTTCTTTCAATAGGCATAACAGTCATTATTGGGATGAAGAGAACAACCACCACTTCAGACAATGGAACTTTCAAGAGACCTGGAGTTTCAATGTTTTTTGCGCCATCAAAAATAATGCAATTCTCGATGTTCACATTTATGATGGGACTTTAACTGGTAAGATAGAACACTACACATGTTTGCATTATTTAAAGAATGTTCTCCCTTAGGAGATAGATATTCTGACATATTGACTCAAATAATTGAGCCGCTAGTACAGAACCATAATGACTTATGGAATCAACAAGATGGCGCGCCTCCACACAATTCACTCAATGTGTCAAATATCCTCTACAGGCTATTTGAAGATCGATGGTTGGCGAACAATGGCCCACATCTTTGGCCCCCACGTTCTCCCGATTTAACTCCTTTAGACTATTATGTTTGGGGTAGGATGAAAAATATTGTCTACTCAACTCCCCTGATTGATAAAGAGGACTGCATAGAACGAGTCAGAAATGCGTTCAGGTTTGTTTAGATTTTTAGATTCATAGTTTTGAAACTCAATTTGGTTTTTAAACACTTTTGCAGATCTCTTCCTCCCGATGAAATAAGAAGAGCAAAGCACGAAGCATTCCTGAGACGTATAAATAAATGTCTAGAAATTAACGGTCAAAACTTTGAGCATCTTCTCTAGTTATAACTGCGAGAGTTTGCCATGGTTCTCCTAATAGTAACTTGAAGTCGGTTTCAAGAAGGGGTGAAAAATCTACAGCAGGGTTCAAATAACAGTTCCTGAAAATTTCATCTTTTTGGCGTGAAGGGAAAAGAAATAGCTGAAAATTCAAGACGGAAAACAGTTTTTTGTGAATAACTCAGAAAATATCCATTTTAGGGCAAGGGTGTGATGCATACACTCACATTATTTTTTAACGTAGATTCAATATCTGCCATAAAAATATGGGGTTCTAATTTGAAAAAATTTATTTTTCACGATTTTGTCATCCCTAACTTTGAAAGCGATTTTTTCACCCCCTGTATCATGAATCGCGATTTCGATTTCTAAAGTGGATACATCAATCTTACATCTTGAAAAATCCCAAAAATGAAAATTTTCCATCCAAAAACCTCGAAGTTATTCTTGTTTCAGCGGAGCCCTATTTTCGATTTTTTTTTTCGAATTTTCCCGCTCAGAGAGAATTTTCCAACCAAAACTGAAAAATGATACATCAAAATAACTTTAAATTTTCTAAGGAATCTATTTCTGCAATAAAAAAATTGTGTCCTAATTTGAAAAACGGAAGTTGACGTCATTTCCGGAAAAACCGGAGGTGCTCATGCCTTGAAAATATTTTAGATTTCATCAGCATCGTGAAATACTCATAAGTGCTGAATTTCATGAAAATACGTTCAGTAGTTTCCCGTATAAATATGGGTGAGTTTCCTCGTGAAAGACCCTGTATAGTGTACACTGTACATAATATATTCACAATTACTTTGAACAGGTTTATTCGTTTTTATTTTAAAGTATATTCACCAACTAAGATTCAACACATTATCTAAAATCCACCGTGAATCACCCTGTATATTGTCTCCCAGTTGTACAAAGTGTCTCCCAGTTGTATATAGTGTACATAATATATTCACAATTACTTTGAACAGTTTTATTTGATTTTTATTTTTCCTGTATATGTATATTCACAATTTAAGATTCAACACATTATCGGAAATCGTAAAAGAATTGTCAAAAGAAGTTCATAATCATATAATCAAAATTGTAAATGACAAATTGTATATATTTTCTTTCTTATTAGGAAAATCCTATCAGTCTTGCACTGGACCGAATATTTATTAAACAATAGCTACATATATCGTTTTCAACAGAGCCGAACTAGAGAAGATGGAAAAAAGATTATTTTTCAAGTCAAGAATTTACAGAGTTAATGAAGTTTTTTCGAATTTTCATTCATTTATTTCGAGTATTGAGCGTTCACATAAATTCGCTTATGTGTTGGCCCTAACATTTCATTGTGCGCTAAACTTTCCATAAAATGTCACACCACTTTAGACCCCGAATTTATTTGAAACTACGTTATTTATTCGGCTGGTAATCCAGTGACCCCATGTGTAGAATTCTGAACAGTGTATCTAGCCTTGACTGACAGTCTTCAATCGGAGAACAGCTGAAAACACACATAGTCATTGAAGAAAACTTCATAGCGAACGATGAGATTTCCCATTCTAGAGAGCTGTACTACTCTTACCACAGCATTGGGGCGAGTAACGAATAGCAACACAATTTTTCGAGAGATGGCAGCACCATAAAAATTCAGCGAGATATATTCATGATATTTCATCAATACCGCCTAGGAGCCAGAATTCCTCCAACATTTGGTTATTATATTTTCAAAACTCTCCATATTGCCAATTATCAAGTCAAATTTCGCAAAGCGAAAGAAATAGGAATTTTATCTACCCATTAGTTCATTGTGTTTTGAAATTTCAGAAACTTGGATTCTCTGCGGGATTGAATCGTCAATAGATGTCGATATGCAGCATTCTGATGGAGATTAAGTGAGAGTTAATGCACGTGAGGTTCGTGGTAACTGGAATTTTACATAAGTCTTTCAGTTTTGATTCCATTTCTGACTTGTCCTATACATGTTATATGTCTAAAAGGATCAATAAATTTGTTTTGTTTTTTTTTTATCTTGACCGAAGGTTGTAGGTAACGGTCAGAATATTTCCAAATTCTCGAAGGATTCGAATTCATATAAAATTACGGGTATTAGGCAAACAACAAAACCTGAGATATGTTCGCGAATAAAAAGTGGTCCTTACTTCCAACGCCATATTATATCGAGAAATTTTCATTGCGATTTGTCGAACAGAATTTCCGTATAATACGGGATTCGGGGATTTGATATTCACTGAGGAAGAACGTTAAACAAAAAAGCCGACCACCATCCTAGGTAACATTGTGAAAGATGTATAGAGACGTATTAATAGGATTCACATTCGACTAATTGGCTGTTTGGTTTGATGTAAAAACGACAACAACCACCTTTAAACATCCCCGGGAACTCGGCCACTTCCACGATCTTGAACAGCCCTTACTCTTCGTCCGAGGAACCATCCCTTGGAACTTGGAAGTGACATTGGGGCCTCTTCAGGGCGAAACCGTACTGGATGAGTAAAACTTTGCTTACATTCTCTCCAGACTTTATCGAAATTTTCAGTCACCAAAATGTTAGGAATACTTACCATTTATTTAATTAACACCCGAACCATATAAAGGACCCCGCACTTTTAGTAGGTAAAGTGGCGACCGGTCAAATTTTCTGAAAATTTGGTATGTTGTTGTACCCGACTCATTGACCAAAAGTGTCAATGGGCCCAACCCAATCCTATGGCTAGTTTTCTAAATACGGGGTGTTAAAGTTGAAAATTGCCCAGATTTTCGGATTTATTTGCTAATTATTAAGAGTTACATTGGATTTCTGTTGCATACACACGTTTACTACATGTTCTAGGTATGAAATTAGAGGATACGTATGATTAAAAATATTTTTATTTACAACCATATATGTAATGCTGTCATTATTAACGTCATTGAAGGTTGGGAAATGTCACATTACACACCTCTACTTCCCAACCTCACTTCCCGCCCTCATTTCCCGCCCTCATTTCCCACCCCCATTTCATCTATTCTACATGAATATTTTTCATTCTTTGGAGCTTTATTTAAAAAATCCTCTATATTCTTTCTCGAAAATACGTTCGATTTCTTGGGCCTAAAGCCAACAATTTGTCGTTTTAGGAAGGCTAGCAGTTTCCCATATTTCGAGATATCAGTTTTTTCTTCAATCTAGCATCGTTCATATCATACTGTACATTGCCCACAAAGTAGACGGCTTCTTCTGTCTGCAATGTTCCCCAAAATATGCCAAGAGTACACTTTCGGAAGCGATATGTTTAACCTTCAATCTTTTTTTCTTCGCACCATTTCCTATATAATTCGAAGGCTTTTAGATACCTATGCAGCCTATGCTTACTTTTCTCTGGCACCGAACCCTGAAATGCTGCGCGAGCAGCCTGCAGAAATTCTGGTGGAGTACAATCCATAAATTCATCGTCGGAAGACATGATTTTCAATTTATTATTCGCGAATTTAGTATTCGACTTTATCTGACATTTATTTATATTGGTGACAATTGTATACCTCGTAGTCACGGTAACAATATAGATTTACTTGATTATTCTGAGATCACCGCGTTCTTGGTGATTTGTTGTTAAACACAAATTTACTTATTTTAATTGGAACATGATGGTTGTAAATAAAATAGTATACAAACCTTGGTAGGAAGTTTCATTCCTGTCTCGAGAACATAGCTAACCTCGACGCTTCGCGTCTCGGTTAACTAACTAATCTCACGACAGGAATGAATCTCTTCCCACCTCGGTGTGTAATATACTAATATTTACCGGGTGATTCACGAATATATGACGGTATTTTTCCCAAAATTCACTTTTTCTACTGTGACGTCAGGAGGGCATATTTTTGAAATGATCTTTCCGATTTAGTATTATGACGACAAAATATTGCACAGTGCATATTTTTTATACAGGGTGTTTCACAGAGAGAACCACTAGACATAATCATATTTTTTTAGGATTAATTCGAAATCCTGTATTTTTGAATTGATTTTTGGGAAAAGTGATACCACAAACATATGTGTGTCTCTAATCTCCAAAACATTCAGGGTGGTTTATTCATAGGAAGGTATTCAATTTTGGGAAAAGTACAAAAAACATGAACACCCTGTATTCGAAAATTTCCTCGGTCAAATGCAACTATTTTATCACTATATATTGATTCCCACAACATCTCCCGAGGTATGAATTTTAAATCTGATACTATGACCAGTTTTCGAGATACAGGGCGTAAAAGCGGAGAATAACTTATTTCGTCAATTTTTTTTTAAATTGAAAACCCGAATTTATTTTATGTTGCGCCCATGAGTTCAGTATGAGAGCAGATCAGATGCACATGGGAAGATTTAGCTAAAATATTTACTGTTACAGGGTGATTCATGAATAAATCACAATAGCTTTTGCAAACACTCGATAATTCTAAAGTTTCGTCACAGCGAAATTATTCCATGAAGTTAATACCTATAGTCGTTCACAATTTTCAGTCTGAAATACTTCACTTGATGTAATGTTAGACAGTTATTCAAAATTCACCAGAAAAGTTCTCCTTTCAATTATTTCAAAGCATATTATTTATGACTCACCCTGTATGAAAAGTACCTAATTATTATGAAGTATTTCAGAGTGAAAATTGTGAACGACTAGGTATTAACTTCATGGAATAATTTCTCTGTGATGAAACTGTAGAATTATCAAGTGCTTGCAAAAGCTATTGTGATTTATTCGTGGATCACCCTGTAACAGCTAGTAAATATTTTAGCTGAACCTTTCCTTGTGCATCTGATCTGTACTCATACTGAACTCATGGGCACAACATAAAATCAATCCGGCTTTTCAATTTGAAAAAAAAAAATGATGAAATAAGTTATTCTCCGCTTTTACGCCCTGTATCTCGAAAACTGGTCATAGTATCGGATTTAAAATTCATACCTCGGGAGATGTTGTGGGAATCAATATATAGTGATAAAATAGTTGCATTTGACCGAGGAAATTTTCGAATACAGGGTGTTCAGGTTTTTTGTACTTTTCCCAAAATTGAATACCTTCCTATGAATAAACCACCCTGAATGTTTTGGAGATTAGAGACAGACATATGTTTGTGGTATCACTTTTCCCAAAAATCAATTCAAAAATACAGGATTTCGAATTAACCCTAAAAAAATATGATTATGTCTAGTGGTTCTCTCTGTGAAACACCCTGTATAAAAAATATGCACTGTGCAATATTTTGTCGTCATAATACTAAATCGGAAAGATCATTTCAAAAATATGCCCTCCTGACGTCACAGTAGAAAAAGTGAATTTTGGGAAAAAACTACTGTCATATATTCGTGAATCACCCGGTAAATATAAATATTTTTAATCATCTAATCAATCCTCTAATTTCATACCTAGAACATGTAGTAAACGCGTGTATGCAACAGAAATCCAATGTAACTCTTAATAATTAGCAAATAAATCCGAAAATCTGGGCAATTTTCAACTTTAACACCCCGTATTTAGAAAACTAGCCATAGGATTGGGTTGGGCCCATTGACACTTTTGGTCAATGAGTCGGGTACAACAACATACCAAATTTTCAGAAAATTTGACCGGTCGCCACTTTACCTACTAAAAGTGCGGGGTCCTTTAGTGAAATCTGTGAATTATTGCCTGTCTACGAGAAATTAGTGAACTTTTATGACCTTGATATTACTTGACCAGTTTGTTTCCAACTATTGTACTAAACTTGTAAATGAAAGCCGGCCTTCATCCCTAAATCACTGACTAGAATTGTTCATTTCGAACTGAACTGAATACCTGTTATAAAATCTTTTTTTGCTTTCATTCACGAACCGATAATTAATTCTTTTCTTTTGGTAGTTTTTAGTTTTTCTCTATTATTAATGAAAGTCAAATATTGAAATAAAACTACCTGGCGCCCAAATGATTTTAAGTTACAATTTTTTTTTCTCTTGATAATTTTAATTTTGTCATTCGAGACCCCCCTACTCTCAACGAATAGTGAACTAGTGGGAGCAAATAGAACTTGACACCCTAGCGTCATGAATTTTGGCGCCCAACTTGGGGCCTCCTTGTTGTTCCTTTGCTTTTTTCTTCATATTTTTGAATTATATATACAGGGTGTCTCGGAAAATGTGGAAAATCCCTCGGATTCAGATAAAACATAAAAAAATAAGATGACCAGTTTCCATAATTTTTTTTCCTAGCGGCCTTCCCTACGGGGAATACAGCCTCCTAAATGACGTCATTGGAAATCCATTTCACTGGAATAAATCTCAAACTATTTAATATAATTAAAAAAAAAACTTGTTATGATGAACAGTAGTAAAGAACTCTTAAAATACTGCCCTTAAATTTAAATTAGCTCTTTTAGTTTACCAGGGGCGGACTAGGTTGTTCATTTTAATGCTTACATTTTCAACACCCTGTATGATAAGGAGTAGGAAAAAACAAATTTGGATAGCTTGGACATTAAGCTAAAAAAAAAGGTACTCTTGTTTATTGTCGATAAAATGAACCGTTTTCGAAAAACAAAATTAGAAAGATTCCTAAATATGCAGTTTTGGCACAGAAAGACACATTAAAAAATTTTTTTTTAGAAATGGTCCACATGACTGAATGAAACCGCGCACATTGGGACGCAGCGCAGACCTGCGCCAATGCGACGTGGAAGGGACACAGAAATCGTGCAGCACGTGCCGAGCAGTAGTTCGTATTTTCGTAGCCATGAAGTGCATCGAAGAAAAATTGATAGAACTACTGCTTGAGAATCCTGTATTTTACGAAACCAGGCATTCACAATACCTAAAAAGTAGATATAAACAAGAGATTTTAATAAAAATTCCAAAGTTTCATTCTTTTGGATTTTTAATACAATAAATACAAAGAAAAAACTCGTCACCTGAATCGGACGCAGAGCTCATTTCGAAAAATCCAGTATTATATTTACTAAAGATTATTGTAGTACCTCACTTCGTCACTTTTCTAACACGACTGCTAACCAATGTGCGCTAGTAACTGTGTCACACAGTTCATTTTCCTGTGCTGCTTTGCCCTGTGCTGTGCTGCGCTGACTGCGTCACGTAGCTCAATGTGCGCCTTAGTTCGAGTTGGGTCTTACACATTTTATGAATTCGGATAAAATTGGAGTGAAGGATAAATAATCGATAGTTTGTAACATTGTAACTTATTACATAAGCCTAATGTGAAGCTGTAAACTTTTGGAATCAACATATTTTATTCCCTGCACGGTATATTTTTCTTTCAAATAAGCTGCACCAGGCTCCCTTCTGAATTGGTCTACTCCAAAATAAATCTAAAGAATATCCTTCGGCGTTCGAGGTAGGTACTTGAAAGTCCATGTGGACGCCTGAAAAGTCGAGCGTCCAGCTCGGCTTCCAAAATGCTCGAAACAGGTGCCTCGTGCCCGCATTACAGTCGGTGTGGCATTCTTGATTCGATTCATATAGCTTGTATGATAAGGATGTGCCTCACTTGTAACATTATATATGATTCTCAGAATAAATAAATGTTTGACTGAATAGGAAAAGATCCAACCTAATAAGCTGGAAAAACGGAAAAAAATTGGGTAAAATCAAGAGTTGCGACGATGCCTTTGAATCCGCGAAACTCAAATAAAACATCAGATCAATTAGGACCTTTTCACGATAAGGTAGTTTTTCGAGGAATTATTTCGATCTCGTAGTACATCAGGATTCTACAGATTTAATATACTTTTTATTGTCCCCGGCTTTTTTTTTAACTCACCGATTGCTGTCAAAAGATGTCTCTAGTTGCTTACCTGAAAAAGAATGAATGGTTATGAATACAACACCCATATTCTTCAATGATATATGAACAGTAGAAAAGATTGATAAAAAATTCATTTCCTTAATGAAAAATTGGACACAAAAATTCGAAAACTTGTCGCTTGTTAAGAATGGTTGAGGCTAATACAAGGTGCGGCACGGAGGGCGGACGTTTTTCAGATGGGCATAACTTTCCCCCACTGAGGACGAGAGAAGTGGGGAAGGTGCCGTTAGACTCGTGTGTTCCTAGCATTTATTTACCAAAAGTTACGGTTTGGTGCGCTGTATCGCAAACTCGCATCATTGGCCCTTACTTCTTCGAAGACGTTAATGGTCGTGCTGTTACCGTGAACTCAGAGCGGTACGTCGAAATGATCAACAACTTCTTTATCCCCGAATTACGACGGCAACGTGTTCCAATCCGACGTGTGTGGTTCCAACAGGATGGGGCGACCGCCCACACAGCCAGAGCATCAATGGACGTTATTCGCCCTCTCTTCCCTGGTCGCCTTATTTCCAGGTTTGGCGATGTTCATTGGCCTCCCCGGTCCCCAGATTTATCCATATGCGATTTTTTCAAATGGGGACACCTCAAGGCTAGAGTATACGAGACCAAGCCCCGAACTCTGGACGAATTGAAAAGGGCTATTCGCGTGGAAGTTGCCCAAGTTGAGAGCGCGATGTTGGAGAGAGTCTACGCGAACTTCCAAGAGCGCCTCCAGCACTGCATCACCGATTTCGGCCACCACATGCCTGATGTGATTTTCCACACTTGACTGTCTCAAATGCTATTTCCTTGAGAATCTGATTCCGTCAATAAATGTGTTTTTGAGTAAAAATTAACGCTTTTATTATTTTTTTAAAACCATCCATCCCCCGTGCCGCACCCTGTATAATGGTGGTGAAAGCATAACACACGAAAAAAGAAGGCATACTAAGCGTCTTCAATTCAGACAGAATCGCATAAAAGACTGAATACCGGTTAGGCGGTTTTACCATAGTGATTTCCTTATTCTAGGCTATAAGTGTCGTTTAGCATTTTCACCATTTCGAAGCCGCCACGTTGAATTCCACAATTTTGAAGAATCGTATTTTTTTTCAAAAGAACTCATGCAAAATACAACATCAAATATCAAAGACTTATTTCCCTTTCGATATGAGTAGGTCTAGGGTCTAGGTACAGGGAAGGGTGTATCTGAATAACACCGAAAAAATTAAGGGGTGTTTCTTTGTGGAAAATTGAAAAGGGTATTAGGTATCAAATTTTTCGGAAAACCTCCCCCTGGGAAAGTTAAAACCCTCCAAAGATCGACAAAAAATTGTTTTTTTTTTGTATTTTCCCCGTATATTAAGCTCAGGATACGAAACCTGGTAATTGTCATTTGTCAATGAAATTACATATGTTAAAATGGTAACCCTCTTAGATATTTCTTCTCACTTCTTTTTTTTTTGTTGAAAAATTTTCAACAAGTACACTAACTTTTTTATTTCTATAAATTTTTTCGAAAACTAAAGGATTTTCCAAAGCGTTTTCAAAATATGAGCTAAGGTGGAGGTATAATGCCTTAATACCTAGTAGTTTGTGCTTTGCAATGACAATTGTGTAATTTTATTAGGAAATGAAAATTACCAAGTCTCGTGTCCTAAGCTTAATATACAGAGAAAATAAAAGAGAGAAACAATTTTTTTTGTTGATCTTCGAAGGGGTGTAACTTTTCCGAGGGAAGGTTTTTCAAAAAATTTTATACTATATACCCATTTTCATTTTCCTCAAAGAATCATCCCTTTTATTTTTTCGGTGTTATTCAGATACACCCTGTATATGTTTTATTATTATTATTAATTTGAAACTAGAGTGGAGATACCTATACACTCAAATTATAGAAAAAAAAACATAACATACTGCACTGTGAATGTCACAAAAAAAACAGCGCTGGAGTCAGTCTATTGCCGAAGAAATGTGTCCAATCTGTTTTTAAAGGTATTCACAGACGGCGAATCCTCAACACAATCTGGCAGGCGGTTCCACTCTCCGCAAATTCCATCAGAAAGGAAGTTTTTTTTGGGAGATGTGCGGAAATTCTCTTTGCGCCACTTGAGTCGATGGCCTCGAAGACGAGAGTCGTTTTTCATCAAAAAAATGTTCGACATGTTCAATCCGAACATACGGCCGGAGACACACTTGGCGTTTTTTTTTATCGGATATTTTGCCGTCGACGCGACGGTACAACAAAATTGGAGCTTACACACTGGATTACACACTGGACGGTAAAATATCCGTCTCAAGTCACAACCACGCTACCTCCGCCAGTCGATCACTGACACGCAGCACTGTAGACTGGACGACGAGTGTGTAACCTTGCATTCGGTCACGTAGGCCACTGCTGCGGGTAGTCGGTAGAAAAACCGACGAATGTAGTGGCAGCGGTCGGCTGCATTTCTACCGACGGCGTTAGGCCAGTTACAGACACAGCGGTTTTCGCCGAGTCGACGGCGGATTTTGCTTCTGTGGGCGAGTCGGCTTGGGCGGCGGTCTGTGGTTTCATAGCGCAAAAGCACAGGCCAATTCCGCCGACTCGGCGATTTTCTCGGCCGCCGACTCGGCGGAAACCGCTGTGTCTGTAACTGGCCTTAAAAAATCCGATCGTCCTTTATTCCGCCGAATGTGTGCGTCGCCATAAGATCCCACGCGCCACTTCTGGTACGGCGTCGACGGCAAAATATTCGATCGGAAAAACGCCAAGTGTGTCTCCGGCCTAACGTTCATCGCTCTAAATGCGATAATAATATCACCACGTCGCCTGTCCGAAAAACTAGTAAGACCTAGAATAGCTAGTCTCTCGCTGTACGAGGGGCGCGCGAAACCATAGGGAATGCGTGTCGCACGTCGCAGAACGCCCTCGAGGAGGACCTCATCGCGCACCAAGTCAGCACTCCACACCGGTCCCGCAAATTCCAGAATTGGTTCCACATAAGTCTTAATGAGCAGGGAACATGTTGATGGGTCACAGCCCCGAAACAACTTCTGCAACATGTAAACCATTTACCATACGGTTTGCCTTGAGCGTGGTTTCAGCAATATTATCCGACCAGGAAAGCTCCTCGTTTGCAGTAACACCCAAGTCAACGTGGCTTCTCGCGGAAGAAATAGGTTCGTTATACAGGTAGTAGGTAGTAGTCGCGACGTGAGTTGGTTTTGCCGATGTGGAGAACTACACACTTTTCGAAGTTAAGCGGTAAAAGCCACTTTTGTGACCAGCGGACCACGGCGTTCAGATCTTTCTAAAAAACCTATTTTATTGGTAGGTACATGTTTACAAGTTTTCCACTGATGTCTCAGTCTCTGTCAGGGTAACTGAAATTGAAACAAAATGTGGCAATGTCGAGTGAGTTATCCCTAATTTAAAAGTTTCAGGATAAATTGAATAGTTCATCAAAAAGTTTGTGAATGCCAAATGATAAAAAAACGTATGGATGCATGATCGACTTTTACAAAAGATATCGATTGATGATAATAATAAGAAACTTCATTTTGAATGATCTCCACATATAATATCAAGAGCTATGAGCTACACCTAAAACATCAAAGATAATAGCATCAAATATCACATTTTCGTTAACAATTTGTATTTCTTGCACAAAAAATCATTTTGACCCAAAAACCAAAATTCACATGTTGAAAAATGTTCTCTATTTATTAACCCTTAACCACAGTCGAGAGTCAAATTGACTCCGTGTGGAATTTATAATCAAAGTATCTTTCGTTTGCCCAATTATCAGCGCTTAAGCTTCGAGGTACCCTCGAATCTAAAGGTGCCGACACATTGTTATCACGTCACGTCACATCACGTCATCTTCCCAAAATGTGCAACCACGATAATGCATGGAATTTAGACCATAGGAAGAGAGACACACCTTTCAACAATAAATAGTAAAGCCAAATCATCAGAACTAAACTGGGTGATTATACTACTACGGAATCAAAATGTAGTAAAAATTTTTGCAACATTGTATCTGCTGTCACGTTATAGCACTGAAAGCACGCAAGATCTATAGTCCGCAAATTTACATTTTTTGAATGCACGTGATTTCACGTCTGATATTTTGTGAAATGTCATTCTGACATATATTTGAACCCGATCTGGGTGCTCATTCAGTAATTCTTGAATTAATTGATGGAATTCCCCCACTTCTTATGTTCGTTGATTCATTTGGTAAATCGAATCCCTTTTATGAGAATCACCAGCAACTGTAAAAGCAGCTAAATTCTCCATATCTTCTTCCCATTTCCTCGCGTGATGTGACGTGACGTGATAACAATGTGCCTGCACCTTAATATCCTTCAGTACGCTTAGAAGCTTGAAGTGATCAAAATCGTTGTTTTTTTTACGCTTTTTGGGTTTAAAGTTTTGCGCGCATCTTTGGAGTCTAATTGACTCCAGTCTGTTATCACGTGATGAATAATTAATATGTGAAACCGGTGAGTTTACAAGTAAAATAATAAAACATTTTGAATATTTATAAAGAATTATTGTATAGGGATTCTATATTTCATCATTTTTTTTTAGAAATATGGAATCTACATTATGCTCCAGATGCTGGAGTCCAGTATGCCTACAATGTTCATCTGCCATATGTTCAACATGCATTTAAAAAAATTTTTGCTCTCTTTTCTAGAATAAATGTGTTTTGTATTTGTTTTTTGTATTTAGGAGTTTTGCTTTGAAGGTTTTTAAATTTGATAATAATAATTTACTCGTTTTTTTATTTGTTTTTTATAATTCTGATTTTTTAATGAAAGGTTTTAAACTTGAAAATGACTTTTGATTAAATAAACCTACAGGTTTTTCACATAAATTACAAAAAACCCTTAATCAGATTATTTAAAATACAAAGAGTGAATTTGACTCCTGTCTGTTACAATGTCAATCAAATTCATGTCTGTGGTTAATGGTTTTAAGAGTATTTTTACCCTTTTAATAAATTGCTTGCTAGTACTGATTTCTTTAATATCATTTGGAAGTTTATTGAAAAGTTTCATGCATATGATGGATTTCTCTCCGTAAGAGTTAGACGGTGTATCGGTAGAATGTAATCGACTGTTCTTGTGTTTGCAACGTAAGCCGCGCACCTATTTCCTTGCTCGTGTTACGCACCTGAACGCAGTGCGTAACCGCGAACAACGGCTTCTGCGAATGTCAAATTCAATGTCACATGTCACGCATATTTTGTCAATTTGAGAGTTGTAGCCATAGAAATCATAATATATATACTTACTCTAGAATGCTAAATCAATTGAACCGAAGTGTTGTAAAAATTTCAGTATGGTCCATAATGCGCATACGTGCCATCAGGTTGTTTCTGAACAGGGTCGGCTTCATTAAAATTTTATGCTGTTATTGTTGCAGTTGAATTGAATCAATTCATAATTAGTATTCGACACTAGTTGTTTTCAACATATTGATAATTTTCAACAGCTATTTGAATGGTAAATTTGGAATCATCAGCGATTGGAAGATAAGCTGAAAATCTTTCATTATTCCAAAACCTCTTCAGGCGTTGAAAAAACCCGGTTTCGGTATAAAAATTAATTCAAGGATCAAGGAAGACAAATTCTGGTTAACAAACAACGAATCTTTTGGTAAAGAACAGAAAAAAATCAAATGAGCAAAATATACTGATATATCCCTTAAGGAAAGTTCTATTCTTCGGTGTTCCTGAAAATAGTGGAAAAATGAAAATGCATTGTACATCTGCCAATGCGTTACTCTGCATCGTTTCATGAGTGAATTCTGATACCTACATTCATTCTTCAAGTCATTTGTCCTTTTGAGTTCCGAGTATATTTCAAAATCAATCTGTTATCTGAATGAAACTACAAAGTTTTACTTCAACATATTTTATTTTCGAGTTCGAATTATCCATTAAAAGATGGTTTACTCACAATATTTCATGATTTTTCATAATGAATTGCGTTCTTTTGCTATATAAAGAACCAATCTCATGGTGCGAGTGGATAGATATGTGTCAATTGAATGAAAAGCAAAGCGTAAATCATAAAGTTTTAACAGTTTATATGAATGAAAAGGTGCACATAGTTTACTTACTTAAGTGGAAAATGAACAAGTCAAGACAAGGACACCACAAAACTATACAGTTCATTGTTTATCGGAAAGGAAAAAATCCAAATCGAACACAACACACAACAAAAGCAAAATGCACACGAAAAATATCAAACACGAAAATAACAGTTAAGCACCAGTGAACTAGTTTGTCTATGCAGTAAACTAAACTGTGGCTGCAGACTGACACTGATCCGTTCCTGCCTAGACTTTCACTAAGGTCATTTCAAAGTCATTTGCGCTGAGACAGAAAAAGCGGTGTTGAACGGTCTATATCTATTTAGTGAAACCTACTACATTGCTGCTCTAATTTTCTCACCAATTCCACAAATATTGCAATTCACTTATGATATTAATGTGTCTAATAGTCGTAGGACGTCGCTCATGAGCTATAAGATAAGTTTGTTACTGAATGGAATATTCTTATTGTTCAATTATATTGAACTTAAAATAGGACCGACAAAATATTTAGGGACTTGGCATCGTTCTACGTGAAATGTGCTAATGGTGAACATGCGCACATTGTGAATCAGTTGCCCATGCAGCACGTTTTTCGCTGCGGAACTAGAAGGAATTAGCATTCTAGAGTAAGTATATATATTATGATTTCTATGGTTGTAGCGGACTCTTTCTTTTTCCGGCTGACATTTGACATTAACATATCGATGTGAAATAAATGCCTCAATATCGATCGAAATTTTTACCTTATTTCGAAAAGCGTCAAGGATTTGACGGTGAGTTAACGTCCAATAATGTATAAATATATTCACGATTCTTTGATTTGAAATTACGATGTCCTTCGAAAGGTTATGTTCGAAATTATACTTTTCACACTTTTGATCGATTTAATATGGCTTATTATTTATGCTTGAACAACGTGATCTTGTTTTCCCTGTCCGATTTCCTCGATATTGATTCCTGGTAGTTCGCTGTGTTCGATTCCTTTTTTCACTAACCCTGCTGTTCCACCACCTCTTCCGTGTTCTCGGTCTCTTCGGTATACTTCGTAATTTCTTATTTTCATATTCATTGATGGCTTCAGGAATTTTTCGCTGGGGAGTTCAAAGTCGATCTTGTTTTCTTCTATAGGAACAGTGTTAGCTCTTGTTGTTTGGCTGGGAGAGATTCCGCGTTCCAGAACGCGATATTTAAATTCTTTTTCGTGTGGTTTATTTTCTTCTGAATAGTTCTATTAGTTTCGATTGATCTTCGATTTCATATTTGCAAGTTTCGCAGAATGCGAATGTCATTCTTCCCAGGATTTTTGCTAGTTCCTACTCCGTATTCGGTTCCTTCTTTTTAATTTCCGGTTTGACGTTTTTCTCTTCGGTTTTTCTTGCGGGATTGTCATCACTCGTCTTTTTCTTTGGCTCAACTTCTTTAGCGACTTCCTCCTTCCTCTGTTCAGCGCGTTTTTCCCAAATGTTTTCTATGGGTGGCGGTGCGTCTCTCATTTTCTTCATTTTTTTCTTGTTGTCCGGGTTGTTTCGGTTCAATTTGCATTTCAAATATGTGGAAAGGTGATCCCCTCCACAGTATGAGCATTTTGATGCGCTTGTTTTCGGCTTAGGGCACTATGATGTCATGTGTCCGTCTCCACACTTCATACACTTGTACGATGCGTGGCAGTTCCTCTGTGCATGACCAAACAATTGGCATCGATGACATTGGATAGTTTCAAGCGTAGGCTCTCAACTGGAACAGATAGTCCACAGCAGGATTGGAATAAATGGAATAAATATTTGGCTCGCTTAGGGTGTGCTCATCGCACTGCATAACATGAGGTTATTCAGACCACACCTTATTGTGTGAATTTTGGTTGTGAGAAGTTGGAGAAAGATAAAAAAGTAATATTATCACAGAGTTCAAACCAGGAAACAATGATCGAAACATTCGAGAAACTTCGTAAACTGAACGAATTGAGAGTCTTTGTTGAGGAAAGATTGAAAGTATAACATGAAAAGAATAAACACGAATATAATTTAAGACATAGACCACAACAGTTTGAAATTGATGATTTTGTATGGGTCGAGTCTCATAACTTGTCTTCTAGTGTCAAAGATTTTAGTGCTAAGTTAGGTGATAAGTATAATGGTCCATCTAGAGTACGGTAGAGATTGAGTGTCAAGTTAATACTTAAGAACTTGCTGATGAGTCCGGTTATTCTGAAGGCAATTGGCACGTATCTCAATTGAAATCGGATAAAACTCATGGAGAAGATTGATGTTCAGAATTCAGATTTGATTGTTATCAGAATTGTGTATTCCCATAGTTTCAATTAAGTATTTTGTTTTTACTCATTTTTTTAGTTAGGCTGACACGGCTTCAGGTGTTGGGGTGATTGACTGCAAAAGAAAAAAATATTTTTTATATATGATAGGAGTGAACTCCTCGTGGAACACCCTGTACATTTTCCTTTCCTTGAATTCATTTGGATTGCTTCATGATATCCCAATAAAATTCATAATGAACTTCTTGTTCCGAAATTTCAGGGATAACAATACGTGGACTAGTGAGTATATTTTTCAAACTAAGTTTCTTCATTATTTGCGCCTACACGTTCTGAAACAATGCTTGTTATTTCTCATTAACATAAAATTACCTTTATTAGAGTTCGGATGATATCAAGTTTCTCCTGACGAGGTGTAGCATAATAATTAGAGCAGGAGAGATCCTACTTTATGAAGAGAATATCCCCGCAGAAACGAACACAAAGAGATATTATGTTTGGATACCAATGATGAAAAGAAATGCTACAAAGAATGGAATCCTGGGGTCAAAAGGAATTAAACAAAAGACTTGAGGAATAATGCAGTACAGCTAACAGAATTTGAAAAATGTATGCTGTGGTTGCCTACTGATTTTCATGGCCGTCAAGGCGTGAGCGTACAAAACTGGCCTGAATTTACATACAAAAAATCACATTTTTGTACCAAGTAATGATTTCTTTGGAATCAACCTTCCGTACTGTGAATTGATCAACATTTAACCTCATTAAACACAATTTATATGATCATAAAAGCTTGTCGCGCGATTAACTTGCGTAAATAAACTAGTACCTATTCAATTATGAGTAACTGATAGAGATGCATAGAATACCTGCTGTTGGCACTGATTAGATTTTCTCAAAAAATAAGTAAAAATATTTTCACCAACAGATCTATAATATAAAAATGAATCGCAAAATGTGTTGGTAAGCGCATAACTCAACAACGCCTGGACCAATTTGGCCAAATCTTTTTTTAAAATGTTCGTTGAAGTTCAAGGATGGTTTTTACGGCGAGAAAAATTAGAATTATTGCTGGAAAACCCCTAAAAATAGCCCTTTTCTTTTTCCCATACAAATGATTTGTAACTAAAACGTAGTCAATTTGAGCTTTATTGCTATGGTATGAAGTTCATATTAAATTACAAGCACTCACTGTTGTCTTAGCAAAGTAGGTGTGTTCCTAACGTCAAAGATCATATCTATCAAAACAATGTGCGTGTGTGCGTTGGAGCACAGAATACATAGTTGGAGGAGTTTAATGTCGCGTTCCGAAACTCGCGTTTCTTTTGTCTGGAAACATATTCTCTAAACAACTCATTGACATTGGTAATGGCAAATTACCTATAGACATGTTGACTGGCTGCATTAACTTTCCTCAAAGTTTTTGTCAGTTAACTCAATCAAAAGATGAACTTATTCAGAAGGTGTTTCCAGATGTTTCTCAAAATTACAGAAACCATGATTGGTTGAGCGAACGAGCTATACTGGCTGCAAAAAACATAGATGTAAATGAATTAAATTTCAAAATTCAAGAACAAATTACAGGCGAATTGAGGATATATAAATCAGTTGATTCGGCTACTAATCAAGATGATGTAGTCAACTATCCACCGGAATTTTTAAACTCGCTGGATTTGCCAGGATTGCCACCTCACAATCTTCAATTAAAGGTTGGATCGGTGGTTATAATGTTGCGAAATATCAAGCAACCGCGTCTTTGCAACGGTACACGGTTAGCGATAAAAAAATTACTAAACAATGTGATAGAAGCAACTATACTCAAAGGAAAGTATAAAGGAGAAGATGTTCTCATACCGCGCATCCCAATGATTCCGACTGATGTGCCATTTGAGTTTAAACGACTACAGTTTCCAGTGCGGCTTGCTTTTGCTATGACTATAAACAAGTCCCAGGGGCAATCATTAAGTGTTTGTGGTATTAATCTAGAAAACCCATGTTTCTCACATGGTCAATTGTATGTTGCCTGTTCCCGTGTTGGAAAACCATCAGATTTGTTTATCTATGCGCCAGGTAATCAAACAAAAAACATCGTATACCACAAAGCACTACAATGATAATAATAATAATTATGATTCACATGATTAACAATAAAGCGATTACTTACTTTTAAATCCTTATACAAGGTGCGGCACGGAGGGCGGACGTTTTTCAGATGGGCATAACTTTCCCCACTGAGGACGAGAGAAGTGGGGAAGGTGCCGTTAGACTCGTGTGTTCCTAGCATTTATTATTATTAGCCCACTTTCACCTCAACGGCATGGTTAACCGGCAGAATTGCCGTTATTGGGCTAATGAAAATCCGCAACACTTACAACTCAGAGCGGTACGTCGAAATGATCAACAACTTCTTTATCCCCGAATTACGACGGCAACGTGTTCCAATCCGACGTGTGTGGTTCCAACAGGATGGGGCGACCGCCCACTCAGCCAGAGCATCAATGGACGTTATTCGCCCTCTCTTCCCTGGTCGCCTTATTTCCAGGTTTGGCGATGTTCATTGGCCTCCCCGGTCCCCAGATTTATCCATATGCGATTTTTTCTTATGGGGACACCTCAAGGCTAGAGTATACGAGACCAAGCCCCGAACTCTGGACGAATTGAAAAGGGCTATTCGCGTGGAAGTTGCCCAAGTTGAGAGAGCGATGTTGGAGAGAGTCTACGCGAACTTCCAAGAGCGCCTCCAGCACTGCATCACCGATGTCGGCCACCACATGCCTGATGTGATTTTCCACACTTGACTGTCTCAAACGCTATTTCCTTGAGAATCTGATTCCGTCAATAAATGTGTTTTTGAGTAAAAATTAACGCTTTTATTATTTTTTTAAAACCATCCATCCTCCGTGCCGCACCCTGTATATGTTTTATTTAATTATTTTTTATTCACAACGCCCTATCACCAGGGTGACGGTTCTGTTCAGGAGAATTTTTTAAAATACGTAGGCACAAAAACTGCCACATTACAAATCTTTTTGACAGGACGAAGTCTGTCGGGTCAGCTAGTTATTAATAAACATTGACTTTGTTGGAAGAATTTATGCTCGAATCTGAACTGAGCTCCAAGAATTTTTCGAATGGATTGAGGAGGTCTTGAGTATACCTGTGTGACTTACGAAACATTCAAAGAAGTGTAAGATCTCAGTCACATTGAGGGGTAAAAAATAAACCATCAGGGCATTTAAAACCCCAAAAATTGGGTAGACTAAGAGTAGTCTAAGGGAGTATAAGACTTTCACAGCTGTTCTTAATGAATTTTCAAAGTGTTCTGCCAACACTTAGGAGGGACGAAAAAGTTCTGTCATTATTTTTTATAGATTCGATATATTATCAATAACAATTCCTGAAAGTTTTGTGTATGATACCATGACATAGTTGAACCTAATTTTCTGGCCTCTTTGAATGGTAGTCTACTCCGGCCATTATGGGCTGGTAGAAATGGTTTTTATTTTCGAGCAGATATTGAAAATTAAACAAGTAAATTTTGGTGAGTTATGAAATGACATATGAAAATTGGTCACTGAATCTTGGTCTATTTCTTGTCGATCGAAAATCTGAGATTTTTTGCTGCTTTTCATTTCTCCTAAAAGGGGACGCGCTATTATTCCATTGCTGCAGTAGCGCTAGGACTGTGAATTATTGCGGATTATTCCGGAACTAGGCCAAAATCTGAAATCTAGAATGCCGTTTTGATCTATAAATTCTGTTCACGATTTTCAGTGAGGAGTCGTTACACCAGGTATTTTATGCATCTATAGTTACTGATAAAATCAATTTTTTTCAATTTCCGATTAATTAAATACTTATAGGTACTTACGCAAACCTCGCGACAAGCATTTACAATCATATAAATTGAGTAAAATGAGGTTATAAGTTGATACTCAGTTGAAAATCTGAAGGAAAATTTTATTTCCTTCTTTTTAGAGCATTTAAATAATAGTAGAAAACCGAGCTTGTATTTTTTCATACTCTCGACATAATTTTCCTCTGTCTTTAAATATTACTGATGACTGTAATGTTCTGACTGGATCGTCTGTTAGTCGACTCGCACACCGGAACAATAAGCAGCCATCAGCAACAGGCAATGAGCAACAAGAAAATTCATTTTCTCTATTTCAGTATCGTAATGAGTTCATTACAGTGGTGTAATGAAATCATTACAGCATCGTTTTCAGTTACATTTTTCGTTTTGTGGTTGTCAGCAATGACGTCCGATCCTTTTAAATTTCAGCAGACGTCAATTTGGAAATGTCAATTTTCGTATTTCCTAACAAACTAACCAACTGCCAAGATACAATATGAAAGTCACTAGGACCTATGATTTGAATTTTTTCATTGAATTTCACAAAATTTGGGTGAAATAGAGAAAATATCGTCTAATACTCGTTGCAGAATGCAATTCCAATATTCATGCGTTCGAAAACTCGCTTCTTCGTCGCTCATTTTCGAAATTCGCATTCGTATTGGAATAGGACTAATAGGAGTCCATTCTGCAACTAGTTTTAGAATATACTATCAAGCTATCACGTGATCACGTTGCGGTGTACGAGTTGCCATATAAATAAAGGTGACGATAATATTGGTTATTGCTCGTTGCATGTTGCTGGTTGCGTATTGCTCCGGTGTGCGAGCCGACTTAGGTTTCTCGGATTGTTCATTGACGTCGATCTCAAGTGGCATGTGCATACTGATTCCTTGAATGGGAAGCTTTTATTTGTACCTAGTTTATACCATCAATGTGCTTAAACGTCAGGTTGACTTCGACACCTTAAAAACTGTTTACTATGCAAACTTTGAGTCGCGACTAGCGTATGGTATAATATTTTGGGGCGGTAGCACTTCTGCGCGTCGCTTATTTGTTACTCAAAAGATTCAGGTTGATGTTACGAATGCACTTCAGAGAGTCCTGTAGGGTTTTTTTTTAAGATCAATAACATCTTGACAGTCCCTGGGCTTTTTATTTTCAAATCTTTGCAATTTGTAGCTGAGCATAAACATTTGTTTGATTAATTTCAGAATGTAAACAGATGCATGTTTTCCATCTTCCAAGATTATGTCTGACCCAGTCTCAGAATGGTCTGCTGTACTCATGTATGAAGTTGTACAATTTCTTGCCCAAATCGATCTGGGATCTCGATGGTGCGGGCTCTTTTGATTCAAGGGTTCGTCGATTTTTGCTGGATTGTGAACCTCACTGCCTGGATGAATATTATGATTTTTGTTCTATCCGGCACTGAATTATTTTCGCTTGACCTGTTTGTTTTTGTCTCATTTGTGATGAATTTTGTCTCAGCTGTGATAATTCTTGAAATAAATTTCTGTTATTATTATTATTATCATTATATTTTTTCATGAGGAGGAGAAGTGTCACTTTTTATGGCGAGCTTGAGTTCACCTGCCGAACGTAGTGAGGCGGGTAATTGAAAGCGAGCCATGAAAAGTCACTTCTTCTTCGAATGGAATATGCTATTTTATTTTCAAACATTTTAAAATTCATGGAAATCTTACGATTCACTTTTGGATTAACATTTACGTTCACTCAAATTGAGTGGAAAATGGATCATCTGCTAAGTTGCGGTTGTCATGCTAAATTCATCCTTCGCATAACAACACTTCTCCTGCCTTTCGCCGGAGGGAAAAGTAAGCCATAGCAACTACTTCTCCGCCTAGGCGGAAAAATAGAACTTTTCGATGATCCTGTCAGTCGAGAAATGACGTTGTTATCGTACGTTTGGAAATAATTGGATATTATTTTATAAGGAGGAGAAGTGTCACTTTTCATGGCGAGCTTGAGTTTACCCGCTGAACGTAGTGAGTTGATAACCATATTGCAGAAGTGCATAAAAAATAACTATTCCGCGATCTTGGATGTTTCGCCATTTTGGATTTAGAATGACGTCAACATTATTTTTCGAGTTATTCTCAACAAGCCCTTTCTGTTGATACCCAAATTGTACAAGTGCATAAAAAATAACTAGTACCGCCAATTTAATACTTATCCACGACTCCTTTAGTGAAATTCGAAATAATCTGCATTTTCATAATTGTGAACAGTTGTCAAAAGCGTTCTCTGTGGTTGAAAACCAAACCACGTAAAAAACTTCAAAATTTCACGTATTCCAAATACTATTTTTGGATACTCAGACCCAAGGAAGAACGTTATTAATTGAGCTATAGGCGTGAGTTATTATAACCCAAGCTATTGGCCCTGCAATAGTGGGAAAATCTTCCATAGCTGCCGAACCAGACATCTCAGGATTTCGCTGGAATGTAGACCTCTTGTACCTTCATTTCTGCACCTCAGGAAATTATTTTCAGATATACAGGGTGTCCCCGATGAATGTTATTCAACAGATGGACGATTTTTTGTAATGGATCACCCCATACAGGGTGATTCACGGTGGATGGCACATTAGACGTTTCTGGCGAACCAGATATCGGATCGGTTTGAAAATTCGCATGAGTGATTTATTTCATGTATTGGGAATACAATGGAAACCTGACTCCGATAAACTTTTTTTCGATGTAGCATCAATTTCTCAATGTAATCAAACATACACTAAGAGAACTATTTTATCACCGATTAGCAAAATACAGGGTGGCCATTTGAAAACGAAACAGACGAGATTACAGACGAAATAAATTTTTTCGATAGAAATGCTCGGACAGGTCGATTTCTGTTTCGAGGGGGACAACTTAAGATGTAGGTTACGGACGCAAAGCGCTTCAACCCTTGCTGCTACAACCCCCACCTTCAATTTTTGAATAGGGAAGATGGGGTGAGTGATACCTCAATTCAAAGGTATTTTTGTACTGATTTCAGCACAGTAATTGTTTTTTCATTTTATGCATTAGTTCTCGAAATATTCTTAACTAAGTATTTGAAAATGAAGTGGTGTTTTCATGGCACTTGTAGTGTTTTTTTGTGAAAAATTGACATCTTGATTAAAGATTTCTATGTCAGTGGATTGGAGGAAGGAAGCCACAGTCATGGTTGTTTCGAAGCTCAAAATGTCGATTTTTCACAAAAAAACACTACAAGTGCCATGAAAACATGCTGTGAATGTTATGTGAATTTAAGAGCTATTCGGAGGGTGAGTTTTATAGTGTGCATATATGATTTTAACTAGTGTTTTTAAATAGTTTATATTTTTATATGTCTGTTTTTTATTCGATGTTTCGTTTTTGACATGACTTATTTATAAAAATATTTTAGTTCCTTTTGTTTTAGTCATTCGGTTGTTCACATCTGATTGAAAATCAGTTTTTATATTTTTGACTTTTATTCTTGACCATTATTTTGTTCTTTTTGGACCCAACCTGAATGTTTCGTAACATGTTACTTTTTGTTGTAGCCTGATGAAGGAAATAAAATTTCCGAAACGTCGCTGATAGAATAAGTGTTTTTAATTTGATGTTCCTTGTGCCGATATTCACATTTTAATGTTATTGTTGGGAAGATAAACATAATACTTATATACGCAATATTCATATTGATTGAATCAAGAGGAAGAAGCCGTAAAATCAATTTCAAAAATTTGAACATACATTTTCGAAACTAAATAATATTTCAGAATTCTAAAATAAAGATGTGCTCCACTCGAAGTGATTTATTACTTCACAGTCACAGGTTACATTGCATTCTAAAAACAAAGCTGTCATATTCAAATTATATTCAATGCAATGAAGATCAGTTATTATTATTATTTATTCAAAATAAAAACGCTGAAAACAAAATAAATACAACAAACATAACCTATATTCTTCAATCAGCTGATTCCAAACTTCAAACTGCAGTTCGAACTATTCCGCTACCTGCTTGCAAACCGCTTCAAATTATTCTGAACCATTTGGTGCGAGACGTCACCAGTTCGACGCGAAAACACGAATATTTCAAAACGGAGGAAATAGTTTTAAAATATTGTCACGCGCAAATTCGGCTTCAAATCGCCCTTTATAGTTGCACCGCTAATTTTAGTAGTGTAGTTTCATTTTCTTTCAATTTGTAATTTTCTAAATAAAGAGGGATCCCTTTCTTTTAGTAGATTGTTTTCTTTCTCGCTTATTGCAATTATTTATCTCGCATATGACACCATATGTTGCTGATTTCATTCTCTTCAATTTTTTTTTTGAATTATTTCGAATTCGATGTTGGATACGATACGTCGTGATATTCGCTACTACTCGAAATCTTGTTTCGCATTAGAAATTGCCGCAAATAGAATTTTATTGCTAATTATTCGCTTTGATACATAGTTATAGTTCAACCCGCTACGTCATAGATATACACCGCATTAATTTATTCAAAGGAAGGTCGGGATTAACATCTTCATCCAGAAGTACGCGTCGGAGGTGTCCAGGTTATATTTCAGCTTAATTTTCCTATTTTGTCTTCACCCTTCCTAATTCAATCCCTATAGCTGAAGGTGATTTAGGCAACTATTACTCCTGGATTTAGCCGAAAGGCCTATATCAATTGGTAAGTAAATACAGCCCACTTTAACAATAGTTTTGTTAGCTCTGTTTTTTTGTAGGTACTAATTATTATTATAATTGACCAAAGGCCGCACCACTCCATTCACTTTTATAAAGTATCCCGGTTTGCCATGATTTAGGTTTATCAAGTTCTTTTACTTAAAACTGACGCAGGTAGGCACTAGTGAAAATCAAGCGACATTGTCAAGGCTACTTTCCATTTACTCTTTTACAACTTTGTAAATGGAGTTAGTTCTTCTAAGCTTTAACTGTGATACAGGTTTCGTAGTACTACTACATTTTTATAGTGGAGTATTTGAAATTGTGCAAAGAGGTATTTATATGTCTTCTGTAGGTATTTCTTGAGAATTTTGAAAAGTGGGGAATTCCATAGGTCCGTCTGTTCCGTTCGTATTCTGGCTTATTCGAGTACTTTTATTCTTTTTTCGGATGAACTATCAAAGTAATTGACTATTCTGTCCATTATTTTTCAGTAAAATTTCAACACTCGATTCTTGATTTCCGTAAAAGAAAATAGCATAACTGAATCTTCTAACCATTTTCATGTACGTGGAATATTTTCAGTATCAAATGAGTGAAAGTTTCTTCAGTATTCGCCAGGTCATTGGAATTATCGAATCCACATAATATTATCTCAAATTAATTTTATGTCATATCAGAATTTGTTAGAAAGAAAAAGAAATAAGCTTTGTTTTGGTTCACAGTTCTGGACCGTTCGGACAAGCGCAGATGTAAAAATGCTGAATAACCTGTTTTGGTTCACTCTGAACTGATTCGCTATATTGTCCGGTGTCACGGATACTCAAACACCGGTCAGCGCCCTTTCATCCCCTCCATTCTCGCAAGCATGTGATGACGTCAAATTAGCCAACGATTTGAACTTTTGAATGAGATGAATTGCTTTTATCGCTAATAATCGAGTATGAATGATTTTTCTAGTATAATTTTGTTTGTAAAATAAACCTTATTGACCTAAAAAACGAATTAAAATGAAAATATAATTGCTGCAGCTATATTTTTATTAAATTCTACCTTATTTTGCTCCGTTCTCGCCTTATACTACACGGAAAAAATATAAGATTCTTCGGTCGTAGAAAGGGTGCTCCAATTCCAATATTGTGAATCTAAATACATTGATTCAAGAACAAAATATTGGTAAAAGTAGGTTGCATTTATTAAGAAAATTAGGTCCATGAATGAGCTAGGTAGGTACTAAGGTATTCTAATCCAAGCAAATAGAATAACAGAAAATTTCAAACCTGATATTGTAAATCTAAATTAATTGATTCAAGAACGAAATTCTGCTAAAAGTAGTTTGCATTTATTAAGAAAATCAGTTCTTCGGAAGGGCAATAGGAACTCTTATACGAGCAAATACATATACCAGCAATATTTTTTTATTAAATTGAAAGATGGTACATTTTATGTCTCACCACTAGAGAAAATTTCTTCAAGTTCATATAAAATCTGCTTCAACATTGTAATTTTTTTGATTGATTTGAGGATTTTCTGTACGTTTCGTACAAACATAGAAACTTAAAAAAGGTATATTCGAATTGAAAATATGACAACTTGGTTATTAAGTTCTGATTTGGTAAATTTTATCTTATAAAAAACAAATCTGTAAAAATGTTTAATTTTAAATGAGCATTAAATTTTTAACATCGATCATAAATATAGGATGTGTATGAGATATTGTTTGATATTTGTTCATTGCTCAAGCTGTCTGCTCGTCTCAAGTTTTACTAATTGAAATAGCTGCCTTAGAATCTCAATTTCATTCTGTTGCTGACTATTTTTGCTAGCAGCTGTTCGTAATCTATTTTCCAATCAATTTCTCCTGCAGATGGAAGATTATCTGTAAACGAGAAGATTTAGAATGAGAATATAAGAATAATAATAATCGATTTATTTAGAACTTAAGTAACCGTGTTGGAGACGTAAAAAAATTTGTACTCACCAAGTTTGGGTCCCAGATTACGAAAATGAAAACGATAAGTCAGCAATCCTTTTAGTTTTTCCAAGAAAAAATCCCAAAGTTACGTTTGGAAGGTAAGGTTATACATAGTTCTAGCCAGTTTTCTTGTATTTTCTCAATCAAGACTCATTGGAAATGTTTTATTTCTGAGTCCTACTCTAATTAATGGACTGAAATAATATCAAAAAGTGCCGTTTTTCACCCACAAAACCAAGAAAACTTCAAAAACAGTACACACTACAATGTAAACACCGTATCTGTTGGCTAATTCTACGTCACAACATGGATGCCAAAAAGTGGTGGGGTGAAAGGGCGCTGACCGGTGTTTGAGTATCCGTGGTCCGGTGTTTTGGTTAGACTACGAAACGATTCTGAACTATCCTAAGACGGTGAAAACAGTTCGAACCTCTGATAACTAACTGGTTCAGAGTTCGGATTATGTATACTCCATTCACTTTTATAAAGTAGCCCGGTAGGCCCTGGAATTCTGACACATTCCACCGCGTATATTTTGAAAATGTTAGGTTATAGTCATTCTTCTGTCAGATATGAACGCAACGTTGCCGTTTCTACATATAAATCGTAGAAATTACGTATTTATCAAAATGTTTATTTACTTTAGGAAAACAATGAATTTGAGGAAATATTATGTGAATTCAATAATTCCAAAGACTTGACGAATATTGAAGAAACTTTTTTCTCTGTTAATACTGGAAATATTTCACGTGTACGAGCATAAACATGATTGTCATTCAGTTATGCTATTTTCTTGTACGGATATCAAGAACCGAATGTTGAAATTTTACTGAAAAATAATGGACAGAATAGTCCGTTACCTTATGATAGTTCATTAACCCGACAGAAAAACTTTTGGACAAATAGATCAAACGGAAGTATGGAAATCCCCACTTTTCAAAATTCTCAAGAAATAAGCCTACACACGACAATTAAATATCTCTTTGGGCAACTTGAAATACTCCAGTATGAAAATGTAGTGGTACTACGAATCTTGTGTCACAGTTAAACCTTAAAAGAACTAACTCCATTAACAAAGTTAAAAAAGAGTAAATAGAAAGTAGACTTGGCAATGTCGCTTGAATTTCACTAGTGCCAACCTGCGTCCGTTTTAAGTAAAAGAACTTGATAAACCTAAACCAAGGCCAACCAAGATACTTTATAAAAGTGAATGGAGTATATGTTTTGGTTTTATCATTTTCCGAACTGTTCTAGAATCGTTCTGAATCGACATTTCACTGCGCATCAGTTCGACGCAGATTCGGAACAATACCAGGACAGTTCCGAATTTCCGAACCAAAACAAAGCTATTGACCTTGAAGGATAACTGTGACAACACCGCATCCTCCACATGCGCAGTAAAGATTGGGCGAATTTGTCAATTCAATTGATATCACATTTATTTGAAACATCCTGGATTTATGTACATAAAGTTAGCCAAACAACTTTCGCGAATCAAACTCGGAATAGCTCAAAATTTTGCCGTTATTTATCCGTAATTTATCCGTGAAAAAATTAATTTTGCCGCTCTCATATTTAAAAAGATATGGGGTGTGTCGCTAAGTTGATATAAAGTTGGCGACACAACTTTTCAAAAAATGGTTTCAGCACAAAACGAAATAGCTCATCTTTTTCAGTGATTTATCCGTAATTTATCCGTGAAAAAATTAATTTTGCCGCTCTCATGTTTAAAAAGATATGGGGTGTGTCGCTAACTTGATATCAAGTTGGCGAAACAACTTTTCGAAAAATGGTTTCAGCACGAAACAAAATAGCTCATCTTTTTAAGTGATTTATCCGTAAATTATCCGTGAAAAAAGAAAATTTGTATCAATCAAGGTTTTGAAGAAAAATGACAAAATCTGATTGATCGATCAGCAGCCGACGGAACATGATTTATGCATTTTTCTCGAAAACTACGCGAGCAATTTTGTTGATATTTGAAAAGAAGATGTAGCTTTTCATCTTTGATTTATCCGTGAAGAAAAAAATTTTGCCACTCTCGTTTTTAAAAAAATATCACGTGCGCTGGTATGTGTTCATCAAATTACCAGGTGACATATTGAAAAAATGGTTTCAGCAATCAACAGATAATGCAATTTCTTTAAAAGATTTGTCCGCAAATTATCCGTGAAGAAAAAAACATCGCCACTCTTGTATTTAAAAAAATATTGGGTGTGTCGCTGAGTTGATATCAAGTTGGCGAAACAACTTTTCAAAAAATGGTTTCAGCACAAAACAAAATAGCTCATCTTTTTAAGTGATTTATCCGTAAATTATCCGTGAAAAAAGAAAATTTGTATCAATCAAGGTTTTGAAGAAAAATTACAAAATCTGATTGATCGATCAGCAGCCGACGGAACATGATTTATGCATTTTTCTCGAAAACTACGCGAGCAATTTTGTTGATATTTGAAAAGAAGATGTAGCTTTTCATCTTTGATTTATCCGTGAAGAAAAAAATTTTGCCACTCTCGTTTTTAAAAAAATATCACGTGCGCTGGTATGTATTCATCAAATTACCACGTGACATATTGAAAAAATGATTTCAGCAATCAACAGATAATGCAATTTCTTTAAATGATTTATCCGCAAATTATCCGTGAAGAAAAAAACATCGCCACTCTTGTATTTAAAAAAATATTGGGTGTGTCGCTGAGTTGATATCAAGTTGGCGAAACAACTTTTCAAAAAATGGTTTCAGCACAAAACAAAATAGCTCATCTTTTTAAGTGATTTATCCGTAAATTATCCGTGAAAAAAGAAAATTTGTATCAATCAAGGTTTTGAAGAAAAATTACAAAATCTGATTGATCGATCAGCAGCCGACGGAACATGATTTATGCATTTTTCTCGAAAACTACGCGAGCAATTTTGTTGATATTTGAAAAGAAGATGTAGCTTTTCATCTTTGATTTATCCGTGAAGAAAAAAATTTTGCCACTCTCGTTTTTAAAAAAATATCACGTGCGCTGGTATGTGTTCATCAAATTACCACGTGACATATTGAAAAAATGATTTCAGCAATCAACAGATAATGCAATTTCTTTAAATGATTTATCCGCAAATTATCCGTGAAGAAAAAAACATCGCCACTCTTGTATTTAAAAAAATATTGGGTGTGTCGCTGAGTTGATATCAAGTTGGCGAAACAACTTTTCAAAAAATGGTTTCAGCACAAAACAAAATAGCTCATCTTTTTAAGTGATTTATCCGTAAATTATCCGTGAAAAAAGAAAATTTGTATCAATCAAGGTTTTGAAGAAAAATTACAAAATCTGATTGATCGATCAGCAGCCGACGGAACATGATTTATGCATTTTTCTCGAAAACTACGCGAGCAATTTTGTTGATATTTGAAAAGAAGATGTAGCTTTTCATCTTTGATTTATCCGTGAAGAAAAAAATTTTGCCACTCTCGTTTTTAAAAAAATATCACGTGCGCTGGTATGTATTCATCAAATTACCACGTGACATATTGAAAAAATGATTTCAGCAATCAACAGATAATGCAATTTCTTTAAATGATTTATCCGCAAATTATCCGTGAAGAAAAAAACATCGCCACTCTTGTATTTAAAAAAATATTGGGTGTGTCGCTGAGTTGATATCAAGTTGGCGAAACAACTTTTCAAAAAATGGTTTCAGCACAAAACAAAATAGCTCATCTTTTTAAGTGATTTATCCGTAAATTATCCGTGAAAAAAGAAAATTTGTATCAATCAAGGTTTTGAAGAAAAATTACAAAATCTGATTGATCGATCAGCAGCCGACGGAACATGATTTATGCATTTTTCTCGAAAACTACGCGAGCAATTTTGTTGATATTTGAAAAGAAGATGTAGCTTTTCATCTTTGATTTATCCGTGAAGAAAAAAATTTTGCCACTCTCGTTTTTAAAAAAATATCACGTGCGCTGGTATGTGTTCATCAAATTACCACGTGACATATTGAAAAAATGATTTCAGCAATCAACAGATAATGCAATTTCTTTAAATGATTTATCCGCAAATTATCCGTGAAGAAAAAAACATCGCCACTCTTGTATTTAAAAAAATATTGGGTGTGTCGCTGAGTTGATATCAAGTTGGCGAAACAACTTTTCAAAAAATGGTTTCAGCACAAAACAAAATAGCTCATCTTTTTAAGTGATTTATCCGTAAATTATCCGTGAAAAAAGAAAATTTGTATCAATCAAGGTTTTGAAGAAAAATGACAAAATCTGATTGATCGATCAGCAGCCGACGGAACATGATTTATGCATTTTTCTCGAAAACTACGCGAGCAATTTTGTTGATATTTGAAAAGAAGATGTAGCTTTTCATCTTTGATTTATCCGTGAAGAAAAAAATTTTGCCGCTCTCGTGTTTAAAAAAATATCACGTGCGCTGGTATGTGTTCATCAAATTACCAGGTGACATATTGAAAAAATGATTTCAGCAATCAACAGATAATGCAATTTCTTTAAATGATTTATCCGCAAATTATCCGTGAAAAAAAAAATTTGTATCAATCAAGGTTTCGAAGAAAAATGACAATATCTGATTGATCGATCAGTAAAAAACTCTTTTGTTTTCAAGAAAGTATCACCCTAGGTACCCAACATTTCTGGCTACCGGTAGCCTGGTTATGGCAGCAATTACTTGTTTACCATTTTAAAAAGGTTGTATTTACGAAATGTTCAAACAGTACGTGCCGCTGCAAAAGCCTCTACTGACAGATGGGTTTTCCAACAATGCAACAAGTGGAGACAGTGTGGTAGTTAAAATTTTATTTGGACTATAAAACTCAGGTGTTTGGATTTTAAAAGGGTATATTTTGTCAATGTCACGACAAAATGCTTGAATAATCGTTCTCACAAACAATTAGGTTCCAAGAATTTTGGGGAGGATCCGATTTTTCTTATGTAAATAAGCTGTTTATAACTTAAATAATTTCTTGGAAATGTGACCTTCCAATTTGATATCAACTCAGCGACACACCCAATATTTTTTTAAATACAAGAGTGGCGATGTTTTTTTCTTCACTGAAAAAGATGAGCTATTTCGTTTTGTGCTGAAACCATTTTTTGAAAAGTTGTGTCGCCAACTTTATATCAACTTAGCGACACACCCCATATCTTTTTAAATATGAGAGCGGCAAAATTAATTTTTTCACGGATAAATTACGGATAAATAACGGCAAAATTTTGAGCTATTCCGAGTTTGATTCGCGAAAGTTGTTTGGCTAACTTTATGTACATCCTGGATTTTGAGAAGATTAAATGTATTTAAAGAAAATAGAGAATTCATGAAATTATACCTTCCTTCTCGTGAACGGTATACAACAATCTAGTCAATTCAGTTAGTACTCTCAGTTTGACATGTTTGTCCTCAATTCCAGTTTTATTTTGTTAGTGACCGATTTTCAATGACGTTCGAATATGGGTGATCTTATTTATTTTTTATGTGAATTTTATTTGTAGCCCTGAAGAAGAGTCAAATCTGCTCGAAACGTCGGCCTAATTTTTGCTGCTTATTATACTGAGGGTACGAAAATATGTCGAAAGTTATTAACTTGATGTTTGCATAACTGGTGCAAACGAGCATCATGTCAATAAGGCAAAATATTTCATCATATTACTCCAACATGAAACAAAAATATTATTTATTCGCACCATCGCCAAATGTTGACATGAAGTGGGTACATTTTATCGAAGTTATTGGGAAAGTGAAAGGTAAGTTTCCACTCATAACACTGTAGCCATTTTGTCTCATCTTGATAATATTATTGGGAAATATTGAATGTGTTAATTAGATGAGTATGAATTACCCAATTTCTCTGCCAATAACAACAGTCCAACCACGTCTTCTGCGCAGAACCCTGTTTTCGAACTCTTCCCTCTTCTTTCTGAACTGACTGGGATTAGACATTTCAAATTAACGGAGGTTCTCACTTATATTCAGTAGACAGCGCACCGCTTTCACCAAACAAACAATCGCACCAGCAGTTAATTTGCAAACTTCAACATATATTGTCCTAAAGAGACACTGTCATCTCACGACAACATTATGTCACATGATCACAGGATTCACGACTCAAGGAAATGATATCACTCAAAATCGATAAGTGGTATGAAGAAATACTTCCAACACAACCGACGGCGTTCATATAGATCCCGACATGTTTCAATATCATACAGAAAAATATTGTCTCCAGAAATAAAGTAGCGGCTCATTTTCTGATCTATAAAAAGCGTGCCGCTTGCTGAAACGCGAATTAAATTATTGTCAGAGTGCCATGTCGTTGCTGTTTTGCATTTTGGTGCCAATGTCAGATGTACAATATTTTCGTGAGGAATGGTGTGTGAGCGACTTTGAGATGAGTCACCAAACTTGTCGAGCGTTTCCTGTGATAATGAGGAACTTTTCTGTCTTATCGTCTTCGTGATCGACACCGTTGTATAATGTTTATCGATAATTTTGTCCAAGAATATGGAACACAGGGTTCATGGTGCCTCTTTTCCTCTATCATTATTTGTTTATTTATCAAAAACGGCAGAGCTAATTTTCCACGATACACAATATTACATATGACAATGATAAATCACATCTATTATAATTCAGAGGAGTGAATGGTCGGAATTCCCCGAACCTTCTTTTGCGACCGAAGAGATCTATTCGATTTACGATCCTGCTAGAATTCACCCTTCAGTCCCATATTTTTCAAAAATAAGATGATCGCAGCTGTAAGTAGATCATCGAGCTCCTCAATAATCAGTTTGCTTGAGCCTAGAGTCTTAGATTATGCACCGTACGGCACTCACATGGTGGTCGCATGCTCTGCAGTCACTTTATTCTGCATATATAAATAAGTGAATGTATTCGTATACTACACACATCGTCAAAAGTGTTGCCCACCCTAGGTTTCCCAAGAAATAAACAGTCTATGTGGAAATGGGATGAATATTCTTCTCTATTTCAACTGCAATTTATCTGATATAAAATTTTTGTTTGTTACCCTTTGCTTAATGAAGGATGAGGCAAAATGGGAAAAATGAGAAATCGATAATTGGAAAACATAAATGTCATATAGACATACGCTCACACCGCTGGTAAGGGCACGGCGGAATTACTATTGCAAGTAATAAAGAAGGAAGATCCTAACTTCATTATGGAAGACTTTAATGCTAAAATTGACCAGGGCCGCGTGTTGGATTCGGTTGGGGACTATGGGTTAGTGAGTAAAAATGACAGGGGCGACTTTATAAGTGGATATCACCCCAGCATACGAGCGTCAGGGTAATCCGAAATCAGATAGATTTTATTATGGTGACCAAAAGATACCATATTGTCGCCAGAACATATCCAGGGGCCGATATTGGCTCATAATCCCGTAGTCGCCAGTGTGAGACTCAGATGGAAAATCATGAAAAGAACAAACCTTCGAGACACTGAACTGCTATGAGATGAAACAGTTAAACAAACGGTCAGCGAAGAATTAAATGCGTTTGAGACTATCGAAATTCTACGTTTGGTCAACACTCTAGTATGGAGCCGAAACATGGACGCTCAAAGCGGATACTATCAATAAATTGGAATTGTGATCGAGATATTCTTGATAATGGAATATTTGTTGAAAGATTACTTGGGCTGTTTCCATTATCTATGCGGTTTGTTGTTTCCGACGTTTCGGCAAGCATTCGCCTGTCGTGTTCAGGTCTTCAGATCTGAAGACGGCAGCAACTCATAAGAACCGCCCAGAGCACAGGGGAATATGGTAGGTGATCTCCAACCTCCATTGATGGAGAAGGCACATTAAGAAGAAGGGGAATCAAATTCATTTCATAACGGAATTCAAAAATAGTCCATATCACCACCTCTTCTTTCAATCACTAGGCAACCTACGGATCAAGTCATTAGTGAAATTTTCAGGCATATCCTTCCATTCTTCCTAAAGACCTAAACTTAATTCCTGAAAAGTTGAAGGTGGATTTTGGCGATTGGATATTGCTCACCCCCATTAATCGTATACGTGTCCAATTGGACTTATGTCCGGTGGGTTTTGTGGCCAGTTAATTATCTGGGTATTGTCCTCTTGGAGAATGTTTTGAACTCTACGTGTGCGGTGGGCGGTGGGGCGTTATCATCCTGATAAATGAAATTATTCTCAAATTCGTTGAACAGAAGAACAATCATTGGTTCAATGATGTTTTCTACCTAGCACACCAGCCATTGTTCGTTCAACGATAATAAGAGGGGTACGGCGACCAAACATCATACCCTCAGCACATAATTGATCCGCCTTGAAAGGGCACAACTTCCCAGGCTCTCCGAACCCTTTCTTGTCGACTATCACTTTGTGAACCGAATCGTCACTCGTCCTAAAAAAGTACGTTGCGCCATTTTGGTAAAAGCCAGTCTTGGCAGTGTTCTGTCCATTGCCGACGGGTAGCTCTATGTCCAGGTGACAGCCGAGATGCTCTCGAAGGCCTTCTTGCCTTTAAATAAGAGGGGTGAAACTGTCTTCTTATGGTACTGGTTGAGACTATCCGTCCATATGTCCTGAAAAAATTACTTTGAGGGGCTGTTATGAATACCGTTCGATTAAAATTCGCGACATAATGTTCTTCTCTTGCAGATGGTACTGTGGGTCTACCATGCACCGGTCTCCGGGCAACGCTGCCGGTTTCCAGGAAAAGAGCCACTATGCGGCATGCGCCTTAGTGAAGTCCGTCAAATATTCAAATGTTGCGCAATCCTGTGGTTCGCCAACGCATTTTGATGTAGGATTACTATTCTTGCCGGTCAAACTGAGAAATTGCATGTCCCGGCATTTTCAACAGAATATTCTCTTCTTCTTCTCCTTCTTCTTTCTTCTAAATAGGCCTTTGGCCTGTTCTACATCGAAAATTCGCCACCTTCATTCGAAGGTCTGTCTAGGCAAGTTGTCACTCCATCTCTTCCTGGGTCTTCCGATGCTCCTTTTTCCCAATGGTGATCTATCCCTCGAAATTCTCACTATCCGGTCTTGGTTCATTCTGTCTATATGCTCATTCCACTCAATCTTCCTTCCCAGAACCCATTCATTTATGTTGTCTATCTTGCATGTTCGTCTTATGTCTTCGCTCCTCTCTCTGTCCCACAGTGACTTCTCTGCTATCCTTCGAACAATCTTCATTTCGGTTGTTTCCAGTATTTGCTGTGTTCTCGAGGTCTCAGGCCTGGTTTCCGCTGCATATGTCAGAATTGGCCTTATTGCAGTTTTACAGATTCTTGCTTTCGTTTCTATTCCAAGATGTTTATTTCGGAAAATTGTCTGGTTCAATTGAGAGGCTGCTCTTGTTGCTTTAATCGCTTGTTCTCGCACTTCTGATTCCATGTCACCATAACTCGATATTTTATGCCTAGGTAAGTAAATTTCATTTCTTGGTGTATTATTCTGTCGTCTACCATCAGTTTACAGCGTAAAGGTGTTTTAGATGTTGTCATGCATTTGGTTTTCGATGAAGATATTGTCATGCCTAGTGTTTTACAGACATTATTGAACAAAAAGAAAAGTCTCTGGAGATCATCTTCAGTTTCCGCTACCAATACAGCGTCATCTGCATAACATAAGATGTTTATTTTTTTATTCCCCATTTTGTATCCTCGCAGCTTCCGGACTTGTCTGATTATTTCATCCATTATTATGTTAAACAGCAGAGGACTCAGAGAGTCTCCTTGCCGTATGCCTCTTTCTCTTGGTGCAGTGAGAGTGTTTTTAATCTTTGCTTGGACTTGGTTGTTTGTGTAGATGTTGTCTATTGTTTTAATGATGTTACTAGGTATTTGCCTATCATATAAAAGGTGTATTCTCAATATTAGAAATCTCGTTATTCTCTGAAAACTGATTACCTTCGAATGCACTAATCTTCTATTCTCTCGAACAAGAAACATTGTTTTCATTTAAGGTCGCCGTTTGAAGCGCGTAGGAAAACTCATCCGGTAGAGTCGTCACCATTTTATGGAATATCTCCATTGTACAGAGACAATAATGTAAGTGTCGATAATTTCGTAACTTTTTCCAATCGGGCTACAACTAATGATACACAATGATGTTTCATGAGTTGCCTAATCTAATGACACTCGACTCTCAATGAATTTGAATGTGAGTTCAACACAACCGGCAGTGTTGATAATTTTTTTTCTTGCTTTTTTCACTCTGCCGTGTCGATCGTGCTATGAATTTCATTTGCCTTCTAACGAGCTTGATATTATCAACCAAATTGAATATTAATTGAAGAGAGATTGAACCCTTGAGTTTTTGGTGGTTTGTCGTATTGTTCCACAATACGGAATTCACCTAATTTGGTCAACCTTTTAGGTAAGAATTTTGTGTGATCGTGAATAATTTAAAATATATATTCTCAACCTTTTAGATTGTAAAGTAACTTCAACTGTAATTTTCCATCTACCCTTATTGGTAAACCCCGTCCCAGCACATCTTGGCGCCCAACTTAAGGCCAATAATGGAAAATAAAAAGGAAAATTACAATTTACGCAGTCAAAAGAAGAATGCTGATAAGGAATTCTCAGATAGTGACGTCGCGGAGGGCGTTAGAAGTCTTTTCCAAATTCAAACCAATGCAGAAATTCGAGATGATGACCTGGAAGAAAATGCAAAGGCAGGTGAAGATGTGATAGGAGACAGCCAACCTAAAAACCACGGAGCCATACCTAAGTATCTTCGAGAAACACCGAAGCCAGATAAGTACCATAAAGTGAAAAGGAATTATGATTCTGAACATCATAAAGAAAGGTACAATACAGAGCCACTTAATCTCTATAATGAATATCGTGATCTCGTAGATCAAAACTTGAATTTTCATTTCAAACCTCAACGTCGAGAAATAAACAATTCAAAAAGTGTTAAATATGATGATAGAAAAAATGAAAAAACTAATTTCTAAAATTGTGAATGATACCATCAATATTACCCTTGAAAGTGTACAGGTTGATCCAATTAGATTTGAAAGTATGAACGAAAACTTAAATTCAGGTAAAAATTCTGACTTACATAATCGATTTGGCGGTGTCAATCAAGCAAGGATTTTACAGGGTGCGCAAAAACATAGCGATAACACCAGAAGTAACGATTCTTTTGCGAACTCTGATTTGAATACACAGAACATAAAAAACAATTCGGTTTCTCAGACTGATTCTATACAGGGTGCGAAAAAAAATAGTGATGATGCTAGAAGAAATAATAATCTTGGAAATTTTGGTTCGAATTTACAAAATTTAGGTCATAACTCTATTTCTCAGCCTGGTCCTATACAGGGTGTCTCCGAAAATAATTTTTCAAATGATAACTTACCAACTTTGAATCAACACACTGGTCAACACTCTAGTGAAAGCATCAATACAGGTAATCTGTGTAATTCTGCTCAATTGAACTTAAATAATAATTTTATTAGTTTGGGTGATGTGAGCAAACTGCTCCCTGACTTCGATGGGGGAGGTAATCTCCAAGCACCAAACTTTCTCCAGTTTATGGAGAATGGAATAAATATATCTAATGTATCTTTTTATAACTTAAAAATTCTGATTGGCAGATCACTCAGAGGTTCAGCAAGTCTCTGGTGGGAAGCTTATTCTAACTATTTCACTAACTATATGCAATTAAAATCGGAATTTCTTGGTCATTTCTGGGACAATAAGAGACAACAAAAAATTAAAGAAAAATTAGAAACTGGGGAATATGTTTCAGGTCTATTTACAGATCATTTCAATTATTGGGTAGGGGCTGCAAAGCATCTACAACCCCAGTACAGTGCTGCTGAACTAATTGACATGATCGCCCCTCATTTTCCGCCCAATGTTGCTAGCTCATTGTTGGGTTGTGATAATTTCTCACAGGCAGTAGCCCGATTGAGACAGGCTGATCGATATTACAAAAATAAGCCTCAAAATTCTCAAGTCTATGAGAAAAGAGTTCTTTCTAATCATAGAGGAGAAACATCCAAAAACAACTATCTCCACAAACACTTCGACTTCTGGTGCTGTTAGTTCAACTCCACTGCCATCTTCGGAGTTAATAGAGCGGATCAAGAGAGCAAATAATATCCTCATTAGGGGCGTCATGGAGTCTGGGGAGGATCCGGAGGTGGTGACTCAGCTCCTTGATCATGTAGATCGTGATGCTAACAGTCAACGCGTTTCGATCTCTAGAGTTGGTAAACGTAAATCATCGAATCCTCGCCCTCTCAAGGTGTGCTTTTCTAACCCTTCAGTGGTTTCTTCTATCTTGAGGAACAAAAATTCAATCCACGATGTTCCATCCTGGAAAAGCTATTCTATAGGAGATGACAAAACTCCCAAACAACTGGAGGAACTCAACTGTCTTCGGGATGAGTTGAAGAGTAGAAGACTGGGGGGAGAGACCGACGTCACCATAAAGTATGTGAAGGGAGTCCCTGCAATTGTGAAGATTCCACGAGGTGGCAATGCAAAAAACTAAAATCTGGCTTCAGGTCATGGTCTGTGGCATACACTAACATCCAATCGCTATTTTCCAAGTATCTGGAGTTGTTGTCTTTCGTCAGGTCTGAGAACCCAGACCTCATTTTGTTAGCCGAGAGTTGGCTCCACGGCGGTATATCTGATTGTGTCGTTGATATGCCGGGATATTCAATTTTTAGACAGGATAGTGCAGTGACAATTGGACACGGGGGAGTATGTGCCTACGTAAATGATGCTATTGCTACACAATTTTCTGTAACTTCATTTTGTGGGGATTTTCCAGGAATAGACAATCTATTTCTTGATATCTCGGATGGACATAGCAATTTTCTTACAGTTGGTTGCGTTTATAGACCCCGGCCGTCACAAAACGACTCTCAGTTCACTGAGTTTTTAAATGAGGTACTCAATTCCAGGAGAACTCTATTCATCGCCGGCGATTTCAACCTCCCAGATGTTTGCTGGCCACTGACTTCGACCAGAACTTATAATTCTCCATCTAAGCCATATGTTGACCTATTGCACTCTTCAACATTTTCGCAACTAGTAAACGCGCCCACTCGATTTCGACTTAATCAAAATGCTTCACTTCTGGATCTGATTCTTGTGAATGATGCTGATCTTGTTTCTAATATCGACTACCTACCTCCATTTGGCAAATCAGACCTCATAACTTTACTCTCTGAACTGCAACTTGTGATTCCTAACGAATCAAGTAAAATCGGAAAAACAATCAGAATTATTGATTATCAGGGTCTGAACGCATATTTTGGGAGTGTGAGTTGGAGTGAATTATTAACTTCGGACTCAACCGTCAAGGAAATGTGGGATTTGTTTCTTGAAACAGTGAGTCAGGGCGTCAACCATTGCTCAACTACTAAATTTGTAACATCTGTGCCGTCAAAACCCTGGATCGACCAAAGAATACTCAAGATGATAAGGCACAAGAAGTCAATATGGCAGCGGTATATGCGACGCAGGTTGAGGAGTGATTACTTGGCTCATCGAACCTATAGTTCTCACCTGTCAAGGGTTATTCGGGACGCCAAAAGGAGCTTCGAGGCGGAGATCGCCGGATCCAAGAGCAGTAAGCGATTTTTCAAGTACCTGAGATCCACCTTGTGCACAAAAGTAGGAACGCCGTTACTTCGAGGTAGGGGCGGTCTTATATGTGGGAGTGAGAGGGAGAGTGCAGAGATTTTCTCTGATTGCTTCGCATCTGCATTTACGACCGAAGATGATCTCATGCCTGCTTTAGATTCACCACGAGCATCCAACTCTATAAATGAGGTCAATTTCACCACATCAACGGTCGAGAAACATCTTATCGATCTGGATCCTTCTTCTGCTCCGGGCCCCGACCGAGTATCTGCCTCCCTTCTGAAGAACTGCTCGGGCAGCATCTCTCTTCCCCTTTCAATTATCTTCAGGAAATCTCTTGTTACCCACACATTGCCAGCTGATTGGCTGCGATCCGAGATCACTCCAATTTTCAAGAAGGGCGACAAGCTTTGTGCTGAAAACTATCGACCAGTCAGTTTGGTTTCTGTAGTTTCCAGAGTCTGTGAACGTGTTATCCTTGAGGAGCTGAGAGAATTTGCTGTTGGTAATAATCTGATTCCTGACTGTCAGCACGGTTTTTTGCCAGGCCGTTCTATTATTACGAATCTCTTGAGTTGTGTCAACGTCTGGTCAAAGATGATAGACCAGAATATTCCTGTGGATGTAATTTACTTGGATTTCTCCAAGGCTTTTGACCGAGTTCCACACAAGCGTTTACTCATGAAGTTGGAACACCTAGGAGTTCGCGGAGATATCCTGTTGTGGATCAGGGCATTTCTTTCTGATAGATGCTTTCAGGTGCGGGTCGGGGGATCTTATTCAGATTTGAGGTGGGTGACAGGCGGCGTCCCTCAGGGGTCGGTTCTTGGGCCTCTTTTATTTCTGCTGTATACGTCCGATCTACCTAATAGTGTAAGATCCAGTTTGGCAATTTTCGCAGATGACACGAAAGTTTTCAACGATGCTCTTGATTCCGGCCAAGTTCTGCAGAATGACTTAAACATTCTTTTACGTTGGTCTAAGAAATGGCTCTTTCCCTTGAATCTGGAGAAGTGTGTGATTCTTCACATGGGCAAAAATAATCCTCGTCGCAGTTATAACTTAGCTGGTCATGACCTTTCATCGGTAAGAAGTCACGTGGATTTGGGTGTCACTGTGTCGGAGGATCTGTCCTGGTCAGAGCATATAACCCATACGGTCAGCAAAGCGAACAGGTACTGTACATGCTTCAGAGGTCATTTCACGGATGTTCTCCATACACTTGCTCACTGCTCATAAAAACGTACATACGACCTATCCTTGAGTTCGCTGGACCAGTTTGGAGTGTGAACTTCGTGCGAGATGGTGAACTGCTGGAAAACGTTCAACGACGAGCAACTCGTATTCCCTATGGTATAGTCCGACCTTCGTACGAGGAAAGGCTCTCCATTTTCCGTCTCGCGAAGTTTTCCGCAAGGCGAACCCGAGGAGATCTCATAACGACATACAGAGCATTCAATGGACGATTTGGTGTGGATATGTCTCATATGTTTTCTTTGAATGAGGACACTCGACTGCGTGGACATGGGTTCAAGCTCAAGAAGGAGAAGTTTCACCAAAAATGCAGGCAGAATTTTCTATCTAATAGAGTTTTTGAATATTGGAATCGACTTCCTGCGAGTGTTGTGCAAGCGCCATCGGTAAATTCTTTTAAAAATGGACTTGATGCATTTGATCGGCTTCGTGATGTGCTTTAAGACTCTTATAGTGTGCCTTATTGATATAACACAGTTTGACTTTTTTTTTATGTTGAGTTTATAGTTTGTACTTAACTCTTATTCATTAAATAATAATAAACATAATTCTTTCTCCACTAAGCATCCTGAAAATAATTATGGCAACAGACCCATAGCATCTATGGCTGTTGAAGTGGAAGAATCGGGAAACGGGGAGAACCCCCACCAGTAGGTGAACTCGTGGGGGTAAAATCAGTAGTGGTTGGCAACAATCCACTGCCTGATCTGCTACAGGAGGAATGTGATTATGATCACTCTCTCAGTGATGATCGATGTCCTCTTATAATGATTAATCTCTACGGTTACAAATTTGCTGCGTTAGTGGATACTGGCAGTAGGGTTTGTGCCATATCACAAGATACTTGGAATCACCTTGAGAATTCACACAAGTTGATTCCACATTTTCCAGTGACAGGTATAAACGTAGTTTTAGAACTAAACTACAGAGAGTCCTTTTTCAGGCTCAATTAAATTTAACCATAGAGTCAGAGATCCTCTGCTTCGAATTCTTAGTAATCCCTGGTCTGATTCACCCAGTCGTTGTGGGATGTGACTTATTACGTCATTTCGAAGTGGATATTCTGTTGTCAGAAAATCTTTTACTGTTTCATCTTGCAGATAAGATGGCGAAAGTACCAGAAATTGATATTCACCACAATATTGCACCTTCGGAGACCTTGTCCCTCTCAGCTATAAAAATTAAATCACCTTATGGTCTAAGTTCTGATGCAAGGTTGAAACAAGGTGATCACGTTCAACAGCGCTTTACTGAAGTTTTGAAGAACTGTCAGATTTCTCCCATTTTAAAGGCCGAGTTTCAGACTTTGTTGCTGAGGTTTGATACTTTTTTCTCTGATTCCCCGGGTCGTACGTCCGAATATTTTCATGAGATAAAATTGACCGATAAATCTGAATTTTTTATCAACCATATCCTATTCCAATAGCCCATAGAGCTGAAGTTCAAAGAGCTGTGGATAGAATGATACAGTGGGGGGTAATTGAGAGAGCCTCTCCGAAATATATTTTGCCAATTATGACCTCCATTGAGAAAGATGGATCGGTGAGGGTCTGCCTTGATGGAAGGCACATTAATAAAGTGATGGAGCCTCAATTTGAAGTGCCTAAGCCGATCGATGAAATAATTAAACTTCTATCAGGAAGAACGGTGATGTCCAGTCTTGACTTAACCCATGGGTATTGGCAGTGCCCACTACTAGAAGAATCCAAACAGTACACTGGATTCATGTTAGGTACCAAGACCTATCAATTCTGTGTTCTGCCATTTGGCATAAGAAATGCTACTAGCTCCTTCACCCAATGCATGGACAAAATACTAGGCCCTGCTTTTCAACATTTTGTTGTTACATATGAAGATGACATACTAGTAATGTCCAAAGATGTTGATGAACATCTCCACCACTTGTCACTGGTCTTCCAGCGCTTGAGTGACGCTGGGCTGACCCTAAAACTGGAAAAATGCAAATTTTTCAGATCAGAAATGCCATACCTTGGTTTTGTTCTTACGACTCAATGGGTTAAATCGGATACAAGCCGAATACAAGCCATAACTGACTACAAGAGACCAACTTGTGTGAAAGAACTTCAGAAGTTTTCAGGCTTCTGTCAGTATGATAGGATCTTCAGCCCTCGTTTCTCTGAAATATCGGCACCACTTACGAACCTGTTACATAAAAAGGTGAGATGGAAATGGACTGCAGCAGAAGAGCAATCCTTTTCCAACTTAAAAAATGAATTGCAAAGAAATGTGCTGCTATATCATCCTAACCCAAACTACCTTGGCATGTGGAGACAGATGCTAGTGACAATGGGATAGCGGGAGTATTATTTCAGCTGGTTGATGGTGATAGAAAGTTGGTCTGTTGCACTTCTCGACTTTTATTAGAGAGGGAGAAACGTTATGGTCCTATGAAAAGGAAGTCCTAGCGGCCATCTGGGCCATTCAAAAATGGAGAGTCTATTTGTTAGGTAATAAATTTACTCTGTACACCGACTGTAAAGCTATCACGTATATACAGACATGTCGGCTCTTGTCCCCACGTATAACGAGGTGGGCTTTGGCTCTTCAGGAGTTCTCATTTGACCTAAAATATATTCCTGGTCGTGAGAATATACAAGCTGATGCCCTTTCACGTTTTGCATGCACCAGATTACCTTCTCCTTCAGAGAAGTGTTTTACTATTTCACTGCTGAAATTTTCCCCAGAATTTTCAGACCTGCTTAGAAACATTGATCAACTTCAATTGAGTGATTCGAAGCTATCTTTAATCATGAATCAATTATCTGGTGATGCGAGTGATGAAAAATGTAGCAAGCAGTTCTTGATTCGGAAGGGAATCCTTTACAAAAGAGACAATTTGGGTGATCGTCTCATGCTATGCATTCCCCAAGAACTTGTACCACAGTGTGTCGAGGCATATCACTCTGCTTTGGGTCACTACGGCGTTTACAAAACTTGGCTGTTCATGCGCTCAGAGGTTTGGATCTCAAATCTTCATCGAAACGTGAAGAAGTTTGTGAAATGCTGTGACCTTTGCCAAAGAACGAAGACTTCCGTTTTGTCCTCTCCTCCCCACAGTAACATAATTGCTAGTGACAAAAATGATATTGTTGCCTTGGATTTATTTGGCCCTCTCATTTGTTCTAGGGGAGGAACACAATATCTCTTTGTGATTGTTCTGTTCACTAAGTATGTTGTTCTGTATCCTATCAAAAAGGCAACCACTCGGTCCCTTTTGACACGACTCCTAAATGACTATCTTCCTCATTATGGACCCATTAACAGGATACTGAGTGATCGTGGAACTCAGTTCTCCTCCAAGCTATGGCAGGATACTCTCAATGGAAAAAACATAAAAACTATTTTCACTTCAGTTCGTCATCCTCAAGCAAATCCCTCTGAACGGATAATGAAGGAACTGGGAAGACTATTTAGGACTTATTGTTCGCAACAACACTCTCGTTGGGCCTTTGAGGTCTCAAATATGCAGGAGATATTGAATGAAATGATTCATGAATGTACTGGATTCTCCCCAAATGAATTGCATTTTGGGAAGCCCAGATTGAGGCTACTACCTAAAGAGCTTTTGCCATTAGAAAATCAGGTGGAACCTCCTCTGGATAACAAGTTGAGGCTCGTTTCCATTTGCCTTTCCAAGAAGGCGTCCAGAAGAGCAACTCGCCAGACAGCAAAGAGGTCTAAACCTTTCGAAGTGGGCGATTTGGTCCTTCTGAGGGCAAATAACTCTTCGTCTGCTATAAAATCAGAAATCAAAAAGTTTCTGTTGCTTTTTGAAGGCCCGTTTAAGATCAAGAAGAAAATACATGATCACACATACTTACTTGCTTCTCCTGAGGGTGACAAAGAACGTGGAATTTTTCACTCTACACATCTCAAGCAATACAGTGTTCCCACTTATACTTCCAATTAAAGTCTGGATTATTCAATTCTCGATTTAATTCCTCGCATAAGTTTGGGGGGGGCAAGTTGTACAGAGACAATAATCGGGCTACAACTAATGATACACAATGATGTTTCATAAGTTGCCTAATCTAATGACACTCGACTCTCAATGAATTTGAATGTGAGTTCAACACAACCGGCAGTGGTGATAATTTTTTTTCTTGCTTTTTTCACTCTGCCGTGTCGATCGTGCTATGAATTTCATTTGCCTTCTAACGAGCTTGATATTATCAACCAAATTGAATATTAATTGAAGAGAGATTGAACCCTTGAGTTTTGGGTGGTTTGCCGTATTGTTCCACAATAAGGAATTCACCTAATTTGGTCAACCTCTTAGGTAAGAATTGTGTGTGATCGTGAATAATTTAAAATATATAAAAGTCCCGTTTCATTTATCATTTTCCCAATAAAATATTCATGATTTCAACGAAAGGAAAATTTAATTCGATAAATTCAACGTTATAAACATAGCTGCAAGTATAAAAACGCTCGGACACATGTCGAGCGTTGCGATCAGGGACTCGTATCTTGGTTGATTTCACGTTTTTCAACGGCCGGGGATTCGAAAAAACGGAGATGGAATTGTCGAATTTTAACGTAGTATGAATTCTTTCGATTTATTTCTGGAACAATCGGACGTCAACTTAAGCCAATCAGGGGACGAGATTGTTCCCTTCTCTCAAGATTTTCGAATTTTCAGCGCGTCATGACCCCACCATTTCCGAAGGTTTTATAAGGGCGAAACGACCTGAGGAAGACCTCTTTTGCGCTCTTTTGCTGTTTTACGCTCGTTTTGCTTTTCTTCATTTTGAATACCGACATAGTTTGCCAGTTTGATTTAGCAATTATAGAGATTTAGCGTTGATTTATCTGGGTTAATTTTCCGTAGAAAATTAAAATCAGTGCAAGTGAAATTCGAGACAGGACTCCTAATTAGTTTGTGCAGTGCAGACTTCAGTAAATCGGTAAGGCCCCGTTCATATTTCTTACATGGCATCATCCGTTAAATATCATTCTAACAATTGAATCATTGTGTGTTCCACGACTTCTAAACCATTTTTGTTATTATTTCTTCCCTGATTTACGATTTTATTTCCTTGGTGATTCCTTAATCTCTGTATTTATCAGCGACCTTTTTGAGAATTGAGATCGGCGAGAACACAACGGGGTTACGACCGCGCTTCACCCTTTCTCAATTCATTGAAGGTCGACGGATATACGAGAGACTTCGTCAAGTCGAGGGGTTCCATTTTTCTGGAACTACTTGTCGAGGCGTTGTTGGTTCACAAACATACCCGATTGACATTTCGTATCCCTTTTTCATTTCAAGATTATATCTTGCGTTATAAGTCCTTTGTGTTTCCTTAATCTCTGTATTTATCAGCAACCTTTTTGAGAATTGAGATCGGCGAGAACACAACGGGGTTACGACCGCGCCTCACCCTTTCTCAATTCATTGAAGGTCGACGGATAGACTTCGTCAAGTCGAGGGGTTCCATTTTTCTGGAACTACTTGTCGAGGCGTTGTTGGTTCACAACCGTACCCGATTAGTATTTTACATCCCCTTCTTTCCGAGATTGTATCTTGTACCATTATTTCGTTGTGCTTCCTTAACCTCTGGATTTATCAGCGACCTTTCTGGGGATTGAGCTCGGCGAGATCACAACGGGGTTACGACCGCGCTTCACCCTTGCTCAATCCACTGAGGGTTGACGGGAATCCAGGAGACTTCGTCAGGCCGAGAGGTTTCATCTTCTGAGACCACTCGTCTGGACGTTGTTGGTTCACTGCCGTACCTGACTTGTTTTCGACCCCGTTTTACTTTCAAGATTTCATCTTGTATTTTGATTCCCTTGTGTGGCCTTAATCTCTGTGTTTGTCGGCGACCTTTTGAGGACTGAGATCGGCGAGATCACAACGGGGTTACGACCGCGCTTCACCCCTTCTCAGTTCGCTCAAGGTTGACGAAGACACGGGAGACTTCGTCTGGTCGAGGAGTTCCATTTTCCTGGGGCTACTTGTCTGGACGTTGTTGGTTCGCAACCGTACCTCATCCCTATTTAACTCAGCTGTGCTCGACGATTCGTATTTCACGGCGACGTCTTTGTGGGTTGACATCGGCGAGATCACAACGGGGTTACGACCGCGCTTCACCCCTTGTCAACTAGCTAGACGTTTGCAGATTACTAGAATCACATCGTCAGGTCGAGGGGTTCCATTCTCTGGAGTCACTTGTCCGGACGTTGTGCTGACGCAGCTGCCCCGTTCCCTATCCTATCTGATTAAGTCTGAACATTGACCGATAATTTTTATTTTAACATTTGAGTGTGGAACACATCGTCGCAAGTAGTTAGATTGTATGATATTTTCCGTGGCCTGCCGAATCTTGAAGTTTCACTTTGTTACTCCCCTGTTCACCGTCCAATTCTCGCTTTCGCTCACCTCGCCCGACCGTCTTACTCACCCGATCACCGTTTGTTATAGAATTTATTAATCACTGTAAAATACTTGCCAATATAAGTCATTTCTTTTAATTTCATTTTTACTTCTCAAATAGGACCAGTTTTAATTTTTCATTATTAGTATTGCATAATAACTTTCTCCTTATCTTTATTTCTGTTTGGAGTCAGTAAACTTTGTAAAATCCATTTTGGTGTTTTTAAGTAAACCTTTATTTTTGGCAACATCAACGATCGAAACATAACTTTTAATCGCTAACTTCCTAGATTAAACCGAACCCTTCTCCACTGTATAAAGGCTACCTTGGTAGAAGTGGAGAGTTCAAGGCGCCACAACCTTGTTAAACCTATTGTGGCTGGCGCTCGAGCATTTATTTACCGTAAAGGTGACTGCGCCCTTGAAGTACTCCCCCTAAATAAGGGATCTTCACAATCCTCATGAATGAAATGAACAATGGCGTTTTCTATCCGAAAATCGCTGAACTATAAAATCAGTGAATTTGTGGGTAAAGCAGGAACTTTTTCCCGCCATATATTTGAATTTGGCCATTCTCTGCCAATTCCGTATTTCAAGTTGTTTTTCTGAACGAAATTATCTATAGATTCACTTTTAATCGGAAATTGAACTATTTCTATTGGTCTTTCGTTCGAAATAAAACAGAAGCATGAGTTGGTTTATTTTCCTCTATTTTTGAAAAAAAAAAATGAACTTTCGAAATGAAATCGATTCCAATTATTTCATTGAGAACTCCAATCTTTTCTGAGTTTACCCAAAAAATTTCAGTTCTCAAAGTGAAACCATTTTCAAATGCAACTTGAAATAAAAACACACTACATTGAACGCCCACCTTAAGTTAAGTGATAAGATAGATAGATTTCACATACAACAAATTGTCATGTTACATTCAACAAGTTGAGAGTAGGCAAGAATTTTGACGATGTGTGTATATCGAATAATAAGTGATTGATCACAATATACATATGAAAATTCAACTTTCAACGAGTATGGACAAATCTACTTTATAAGCATAATCATCTGATCGAGTTGCGGAGGAAAGCTATTCCACTTACAACCACTAGGGTAAGATCGTCAGTGGGAGCAAAAATGAATGAACTGAATAACAAGAAAAAATCAAAATGAACTGTATTCAAAATTAGGGAAAGATTTTGCGGCATGCAGACAAATTTTGTGAAATTCCGGAATTCCACAAAATTTGTCTGCATGCCGCAAAATCTTTCCCTAATTATTCACACAGACGATAAAATCCATTTATATGTATTCAAAATATTCTCCATTTTGGCTTAGGGCACTCTGATGTCATGTGTCCGTCTCCACACTTTATACACTTGTACGATGCGTGGCAGTTCCTCTGTGCATGACCAAACAATTAGCAGCGATGATATTGGATAGTTTCGGTTTTCAATCGTAAGCTCTCAACTTGAACAGATAATCCACAGCGGGATTGCAGTTTCGTAATGATCGACTTGTATGCCTTTTCTATTTCTACCAGTACAAGGGGTGTTGAAAGTCCTTTCTTTCCTTCTATTCTAGTGATTTTGGTAACTGGGTATATTGTTTCATTAAATCGTTTGTGATATCTTCCTCCGTAGCTTCCAGTAATACTTCTCGCATTACCACCTTCAATTTTCTCTCACTTTTCAATTCGTATCGTGAAATTCGACCTTTTCTTCTTCCAGCATCCTGTATAATTTTCTGTAGTCGTCCTCTGTATTTGGTTCCACCTGAACACCCTGGTTAACCAATTCGACCCTTTTGGTGGAAATTCCTATTTGCGTCATCAAGCTGTTGATCTTGCTCCATTTTGTTTTTTCCCCCACAATGAGATGAGAGTCCTTTCTTTCCTTCTATTCTAGTGATTTTGGTAACTGGGTATATTGTTTCATTAAATCGTTTGTGATATCTTCCTCCGTAGCTTCCAGTAATACTTCTCGCATTACCACCTTCAATTTTCTCTCACTTTTCAATTCGTATCGTGAAATTCGACCTTTTCTTCTTCCAGCATCCTGTATAATTTTCTGTAGTCGTCCTCTGTATTTGGTTCCACCTGAACACCCTGGTTAACCATTCGACCCTTTTGGTGGAAATTCCTATTTGCGTCATCAAGCTGTTGATCTTGCTCCATTTTGTTTTTTCCCCCACAATGAGATGAGAGATCCTTTCCGGTTTCTTAATGTATCCTGGTCTCGGGTTTGTCGTCGTTGTATTATTGTGTTTGCCTTCTAGTTCTGTTTCCTCGCTTTCTATCGCCGATGTTTCCATTTCGTCTTCATCTCCACTAAGAACTTCGAAACGATTTCTCGTTTCCGCTCCGTTCCTCGAACTTTCACTCACACTACGAACTCGTTTCACAGTTTTCTTCGGCCGTTTGAACGCTGGTTCTGCAACGTCGTTATCCGCACTCTCTTTCACTTTTTCACTCGAATTAGAGTTCACTTCGTCACTCGTGTCCATCTTCACACTTATTTTCGCTTTCGATTTCTTTTCCTCGATTTTCTCCATTACTTGCTTAACCATATCTTGAACGTCGTACCGTTTTTCTGACAGAGCTTCCGCCAGATAGACATATTGTTTGATGGCTTTTTCCATTGTAGTACCAACGATCAGTGATCTGGACGCTACAACAAATTCTTCCTCAGGGCTCGAAACGTCTCTTCGCTTGCGTCGGGGTGAGGGTTGCTCTCGATGATGGGAGTTGCGCTCTCTCCGTACGTCCGAACAGGTCGGTGTATCGATCGATACTGGCGACAAAGGCTTCGCGAGTTTTCGCCCAAGCACAAATGTTCCAATGTTCCATACACTCACGGGCGTTCGCGGTACATGAGCAGTAATGATTTAATGCTTGTTCACTGACTTTATTCGCTTTTGAAATGAATGGTTCATGTAGCAATGAAGTGAAATTAGAATAGATTCAGATTTACAAGTAGAATGAGAATTTCTTGATTACTATCAGTAGAAACCCTTTTTATAGCTGGCTAAACACAAGGCCGTAGCTAGAAAAAAATTTCGGGGGGGGTCCGTCTGAGGCCGTAGCTAGAAAAAAATTTATTCGAAGAATTTTCGGTGAAATGATTATCTGGCATTTCTGAAATAATAAATTTCGGGGAGGGTCCGGACCCCATCGGACCCCCCCTGGCTACGGCCTTGGCTAAACAGGCGAAAAGACTTCGTAGACAGCGAGGATGCCGCGAACCAAAGTGCGAATATTTGTGTGAGTGTGGATCACTTATTTGGTCGCGAATTCTTGGCCAGGTTCACGGCAAGAATTCTTGGCGCGATTCACGACATGAGTTTGGAGCGGGCTTATTGCTGTGAATCGAGTTATTACGTCGCTCTTTTTTGTCAATTATTCTAAGAAATACAGAGTTTTTCATGATAATATTCACAATTAAGTAATGGCCCCTGTCAAGTTATTCGCGAAACGAAAGGTACGGTACTCACTCTCGTGGTCGGGTAAACCCCAATTAATTTGATGAAGATATTTCCAAGGCACAGGATATCAAGACGATATCACAAGTCTCAGGCAAAAAAAAACCCTGCTGAATTTACAAGTCAGTAGCTAATGGATCACCTTCAATTAGTGACGTTCTTTTCTATCTACTACTGTGTAAACCACCCAAACGTTCATTTACCTTATTGAATCCTTTATGCAAGCGACCTATGAGGGTTGCAATAATTTTAATTCATGAAGGGCCCCAATTTTTTAGCAATAGGATTTTGGGCTCCTCATCAACTGCACTAGCGTTTTCCAAACAGTCGTATGAAGTTGATACCAAGGTGGTGCATTCAACATTCGAACACATTTCTACCAATACGTAATAGTAATAGTAATTTATTCATTTAAAAATGTTACAAGTATAAGAATGGAACAGGTCGAACAAAAATTCATCAATTATTGGCTTCTACAACAATAATCCCGCCAATTCTACAAGTTTCGAATTCAGGGCATTGTTGGTACAAACATCATTTTTATGGGAAAGTCAGCAGACAAAATTTGTAGACTCTGTGGATCAGAGGCAGAAACAGCTGAAGACATGGTATACAAGTGTCCAGAGCTGGCTGGTCTAAGAACCATTCATATGGAAAAACCGTTCCTTGATACCCACGAGGTAACGACGAAGGCTCCTATAGGGATGTTGTCAGTCTACTCAACACCATAGACGACCTCCTTGGGTTTCAATGATTGAGTAGGGTAGTGAACAAAAGATCCATGAGGTCGCAGTTCCCGGAGGGCTTACTGAGCCATAACGACCCTAGTTCAAATAATACTAATGATAATAGTTCAGGCGGTAAAGCCTTGAACAAGTTGATGTCCATGTACTGTACACCCTGCCCTCTCGAAGTTATCGTATGCTATTTAACTTAAATTTCTCTACATGATTTCCTGCAACCCATATGTAGCAGTTCTTCTTGTTCTTTTTTGAATCGCAAAAATGGGATCTACATAAGGTGAGGTTCCCCAAAATATAACTCCATAAAATATAGCTGAAAATATAGTAAACTAGCTTAAGTATATCTAATCTTATCTGATTCGTCAACTTAAAAGGTGTTGTAATAGGCAGAATTCGTAGTAATAGGCAGAATTCAGCTTACTTTTCAAATTTTCAATGTGAGAACCATGAACTTCAGATAATCTGTAATTTCAATGTCATCTTCCTCCATGGTCATACACTATGAAAAGCTTAATTCAAATTGTTCACTATGAAAACACAATGGGTCTTCTGTATATTTAAAATTAAGTTATGATCTCCAACCACTGTTGTACAAGTTTCAGTGAGTTGCTAACATGATCTCTAAGCGCTGTTATGGCAGGTAATTTAACGACATAGTTTATGTCATCTGCAAACATCGGTAATTTACAATGAAATCTCCCATATGAAATGTATAGTGCACAGACATAAATAATTATAAAAAATGGGCCAAGTATGCCACCCTGCGGTAAGCTGATGATAGGGCTTTTTCATGAGATGTGAAAGTTTCTTCTTCAACTTCTAAGATGATAATTAAATTTGCTTTTCAGATGTTGAGTAGCTCTGGATAAATTTTAGCTGATTATTTCCAATTCCACAGTTCTCAAGTAGGTATCTCAAATAATTTTCGATGTTCAACACAATCAAACGCCCTCGTCAAGAAAATAAAAATCTAAGGGAATCTCGTCCTGTTCTAGGGCAGTGACAATTTCATAAGTGAGCCCAAATATGGATTTTTCATCACTTCTATTTTTCACAAAGCCATATAGTTTATAGATTTATAGTAAAAAAGGGGTTACAATCCACTGCGACCTTAAGATCTATTGGGCCCCTCTAACAGAGCTGTTATTATCGCGCCTCCTACAGCTCGCCTTCCAGTTCCAGAGATTTGATTTCACAAAACCATGCTGGCATTTGGTTATTATGACAAGAGGAAGCACTTTAACAATTTCGTATTTATCAACAATATTGAATATTTTTCGCGTCGACGCCTGAACTATCAATGAATGCCAGTTTTCCACAACTAACTCATACAAAACCATTTACAGTTTGCGTCCAATCTTTCTGAGTGCCCCTTCAATTTTAATGGAAGCTATAGCATTTTGTCACGATGGCTTTTTTTCGAATTATGAGCTGAAACTGGCCTCGTCCGTGTTCGACTAACTGATCAACGTAACCAGAAGCATATTTCTGTAATAACAGATCCGGGATCAGATTATGGGCGATTTATTATTTCTTCCTTTCTTCAAATGAAACAACCAGTATATTGTATATTTTCAATCCATAAGAAGCGCCAACGAAGGCTTCACAAATTTCATCCAGTATTCCTCAAGGTTGAGTTTTTTTGATTATTGATGACCTGAGTGTCTTCCTGAACTGCCTCAACAGAAGGCACCCAAACATTGAGTTTACCGTGATGCAGTAATTTATCCTGAAGCTCTGGCCAATAGGAAGCCTCGAAGCGGAGGGGATGAACCAACTGACCACAGTGTTAGGGCTTTGGCTATGAACAATGGCCGATCCAATAACACCGTCAATTCGAAGCAGTCAATCGTCCGACTAATTGAAGATGCCCACCGTAGTTACAGGAGAAACGTTGGTTAAATTTCCTACTAGACCACGGGTAGAAAGCTCGGAATTTTCTAACTTGATAGTTCTATTTCTTCTTTTGCTGAGTAATTCGTTCAGAAATGACCTCAACACAGTCTTCGATTAACGCTTCGCGGCAGAATATCCGGGAACTGGCTTCGAAAGCAGCAGCGTTCACCCTGTCGAGTTTTAGTGGAAGCTGTGGACCCAACGGGGTGTGGGGTCTGTCTGAGCACACATCCCAACTAATGCAGGGTGAGGGGATCGATTTTAGCCTGTTCCAGTTGCACAAGAGGCCCTCATTCCCTCGAATTCCTGCACTTTCGAATGCTCAGCTCGGGTCGCACTCTCGGACAAACGCACGACGGGGTCGCAAATAATGAAAACAATTCAGGATGTTTTCTCAGGAAATGGGTCTGACGTGTTTTCTGCCTGTGAAATGTTCCGGGAAATTAGTGCCGTATATTGTCGATGAAAGAAAATAGGAGTCAAACTTTTCGGGCAGATTTGTTTATATATTGTCGATAGAAATCAACCAAATACCATCATTATTCAAGCTATGGAGTTTGTGAGGAACCATTCGATTTTCGATGGCTTTTTCATCATTTCGATTTGTTATTTCAGAATCCAATTTGACTACGCATTCTCCATCAGGAAGTCGAAACTTATCATTCTCGGCTCAACCTTGGAAAATACAGACTTCGTGACGAATTGATACAGCCCTCGCTTTATCGAAACGAGCACTTAAAAATATGAAGAACATCAGTTTTGCTGAATTGGAGATGACCACAATTATATTCCTTTTAGAGATGTAACCAGAATGTATTTCCTGAATTTTAGTATTTGAATACAAGTTCTCAAATTAGTTTTGTTAGACTATTTCGGTTAAGGATGTGTTGGAATGATTTCAACTCTTTAATACATAATATAAAATGTGTTTTCAATGACATGAAAGAATTAGTGATTCTTGTAGGCCTATTTTCAGAAATTATGAAATATTGAGTGCTCCCTGTATTTTCATCTATGAATGTCTCGTATACGCCAATGAAAATAAGCAAAAGTTCGTTAAACTATCTACCTATCATGAGTACAATACTACCAAGGTACCAATAAATTAGCAACATCAACTCTTCATCAGTGTATAATTCTTTATAATAAACTATCTGAATCATTTAAATCCTTGAACGACAAGAGTTTTCGTAGATCAGTGAAATAAATCATTGGTACTTGGGAAGGTTTACTACAGTATAGATGAATATTTGTCAGATAGGCTTTAGAATTTGCTCTTGAATTGTTGAACATGTATGTATATTCTTTTTTGTTTGTTTTCTAGTTGTTAATATTATCTTGCAATCATTGACATGTCCTATATTGTAAAAATGTCTGACAGGATGAATATTATATGAATAGTTTGACTTTCAAATTTCTTGGTGCCTTCATTATTAGGAGAATGTCACAAGATACTATCAAATAGTAATCATAGCCTGCCTACCAAATACCGAATGGAAATACCATTCTGAAGGGACATTTTGACAAATAAATGCTCAAAGTCCGAAATTGGACAAGTTAGGTATAGGCATGATATACATACATGGAATGGAAGCAAATTTCATCAGTTTTTTGAATTTCTAATAATATACAGGGCGTTCCTTTCGAAATAAACAACTTTCAGCGACTTTTTCAAGCAAAGGAAAAGACTGTACTTAACCACCCTGTATTGAAGTAACGTAGATAGGGCTGATGTGTTGAAAGCACTCATGTATCTCCTAACTCCGAACCAAATTTCAATGCCAAAGTGTCTCTCATCCCGAAGTTATCAGCATTTTTAGAGATCATGATTTTGGGTGAAAAAAATTGAAATTAATTTATATTTCGAAAACGGCAACAGATGGGTATAGGGAAATGTCAGGAAAAGTTGTCGAGAAGTTGTTGGAGATTCCAAAAATAATATAATATACCAGGTGTTCCATTTAAAAAATCAAATTTGCTACTACTTTCTTACGGAAGTGGGAACACTGCATTGACGAAAATATTTTGGTTAGGTAGAGAAGGTCCGATAATGCACTCATGCAAATTTTCGAACCGATCCGAAATCTGGTTCACCAGAAACGTCTAATATGTCATCCACCGTGAATCACCCTGTATACTAAATTCTCATTGTTATCCTCTGAATGTTGATTTTTCAAATTACGTTAGTGGTCATAACTCAATATTTTTTGCTACCCATTTCCATATCCTGATGAAAAATATCTGTACCTCTCACTGCAGACTCATCTGTGGGTGTTCATTTCTTAAGCCATACTGAACGGGTCACAGATGATAACTCACATAATTAATGGAAATGAATCAACACTATTTACTATAGTGTCTATACGTCAATCATTGTTGACTAATGGAACTCTGCATGAATGTCTACTCGATTGTTATATAGGGTGGCCATTTAAAAACGAAACAGACGAGATTACAGACGAAATAAATTTTTTCGATAGAAATGCTCGGACAGGTCGATTTCTGTTTCGAGGGGGACAACTTAAGATGTAGGTTACGGACGCATAGCGCTTCAACCCTTGCTACTACAACCCTCACCCCCAATTTTTGAATAGGGAAGATGGGGTGAGTGATACCTCATTTGAAAGGTATTTTTATACTGATTTCAGCACAGTAATTGTTTTTTCATTTTATGCATTAGTTCTCGAAATATTCTCAACTAAGTATTTGAAAATGAAGTGGTGTTTTCATGGCACTTGTAGTGTTTTTTTGTGAAAAATCGACATTTTGAGCTTCAAAACAACCATGACTGTGGCTTCCTTCCTCCAATCCACTGACATAGAAATCTTTAATCAAGATGTCGATTATTCACAAAAAAACACTACAAGTGCCATGAAAACACCACTTCATTTTCAAATACTTAGTTATGAATATTTCGAGAACTAATGCATAAAATGAAAAAAACAATTACTGTGCTGAAATCAGCATAAAAATACCTTTGAATTGAGGTATCACCTCGAAACAGAAATCGACCTGTCCGAGCATTTCTATCGAAAAAATTTATTTCGTCTGTAATCTCGTCTGTTTCGTTTTCAAATGGCCACCCTGTATATTCTTTATACATTGTTCACATGTTATAATAACATCAAGAATTGATCAACATGAATGGCAATGGTAACAACCGTTTACGTGTTGCTTTTGGGCTTAAGTGAAATTCTATAACACCTTACCTGAGAATATACAGAAGATAATAATAATAATCCCTTTATTTCATAATTACACCGACATAACAATATCAAAAAGTAAATATGAAATTACGTCAATATAAGCCAATTCAAACTTAAACTACAGAATAACAGAACATTTTCCTAAACCTAAGAGAATGAAAGAGTACAATTTGAAAAATATTCCGCGAGTGTGTACGGTTCAACATCAATTAAAAATTCTTTAACAATTTTTTTGAAATTTGTCTCTGAGAATAATTCCTTAATTTTTGAAGGTAATCTATTGAAAACATTTATTGACGCATAGTAGCAACTTTTTTCATAAATGGTGAGCCGATGAATAGGAAATATAAAATTTGTTTTTCTATTACTGACCATTTTGGAAGAGTCATATAATTTTTTGTTGTTATACATAAACGTCAGTAGCTCATATACGTATAACCCTGTAACTGTTAATAAATTGTTTTCTTTAAAGTGCCCACGACAACTTTTACTATAGTTTAAGCCCAAAATTACACGCAATGCCTTTTTCTGAATAACAAAAATATCTTTAATATCCACATTTTGGCCCCAAAAAACTATGCCATAACGCAGTACGGACTCGAAGCATGATGAATAGACAATTTTTAACGTATGCTCATCGACATAGGGTTTTACTACTCGCAGTTGATAAAGAGTTATATTCAATTTTTTTCTAATCGACTCAATATGCATATTCCAGCTCATATTTTCATTCAGAAAATCACAAACAATTCAAGAGGGAACTAGAATAACTAGATGAACTTTTAATGAACATGGAACCATATTCATATGGAATAAACAATCAATTGAATAATCTGACACTATTACATTTCTATTCTTGTGATATATTATATGTTGAAATAAAGAATATTATTATTATTATAAAGGTTACATAGGCCTTGCTATCTCACGTACGAAATATGCAGGTTGTTCATACTGATACATACTACACATCTTTTTGTATCTTACATAAACCGGACAGTCTAGGTGAAACACTATTATATCTTGTGAGACAATTTTGATCTATCTCCAATTATATTGTTTGATTTATACAACTTCAGAATTTTCTGTAGTTTATTTGCTTTGGGAGTAACTACGTACAATATTCGAACAAAACAGGTTTTTGGATATCCTATAGGGGCTCCATGTTCGCCAATTTTTGCAGGCTTGGTTATGAACTACGTAATTAATGAAGTCATTGACAAATCTAATATGTTGTTTCCTTAGGCTATGGTCTAAGGTTGTTCCCATTTAGATTCATCTATGTAGATGATATCTGTATGCCTATTCCAAAAAACTGGCTGGATTACATTTTAAATATTTCCAATAGTAAAGAACCTTACCTCAAGTTCACATTCGTATTAGAGAATAATGTAAACCTCTCATTACCCTTTCTAGAAATCACGTTGATTAGAGATCCTAGTAGTAGAAGTATCAGAACGAATTTATATAAAAAACCCACAAGCATATTATGCGGGACAGTTAAATATTAGTACCTACATCCATTAAATCAAAAGATGAATATCATTAGACCGGTATACACGAAAGTTCATAGAATATGTAGCCCAGAGTTTCAGTCATCAAACTTAGGGCCAGTATTATAAAGGACAACCGAGGATTCAACAGTTCGCTTGCCTTAACAAGCTTCCAACCGGGCCTTTGAGCATCGTAAAATCCACCACCGACGTAGCGACCATGCAAGCATCCAAGCTAGCTTCGGTAGCCGTCTTCGAGTCTAGAATTCACTGGCATTCAGTTCAGTCTTTCTCGATGTTTCAAATGGATAAGAAAACTGTTGCTAGTGCTATCATTGTGATAAATCGTTCGGAGCGAAAACGGAGGCGATATTGGATGAAGAAATGGCTTCAAAACAGGGAAAGTTCTTGTCATATGAATTTGATAAAGGAATTGAATGAATATCCTGAAGATTTAAAAAATTATTTACGAATACCTGAAGAAGCTTTCAACGTGTTATTGGAATTATTACGACCAAGATTAAGTAAGCAGAATACAATTATGAGAAAATCAATTTCCCCAGAAGAAAGACTCGTCGCAACATTGAGATATTTATCAACAGGCTGTACATTCGAAGAATTGAAATTTTCAACAAGAATCTCCCCGCAATGTCTCGGACGAATTATTCCTGATACATGTGACGCAATATATGAAACATTAAATTAAATTACTATTTTACTAACAGCCAAGGGCGTCGCCAGGGGGGGGGGGCAGGGAGGGGCAGTTGCCCCCCCCTAGAGCTCAAAAATCCCTTAAAAACTTATGAAATAGTAGCATAATATACGAAAATCAGTTCATTTTTCCTATTCTGATTGTTTTTTGCCCCCCCCCTAGCTCAATTGCCCCCCCCCTAGCTCAAAGGCTGGCGACACCCTTGCTAACAGCAGTCGATATAAAAACTAAAATCATTGAAATTTTAAATTCACTTAAACTTTTTCTATATATTGGATTGTTTCAAGAGAGTTAGGGCGAATTTCAAAGATTTCGATTATTATAAATTGATAACTAGCGAAATTCGTTTCATGCGTTTCGTGGTTTCGTAAATAAGTCAGTTCCGTGCGAAAGACTTTTTTCGAAGACAGGACTTATTGTGAATGAAGAAAGATGTCGTTCGAAGCCGAAAAAAGTTGAACAGCTTGCTTTTCTGAATGGTAATTTAAATACAGAGCGTTTCGATAAATTAGTTTGATGTTAGATTCTGATTTGATTCGTAAAATATATTTATTTGTGAATTAAAAGTGATTTTTTTCCTACAACCCTTTCTTATTGTCGAATGTACTTGCAGTTATTGAATAATAAATAATAACATAACATAAACTGCAGATAAAGTGTTGAATTTTTTACAGTTTTGAATTTTTCTCACGATTTGATCTTCAATCTTGTAATGTGTAATCGATACTCAAAAACCAAACAAAAAACGGTTTTAAAACGGTTTGCATAAAAATCTGAAAACGCCCATCTCTACTTCGAACTGCAGGTATCGACTGATAACTGATAGCACCCCGAAAGTACCGGCGACCACCGACTAGGCTTCTCCGGACTCGTGCGACCAGGAACGTAGAGGCTTGAAACGCTTTGGCAGCTTCGGTAGCCCCGTCGGACACACACGGAGACTGTATACAAGCTTTCAGGCAAAGCTGGTAGCTCGAAAGTCTCATAAAAACGCTTCGTGAGTGGGCACCATTAGACATGCTAAAGAATGATCTAGTGAAGAAACGGTTATCCAGTAAAATCAAATAATAAAGTTGTGAATTTCAACCCTTACAATTGTTGAACTCCCCCCAATCCAAATTTGACTCACAATCTGAGAACAAATTGCTTTTTACTAAACTAAATGACAAAATTCCTAAGAAATAGGATTCGTTTCTTGTATACAAGATTAATTGTCGACATTTAGAGGGGCACTACAGGGATATCGAAAACCGTGGGAGATACAGGGTGGCTTAAATTTGAAAAAAAAATTGAGTTGATTAAGGATGACTGTGTTGGTTTTAACAGATCCAAAATATCTGTAATCGTTCCCGAGATATCTTGAAAAAACTGAAAATCGAGACTTTCTTTTTTCTTCATAACTTTTTTGTTTCTGGAGATAACTTCACGAAATTCACGAAAATTATCTAATAGAACGATTCTACTGGTGTCGTCAGAGTCACTGAGATATGCGATTGTCAACTTTTTTTTATGGACGCCATGTTGGTTCTTCTCATGAGCTGATGAAGAAAAAAATTACTTTCTCAATAATGTATCACATGTCCGAATTGTCAAATAACTTTGTTTACAATTGTTTTGTGAAACCATCACTTGTTTTGTGAGGACCCTAATCCTGTCCGATAAGTTACGTCGTATTTATCACATAAATAATGAAATATTCATTGTTAGAGAAACAAGACATGTATGGTACTTACATACGCGCTTATAGAAACTCCCGAATAGCGAACAGTGGATTGGGAGAAACGGACCCATTAACTGGCCAGCTAGATTCCCGGACTTGAATCCGATGGATTACTTTGGGGAGTCTTGGAGGACTATGTTTATCAAGTCCCCCTGACATTATTCAAAAAACATATAGAAGGAATTAGATCCATATCTCCTGAACAAATTCGAGCGACCATCCAGGGCATTTCTGAAAGAGCTCGGCTCTGCATAATTAACGGAGGAAGCCATTTCGAATATATTTGAAAATTACATTTTTCATTATTGATTTGTTTTATTTTTAATGGAAAAGATTTGTTTCTGAACTCATTTTTGATTTTTTGTTTGATACACAACAAGTATTGCATTCAATATTGAATTGGTAGCCTACTATAATTTCACAAAGTTTCAAAAAAACTTAATTTAAGCTATGTGAATCTGTATTTTTTGTGGAGTTTGATACACTGTTGAATTCGTAATTGATCATCCCAAGAGGAAAACTAATATGGCGTCCATAAGAAGAAAAAGTTGACAATCGCGCCTCTGAAACAATGGATAATAGAAAAAATCTGACAACACCAGTAGAATCGTCATATTAGATAATGGTTACAAACCGAACAAATGAGTTAAAAAGAAAACAGAAAATCTTTTTATATTTCGAGAACCATTACAATTATTTTCGATCTGTTATGACCAACATAGACATCCTTGAATAATGCAACTTTTCTATAATTCAAGCCACCCTGTATCTCCAACGGTTTTCGATATCCCTGTAGTGTCCCTCTAAATAGTTCTAACCCTCTATAGGAACAAATAGGCAGCATATTTGTGAGAGAAAATCTGATCACGAATACTCTAAACATCCTTCCGAAAACAAAACGGCCCTAGCGTATCATCATCTTAGTACAGAACACATGTTCGATTTTGATCTTGACAATATTGAAACTTTGCACAGGGAGAAAAATTCTATCAAAAGATTCTTTGCCGAGATGTTTTATATTGAAAAACATTATTCTGTACATAAGACGGACATTGACAATTTGTTGTAATTTAATTTCTAAATATCAAAGGATTTGTGTTTCCGAGTTTAATCACTGGTTGTTATGTTGTTTGTAGTAGGCCAATTTGATACATAAGCAATGCGAATACGTGGGATTAGATTATGACAGCTGACCATGTTGTTAGGAGATGTTTGTATGGTTTATTGTTTTTTCTATATGTATAATTCCAGAGAGTTCCATTCAGGTGACAATCTCAGGTCTGATCCGGTTTTCAGTGCCTGTGTGATGTCGAAACAGTTGAATTATGGATATTATTGTAGCAATATTTATTTCGGTAAGTTTTATTATGTGTGTAGTGGGTCATTAAGTCCACTTGATAGCATCTTTGTATCTTGCCACCTAGACACAATCAGGAGTGTAACATAAGAATGTTGTATGTCAGTAAGTGGGTTGACGAAGAATGTAAGTAATTGAATTTGGTTCGAGTAAGGATATTGTCTATACTCTGCTCCATGTGGAAATGGGATTACCCTTAATCATCTCCTACGATCAACCCAATCTCTTTTTCGCTTATGGCACAAATGATGGTAATGGATGAACGAAGTGAATCAATTAGGAACCTTTCACACATTCATCGATTATCGCCTTACCTATTACGCCTTCCCTGTTTTGAGCGATAATCGTCCCGTTGCAGGTCGTCACCAGAGTCGATTTCCCCCTCCTTAATAGGGCCCTGTTGTACAGGAATGCCCTGCACGATCCTGCAGAATGGCCTAATTCTCCCGAGAGTTCCCTAACCCCCAGTAGCAAATTCAACATGAGTTTTTTAGGTTTTCCATTTCAAGCAAGTTAAATGAAACTTTGTTTGTCGCTTCAGGGAGGAGAACGGCGTGGAAAAATCTGACAAATTATTGCACGATCCAGATTAACAGGAAGGGCAGACTAATTTCAAGGGATGAACTATGTTCATGCGGTAATTTATTGTCAATTTTCTGCGCAAATCCCTCTACCTAGCGTTTCACTCTCGAATTTGGGAAACAGGGGACTCAGGAATTATTTTTTACATTACATAGTCATTTGTTCGCATGACCTTATTTTCGCGCCAAACTGGTGACGTCATGCACCGAATAGTTCGGAATAATTTGCTATAGTTTAAAGACAGGGATTGAGTGAGTAAGAACTGCGGTTCGGCGTTTTTTAAAGCTCTTGGAAACAGCTAATTGAAGAATATTGGTTGTGTTCGTTGGATTTGTTTATTTTTACATTCGCGCGATATGTTTGGTTCTTAATATTATAATCATTTATCATTATTAATCATTATTAATTTTCCGAAATGTACGTTCAAATTGATTATTAAGTTGTGGAAGCCGATTAGAAGACTTTCAAACGATGGCATGGTGAATAAGAAATAATTTGTTGGTATCTAATTCATTCTTTGGGTGCGATATTTTTCTCCTATTCCGAACAATACTCTTTCATCATATTTATTACAGATCTAGTACTCAGAGCAGAATTCTAATGAGTGGAACAAATCTCCTATCTGCAGAAATGAAAATGATGATAAGAAGACATCCGAACAAGGAATATTTCGAGAAATTCGCTGATCAAATGAATAACCAATGGTTAACCAAAGTTAGTCTCGGAATGTAAAACGTCCCTCAACACACTCGGAGAAAGAAACCAGGTCAACCTTATTTGGGTACCTGGCCACTCCGAGATAGATGGCAATGAAGCGACAGACCAACTTGCCAGGGAAGGGGGGTATATTCCCTTCACCGGTCCAGAGCCATTTTGTGGCTTCCCAGCCAGCCATCAAGCGATGGCAGTTAAGAAATGGAAACAAAAGAGAAAGCTTACGTTCTGGCAAACGATCAATGGCCAAGGACATGCCAAGTCATTTCTCTCCTACTCGACGAGCTGGACTAAAAAAAATTCTCTCACTCAGTAAACAGGAACTGAGGAAACTGACAGGCGCACTCACGGGACACTGTCTCGTGGGGTATCACCTGAAGAACATAGGTAAATCGCTAGAAGACACATGTCGTTTCTGTCAAGAAGCCACTGAGACAGCCAAGCACTTGTTATGCGAATGTGGTGCTGTTCATCGGAAAAGACTACAACACCTTGGCTTCTGGTTTCTAAAGCCGAAACAAGTAATGGATGTAGCCCCCAGAAAGGTGATAAAGTTCATGGAGATACTATTGCCTGACTGGTAAACAGCGCGGGGATGCACAATAGATCTTTAGGTCAAGGTGCATGCGAGTTCAGATGATCTTCCGCCCCTCCTATGATCTAATCTAATCTAATGGTTCTTTGCTGCGGAAGGCCCATCAACTACGAAAAAACTGCGACAGAAAGATCATGACATGCGAATTTCGTATATTAAGAGACGAACGAGGAGAGAAAATAAAAATCCTCAAATTTTATAGAAAACTTGATTAAATCAGGATTGCAGGTATAACATTATCTCTACTTTTACCCACAAGAGAGTGACCGTTGTCAATTTGAGATGGGATCATCATATAAATCTATATATATGAAAGAAAGATGTTGGTTACACCATTTATAACTCGAGATCGGATGGACTGTTTGTTATGAAACTCCATATATGGATTCGTCTACGGTCTGGTTATTATAAAATACAATAAAACTTTGAGAAAATCGATGAAAATTCTACTCATACAGGAAATGCTTTTCCTCCTTCTGAGTAAGGCCACTAGATGTCGCTACAGTTACAGTTACGCTACCGCTTATTCGTATATACTTCATTTGATATTCTCCGCGTTAGATGGCGATATAAACAAATAGTGTGTACAGTGACTATATTTCCTCTATAGTCACTGTAATAGTGTGTAATTTGAGTTGCCTGCAACTCTGCGCCGTTGGGAAAAACCAAAATGTCTTAGCGTAGGAGTACAGAGATGTCTAAAATGATTAGATTTCGTTGAGATATGAGAAAAGTTTCGTTCTTACCACTTCAGATGGCGCTATTCACACATTATGACTGATGATTATTAGTTGTATAGTTTTATTCATTCCAAATAACGTAATCGTGAGGGTTCAATATTTGACATTATCACAATTAAATGGCGATGAATTTGTTGAGTCTTTCACGGCCATCCATTGATGTCATCTGTTTTTTTTTTCTAACATTTCGGCCGTCGTGGTTTGAAATGGTCGAAAAAAGAACATATGACATCAATTACTGTGTAATTCACATAGGGCTTATAGTACCATGAAAGGCTATTAACAGATCCAGAAGCGGGTGAATATCACAGTGAATTTTTATCGAAACGTCAAGTAAATCGGATTTTGGCGATGAGTTCCAATCGTGAGATGCCCATTCTCAACTTTTCTCATAATTTTTAAAATGTTTTTGAATTTCTGTTTGGGTAATAAATATTATTGCGGAAATAACTGATTCAAAATTGCCATTATTAGTGATTGACATATTATGACATATTATTTTGGTGTATCTGTTCTGTGTGATAGATCATATCCATGGAAACATTTGACAGTTCAAAAATCAGAGAACCAAGCCGTTGATCTCCGATCACCGGTGATTACGATTTGTGAAATCCACCGCAAGTATATCATTAGGGCGGAACAAAGTTCGCCGGGCCAGCTAGTGGTGTTATAAAAACCTTCACTTTGTTGATTCAGATACTTGAGACATCCTGACCATGCAATATCTAAAAATATTATATTTTGCTTTTTTCGAATCCCGAATACAATATGCAATAAAAAAAATGAAATATCAGAAAACTGACTATATAATTCTCCTTAACAAATTTCTTCAAGCCAACGCAACGTTTCGAAACAGTCCTGTTCCATTCTCGAGACTGAAAATACAAAAAGATAGTTAAAAACGTGAACAAACAAAACAAACACTCTTCAACTCATACCTTTCGAAATCTTAATTTTACGGAGATAATCAGAAATTATGTAATAGAATAATTGTGATAACAGAGCACATATCACAAGAATTCAGAAAGAAACATGAACAACCATCAAGCAAAAACGCTTCAGCCATCATGAAACATCAAATTTCATGAGCAACCTCAAAAACATCATCTCAAATTTTTCAAATTCTCTCTGAAATTAACTGTCTCACTTTTTCTGATATATATCATTTCGCTAATATTTCCCCTGAGGAGATAGTTTTCTCTGTCTTACACGATAGCATTAAGAAAGTCAAATGTGTGTCCCTCTGGGTGTACATGTGTCGTCAGTGCAGTCTTGTCTCGGTTCTCAAGGTTTTTTTTGTCATATTTGTGTTGTCTGAGTCTCTCCCTTAGGTGTTGACTCGTCTGTCCAACATATGTGCCCTTACAATTTTCACTAGGAATCTGATGAACCACTTGTGACTGTCACTCTGTGGAAATTTTGTCTTTGATTTTACTAAAAAATTTGTTAGTCGAGAAAACATTATAAAACGCACAGGTGCAGTCAAATCCCTTGAAGATTTTTCCAATTCTATAAGATAAGTTTGGTATAAACAGGAATTATGTGGGACAATGAGAATAAATATGGAATAAATTGGCTGGAGTAGTTATTATCCATAAGGATGGTTTTGATTTTCATAAGGTTTTTTCGCTTGAACAGTTCATCGCTAAGTCTTACAGCCTTACTAACAAGATTTCTGACTACTTTAATCGTTTGTTGGATGATGTGATTGCTGTAGTAATTGATTATTCTGTTCGAACTAATGCTTTCAGTGTACCAATCTGTCTTAAGAGTCTGACCATCCCAAAAATTCAAAATGTAATCTGTTCTTTCTTCTGGAATTGATAGTATTGTATCATCCACATAAACTTCCATAATTTGAACGTACTCAAACAGATCATTCGTAACCAAGGAAGCAAAATAATGCAAGTATTACTGAAAGTCATTATAAACTTCTCAGTAGATCTAATACACGTAGTTTACCACCTAGACTTTATTGCTTGAGAAAAACTCATATAGAAAATATAGAACAACCGAGATGATATGATATTGTTTATCCTGACTACTCCTAGGTCTCCTGAGGAAGCTACAAGCTTTGAAGCTTGTAACTTGTGCCGAGTTCGGAGTAAGCAGTTGTGTTCTGTGTAGGCTTTGTAACTGTGTCCTTACGCCACCTTAGGCACAGCACTGTTAATTTTTGACCCAACAGTGAGAATGGTGGCCCCTGCCAAGACTAGAAAATTTCTTTTCCTAGCTCGGGATTGAACTCCGGACCTCTGGGTCTAATTCCAACGCTCTACCACTGAGCCAAGGGCACTCATGAGATGAGAATTTTAAGATCTATCAAAGGAGTATCACTGAGAGACCATGTGAGGAGTTCAGATACAGGGTGTCCCAAGTTCGAGTGCCTATTAGACGTTTCTAGAGAACGGGACATATTTGAAATCTGAAAATTGGGATTATGATATTGTTCGAAATTCTCTACAGACCTAAAATATTTTTAGAGCCAGAGCTTTTCCGGTTATACTGGGAGTGAAAAGAAATTTGCTCAAAAATTTTTTTTCAATCTTTTCGTTTCCGATATGATTAAGTATTCAATGCTGAATACGTTTCTGTTAAAACCATTGTATTCATTCGAATGGTTTTCAAAATATCGACAAAAAACCTGAGAAAAAGTCAAATTTTCATAGTCACTATCATGTCCATTTTTCTTATTCTGAACATCCTCAGTGTAAACCGTTCTCACAACGTCAAAGTAGAAGAATGTGGAAAGGTCATGCATCTTTCGAATTTCATGAATATCATCACAGGGTGTTTCCAATTTTGTGTCGAAAACGGTGATCGAAAATCGGTCATAACTTCTGTTTTTCGAACTAGAACCCTATTTTTTCATAATTTCGTTGGATTCTGCGAAGAAAAGTAATGATAGCACTCTCAGATGCTCTTTCTCCTAAATTCAGTAATTCCCAAGATATTTGAGCTTTTCTGGATTCATGTTGTACGTAGAATCAAATTCATCTGATCTTTTACTTGAGAATATTCTGTGACCAAAGAAGATACATTTTTCCATCAATAATTCACAAGTGACAGGTCTAATTTTAGGTTTTATCTGTACTTTTCGATTTTTTTCAATGGTTCCATGAAAATATTCATCGAATATGTTGCATGAGAATATTCTGTGACCATAGAAGATTAGAAGATAAATGATTCCATTGAAAATTTTTTGACAGTTCCAACAACCAATTAAATTTCCTCATTTGATATCAGATGAACAATTTCACCCAATCATGTCAACATTACATCGATAACAGACCATGCGCTGTTTTCACGTTGCTATGGACACATATTGATTCATTTCGATTTTGAAGTTTCAAATATTTAAAGTTCGAAATGTCACGATTTGGTTGCAATACTGACGATAATATTAATGAAATTATAGAATCGAACATACCAAAAAACACCGTTTACAGTAAGAAATTTGTATGGAAAGCATTTATAGACTTTTGCAACGATAGAAAGTATCAATTAGATGGAAATCGGACGGCGGAAGAATTGGCGTTGATTTTAAAGGATTGGGCTGTGAACATGAGGAGAAAAGATGGTAAAGAGTTCAAAGAAAGTACGGTCAAAACCATGTGGAATATAACAAGAAAGCTGTTACAAGAAAAATATTATAAAGAAATGAAAGTTATTATTGACCCATTCAAAAGTGTTGTATTTCAACAAGCGCGAGCTGCCCCTGATTCTATACGACGAAAACTGCAATCAGACCCAAGTAAAAGGAAGCAAAGTTCGGCAGCATTAAGTTCTGTGGAAATAACAAAAATGGTGAATTTATGGAATGAAAATACACCTGAAGGGCTGCAACGAAAATTCTATCACATAGCCGCGGTAGAATTAGCTTGGCGAGGTGGGGAAGCTGCTGCTTGCTTGACTGAATTTTTTTGTATCGAATCAAACAACGATGGTTCTGTAACCAACCGAGTGGAATATAACCCTGTATTCAGCAAGACTTGCCAGGGTGGTTCAAGAATGTGTACTGGAAGCAAGTTTTTAATAGAAAACGATGACAGCAACGTTTGTCCTGTCCGATTATTCAAAAAATTGATGTCGAAAAGGGGCCCAAATATTAAAACCAACAGATTATTCGTCAGACCAAATCATCAATGGAAATCCGAAAATGATCACTGGTATGATAATATGCCCATTGGAAGAAATACGATTCAAAATTGGACAAGATCGTCTGCCGAAGCGATGGGATTGAATACAAAGGAAAAAAAAATTACTAATCATTCCAATAGATCGACCGCGGTTAGTCGATTGGCCAAAAGTGGTGTACAAGAACAACAGCTTATAAAAATTACGGGTCACAACAATGCCAACTCAATAAAACCCTACTTGAATATTGACGAAGAACATCATAATCAAATTATTAACAGCATGCGTAGTGGAAATACATCTTCATCAGTTATAGAAACTAACACGTCTGGATCTTCATTTAACTATTCTAATTGTTCCTTTGTTAATTGCACCTTTAAATAAATTGTTTTAGCTCTGTATTTTTTCTATAATTAGCAAAAAATTTTCTATCCGAATAACCCTCGGACATTGATAAATGCTCAAAAATTCTATGACAACTTTTTCAAGCTTGTTGCTTGTAGACAACAGACCTCCGCCTACGGCGTCGGTCTGTTTCCAAGCAACAAGCTTTCGAAATCTGTCATAGAATTTTTTCGGACAATTATCAATGTCCTTGGGTTATTACTACTGATAATTCACAAGTGGCAGGTCTAATTATAAGTTGTTACTATGGTTTCATAAAGATTTTCATCGAATCTGTTCAGATTCGATGAATTTGAATCTACGTACTGCATGAATCTAGATTCTAGAAAAGCTCGAATAACTCGAGAATTACTGAATTTAGGAGCAAGAGCATCTGGGAGTGCTATCATTATTTTTCTTCGCAGAATCCAACGCAATCATAAAAAAATAGGGTTCTAATTTGAAAAACAGAAGTTATGGCCAATTTTCGATCACAGTTTTCGACACAAAATTTGGAACACCCGGTGATGATATTTATGAAATTCAAAAGATGCGTGACCTCTCCACGTTCTTCTAATTTGACGTTGTGAGAACGGTTCACACTCGGGATGTTCAGAATAAGAAAAATGAGCATGATACTGGCTATGAATATTTTACTTTTTTTCAGATTTTTTTTCGATATCCTGAAAACTATTTGAATGAATACAATGTTTTTAACAGAAATGTATTCAGCATTGAATACTCAATCATATCAGAAACGAAAAGATTGAAAAAAATTTTTTTTAGCAAATTTATTTTCACTCCCTGTATAACCGGAAGTGCTCTGGCCTTGAGACTATTTTAGGTCGGTAGAAAATTTCGAACAATATCATAATCCCAATTTTCAGATCTCAAATAAGTCCAGTTCTCCAGAAACGTCTAATAGGCACTCGAACTTGAGACACCCTGTATAAGGGAGGAACTGGAGGTGCAGGATGTCGTCAGATGGATGAGAGCTCGAAGGAGGTTTTGGAGAGATCACGTGGAAACGATGTCCGAGGAAAGATTGGCCAAGTTTGCAGAAGCACAGAGACCCAATACCCGCAAACCATTGGGACGCCCCCCAAAGCGTTGGAAAGAGAACTGGTGCTCTTTTTCACAGGAGATAGACCAATGACAGGCAGAAAGCAGAAAACACAGGACAGAGTCCTATTTAAAAGATGAAGAAGAAGAAGACTTACGGTCCTTGTTATAATGTACGAAAGTTTTTACACACTTGTTTGTCTGAGGTCCTTTCTGCGTCGATATATAATATTTAAGAGCTCTTGCAGCTAGTGGAAATTCTGAAAGCTATTTCGGTACTCGATGGCTATAGGTGACTTTTGTAAGACGTGGTGTCTCTTTCCACCAACGTTCCAAGAGAACTTGTTATTGCTATCATAAACAAACGATGGTATTACATTAGAAACTTTACTTCATTAGATAAAAGTACATTTTTGCTGTTTACAAACATTCGCTTTGAAAGAAGTTATTTATTGTTCGACACCAAATATTATGAAAAAAATTTTAGTACTTCCATGTAAGCCCCCACTAGTCCTAGTTTCGCTTTCTCGGCGATGAATGATCTGTTTGAGTACGTACACAGTTGTGTTGATTTTGATGTACCACTTATGAAAATTTATGTGGATGATACTATCCAGAATTCCAGAAGAAAGAAAATATATCATTTTGAATTTGTTGAATTCTTATAATGAAAATTTACAATTCCCAATGGAGATTGAATTCGATAATAAGATAGCATTTTAAGATTTATTACTTATAAGGAACGGTCAGACTCTCAAGACAGATTGGTACACAAAAAGCATTAGTTGAAACAGAATAATCAATTACTACAGCAATCACAGCACCCAACAAACGATTAATGTAGTCAGAAATCATGTAGGTAAGACAGTAAGACTGGTTAAGGGAAAAACCTTATGAACATTAAAACCACCATTAAGGATAACAACTACTCCAGACTCCAGCCAATTTATTTCTGAAACTATCGGAGTGGTTCGTGTTGATATTATTGAAAACGTTAATTCAAAAAGCTCTGATTGTCCCACATTGCCTTTCTCAACATTCCTTTTGAATTCTAGAGTATTCAGAGTATTTAAACAATCAGGTAGATGATTAAAAAATGTTATGCCCTGATAAGCAGGAGAACGTTCAAATTTAGCAGTCCTATAAATAGGGACAGATATTTATATTTCTTGTTGAATAACTATGGTAACTTGCTAATTGTGCTTAGTGCTTTTCATTGCATTTAATATAAATTAAGCAATTGTATATATAAATGCAGACTGTTGTCATTATTTTATGATTGACAAAAATAGGCCGGCAAGAACATCGAGGATGTATGCCGAAAATCATTCTCAAAATATTTTTCTGGCATGAAAGAACTCTTGCGAAATGGACTGGACTACCCCAAACTAAAATATTGTATGCAATATGAGGATAACTCAAACTGTAATACATATCTAGCAATGATTTCTATTGAAAGTATCTTCTCAACTTATTGATGGCACTATAATATTTAGTCAACTTTTTTTACATACATAATCGACATGCTGACACCATCGAAAACTACCGTCCATATAGATTCCCAAGAATTTGGTGAAGTCACTAGACGTTATTGAATTATCGTCGTGATTTACCGTGAGAGAGAGAGTGAGAGAGATATTGTTCTTTATTGCCTGAAAACAGACAATGAGCCATTGACCTACGGTCCTTCAGCTCTTTCGGTTTAATATAACATAATGTTGTATTATTTACCGTAATTTTATCAATATTTCCACTTTTCAAACTGAAATATACACATTCGGTCTTTACAGCATTTATTACCATGTAGACGGCACCAGTCTGCCAACATTTGAATAACAGTGGAAGTCGATTCTGCCAACTGCTCAAGGCTCGAATTTTTGACCAATAATGAGGTATCATCAGCAAAGAGCGTGATTGTGGCACCATCGATATGATTGGGCAAGTCGTTTATGAACAGTAAAAAGAGAAGGGGTCTCAGTACAGTTCCCTATGGGACACCCATATCAACATTATGTTAGTTTGAATAAGAATCATCTACTCTTACAGACATAGAGCGATTAGAAATGTAACTATATAATGTATAATCCCAGATTATTGTGTTTGTCCAACATAAAATGAAAGGCTAAAGAGTCGAAAGCTCTTGACAAATCAAGAAATATCCCGGCTACATATAGGCCATCATCTAAGGACTTATAAGCACCACTTATAAAATGGAAGGCAACAGTATGTAACGATTTGTTTTTCCTCTGTTAATTCCATTTTACAAAATTTTAGATTGTGATAATTAATTGTTCAGAGATTGCGATGTTCATTGAATTGTTCGAGCCGTGTATTCTGTTTCGAAAATGACGAATGTCCCGTGGTCATTAACTTCATTTTGATTGGTCCGAAAATTCCGCATGCTCTTTAAATTTCCTTGTGATCATTCATTCAGATATTTTTCGATTCCACGATAGTAAAAGTTGGATAGAATATTATCAGTGATTATTTCTGCGACATTTGTTGGATAAATTATTCTTCGGCGACGATTTATTATTCTTACAATTTGGATTGCGATTTTTGGCATATTGGTCAATGTAAGAATATACCGTTTTACGAGATCAGAGATTACTAAAAGGAATTACAAACACGAAAAGCCACACAACATCTAAGGCTTCTTGCTTCTTGTTTTACCTTCCCATAATTGCTCAATCACTGCAAGTTTGAAACCTTGTATGTGGAAGGAAACTAAATCTTCTGGGACGGGTCATAACTTCTCTGAAATCAAGGGAGGACCTCCATCTTGTTTCCCGACCACGGAACCTACACAAAGTCCAGCTGAACATCTTTGGGACCTTATAATTTCGGATGAGTACCTCCATTCAGTACCATTTACCAACTTGTTTATAAAGTATATATTGAGGGTAACTTTTTGATAATTTTTGATAGTCAGTTTATTATTTCGTTAGTTGCAATTGTTGCAATTGAATCTAACGTGAATGAAGAGGAATAGGTCGATTACGTTAAGACATTGTTTGAATTTTGAAAACATACCTAATAAGATTGGTATATTGATGGTTATTTGTATGATTACCCACTGTGAACGAATGCATGCATTTGGGATCCACATTAGAGTGTATACCTATATATGAAATTGATGAGTTGATTATTGCTTCTTTTATCAATAAATTCAAATATTAAAATTAACTTTGAATCTTTTCTTTCAAGTGAGTAGGACATTTAACTTTGGTAGTTTTTAAATGAATATTTCAAGGGATTTTTGGAGTAGGGGAAGTACGTACAAAATGACATAGGGTTTTGTTTCAGAGGCATAACTTTTTATTGGTGAATCACAATAATGTCCTATTCTACCACAATGATCTTTGAACCTTTTTATACAAAATTTCATCAACATTCATAAAATAAAAGTATCAAAAAGTAAGATATTCTCAAATAATTGAGATCAACGAAAATTCATTTTGTCCGCATGCTATGGACAAAATGACACATTCATATCGGACAAAATGACATACAGGCAACAGGCGACAAAACTACTGACAAAATTCGAAAATGGAACTCTTAGTTCTACTAGGAAGATTAGCACAAGACGCGTGAGCCCAATTCAAGCAATTTATGCAGCGTAACCATTCTTCTCCAGGCCTTAGATCGGGAAAAAAGGTCATTGCAATATATACATGGACAGTCATCATCTCGAAAGTTGATTAGAATATTTTCTTCCTCGCTGTGCTCTTCAAATGATGCCTTAATAACTTTATTTGGAGAAGGTAATGGTCTATTTTTTGATGTGATGGCAATCATATTCGGCGAGGAAGTTAAAACTAAGGACGTTTGTAGAGTTTTCGGCTTACGTTTGCCTTGTCCACTTATATATCGTCCTTCAGGGACTGGAGAAATCTCCTCGACAGGAACAGCAAGAGATGAATAATCGTGCTGTTGTCCAGAAGAAACTGTTGATTCTGCTGAAATATTATCATTAGATACTAGGGCCTGGGAACTTTGAAGCTGAAATTGTGTATTTGAATAGATCTCCAGAACGTTACATACAAGAAGTAAAAATGAAACGTCCTGCTGCTGTGTGGATGGTCCAGCTTTGGGAAGTGGGTCAGCTGTTGTTCGCTGGTTATAACGCCAACTTGTTTTATTCTGGTTGTGTTGTAGCAAAAATTTGTTGAGGTTTTTGAACAGTAGATAGGCCCGACTCGTCAGCATTATAAATGCGATGTGGCCTAAAATTTACAGACTCCGGCAAATTTCCATAAAGATCAAAAAAAATTTTGTCTTGGGGACAAATAAAAGCCTGAACACGAGCTGGTGAAGTAGCTTCTGGCTTGCGTAAAGAAATCTCTTCATTCCGTTTTATAAAACCTGCTAACCACTCTTGTCCCGCTTTCATTTTTTGTGGGTTGAATCTGTGGGAGAAACCATTTCTTTCAGCAATCTCAAAACCTAATTCTTGAACCGATGTTCGTGTCAATCCAAATAACCGAGATTCCAGTAATTTCAAATGTTGAATGTTTCTTTTGTAATATCGCTATATGGACAAAATGACATACCTATGTCATTTTGTCCGTTGAATGTATATGTCATTTTGTCCATATAGCGATATTACAAAAGAAACATATCGAATGAATGCAAAAAGGATATCTAACATGAAAAAAGCTTTGTGGATTCAATGATGAATGAGTAAGGTTTGAAATGAATGCAACAAAAATGAAAAAAATTGTAAAAACTCACCAATTATTGTAAAAATTTGGTGCAATGAAAAAAACTCGTAACCTATCCAAACTTGTTATTACTCACAACGACCGAATGAACTAGTTGAGCGCTTGTGCGTTTTCAGAGGTTGGAAGGAGCCACTCGGGTCACGTAATAAAGAAGACCGTTTCGCATTTGATACCTCCAAACTCAAGTTATGGTGCCTATGTTATTCGTATCATATGTGCCGTCGAGAGTAGACATACTGACTCCCGTGCTCCATATCAATTTTGATTTCTAATTTTCGTGATCGCAAGAAACACATAATCGATAATATGGTATTAACTCGTGAAATACGAGATGAAATTCAATCCGCTGTTAATAATGCAATCAGTAATTTCCTGAAAAGCGAGTTATTCATGAAGAATATGGTAAGCAGCGTTTCGGAGGCCGTTGTGAGGACAATGGAAGAAAAGTTTTCACAGTTAGAGAAGGAAATAACTAACCTGCGTTGTGAATTCAATGATATGAAGTCTGAACAAGAGAAGAAATCCCGGAATGAAACAATCTCAAGATCGCAGTATGGTGATATTCTCGAGGAAAAAATCGATTTTTTGGATCAATCTACAAGGAAAACCAACCTTAGACTATTCAACATTAAGGAAGTGCCTAATGAGGATTCGAAAAAAGAGGTCATCAAACTAATCAAAACCCTTATGTCTTTAAATATCATTGATGAAGACGTTGACTCCTGCTATCGAATTGGAAAGAAACAAGGAGGCAAACATAGAGGAATTCTCTTGAAGCTTAAATCTATTGATGCGAAGAATGCGATATACTCTCGAAAAAAACTATTGAAGGGTACAGGGGTGGTGATCAAAGAGGACCTAACCTACATAAGAGTGAATCTTCTGAACAAAACAATAGAGAAGGCCGGTCTAACAAACACTTGGACCGATCGGGGTAACATTCTTGTGAAGGTTGATAACAGGGTTTTCACTATAAAGACTGAAAGAGATTACATAAATTTGTTTGATAAGTCCTAAATTGTTAGAGGTTAGAATATTTACAAAGTGCTTTCATTTCTTTAGGATACTCGTATATTTATTCTCATAATTGAAAATTATATGTTTCATTTCTGTATATTTTCTTTCATCATATAAAATAAACATATTGTAAGTTTTTTTTGCGGTGTCTCGGGTTGTCGATGTTGTTATTTCTTTTCAATATGCTGGATTATCTAGATTCGTTAGATGAACAGGTGGAAACTAAAATTTTCTCAAATTTCCAGGGGTATGTAGGGGGTGAGGAGAGTGCACTTGATGGTAGCATAGGAGTTATTCATTTCAATATAAGGAGTTTAAGAAAACATTTCGATGAGTTATTGGTTCATTTACAAATAATACTAAGATATGTGGATATTATTGTATTATCGGAATCCGGAGTTATCCTGGCGGTAAGTGATTTCACAATACCGGGATTCACAACTTATTACAATGATTCTAAAGTAAACAAATGTGATGGGGTAGTTATTTTCGTGAGAGACAGTTTGTCGGCTAGTGTGAACATTTCTCCTATCGGAGAAAGCAAATTTCTAAGAGTGACTTTCGTAATAAACAATAAGTTGAAGCACACTCAAATAGGCATAACCGCTTCTTATAGACCCCCCTCCACAGATCCACGGACGTATATTAATGATTTAGAAAACTACTTTCAGGGTGTACAGAAACAACAATTAGAAATTTTTGTAGGAGATATAAATATTAACCTGCTCAAAGCAGAAAACAGTGATACCAATGATTACCTCAATGTAATGAACTCTAATGGCTTTATTTCTCATATCAATAAACCCACCAGGGTCACCAACCAATCTGAGTCTATTATAGACCACATTTTTATTAGGCAGGACAGAAATGTCAAACACAATTTCATTATAGATCCAGTTTTATTCCAGACCGATATGACAGATCACTACACACCTTTTGTTTCTATATCCTGTCCTGCCCCAAAAGTAAACGACGTTCTTAAAAGCCGCAAAATTAAAAAAATTAACTATAGTACATTAAACTCTCTAATGCATGATGAAACATGGGAGGGTGTTCTTTCTGCTGTGGATGTAAAGATAGCGTATGATAATTTTATATCTAAAGTCATTCATTTTATTGGTGAATCAACGGAGGTGAGAATTTTTAATAACAAAAAATATATAAGGTTAAAACCATGGATTACTCAAGGGCTAGTAACTTCGATTGAAAAGAGGGAAAAACTTAGGAGAAAACTACTTCGCTGTCATTCTGAACAACTTGAAAGTGAATATAAGCTCTACCGAAATAAATTGAACATCTTAATAAGAAAAACAAAAAATGATTATTATAGGCTGTCACGGTTCAATAAGTTTACAAAAGTTTAATTTCACTTTTTGCCGCTCCGATCTCACGCCACTGTAGTCAGAAGTAACTCGATTATTCGCTGCATTTTCAGAATCGCACGCATACGTCAATTTCCGGAGATTCAGGATAATATCATATGGTTTAACTTGATTGTGAAATAAATACGTACTTTCCTTAATCGGAATATTTCCGCAAGAAGATTATTGAAAATCAAATTGTTTTTCGTATTACCTTACGTTTTCCTTACTTGAAAGGCAATTTGTTCTCGACTTTGTGGGATTATCTAATATATATAAACCACTACAAGAAGCCCACACAACATCTCGTGAGTAATTGATCAATCTGAATTGCTTTTTTTTTAATTAGATTTCGATCAATAATTTTTAGGAGGCTATTTCTTACGGGTGATTACCACTTTTTCCCTGATATCCAGTTGCTTGATACAACTATAGTGGAAGAAAGATCACTGCACCGTGTTTATCGGAAAAACTGGAAACTTCCACCAAATTCCATAGTTCCGGAGTCCTGCGGGTACAATAAACCCAGGAGAATAAAGGGAAAAAAACCGTTGATAGTATCGGCCCACGATTTATGAGGTCAGATCTTTATTTACACTTTCTCGTTCTTATTATTATTTAACAACTTCATAATTCAGTATAATAAAACTTTTTGTAAGAACTGAATGAAAACTGAGTGTAACGTTACACGAGGGTACCTATATATTTTTTTGTCTCTTTATGAATACATTTCTTTTAGAGTTTCAACATCTTTCAATTACGCCTTTGTAACTTTCGTAATTTTGGACAAAGCGGAATCAATTTGTACACATACTTTAAATTACGTGGCGCCCTTATTAAATATTCATTTGTTGAAATAATTTCTTTTCCTGTTAGACCCACCCCTAATCTCCGACTGATGGGCGTACCTTTCGTTTGTTATCAGGGGTTCTAAAATTTTGTTAACCCCGTGATAAATTTGGCGCCCAACGTGGGGCCTAGTAACGTTTTTTCCTAAGAATTCATTAATTTGAATCGATTTTTCCTATTTGCGTAACACTTTGTGATTACTATTATAGTTTCAGTTTCTGTTTTCCTTATTAAGATACTTATTACATACATACTCATAAATTCCAAAATTTTATTCTCAAAGTTTATTTTGATTTCTGAAAATTATTAAATTTACATTCATTGTTTTGAGTTTATGAAGAAGTTGTGAAAAAAGTATCTCAACGCTCTTTTTTTGTATCCTATAAACATACGCACGATTCAAGCTCGCAGCGTTACTCGATTCCAGAATTCCATAGGCGTACTGTTTTTGGATGTTCTTCGATTATTTCTCATTTGATTATTTTCCCTATTTTCACATTGTTGGTTCAGTTATTTTGAATTATTTCGTTTCTTACCTGCCGTGACTGATTCCAGTGGCGTAGGGAAAATTTTGAAAACTTTTCGATTTTCTATTTTTACTTGATGAAAGATCAATTGTAGTTTTCTTTCCCTTATATATCGATTTTGATTAAAATTTTCAGTGGCGTACAGTTAGGAATTACTGTTTTGTACATTGTATCTTTAGCTTATTGAAAGTTTGATCCATATTCACGAGTTTTTCATAGTTTGCATATATTGAATTGATTTTTTTGTACTGATTTTCGTCTCTTATCGCTCGATTTCATTTTCTTATCGTGAGACAAGAATACATTTTTTTGAAATGGCAACTCTTCGATACGATGTGAATCGTCTGAGGAGGGATGAACTTAGATACGAACTTTCTGCTAGAGGATTTAAGACCACCGATTCTCAAACTGTTAAAGATTTGCGCTCCCTTCTCAAGCCCCTTCTGAAACTTGAGAAAGCTGAGAGATCTCTGGAATACCCGAAAATGAAATTGGAGATTTCTGAAGAATTGGCCATTATTGACGCTAAGCTGACTGAGCTTTCAACTATAGCAAGTCAACCCAATTTCAGCGGAGTACAGATTTTCACCAGGCTTCGTCATTTGACATCAAGACTTGATCGTCTTCTACCTAAAGGTGATGGAGATGTAACTGAGATAAACGTACGCCGAGAAAAAGTATCGTCTCTTTTGAAATGCACGGAAAACGAGCCGAAAGGTGAAGATTTGGCGTTTCTATTGACCGAAGATCCTGATAATGAGTCAACAAGTAGTTCGGATGAAGAGGAAAATGCAGTACCGAATAGACCAAGCTTGGTCAGGACTAGTACCAGAAATGACTTTGAGTTGTCTCAGTACCGTCCCAATATTCGAAAATGGAATATTCAATTTTCCGGAAATCTGAAGGACATGTCTGTTCATAATTTCTTGGAACGTGTAGAGGAGCTGCGTCATGCAAGAAATGCATCGGAGTCACACCTGTTCAATTCTGCCATAGATTTGTTCACAGGAAAAGCCCTACAATGGTTCCGATCTAACAGAGAACGCTTTGGTGACTGGAAGAGTCTCACAGATTTGTTGAGAAAACATTATGAACCTCCGGACTACCGTGCTCGTCTTTTCAAAGATATATTGAATCGCACTCAAGATCCATCTGAAAGTATAGTGGAGTATCTTACCTGTATGAATTCTATGTTTCGTCGATATGGACATGTGGAAGAAGATATTGAACTTAATATTATCGTTCGTAATTTGGCACCGTTCTACTCTACGCAACTCCCGAGTGTTTCATTCCTACGTGAGTTGGAGGATGCTTGTCTTATATTGGAGAGAAAGAAGTATAGAGCAGAAAGTTATGTACCGCCATCGAGGAAGAAGAATGCATTTGTTGATCCCGACTTCGCCTTTGTTTCAGCACCTTATGGAGAAGGAGTATCTGCTGTTGAACAGACCGCAACTTCGAGCAGGTCATCGGATATTGTATGCTGGAACTGTAAGAAGACAGGACATGTCCGACAAGCTTGCCCCGAACCTAAGAAAGTGGTATGTTATCGCTGTGGAAGAATGGATGTAACTGTCCGGCAGTGCCCGAACTGTTCTCCGGGAAACGGATCGAGGAGAAACTAGATTGCCGTGGAGTTTCTCCAGATGGGCCAAAATCGGCACTTCTTCAGAAAAATAAGATCATATTGGATTTCATTATCTCACATGCACCAGAAGATAAACGCCCTTACCTTGAAGTTTCTATATTGGGAAAGACAATTACAGGACTCTTGGACACTGGAGCTAGTAGAACTATAGTTGGTAACACCGGTTATGAAATATTGCAGCGTCTTGGATTGAAATTGACACCTCACGTTATTGATTGTACCGTCGCTAACGGAGAGAGGTGTCCTAGTATCGGATACGTGAAGACCCCTATATGCCTGAAGGACAGAATGAAGTGGATTGATATTCTTGTTGTACCTAGCTTGACTCACGAACCCATATTGGGAATTGATTTCTGGTTGAAGATGGAAATTGTCCCAAACCTAAATGAGGATATTTGGCACTTTTCTGATGTCGTACCTACATCAAATGTTTGCCTTGTGCAAGATGCATCTAGTCTATCGTCCGAACAAGCTCAGCGACTTGATCGACTATTGGACGAAAAATTTAAGATTATGGGTTCGGATTTAGGCTGTACTCGACTTGTGGAGCACGTAATTGAAGTTCTACCCGGAACTCGACCTATAAAGCAGAGATGGTACCCAGTTTCCCCCCCCCCAAACAGAAAATTATTGATGACCATCTCGACCAAATGTTGAAGGATGGCGTGGTGGAGCCTTCCAAAAGTCCTTGGTCATCCCCAGTGTGTCTGGTGTCCAAAAAGGATGGAAGTTACCGTTTTTGTGTTGACTATCGCCAACTAAACGCTGTTACCAAAAAGGATGCTTACCCCATTCCATATATCTCTTCAATCCTGGATCGTTTGAGAGATGCCAAATATCTGAGTTCTCTCGATATCAAGAGTGCCTTCTTCCAGATTCCTTTGTCTGAAGATTCCAAGGAATATACAGCTTTTACCGTACCGGGACGTGGATTGTTTCACTTTAAGAGACTTGCCTTTGTTTTTACCAACTCACCAGCAACTTTTCAGCGAGCTATCGACACTATCTTAGGACCAGAGTTGGAACCTTATGTGTTAAAATATATAGATGACATAATTATTGTATCGAAAGACTTCGAATCCCATCTGAAGACTCTATTTTTAGTGTTCGACCGACTTGCGTCAGCAGGACTTGTGGTAAGTCGAGAAAAATGCAAGTTTTGTATGCCTCAATTAAAGTATCTTGGATATGTCGTGGATTCCTATGGAATAAGACCCGATACTGAGAAAGTTGAAGCTATCCTCAACATACCTGCACCCAAGAACACAACTGAAGTCCGTCGTTTCATAGGTACCGCGTCGTGGTACCGACGTTTCGTGCCTAACTTTTCGTCGATTCTTTCTCCCTTATCTAATTTGACAAAGAAAAATGTAACATGGAATTGGACGGACGAGTGCGAGGCTTCATTTCAGCACTTGAAAGAGTGCCTATCTACAGCACCCGTACTCAATTGTCCAGATTTTACTAGACAATTTATTGTCCAAACAGATGCATCAGCTTATGGAATAGGAGCTGTATTGTCGCAGGAATTTGAAGATGGAGAGCATGTTATTGCTTACCTTTCGAGATCACTCACTAGACAGGAAAGAAATTACTCCACTACTGAGCGTGAATGCTTAGCAGTGATATGGGCAGTAGAGAAACTGCGTTATTATTTGGAAGGGACTTTTTTTCGGGTGATTACGGATCACCATTCTCTTTTATGGCTCAATAATTTGAAGGACCCTCAAGGACGTTTAGCCCGTTGGAGTTTGAGACTCATGGCTTTCAATTTCGAATTGGTCCATAGAAAGGGTAAAGATAATGTTGTACCTGATATGCTCTCTCGCTCGATGGACCCTTCTTCAGATTCCGTCCAGCTGTCTTCGATTCAAGAAAACTTCACAAAATGCGAGGATTCATGGTATCGGAGAATGATAGGAAAAGTGAAGAAATCGCCAGAAAAATTTTCAGCTTGGAGAGTAGAAAAACAACTCCTATACAAATATACTCCCTGCAGAATACCTGAATTATCTTCAGAAGCTGATTATTGGAAATTGGTTGCACCCAAAGATGTAAGAAAGGATCTCATACGTCAATGTCACGATGATCTTACTTCGGGACATTTGGGAATATTTAAAACTTTGTGGAGACTAAAGTTGAAATACTACTGGCCGAAAATGCTGGCCGACGTCGTCAGATACGTTAATGGTTGTTCTGTATGCCAAGCCTGTAAACCTGAACACAAAGCTCCAACAGGTCTCATGGGTTCTCGACCTGATATTAAGCGACCATGGCAGATGATTAGCCTTGATTTTGTAGGACCACTTCCGGCGTCCTCGAATGGTTATAAGTACCTTCTTGTAGTTACCGACTATTTGAGTAAATATGTTTTACTTTCCCCCCTTAGAGCAGCTACTTCTAAGTCCCTGAAAAGATTCGTTGAAGAATGTGTATTTCTCGTATATGGAGTACCTCAAGTCATAATTTGCGATAATGGAACCCCCATGCGTGGTTCAGATTTTGTTTCGATGGTTCAAAAATATGGCTGCAGATTACATTACACGCCTTACTACCATCCTTGTGCCGATCCTACGGAACGTTCGAACCAGACCATCAAAACGATGATCCGTTGCTATCTTAAGGATAACCATCGAAAGTGGGCTGAAAACGTCGCTGCCCTCGCTTGTGCATTGCGAACTGCTAGAAGTGAGGTCACCGGATACACTCCCCATTTCGTTAACTTTGGCCGAGAAATTTGCCTCAATGGCAAAGACTATGAAGCGGACGTAACTTCTGAAACTACCGATGAAAATTTACGCAAGATTGGGTTTCAAAAATTGTTCCTTGATGTACAAAATCGTCTCCGAAAGGCTCAAGATCGTTGCCTCCACACCTATAATTTGCGTCATCGTCCCTTAGCTCTAAATGTGGGAGATAAGATAATGCTTAAGAATAAGTGTTTATCAAATGCTGCAGCGCACTTTAGCGCGAAACTAGCACCCAAGTACGTTGTTCCTTTCAATATTGGAAAGAAGTTGGGTAAATGGACCTACGAGATTGTCGATGACAGTCAGAAAAGCAAGGGTGTATGGCACGTCAGTGACATGAAGCTCTACGTACCATGTGAAGACCATGGATAGGTTACCTGTTAATATTGTCCTCTAGTCTGCACCCCATTACGATACCTTGGAGTTTTCTTGCCACTATTTTGTTGTACTGCCACTAATGCCATTTTGTCATAATTTTTTTTTATTGTTGTGTTAATAACTAATCGTCAGTGAGATCGTAAGCTCACTTCCTCTGAAAGAAGAGGGGGTATTCTCACGGTTCAATAAGTTTACAAAAGTTTAATTTCACTTTTTGCCGCTCCGATCTCACGCCACTGTAGTCAGAAGTCAGGTAACTCGATTATTCGCTGCATTTTCAGAATCGCACGCATACGTCAAATTCCGGAGATTCAGGATAATATCATATGGTTTAGCTTGATTGTGAAATAAATACGTACTTTCGTTAATCGGAATATTTCCGCAAGAAGATTATTGAAAATCAAATTGTTTTTCGTATTACCTTACGTTTTCCTTACCTGAAAGGCAATTTGTTCTCGACTTTGTCGGATTATCTAATATACAGGGTGTTTGGTAATTCGACGTGAACCTTGAAAAGGGATATACTAGACGTCATTTGCAGTGAAATGCGTCGAGTGAAGCATGGTCCGAAAACCTATGGTTACGAAGATATCGCCATTTTTCACCTTTTTTGAAATTTTCTGCTTCGTTATCGAAAATAATTACTTTTGTGAAAACTACTCGACTCTAAATATTCAATGAATATTTTTTTGAAAGCTGAGGAGATGGTTCTCATTTCTTGCTAAAAAAGTATTCACTAAAAATTCAGATAACCTGAGATATACAGGGTCATTAATGGCTGCACCTGTTTTCCTCATAAAATCTTGATAAAACAATTGAAAATAACTCGGAAAAAGTATTATGAACTTGGTGTACAAATGTGAGGAAAAATTTCCCTGTTTCATCAGCTTTCCAAAAATGTACATATGTCAATAATTCCTGCATGCAATCTAAAAAGATGGCCGGAAAACCAAGCAGACAACCGACTTTTTCGAGTCATTAAGTGATCGAACCATGGCCCGCTTGCGGCTTACGAATCACGCCAAGTGAAATAAAGGATAATAGTAAGTATATCTGAATGACTCGAAAAAGTCTGTTGTCTGCTTGGTTTTCCGGCCATCTTTTTAGATTGCATGCAGGAATTATTGACATATGTACCTTTTTGGAAAGCTGATGAAACAGGGAAGTTTTTCCTTACATTTGTATACCAAGTTCGTAATACTTTTTTCAAGTAATTCTCAATTGTTTTATCAAGATTTTATGAGGAAAACAGGTGCAGCCATTTATGACCCTGTATATCTCGGGTTATCTGAATTTTTAGTGAATACTTTTTTGAAAGAAATGAGGACCATCTCCTCAGCTTTGAAAAAAATATTCATTGAATATTCAGAGTCGAGTAGTTTTCACAAAATTAATTATTTTCGATAACGAAGCAGAACATTTCAAAAAAGTTGAAAAATCGCGATATCTTCGTAACCATAGGTTTTCGGACCATGCTTCACTCGACGCAATTCACTGCAAATGACGTCTAGTATATCCCTTTTCAAGGTTCACGTCGAATTACCAAACACCCTGTATATAAACCACTACAAGAAGCCCACACAACATCTCGTGAGGAATTGATCAATCTGAATTGCTTTTTTTTTAATTAGATTTCGATCAATAATTTTTAGGAGGCTATTTCTTACGGGTGATTACCACTTTTTCCCTGATATCCAGTTGCTTGATACAACTATAGTGGAAGAAAGATCACTGCACCGTGTTTATCGGAAAAACTGGAAACTTCCACCAAATTCCATAGTTCCGGAGTCCTGCGGGTACAATAAACCCAGGAGAATAAAGGGAAAAAAACCGTTGATAGTATCGGCCCACGATTTATGAGGTCAGATCTTTATTTACACTTTCTCGTTCTTATTATTATTTAACAACTTCATAATTCAGTATAATAAAACTTTTTGTAAGAACTGAATGAAAACTGAGTGTAACGTTACACGAGGGTACCTATATATTTTTTTGTCTCTTTATGAATACATTTCTTTTAGAGTTTCAACATCTTTCAATTACGCCTTTGTAACTTTCGTAATTTTGGACAAAGCGGAATCAATTTGTACACATACTTTAAATTACGTGGCGCCCTTATTAAATATTCATTTGTTGAAATAATTTCTTTTCCTGTTAGACCCACCCCTAATCTCCGACTGATGGGCGTACCTTTCGTTTGTTATCAGGGGTTCTAAAATTTTGTTAACCCCGTGATAAGGCATAAGATAAGTCAAGCTAATGGAAACTGCAAAAAAGTTTGGAACATAATAAATGATATAGCGGTTACTAAAGTGCGAACAAAGAGTGTTGATAATGTGGATATAATGAATGAACGATCAGAAATCATCACAGATAATCAAATTAAAGTCGAAGTTTTCAATAGATATTTCGCCAACGTGGGCACTAAAATGGCTAATAAGATTGATAAGCGACCTTTGCCAACAAATTTTTTGAAAGATCCACCTAACGACCATACAATTTTTCTTGACCCTGTTACAACAGCTGAAATTACTATATTAATCTCAAGTTTGAAAAACAATTCATCTCCAGGGCCAGACGGCATAACTTCCGAAGTCATTAAAAATGCGCACACTCATATTGTTAGTCCGCTGACACACATTATAAACTTATGCTATAAAACCGGCAAAATTCCTTTTCAGTGGAAGGAATCGATTATTTCTCCTGTTCACAAAGCACATTGTCGCTCAACATTGGATAATTATCGTCCAATATCTCTAATTAACAACTTTGCTAAAGTTTTCGAGAAATCACTCAAAACTAGACTGCTCTCATTTTTTGAAAAACATAGTATATTATCGGAGAGACAGTATGGATTCTTGAAAAAATCAAATACGGAGAATGCCCTGATTGACTTCATAAACAAAACTGTCCAAGCCATTGATAATTCGTTGAAGTGCCTCGCTGTATTTATCGATCTCTTCAAAGCATTCGATACGGTGCCACATGATGCGTTATTGGGTAGATTGGGTAACTGTGGTGTTAGAGGTTTGGCGTATGAATTAATGAAGGATTACTTTCGTAACAGAACCCAAAAAGTGAAAATTGGAGATAACATCAGCTCACCGGCCAATGTTACTATTGGTGTCCCTCAGGGTACGGTTCTGGGTCCAATTTTATTTTTAGTATATTTTAATAATATATTTAAAATCACGAATTTTCGAGGGCATTTGACTTGTTACGCTGACGATACTGCTCTGTTGTTTGTTGGAAACAGTTGGCAGGAGGTTTGTCGTCTCGCCGAATCGAATCTTAAAAAGATATTAATGTGGTTAAACTATAATTTGTTGAGTATAAACGTGTTAAAAACTAAATTTATGACTTTTTCACCTAATATCACGGGACAGCCTGTTGATGTCACTCTTAGAATCCATTCATATCAGTGTAATGGCATATCTTCATGTTCTTGCCCGACCATCGAAAGGAGGGCATCAATTAAATACTTGGGAGTTTTTCTGGACCAGCATCTGAGATGGACAGAGCATATTTTACAAATAACTAAGAGAATTAGAACTCTTTTTAATAAGTTTTATATTCTGAGGAATATACTAATGGAAAAAAATATGAAGCTACTTTACTCTGCACTGGCAGAATCTGTATTCGGATATGGTTTGCTGGTCTGGGGAGGCGCCTATAATAACATAATAAGCATGCTAGAGACTGCTCAAAATACTCTTGTCAAAATTATGTATAGAAGAAACAGACTTTACTCCACAGATCTATTGTACAGTGAAACCGGAATTTGGAAACTTAGATCACTTTATTGCTTACGTTGTTTAAATTGGATGTATAACAATACAGGTGAATTTTCACTTCAGAACGCCAGGGTATTAAGATCCGCACAGAACATTATTGTTCCGGCTTTCAAAAAAAGTATATCCCAAAGATCCCTCCTCTACTTTGGACCCAAGCTATATAACATGATACCAGGATGTATGAGAGAGTTAACATTCAGAAAGTATAAAAGACAAACTAAAGATTTCATTCTCGCCAATTTGAATTCTTTTATTATTTTTTAGGTATTGATAGCTCCTCATTGTACTTTTTATGATTGCTGATTTCCCTCACTGTGCGCTCTCCTCGTTACATATGACCCCTATTTATTTATGAATGTATGTTGATTTATATTGCTTGTCATTTGCATTTTTCTTGTTTATGGGCACTTTTTTTTGATGATTGTACACTTTGTATGACTGTGTCAAGGGGCGGAGACCACAACACAGGCTTGCCTAGGTGCGTCTCTGTTCCTGATAGGTTAATGAATGTGTTCCACTCTATTATATTAAGAATGTACAGGTAATAATGGTTGAATAAATTGAATTGAAAAAAAATGTCATTTTGTCCATATATGTCATTTTGTACGTATTTCCCCTACAATTAAACTACCTGGCGCCTTATAAAAGATCATCGAGCAACCCACCCCGTCTCCACTGAGTTTTTTTTAGCTGTGAGCCGTATCCCTTGAAAATTTATCTAGGATAACGTCCAAAATCTGAAGGATTGGTGTTAAATTTGAAATTTACCGTAACAAGTATCAGTTGAGTAACCTGGCCTAAAACAATGCTGAGAGCCGTTAATAATTCCAAACTTATTCAGAAAGCTATACATTCTGTTGAAAACAATTCTTTCAAATATCTTTGAAAAATTACTCAATATTGATATTGGACGATAATTTGCGAGGTTGTGCATATCATCTTTCTTGTGAACAGGAGTTACTGTACTTTTTTTCAAAAGAGTAGGAAACTCTCCAGAAGACACAGACTGATTCATCAAATATGCCAAGTGTTCTGAGATTGGTTCGTTGATAGCCTTCAAGATTTTCACTGATATACAATCAGTACCAACACTTTTAATATTTTTGAGTGATCTGATCACACTAAAAACCTCATCCTTCAGAACAGGGTAGGAAAAGAAATTTGCATGCAACATTTTCGAACTCGTACACGACTGCGACAACGACCCTCCGAAGTATTCAATAAGCTTTACGGATGTTATTGTGGAAAAATATTTTCCAAATGTTTCTTCTATTTCTAAAGAGGCGGTACATAAATCATCGTTATTTGAAATCAAAGCTATACTTTTGGGATTTCGAGTTGTTCTGCCAGTCTCAAGATTAAGTAGATTCCAGACCATTCGATTCTTGTTTTTAGAACATTAAATTAAATTTTCATAATATGATTTATTGGATTCATTCAATAATTTATTAAATTTGAATTTAGCGGATCATTACACTTCTAAAGAATGCTGTGTTTTTAAATTTGAGTGCACCCAAAAGAGATTTTTCAGATCCACCCCACTGTATTTTAATTTCAGGTGTTAGCCACCTTTTAGGGAGAGTCCTTTCACTGTTCAAGCGCGTTAAAGGACAACACTCGTTAAAATGATATTTGACAATATCCAAAAAAGCTTCGAACTTCATATCAATGTCAGAGGCTGTATACAAGCTAGAAAATACTTAAATATAACCTGCTCAGATTATCTTCAGAGACATTTCTAATATATCTTCATTTGGTTTGGACTTTGAAATTTTGTTGGGGAAATTCATAACAATATTCAATTGAAAGTACTCTATGATCAGCAATATGAAGAAAGTTATATGCAAGTTAAAACATTCAAGAAAGTCCTTGAAGAGGTTTTCAGGTCTTCTTTCCATTTTATTGAAATAAATGTGGACATCACCGCATAAGAACAAATCATTAGTTCTGAATGTACACTCTTGAACATTATAGGCGAGTCTATCTAAAAACAGTCCAATGTCACCAAGAGATGGTCTGTAGACGCTAATTATATCCAATATGGCAGACCATACAAGCTGGCGGAATAGTTATTTTTATGCACTTCTACAATATGGGTATCAAATGAAAGGGCTTGCCGAGAAAATTCATGAATACCTAAAAAGTAAGTAATAAATCGAAAGCAAAGAAAACTGTTTGAAAATAGTATATTCTAAAACTAGTTGCAGAATGGGCTCCTATTCCAATACGAATGCGAAATTCGAAAACGAGCGACGAAGGAGCGAGTTTTCGAACGCATGAGTATTGGAATTGCATTCTGCAACGAGTATTAGACGATATTTTCTCTATTTCAGTCAAATTTTGTGAAATTCAATGAAAAATTCAAATTATAGGTCCAAGTGTCTTTCATATTGTATCTTGGCAGTTGGTGTGAATGTTAGGAAATACGAAAACTGACATTTCCAAATTGACGTCTGCTGAAATTTAAAAGGATCTGAAGTCATTGCTGACAACCACAAAACGAAAAATGTTACTGAAAACGATGCTGTAATGAATTCATTACAGCACTGTTTTTAGTACTGTAATGAACTCATTACGATACTGAAATAGAGAAAAGCTTTTATTTAAATTCTCGTAGAAAAAAGAAAATAAAATTTTCCTTTAAAATTTCAACCATCAACTCATAACCTCATTATACACAATTAGAAAGGAAGATTTTAGCGGCATGCAGACAATTTTTGAAATTCCGGAAAAAGTTACACATCGTGCAGGAATTGAACCTGCGTCTCCTACTTTCCGGGTCGGTGCTCTTACCAACTGAGCTAACAGTGTGTATGATACTTTTCCCGGAATTCCGGAACTTTTTCCGGAATTTCAGGTATAAGTATTCGATTGAACTGATATAAAAGAAAATGCATTTAGCAAGTAAATGACGCGACAAGCTGTTATCATATAAATTCTGTGTAATGAGGTTATGAGTTGATAGTTGAAATTTTGAAGGAAATTTTCATTTTCTTTTTTTCAGAGCATTTAAATGAAAGCTTTTTTCAATAAGTTTGTTTTGCTTTCAATTTTTGATAATACATACGTCCATACAGTCTTCCCATTATGTTACCGCTTTGCCCCTGTACAGTTGCACACTGTCTCTTGTGGCCATTTTCGTGTATGGAGCTAATGAATGGTTTATTCCACCTTTGTGGTAATTCATCTACACTGATTATTTTATTGAATACATTACATATAATTTCGGTGGTTCGAACTGGCACTTCCTTGATGAGTAAAATGTGAAGGCCTCCTGGACCTGGAGATTATTATTCTTCATTGTCATTGTCATGACTTGTGAACGTGTATTTTTTCAGCAGTAAGCGAACTACTGGTGGAGTTAAGCGTTAATTATGGGAACAAAATTTCCGCGATTTTCTATATGAGAATATTGGAGAAAGCAATACAATTTTTTATTTGAGAACTCTTCAGGCAAATGCGTTATATTCACACAAATCTAATAACATGGAATTTCCATTTCCATCTGAGAGTGGAGTCAGGAAGGCATTCTGCGAATTAACTGGACGATTTTTTTGCAGTTTCAGGTATTGCAAAATCCGTAAGTATTAAGCTGGAATCACACAATACAATTATTTGTTGCAAATCATGCTCCCTGTACTCATGTTTTAGAGTTAATAGATTAGTGTATCTCGGTAGTAACATCAGTGATCAGTGGGACCCAAATGTGGAGATCAAAACGAGAATAGAGAAAGCTCGAGCCGCCTTCGTGAAGATGAAAAAGGTACGTACAAGTCATGACTTGAGGTTGGGGTTGCGAATGGAAATGGTGCGCTGCTGTCTTTCCGGTTCTCCTGTATGGCAATGCCCAAACGTCTGGAAGCATTCGAGATGTGGGTATACCGGCGATTGCTAAAAATCAGTTGGATTGACAAAATAAGTAACAACATAGTTCTCAATCGCATGGCCAAAGATTCAGAAGTAGTCAAGACCATCAAACGACGCAAATCAGAATATTTTTGTCATATAATACGGCACCCAGAGTAATATGAGATCCTACATCTTATTATGGAAGGAAAAATCCTGGGCAGCCGTGGTCCAGGAAGAAGGAGAACATTATGGTTGAAAAATTTGAGGGAATGGTACGGGAAATCTACAGTTCAACTTTTCCGAGCAGCTGTCAATACAACAATAGTTGTCAACATGATAGCCAACATGATGACCAAAGATCATTAAACGGTCATGGTTCCAGAAAAAAAAGTACGCATATTCGAATACTTTTTAGAAACGAATGCTTCCAAAATTCTATAAAATACAATTTCTTATGTTCATTCGAAAATGGGTGAAGCACATACAGTTTGAACATATAAAATCTTACCTACAGATCCAACTATGTCTTCGACGTGGTTGGCAAGGTGAGGGGGGTACTAGGAGGTGACTTCCCCCCTCTGGCGGACCTAGCCTCAGTTCGGGGATCCGAAAATCTCCACTCATCATGTGACCGGCACTTCTCTGTCTGAACACTTTTCCATCATGGATACGCTAAGGTTCAAAAAACTCAGTATGAGGAATATATGAAACGATATGATTTAGAGGTCCCCAGAATTCATTTGTATCAGAAACAGTGAACTTTTTTTTGATGCTCTGAATAGCTTGTCGAAATGATATAAATATAAAAAATGACTTTTAACAATATTTAGTTGGTAGGTATCAAGCTGAGAACGTGAAGCAATGGTTAAATTTTGTTCATGAATATAATAAACAGATAAGAGACCATTAAATTGTATGGGAAACGCAGTTTTGATAATTTCGGTATACAGGGTGTCCTTGTAGTCGACGTCATGCCGGAATCGAGTAACCGGCTAAGTCATAATAGTCATCAGAAAAAAGTCCTTTTCTAAATCATCTAAACTTTGGCTGAGGTTCACTAGGCAATAGTCGTTTCCCAGTTAAAAGTATATACTTTAATATAAACATAATGTGAATGCTATAATGTATAGCAGGCGGAAACAAACTGATATCTATCTATTTCAATTTTCACAATATGATTCAAATTTTACATTGAATTTGTCTCCGCCTGTAATACATCATAGCATTCTCGTCATATTCATATCGAAGTATATACTATTAACTGCTCAGATTGGTTGCAAAAAAAAATGTATAGTATGCCTATACATTACAAAAACGAAACAGGAATTTTCATTGATTCAGTATAGTTCTTGTTTTTTCTTATTGGTTAAACGTTTTTCTTTAAAAATGTGTTCCTTCCAATCCTCTGAGTATCATCAATGAAAGAGTTGATTAGTGACGGTTTGTTAGAAATCACCTCTATAGAGTAAATAAAGACAGCAACAAAAATAGTATTTTCAGATAATAAGGTATGATCTAAGTCCTGAATTTTTGAACTAAACCTATTGCTACAAATATATATACTTTCGTCAAAATAATCTTTTCAACCTCCTTAAACTGACTTAATGATTGTCAAAAAATCAGACTACCATTCTACGACCATACTGGTGGTCCTTTATGTTTGTCATGAAAAATTCCAATTGGCATATCAAATCAATCCAAGAAACATTCATGAGAATAAATCCAATTTTTCGAACGGCAGTTTCAACCATTCATAACCCAAAAATTGTAAAGCTGCATTGATGTTATTTTTTAAATGTAAAACAATCATTTGAAATTCGACATGAAAAGTACTAACAATAAACTGAACAGCCTACGAGTAAATAAGCTTAGTTTTCGAAAAATTTCGTCGAGAAGTTTGGTTTTCATGGTAGTCATGAATTTCAGATCAGCCTGGGAGATAGTTATTCCGGGAGTCGCACAGTCCATATGCATTCACCAATGAATTTCTACTTACTATGGGGCATTTACGCATTGTACAGATTGGACACTTTTGATAGGAAACACCAATATCTAGAGGAGTGAGAGAAAAACTAGCCTACATGCTACGAGATCGATTTTTGTCAGAAATTGAATGCCGAAAATCGCACATTGATATCTTGACTTGTTCGAAAGACAAGGTGTTTTCCAATTTTGAACCAGCCCCGTAACTTGTTTATTTTTGAATATTTCTTTTGTTTCTGTGAAAACATTCTCTAGGCTTTTTTTGAGGAGTCTAATGATGTTCCTAGATTTTCAATAAAAAAATATTGTTTTGAAGCTATAAAATAAACTTGTATTTTTTTTATAGACCACCCTATATTAATTCACATACATATTCAAGTTTGAAATTAAATTCTCTTTTCAAATATATATAATATTTGCTTCTTCTCTCTGAAACCAATCATTGTGTGGCTGTTTTCGAATTATTTTAGATGTATGTATTTTCAAAATCTGGATTGCCATGCCTAAATACGAAACAAAATAGTTTTACATAACAGCTGTTAAGAAAAATAATCAGCGCCGATTTTGTAATAACTCATAAATGTTATCAAAAGATAGAAAAACAAGAACAACAATATTTTTGAACTATTTACAACATGTGTTCGAATTGAGCACAATTTAAATCAAAACATAATTGATTTCGCTTCGCAACATTATTGACAGCATAAGTCAATTCTATCGCAGGTATTGAACGAAGAGCATGTCGCACTGCTGCTTCCAACGCTTCTTGGGAATCAGGATGGCGTTTATATGTGAGGTCCTTTATTTTTCCTCAGAGGTAAAAATCTAGAGGCCTAAAGGATCGGGGGATCTTGCCGCTCAATGAGCAGGAACCCGTTTGCCAAGCCAATTATTGTCCGTAAATACATATTTCGTTTAAAAACGCCAATATGATATTTGCTTTATGACACGGTGTTCCGTCTTGTTGGAAGTATACGTGTCCAATTTGTTGTTATGGCAAATCATCCATTATTGGTTCAAGAAATTCCCGCAATATTTCCAAATATCGCGGTGCCGTAAGGTTACCTACCCTCATAGATATAGAATTCGAGGTCAATGACCTAACCTTACCCATCTTCTGTGATATTTCACAGAATTTTCGAGAAGACGACGCCAGATAGCCGATTGCCTCTTCACACAATGGTATAGCCGAAAACAAGGAAGCAGTAAGTCCCCTATAGTTAACAGATGAACTATCGCAACGGCATTAGTTTTGATTACTTTTCGCTAAAGGTGTCTAGGCTCCTTGGAAACGCCAAACGAGTAGTTCTGATTCTCGCCGATATAACGCTAAGATCTTAATTTCAGTCGCCTATAACGGTGCGCTGCCAAAGACTCATTGGCGCAAGACAAACCGTTGTTCTGTGTCTCCAACGTTAGTCTCTGATTCCACGAACGACGCTCACGCGAAAGCCTGCGCCATGGACTACGATTTATTTATTTACAGAGAATGATACAGGTGATGATTGTTATGTGAAGACTTTCAGTGACTTGATGTGATCAAAACCGTGTAGTTTTGACTTGAAATTCCAAGAGGATATTGTTTCGATAGATATTCTCCTGAAGGACCGGTAAAAATAAGTGTTTAATAGAAACTGTGCTTATAAAATGTGTAATTTCATGCTTCTGAGAATTCGACTTCATTTCCCACATTTGTGGGATTTTATTATTAATATCTCTACAACAAACGTTTTTCCATCATTGAAATTTTAGTCTTGACGAAGTTGATAAACATTCTGACAGCATTGTCAACTTGTTAAGAGACCAGAGAAGAAATAATATCCAATGATATTTATGGCAGGAAAGCATCTAGGTTTTTCTTAAAATTCATTATTTTTTCTTCAAATTTCATGTACACAATTAGGAATAACTCGAAAACGACTCGTTTTATTGAAAAAACATAAGAATGCTTTTATTTTCTATAATGGTTCATCCTTCCGAAAATATCTTTTTCAAGTGGTTTCATAGTAGTTTGCGTGAATTTATTAGTAGACTACGGCATAACTTTTATACCAGGAGAAATATTGAATAACTTTTAATTGAGGAATATTCACCGTGGATAGAGCAAACATCAACCAGAATTCAGTTCATTCGAAATATTGGTAAGTATCATATTTACAGGGTGAGTCTTTGACTTATACATATATTTTAACGGAAGACTCCTCTCATCAAGCCAAACACTTTTTTCCTACACCATTTTTCAAAATTCGGTGTTGTTTGGAATATACAGGGTGTCGAAAATCCACGAAAAAACACTTTTCTGTTCTTATCTTCGGAACCGTTATTTCAAATGAACTGAATGTTGGTTAAGTATTCATTCCTGTCATTATGCATATTCTCCAATCAAAACTCATTCAATATTCCTCCCGGTATGAAAGTTTCAGCGTAGCCGACTCATAAATCCACGCAAAAATACTAAAAAACCACGTGAAAAGAAGAATGGTTTCTAATTTCGATAAGAGCAATCGGCTTAGAAAATAAAATTAGTTTTTTCAATAAAACGCGTCGATCTCGAGTTATTCCCAATTTTACCCGATGAAATTTGACGAGAAAATCATAAATCTCGGGAATCGAAGATGTGTCAATATTCTGTAATTGAATAAAAAGTTAACAATGTTGTCAGAATGTTGGTCGAAGTTTCATTTGGAAATCACTGACCTAGTAAGTACCTAAATCTCTATGATGGGAAAACGTTTGTTATTTGTCATATAAAATTTCAATGTTTGTTTACTTTACCGTCTATCAGCAGTGAGCTTCAAAGAGAGATCTTTTGACTTATGTGTTCAACAGTTCAACTCATTTTCTTCGATATTGATAGTTGGTACACTGATTTCATTCAATGAATCAATCTCAATCTGTGATTAAATTGACTATAGTGATATCTCGTCCTCTAAAATTGATGCACCTAGTTTATTCCATCAGTTTCAGGCTCCGGCAAAAATACATCATAATTTCTAGCTACTAATTTCATTACTCACATTCAAATAATAATTCGTCACAAACATCAACATAACCCATTCTCTCGTTGGAAGAATTTTAATTTCTAACCTCCAAACCAGAGATATCTCACGCCATACTCTATGTAACCGAACTACGCTGAACCGTCTGAACTACCACAGACATGTGAAGTATAAGAACGAAATAGTGGTAGTAATTTGAGTCGTTTGAGATGGGTCGATTCCTAATGTAAAGGAAGGTGACCTATGGTCGAATTCCTAAATAGATATTTAATGCAATCAGAAAAATCAATTTCCTTAGTTTCAAGAATATTGCTAAAACTGGCATTATACACATCCAAGTTCTTTGAAATTTTCCCAGAAGATTTTATTAACATTGTTTCGAATAGGTTATAGCTTGATCAAAATTATAAATTGAATTCAAAACCATCATTCACAAGATAGTTTTGGGATATCGAGAAGGAAATGAACAAGTTCATAGTGTTTACAAACTAATCTTTAGGAAAATCGAAGAGGAAACTCAATTCTATAGGAGAAATATGGCTTTTCAATTGGCGGCGATATGATCGGACAAAACTGAGTGTTTTTGTTAAGAAATATCGTGTTTTTAACATTCTTAGTCAAAAATTCCCCCAATATTTCAACGAGAAACATGAACTTTGAGGTCTTTGCAGAGAACGTATTCAGCCCTATTTTTTTTAAATGGCTCTATATCTTTTTTACAGAGCCAAATTCGGACAAATGGAAAACGAAAAAAAGGTTTCTTTTGACCTCAAGAATCTTCAATGGAAATATATGTACAAGTCAAAGACTCACCCTGTATATTTATCGGAAAGAATATTGTTAATTTCATGGATTTTCGACACCCTGTATCTACCGAAAAATGGTATGAAAAAAATGTGTTTCGTTTGAGGAGAGGAATCTGCAGTTACGGGGTTGGATCAGAAATGCACAAAATTGAAAATCACCTTGTATCTTTCGAACAAGTGAAGATATCAATGTGCGGTTTTCGGCATTCATTTTCTCACAAAAATCGATCTCATAGCATGTAGGCTTGTTTTTTCTAACTCCTTTAGAAGTTGGTGTTTCCTATCAAAAGGGTCCAATGTTGTATATTTTTTCGTTTCAGTCTTCGTCATTTCTTTCCATTTACTGCAGCGTTTATTTGTATCCTACATCTCTTTACCTAACTGTACGGATTTTTGGGCATTTAAGCTTTTAGAAATCACTAATTTTCTTTCAGCATACTACCTACTTGGATTCTTATGACGATTTTGATTTTTTTGAGGATTTCGAGGGAATCGGTCGACATTTTTCTTGAAATCGGTAGCAGCCATCAAGAAACCAATTATGGAGGAAAAAATATCATCCTGTAGATTTGCAAACGAAATCGACATGTCGCATAGTAAATATCTTGTGTATACAATGAAAAAAACACTTGGAAAAGATTCAAAATTCAGCACTCGATAACGAAATGTTTGCAGTCCTATATTCATGGAACTAAAATTGTGCAAGGAACCTTCCGTGTTCGTTTGTACCTCCAATTTAGAGACACCATGTAGAAAGATAAAAAATCGATAGAACACTCTTATCTCGGAAACAAATCTGACAGGTCAAGAAATATATTAATTAATATATTTCTTTCTCTCCTACCGACTGTAGTCAACCCGCTGATGACCTGTGAGGCAGTGGCGGCTTGTCCTATGAGGCAGGTGAGGCAGTGCCTTACCAATAAATTTGAAGAAATACACGTAATAATCGAATACATATACACCCACTCATTTCACCCCGTGTCATGTATTTAGTTCAGAACATGTCTCAGAAACAGGATATGTACTTGCTGAACGCGCTAAAAGACTCCGCGTTTCCATATCTCTCGATTCCTGTATATCCATCTCACTTTCTCCTTGAGAAGTAAACGGTTGGAGCCTGGCCTCACGTGCTTCCTTGTCTATCACGTGGATCGACCCGCGTCTGCCCGCTGGCATTTTTCCGTTCCCTATACAGTCATCGTGACAGGTCGCTCTCACCGTATAGAAAACGGAATGCACAATGGACCACTCCGTTGCCTAGCAGATATGCGCGATGTGCTCACTGCCCTGTTAGTCTTCTGGGTGCCGATGGGACAAATTGCAAATTATTAATAGAGTTTTCTTACTTTCTGTATAGCTTTATTAGGTAGAGTCTACACTCTACCACATTTTTCCTTTGTGAAGATTTTTGTTGTCGCGGTGTTTTTTCAGCAAACCTCTCGTAAGTCGACCATATTTTCACTGTTTTTTTGATCATACGTACTCTTTTTTTGTAAAATGCAATCATAAACACAATCTCGGAAAAATGAGAAAACATGATTGTCTACCAATATAAACATGACTGAAAATCGCATTCTTTAAATCATTAATACACTCCTGATTTTTTCAGAATCGGTTGATATAACTTATAACCATATGAAATATGAAAATGCAATTGTCCGACAGAAAAATGTGGCGTTTTTCTTGTCCGACAGATGAAAATCGACGATTTTTTTGACTTTTTAAATTCATTTATATTTGTCGGACTGTGAGTCTCATGACCTTCCTCTCCAACTTCGACGCCAAAAACTGCTCTTAGCATATGCAGCCAGAGTATCAGCTAACCCAAGTAACCTTGTCTACACATTAATTAATTCCCCAGAGAGATTAATAGCCAAACAGCACACGATGCCCGCCTCTTCCAGCACTAATTGAAACTTTCTCAACATCCATCTCTTTCTCTGCGACCACTATACCCTCTCTATCTCTCAGAATCCCCCTTGGATAAAAGTCCTACCAATCGTTGACATATCACTTATGATGTTCCAAACGAACTTTTTCGAAAGTCATTCCGAGAGATACTAGAGAAAAACTCGTTCGATGAAGTCCTATACACAGATGCCTCCAAATCTGATACCTCGGTAGGATGCGCAGTTACTGATCGACACAATATCCTAAAACAATCGCGGATCTCGGCAATATCAGGTGTTCAAACAGGCGAACTTTTTGGCACCCTACAAGCTTTGAAAACTCCTCACATCACCTCTAAAAAGGTCGCAATATGCACTGACTCACTGGCCTCAATACATTCAATATCGGACCCCTACTCCCAACATCCCATTGTTGACAAGATTCAAAGCCAATCTCACGAACTTACACAACTTGGATCAACAATTGTTTCAATCTGGCTTCCATCTCATGTGGGAATTGAGGGCAACGAAACCGCCGACCGAGCCTGTAAAGAAGCTTCAAACTCCAACCTTAGCACCAAGCACATCCAACTCCCACAAGACCTCAGCACACACTTCAGAAGATCAGTCAACGCATAATGGCAGGCACAATGGAGCAGCTCCAGAGGAAAACTACGTAGTATACAAGACTCCGTATGGAACCCCATCCAATTACCAGCAATGACAAGGAAGGAACAAGCTGTACTTAGACGACTTGGTATTGGACACTGTAGACTCACACACGGCTACCTTATGAGCAACCTATAGACCCCCCAATGTGCTCCCACTGCGACACCCCACAGACGATTCCTCACTTCCTGGTAGAGTGTACGCAATACGGAATTAAACCAAAGAAGAATCCACAAAATTGAGCTGAACCTAAGAGAAATCCTACACAACACCACAAACTATGAAAACCTGTTGAAATATCTTAAGGCAACTCATCTGTACACCCAGATTTAAAATTATTTATGATATTGTCACATATTGTTCTTGATCAGACTGTAACCGTGTCAATGACCTCTGCAGTCGAGACACACAAATTAAATAAATAAATAGATAAATTCATTGATATTTGTCGGACAATAATGAATTTATATTTTAGAAAGATTCGTTTCATAGACTATTCCACTCTTTTCATTTTTAGTGAGGAAGTTTCCGTAGCAACGATCGTTTCATCTCGAAAAAACTTTTGTCCACGACTCCCCTATAATCCTTGCATTTCGAGTGATCTTTGAGAAACGTAATGATAGTCATCATTCACCGGTGAATAATGGCAGTGAATAATGATTCATTAATCACTGCTGAACATTCACTTCTATCTGAAAATTTTTGATCCGTCAGGATTCGAACCCGAGACGCCCTTTTTCCACGATGGAAAAATGACTGCCAACCACCAAGCCATCAGAGCGATCACAATTAAGAGAAAAAATAACCAGTTAATGTTTTCTTCTATGATTCCCATTCAGTTTGACAAACTGATATTCGAAACGTCTGTTTTCAACGCATTGTGCCTCCCATGAATTGTAATTCTTCTCGAAGATACCTGCATAATAGAGTCATGAAGAAATGTTGTGTACTCCACCAGAAATAAGAGAGGCTGCAAGAAATACTGCATTACATCTATTGCCGGAAAATCAAGGAATTTCTGCTACGTTTAATAATTTCATGGTATGAGAGCTGCTAATAAAATCCACTCATTTTCGGAGTTGGTTTTACTGCCGTATTTTTAGAAAATATCAGCTACCTATTAACAAACAACCTAATGGAGCCATTATTCCATGCTTATAAGAATACTCTCAACATAAATGAAGGCAACGATATTGAAAATTATAAAAAACTGCGTTCACTTTTGGAAAGGAAATCAGAAGGAAGATAGCTGGAGTATTTTCTAGCGAAGAAATTATTCCTGAAGCAAGCGATCAAAAATATCTTGAGATGAAGGTGGAACACCAGCTTGTATACATTTGTATTTCATTTTCATCAGAGCGAAATTATGGAAATGAATTGATGTCAACTGAACTTTTTGAAGTTTATCGACATTTTGCATTATTCAGTGCGAACACAGAAAATGTTATGTCAACGCTTTTGATAACAATTTTTGTTGTTGAAAATGCAGATTGAATCGAATTTACCGAGGAAGTCGTGGACAAAGTATAGTATTCTATTCGCACATAATTACTATTATTCACTCCGGTGAATACCCCTCGTATAATAGTAATCATTATGTGTAACCACTATAAATTTGAGAGGACCGTAAAAGTATTACCGATCAATTACCAGACAATACTAATTCTAGTTCTACTCAATCTAGTCGTTTAGAGAAATTAGAAGAATTAAGATCATTCGTGAAAAAGAGATTGAATGTAGTTCATGAAAAAACAAAACATGCATATAATCTAAGACATCGACCTAAACAATATTCCGTAAACGATTATGTGTGGGTAAAATCACATCAACTTTCATCAAACATTAAAAATTTCAATGCCAAATTGGGTGATAAATATATTGGTCCATATAGAATTGGGAGGAAGTTGGGAATCAATGCCTATGAACTGGTTGATGATGCCGGAATTTCCAAAGGAAATTGGCACATTTCCCAACTTAAACCTGATAAAACTCATGATACAAATTAATTTTTTTTTGCTTTTTGTTTCAGGTCTGTAAGGTTGTTTGGAGTGACGTTGTGATTTCCAGAGATTGTTGCACTTATTTTTCCACTTCTCATTTTCGTTTACCGGAGAAAAAAAAATCTTCGATTTTTTTTATTCCAGGGAGGGGAAGTATGTTACAGTATAGATTATGATCAGAGAATTTTATGGAAATTTTAAGAGAAAGCTAGTTGCAATGAATTTCATTTTCACTCATATAATATTAAAGTCAACCCTGTATGTTCGACACAGAATCGATTGATAAATTCAAATTATATTTACCATTCATAGAACATGTAAGGAAATATTGTTACGCATGTTTATAATTTTTTTTGCGACAATATGTTTCCAAGAACGAGCCCGATTCTTGATTCCTCTTTCTTTTGCGTTCTGAATTTGTTGAGAGAAGTAACGAACTAGGAGTAAAAAACGGCAAATTTTTGATTTCCTTAGATTGCTGGATAATTCCTTTTGTTAGGCAAATATTTTCGGCTCTGCCGGATAAGCCCTGTTATTTTATCGATAATTCAATTCGTTGGTGAAATAAGTTTGTGAGACTGAGGGTAAGAGTTATTTTTTCTCGATTTTTCTTTGAAGCGTAAAACATGCCTTTATCCAATTTAGATTTGTCTGCCATTAAAATCTTCATTTTTATCGTCGATTCAAGAACATCACTTCGAGTCATCTGGCATCAAATTTAATACCATCGCTTCGGATATTGGACGAGCCATATTTTGAGATTTTTCGGGATTTCGCTTCCGACCAGAAATTCCCTTGCAGATTGCAACACGAGATTCCATCATCCCCTGGAGATCACATCGTGTGTCCAAACGAGCTTGCAGCATTCCCTTCGTTCATTTTAAAAACCAAAAGATAAGTGAAATTGAAAAAAACAGCTATTTTCTGTACGTTTATTTCTTTTGTTGAAATTCACCTGGTTCATCTAATAATTGTGAAGTTGAATTAATTTTTGAAGTTAAGGCCTGTTCTTGTTAGAACAGAGAACTCAGACCCTGACTTTGAGATTTGGAAGTTGGAAATATTGAAATTACAGTAATTCTTTCATATTTGAATTTGGTAGTACTTAAGCATAGGTATCATTTATTTTCTTGCTTGTATAATTTCCATTTATAATACCTGTAGAATTGCGTTTAACCTTGATGAAATTTGTGAAATAATAAAATTTGTAAAATTTGTACACTCATTTTGTTTTCTGAAAAAGGTTAGCCGGAAAACCGTATCAAACGATCGTTTCATCCCGAAAAAATTTTCAAGTCGGCGAAACCAACATGTTGGTTTTTCAGCGACAAAATTTTTGACGTTTCTCGAATTCATAGATAGCTTCGGAAATGAATATCATAAAGAGAACAAACAACGTTTAGTGGTTTAGTTAATCTATGATGAATTCTAATTTGCCAAATAGCGCAATACACGTCAAATTTGAACATACTCGTATTACCCTATTTTCTCGTGGAATACTCAAGCCGAATTCCACTCGAGATGAAATTTAAGCAGGTAAAATTTCTCTCTTGTAATATTCAAGTTTGTTGCTTCTCGGAAATTTCGCGACATTTCCGAGCAACAAACTTTCATATCACAATCGAGAAATTTTGCCGGCAAAATTCCATCTCTAGTGGTATTACGTATTAAAAAACAACTGTCCACCATATAAAATGCGACAAATCGTTGGTCTGGTTGAATATAATGGTTTTATTTCAGAATCTTTTCTCGATTATTATTGAAATAAAACTATTGATTTTAAATGAAAGTGTATAATTCAAATTGTTTACTGACATTTTTATTCAAATCTTATAAAAAAAACAATGAAAATACTCCTTCCTCACATTGAATTCATTGTAACAAGACGAATGGTATCCAGAAAAGTATCACACCAATCGTCAGGTAGATTAGAATCACATCTTTAAATTTGTGATTATGATGTTCTCTTGATGCCAAGAATTTTTTGCACAGTTTAAGGATGTCACTTCCCCCTTTTTCGTTTTAAAGCCACGGATATTTTTAAATGTTTGCACAAAAAACACTCCATCACAACTGAGAATATTATATCGGCAACAACTGAAATTGCCCTACTTTATTCGTCGAGCAGCTGGATGATAGTATTCAGCACATCCTTCTTGAATGGACCTCGAAAAATCAAATGTTTATTTGTAACATGAGCAACGGTATATTCGATGAATGCATAACTATGGTCTATTCATAACCAAATTAGAGCAGTGAATTCTTTAATTTTTGAATGAACGCCACATTTTTTTTTTGTCGGACAACTGGTGCCCCACATTGTATTTTCAAGGTGGAGAAAGAATAAGAAAAAAAAAGACATTATTCATAATTTTTTTATCCCAGAAAATCTTCGTTTTCCATTTGTCGGACAAGAAAATCGCCACATTTTTTTGTCGGACAATTGCATTTTCATACTTTATATCAACCGATTCTGAAAGATTCGGGAGGGTATTAATACTTTGAAAAAAATAAGATTTTCGGTCATGTTTATGTTGGTATACAATCATGTTTTCTCATTTTTCCCAGATTGTTTTTATGATTGCATTTTACAAAAAAGAGTATGTTCGATTCAAGAAAAATGAAAATATGGTCGACTAACGAGAGGTTTGCGAAAAAAAAACCGCGACTACAAATATGTTCACAGAGGAAAAATGTGGTAGACTCTACCTACTAAAGCTATACAGAAAGTAAGAAAACTTTATTAATAATTTGCAATTTGTCCCATCGGCACCCAGAAGACTAACAGGGCAGTGAGCACATCGCGCATATCTGCTAGGAAACGGAGTGTTCCATTGTGCATTCGAATTCTCGGGTGTATTCTCGTTCGAAAGTGGGCTCGGAGAAACGATGGTTAAATTTCGATTGTTCTCTGGCAAACGGTAAAACTGCGCATAAATATGGTGTTGTTTTAACTATTATTAATCGCTTTTTGAACACTGCTTTCGTTTGATCTATGATATCTTTTGAAATAAGACTTTTCAATTGAATATTAGATTGAAATACAACCCGATTTTCAAATTTAGATAAAAAACTGAGCTCAATATCCTAGAGTATTTTTAATTGTTAATCTGTTACTAGCAAGGGTCTATTTTCAAACTGAAGATAGAAACAAATTGGACACTGTAGCCATAATGATAATATCACCAGCAGTTTTTTCGGAATTCAATAATTCAGTTCATCTACTCCCATTGAATAATGGATATATTATTCAATATTCAAACAGTCGCACAGTGGGGCAGAATGCCTTGAAACCTGGCATTAAATCAAAAATTAAAAATGCATATTTCCATACCGTCATTTGTCGAAGCGACAGATTACTACCGTAAGCGACAAAAAAGCACAATACTAACCCTTCCTGATCCCCACTGCGCTCCCGACAGCTCTTCTTTGTAGCCCTATTTTGGCCAAGTCGAGACGACTGCAAAATTTTTCCGTAATTGCTGTAGTTTTACAACGCTACTCTGTTAACAGATCACTATTGTTACGAGTTTTTTTATGGCAGCTTCAAGTTCAGGTATGTGTAGATAATTTAAGAACTTTGGATGAATAAAAACTTACATAGAATAATAATTAATTCTTGTTGATGTTGTCTATGATTTAATCTTTAAATTTTTATCGTATTCTCAGAATCATGAAGGTTTTCAGTTATGTTCCAAGGCCGTCCAAAGTTTGATATTTACATTTCTGCGAAACTTGATCCATGCTCATTTTAGAATCATGAAAATTTGTTGCCCATATTCTGCCTTTTTTCAGAAAAATCAATTTTAGACAGCGAGGTGGGCACTCATTGAAAATCGATTATTTCTTTAAAATTTATTTCTCCTTCAGTAACGACTTCGAGCGCAATGATTTTTGAAGGAAAATAGCTCATAGATATAATGAGGAGTTGCGGAAACAGTTAAATTAAAGAAAAAAATTGATTATTTTGACGAAGAAATGAAAAAAAAAAAAACGTACGAAATGTAATGCAGAGCAGGAGTAGGAGCTTCTGAAAAAAAAATATATTTGAAGGCAGAGTATGAGTCTCGTTATACAAAAGCACGAAGAATGGTTGTACATTTCCAAAATTACAAAAAAGAATGACTGGAAAGGTCGAATTCGTTTCCTAGTATAATTGAGAAAAGGCTTGATCGTCCTGAAGTTACCTTTGATGATCGCTAAGAGAGATGAGAAAACAAAATGGTTTGAAACTAAAGAACTTTAGGATACGACTCACGTATCTGTATTGACATAACAACAAAGATGAGTCTAAGGTCAGAAGGGTAAGTACATGCATCAAAAATTCTTCATGAAATAACTTCTACGTCCCCAAAACGAACCACTTAATATAGAAATGCCTTTATATCTTCGTTGGACTCACAACCAAAATCTATGCCTGGCTAAGATGCTCTAGAGTCTAGCTGTTTTGATAACAGCAAAGTCATCTCAACATCAATATGGAGCTGTGAGGGATAGTGCTCTAGTGCTCCTCAAATATTTCCTTCGTACAAGACTGTCCAAGCAGCAAAGAAGCTCTGCTATCCAAATAATATATACGTGTTACAGAAACTGTTGCCTGCGTCAAGGGCAGATTTACTAGGGTGAGTGTACGGGGGGTAAATACCTCCCCCCCAATGATTATCGAAGACCTTAGAAAAAGGTGGTGCACATACAATATTTCATACATTGTGTACCTGATTTAATGATTTTCAATCGTTATTATAAAAATAAGTTTTTAAACACACCTTAGTAAATTTTAAGTTTCCGAGTAAGACAAAACTCTTTATCGCTAGAAGTTCTTGAATGTTTCTCAAAGCAGAATGTTCATCGAAATAAATTTTTTCGCTGCAGGATCTCTCGTCTTTTACACCGATGGCTCGAAGACCGAAGACGGTCGAGTCGGAGCCGGAGTATACGGTTCCTCGATAAAACTAGCCTTATCAATGGGCTTTTGTCCATCGGTGTTTCAAGCGGAAACCTTTGCCATAAGGGAGTGCATTGCACACTGTATGGAATGTAACTACCGGAAAAAAGGATGTATATACTATCTGACAGCAGAACAGCCCTACTAGCGCTTGACTCACCACTAGTTCGGTCAAAGTTAGTTTGGGAATACAAAATGTCACTCAACGCACTCGGGCTCCACAATCAGGTCAACCTCGTTTGGGTACCTGGCAACTCGGGAGTGCATAGGAATGAAATGGCTGATCAGCTAGCAAGGAAGGGTGGACTTGTCCCCTTCATTGGACCGAAGCCTTTCTGCGGCTTCCCAGCAAGCCATCAAGCGATGGCTGTTAGAGAATGGGAACAGAAAAGGAAGAGTAGGTCCTGGCGACTGGTCCAGGGACAGAGACAGGCTAAGTCTTTCCTCTCGTACTCAACGAGCTGGACCAAAAAAGTTCTGGCACTAAGCAAATTAGAACTGAGTAAAATGACGGGCATACTCATGGGACACTGTCCTGTAAATTATCATCTTCGGAACATGGAAAAGGTTCCTGATGATACCTGTCGCTTCTGTTAAGAAGCCACCGAAACAGCTGAACACCTGCTTTGCAGTTGTGGAGCTGCCTTCAGGAAAAGGCTACAACATCGTGACTTCTGTTTCTTAAAACCGGAACAAGTAATGGGCGTGTCACCGAGAAGAGTATTGGAGTTCATAGAGGCTTTGCTACCTGATTGGTAAACAGCGTGGGGTAGCACAAAAGATCTTCAGGTCAAGGTGTTTGCGAGGCTAAGCTAAGTCTAAACGCCCCACCTTGAATCTAATCTAATCTTAATCGAAATAAATGACTTCAAGTATGCTAGAGATAAAAAAATTCAATCATGAGTTTCAAAAGTCTTTGTCTCGGCAAGGAATCAGGAATCTTTTTTTTGTGATGTGCCTCACCAGCTTAAACAGTCACGAGCCGCCACTTCTGTGAGGTTGCATGTTCCTGACTGCACAGTCGACGTGGCGTGTACTTGCCCATCTATATGTATAGCTAGAACTGGATGAATTGAGCACTTCGCCTCGCGACGGCACAAGCATGTTGTCTATGCAACTAAAAGAATTAGAGCACCCATTCATAAATATCACATTCTGAGAGATATATTCGACCGAAAAAAATTGACTATTCTGTACACGCTTGTGGAATCGAGTATGAGATTCGGCAAACTTGCATGAGGAATTTTTGCCAACACATTAAATGTGCTTCAAATTCATTCCATTTCCTATGAACATAATAGTAACCAAAGAATGAGGCCCTCGAACACAACTTCTGGAGCGATATATAATATTATATCCATATGAACAGTTGATGAACGTGACGGTACAGCCACCAAGATGCGATATTACACCATTTGACCATTAGTACGTCTTCTTTTGGTGATTATCAGTTATGTGCGCCGATAAATTAAATACTTTCAAACACTTTAAACACGATACTCGGATAATTAATGAGCGCAAGTCACCAACAGCTAAAATCAAGAATTCAAACGTTGAAGGCATAACAAAATTCCAACCATATCAGTTTTATTGATAAGGATAGAATTTCTGTTTGTTTTATTTCGATTCGAGTTGTGAACGATCCAGTAAACACGTCCTAATGGAGGAATGGAGACCCTCTTGATTTCGAAGCAGCCCCGCCGAGCTGGACATTTCGATTGCGTGTCGTAGAAACATCGAAGACAGCTCAATTCATTAAACAATTTGCACCTCCTCCTGCCTTCTGTTCGTGAATATTAGAATTTAATCAACCAAATTTCCTGCTGCCTTGATTCGAATGCCAAATCGGAAATTGTAATCAGCAGCGACCTCTGTTGAATTGGGAAAGCTTGCTCGTTTTGATGCAGTAAAGTTTGAATTTCAACAAATACAAATTCTTTGAGCAATCGTAACAATATCGTTCATTTCCAAACGTACGATAACAACGTCAGTTCTCGACTGACAGGATCATCGAAAAGTTCTATTTCTCCGCCTAGTGACACTTCTCCTCCTAATGAAATAATATACTATTTTCGAAAGTACGTAGTTGAAGGGGGCTTCCTCAGATAACAGTTGATTTCCTAGGGCATTCGCAGAAAGGACGAAATGCATGGTTAACTTTGTATGGCGAATAGTTCAGTAGAATTTTAATACACCATTTGGCGATGATTCAAACCTTCATGAAAGTGGGAAGATGAAAAATAAGTTGGGGGAGTACGATATTATGAACTAACTTTTTGTGATGGAAAAGGACACCGCACTTATTCTATGGCAAATGGCGTGCCGTCAACTGTTCTAAAATTTTGGTATAATGTAGTACTCGATCTACTGATCAAAAGTGTCCATGGCCTCAACTCAATCCTATGACTAGTTTTTGAGATACAGGGCGTTGAAGTTGAGAATTACCCCCTTTTACTACGCCCGTATCTCGGAACAGAATTGATTGAACTTCAATTTTTCTCAAGAAACATTTCATGACATCCCCAGGGAGCAATCATATAGAGGAATATGACCGAAAATCGTTACGAATACAGGGTCATCCATAATTCAATGCATGCCTGATTTTGAAAGAATAAAATATGTCAGTTTCAGAGCGAGAACGTTCAGAAAATGAATTATTACACTAGATATGTTGCTGTTACATCGAAAAAGTCTGTAATACCCAGAATTTATCCTGAGTGATCCATTATTATAGAAAATATTCTCAAGGAAGGTCAAGTATTAATGGGTTGATTCAAGGTGTTTGTTTAATTTTTTTAGAACATATATCATCATGGACTTCAAAGAATACGCGGTGATGCAGTCATGAAATGAACTTTGAACCTCACGAAAATACCCAACAACCACCTTTTTTTTTCATCACTCTCTATCTCAATTTCAACTCCGATGAGGTGGGAGTTTTCTTTCACCATTGTACTTGAAATGAAAACATCAATTGGGATGAGAGTTTTCATCCACTTCCTATGACCAGATTAATTATTTATGCTATTCTATTCTTATTTCAGCATAAAAAAATCTGGTTATAGGAAGTGGATGAAAACTCTCAGCCGTATTGATGTGTTTATTTCAAGTACAATGGTGAAAGAAAACTCCCACCTCATCCGAGTTAATCTTGAAATAGAGGGTGATGAAAAAAGAGGCGGTTTTTGGGTATTTTCTTCAGGTTCAAAGTTCATTTCATGACTGAATCACCCCGTATTCTTTGAAGTCCATGATGATATGTTCTAAAAAAATTGAACAAACACCTTGAATCAACCAATAAATACAGGGTGTCCACTTAACCTTCCTTGAGAATAGTTTCTATAATAATGGATCACCCAGTTTAAATTCTGGGTATTACAGACTTTTTTGATGTAACAACAACATAACTAGTGTAACAGTTCGTTTTGTGAACGTTCTCGCTCTGAAACGGACATATTTTATACTTTCAAAATCGGTCATATTCCTCTATATGGTTGCTCCCGTGGGATGTCATGGAATGTTTCTTGAGAAAACTTGAAGTTTATTCGATTCTGTTCCGAGATACGGGCGTAGTAAAAGTGGGTACTTCTCAACTTCAACGCCCTGTATCTCAAAAACTAGTCATAGGATTGAGTTGGGGCCATGGACACTTTTGATCAGTAGGTTGAGTACTACATTACACCAAAATTTTAGAACATTTGACGGAACGCCATTTGCCATAGAAAAAGTGCGGGGTCCTTTGTAGGTATCTATTATCTATTTACTTGAAGTTCTCAAATATAATAGGTTACTCATACTTCAATATGTTCGAAACACTCATACGGATTCTATATTATCAATTTATTTCAATCAGGATGTACATTTACAGAAAGCACATGTTGAGAATTGATCAAGATACCAATTCAGTTTCTTGTTTCAAAAAATGATTTTGAACCGAGTTCACACATTTTAATAATTGAATATGTCAGTCAATAGAAATATTAGATTAGATTGAGAAAAGTTGTCATTCAAGAGTTATAAAAATAAATGTGTTTATTCAATCAAACCCTAACATTTGTTGGTCATTCGAGAATTCAAGAATCGCATATGGAATACGGTATATCAACGAGAAGTAAAAGTAGGTAAGTCTATGCAAGATCTTCTTATTCATACTTCTCGTGAGAAGGGAAGAAGAGAAGAAGCAGAATCCAGAGTAGCGCAGAATTCTTCAGAAAAGAGGTCTGAAGTTAATTTAAGAGCGATGGTGAACTAATTGTGAAAGTATTAATTCAAGAGATGAAGTCATTACCATTCAAGAAGATTCACGATTTCATTAATTTAGAATTATTTTGTGACAAACATCAAAATTTGACGTCAACATTGGAGGAATTTAACATGAATAATTATTTGTCCTATCCGCAGCTCTTAGAAGATCTTTTATCTAAATTACCATACTATATGCAAGTATCTTGAAAAAAAAAAGATGAGTCAGTGAACATTCAACAAATTGTCTAGAAGATTTTCAAAATTGGATTTTTCACGAAGCAGAAGCTGTTAATTTTGTACGAACGCTGAATCCTTATGAACCATCAAACTCTTCTGGGAACATCAATAAAACAAATTCTACTCTTGTAACTGCAATCGATAAAAACAGAAAGTTATGTAGATTATGCAAATGTGAGCATAGTTTAGATAAATGTGAAAAATTCAAAGATCTATCTCCTGAGACCGGTGGAAATTTGTTGAATCGAAAGAATTGTGTTTTGCATGTATTGAATCAGTACCTACATAGAATAAATAAATGTATGGAAAAGAGACATTGTGATATTAATAACTACCAAAAATTTCATCATGAATTACTACATAATCCAAAATGTCAGGAACAGAATCAAGGGCTTGAATTTATTGTCGACAAATATGACAATAATAATGTAACACAAGACCAACCAGGTAGTTCACGGTATAATAAAAGTTATTAAAAGTGATAAGAGAGAATGAATTATCGGTATGCAGACGGATTTTTTCGAACTCCGGAAAAGTTTTCACCTCAGGCGGGAGTTGAACCCGCGTCCTCGAATTTCCGGTCCAAGATGCTACCAGCTGCACCACCGAGGTTACTTATCCTTCCGGAATTCGGAAGGAATTCCGGAAGGATAAGTAACCTCGGTGGTGCAGCTGGTAGCATCTTGGACCGGAAATTCGAGGACGCGGGTTCAACTCCCGCCTGAGGTGAAAACTTTTCCGGAGTTCGGAAAAAATCCGTCTGCATACCGATAATTCATTCTCTCTTATATTTTCACAGACGTTAATTTCCCAACTAGATTAAAAGTGATGCCTGTTACAATTAAAAATGGAAATAAGTCTGCTAAGATACACCCATTTCTTGACGAAGCGTCTATTATAACTCTCATAGATGAATCTCTTGTAGACCATTTAGATCTCAGCGAAGAAAAAAACAATTGTATGATTAAGATGGCAGATGTAAATTCGAAGAAAGAAATTAGGAGTAGAAAGCTCTCGTTTGACATTATAGGTGCAGATCAAAGAGTTCATAAATCTAATGATGTATACACTCTCCCTGATATGGATCTTCCTGTACAATCTGTGAATGCAAAGAGATTGAGAGAAAAGTGGAATCATCTTGAAAACATCGATTTTGCTGATTATTTCAATGTGAAACCTCAACTTCTTATAGGTCAAGATAACTGGATGATGAGGCAAGGGAAATTATAGAGGTTCCAAAAAATTCTTCAGCTTTGTCCAGAACTAAACTTGGACGGATTTTACATGGAAATTTGAGAGAATTCAGAGGTAGAGTTAATTATACAATTTTGAATATCAGACATCAAGAGTTGGATCATTTAAATTAAACGAACTCCACAACTCGGTGAAAAATTTTTCACTATTTAATCTATAGGCATTAAGCTGGGCGTTCAATGTAGTTTGTTTTCATTTCAAGTTGCATTTGAAAATGGTTTCACTTCGAGAACTGAAATTTTGTGGGTAAACTCAGTAAGGATTGGAATTCTTAATGAAATAGTTGAAATTGATTTCATTTCGAAAGTTCTTTTTTTTTCTTTCAAAAATGGAAGAAAATGAGCGAACTCATGCTTCTGTTTTATTTCAAACGAAAGACCCATGAAAATAGTTCAACTTCCGATTAAAACTGAATCTACAGATAATTTCGTTCAGAAAATGACTTGCACTTACTTCTATGGCATATGAAAAAAGATCAAGAAATATCTCGAGAAAGGTTATGCGAGAAAATTAGATATGGAAGAGATTGGAGAGAAACCTCAAAGATTGACCTCATTTTGGAGTAACTTATGAGAACAAACCAGGAAAATAACGATTTGTACTTGATGCTGCTGCCAAAGTTAATGATACGAGTTTGAATGGTCTCCTTTTGAAAGGTCCTGATTTGTATAATTACTTGATAGGAGTATTGATGAAAATTAGGAAAAGAAAGTTTGCTCTTTGTGCTCCAAAGATTTTTATCAAAATCAACAAAATCAACAACAAGGTGTAAGAGTATACAGTGGAGGTAAATTGATATTTGGAGCAGTGTGTTCACCATTCGCTGACGATACTCTCTTGGTTGCTGGTAGCGAGGAAGAACTAACCACACTGTTGGAAAGACTTCAGAGTGTAAGCCACGATTATGGACTGGAACTCAATCGTAGTAAAACCAAAATCATGATTATTGATAGAGAACTTGAAAATGAACCACAGCCACCAGAAATCTCGAATTGCGAAGTTGTCGACAGGATAATGTATTTGGGTTCACTAATTGAAAACGATGGAGACTGTGAGACAGAGATTAGACGCCGAATTCAGCTAGGTAGGACAGCTATGAGCCAGCTTACTAAAATTTGGAAAGACCGAAATATATCCATTGCCACAAAAAAATCCCTATTAAAATCTCTGGTATTCTCGGTGTTTTGGTATGCATCGGAGACATGGGTTATCAAAATTGCAGACAGAAGGCGTATTGACGCGTTTGAAATGTGGTGCTGGCGAAGACTACTACGAGTGCCATGGACAGCAAGGCGCACAAATGCGTCAATATTAGATGAAATCAATCCCGAACATCGCTTGTCAAGCATGACGTCTGCCCGTACCTTGAAGTTCTTCGGCCATATAATGCGGCATGACAATGTTGAATGGCTCATTGTCCAGGGAATGCCTGAAGGAAAAAGACGTCGAGGTCGCTTCCCAACCAGATGGATTGATGCCGTTCACAACTTGACAGGGTCTAGGATGGAAAGAGCAACTAGGGAATCCCAAAATCGACAAAGATGGCGACAAACGATCAATCGCATTGTAACGAACCTGGACGGGAAATAACTCCATAGCAATCACTACACATCGCTTGCGATGTTGGACTGAGAAGAGAGATATGGAAAACAGAAACGCATCTGAATTCGAAAATGAATATCCATGAGCAGCTAATGCTATCGAATATCTTCATTGCATGGACGATTATTTAGATAGTGTGGATACATAGAAGAGGGAATTCAATTAGTTAATGAAGTAGTTTGCATACACAAAAGAGGTGGCTTTGAAAAGAGGTTTAAAAAAAACTTCAGTGAAAAAATGGCGATAGGTACCTACCGACTAAATTGAATGTTCCGAATGAGCTGACAAGAGATCAAGACGATATAAACCTAATTACTTCTTATAGATGATTTCTGACTTCTTATACCTCAAAACTGGACTTTGGCTAAAAGAAGATGATCAACAATAATTTGGATAATGGACAACGAAAGAATTGAAAAAACAGGTGGTAGAAAGTATGATCAAATCTTATTTTTCTGTATTACCAGAATCAGGAAAATTTTCAAGTTGGATATCATTGATAAATGATAAGTAATAGGTTTCAAATAAAGAAGTACTCCAAGTAGAGCGCTTTCGGCTAATCGCCATCCTCAGTACCTTTGTCCAAATCGATATGAAAGTTAACAATCATTAAATCAGAATCCAACCACAACATTAACGATATTCTGCACAATTCCACATTGGCTATTTTCAAAAATTCTCTCTTGCTATTTAATTCACATGTAGGAAAAAAAAATTTTTTTCATGTTGTGGTTAGATTCTGATTTAATGATTGTTAACTTTCATATAGATTTTGAAAAAGGTACTGAGGATGGCGATCAGCCGAAAGCGCTCTACCTGATATCAAATTTATTTTCTCTATTTCAGTATCGTAATGAGTTCATTACAGTACTGAAATTTTTCGTTTTGTGGTTGTCAACAATGACTTCCGATCCTATCAAATTCCAGCAGACGTCAATTTGGAAATGTCAATTTTCGTATTTCCTAACATTCACACCAACTGCCAAGATACAATATGAAAGTCACTAGGACCTATAATTTGAATTTTTCATTGAATTCACAAAATCTGACTGAAATAGAGAAAATATCGTCTATTACTCTTTGCAGAATGCAATTCAAATACTCATGCGTTCGAAAACTCGCTCCTTCGTCGCTCGTTTTCGAATTTCGCATTCGTATTGGAATAGGAGCCCATTCTGCAACTAGTTTTAGAATATACTATTCATAATACTTGGAGTACTTCTCTATTTAATACCTATTACAATTTACCAAGTACAAGCAATTCCAACACTGATAATCGATAAGGAGTACTGCTATGGTATTCAAATTAATCAAAATATGTAGTAAAAAGAAGAAGGATAAATCAATAAGATGTGGGGATATCGAGGAAGCCGAGAACTGTAGTTCAAGAGGATACAAATTGACTTCAAGAAAGAAATCGCGACTATCACAAAAGGAAATACTTCGAACAAAAAGAACAAATTATTTCATTTAACACCATAATGTCCATAATTATGTGCTCAATGTATAGAGTGGAAGTTTATACCTCCAGGAAGTCCACATATTGGAGTTGCAACTTGCATGGGAAAGAATGGTCTGATCTGTGAAAACCGCCTTGAGTACAACATTAAAAGATAAAACACCACGGCAAGAAGTTCTTTACACAGTTACCTCAGAAGCTGAGCATATAGTAAATAGCCGCCCTCTTATCTATGTATCCTCAGTTACGGAAGATGAAGAGAGCTTAACCCCTAATCATTTTCTCATAGGATCTTCAAGCATTCTGAAACCACCTGGTAAGGTCAGAGTAGTTGACATTAATTTGAAAAATGGTATGTTTCGAAGACCTGTTTCTAAGCTTTGTAAGGTAGAGTGTTTGGAGATGGGCGAAGAAGAAGGTTCTTCACGGGGCGGAGAAAATGTTGAGAATTGATCAAAATACAAATTCAGCTTTTTGTTTCCAAAAATGATTTTGAATCAAGTTCACACATTTTAATGATTGAATATGTCAATCAATAGAAATATTAGATATTATATCGAGGAAAGTTGTCAACCAAGAGTGAGAAAAATAAAGTCTATTCATTGAAAAATGTGTTTATTCAATTAACCCTAACAGCACATATTCACTTTCATAACTGGAATTTTCCACACAGACGAAGTGTTATTACTAGGCAGATTCACATGCGATCATGAGTTCTCTTGTAATTTTCTTGGGGACACAGGCAATAGCAGAAATGTTAATTGACAAGATGTGATATTTTGAAAAACGAGAAAGATCCGTTAATAATTCTTGAAAGTCTATAATGTATGGGTCAAGTTCCAATAGCCATCTTCTTTTGAAGATGTTTCCAATGATAATGATCTGACCTTTTTTTCACTAAGAACTTTTGAATACAGAACATCAAAACTCCAAGGAATGTCCACTTATCGTAATCGGCGAAGGTGCATGGCTTCCACCTTCGGCATGCATACAACAGACATTTCAATGGAGAAATGAGAGAACACGTGGTGTATGAAAATCATGAAACGGATAGGAAGTGAAGCCACTAATCAATTTGATATCAGTTTGCATACGTTCTTGCAACATTATTGGACTTGCATATCAGAAAGAATTACGAAACACTAGGACGGAAATTCTCAGATAAGATCCTACAGGTACCGCGAACTTTACGTAGTAATAAGACTTCCCTGAAACGCTCTCTAAAGCGGCCCCTAAACGCACAATATCATGGTGCAATATTCTGGTTTGTACAATATAATTAATCGTGTGATGGTGAGATTGAAAGATTGTGCAATATATTGCGTGATTGACGAAGACTCGTCAATATATTGCGCAAACTGGAAAAGATTGTGCCGTCTGAGGGCGATATTGCGCAATATTCCTCCGACCGTACTCTACTATGGCAGGTCAGGGTAATGGGAGCCTACTTAGGTAAAAAGTTTGATCAATTTTCCTGAAGAAATGGGAAAATTATGGGAGATATGAATACCAAGCTATTTTGCATTCACTTTTCCACTTTCGATCCGTATATTCACATCATGGCCAGGATATCTGTGAAAAAAGTTTTATCGAGTTTAAAATGGCCCTTTTTGTCGGATTTTTTCGCCATTTTCGCGAATTTTTTAAAAACACTTTTAGTTCGCCTGGACAATCGAAATTTCACACACGTATAAACCGATTATTATTTTTTTCTACTGTAAAAATTCACAATTCACTGTCACTTAATGTCGACATATTGACCTGAGGGAATCCTGATGGACTCTGTTTGCACAATATTGTTCCACGTCTGAGTATGACATTGCGCAATATATTGCACATCCTTAAATGTTGCCTCCACACGGTGAAACTCATTGCACAAACGATAATATTGTGCCATAATATTGAGCTTAAACGCGCAATTATATCGTGCAATATTCTGGTTTGTACAATATAATTGATCGTGTGAGGGTGAGATTGAAAGATTGTGCAATATATTGCGTAATTGACGAAGAGTTGACAATATATTGCACAAACTAGAAAAGATTGAGCCGTCTGAGGGCAACATTGCGCAATATTCCTCCGGTCGTAATCTATACTAGGGCAGCGCAGGGTAATGGGAGCCGACGGAGGAAAAACTTTCATAAAAACCACATTTATTAACATTCAGCATTCTTATAATTCAATCGCTCTCATAGCCGGAAATGTTGGGGTTATGGGAGCCCTCATGAGAAATGGGAGCCATCATATTAATTATTGCGCAAAAGTCGAACTGAACTCCGCTATACCAGTCCCAAGCCTGGGGTCTCCTCGAAAGAGAGGAGAAAGGAGGAGGGGGAGGAGTAACAACCTCGTTAAAAAACCTGGGTTCATCTGGCCCGGATGATAGCACCCTGTTAGGGCCCCTGCCAGGGTACGGTGAAGCTGCTGTCTTGTAGGCGGATGTTGGTTCATCAAAGACTAGAGGAAGACAACCTTGAAGACAAATTACTTGGTCCTCCAGGTTGGGGGTTTGGGCAATGGGTCAGCTACCCATTACTTGTAAAACAAAATTTTTTGCTAAAAATCCTAGCACACAGCCTCGGAACTTGGACGGATATAAATGGAACAGACCACGGCAACGGAAAAAGGAAATGATTTTTGGAACCTGGAACGTTCAGGGATTAAGAACAAAAGCAGAAGATGTACTCAAGGGATTACGACAGGCGAAGATTGATATGGCTGTATTGTCGGAGACTAAAAAGAAGGGAAACGGAGTTGAATATATTGCGGGCTATATACACATTTACAGCGGAGTACCAAAATCCAAAAGAGCATGCAAAGGAGTCTCAATTATTATAAACCAGAGATATCAGAAATGGCTCGTCAGTTGGAAGGCAATAAATGAAAGAATTGTTACAGCTAATCTTGAAATACGGGGACACAGAGTGTCGCTTATAGGTGTGTATGCTCCCAACGAAGACGCAAACTTAACCGAAAAAGATGAGTTCTATGACTTACTTGGGGACACAATCGCTGAAGTGGGAAATAAACGAGAGATTATACTGCTCGGAGACTTTAATGCCCGTACAGGAAGCAGGGACAACGATTGCGTGATTGGAAAGTATGGCGAGGAAACACTGAACGTTAATGGCCAGCGACTAATTGATGTATGCAAAGAACATAAACTCAAAATACTAAACGGCTTTTTCCAACATAAGAACATACACAAATACACCTGGTATCAAGATACAAGAGGCCTGAGATCCATCATCGATTATGCCATTATAGGACAAAATACAAGATTTTATGTTCAAGACACCAGAGTATACAGGGGTATAGAATGCGGATCAGACCACCACGTCCTCTCATCAAGAATTCGAATTCCGTTGAAATACAACTGTAAGTCAGAAAATCAACCACGGGATCAAAAAATAGATCAAATCAAATACAACCTTGATGGCCTGTATGACGAGAGTACCAGAAGGCTCTACCAGTCTAGACTTGATGACAAGCTGAAGGACGAGCATCTTGCCCATGAGACGGAACATCTGTACAAGCATATAACTGAGTCGATGCACTCTGCGGCGTGTGAAGCTATTGGTCAGAAGAGTATAAACCATAAAACTCAGAGCAGTAATATTACATGGAATACAACTCTCGAAGAACACAGAAAAAAAAAACAGGAAGCTTATAAACAGTGGCTGAACAGTAAAAACCCAAGCGATAAACTAGTATATAAAAAGTTACAAAAGGATTATAAGACATTAATCAATCATAGTAAGAACGAGACTTGGGAAAATAAACTGAGAGAGCTGGATTCCTTTATGGGTGGTACAAGATCGTCGGAGGCGTGGAAATTATTAAAAGCCCTGAGAACTAACACTTCCAATAAAACGCGAATATCGCCAATTCAGATGGATGTTTGGCAGCAACACTACTCCAAAGAACTTGCAGAAGATAGGCAAGAATACACCAGCACTTCTCCAACAAAATACAACATACATGGCCAACACATAGATGTTACTGAGGATATGATAAGGGAAGCTATAAAATCCTTGAAAAATAAAAAAGCTGCAGGACCGGAAAGTCTACCTGCTGAGCTGTTGAAAAATGGAACAGAGAAATTAATGAAACACCTCCAAGAGCTTTTCACCCGATACATAAATGGGGACAGCATTCCATCATGTTGGAAGGAAGCATGGATAACACCCATCCATAAAAAAGGACCACCCGATAACTGTGATAACTATAGATGTATATCTGTCACTAGTACCATGAGTCGCCTGTACGGTAAGATATTAAGGAATATCATCGAGAAAGAATATGGTCCTCATGAAATAGAGCAGCAGGCCGGATTTCGAGCTGGTAGATCCTGCATCGATCATATCTTCAGCATCTTGCAGCTGAATGAGAAGAAAGTGGCGACAAATAGGGAAGTTCATCTACTCTTCGTGGACTTGACCAAGGCCTACGATACGGTTCCGGTTCAAAAGCTCTGGAGAGTCTTGGAACAGTCTCCTATAGATAACACCATAATAAGAGCTGTTAAGCAGCTGTATGATGGGTCTGTGTCTCGAGTTAAGGTGGGAGATAGGCTATCAGAGAGATTCAGAACAACTAAAGGCCTTAGACAAGGATGTTGCCTCTCCCCAACGTTGTTTAAAATATACCTGAATGAAGTCTTGAAGAAGTGGAGAAAAGCATGCAGAGGAATGGGAATACCACTAACCGAGGATACAACACTCTATACATTGCATTTTGCAGATGACCAGGTAGTGATGGCTCAGGACGCAGAAGATCTGGGGTTTATGGCCAGAAGGCTCTTTAAGGAATATGAGGACTGGGGTCTGTCGGTCAACAGAGAGAAGACGCAGTATCTGTGTGTTGGCAGCAACAATGTGGAAGATCTCCGAGTAGATAAAAACACTCGTATCAGCTCATGTAAGGAATACACCTACCTTGGAGCAAGAATAGATAAAGGAGGTCGAACGGAAAAAGAAATAGAAGATCGTATCGTGAAAGGGAGACAGGTCATCGGATGTCTCAATTCTATCCTATGGGCTAAAGAGATATCAAGAGAGCGGAAACACCAAATATATAATGCCATATTCAAAAGCATAGTGCTCTATGGCTGCGAGACGTGGCAAATGAATAAAAATCTGGAACGTCGTCTGATGGCTCTCGAGATGGACTTCTGGCGTAGATCAGCTGGGAAGTCGAGATTGGAGCGAGTGAGAAACGAGGAAATAAGGGAAATTATGAAGGTGGAAAACACGATAGTCGATGAAGTGCAGAGAAGGCAATTAGTATGGTACGGCCATGTAGAAAGGATGCAGGAAGATCGAATTCCGAAAATGGTTCTAAGGTGGACGCCAACGGAGAAAAGAAAGAGAGGAAGACCTAAACAAACATGGATTGGTGGAGTACACAAAGCAATGTCTGAACGGAACTTACAGCCAGGAGACTGGGAAGATCGAAGAGGATGGAAGCTGGGAATCGGAAGGCGTAGAACGCTATAAAACCGATATATATATATATAAGTCGAACTGAACATACTCAAAATGTGATCTTAATTAGTAATTACGAGCAGTAGGTATACAGCGATAATGTTATTCCACGTATGAGTGTGACATTGCGCAATATATTGCACAACCTTCAATGTCGCTCTCACACGGTACAACTTTTTGCACAAACCTTAAAATTGTGCCATAACATTGAGCGTCTAGGTGCTGCCAGTGCCATCAATATATTGTACAACCCGGGTTGCACAATAATATTGCGCGTTAAGAGACCGCTTTAGAGCCGTTTCAAATGGGACTGATGGTCGGTCCTGATGGTCGGTCCTGATGGTCGGTCGAACTGATCATCAGTCGACGGTATTTGTTTTCACATGGATGCCTATCGTCAGTCGCCGCTATCAAAGACCATTTGCCGCTATGGATTTGGAGCGTGACGCTGTTGTCGCTTCGTACGTGAACCGTCCGATTCCCGCACGAAGTGAAAACTTTTTCCGTATTTCGAAATTCTTATATTTGGAATTCTTATTATTAAGAGAACTCTTTGTTTGAAAAGTTATATGGGAAATCTGCTCAATGTTTGGTTCAAAATGCATTAAACTTTTGAAATTCACTTGCTTCTTGCTGTTGTCATTGAAAAAGATTCTTGAAATCTTCCTGCAATACACAGATCTGAGCCACATCCACCCAATATTCAAATCCATATTTATATAATTTTCTGAGATGTATCCCAGAATTGCGCTTTTCTCTATACACAAATAAGCATTTCAGATTCCGAATTAACTGTTTCTTACTCATTGACTATTATCCACTATAATTGGTATACAAATACAATCCTTTCGTAAATACGTAAAAAATCCTCACAATATTCAATAACATGCGCAACACCGCAAAACCGCAATCGCATACGGACTGATGGTGCGCACAAATAATTCGGAATTTTGGTGGGGAACAGAATGCAGCCCATTTGAGAAACAAAGAAAGCACCAAGAGTTCCCCAATATTTTATGTCATCTCTCTGGTCACAGGTGAACTCCGAGGTTGCAAACGTCAAATCCGATTCCTGCCCAATAATAAATCAACGAACCTAAGCCGAATTTTCGCGAGACAATATTTTGAAGCTATTTCGTCCGTTTTGAAATATTCGTGTTTTCGCGTCGAACTGGTGGCGTCACGCACCAAATGGTTCAAAATAATTTGGAGCGGTTTGAAAGCAGGAAGTGAAAGACTTCGAACTGAAGTTTGAAGTTTGGAATCAGCTGATTGAAGAATATAGGTTATGTTTGTTGGATTTATTTTGTTTCCACCGTTTTTATTTCGAATATTATTTAAATAAATAAATAAATATGACAGCTTTGTTTTTATAATGCATTGTAATAAATCACTTCGAGTAGAGCACACATTTATTTTAGAATTCTGAAATATTATTTAGTTTTGAAAATGTATTTTCAAATTTTTGAAACTGATTTTACGGCTTCTTCTTCTTGATTGAACCAATATAAATATTCAGAATATTGCATATATTTTTTTAGTATGATCAGGACGAGAACATTCGAATCATTAATAAACTGATTGGAGTCCAATTTGAAAATACAAGATTTAATTAATAATAATATACAAATAAACACACCTCAATTTATGAATTGAATTGACATTTCTATGATGACGTCAATATTTTGAAATTGTGGCATTTTAGCGATGCATGAACTGGTGACGTTCACGTCGAAATGTTTTTGAAATAGTTTTGAACCGTGATTCACGCGAAAAAATGGCCCTAATTCCTATGACATCCTCTATATTTCATGTCTTAGTTGTTAATTCATCAAACAATATCTACGAATAGGTATCGAAAAATAAGATGGACTATTTATTTAGAGTATTTAGACGATGGGTTGATCTTGAAGAACAATTAGTTTCATGATAGATTCATGCCTGAAATACTTCCGGGAACCTCATAGTTGAACGTTGCAAAGGTTACATTCATATGATACCACTATACATACCCTAATCACTGACCGATATATAATCTCGACAGAACTAATTTCCACACTAATAGAACACGATAAGCTCATAGGAAACGCGGTCCCAATTTTACATTCAACACATCGTCGATGAAATTTGCTGACAAGATGTTTCTGGGAGAGACGGGTGACCGCGACGGTTCGCAGGGTCTATAAAAATTTTGCGACGATCGCGTGTTACCAATAATATGCGAGAGTTTCGGCGACATAAATTCATAATTCGTTTGATGCATATTACTGTCATCCAAAACCAGAAGGCAGGTGTTTCGCGTATTTATAAATGTTAATGTAAATTTAGAAGATATTTACAGGAATCTGAAATAATCGGATGAGTTACAAGAAGCGAGAAGTAGTTGAAGCTGTCTATTAGATTTTAGATACATACTTCGAACTTCGAGATAAACTTCTTATGTCACTTAGGATTAGGAATTTCAAAATAATACGGTGGGTATATAGGTAATATTGGATTAGAAAACGGCGCATATTGTGACATTACAAGAAACGCGGAAGATTAAATGGTGCACAGTGAGAACATAAACTGAACAACTTCATATTATCAGAGTAGGAACCCGGAAGGAATAATTTAATCTCTGATCACACTACAAGCTAACAAAGCTGTCAGAAAGTTCATTAGCTTTGTCGAATTTTCATTTGGAAATCACAGACATAATCTGAAGATTCCATTCGACAGAACTCATGAGAAAACGAGGATTTTTTTTATACGTACCTACCTACAGTTTTTGCCTGAAAATTTATTGTTAGTTCTTACTATTGTCTCTTCTTCAAGAAGCTAAAGAATTTTATTAATGATAAAATGAAAAATTCAGATTCTTGTCGGGAAACCTGTTGTATCGCCTGCGGTGTGGGAACGAGATAGAATTTTGGAAATTTCGATTTGTGGGACAAGGATAAGGATATGTTGGTTAGGGATTTTCAATTGAGAATTTCGGAACTGAAGTAAGGTGATGGGGGAATTCGATTCACGTGGAGACTAGTGGAATAGTTGTTTTCTGCATATTCTTTAATTTAATGGTGGTTTTCGAAAGTCTAGGAGTTCTAATACTTACCTGATTTTGGGATTTGAATTTCGAAAACGTTATATACAGTGGGATTGTTTGTTTAGCTTCAGAGCTTATTTGGAGGATTTTGTTTGATCTTACTGTGCCTGGAAAGGGATTTTCCATATTGAGAAGTGAGATTCATCATTCCTTCAATTTAGCCTCGTGCAATTTGTGTCTTCTATTTTAGAACCAGGATCAATATTCTGCTGGAACTCTATTTCGGTGAAGTATTCTCATTTGTTATCAGTGCGAAAACTGTACTTAATTTGGTACTGAGAGAACCCTCTGAAAGAGGTAGGTATTTCTGACTGGCGAGTTCGCCATTTTGATTTCTCTGAATTTGTGTCCATAGGGTCCTTGTTCTGGGACATTTCAGTGGTTTCGCTGAAATATCTGCAACATCTATTGTCGATTGATAAGTCACCGGGTCAAATAAGCCCAAGAAGGTCAGTTCCCAGGCAACAGAATTCTCCGCGATATCACTGAGAGGTTACAATGCGACTTTTATAGGAGCTCCCACCGTGAGATCCCAGAGATCTCTATGTGATGTTACTAAGCGAATTTCCCACTGATGTGCCCAGGCGATATCTTGGAGACCTCGCCATGCGATAACTTGGAGAGATCCAAAATGGATCAACAAAATCAAGATAATGCTGCCCAAATCGCACCGTTGACGATGATTCAAATGATGAAAATTCAAGCTCAACTGCAGATGAAAATGATGGAATTCACGGCGAACATGTACGATCCCGACGATTCACCTTTCACAACGAAAGAATGGATTGATGAAGTTAAGTAATACCTCAAACTAACAAAATTATGGGAATAGGAAACGTTGAATTTGAAACATTAGGAAGAGCAAACATCTTATTTTTCAAGTGTGAATTTGGGGGCACGGCAGTGGCCCCGCCAAGTCGAGCGCGAAGCAAACACTGCCGTACTATCTTTACCCGAACCATTTCGCCGCATTTTCAGGCCCCTATTTGAGAACCTCCGGATGAGACCAGAACGCCGTCCACTCATCCAGTAAGCTATAATCACGTACTCAAAATCCAAAATTTCAAGTGTGTAGGTCATTTAGTTCCGAAGTTACGCGAAAGCAAAGTTTCACATTTTCGACCCTAATTCACTCATGATCATCAAAATAGAACTAGTACTTCCCATAAACTCAGAGAGCTGAAATTTGGTACATAGTTAGGGTTTAATGGCCACATAAAGGGAAAATTATAAAAACTAGGATAATCGAAAATCTCTTGGCACGTCACGTGAGCTCACGTACTATCACGTCATCTTCGCAAAATGTGCAACCACAATAATGTATGGAAGTATAACTTATGTTTGTTTAAACGAAGAGCTTGTTTTTAAAAAAGCTTTATTGACTATTGACGAAGAGGACAATGTGAAAGTCACTACATTCAGTACAATAATGATTATTATATGATTTACCATTAAGCATGTAACCTACGGTTCCTTTACTCTATCTACGATTCCTAGTATACAGTAATATGATAGTACTAAGTCATGCAATGCCTTCAGTACATATGTAAGGGAGTATCCAATGATATAACTCCTCCGCGCTTAAGAGAAAAAATTGGGGTTTTTTTAAGTTTTTTTGAGTTCAATGTCCCTCAAGGGGTTCTGTAAATTTTCCTCATGTCTTACAATTCCTTTGTTGGTTATAAAACAATTGAATTTTCTTAGTACAAAAATCAGAATAGTTAAAAAACTTAAAATATAAATAATAAGGGTGTATACACTAATACTATCAAAGTGGATGATTGGGCTTTGAATTGAAAGAATTTGATTCTTTGAATGTTCAATTTGATGCCCTATTTCCTTCAAATTATCCATGTTAACTTCATCTAATTCTAATGGCACCTCATCAATTTTTTTAACAGTTTTTGATTTGCCAAAATCTTGGATTTTAATGTTCGGTAAATGGAAAATTTTTGCTCTGGATTTTTCCAGTTTTTCAGAGTATATTTGTCCACTTTCACTTCACAGTTTCCCGGAACGAAAATGACATAGGTTCCGCACAACACGAGTTTCTCGGCACTTTCGGCACACTTGCTGATGGCGATTGTTTCTTCTGTTGTGATTACCATCCATTGGTCTGCTGTGAGCTGATGAATTTTCGATCCTTGCAGACTTGTTTGTATTGGTCTGCAATTTGAGTAGTTTTTTGTGACACTGACCAACTCGACTTCGCAAGGATTGCTAGCTTCTATGGGTAGAGTGCTTTCTTCACAAAGAAAATTGGCAGGAACAACCTCTTTGCATTGTTGGTTGGATAATGCGTACCTTGTTTCACATAGGGATAGGAATTTGGATTTGGGTATAATAATTTGAAAAAAATGTTTTTGAAAAATAGGCAATGGAAATAATTCATAATAATTATAACGGTTTGATTCTGTGATTGGAATATCTAGAACAAATTTAATTTGATTATTACTAATGAATCCGCGAATTTTTATGAAGGAAAAATACTTTATTATATTATCGTCATTTATTGGAAATGGTAAGCGATTTTCGGTTAATTTGGATTGAATTGCATTAAGTTCATTTTTTAGTTCATCATGTGAAATTATTGATGAATGGAGAGTTTTTGTTTGAGCAAAAGAGATGGCATTTTCTATATTATTCAATATTTCATTTATATTATCGATTGCTGAAATTAATTGTGTGAAAACTGAATTCAATATGACAAAGTTGAAATCATCCCAAGAATCCACTGTTGACGTATTCATTTAGACAAATATATGGCGGATTTTAGTGTTCAAAAGTATTTGATTATGTTTTAATTTGCTCATCGAATTCTTGAAAATATTGGTTGATTTTTCTGTTAAACTTATTTGTGATGTGGCCACATTAATCAATTTCTGTTGAGAGCTCTTCAAATTTTGAATAGCTGCATCATACTTATCAGCATCAGTTTGATCTAAGTTTCCTGTTATAGATTTCCAAATTGTTCCTAATCCATTAATCAATCCTCTTTTTTTTCGTACTTCGGGAATATAACTTAACTGTTTGAGTTTTTTATGGGTTTCCTCGATTTTATATTCTAATACATTTTTGAAATTAGAAATTTCATGCATGTAACTCATGCCATGCTAAGATTCGTGAAATGAGAAGTTTAATCTATAATAACAAGATACTAGTTTATCAAATTCCATATTTATGTTAGTTAAATCGATTACTTGAATGAGAGTCCAGTAATTTATAATATTGTGGGACAATCCTCTTTCTAGGGGTAAAATGCCAGGATTGTCTTTTATCTGGGTAATCTTGACTTCGGTACATTTTACAATGGAGATGGCTCCGAAGATTGTTGTGGAGGTGATGAGTCTGTAACAATAGGTTGTCTTAAATTTTTCAAGTGAACAATTCGACCGGTATTTTGTTTCGATTTATTTCCACCAATCTTTTGAATAATGGCTTTGTTACCAGGTAACAATTCAGTAATTATAAAGGGTCCGCTAAATTTCTGGCCGGTTTTGTTACGTGCAAATTTATAACTTTTTTCATAAACTTTTTGTCCTATTTTAAAAGGATTTCTTAAGTTTTCATTGATTTTTTTGACAATTTTACTTTTATTAGTTGAGATGTTTTCATTGATTCTGTCATAGACTAAAGCTAATTTTTCTTTATGCTTTTGGAGATAGTCGCTATACATTTGTTTCTCGTACATTATATCTAAAGGGTCTTTAAGCTTTGTATGTCCGAAAGTGAGTTCTAAAGGAGTAAATTTTGTGGTTGAATGAATCGAGTTATTGTATCCAATTATTGCATATTTTATGATTATTGCTATGGGTTCTTTAAATTGGGATCTCAGAATTCTGTAATGCTCTGCTATCGTTGAGTGAAATCTTTCAATAATTCCGTCAGAATCGGGATGATGAGCTGTAGTGAAATGAATTTTTATTTTGTGTGATTCTAAAAGTTCTTTGATAACATGCCAAAAAAATTCCATTCCTTGATCTGAACTGATAACTAGTGGAGTTCCATAGAATGAGAAATATTCTAATAAGGCGTTAGATATGTCTGTGGCATTTTTAGATTTCAATTGTATAGCTTGACCAAGTTTCGTGAATGCATCTACAATAGTTGAAAATTTTGTGTTTTCTGATGTGTAAACATCCAAATGAATTTTTTCAAAAGGCCTCAAAGGGGTATCAGTTAACATCATTCCAATTTTGGGAGGATTTCTTTCGTATTTATTCTGTTTGCAGATTTCGCAATTCGCTATATAATTCGACACGTGTTCTAACATTGACGGAAAATAATATTTTCGCTGAAGTTGCCTGAGAGTTTCGTTTACGCCGCGATGGTTGGTTTTTCCTTCGTGTTGAAATTGTATCGCTTGGATGATAAGGTCCATATCTTCAATAACTTCTCTCCTTTCAGTGCAATAGATAATCTCTGGGCCGTTTCTGTTGAAAAGCGTGTTTACCACTTTGCTGAATGTTTTAAACATGCTCTCGGATTCGAAGTGAAAATAATATTTCTTCTTATCTGCCGTATATTCTTTCAGGAATTTCATTATCTCATCCTCATTGTTAGTTTTGCTGATTTGGACAAGGAATTTTTTTAATTTTTCCATGGATTCTCTTCTTACTGGTTTTGGTTTCCTGTAAACTTCTTGGATGAAATATTGATTCGGTTTTGAATCAATTACATCATTCGAAATTTTTATTGGAGATGAATCCGCTGTTTCGGTGTTGGTTGAGTGGATTGTCTGCTGATCATCATTGATTTCTTCATTGTTTCCTGTATCTAGAGTTTTTAGAATTTCACTTAGTTCAGATTCCGACATCTCTACTGATTCAGCATCATCCAGTAATTTTTCGATATCTTCCTCATCTACATTATTTAATAATGATTCAGTTTCCATAGCATTGAGTTTTATTCTTGACAGTGCGTCTGCATTTTTGTTGATGGTTCCTTTTTTGTATTCTAGTTCATAGTCATATTCTTCCAAACGAATTCTCCATCTTTGTAATTCTGAGTTTGGTTCTTTTAATCTGTTTAGCCAAATTAGAGGTCTGTGATCGGTACATATAGTGAACTTATGACCGTATAAATATGGCCTGAAATATTTCACTGCCCATACAACTGCTAGTAGTTCTTTTTCAATAGTGCTATAGCGTTCTTCTGATTGATTTAAAGTTCTTGATGCATAGCAGATAGGTCGATCTGATCCAATAGGTCCTTGTGATAGGATGGCACCTATGGCGACATTTGAGGCATCCGTTGTGACAATAAAGTTCCTTTTGAAATCTGGATATTGTAAAATTGGGGGATTCGTTAGAATTTCTTTGCACTCATTGATTGCTTCTACAAATTCCTCTGAATGAACAATTTTTCTTCCTTTTTTCAAACATGCCGTCAAGGGTTTCGTAATTTTTGCGTAATCTTTTATAAATTTTCGATAATATCCGGTCAATCCTAGAAATCCTTTCAATTCCGTTGGTGTTTTGGGAATTGGATAGCGCAAAATTGCATCGATTTTCAGGGGATTGGGTTTTAGACCTTCTGATGTTACAACGTGTCCGAGAAATTGGACTTCTTTCTTCAAGAACTCAGATTTGTCCATTTGAATCTTCAAGTTTGCTGCTCTGAGACGTTCAAAAACTTTGCGTAATTTTTCGATGTGTTCTTGTAGTGATGTTGAGGATATCACAATATCATCTATATAAACCACGCATGCTTCGTTTATTATACCACGTAGTATGTTATCCATCACTCTCTCAAATGTTCGTGGTGCATTCTTTAATCCAAAAGGAAGCCTTTTATATTCGTAATGTCCTCTGTCTGTAGAAAATGCAGTTTTCTGTATGTCTCTAGGGTGCATTTCAATTTGATGATAGCCTGAGGCCAAATCTAATGTAGAGAAATATTTGCATTTTCCGAATTTGTCCAAAACGTCCGTGATGTTTGGAAGTGGATATTGATCGTCGATACTTTTTTTATTGAGAAGTCTATAATCTACGCATAGGCGATATTTCTGTTCTCCAGATGCATCCATTTTTTTTGGAACAACAATGACTGGACTACTCCATGGGCTGCTGGATGGTTGAATGATGTCATTTTTCATAAGTTCTTCTACTTGCTTTTCGACTTCTCTCTTTTGTGCTTCTGGCATTCTATATGCCTTTTGAAATATTGGAGTTTCATCTGTAGTTCGAATTTCATGCTTCACTATGTTCGTGAAGCTCAAGGGAAGTTTTTTACTGTGGAAAATATCTCTATATTCAAAACAAATTTTCCGAATAGCGTCCTTTTCTTCTTTATTTAGGTGATCTAAACGAAGATTTTTCATGTTTTCCTTTAGGAGATTATCAATTTTTGAATCAGAATGGTCATCCGTTGTCGATGTGATATTTGTAAAATTCACTTCCTCAACTTCAAGCGGTTCGAGAGTGATTTTTATGGGTGTCTCATTACTGTTTGTAATGGTGAGGAAGGCTTCTCGATTATCAATTTTGACAAGACATTGGGGAATTTCGATTCCGTTGGTTAATTTGACATATTTAACAATTCCCTGATTCAAATTATTTGTTTTTATGGGTACTTTAATAACTTTTTGAGTTCTCGGTGGTAAATCGTAAGAATAATGACTTTTTTCAAGATATAAAGGGATAGCTCCGTGCTTTGTGTAAAGAACATTTTTTTTAAGTCGATGTTTGCGCCTAAATGTTTCAGAAGGTCCATACCTATTAGGCCATCATATTCCGTGTTGAATTCAAAAATGGGAAAATCAAAATATTCTTTCGTGTTAAAAATTTTTGGTAATGGAATGTGAGCAATATATTTGTGGTACGACATTTTGTGAGCTGTTTTGATTTTGAATGGAAAATATTTTACATAACCTTCGTAATATTTTTCCACTATTCTTGGACTAATCAGTGTTTTAGAACTTCCCGTGTCTATCATGAATTTAATTCCTAGTTTGGGAATTTTTATATAAGGAAGTGTAGAACTATTGATATTGGTCATATTTATCAAGGGTGATTTTGAAAACTTGGGCTGTACCGAAAATTTTCTAAATTTTCATTATCATCATAATTATCTAAGAGTTGATTATTATACTGATAACTTTGAGTGTCGTCTAAGGGGATGTCAGTATCGTTATAGTTATATTCATTATCTTCGAATTGTTCTATTTCGTTGTCTACGTCTTGTTGGAAAAGTTCCTCCGAAATGAAATTTGGTTGATTACTATTATTATTGAAATGGAATCTATTTTGGGTTCTTGTTTGTCTCGTGTTAGAAGATGATGTGTCCATCGGAATGGGTTGATTTTGTCGTTGGGGAAAATTCCTTGATTGACCACTTCTTTGGGCATTGTTTGGCCACAAATTCGAAACTGGTCGTGTTTGTAACGTCGTTTGATTATTACTGGGAATTGAATTTTTGAAAAGTGGACGTTGTGTCATTTGTTGTGGAGTAAAAGATCTATATTGGGTCGTTTGTGTTCTAATAGGGGTCATATTTGTTAGGTTATGCCTCGCGTATGTAAAATTTTGTTCTTCTATCGCGAATGCAATAGCTTGTTCCAAATTTTGAGGATTTCTTAATCTTATAGGTAATTTGTGAATAATCCTCTCAAAAAGGCATTGAGGGCTTGATTTTCATATTAAGTTCTTTTGATTTCTAAGATATTTGCGTTTGCTTCTGTGAGCTTAATTTTATTTAATAATAAACTCAACAAATCTTGACATCGATTTCCAAAATGTGCAGGGCTCTCGTTTTTTCCCTGTCTCAAATGCATTAAATCTCCGACTAAACAATTTTCATCACGCTGATCTGAGAAAAATTGTAAAAGTAAATTTTTGATTGAAATCCAGTTTCTCAAGTTTCCTCTACTGCCGACTAAATTCAATGCTCTTCCTGTTAATTTTCCAATTATTGCTCTTAACAGAAATTCATTTTGTGGGTTTGCTATATTATTAACATCTGAAAATGTATTAATCAAGTACTCGTTTGATTGAAGAAATATAGCCAAAGTGGCTGGATTACCGTCATATTCTGGGACGCAATCCAGATGATGTTTTTGGATTTGTGGGACGGCCATCTCTACTATATAATTATTATTTCTCCTGAGAGGACTACGGTCTCTACTCATTAAATTACTAAATTCTCAATAATAAAAAAAAATTAATATAAAATCAATATTTACGATTGTATTGATTAAAAAATGCAAAATATTATCAAAATCTTTCAAATGTTCACGAATGAGAAAAAAAATGGGGTTTGGGAAACAAAGGATGTGAAACTTACAGCAATTGCTTCATAGAGGTTTCTTCTTTTTTCTTTGCTTCTCTGCCTCAGGGGAAACAGCGATTATAGCCGGCAGTTTCGTTATAGAAACTCCGTACCAAACTATAATTTCTCCACCTGAGTGCTGTTGAACCTTTTCTTTCTTCTTTCTCTTCTGCTTCAGGGGATACAGCGATTATAGCAGACAGTTTCGTTCTAGAAACTCCGTACCTAACTATAATTTCTCCTCCTGAATGCTGTTGCTTTGGATTTCTTCCTAACTATGAGCTTCGGTGATTTGGACTTCTGCTCGCTGGTTGTGTTGATACCACAATACTGGACTAGGTCGAATTTGGAACCAAAGTCCGGAAACTTTTGCAATATACCCAATGAATCGTTGAAACGAACACTTCTTTTTCGCTATTGATGTCGAAGAAAAAGTTTTGGGTATCCTACCGACTGCGCCACTTATGTTTGTTAAAACGAAGAGCTTGTTTTTAAAAAAGCTTTATTGACTATTGACGAAGAGGACAATGTGAAAGTCACTACATTCAGTACAATAATGATTATTATATGATTTACAATTAAGCATGTAACCTACGGTTCCCTTACTCTATCTACGATTCCTAGTATAGGCGGTCTGCATATTCTTGAAATGAGACATCTGGTGGTGACTTTCGTCAAAACATGAAGTAAAGCTTAATGATAGGTTAGCTTATTGTTTCTGACTTTTGAGCGAATTTTGGTGTTTATACAATGGATATTCAAAGATCTTTTGGATTTAAAAAATAAAATTCGATCATTTCTCGAAAGGAAATGAAGAAAAAGGCCAAGCTTTGAAAAAAGCTGGTCATGTGTATGAGGTGAGAGAGCGGACTGGTCTCATAACTTCTAAAGTAATGAGACAAACCTCTGTTAATTTGCCACCGTATACGGTCGAAATCACCGTAAGTACATAACAGTCAGTATTATGATCTTTCTTTTAAATAATGCATGTTTTCCAGCTGGACAAAGAGAGAAACGTGAGGCGTGCAACATGCTCTTGCATTGCTGGAATTTCTGGACATTGCAAACATTTATCTGCGACAGTTTTTTGCGTAAATGCTTTCCCCTTCGTCAAGGGCCAAAAAAAATTAAAAAAAAATTTTTATTAGATAACGTGCGTTCAAAAAAAATCGAGGTCAAGTAGGCTATGGAACCTGGAGGCTGGAATGTCAATATTCTGCGTTTGAACGCAGTTCAAATATGGTTCAAATTCGATAAATAAATAATTTCCATAGCCTACTTGACCTCGAATTTTTTTGAACGCACATTATTATCATTTATATGTAATTAATTTATATTCTGTAAATTGTGAAATCCTCGTTCCTTCAATTTCATTATTTTTATATTAGAGCCGTACAGAGTGTCAAATTCGTTTTTGCAATGGATTGAAAACTTTAGGTCAATTTGATGAAGGGGTGGTAATAATGAATAAATATAACAAATTTGTAGTGTTTAGGAAATGCAAAAATATAGAAAAGATTTGTTTCCTGGCCACTCAAATTTGTAGCTTGAGTTCAGGAGACCGACAATTGAAATTTTGGATAAATTGGACGATTTATAATTATTCATCATGTGAAATGGTGATTGTTTTCTTGGTAGAACATACTTTGTGTGAGTTGTTTGATTTTTGTGAATATTTTAGTTTTTGTTGAAAAATATTTTGATATAGTTTTGACCGACTCATTTTTCATTTCAACCATTTCCCTTATTGCCAAACAGAATAGCATATGCTAAAGAATATCTGTGAAACAGAGTTTAGTGTAGTAGAGTCCATATAACTCAACATTGTTTATGATACAGAGTAATGTACTTCCTTTAAATCCTAGAAGATATCCTTATTCATCATCTTCACAATATGCGATAATTGGTGGTTGAAGATTAGTTAACACACAGCATATATGTACAATGTCATCTAAATATTTAAATAAATTATATGGTATTTCATGTAAAATTCTATAAATTTTTATACGTTGAATTGATCTTTCTACATGAATTCTAACACTCGCAACACTATAAGTTTCTTCAACTTCTTCAAGAGATAGTTGGCCATTAAGAATCCATATTCAATACAATAAATAAGTTATTGAAAAAAAACCAACTCAAAAACCCTTAATATCGACAAAAAAATTAAAATTTCAACAGCACTTTAGCATGCAAAACACGGTAAAAGTGTTATGTTTTAACGCGAGTATTGCTTAATTTTACCACGGAGGCCGCCACCTACAAATATGCAGACCGCCTATATAGTAATATGATAGTACTAAGTCATGCAATGCCTTCAGTACATATTTAAGGGAGTATCCAATGATATAACTTATATGCGCTTGAAAACACATTGTTATCATACTCAATATGTGAATATCGACTTTAGAATATAAGTTGAAAAAAAAATAATAATCGGGTCATCATCAAACTTATAGACAGTGATATTTTTACTGTCTCATTTATTGTTCAAGGAAACGATAGGTTTTCGAAAGCTAGGCCGAAACAATGAATGAGACAGTGAAAATTATCACTGTGTATAAATGACTGATGACCCGATTATTCTCCTTTTTTCAATTGTTATCATTTCACGCATTCACGAAGTTAGAATCTGCTGTCACTTGATAGCACACCATAACTACCCGCAAATTTACATTTTCTAACCGTAAGTGATATCACGTCGGATATTTTGTGAAAGTGAAAATGGATGAAAATTTGATCGAACTTGTCAGGCTTCATGAAGTGATCTATGATCATTCTTCATCAGAGTACAGGGATCAGAATGTACGACAACAAGCTTGGGTGCTGAGTGCTCATTCAACAATTGTTGTACTATTTTAGGTAATCCTCCCACTTCTTCTCTTCGTTTATTTATTTGGTGAATCAAATCTCTTCTATCAGAATCACCAGCAACTGTAATAGCAGTTATGTTCTCTACAGGGTCTTTCACGAGGAACCTCACCCATATTTATACCGGAAACTACTGAACGTATTTTCATGAAATTCAGCACTCATAAGTATTTCACGATGCTGATGAAATCGGAAATATTTTCAAGGCATGAGCACCTCCGGTTTTTCCGGAAATGACGTCATCTTCCGTTTTTCAAATTAGAACACCATTTTTTTATTGCAGAAATAGATTCCTTAGAAAATTTCAAGTTTTTTGATGTAACATTTTTCAGTTTTGGTTGGAAAATTCTCTCTGAGCGGGAAAATTCGAAAAAAAAATCGAAAATAGAGCTCCGCTGAAACAAGAATAACTTCGAGGTTTTTGGATGGAAAATTTTAAGTTTTGGGATTTTTCAAGACGTAAGATTGATGTATCCACTTTAAAAATCGAAATCGCAATTCATGATACAGGGGGTGAAAAAATCGTTTTCAAAATTAGGGATGACAAAATCGTGAAAAATCAATTTTTTCAAATTAGAACCCCATTTTTCATGGCAGATATTGAATCTACGTTGAAAAATAAAGTGAGTGTATGCATCACACCTTCGCCCTAAAATGGATATTTTCACAAAAAACTGTTTTTCGTCTTGAATTTTCAGCTATTTCTTTTCCCTTCACGCCAAAAAGATGAAATTTTCAGGAACTGTTATTTGAACCATGCTGTAGATTTTTCACCCCTTCTTGAAACCGACTTCAAGTTACTATTAGGAGAACCATGGCAAACTCTCGCAGTTATAACTAGAGAAGATGCTCAAAGTTTTGACCGTTGATTTCTAGACATTTATTTATACGTCTCAGGAATGCTTCGTGCGTTGCTCTTCTTATTTCATCGGGAGGAAGGGATCTGCAAAAGTGTTTAAAAACCAAATTGAGTTTCAAAACTATGAATCTAAAAATCTAAACAAACCTGAACGCATTTCTGACTCGTTCTATGCAGTCCTCTTTATCAGTCAGGGGAGTTGAGTAGACAATATTTTTTATCCTACCCCAAACATAATACTCTAAAGGAGTTAAATCGGGAGAACGTGGTGGCCAAAGATGTGGACCATTGTTCGCCAACCATCGATCTTCAAATAGCCTGTAGAGGATATTTGACACATTGAGTGAATTGTGTGGAGGCGCGCCATCTTGTTGATACCATAAGTCATTATGGTTCTGTACTAGCGGCTCAATTATTTGAGTCAATATGTCAGAATATCTATCTCCTAAGGGAGAACATTCTTTAAATAATGCAAACATGTGTAGTGTTCTATCTTACCAGTTAAAGTCCCATCATAAATGTGAACATCGGGAATTGCATTATTTTTGATGGCGCAAAAAACATTGAAACTCCAGGTCTCTTGAAAGTTCCATTGTCTGAAGTGGTGGTTGTTCTCTTCATCCCAATAATGACTGTTATGCCTATTGAAAGAACCATTCTTTGTGAATTTAGATTCATCTGTCCAAATTATACAGTCCAAAAAGTTTTCATTCTCTTGAAATCGAATCATCATAGCTTCGCAAAACTCTGTTCTCCTGACGAAATCAGTTTCCTTCAAATGCTGTACCCTATTGAATTTATATGGGTGCATTTTATAATAATAATAATAATAAACTTTATTTGCAGACAATATACAATGAAAAATAAATCACAAAGAAATACAGCCTTCCATAATTTTATCTGCAAAAAGGAGACTTACGGCAGTAAAACTGTTTATATGTAAGCTCCCAAAAAGCCCATTAAGAATACAAAAAAAAAGGACTCCAGCACCGAGCATATCATGTAAGTTGGACACATTGAGAAAAAAAAAATTATATGCATTATAATAGATATATGTATACATTTAGAGAATTGAAGGAAAGAATTCGAGAAACGAGACCAGCGGAGCTCACGGCTGAACCAACACAGCACGGGTACATAGGATGCCTAAAGTGAACCTGCCAACAAAAGTTGAGTGTACGATTTTCTGAATCTATATAAATTGAAGGATTTCAGGGAAAGAGGCAGACTATTATAAAGAGAGAAAATATTATATGTGAACGATCTAGTAAAAGTGGTTGTAGAATGGGCGGGCGCAGAGATGAGACCACGGTGCCTGAGACCCAAGGTATGAACGTCCGAGCGCAATTTAATTTTGTTGAACAAATATGGTGGAGATTTGTGAAGAATAATCGAGTGGAGCCTCCTACGTTTCTCCATATCTAGCCAGTTACAGTCTTTGAGCTTGTGAATGACTGGTTCGAACTTCCGGATTCCATATATAAACCTCAGACATGATCTCTGTACTCTTTGAATTTTCTTAGCGTATTCTTTTGTTAAGCATGGACCATAAACCGCGTCGCAAAAGTTGAATTGGCTAAGAACCAGAGACTCCGTCAGCAAAATCTTCAATTTTGTTGTTAGATAATGCCTGTGAGGGTATAATCTTTTCAGGTTTGCATAAGCCCTTTGAATGCACACATTTATATGTTCCTTGAATCTTAATTCCGAGTCCATCAAAAGTCCCAAGTTTCTCGCACAGCTGACGCAAGACAGCTTAACACCATCCAGCACAACATTCAGCCGCGATTGAACCTGTTCCTTATGTCTACCAAATACTATCACCTTGGTTTTTGACGAGTTCAAGTTGAGGTGATGTCTACGAGAAAAGCAAGCGAGAGTCCTCAGATCCTCACTCACTCTCTCACATGCGCTATCCACCTCAGATGACAAAAAAGTATGGAGTATCTTGGTGTCATCTGCATACCGAAAGTCAATACAGTACTTTAAGCCGTTTGCGAGGAAGAAGGTATAAATGCAAAAAAGCAGAGGACCAAGTACGGACCCTTGCGGTACACCGCTATGAATCGGCTCCGCCGTCGAAGAACCCATATCCGTTTCAACGTATTGAGTACGACCAATCAAATAACTGCCAATGAGCTCAATCGCCGAAGATGCAAGACCAATATGCCCAAGAATTGCCAATAAGAGATCGTGATCAATTTGATCGAACGCCCTCGAATAATCCAACAGAACAAGAATGCACGTTTTGCCCGAATGAATTGCTCGTAGGATCTCATCAACAACGTCCAGAAGTGTGGTACCACAGCTGTAGCCCCTCCGAAATCCCGATTGCCTCTGAGGCAGAATGTTGTATTTAGCCAAATGTACCCTTAACTGAGAAGCAATCATTTTTTCAAAAATCTTAGAACAAGTTGGCAAAATAGCTACAGGGCGGAGGTCGTTTAGCTCGTGTATTTTAGTTTTTTTAGGCAAAGGCATCACCCGGGCGATCTTCCAAGAGTCGGGAAAAACCGATTTCAGCAAACAAGAATTGAAAACATTGAGTAGGAACGGTACAACCCGAGGACAGCATAATTTCAACATTTCCATACTCACTCGATCCGATCCGGCAGCGTTCGACCTCATTGACGAAATTACAGAGATTACCTCCTCCTCACCTACAAGAGTGAAAGTTAATTTTTCCTGTATATGTCTCAAGGGCATCGTAGAATAAAAGTTTAATCTCTATCAGGAGCCCCCAGTCTCTGAAATTGTAGGAAAAAGTTGTTGATAGAACTAGGGTCATTCAAAGGTTCAGGCAAGCCTACTGAATTTTTCTTTTTGGTGTATACTCCCATTTCATTTAATTGTTTCCAAACATGCCTACTACCTGACTTCATCGAGGTGGAGCTGTCGAGGTAAGATCTTTTTTCGGCATTCATTGCATCAGTAGTAGCATTTCTCACCTGCTTGTAGAACTGCCAGTCCCGAGGGGAATTAGTCCTCCTGAACTTTTTATAAGCTTTGTCTTTCTGCCTTTTCATCAATCTGATCGCCTCAGTGAACCATGGCTTGCATTTGTTATTCAAGGTTATCAACCTTTCTGGTGCAATGTGATCGAAGAGATCACATAGAAGTTTAGTGAATGTCTCTACCTTCAGATGTACGTCATCAATATACAGTATATTGGCAAATGGAGTAAGCAAAAATAATTGATCAAGAACATCACGATCCACCCTATGCAATGATCTAGATTTCAATGTACGGCTCTCTGAAACTCTTCGTTCGAAGTTCAACCTAACATAAACCAAGAAATGGTCGGACAAGTGTTCTACAGTATCCACTCCATGAATGAGAACCTCAAATGAAGTCAAAATAACATCAATCAGAGTAGCAGATCTGTCCGTAATTCTTGTGGGAGAATCAACAACCTGCCTTAAATTAAGTTGGTTGAACAGCTCAGACAACTTCCGGACCCTGTAGTCATCAACTCTCAACAAGTCTACATTTACATCACCACCGCAAACGATATCACTATTTGAAGGATGATATCTCAAAACAAAGTCCTCAAAAGAATTCAAGAACTCCGAGAAACTACCGGATGGAGGTCTATACATTACACAGATAATTATTGACTTACCATTAATCCTAACCTTTATCCACATATGTTCTATACAACTAGTAATACCTTCCGGTAAAATTTCATAATCCAAACTATCGCGAATATAAACACCAATGCCTCCCCCTCTAGATCCTCTGTCTGTTCTAATGAAATTGTAGCCAGGTATATCAACCAGCTGTGCAGGCACACCGTCGCCCAGCCATGTCTCGCATAACCCGATTATATCAAAATCATTATCATAGAGAAAACTCCGAAAACCAACAAAATGTGCAAGTAAAGAATGTATATTATAAAACGCTATGCTCAAATTCCTCATAATTTATGAACTTTACAAATTAGAATTAAAATAAATGCATCCAACTAACTGACATTTCAACAAATAAAGCAATCCAATGAAGAATTGTGACAAGAAAAATAAACAACAAAAAACAAATTTCTATATTCCCTCCAAGCGGCAAGGGACGTTGAGCTACTCCACTCATAATATTCAAGTCTTTACAATACCTTCCAGTTCTTCAGTGGATCTGACGACGTGTTTCTGACCTCTCCATTCAATGAAAATTCTACCATCAAGAGACCAAGCTTCTTTTCTTCCGACCTTCTCTTTAGCAGTTTTGAGTAATTCGTAGTTAAGCCTACTGAGATCGTCAACTATTAGTAATTTGGAACCTTTTAAATTCATCTTATTACGGAAAACTTCATTCTTGGAGGATACCGATAACAATAGGTCTAGGACGATCTTGACTGATATTCTTCTTTCCAATTCTATGGCAATTCGTAATTACTGATTTGTCCACCTTTAGTTTTGAAACCAAGATTTCCTTCACCGAATCTGCCAAGTTTTCTTCAGTTGTTTCCTCCAACCCCAAAAGTCTCAATTGTTTACGTTTATTATACTGTTCCATCCCATTCAATTTTAAATTCAATTCGTTTATCTTAACTTGATAATCTTTGGATTTCCCCTCGAGTTCAATGACACGTTCTTCAAGGCATTCCAGATGTTGTTGGACTGTCGATGTTACCTTGTCGGCGACTTTTATCACCAGGGATGATAAGAATTCCTTATCTGATAGACAATCGATAATGCATTGTTTTATATCTTCTCGTTGTTGTTTTGTAATTGGCATCTTCTTTATTATTTTGATGAATGAACTATTACTGAGTTGTAAAAGACTGTACAAGACAAAGGTTTTCTATGAATTAGGCAAATATGTATTTCCAAACTTATTTTCACTGAATACAACTATCAAACTTGGGAGCTCAACGAAACGCGTCTACTCAGTGCGGAGCATTACACATTATTATGTTTTTTTAATATTCTCCAAACACTCGATTAAGATAATCCCAGATCAATCTCGGCATCTTTGAGAGAATTTTGAGGATTCACACGAAAATAAGCAAGAACTGTAATTTCGTTGTTCTCATCTTCTACTACACTTTTTTCTCTGTGTATAGTTTTCTTAACGAAAGATCCGACATTTCTCAAGTTTTTCATAGTTCTGTTAATGGTATCTCTCGTTGGTCTGGGTCGGTCAGGAAACCTCTCAATGAACAGTCGAATCGTTCTATCTACTTTATTACATTCTCCATGAAGTAGAATGAGATTTAAATAATCTTCATTGGGAAAATTAGGCATAGTGATCGATTTTATAACTTAAAACGAATTATCACCCAATTAATAGTAAACACAAAATGCTACTGAATAAAGAGGAACTTGGCAGATGTAATAAATGATATCTATCATTAAAAAAAAAGATTGTGAAACATGGTAAGTTTTTGCATATGGTTCATAAGGAATTATTTATTTATCACTGGAGAGAAAACCGATGGCCGATTAGTTGAAATAAAGAGGTTACCGATACAAATTCGAATCCAAATTCGCCATCTATTTAGGAACAACCTGTAACTTTTTTCTCTTGCATATTAGGGTAGTAAAATCTAAAACATGGTTTAAGTAACAGTTCCTGAAAATTTCATCTTTTTGGCGTGAAGGGAAAAGAAATAGCTGAAAATTCAAGACGAAAAACCGGTTTTTGTGAATAACTCAGAAAATATCCACTTTAGGGCAAGGGTGTGATGCATACACTCACATTATTTTTTAACGTAGATTCAATATCTGCCATAAAAAAATGGGGTTTTAATTTGAAAAAATTGGTTTTTCACGATTTTGTCATCCCTAACTTTGAAAGCGATTTTTTCACCCCCTGTATCATGAATCGCGATTTCGATTTTCAAAGTGGATACATCAATCTTACATCTTGAAAAATCCTAAAAATGAAAATTTTCCATCCAAAAACCTCGAAGTTATTATTGTTTCAGCGGAGCTCTATTTTCGATTTTTTTTCGAATTTTCCCGCTCAGAGAGAATTTTCCAACCAAAACTGAAAAATGTTACATCAAAATAACTTGAAATTTTCTAAGGAATCTATTTCTGCAATAAAAAAATGGTGTTCTAATTCGAAAAACGGAAGTTGACGTCATTTCCGGAAAAACCGGAGGTGCTCATGCCTTGCAAATATTTTAGATTTCATCAGCATCGTGAAATACTTATGAGTGCTGAATTTCATGAAAATACGTTCAGTTGTTTCCCGTATAAATATGGGTGAGGTTCCTCGTGAAAGACCCTGTATATCTTCTTTCCATTCCGTCTTTGGAAGCTCTTGCTTGATGAAGAAGAAACTGTGTTTCGCTCTGTATCACTGGATATGAAAATGCTATGAAATTTATGTGCAATATAGAACATCTATTGCTTTCCAGAAAAAAGCATTGACAATGCTGACTTCTGCTCCCTTCTTTTTGGAGCGTCAAATCGACCACCGATCTAAAATAAAATAGACGTACAGACGGTCTTCTATCAATGATTAGAAGTCCCTCTGTACTGGAAATAATTTTTCTGTCGACCTCGGTATAACAGCTCTATTAACGATCGATTTCGCTCGAGAAATTGATCGTTAATAGCCCCTATTAATGCATGATTATCATGGCAACCGAACATAAAATATTCAGTCGGAGCATAGATGCATCTATGTCGGAGCATAATCGAGTTGTCAAATTTAATTATTCGCTTTCGATCAGAATCGGATTTTACCAGTTACGCTATTTTACATAATGAATATCGAAGAAAATATCCCTTCGACACCGCTAGATGTGGGAAAAACTGCTGAAGCAGCAACTTTAAGTATATGCTACCTGGAACAAGCCGACATTTATGAGAAAACCTATGAGGAATTTCGATCTTGGTGCAAGGAGAAGAACGTTCTGAAATTTTCGGTAACGGTTTTGTTGGCATACTTTACGTGTATTGCAGAAAAGGGGCATTAAGCAAATTTATGGTCAAAGTATTCGATGCGGAAGACAACATTGATATAAGCAGATAAAACAAAATGTTGATCGAAAAATCGAAAAAGAACATGTGGAAGAGTTCATGGCGAATGCTCCTAATATTATTTTGTTGATGTCTAAGGTAAAAATTAAACTGAATTGAATCGTTAATCCAACTTATTCTCATGAAAAAAATGTGAACTATTCAGAATTTTACAACATGTCATATATTCCATCCATGAATTTTTCGAAAACTTCTATAGGGAGCAACTGGAGGGAAGGCTTCATACGCTCGACAGATCATTTTGAACTGCCAATTACGGCGGAGGTTAGAGTTTCGTGTGACGCCCGATAGATAACGCTGAGATCCTTTATTCAGTCACATGTCACATATTTTGTTCTATGGCGCTACAATTGCAAAGAATATAATGTGGCTGTCATTGTTATTGATACATTTATGCTTCTTTTCAATTGAAAATGGCCATAAATCATAACATAGACAATATTGATGACATATCATCGCTTTATTCTAATCAACTTTTTATGCGCAATTTTATGGGAAGTCTGTGATCGGTAATAAATTTGTCAAAACAATATCCTTATCGGAAAAAGCGAACATTCAGGTAAGTATTATTATTATTATACGGGAAGACTGAGGTTTTATCTGTTGTCGTGTATTATACGCAGAATTGTATGGTACCCCGTTTACATTTCCTCTGCTAACACTTAGATTCGGAACGGGAAACAGATTTTTCTTCCTATATTCAATCTGATCCTTGTAGCCATTTATTTACACGTGCTATATGCATTATATTGTCGGATTTACGAAAAAAAGTATGTATTGCTTTCTTTCAAAAGAATATATATTATGATATAGTAATAAATGGGACCTAATAAGTAATAACAACGAATAACCATTAAAGATAATTTTATTAAGGATAGCCATGTTATAGCAACGAACGACGTTGTCACCATCTCGTGGCCTTGCGGCGAACTAACAGGTTCGGACGTTTTTGGCAGTTCATTTTCGTAGGGGAGCCTTCTCTCCAGTTATTCTATGCTCCTAGGCATAAATATTAATATATAGAAATGAACACAGAAATTTACATTATGTCAAATTACGCAAATTTAAAAGATTTTTGAATCCAGAGTTTATTTTCAATTGATGATGAGGTCGACGGAAAAATCTTGTAATCAACTCGTTTATTAATCTAGCGATTAATGGTCTCAAACATTGATGCGCTCGCTCCGCTCACGCGTTAAAATATTTCGACCATTAATCGCTGTCATTAATAAACTAGTTGATTAAATAACTATTTTATACTGTTTGTTTCAGGCTCGTATTATTGAATACGCAGCTTTATCAAGCCTACAATTTAATGAACGTTTTCCAAGTGGCAATTTTTCATCGTCAATGGGTTGCGTTTCTGGCGACAGATTGGTGCAATGGTGTCATGGAGCACCTGGTTTTGTACCCTTGTGTACCCTTCAACGGCCAAGTCACACAACATTAACTATAATAATAAAGAAATCGCATTAAGGAGCCTTAAACTTGGCTCGACTTTTTCTAGATTTCATTACTTTTTAGAGATGAATAAGAAGCTCCATCGAGACTTGGCTAGTTTTTAAAGAATGTTTTTGGTGGGATTTCACTTCTTTTTGTAGAAACGTGGGCATATTGATCTATTTTATTAGATTTTCTTATTTGACACTTTTTTTTAAGAGTAGTTTTTTTATTACAAATATTTATTTTTTTCGGTTTGGAACTATGGTAGATAGAGCCTCTGATTATTTTTCATTGATTTAAGCGTCCTCGAAAACTTATAGTTTGATACCAAACTTGTCCATATAGCCCATCTCTTACCCGATTCTTTTTCGGATTCAATTTTTTCTCTCCCAATCTAACCACCGCAGACCCATCTGATGATGTTTTTTCTGAAGAGCAATAGACGTTCTAAATTGCACATAAATTTCATAGCATTTTCATATTCAGTGATACAGAGCGAAACACAGTTTGTTCTTCATCATGCAAGAGCTTCCGAAGACGGAATGGAAAGAAGATATAGAGAACATAACTGCTATTACAGTTGCTGGTGATTCTGATAGAAGATATTTGATTCACCAAATATATAAACGAAGAGAAGAAGTGGGAGGATTACCTCAAATAGAACAACAATTGTTGAATGAGCACCCAGCACCCAAGCTTGCTGTCGTATATTCTGATCCCTGTACTCTGATGAAGAATGATCATAGATCACTTCATGAAGCCTGACAAGTTCGATAAAATTTTCATCCATTTTCACTTCATCAATCACTTCACAAAATATCCGACGAGATATCACTTACGGTTAGAAAATGTAAATTTGCGGGTAGTTCTGGTGTGCTATCAAGTGACAGCAGATGCTAACTTCGTGAATGCGTGAAATGATAACAATTGAAAAAGGATAATAATCGGGTCATCAGTCTTATACACAGTGATAATTTTTACTGTCTCATTTATTGTTCCGGCCTAGCTTTCGAAAACCTATCGTTTCCTTGAACAATAAATGAGACAGTAAAAATATCACTGTGTATAAGACTGATGACCCGATTATTATTTTTTTTTCAATTTATATTTTAAAAGCGATATTCACATATTGAATATGATAACAATGTGTTTCCAAGCGCATAAACTTCCATACATTATTGTGGTTGCACATTTTGCGAAGATGACGTGATAGCACGTGAGCTCACGTGACGTGCCAACAGATTTTCGATTATCCTTGTTTTTATAATTTTCCCTTTATGTGGCCATTAACTCTTTGAGCGGCAAATATATCATCAGAAATAAAACCCAAGTGGAACAAAGAAAGAATTTATTCCCAATTTTCAAAAAATTTGACAAAAGCTCAACCAAAACACATAAACATTAACAATAAATTTTTCGAAAATTTTCCCCTATTTTTGACTTAACAGGGTCTCTGCAAGTCAGGCCAATCTTCTGTATCGATGCAGATTTCTGTTCGGCGTATTTGAAATAGGTGGTACACTAATTGTACCACCGCCGCGGAAGAGGGTAGAATTTGGTGGTACATTTAGTGTACCACCTAAACCCAAAGAGTTAAACCCTAACTATGTACCAAATTTCAGCTCTCTGAGTTTATGGGAAGTACTAGTTCTATTTTGATGATCATGAGTGAATTAGGGTCGAAAATGCGAAACTTTTCTTTCGCGTAACTTCGGAACTAAATGACCTACACACTTGAAATTTTGGATTTTGAGTACGTGATTATAGCTTACTGGATGACGAAAATTTCGGCGTTCTGGTCTCATCCGGAGGTTCTCAAATAGGGACTTGAAAATGCGTCGAAATGGTTCGGGTAAAGATAGTACGGCAGTGTTTGCTTCGCGCTCGACTTGGCGGGTACACTGCCGTGCCCCCAAATAAGAAAGTTTTGCGAAATAATTACCCCTTACCTAGAATTCAAAATCAAATAGACCTTTTAGCAACAGCAAAGTTTTATACAAAGCTCGATATGAAATCTGGTTTTCATCAGATCGAAGTAGAAGAATCTTCCAAACACATCACAGCATTTATCACACCTGATGGATTGTACGAATACAATAGAATGCTTTTTGGTTTCATAAATTCTCCTTCATGTTATCAGTCAGCAATTGATAAGGCTCTCGGAGATTATAGAGAGAAAATTGCGCTAGTTTATGTTTATGATATTCTTTGTCCATGTGAAAATATTGAAGAAGGACTTGTTAATTTAAAGAAAATTATTGATAGGCTGTCAAAGTGTGGCTTCACACTTAATTATCAAAAATGCGAATTCTTCAAAACGTCAATAGAATTTTTAGGAGTAATAATTGCATGCGGTATGGTAAAACCCAGTCCACGAAAAATAGAAGCATTAAAGAATACACCTCCTCCAAATGATGTCAAAGGAGTTCGACAATTTTTAGGTCTTGCTAGTTATTTTAGAAGGTTCACTAAGAACTTTGCCACTTTATTTGCCCCAATTTCTTGTTTACTGCGAAAGAATATTGAATTTAAATGGACTGAGCAATGTGAATCATTTCGTTTAGAAATCATTCAAAAAGCTCACACAAGAACCAGTCCAGATTGGGATACTGAACTACATATAGATGCAAGTAGTGTGGGAATTGGCGGAATATTGATGCAGAAAAATGAAAATAAAGAAATACACCCAGTAGCGTACTTCAGCAGAAAAACTACTGCAGAATCAAAGTGTCATTCGTACGATCTTGAAACTTTAGCCATTGTAGATGCTACTAGTTATTTCAGAAATTATCTCTACGGCATTACATTTAAAATTTTTATGGATTTTAATTCTGTAAGGGCCACCGCATTAATAATAATAATAATAATAAGGATATGCACAGCAGGCTGTAGCTTTGCAAACCTGTCACATCGTGCGGAAATTCCTGAACTAGTGGGAGGAACTGAAATGTTTTTCCACTGGTTCATAGAAGTAATACCAGCTCGAGCTGAGACCGGGAGACCGATGATGAAGAATAATAATAAAAATAAAACCCGCACGGGTGTGGTTTGGTTTCTGCCACGCCACATGGGGGGTGACGTCCCCACGGCCCGAGTTACCTGGGCCACCAAGGGTAAATGGTGGCAAACCCATGAACGAGAAGTGGAAACCGATATCATGGCAGAAGGTCGAGATGCCACTCCACCTGCTGGCTCGACCACCGTGAGGAGGACTGCCCGCAGGGGAGCTCGCAACGCACGTATCCAGTGTAGCCGCGAAATGAATATTGAAGTAATGCGAGCTTTTCATTACGTGAACGATTGCGAGGACAAACCACTTCTTGGATGGAGAAGAGAAATCTTCAAGGGATCGAATTATCCCAGAAGATCGCGATGTGCACAGCAGGCTGTGGATTTGCAAACCTATCACATCGTGCGGAAATTTCTGAACTAGTGGGAGGAACTGAAATGTTTTTTCACTGGTTCATATAAGAATTACCAGCTCAAGCTGAGAACGGGAGACCGATGAAGAATAATAATAAACCCTCGGCCCGAGTTACCTGGGCCACCAAGGGTAAATGGTGGCAAACCCATGAACAAGAAGTGGAAACCGATATCATGGCAGAAGATCGAGATGCCACTCCACCTGCTGGCTCGACCACCGTGAGGAGGACTGCCCGCAGGGGAGCTCGCAACGCACGTATCCAGTGTAGCCGCGAAATGAATATTGAAGTAATGCGAGCTTTTCATTACGTGAACAATTGCGAGGACAAACCACTTCCTGGATGGAGAAGAGAAATCTTCAAGGGATCGAATTATCCCGGAATATCGCGGGATGTGCACAGCAGGCTGTGGATTTGCAAACCTGTTACATCGTGCGGAAATTTCTGAACTAGTGGGAGGAACTGAATTGTTTTTTCACTGGTTCATAAAAGAATAACCAGCTCGAGCTGAGAACGGGAGACCGATGAAGAATAATAATAATAATATCCTTTATTTTGAAGAATAACCTAAACACATTCGTATATAAATCATTAAACAAAATTGTAGTCAAAAACAAAAGCATTACAGCTACACCAACTTCCCCCTTAGGTATTCCTCCACTGTGTATGGTTCCAGATCTATTAGTAACCTATGGAACATGGAATACCCAGGGTCTAGCCCGTAAAATGAGCGAAGTGATTACAGAAATCAAAACCCTCAAGTTAGATATCGCGGTCATTACGGAAACGAAAAAAAAGGGACAAGGATCGGAAAGCATGGGACACTACGACCATTTCTACAGTGGAGTAACAAAGGATCGAAGAGCCCAGCAGGGAGTATCCATATTGATAAGAAGAAATCTTAGAAAATACATACAATCCTGGGAAGCCATAAGTGAAAGAATAATCAAAATGAACTTAACTATATATGGACACCGAACAACCATCATTGGAGTGTATGGTGTGAATGATGACTACCCAGTGAGCACAAAAGACAAATTCTTCGAAGATCTGAACAACGAAATTTTGAAGGTGGGGAGGTCAAGAGAAATTATGATCCTTGGTGACCTAAACTCCAGAGTGGGAAAATATAAAAACAACCAAACAGTAGGTCCATTTGGAGAAGACACAAGGAACGATAATGGAAACCGCTTAATATCTATATGCGAACAGAATGATCTGAAGATAATGAATGGCTTCTATCAACACAGGGATATACACAAATATACGTGGAGACAGCCTACAAGAAATCTAAAATCGATTATAGATTATGCAATAGTGAGGAAGGAAACAAAATGGAATATACAAGATGTCAGGGTTCACAGAGGAGCCACCTGTGGTAGTGACCATCATCTCCTCAGAGCTATAGTAGTACATAAATCAAGAAGAGACCACCATGAATCAGAGCAAGAACAACAAGTAATCCACAAACCAAGAAGATATAACATAGATAGCCTGGATCAGGAAAGTACGAAAGAACTCTACAAGAAACGTCTAAACGAAAAATTAACAGAAAAGAGGTTCCAAACCCCTGATGAGTATTATGAATATATAAAAACATGTATCCACTCAGCTGCCTACGAAGCACTAGGGATGTACGAGCCCATTAAAAATAGAAAACCATATTGGTGGGCCCCAGATATAGAAAACGATATAAAAGACAAGCGAGAAAAATATCAGAGATTCCTAAACACAAAAAACGAAAACGATAAAGCGGAATATAAAAGAGCACAAAATCTAGTTCGGAAGAAAATAACCGAAATGAAAAACAAATCATGGGAAAAAAACTGTTCAAAAATCAACACATATTTGGGTGGAACGAAGAGTACCGAGAGCTGGAGGCTGATAAAACAACTTAGACAAAACCAAAAGAGGGATATAATTTCAACAATAACGATAGACAGATGGGAGACGTATTTCAAAACACTGCTCACAGAGGATAGAACTGAATTTAAGACCACTAACGAAAATGAACAGATAACAATTATGACATCTCCATTAAGAATAACGATGAAAGAAGTAAAAGAAATATGTAAAAGTCTAAAAAACAAAAAAGCCGCTGGACCAGGAGAAATACCGGGAGAGCTCATAAAGTACGGAACGGAAAAACTTTACCACCATCTAACAACACTATTCCAGATGTGCATCAACGGGGCTACTACACCAAACGATTGGAGAACATCGTATATTTCGACCATTTTCAAGAAAGAAGATAGAGAGAATTGCTCAAATTACAGAGGATTGGCGGTGACAAGTACCCTGAGTAGAGTATATGGAAAATTATTGAAAAAGAAAATAGAGACAGAATACACTGATACAGAAATGGAGGAACAAGCGGGATTCAGAGCTGGAAGATCCACTGTGGATCACTTATATACGGTAACACAGATATTAGAGAAAAAAACAGCAAAAAATCAGGAAATTCATCTTCTCTACGTTGATCTTCAAAAGGCATACGACAGCATACCTCTGAATAAATTATGGGAGGCCATGCAACAAACAAACATTAATGCAAATGTGATAAGAGCTGTTAAGAACCTCTACAAAAATATAACCGCTAAAGTCAAAATTCAAGACACACTTTCTGAGAATATACCAATTACAAAGGGTCTCAAGCAGGGTTGCTGCCTCTCCCCTGTGTTGTTTAAGATATACCTACAGCAAGCACTCAAAAAATGGATGAAAAGTTGCAAAGGAATGGGAATACCATTAACAGACGAAAATACATTATATACACTATTTTTTGCGGATGACCAAATAATTCTAGCCCAAGATCATGATGACCTAGAGTATATGGCAAGAAAGCTGGTGGAGGAGTATGAAAGATGGGGTTTGGAGATCAGTGTTGAGAAAACCCAAAATATGACGGTGGGGGGAACATCGGAGGATATAAGGTTGGAAGATGGACGAATTATAGGAGACTGCCAGGAGTACAAATACCTGGGCCTGAAGATGACACGGGACGGAACACTGGATGAGGGGATCAAGGAAAGGATAATACAGGCGAGAAGAGCGATTTCCATGTTGAACGGAATTTTGTGGGACCGAAGCATCTCGAAATCTAATAAAAAGACCATATATAATACGATAATAAAGAGCATAATTAGTTATGGATGTGAGGTATGGCCGCTGAAGAAGAAAACAGAAAACATGCTACTGGCAACCGAGATGGACTATTGGAGGAGATCCGCTGGAAAATCAAAGATGGAAAGGATCACAAATTCGAGGATAAGAGAGATTATGGGTATCGAACATACGATCCTTGACGATATCAGAACAAAACAACTTGTATGGTTTGGGCATGTACAACGAATGCCCGAAAATCGAATCCCGAAACAGGTATTACTCTGGACACCGCAAGGACGAAATAAAAGGGGCAGACCCAGGACAAGCTGGCGAGAAGGAATAGATAGGGAATTGAGGGAGAGAGAACTACCAGATGATCTATGGTTAAATAGAGAGGAGTGGAGGTTAGGTGTCGGAAAACGGCGTAGGACGTTTTAAAACGACATATATATATATAATGGTACTCTCTTTCTTTATTCTGTCAGGCAGCTTGTTGAAGAACTTTAGACAGCTATACAGCGCAGACTTCTTTGTCATTGTTAAATGGTGAATTGGGTAGTTATAGTTATAAGTTCTGGTTCTATAAGCTGTTTGTGGTTCATACTCCAAGAAAAGTCCCCTGTTTTTATAGAAAAACAATAGACATTCCTGTATATAGACCCCACTGAGTGTGAGAATTTTTGTTTCCCGGAAACGACCTCTGCATGAATCTCTGTATTTCATTCCCAACAAGATTCTGATCACCCGTTTTTGTGCAACAAATATGTGGTCAATATCTCTGCAATTTCCATAGAAAATTATGCCATAACGAAAGATTGACTCAAAGTTGGAGTGGTATACCATTTTCATTGTCGCAATGTCGACATATTTTCTCAAGACTCTTATGCTGTAGCTGGCTCTGTTCAACTTCTCCAAGATCTTCTCAACGTGGAAATTCCAGCCCAAACAACAATCAACGGTCATCCCCAGGAACTTTGTGCTGTCGATGAGTTCTGCTTTCCTCTTATTCAGTTCAATTTCCTCAGGTGGAGTGAACCCAGGGCGGCTTGTTCTGAATAGCATCACACTTGTTTTGTTCTCGTTGAGAAATAATTTATTTGTAGTAAACCACTCAGTTGCTTGCTTTAAGATGTTACTTGCTGCCTCTAGTAGATCTGGAAAGAGTTTTCCTTTGATAAGTAAGTTGGTGTCGTCTGAGTAATTAGATAGGCTACAATAGTCACTCTTCTTTGCGATATCAACAATGTCATTCAGATAGATGATAAGCAAAATGGGCCCTGTCAAGCCACCCTGTGCTACCCCAGTATTGAAAGTCTTGGTTTCTGATACCCCTCTGTCACCATCCTTGTCAACTACAACAAATTGCTTTCGATCTGAGATGTAAGATTCAAACCATGCTAACGCAGGACCTCTGACTCCATAGCTCTCCAGTTTACTGAGCAGGATTTTATGATCTAGGCAATCATATGCCTTGGACAAGTCAAGGAACAAAGCAATGGCAATTTCATTTCCTTCCAGTGCGTTCATGATGTTCTGTGTGAACTGGAAGATTGCCGTTTGGCATGATTTACCTCTTTGGTAGCCATGTTGAGTATCACTCAGCAACTTAGATGTTATGAAGAAATTTGAGATTCTCCTACACATGACTGATTCGAAGATTTTAGAGAAGGATGGCAATAGACTTATAGGTCTATAATTTTCTATTTTCCTCTGATCGCCTCTCTTATAAACTGGTCTGATCATAGCTGTTTTCAGGGAATCCGGGAAGACTCCATACTTCAGAGAGTTGTTTAGAATATGGACAATGATGTGCTTGATAGGATCTATACTCAATTTCATAATTTTTGTTGGAACTTCATCATTGCCAGCGCTCATTTTGTTTTTTATGTTCTTCACAACTTCCACCATCTCTTCCAAAGTTACAGGGTGTATAAAAATGGATCTACTGTTTCTCTCCACTCTACTTGTATAAGGATGTGATTTTACTGTGGACACCAGGTCTTGAACAGATGTTATTAAGAAATCATTGAAAGAGTCAGCTGTCGTTTTGGGATCCTTCTCAATTTGCATACCTCCAGTATCCTTTGCCCCCTTGATATCCTTCACAATGTTCCATGCAGTTTTTTGTTTATTGTCAGATTCTACTAACCTTTCTTGATATCTTTTGCCTCTGTTTTCCCTAAGCTTGCCATTGTACTCTCTCTTTGTTGCTCTGTACGCACCTTTATACCTTTCGTCCACACTGCTCATTGTATAGAGAATATCCAGCCTCCTTTTGCATTCCTCTACTGTTGGGTCTACTATCCTTTTGTTCCTTTTGCTTAGTTTAATTTTTCGTAGTGGAAAGCATTCATTGAAACATGCTGAATATAGTTTCATAAAGTTGTCCCATTGTCCATTTACATCTTTGTCATCCAAGCTATGAACTTCTGTCCAATCAGTATTTTTCAAGTTGTTGAGAAAAATACCAACATTCTCTTGACTGAATGTTCTTTGGGACACATACTTTCTTTTCTGTATCTCACCTATGCTCAATGTCAGTTTTTGTGCTGTATGATCTGAGATTTGAGAGTGTAGTACCTCTCCATGGACATTATACATGTTTACCAGAATATTATCCACACAAGTAGATGATGTGTTTGTTATGCGTGTATTTTCGTTTATTGTGTGGTATATACTATAGGAGTTCAGCATTGAGCACAGCTGGAGTTTCTCAAAGCTGTCACTCATAAAATTTATATTAAAATCTCCAGCTATAATCAATGTAGTGTTAGTCTCCTCCGTAAAAATCGTTAATAGGCTTTCCAGTTTGTTTAAGAAGGTTCCAAAGTCTCCACTTGGGGGTCTGTACACTGCTGCTACAATAACCTTTGCTCTGTTTATCCTAAATTCGCAAGCTGACATCTCAACATGGTTCTCCTTTGATTTCTCAATGGCTTCCTTCCTCTCTATTCCTAATATCCCATCTCTGGCATATATGGCACTTCCACCATGTTTATTTTCTTCAGTTCTACAGAAGCTAGAAGCCAAGTGAAAGTGATCAATTTTATGTGACGGTAGCTGGCTATTTGTCTTCCAATGTTCAGTGACGCATAAAAATGTACACTTATCATGGAGTTTCAAGAATTCATTTAGTTCATCTACACAATTTCCTATAGACTGTTCTGTTGGATAATGCTAATTTCATTTTTAGGATGTTGTTTTACTTTCTTATCTTTTTCCTGTACCTTGGTATCTATAAAAAATTACCTCCCTGTTGCTGGAGAAATTCTTTGTGTTTCTGAAAATCAAATCTACCGATTCCTACTCCACTTGGCCAAAAACTTGGGTCACATAGTTCTTCCTTCCTTTTGATGGGTGCTGTAAGTACAAAGGATTTCAGTCTATTTTCTTCCGTGGGGATTTCTCTCACCATGACAGTTTCGTTTTCAAAACCTATTTTCCCTCTGATGAAATTCATGATCAGATCATCTGTTGCGGTTCGTTTAACTCTAGATAAATATAACCATACTTTCTTCTCTATTCCTGCAAAGCCATTTTTATTTTCTTCTGTGACTTCTCCACAGCCAATATTTTTCTTGCGTCTCATGTGACGTTTTTTCTGTACTACCGTGTAAGTTTGTTCTTCATCATCGGCGTGGTCTTGAACGTTTTGTTTGTTCACGGTTTTGTCTCCTGCAGGTTCCGGCAATTTACTCATCAGGTTTCCCTCCTTCACGCTAGATGACTCTACTACTTTTGAGTAGGAAGGCTTCTGTACAGGAGGTGCTGCCACCTGTTTATCAGAGGGGTTCACTCGTTGCGGGGCATTCTGTAATTTATCTACTTCTCTTTGGTTATCTGCACGTGATTTTTTATCTTCTTGTTTGGTTGAGTTTATCTTGTTTACGTTTTTTGTGCTTTCTACAAGCGATTCCAATCTTCTCAACAGAAATTCATTAAAAAAGGAATTGCTCCCAAGGGTAGCCCGTTGGTGGATTAGCTTACAAGACTACGATTTTGAAATAGAATATCGCCCAGGTGATAAGATGAAGCATGTCGAATAAAATGCATGAAGTGCGGAGCAGTTGGCGAGTCTATTGAACATATAATCGCCGGTTGTCGAGTTCTTGCCGACAACGCATATCTGGGCCGACACAACCAAGTGGCGAAAATTGTTCACCAGCAGTAAGCTCTTAGACATGGTTTTTTGGATACTTGTCCGCCATATTATAAGTATCAACCTGCAGCAGTGTTGGAAATGGACACAGCGGTTCTCTATTGGGACAGACCCATAACAACAGATAGATCAGTGGACTACAATAGACCGGACCTTGTATTCATTGAGAAGGATCAGAAGTATGGGGTGATAATTTATGTGGCAGTACCATTGACTCATAACATCGGAAGAACGGAGTCGGAAAAAATAACGAAGTACGAGAACCTGGCAATAGAACTGAAGAATATGTGGCAATTGTCGAAAGTCACTATTATACCATTGGTGATTTCGGCTGAGGGAGTCATGTCCAAATCATTTGAGAAAAATCTTCAGAAGATCGAAATATCCCAGAGGATCGCGAGATATGCACAGCAGGCTGTAGCTTTGCAAACCTGTCACATCGTGCGGAAATTCCTGAACTAGTGGGAGGAACTGAAATGTTTTTTCACTGGTTCATAGAAGTAATACCGGCTCTAGCTGAGACCGGGAGACCGATGATGAGGAATAATAATAATAAATACGTGAAGACTGGATGGTCATAATAATAATAAATACGTGAAGACTGGATAGTCATAATAATAATAAATACGTGAAGACTAGATGGTCATAATAATAATAAATACGTGAAGACTGGAGAGTCATATAAGAAGACTGGATAGTCATAAGTCAAGACTGTATAATAATAATAATAATATGCTTTATTTCAGATAACATCGGAATTTACAATCGGAAGATTAAATGAAACTGAATGAAAATAGTCATATTATGATGTAACGACTGGATAGTCAAAATCTTTAGTGAAGAGTTAAGAAATTTAAATTTTTGCTGATTATCTTGTTTGGATCTAATCACTTTTGTATGTGATGTTGTTTGTTTTTGGTTCTTTTAGCTTTGTTTTGGCCCGACCTATTTCTGTGCGAACAGATAATCATTGCAATAATCGATGTACCATTATGGAAATTCTGAAATGAGTTATTTTTCAGGAAGCGAGGATTGGAGCTCATTCAAGAAGCAAGGAAATGCGAAAGAACATTTTATAATTGGTTCATTGCATAACCTGAATAATTATATAGCAGATCATCAATTTTGTGGTAATCAGCTGAAGCTGACTTTTAGTTCTAGGCTAATTAGTTCTAAATCTTGAGTTGTGAGCATGTAAGCGGTGATGGTTTTTTTATTTGCCTGGCTCTTTTTTTGAAATACAAAGCCGCAGCGCGAGTCAGCGCCTTGAACATAGCCATGCCTCACAAAAACTCAATTGTATCAGATGTTAGTCAAACAATGCTTTATGTAACCTGAAAAGTGTTATTGTTTGCTATGTGAATGAAACGAGGTCGTTTCAAGTGTCAGTATGGACGTGTAAGCAATTTGAAATATGTGCCCCCTATAAATTGATATAAAATGATGAGACCATAGCGTAGGCCTAATGTCAAACACTCTGTGATCTGAAGCGATGGCTTTCGATGATCCCTCTCTACGCTCTCTCTCTAACAACGCCGCCGCATCCTAAGAGACAAGGTCAAGTTAGAAAACAACAACATAACCTGAATGTACTCTGTGTACGATTTTAAGCCCACTGATAAATTGTGAATAAACAACACGTTAATCCATCCCGAGTGTTTTATTATTTAACATACATGTATTATTATTAAGTCTCATCAATATTAGGTTAACCTATGACACCTATTTAAGTTATTTTGATAGGAACCTCATAAGGTTTCTGTACATTATTTTACACATAATTTGCTATTGTCGCATGATCTATTTATATATACAGTGCGAGCCATATATAGCGCTATATAAGGACCTCGGGGTAATAACTCTCCCTTTTGAATTATTGTTATAGATCATTTATCCAGATTTATTTAGTGATTTTTCGAAAACTAGAGCAAGTGTGCTGGATGTGGATATTAAATCACTTGGCGCCCCCTTAATAATATCGTTTTTTTGTATTACTCACTCCCATCTTCAACTGACCGTTGGGACCATCCAGCATATAAGCGAGATTCTTAGTCCTAAGCGCTAATAAAGAATTTCATAGCGTAGCATACCAGCTACGTATAGAACTAATTAAAAATCAATTGATTGATCGATTGGTTATAATGATAACTCCTCTCGAGGAGAATCATCAGAAACTACAACCTTCTATGATGATGTTTCGATCAGACCCCTAGAGCAATGTTCAAAAAAAAAACTTCTGCACAAAAATATATGTCTTGCTGAAGAAATTGAAAACTGAGAAATGTCGAAAATCACACCAACCAGTTCAACAATGAAATTCGTCGAGTATAACTACGTTCGGATTGATATTGATTATATTGATTACTCCAACGTCTTCCGAGGAGACCCCATGAAGCTCCGAAGCTTGTAACTTGTACGAGTTCGGAGAAGCAGTTGTGTTCTATGTAGGCTTTATTACTGTATCCTTACGCCTCTTATACCCACTTGCACCTTCGAATCTTTAATTTTAAGTAAGGTTTGAGACACTGACTCTCTAGCTCCACTGATTAAGTGCAGGTTAAGTCCTTCTTATTTTAAGCCGTCATATTTCATGGCTTAGGAGAGACTTAGGTCCGACTCAAACATTCATAACCTCAAAAAACAACTTCTCTGTCAGTTCGTCGTATCAACGTACATACGTGTATTTCAGACATCTAGGTTACGTTCTTGCCATCCATTTCTACATTTTCTTAGGTCTGAATATCCAAAAATTGCATTTGGAAAATGGGAATTATTGACGTTTTCCACGGGATTCGATATCGATTTGATTTTCGACCACATAAATCACTTCTGACAACTGTTGTCAATTTTGAAAATGCAGATTAATTCGAATTTCACTGAAGAAGTCGAAGATAAAGCATAGTGTTCAATTCGCGGTAATGGTCATAACACACTTGATGAATTACACACCTCGCCTGACGGTTCGGGCTGCAAAATTCATCTGCGTGTGTTATGACTTACATTACCGCTCATTGAACAATATACTATTATACCTACTGTTTCCACATCAGTATTAAGAAAGAAATAAAGTTCAACAATGAAATATTCGAACAAATTCGGGTGGAATTTTTTTTCGCTTTTTCACGGAAAATCCAATACGTTGAAGTACCGATTTCCAAATTGGCAACAGAGAAAAAAAAATCAACTTTGCAGGTGTTCCGCCGTTTTTATATTTGTTTTTCAGAATTCTACATGGACTATATATTTACAGACTTATAATGTTTCTACGAAAGAACCCACAATATTTTAGTGTATTAGGAAACAATAACAATACTAGACGAATTGCCCCATATTTTTACCCCCCACACACTCTGGCTATTACTGAGAAGATGCCCCTTTATAGAGCAATACATTTTTATTGTGCTCTGCCAGCGAGATTACGAAGTATTGACTCAATTAGGCCCTTAAAGAGGCATGTTTGCGAATACATTATGAATTGGGAACATTATAGTTTAGAAGAATATATGATATACTGTAGGAATTTTTGATATAAAAATCTATGTTTAATTTTCTTTTCTCTCTTGGACGTGTTTTCACTTCATTTCATTTGATGGGTCTGTAGTTTATTTTTTGTAGTGATTTTGGAAATAAATAAACTTTATTATAATTTATTATACCTTTTCATCAAGAATTCTTTTCACGAATGAAGCTACATTTTACTTGATTGGGTCTATCTATCGACATAATTGTGGCTTTTGGTCCACCGCAAATCCTCATTGGGTGCAGATAATTCACACCCATCATTCCGAAAAATTAAATGTGTGGTTGGGCACAATGGGATCATAGAATTGGACATTCTTTCATTGAAGACAATAGGACTAGTGACTCTTATCTAGAGTCACTGAGAGACATAAAATAATCTAGGTGCGATGATTTTCCTTAATAATTTTTCGTACAAGATTTTTTGACGAGTTACATTATTTTTTGGCACGCTGTATAAAGCCGCGTACAGACCGGAACTCTTCGCCACGAATTTGCTTTCGGATAGTCAGTCAGACGGTATTGTATTAACGAGGCACCGTACAACACAAGTTCTGCCCCATTCAGACCAGACTGTGAGAGGGCACGCTTTCTCTTGTCAATGTTTTGTAGAATCAAATACGATAAGCGTCAACCACCTTTGAATTAGTCGTTCCATTTTCCGATTCACACTCAAATGAATTGATATTGAAAAGAGATCGCATTTCGTTCGTCTAGTTCTATCTCTCGTCCAAAGTTACACGCCTTTGATCTTTCGGGGCTTTATCAACACACCTCAGAACTCTGGCTAACATTCGTGGCTAATTAGTTTGACCCGTTCACACCCGACTGGAGGTCCGGATCTCTGCTCGATTCGAGGAAAATGCTCGGGACTGTACGCTGCTGAGATGAATACCTACGCTAATTATGGGTACTCGGATAGTGGAAGTTGAAAGGGAAACAAAACTATTTGTTGCTCTTACTGTCAATAGTTCGGATCTTTACTGGATTCTTCTTCAGGACATTATAACTTAATTTTATTCTTTCGAATTGGTAGATATTACAATGAAGAGAAGGTTACACTGGCAGCTCTTAAATTGAGTATGAGGTTGTCGGGTTTTAATGAAGTCTAATTCTCTTGGTTTTTTGTTCTCTTCATTAAATCCTTTCGCCTATATTCGTGAGGCTTCTTCAGAGGTCTGTGAGTTGGAGAAACAATGAGCTAAAAACCTGTTCTGAAATTTCAGGGTGGGTTTTACACTTACTCGATGTGAGCTTCACCCTTCGAGCTCCACACATAATTCAATTTAAATGAAACAGAAAATAAAACACCATAAAATCTGAAGATCTTCACGAAATTTCTCATATGCCATTCTTAACTTCATGTGAATAGTTTCGATAATAACCTCACAGTTTCATGTGAAATGTTTCAATCGCTTCATTAGGTTTTCTTCAAGTCCTAAATAGCATTTTTAACTCCTGTTCATATTCTGAAATTGAACTGAAAGTATTTGAGTGACATATTTTCATTCTCGATATATACATATATTCTATGCATCTATTTCTCGATATTTATTCTCTTGTTGTCTTTCAGAATAAACATAACCTCTACATTTTTCGCAATTGTTGAATTTACAGTTGACGCAAGCGTACAACTCAATCCTTACCAAACATTTGTTTTCACTTTGTGACTGTAAGAAGCAGGGGTATAATTCATATGTTTTGTCACCGCAAAGGATTTAATAAAGAGCAAAAAAACCAAAAGAATTAGCAATTTTGAATTAATCCAATCCTGAAACTATAGTTATTATATGTACGGTTTCAATTGCAGTTACAAATTCTGAAATACCAGCCAAATAACAAAATGAAATAATTGCCATGAAATGGGCCATCGAATGTTTCATGTATCTCATTATTGTTTAAGATAAAAAGTAAGCATGAAAGTTACATATTTCGAAATTTCTTATTTTGAACTTCTGATTTTAGTCAATAGTGAAAGCTAAGGGTGTTTTTTGCTGAATGTATTCCTTCCGTCTTCTTGATATTGGAAGATCACTTCGTCCAACTCTAGTTACCTATTACACAATGACTTATTTAATATTTAGCCTGTTCATCTTTATCTCAATAGGCTCTATCTTGGTGTTCAGGTAGAGTAGATTGTTCGGAGGAAGTGGGTTGTTAGGATGTCTCATTCGAGATATGGCTCTTAATGCTGTTGTCTCTACTACTGTGAGATTTTTAATTTCTGGAGGCTTGCAATTTGCAAACAATGGGTGGGCGTATTCTAGCATGGGTCTACAGATTGTTTTGTATATCAGTGCTGCACTTTTAATGTTGTCGGATAATTTGGAAAAGTATTTTGCTCTTGATATTGTTCTTCTCTTCATCAACTTGGTGTGTAGGTTTGAAGTTCAATTTATTATCAATGTTACGTGAAGGTATTTGTTTGCAGGAGCAGGTTTCATGATTTTCTCATTGATTTTCAAAGTTGGTGATGAAGAAGAGATTTTGTGATCGAAAATTATATACTGTGACTTGTCGGCATTAATTTTCATTCTCCACTACCGGAACCAGTGGAAGATTTCATCAAGGTTTTCTTGTAGCTTCTGTATGCAGGTTTTTAGTGATTTGCATGAGATACTAAAGTTGTGTCATCTGCGAATTGTAAAATGTAGTGGAAGTTCATGTGTTCTAGGATAATATCATGGCAAATTGAAATATTAATCGGAAGATCTGAGCTTGCATGGTATGTCTCTAGTACCGCAAAAGTCGCAGAGCACAATAAATCCTCGTAGAATCGCAGTTTGAGTTTTCAGCAAATTATCTGTTTCCAGATATGGGAATTTATTGAGACGATTACTCTTACTCCAAAATTGACAACGTAGGTATGCTAAATTCTTCTGTCCAAGCCTAAATCCTTTATAAATTTCGAAGTACAATAATTACTTGTAACGTGATTATTTCGCTCCCTGAATCAAAACAGCATTTTCGCTGTTGGATAGTTTACACCATTTGCGGCGTTGCCGGTTGATTCATGGCTTGTGGTGGAGACGGCTGTGGTATTGTGTGCGGTCATAGAAGTAGGAAGGGATTGTTTGACAATTGGCTGCTCTGTGAAAGCGAGGTAACCTTTTTTTTGGAGAATTTTCCGAAGAAAATTGTGGAAGATTGAAAAGCTGAATTGAATGTAAATTATTGGTCTGGAAGTTTTATCTGGAATCATCCTCGTTGTAGGAGATTATAATTTCAATTTGGTTAATTCCCTGGATAATATAGAGAATATTGGTTTTAATCCAAGGGTACGTTTGTTATAACGGATTATTATATTCCCGGAATCTTTATAGAGGTATGATATGAGCTCCTATATGGGACCATTGTCTAACAGTCTTTTTATTAGGAGTTGTATACGAATATTTGTTGTTGGAGAATTGTTGGAGATATAGAATTTGGAAAGGAGATCATTTTCACCCTCGACCAATATCATAAGAGGTATGAACTTTCTTTGCATTTTGTGAACAATGCCTTATGGTGTTTTATTAGGGTCCAAGTATCGGCCATCTAGACATCCAAGTGTCGGCCATCTAGACATCCAAGTGTTGGATATACAAGCATCTGTCATCCTAGTATCGTCTATCCAAGTATCGGATATACAAGTATCTGTCATCCAAGGGCCTGGCATATGAGTGCTTAGCATCCACGTTATAAGTACTATCGACGTCTCTACTTCAGGAGATTTAGTGGTTGAGGTAACCGGTGCTTTGCACTGACTTTAGTTTATAATATAATATTGTACAAAGTGAATAACTGATAGCAGGGGAGACCTTTCAATCATCGCTGGCTCCTTTCATTTATATTTAACTTTTATCAGACTCATAATTGAGTTTATTATAGTGGCAGATTGCCTAATTTACATTTTTACCTTTGTACCAGTTCATTTGATACTGGATTGTGATTTTTCGATACTGTTCATAATTACTATAGGCGTAAGTGTAAACATTTGTGAACTGAGGTGGATACTAACTGGCCAGTTATTACAACCACGGTACTTGAGTTTCCTTTTTCAATTTATAACTTTATTTAGTGAGATTTAATCGAATTCAGCAATTTTGTGGAGTTTGTTTCGCTGAATATACCTATCAACTACTGCAAATCTAATTTTACTTTTTCATTAATATTGTTGAATTAGTTTAATTTTAAATAAAGGGGTTGACATTGAGTATCAGTTGTCTTATTGCTATTCTGGTAGGGGAGTACGCAATTTTGTGGACAGGCAAATTCTCTACCTGGCGCCCATTCATAAACTTAATTTTTTTTTAACTCACTCCCATCTTCACTGAGTTTAGCCGCGAGCCTGATTTGCCAAGTGACCAGGCTTACTCAAGTCGACACGTCACATTTGGCGCCCAACGTGGGGCCCCTAGAGTCAATACTATCTGACTTGCAGTGGTTGATCGGTTTTGTCTTTGTGATTTATTTAGAGATTCTTATTTTTCTTCTTCTCTCTGTCGATTTCTTTTTGCGCTGCGTTAACTATCCCTTATTTTTGAGGTTAGGGCCGGATTATCAATTTGACTGCGGTTGTTCTTGAATTTTTTTTTTAGTATGGAGGGTCGAATAGACGTAAATCGCCTTGATAAGGAGGAGCTAGAATATGAATTAGCTTTTAGAGGTGTAACTAATTTGAAGACTGTTGATGAAATGAGAAAGAGTCTCAGAGGGTATTTGAGGTTAGAAAAATGCGGAATTGCAACCAAATACCCACCGTATCCATATAAATTTGCCGATGATTCTAAGGTTGTAGAAGATTCGATTTCACTTTTGCAGCGGGACATTCCAGATTTTGCTGGGGATGAGAAGAGTTCGTCTTTTCTGAAAATGTCCACTCGGTTGGTACACACGTTTATGAGAATTGAAAGATCACAAGCGCTTTCAGAGGCGGAACAAGTTCTTAGGTCGGGATATTTGGCTCAGATAATTGGGTTGCAATCAGAATTAAGGTCACGAGCACGGAAATACCATAGGTCTTTGCAACAAATTCAGTCACCACTTGAATTAAGCGTTTTGATGTCTTCAGCGGGTATCTCGGATTCCTCGGACTCTGAGTCAGATAATGACGGAGCTAGTGGTATAGTTCATCAGTCGACTCCCACCACTTCGCCTTACCAGAGTAGTAGTCCTTCGGTGGCCGTGGCCAAGTGGAATATTACCAAATTCGATGGTGATAGTTCGCGATGCTCTCTGAGTTCTTTTCTCGAAAACGTCGAGGAATTGTGTATTTCGCGAAACGTTAAAAAGGAACAGCTTTTCTTATCCGCCAGTGATCTTTTTGGGGGAGAAGCTCTCATTTGGTTCAGATCTATTAGGTCCACAGTTTCAACGTGGTCACAGTTGGTTGATGAATTGAGGAAACAATTTCTTCCTCCCAATTATAACGAAAAACTCTTCGAGGAAATTAAGCATCGAACTCAAGGCCCTGATGAGAGTATAGGTTTGTACCTTGCCATGATGGACAATATGTTCAATCGCCTCACCATTCCAGTCAGGGAGGATGCTCGTTTGAGAGTCCTATTGCGTAACATCTCACCCTTTTATCAGAGTCAATTGGGCTTGACTAACATCAACTCAGTAGCTCAGCTTTTAGATATCGGACGACAACTTGAGGCTCGTAAAGAATCCATTGAGTCTTACGTACCCCCTCCCCGAAATAGAAGCTCTTTAATGGAGCCAGATCTAGCATATGTTTATGCTGAACAACCTTCCACCTCTTCTACTCAGGTGAGTGCAGTCTTGACCTGCTGGAAGTGTAGGCAACCCGGCCATGTTGCTGGGGAATGCAGGGGGGAGAAGAAGAAATGTTGTTTTAAGTGTGGTCGACCCGATTGCACGGTTCGTACATGTCCTAAATGTAAGTCGTCGGAAAACTAATAGGGAAAGCCTCTAATGGCAGTAAGTGTGTCTTTCCCAACCAGTCTGCCAAGTATCGTTTGCCGTTTGAACAGAAAATTATTCTGGATTATGTGCTTGCGCATGCGCAAGGTGACGAACGGCCGTATTTGTCTGTGTCTGTTTTGGACGTAAATTTATTGGGTTTGTTGGATTCGGGTGCTTCGAGCACGATTATAGGAGGTCCTGGTTGGAGGATGTTGAAGAAATTAAATATTAACCCTAATTTTAATGATGTCGTTTCCTGTAGGGTGGCTAATGGACAGAGGTGTTCAAGCATTGGTTCGGTGGATCTACCGATGAAACTCGAGAATTGTGTTAAGGTAATTTCAGCGTTGATAGTTCCCGATTTGCCGCATACCTTGATTCTGGGCATCGATTTCTGGAGGAAGTTTGGGATTGTTCCTAATCTTCGGGGTGGAACATGGGTATTTCAGCGCGATGCTGATCTCTCGGTGGATGCGATTGCGTCGGAGGAACATCTTACATCTGCGCAGTCTGGGGTTTTGGATAGAGTTGTGCGGGAGGCTTTTGAGAACATGGGTGACGAGTTGGGGTGTACAAGCTTGGTTGAACATGAAATAAAAACATCCTGCAGTCCAATCAAGCAAAGATATTACCCTGTAAGTCCTGTGATGCAGGGTCACATTAATGCCGAGCTAGATAAATTGCTCGAGCAAGGTATTGTCGCACCATCGACCAGCCCCTGGTCTTCCCCTATTCTTCTGGTGAAGAAGAAGGACGGTTCGTACCGGTTTTGCGTCGATTACCGGAAGCTAAATGCGGTCACGGAAAAGGATGCGTATCCCATCCCGTATATTTCTTCGACCTTAGACCGCCTTCGCAACGCGAAATTTTTGTCGTCAATGGACATCAAGTCGGCATATTTCCAAGTACCTTTGGAAGAGTCCTCTCGACCTCTTACCGCCTTTACAGTGCCCAATCGCGGTCTGTTCGAATTCTGCCGCTTGCCTATGGGATTGTCAAATAGTCCCGCCACCTTTCAACGTTTGGTTGACAGAGTTCTTGGTCCTGATTTGGAACCGTATGTGTTCGTCTATTTGGACGATATCATTATCATCACTGATAACTTTGAGAAACATGTAGAGGTATTAGAGGAGGTCTTTAAACGCCTTAAGGCCGCTAATTTAACGGTTTCTAAAAAGAAATGCCATTTTTGTCGACCTGAACTGCTATATCTGGGTTATGTGGTGGATTCAAAAGGTTTGAGAATGGATCCAGCGAAGGTTCAGGCCATTGTGAACATACCGGTCCCCTCTTGTGTCTCGGAGGTTCGGCGTGTGCTGGGATTAGCTTCATGGTACCGAAGATTCGTACCAAATTTTGCGGATTTGACTGCTCCATTGACAAAACTGCTCAAGAAGAACCGGTCTTTTCAATGGAGTCCCCAATGTGATGAAGCCTTGATCAAATTGAAGGAATATTTGATTAGTGCCCCTGTTTTGTCTTGTCCTGATTTTTCGAGGCCGTTCATTATCCAGTGTGATGCTTCTGGTTATGGGGTTGGTGCTGTTCTGACTCAGCAACTAGAGGATGGAGAAAAGGTGATATGCTATCTTTCCAGGTCCTTGACCCGGTTAGAGCGCAATTATACTACCACAGAACGTGAATGTCTGGCTGTCCTGTGGGCTATAGAGAAGCTGCGACCTTATATCGAGGGTTCGCATTTTTCGGTCATCACTGATCACGCCAGTTTAATTTGGTTAGATCGCTTGAAGACTCCTTCTGGACGACTCGCCCGTTGGGCCATCAGACTCCAGCAGTACGATTTTACGATTATTCATCGTAAAGGACGAGAGAATGTAGTGCCTGATGCTTTGTCTAGGGCTGTACCCATCATTGACACTATTCGCTCTTCGCAGTGTGACTCTTCGGATCATTGGTATGGGAAACTGTTGAATGGGGTGACGGAGGCCCCGCATCGCTTTCCTTCATGGCAGATTGATCAGGGAAAGCTTTTCAAGAATGTTACTCCGCGTATTCCCGAATTGGCATCTCCTTCCGATTATTGGTGAGAAGTTGTCCCACGCCCCCAACGAAGAGCTCTGATAAGGAGCGTCCATGAATCTCTTCTCCACGTCGGTGTGTATAAGACCTATAATAAGTTGGCAGAGCGTTATTATTGGCCCAAAATGAAATACGACGTAGCCTCATTCATCCGTCGATGTACCACCTGTCATGCCATCAAACCTGAGCAAAGAAAACCTCCTGGTTTCATGCTGTCCAAACAGGTCTCAATTTCTCGCCCCTTCGAGCTCATGTCTGCTGATTTAGTTGGTCCTTTGCCCCGGTCTCGCTCAGGGAACCAATATATTTTTGTTGCCGCTGATTGTTTCAGCAAGTTTCCTTTGCTTTTTCCTCTACGCACCGCCACGGCCTCGGCTATTATAAAGGTTTTGGATGCACATGTTTTTCCGGTTTTTGGATGTCCTAATTCTATTATTGTGGATAATGGTGTTCAATTTCGCTCTAAGGAATTTGTTAAATTCTTAAAATTTTATAATGTTGATATTCAGTATACCGCCCTATATCATCCCCAGGCCAATCCGGTCGAGAGAATTAATAGGGTTATCAAAACCATGTTGAGGTCATATCTCTCAGAAGATCAGAGAGGTTGGGATAAACACTTGAACCAGGTTGGGTTAGCTATTCGTTCCTCAAAACATGAAGTAACCGGTCACTCCCCAAATTTTATTGTTTTTGGGAGGGAAGTTTCGTTAAAGGGTGAAAACACCTGCCCTGATCAAATTCATTTCGACAGATCTGCCTTGACTAAAGACCGGGAACAGGCCTTCGCGAAGATGCATGCTGATGTCAAGATTAAGCTAGCGAGAGCATACGAGGCCAATAGTCGATCTTACAATCTTCGACGTCGAGACGTCCAATACACAGTTAATCAGTTGGTATGGAGAAGGAATCAGGTACTTTCGGACGCAGCTAAATATTTTACCGCTAAGCTGGCCCCTAAATATGTTGGACCTTTCTTGGTTTCTAAGCGGGTATCCCCTTGGACATATGAATTACAGGGTGAGGACGGTAAATACCGGGGTGTTTGGCATGTAAAGGACCTGAAGGCTCATCCACCGGATGAATCTGAGCACTCGGCGGATTGACTTGGGTGAGACCTTTGTTGTGTTAGTGGGTTAGAGGATAGCTGACCCTTGCCGAGAGCATAAATGTACTAGGGTGGTCACTACCCCTATCCAGTGGTTGACATACTTGAACATCCTTTGTTATCGTCAGGTCCACGACAGCAACATGCTGTATTTTCCAATTCTGTTCCGATTTTGGTTAGTTTGGACTTTGGGAGTTATTTTAAGTGTGACATTCGACTGTTTAGTTTCTCGGATTTGACGTTTTTGGTATCGTAGTCATAGGTGATTTGACTGGAGTTTTAGTCGTTTGATTTACCGATTTTGACGCTTTGTTTATACCGAAGTTGACATCGTCCTGGACGTGGTCGGATGATGGGGTCCTTTTGAAACTTTGGACTCTAACTATAAGTTTCCATGCCTGCATCTTGTTGTCCTCGTCTCGGACGCAAGGTGATTCACTTTTTTAGTTTTGCCAAAAGAAAATGTATTAACGCAGGAACGTTCTACATTAGCGTTATGTTTTTTTCTTTAGTTGAGACGGTTTGTTTTATTGTAGAGTCATCGGGCATGTTTCGGGCTCCGTTTGAGCGATGATTTTGTTCCTAAGGGTCTGGTCCTCGCTCCTCTTCCACTTTGGTGGAAGTGGCCTTCAGTAATCGGTAGCCCTTTTACTTTCTATTTGAGGTTTGGTAGGTGGTTGAGAGTCAATCGAGCGACGGTGCATTGCTATCTTTTCTTTTCTTTCTTCTCTTGCCTTCGCTTCTTTCTTCTCTCTAATTTTTATGATGTTGTCGAGTAAACGAGGATTGGCCAAGCACTATTGCCTTTCGCAATGCTCGACGGGTGTGCGAACAGCTTGCCGCCCTAAATGTTTTTTTTTTTTTCGGATTTTGAGTGGATAGGAGATTGTGTGGTTTGTACTTGGGAAGGAAAGGGAGGAGGAGAGAGAAAAATTTGACCCTTCTGGTAAAATTTTTTTTTAAAGTAGGGGGGGAATTGTAACGTGATTATTTCGCTCCCTGAATCAAAACAGCATTTTCGCTGTTGGATAGTTTACACCATTTGCGGCGTTGCCGGTTGATTTATGGCTTGTGGTGGAGACGGCTGTGGTATTGTGTGCGGTCATAGAAGTAGGAAGGGATTGTTTGACAATTGGCTGCTCTGTGAAAGCGAGGTAACCTTTTTTTTGGAGAATTTTCCGAAGAAAATTGTGGAAGATTGAAAAGCTGAATTGAATGTAAATTATTGGTCTGGAAGTTTTATCTGGAATCATCCTCGTTGTAGGCGATTATAATTTCAATTTGGTTAATTCCCTGGATAATATAGAGAATATTGGTTTTAATCCAAGGGTACGTTTGTTATAACGGATTATTATATTCCCGGAATCTTTATAGAGGTATGATATGAGCTCCTATATGGGACCATTGTCTAACAGTCTTTTTATTAGGAGTTGTATACGAATATTTGTTGTTGGAGAATTGTTGGAGATATAGAATTTGGAAAGGAGATCATTTTCACCCTCGACCAATATCATAAGAGGTATGAACTTTCTTTGCATTTTGTGAACAATGCCTTATGGTGTTTTATTAGGGTCCAAGTATCGGCCATCTAGACATCCAAGTGTCGGCCATCTAGACATCCAAGTGTTGGATATACAAGCATCTGTCATCCTAGTATCGTCTATCCAAGTATCGGATATACAAGTATCTGTCATCCAAGGGCCTGGCATATGAGTGCTTAGCATCCACGTTATAAGTACTATCGACGTCTCTACTTCAGGAGATTTAGTGGTTGAGGTAACCGGTGCTTTGCACTGACTTTAGTTTATAATATAATATTGTACAAAGTGAATAACTGATAGCAGGGGAGACCTTTCAATCATCGCTGGCTCCTTTCATTTATATTTAACTTTTATCAGACTCATAATTGAGTTTATTATAGTGGCAGATTGCCTAATTTACATTTTTACCTTTGTACCAGTTCATTTGATACTGGATTGTGATTTTTCGATACTGTTCATAATTACTATAGGCGTAAGTGTAAACATTTGTGAACTGAGGTGGATACTAACTGGCCAGTTATTACAACCACGGTACTTGAGTTTCCTTTTTCAATTTATAACTTTATTTAGTGAGATTTAATCGAATTCAGCAATTTTGTGGAGTTTGTTTCGCTGAATATACCTATCAACTACTGCAAATCTAATTTTACTTTTTCATTAATATTGTTGAATTAGTTTAATTTTAAATAAAGGGGTTGACATTGAGTATCAGTTGTCTTATTGCTATTCTGGTAGGGGAGTACGCAATTTTGTGGACAGGCAAATTCTCTACCTGGCGCCCATTCATAAACTTATTTTTTTTTTTAACTCACTCCCATCTTCACTGAGTTTAGCCGCGAGCCTGATTTGCCAAGTGACCAGGCTTACTCAAGTCGACACGTCACACGTCAGAACAAAATCAACGTAAAGGTAATAGAAAGAAAAAGAACTCAGCCATTTTGTATGGGGATGAAAAACTGGTTCAGGCAGATAAAAGATACGAGTTCCATCAATAATTATACCATAATTAGAAAATGAACAAAATATAACTTCATATAAAAGAAAATGACATAAACTCACTAAAAATAGGAATAAGAACATCAAGCACTGGTTGAAGACAATTTATCATGCTTCACGATGAACGTCGGGTTTCAGCCTCCGACCGAGAAACCTCTGAAGATGCCTACCGCAGTTGTAGGCTAAACGTGAATTCGTGAAATTCCAATTGGAGCACGCCTAGAAATCCTGAGATACTCTAGATTTGGAGTATACAATGGAAGTTGAAAATAACATTGTTCCTTAAACAATGATAATAGTATAAAAAAAGACAGTTAAGTTGGTGAGAGACATAATCCCGAGGCAAATGACCCATCGTTGACAACTCTGTTGAAATTTAAAAGCTTGAGCCGTCGACAACACGCTGTTTCGAAAGATGTAATTTCGAATGAGACGTTCGCCTCAGGATTCTTCTCCCTCCCACTAAGTATTTATTCAAAACTGTTTTAAGCTTGTATTTTTCAATGTCCTGAAGAAGGATCCAACTGAGATACGAAAAATCGACAACAAGAGCAACAAATAATAGAGTTTTCCCAAATAACCCAAAGTAGCCGAGTACCCATTATCAGTTTATTGGGAAGATACGGCGATACACCTTCTCTTTATCTCAAGTTATATTATATTATCGGTCATCCTCCTTTGCGGCCTTCTCTCCCCTACTTTAATTGTCTTTTAGATAGCTATCGCTACTAAACGGTTGCCTATGCCTTTTGAGTATCGGTTCAGCTAGAGATAAATATTTCGATATTAGGGAGTTTCTAATGTCAGTTTCATCACAATCAGTATATAATCCTATCGAAATATTGAGAAATTCTTTTTGAAACTGCTGCATTCATACCTACTATTACACTACAATGACATTATTGTCGATTAGTTTATCCATATGAGGGGTTGTTATGACACCATCCTCTTGAAATTTCACAGGAACAATCCTCCCCTTAATTCACATAAGAATACTGAATTTCAATCCGATCGGATGTGGAAATTGTTCCTCGATAATTCAAAAGAATATTTTATGGTTGTGGTTACACCACCTGGACATAATTTTGCGTCTTGCTTGAATACGAAATTCTTCATCAGAATGCGAGATAACATCTCGATCGCATTCACAGTTTCGATATATATCATCAGGAAAACACAATTCTGAATGACCAAATTTTGATAACGGATACAATCGCATCATTATTGATCCGAACTTACCCTGACAATTTCAAGTTTCTAGGCTTCTGCATTCGAGTCTTTTGGTGTTTACGGATGACTGGACCGTATAGAATTTGACCACGTATTCGTCATCCGTAAGTCGAAACTTATAGTTTTCGTCTCCAAGCTCCTTTCAGATCGACAGTAGACATTACTGCACTGTTGTGTCAAAATCGATTTCCGTTTTATTCAAAGTATCCTCTTAACTGGGAAACATCTACCTAATCAGATTTGTTTGAAATATTTCTTTGACTTCTGAGCAAATCCTAATATTGTTCAGTGAGCGAACAGGGTCAAAAATTCATTAGTTTTTGCTTCGGAGTTCGAAATTAAAAAAGACCCCAAAAGTCGACAATTGACTTTATAATAATTAATAGGTTCTTGGAATCATTAATATGACCAAAATATTTTTTTCCGCCTTGAAAAACACTTTTTCGCGATAATGAAAGACCACAGATTTAATCGAACTATAGCAGGAACAAATTAAGACAAGAATGGACAAATAAACGCCTATTGTAGGCATTTTGCTTAGTGCAGCGTCTCTGCGTGTATCACACTGCTTCTTATGAATGTGCCAGATATGAGCTGCTTCATGCAGTTACGGAAAGATTCAGTTGAATTAAAAAAAAATTGTTTTGGTTTGTGCCTTATATGGCATACGATGCGGTTAAGAGTTGTATGAATTTCAAATGCTAATTTTTCGCAAAAAACGGTATCAAATTGTTCAACTGGAGCTGGATTTTGAATCCTTTCTACAAAAGGCCTGCCAGACAATCGGTACAAAAAAGAAAAACAAATGATAAATATTTAATACAGTAAGATTTTTTTTAACAAGTCTTCAACAAACTTCCGGCCTGAACTTCCGAACATCTGAAAAATTAACTCAGAGTAACCATCACAAACATGGAAACAAATTTAAAGGCTGTGCGGCATAAAACAAAAGCGGGTGTTAACCATTAGTCTGTAGAATATTCCTTTAACATTGTTGAATGATTATTTGCATTCTATTTGCAGCATTCATGTTCAATTTATAGGGCCCTGATTATGTAAAGGCTCCCCCTAACCTAACCTAACCATTAGGCCGTTGATTTTTCCCATAACTTTGTTCAATATTATTTTCATTTGATTTGCAGCATTCATTTTCAATTTATAGGGCCTTGATTATGTAAATGCTCCCCCTCGTTGAGAACCTAATGATAACGAGATAGCATGAGGAGAATGGAAGACACTTCCTGAATTTCATTGCTCATGAGCGTAACTCATTGGATTGAAAATGATCTAGATAATTCGATATAATCAGCCAATCCCTTTGCTGCTTTTACAGAATTTACATGACCAAATACAACTCTCAACCAGCTCATGTGTACACTGATACGTTGTTTTATGTCCATAACTCAGACTGGAAACCCCATAATTCATTTTAAATTCATGATTGCGACGTTTTAATGATAATTCGAATCATGTCGTGTCTGATCGTATGGATAAATGTTCGGAATCTGCCGAATTGAATTATCACCTCATGTTTTTTAATACAGCAATAAATCAACAAATCATCTTTCCTTATAAGAGGACATTATTCATTATTCTCTACCTATGGAGTAGACATCGTGATAAGTGATACAAGTCCTTCGGACGATGAAATGTATGCACTTTCTACCACGTCTTGTAGGTACGATTTCATGGATCAATGGATATGTAAACTCGTCCGAGTGTATTTAACCACAACTTATTGAACAGAATGTTTGTATCTATTTTTTTCATATTCACTTCCGTATAGATATTCTACAGGATTACTTATGGTGTTGGTACTGATTATACAGGGTCTTTCACGAGGAACCTCTCCCATATTTATACGGGAAACTACTGAACGTATTTTCATGAAATTCAGCACTTATAAGTATTTCACGATGCTGATGAAATCTAAAATATTTTCAAGGCATGAGCACCTCCGGTTTTCCCGGAAATGACGTCAACTTCCGTTTTTAAAATTAGAACACCATTTTTTTTATTGCAGAAATAGATTCCTTAGAGAATTTCAAGTTATTTTGATGTAACATTTTTCAGTTTTGGTTGGAAAATTCTCTCTGAGCGGGAAAATTCGAAAAAGAATCGAAAATAGAGCTCCGCTGAAACAAGAATAACTTCGAGGTTTTTGGATGGAAAATTTTCAATTTTGGGATTTTTCAAGATGTAAGATTGATGTATCCACTTTAAAAATCGAAATCGCGATCCATGATACAGGGGGTGAAAAAATCGCTTTCAAAGTTAGGGATGACAAAATCGTGAAAAATAATTTTTTTCAAATTAGAACCCCGTTTTTTTATGGCAGATATTGAATCTACGTTAAAAAATAATGTGAGTGTATGCATCACACCCTTGCCCTAAAGTGGATATTTTCTGAGTTATTCACAGAAAAACTGTTTTTCGTCTTGAACTTTCAGCTATTTCTTTTCCCTTCACGCCAAAAAGATGAAATTTTCAGGAACTGTTACTTAAACCATGTTTTAGATTTTACTACCCTAATATGCAAGAGAAAAAAGTTACAGGTTGTTCCTAAATAGATGGCGAATTTGGATTCGAATTTGTATCGGAAACCTCTTTATTTCAACTAATCGGCCATCGGTTTTCTCTCCAGTGATAAATAAATAATTCCTTATGAACCATATGCAAAAACTTATCATGTTTCACATTCTTTTTTTTTAATGATAGATATCATTTTGTGTTTACTATTAATTTGGTGATAATTCGTATTAAGTTATAAAATCGATCACTATGCCTAATTTTACCAATGAAGATTATTTAAATCTCATTCTACTTCATGGAGAATGTAATAAAGATGTAGATAGAACGATTCGACTGTTCATTGAGAGGTTTCCTGACCGACCCAGACCAACGAGAGATACCATTAACAGAACCATGACAAACTTGAGAAATGTCGGATCTTTCGTTAAGAAAACTATACACAGAGAAAAAAGTGTAGTAGAAGATGAGAACAACGAAATTACAGTTCTTGCATATTTTCGTGTGAATCCTCAAAATTCTCTCAAAGATGCCGAGATTGATCTTGGATTATCTCAATCGAGTGTTTGGAGAATATTAAAAAAACATAAAATGCACCCATATAAATTCAATAGGGTACAGCATTTGAAGGAAACTGATTTCGTCAGGAGAACAGAGTTTTGCGAAGCTATGATGATTCGATTTCAAGAGAATGAAAACTTTTTGGACTGTATAATTTGGACAGATGAATCTAAATTCACAAAGAATGGTTCTTTCAATAGGCATAACAGTCATTATTGGGATGAAAAGAACAACCACCACTTCAGACAATGGAACTTTCAAGAGACCTGGAGGATCAATGTTTTTTGCGCCATCAAAAATAATGCAATTCTCGATGTTCACATTTATGATGGGACTTTAACTGGTAAGGTAGAACACTACACATGTTTGCATTATTTAAAGAATGTTCTCCCTTAGGAGATAGATATTCTGACATATTGACTCAAATAATTGAGCCGCTAGTACAGAACCATAATGACTTATGGTATCAACAAGATGGCGCGCCTCCACACAATTCACTCAATGTGTCAAATATCCTCTACAGGCTATTTGAAGATCGATGGTTGGCGAACAATGGTCCACATCTTTGGCCACCACCTTCTCCCGATTTAACTCCTTTAGACTATTATGTTTGGGGTAGGATAAAAAATATTGTCTACTCAACTCCCCTGACTGATGAAGAGGACTGCATAGAACGAGTCAGAAATGCGTTCAGGTTTGTTTAGATTTTTAGATTCATAGTTTTGAAACACAATTTGGTTTTGAAACACTTTTGGCATATCTCTTCCTCCCGATGAAATAAGAAGAGCAACGCACGAAGCATTCCTGAGACGTATAAATAAATGTCTAGAAATTAACGGTCTAAACTTTGAGCATCTTCTCTAGTTAAAACTGCGAGAGTTTGCCATGGTTCTCCTAATAGTAACTTGAAGTCGGTTTCAAGAAGGGGTGAAAAATCTACAGCATGGTTCAAATAACAGTTCCTGAAAATTTCATCTCTTTGGCGTGAAGGGAAAAGAAATAGCTGAAAATTCAAGACGAAAACAGTTTTTTGTGAATAACTCAGAAAATATCCACTTTAGGGCAAGGGTGTGATGCATACACTCACATTATTTTTTAACGTAGATTCAATATCTGCCATAAATAAATGGGGTTCTAATTTGAATTTTGATTTTTCACGATTTTGTCATCCCTAACTTTGAAAGCGATTTTTTCACCCCCTGTATCATGAATCGCGATTTTGATTCTTAAGGTGGATACATCAATCTTACACCTTGAAAAATCCCAAAAAATAAAAATTTTCCATCCAAAAACCTCGAAGTTATTCTTGTTTCAGCGGAGCTCTATTTTCGATTTTTTTTTTAACTTTTCCGCTCAGAGAGAATTTTCCAACCAAAACTGAAAAATGTTACATCAAAATAACTTGAAATTTTCTAAGGAATCTATTTCTGCAATAAAAAAATGGTGTTCTAATTTGAAAAACGGAAGTTGACGTGATTTCCGGAAAAACCGGAGGTGCTCATGCCTTGAAAATATTTTAGATTTCACCAGCATGGTGCAATACTTATAAGTGCTGAATTTCATGAAAATACGTTCAGTAGTTTCCCGTATAAATATGGGTGAGGTTCCTCGTGAAAGACCCTGTACATATTTTGTCTGAGACTTTCTTGTCAACAAAAATTCACACTTTTAGGTCACAATTTTTAGTTGGGACTCTATACACCAGGGTTTCTATGAATCTGGTATCCAAGCACATAATTATTTACCTATAGGTTGATCCTTGAAATCAAGAGTAAAAATTCTAATGGGTCCTGCCAAACGCCGATGAGAACTATTGCGCATGTGCGATAGGAAATATTCTGATTGCGTATTCGACAGCCCGAAGAAATTCTATAGGGAATTCATGAATACATAATGACATGTTTCTTCGCTTCGCCGAGAAAGTTTACGACGCATGCGTATATAGCGACACCGGGTGCTGGATTTGGGAGGAACAAGGCTTTCACTTCATTTTTCGTATGCTTATTTGCCACTACGCTCGAATTCTGTATTAATAATTCCATGTACACCCAAGATGTTCCAAACAGCTAATATCTCGGCTCTCAGACAAGGTAGAAGATTCAAACAAAAAGTGTTTCAAATGGCATAAAAAACTCTACAAGAATCCGTCGTTAAAATTCTTTTTCTAATTACCACCCCTGAAAAAACTGCTTTACTAATATATTGATATAATCTCGAAAATATCCAGGGTTTTCTTCTCGATCGCCACTAAATAAGTTTTTATTCAATAATTGTTTCCAGAATATAGTATATCGAAAAGTGACACTTCTCCTCCCAATGAAATAGTATACTATTTCTTTCGATCTTCTTCAAATAACAATTGTTACCGTTGCATGTTAGCATTTTCTTTTGTTTTTTTCTTTCTCAATACCAATTGGACTTGATTCTCATTCTTATTCGAATTGTTCATTGCTTTCCATATTTAAATTAGTGAATGCTGTTTTTGTGGTATTTATACCTGTTTGCATTCTTCTCTGTGAACAAACCCGTTTTACCTCGAACTTTTAGATTACATCCATTCTCTGAAATTTTTTTTATTACTTATTACTTGTGTATAATGTTAGTTTTAGTTTTTGTACTGAATAATTGTGCAGAAGGCTGCAGTGTTGGGAACAGTGGCCATCATCCGACAAGTGGTCTTTCCGGAGTGAAACCTCCGCTAGTACTTGGCAGATATAGCCCGTGCTACCGTAGATGAAGTTACCACTAGAGGTGTGAAAACGAAAAGAGAAAAAAAAATATATGTATACCTATATGTATACCTATGTATTTTATGTTCATACCTGGATCTATTTTATAGTATATAAGTTGGTTGGTATTTTCATAAGCAATAAGGTTTGTAATGGGGTTGATCCCGTATGTTAAATAAATTAAATTAAATTAAATACTTTTAGTCCGTTAAACATCCCAGGAACATTTCACGTTGAATAGCCAATTTCACTCCTCTTTTTTGTGTGTGCTGTCATATTGCCAATATTATTTATACTCTTTATATTCTACTAACTTATACTGACTTGTATAATTCATCAAGGCCGTAGCCAGGGGGGGGTCCGATGGGGTCCGGACCCCCCCCGAAATTTATTTTTTCAGAAATGCCAGATAATCATTTCACCGAAAATTCTTCGAATAAATTTTTTTCTAGCTACGGCCTCGGACGGACCCCCCCCGAAATTTTTTTCTAGCTACGGCCTTGTAATTCATATTGAATTGTAAAACATCAATAAACCTCTCCCTTTCTCTTTTGGATCTAGAAGTTAAGTATGAACATCCTTCAGAGCAACACGCCCCTGTATGTGCACGTGCTCGGCAAATTATAGTCAAACTTGCTTCACAGGGTCTTCCTAAATAAGTGTATCAACTGTTTCTCATAAAGAATTCAATCTTTAATTTTTGCCTACGGATCTTCGTTTGAGAGATCCAGGATGTCAAAAATTCATATCAATTTCAGTTTTTGGCGGATATCTTTTCACTTTTCCGAAGATTTTACAACAAATAATGGCAACACAAATAAGGAAATTTCTCAAGTTGAATGATATTTTAACGCACAATCAGTCAGGGTTTAGAATAGTTGTGAAACTGCTTCAGCATACGTTGTAGATTCTTGCTGCTCGGGATCCTAATGGAATATCACTGTTGTTCTTGATTTTCGTGAGGCCTTCGATCTAATGAATCACCAAATATTGTTTTCCATATAACATTATATTGGATTGGAGTGTTGAGGCATGTAGAATGACGAAGTCTTTTTCTGGTAATCGTATGCAGCGGGAAGTTTATAAGGGGAAGTCTCCTGACTGGTTGGATTTGCTTGCGGGAGTTGTTCAGAGTAGTATATTGGGACCGATATTGTACACCATATAAACCTCGAGATCTTGCTGTATAAGTCGATTTCGGTGCTATGCTGATGATACCCAAATTTATTATTCGTTTCCTGAAGATAATGTTGAGTCTGCTGCGGAGGTTCTCAATGACGAATTGGAGTCATTTTGTAAACGGGCAGGTGATCATTCGATTCTGTTGAATCCAGAAAAATCAGCCCTGTTTATATTTGGAATCGATTCACAAAAATAAATGAAGTGAAAAACACTGTAATCGTTAGGCTGAATGAATTTCCTATCCTATTTTCCGGTAAAAAGTCTGGGACTCGTATTGGACTCGAAGTTGCGATTCCGGGAAGATGTTGTTCAAACCTCAGACTGGCATATCGTAGTTTGAAAAGTATTTATGGCCATAGACATTGCCTAGCAGTTAAAACTGAAAAATGCTCCAGGATATACTCTTGTACTTTCTCATTTTAATTTTTGTTGCTCCGTATATGTTCCTTGCTTGGATTCCAACTGTCTATATCGAATACAGACGGCTCAATATTCCTGTCTCCGACTTCTTTATGTAGTTAAAAGGAGAGAGCACATATCCCTTATTTGAATCAACATGGCGAATAGGGAATAGGGCAAAACTGTACATGTATTGCTCTTATTTCAAGATATCGAAATTTGAAACACCTCCCTACTTATATCATATCATAGGATAAGATTTCGCCCGGATGTTCACACGTTGAACTTGAATGATTATTCCCAAACATAGGAGACGAATATTCAAGTGATCATTTTCCTATAATATTGTTAATTTCATCAATGCATTGGATGCACTAGACTTGGATCGGCCCCTCTCTTCTTTCAGGAATCATTTAAAATCTGCGATTCTCCGAGAGCAATGTCACCCCGTCTATATCATAAAAAAAGATTTTTTTTTCAGGATTTGTAGGTTTGGTCCTGGTTTGCTGCTTTTATCTTTGTTTTGATTTTTACTTGTTTCTGTTTGATTTTTTATACTTCGTGATTGTGAGCTTCTTCTATATTCATGTCATCGGAATTGAAAACCTGAGCAGAATCAAGTATGGAATTCTTGGAACTGTAGGCCTTTTCTTGTTCAGTTTTAATTGAATATTGATTTTCTCATTATCATTATACTACTATGTTTCTTTGGCTGATAAAAACAATAAAGTTATATTATTATTATTATCATCTCAGGAACCGTTTCAATTACAGAATTGAGTTTCACTTATAATAGCTACTTTTTTGCACTTTACTGGGTTTTATTAGACTTGCCAGTGGCGGAGATATTGAATTTGCACAAAAGTTTCACCCCTCAACTTTTACAATACTGGATAAATTCGCATTTGCACAGCAAATTCTAATTCCAATGTTCTACATGAAAAAGATTTTTCTGGTTCAGTACTCTAAAGTGAACCGCTTTCGAGAAAACTGGCATTTTATGATCTAAAACAATTTGCTGCATTGTAAATTTCTTGCAATTGGAAAGGAAAAATGTTTGTAATCTTGTTAACCATGTTCGATTAAAATATTAAAATTGTCAACTTTCGTTGAAATCGATAAACTTGTTAATTATCACGACTCATTTTTCCAATTACCTACAAGAAATTCACAATGCGTTAGCAAATTGTTTTCGATCATAAAATGCCAGTTTTATCGAAAAAATTTAACTTTAGAGTAATGAAAAGGAGTATCTTTTTCAGGTAAAACACATTGGTGCATCAGAATTTGCTGTACAAATACAAATTTGTCCAGTGGTGTATATGGTGGGGACTGTGGGGAGTAAAACCTTTGTAAAAATTCAATATCTCCGCCACTAGCACGTTTAATGAAATCGAGTGAAGTGCAAGAAAGTAGCTATCATTAGTGCTATCATGTGTGTACCATAACCCAATTCTATAATACGAACGGTTCCTGAGATATTAGCAAAAAACTGAAAAAGAAATATACATTTTTTGACACACTGTATCTCAAAAACGACGATCCGGAGGAAAAAATGGAAGAGAAAAAAAATGATATTTTTCCATGATAAGTCTACAGTTGACCGTTAATACACTTATTATTAGGTGCTCGGGAAGCCTGTTGAACTCAAAATGTTCAACAGGCTTCCCGAGCACCTAATAACACTCGGTGCAGTCGCTTTCCGGAGGAGGATCAAGACTCTGCTTATAGACAACGGGTTTTACTCAGTGGAGGAGTTCATGAAATATAAATTTTAATCGATTTTATACAACTGTATGTTATTTGAAATGTGATTTTGTGGCTTATATTTTTCATATTTGTCTTTTATAATTGATTAATGTTGATTGTTGTGACACATCCTGTAATTTATTGAGGAGAGAATAAAGATATTAGATATTAGATATTCAAGGAACACCCTGTATAATGAACTATTTACTTTGAATGTAACAAATTTGCTTCTCCGGTAAAGGAGTAAGCAGTACTTCTTTGGGGTTGGGAAAGTACTTCTAACTGGCACCTTTAAATTATGTACCTTCTCTTTCACTTACCTACTCACTCCCATTTTGGTCTGTCCGCGAACGCACCAGCCTTGTGGCATGGCTTCCTCAAGGTCGATATAACAATCTACGTGAACATTAATTTTAGTTATGAGGTATGCTACCACATATGTATAAATATTGAATATAATTTCACGTTGAGTGATGTGAAGATTTAATAGTCGCTGCATTTGAAATTTATCGTTACTTGAAATCGCAGAAAAGTGAAAAGAAATACAGTTTTTGTTGATACAGATATTTTGGTCAAATATTTATGATGATCGACTATGGCGTATGAAACTAAATCCGGATAAGTCAAAGTTTATGTTTTTTCACCACACAGTGATTCCAACATTACCGAATGTGATTATAAACGGAGCTAACATGAATGCCTTAACTTCAGTGAAATATTTGGGTGTACAGATTGATAATAAACTGAATTTCAATCTGCAGACAGAAACAACAGAATAGAAAACTATCACTAGAGCCAAATACTTTGCCAAACTGACACATGAAAAACAAGCTATAAACATAAAGAATGCTAAAAAATTTTACAAAAGCATATGTCGACCGTGTAAACTGTAGAACTCCAGCAATGAAAAATTCAAGGTAGCAGAGACAACAGCGCATAGAATTATTATCACAACAATCAGGTACCCCAACAATTCATTTATTTATTTATTTATTCAAAATAGGGATTCAAACAGGAAAAAATTTCCATAAAATATGCACAGATACATTAATAATGTTTGAATTTCGAAGTATGGTGGTCTCAATTAATAATAAAGCCGCACGGGTGTGGTGTGGTTTCTGCCATGCCACATCGGGGGTGACGTCCCCACGGCCCGAGTTACCTGGGCCACCAAGGGTAAATGGTGGCAAACCCGCACGGGGGTACCACTTTGTAGTGTACGGGTGTGACAATCCCGCGGACCCCGGTCACTCTCAACCGATGTCGGAAAGATATAAACTAAGCCTCGGAAAACAGTCGCTGCCTGGGGATCGTCGGGGCGCGTCTGGAGTTGGTGCTGGACGTGACAGCATGCGGGACACCAACGGCAGGATGCTGAGAAGGCAGGCGCCTGCCATACAAGAAGCTATGCATTTAGACGAGGAGGACATCGACGAGGAGAGAGTTCAGGATGTCGGTCGCATAGGGATTCAACGTTGGAAAGAGCAGCCCGTAATCGGAACTGGCAGCCGAAACAGGACGGCACAAAGGGGACGCCACAAGTGGACGCCCGAGCAGCATAGCCTGCTGACATCACTATACAGAAGAACAAGACCCGAAAGACGAGGGTACATGAATAGGCTGCATGGTCTGTGGTGCGAAAATTATCCAGACCTTGACTTCATGACGCAGCAAAACCTTAGAGATCAGATCAGTCATCTCAAAAGAAGAGGAATCTTATGGCGGTCTCAAGAGCAAGAAAGGACGGAACAAAGGGGACGCCACAAGTGGACGCCCGAGCAGCATAGCATGCTGACATCACTATACAGAAGAACAAGACCGAAAGACGAGGGTACATGAATAGGCTGCATGGTCTGTGGTGCGAAAATTATCCAGACCTTGACTTCATGACGCAGCAAAACCTTAGAGATCAGATCAGTCATCTCAAAAGAAGAGGAATCTTATGGCGGTCTCAAGAGCAAGAAAGGACGGAACAGCAAGCTGAGGAGCAGGTGACAGATGCTTCGACCTAAAATCAGCAATTGACGATTGACACAGCTGAAGAACAAGCTGTAGCCCTGGTGAGAAATATTACGGGCCGAACCGGGACTGGTACACGCTCCAACAGGTCAATAACAGAACATGTGAGAGATGTTCCCGAAATAGAACACGGTGAAGAGCAGGTGACAGATGCTCCAAACCAACAACATCAAGCAATAGCCCTGGGAGCAAGGCAAAGAACGGAACAAGTGAGAGATGTTCCGGAAAAAGAACACGGTGAAGAGCAGGTGACAGATGCTCCAAACCAACAACACCAAGCATCAGCCCTGAGGGCAAGGCCAAGAGCGGAACAAGTGAGAGATGTTCCAGAAATAGAACACGCTGAAGAGCAGGTGACAGATGCTTCAAACCAACAACACAAAGCAACAGCCCTGAGGGCAAGGCCAAGAGCGGAACAAGTGAGAGATGTTCCAGAAATAGAACACACTGAAGAGCAGGTGACAGATGCTCCAGATCAACAGCAACAGAGGCCAAGAACGGTGAGAGATGTTTCGAAGTTAATCGTCAATACAAGGGAAGTATTTGAGGCTGCCGTCAGAAACCCACTGGTCAAGGCCACCCGAATAAAAACAAGACATAAGGCTGAAGATCTAGCCGTATTGGATAAAGTAATTCAAGATCATCTTAACGAGACCTGTTCACTAGAAGATGTGGTGGCTGCAGTGAGAGCGGCCGCTTCACTTCTATGTCCACCGAAAAGTACAGCTACGAAGAACGATAAGCATAGGTTAAGACTCAGACGACTTGACATCAAAATAAAATCAATGAGGCAGCAGGCATCTTAGTACCAATGTATCATAGATGTTCTGAGAGGTACAATTGAATCAAGCAAGAAAATGAAGGAAATGATTGGGGAGCTTCGTTCCATACATCATAGAGTAGACTTGCCTACAGTCCATCTACTGAAGCAGAAAGCTGTAGATAAAATAAGATCACTTGCTACAGCGCGAAAGAAACTAATAAAAAGGCAAAAATGGATTGAAGATAACAACACCTTCACGGCAGAAACATCGAAACTATTTCAGTCCCAACAACAAAAGACACAGAACCCACCATCACCTCAAGAGGTCGAAGAATTTTGGAAAATCCTGTACGAACAACAAGTTGAAATCAGGGATACTCCAGCACTTCTCAGATTCCAGCAGATGTGTGATCAAAACCAACAGCAGAACGATGAACTTTCTGAAATATCAACCGAAGATATTAGACAAGCCCTTAAGAACAAGCGTGATTTCACAGCACCTGGACTGGACGGTATTCAAAACTACTGGTGGAAGAGTTTTCCAGCTACACCTGGCAAGATAATTCAGCGGGATGCTGACTCGCCGTGAGCCCATTCCGTCATGGTTGGTGGAGGGTAGAACAGTGCTGATACCAAAATCAGGTGATTTAGGGCAACCCAAGAACTATCGCCAAATCACTTGCCTCAATACACTGTATAAGATCCTCACAAGTGTAATTCAAGATCAAATACTGAGGGTTATTGGACCAGTGTGGAACAGTATCTACGAACAGAGGGGAGCAAAGAAAGGAGTGCAAGGATGCAAGGACAACTTGCTCATAGACAAGAGCGTATGTCTAGACGCCAGATACTACAAGCGCGACCTACACACATCATGGTTGGACTACGCGAAAGCATATGACATCTCGCCGCACGAACTGATAATAAGGCTATTAAAAATGCTGAAAGTCCATCCTAACATCATCCACGCGATAGAAAACATCATAGCTCTGTGGAAAACGAAGTTTACCATCCAAGCAGAGGGTCGAACCGTATATACGGGATGGGTGAGATACAGGAGAGGAGTTTTTCAGGGAGATTCGCTAAGCCCGCTATTATTCTGCATAACACTCATACCATTAACAATTGAGTTGAGGGAGAGCAAAATAGGATACAAGGCCGGACCACCAGGCAGAAGGAACCACATGATCTCTCATATTTTATACCTGGACGACTTGAAGCTCTACGCTCCCTCCGAGTCCGCACTACAGCAACTACTGAATATCGTTTCAGACTACACCTCAGCCATAGAAATGTCATTCGGTTTGGACAAGTGTGCTGTATTTCATCTGCGCAGGGGAAAAGCTGAAGATGCAGGAGAAGATATTCGACTGGAAAATGGAATGACTTTTCGACATCTCGAAGACGGAGAAACTTACAAATTTCTTGGGATGAAACAGAGGGGTGTACTGGAGACAACCCAGATAAAGGATGACCTAATAGGCAGCTACAAAAAGAAGCTGAGAGACATTTGGAAATCACAGCTGTCGGGAAAGAACAAAGTATCTGCTACAAATATGCTAGCCATCCCGATTCTCACCTACTCTTTCGGAGTGGTGAACTGGACGGTAAACGAACTCCTCGATCTTGATAAGTTAACAAGGAAAACGATGAGCATGAATCGTAGCCTACATCCCAACAGTTCAATACAGAGGATATACCTTCCCCGAAGCCAGGGGGGTAGAGGATTGCAATGTGTGGAATATCAACACTATCAACAAACATTGGAAATGGCAGTAAGGATTCTAAGAAGTGAAGATCCGCTTCTGAAATTCGTCGCTCAGCATGAAATTGCGAACCATGGAGCCTTCCTATTCCGAGCTGCACAAAGGGCCCTGGAGAAGCTCAGCATAACCGGCGTATCGATCAAACCTGAGCTCGCTGAAACACCGGTCACTCAAGCGGACCAAAGAAGCCTAGCAAGACTGATCCGAAAGTCTCAGTCAGATACATTACTCGAACATCATATGAGTAAAGCTGAATACAGATTACTCTGACGTGACGTGTAAGGACGTCACGTCAGACGTGTACTGTGCTCCCATTGGCCTAATATGAACGTGAACGTCAAAATGTGAGTGATATAAAAATGCAACACATTGTTCTGTGCGTTCACGTTCATATCAGGCCAATGGGAGCACAGTACACGTCTGACGTGACGTCCTTACACGTCACGTCAGAGTAATCTGTATTCAGCTTAAGACCCTGCACTCCATATATTTCAGGAGCTTAAAAGACCAGGACCTGTCTGAAGAATTGTCTTTCGCCTTTCTAAAGTCAGCTAGCCTTAAGTCAGAGACAGAAGGATTTGTGATGGCGTGTCAAGATGGAGTACAGAATACGAGATGGTATAAAAAGAACATCATGAAAATGGACACCCCAACAACTTGCAGGGCTTGCCATGGGCAACAGGAAACGATTATGCACATCCTTTCCGCCTGCAGAGTCCATGCTCCATCGGGGTATGTAGAGAGACGCAACCCGTCACTCCGAATTCTATACTTCCATCTGAGAGCCGCGTATGGGATAGACAAAGAACCGATGCTTTCATATGTGCCTCTGGAGATTGAAGCGGTGGTCCAAAACGATAGAGCTCGCATATGCTGGAACTATCCTGTCTCAACAACACGGCAGATCAATGCTGTTAAGCCAGACCTACTTCTGCTGGACAAGGAGCCGAAGAAGTTATTTGTCGTGGAATTCTCCTCCCCTGCTGAAAATAATGTTGTGATGAAAGAAGAACAGGAGAGCGAAAATACAAAGACCTTATGTTCGAGCTTGGAACTTTATACCCAGGTCATAAAATTAGGATGGTCTTACTAATCATAGGATGTCTCGGTGGAATGAGAGCAAACTACGTGGATGAACTGAAGATTATCCCGGTCTGTAGATCACTGGCCGAGGTATTGGCGCACAGAATGCAGAAGGCAGTGTTGCTCGGGTCACTTCATATCATCAGGTCCCATGAACTCTAGAAGCCATTTCAACCCAGAACTTGAATTGAAACTTACTGTAGATGCTAGTTCTTATGGTATCGGGGCCGTTCTAAGCTATGCTTTCCCTTCTGGAGTAGAGAAACCCATCGCATATGCTTCACGTACACTAAGTTGTAGTGAACAGAAGTATTCTCAAATTGAACGCGAGGCTCTGGCCATAATCTTCGGAGTTTTGAAATTTCACCAGTATCTTTTCGCGAAAAAATTGAAATTGGTAACTGACCACAAACCCTTATTGGCAATATTTGGTCATAATAAACAAATACCTCAATTTTCTGCCAATAGGTTGCGTAGATGGGCAGTCATATTATCCAATTATCAATATGAAATTCAATTTGTGGAATCAGAGAAAAATAGTGCTGATTGCTTATCAAGGCTACCAATTCAATATATAATCAGATTCGGATGAGGACAAAGATATAAATTATTGCGTAAATTTTTCGGAGAGTGGGAAATAAGAGTAGATTATGAGTTAGAGTCTTTCGTCTTCGAAATAAGAAACGTTTACCGCCAGATGGCAGTGCGAGTTCCCCGATCCTAACTCCGCCCGTTTTATAGCTTCACGATCACACTGCTGTCAGCCCACTGTACAGGACCGAATCGGTGCTTGTTCTCCCAAATTACAAACGTGTTCGTTTTCGAAGGTAATCTGAAAGTTTTCACGAAAATTTCAGATTATTATATATTTGAATCCAGTCACAGAATGTATCGAAAATTATTCAAGGAAAATCTCTAGATCCGTTTAAAATATAATTAGGAGGGCCGAAATAACTATTTCCAAGGCGAATTTGTTTTTAATTTGCGTAGGGATATCGATTATTTTCTTAAAATTGAAAAATACCAGATACATCTGATCTTGTTTCGAGCATTTCGGCCGAGAGAGAAATAATTCCTGAAGATGCCAGACACTCGACCTGGCGAAACGTCGAAATCTAATAAACCACGCCGGCCGAAATGCTCGAAACAAGATCAGATGTCATCAATGGAATATTTGTTGAAAGATTATTTGGGCTCTTTCCATTATCTGTAGATAATGTGAACTATGTCATCCTGTATTGTTGATATTTTCTTGTACACAGTTGAGTTATTCCCATTGTTCCCGTAATTTCTATAATTCCTGTTATTCCCATTGTTCTCGTTATTTCCGATAATCCGATGTTCCTATTATTCCCGTTATTCCTGTTACTCCCGTTGTTCCCGTTGCCAAAAAACCTTATTCCGTCATCTTAATGATGATAATGAGGATAATGAAGATGAAAATACAAAGAAATAGAAACAAACATTAATACATTGATTTTTATACATATATTGGATTATTCAGCTTCATAGAACAAATGTTGGGGCGCAGGGAATATAAGAAGAAATGAAGAAATCCGACCCTGAACTATATATCTCACACTAGCTGTATAAATGCTCTCTCTTTCATTCACCAGTCAACTGGGAGGAGCTACCTGCGGGGCGTGTCATTTAAAAGAAATTCAATTCCATCTTAAAATCCATAATTGTTTTTAACAATTGATTTTCGTTTTGATGGTGGAAATGTTGAAAAATAATCAAAAATGATGTTGAATATCCTTTTTATTCATTCAATACTCATAAAATATTTTTTTTATTATTTTTACCTTTATATACACACATACCTACATCCCTTGATCAGTTAGAAAAATAAATCGTTTCTGACTCCCTTTTTTCAGGGATGTAGACCCTTAAAGCAGAAACGAAGAAAGATAAGGTTTTGCAGAAGGTAAAAGAATTCATGATAAAAGGATGGCCTAAACAATGTTCAGATGCAGAAATTCAATCATACTTCAATAAAAGATTCGAATTCAGTACGTCGGATGATTGCTTATTTTGGAATCATAGAATAGTTATTCCTAAAATGTTGAAACATTCCGTGCTAAAACAGCTTCATGAAACACACCAAGGTATTGTGAAAATGAAGGCTTTGGCTAGATCTTATTTTTGGTGGCCAGGCCTTGATAGTGATATTGAGAAAATAAGAAAAGGATATATTGTTTGTTCGAAGATTAGTAATGACCCTCCAAAAATTCCCTTAAACCACTGGGAAATACCGAATGGAGCTTGGCATAGGCTTCACGTTAATTATTTGGGACCTTCAAAAGGAAAATATTTTTTTGTAGTTCTGGATGCTTACACGAGATGGCCAGAGGTATTCATTACAGCTAGCTCATCTTTCCAAATATATATAAAAGCACTCAGAAATTTGGGTTACCTAATACAGTTATATCTGGTAATGCAGCATATTTTTCCTCTTATGAATTTAAAACTTTCTTATCTAAAAATGGAGTTAATCATATAACTAGCCCTCCATACAACCCAAGTTCGAATGGGGCCGCTGAAAACACGGTTGAAACTGTAAATAATGTTCTTAGGAAGGTTCTTCTCGAAAACTCTGCTGCGGAATGCGACATGATACTTGAACGTTTCTTGTTTGACTATAGAAATACTCCACACTGCACTTCTGGTGTTACACCAGCCAATTTAATGTTTGGTAGAAAGCTTAAAAATAGATTTGATCTTCTATTGTCGGAAGTAAAAAGTAATTCATTTCAAGATGAAAATATAACAAAGAAAGTAAAACATGAACAACAAAAACAGAAATTATATTATAAGGGAAATAGAAATGTAGCTTTCGATATGGGAGAGGTAGTTTTAGTGAAAGATTATAGAAATAAAAATGTTATATCTTGGATTAAGGGTAGAATTTTGAAGAAAATTGGTATATGTACTTACTTGATAGAAATAAGAGAGTTACAAAAAGTTTGGAAGAGACATACTAATCAAATGAAGAAACTAGGTCCTAACATAATTTATCCAAACACAGATTCACAAAATACTGTAGAACATAATAGTAAAGCAGATGAAATTAATGTACATGAAGTTAATAATCGTGAATTGAGGGTGAGGAATTTAAGACAAAATATTAAACCTCCTGATAGATTAGTTTATGACCATGATGGTTCTCATGTAGTACGTAAGACTTAAATAATGTTGACAATATAATGAATTGTAATATGTATTTTTATCAGTTCAAGAATTAGATGTTAAGTTGTATATTATTTGTTATAACTTGGGAATTGTGAAATATTCAGACTTATGTTAGAGAATTATTGGCTAAGAATTAGGAATTATTTAGACTTATGTTAGTGAATTTAAGGGGAAGATGATGTAATGTATTGTCATTGCGCATCACGAGATATTTCATACATCTGGAACGGGAACATTCTTCCATTCCATTCATTCGTGATGTAGACCTGTACGAGTAATGATGGTAGTCGAATAAATTATATATGCATATTGGTTGTAATTTAAAAGTAATAATTCAAGAACTGAAAACATTACAGATGTTTTTACAATATTTCTAATGAAAGAATTTTCACCAAATATGAGATCCTAAACGAATTAGAAATTCATTATTCATGAGAGAAGTCCTACATAGATCATGAACATTATTCGAAAACTTCCATCAAAAACTTCTGGTTGGACATCATCGATATATACCTATTTCAATTTTGGCTGCAATTAAATAATATAATTATTAGCAGCATCGAATAAAGATGAGTAAAAGTATAATCAAAGAGTAGTAGTTTCTAGTCATTGGTAAAATCCTGAATATCAAATCTTACTTACCCAAAGCCAGAAATTATTGGATGAATTATAACTTTATTCAGGTTCAGATTATTACAATAAATCGAATTCATTCCACATAACATCTAACCGTCTTGTTTTACTAAGTGGTAGATCCATCCCAATTACCAAATTTCCAATTGATAATCAACCTCTCGAATCAATATTTAATAGTATACACAAGTAAACAACATATCCACATTAAACGTCATAACATAACCCTAATCTAACCTCGATTAAATTTTTCGATTTCCTACACGTCGACTCAACGTATGACGTAGACAAGAATCAAACGAAACACTGGGCGCCAGCTTAATGAACAAATGAACCAGATTATACGATATTTAAAGAGAATGGAGTCTGGATATGAGATAAAAAAAAAGTTTTATTGACTTCTTAGAAGTTGACGGAAAAACTGGAGAAGAATATCATAGCGAATTCTGGTTAAACTGCAAGCTGGTGATTTAGATGTCAAAAATGTATTGGGCAATCCTACGACAACGGATCTAATATGGCTGGCATATATAAAGGAGTCCAATCCAGAATTATACACATCAACGAGCTGGCAGTATTATAGTTTCATGCCTAGCACACTCTCTGAATCTTGTGGGTGTCCATTTGGCTTCATCGTGTAACCAGTGTAACCAGTAAATTTATTTGGTGTTGTACAAAAACTGTATTCGTTTTTTGTTAGTTCAACCACACGATGGACAATTATGAAAAAGTGCACGAAAACAAATTTGAAAGGAAGTAGCAAAACAAGATGGGCTATACATCAAGCTGTTAATGCCTTGCTCAATAATTTACCGGGTGTTGTGAAGGCTGTGGAAGAAATCAAAGAATCATCACTAATCGCAGAATCCAAGTATGAAGATGGTGGTCATTTGCTTCATATGGTGTGATGGATTTTAGATTCATACTGAACCTAACAATTTGGGATAATATTCTGCCAGAGATCAATAGGGTCAACGTGGAAATTCAGAACGGGGATATAATTATTTCACGTTCATCATCGTTGATGCAAGGTCTTGTGAAGATCATGCAAGGTGTTGTGAAGATCTTGCAAGGAATGAGGGAAAACCCTATTGAAAACTGGATCTCGGAAGCGACACCTCTTTCAGAAGAATTGGATGTGGATTCAATTCTTAGAAATAAACGTGTTTCCAAGTGGAAAAAGCAGGTCAACAAAATGTGCGAGTATAAGTCGAGAACGCCTAATCTAGTTGGTTTATTCTCGAAGGAAATTAAGGTTGTTTTCGACAGATTATCGTCAGAAATCAGAAAAAACTTAGAAAGCGCAGAAAGTCTGCATACGAATTTCGCATTCCTCAACGGCCATGCCCTCTTAAACATGCATAAAGAGGATCTGCAGAAAAATGGCACCCTTTGGATTTCTGTTAGGAACTAGCGGTTTTCATAGAGCTGGTTCCCGAAATTAGTGAAAGATGGCTTCATTAGACCTCCTACAAATTCTTCACAGGCAAGATCTGCAAGAAGCCTTTTCTTATGTCAGTATAGCTTTAAGAATATACTGCACATTACCTACCACGTAGTTTCAGCAAATTGAAAATAATAAAAAATTATTTGCGTTCCTCAATGAGTCAGGAACGTCTCTTTTGTCTCTCAATCTTAGCTATAGAAAACAAAAGAGCTTCCGAAACAGATTTCGAGGAGCTGATAGATGCGTTTGCGGAAAGAAAATCACGCCGTTGATGCCCCGGTTGAAAGTTCCAAGTTATTAGTTACTGTTTTAATGACGGATGTATCATCCGCAAACTGATATATGTTGCCAGGGTTCAAAGCTTGAGGGAGATCATTCACATACAATAGGAAAAGTATGGGCCCCAGTATGTCTTATTTTTTCATTTTTCATTGTTTTATGATTCCTTTTTTTTATTCAGCTGCAATGATGATTTTGTTCGGTAGATGTATTCATGGTCAGGTGAAACTGAATACTTTCATAGTGTGCTGGATCTCGCCTTTTACACATAATGAACTTTTAGATAAAATGTTTCTTCTATGAATATTGTGAATGAAGACCACATTGTCCACCATACGAGAACAAATCGGTCTGATGATGGATGGATTTGAATGGCATCATTCATGTGATATGGTATACGATCGATGTGTGATTTTATCTCAAACACTGTAATTTTATATGGCAACTGGATGAAATTATTATTATATTCCAAAATGACCACTTCATACAAAAACATTACCATTTTATGGTTTTGAAGTAGTTTTCTGGTATTTTCGCGTGGATTTATGAATCGACTAGGATGTAACTTTGATACCAGAACATGAATTGAATGATTAATGTTTGAGGAATATGCACCATTAAAAGAGTGAATATAGCACCCAAATTCTGCTTATTCGGAATGATGGTGTAACGATACGATCGTTACAAGTTTCTTTCTTTTTGAATTTCAAATTTATTAATTACACTTTTGTTGTACCGCCACTGCATTTGTGCGATATCGAAGAAATTTCAGATTTTCAGATTGGCGCATGTGTTCAATCAGATAAGATATTAATCGGTTGTTCGAAGATTTGATTCTTTCTTTCTGCTTTGTCTGGTGAATGAGATAAGTCATCAGAGTTTAGTTCTTGATCTAGATATTTTTTGGTATTGAATTTTGAGATTTAGGTAATATTTCATAGATTCTATTGATTTAGTGAAACTCAATTTTTAATTCAGGTTTTGGGTGGAGCCAGAATTTCTATTGGCAAACATATTTCCAAGATTGAGCTTCTTTGACCAACATCCAACTTCGAAGAATCCATCACACCTGAAGACTTGATCGATTTCACCTGTGGTCATCAGAACCTGAAGTCCTTGTATGATGCAGTGGAAAGTATCGTACCAAATCAGTCGTTCCTTCAGCAGGGAAACACTTACCTGGATTTTCATTGTTGATGTAAATTCTGCTATTTAGTAATTTCATTTGATATCCATTTTGAATAATTTCGAAAATTTTTGCATTTGAGACTTTTCGCTTCGAAGCTATTTATAATCATTTTCATTATTATAATTCAATTGTAAGCAGCAATTTTTCAATATTTCACTCTTGACCTTTCATTCGAATTTGAGGTTTGAGCAATTCATTCATTTCATTATATTAGTAAAATCTGTGAAAGTGGAATAACGTGTTTTTTTGTGTGAGAACCAAAACCTTCGAAATTACTCTTTTTGAAAATATTTTTTTTGTTAACAACAAAAATAGGTTCCGGGCTATCTACAATCTATCAACCCCGACCACCTCTCCGACTGAAGCTAGTAACTAAATTGATCTCTGAAGAGAGGAAAAGCACTTAAGTGGTTACACAATTTTTGGCGCTCAACGTGGGGCCCTTCAATTTTTTTGTATCTTGCATCCGTTCGTTCAAATTTTCAAGTTTGGAAGGCTCCTCACACAGGCACGTATTCATAGATATAATAATAATAATAAACGTCTTTATTTGATAGATAGTACATATCTTTTTCACATTGTAGAAAATAGCTCCACAAGCGATTGTCTCAACTGGTATTTGTCTCCACAACATTTTTCATTTTTATTTTCATTATGGTAAAAATTAAATCCGAATCATTTGAGAAGTTTCGAATTGACTTATGAAATATCGATAAGGGTTATTTCCCCCCCCCCACTACCCAGGCAACACAGACTTCTCCGCGATATCTCTGAGAGGTTACAATACGACTTTTATGGGAGCTCCTACCGCGAGGTCCCAGAGATCTCTATGTGATGTTACTAAGCGAATTTCCGACTGATGTCGATATCTTGGAGAGGAGAGCGCACCATGCGATTGACAAGGTCAATCTGTCCACGCAGGCGCTATTTGTCTATCAGATCGACTTGTATAAACAGCGAGTTTACCAAGACATCGAGAGCGGTTTTGTCAGTTTTGTGGATAGACTAGTTAGTTGTGTTTATCGGCGTTACTGTGCTGTGCGAGCCTGCGAGGTTCGTTATTGTGTGAAATTTCGATGAGGATATTTGTGCTCCAAGTAAGTGTTATTTTCATTAAATTCTGGAGTTTTCTAACCTATTAGAACATATACCGTAACCATTTTCACCGCCATTTATGTTTTTCGAGTAATTCAACCACCAATAACGGAATTGATTAATTTACATTAATCGATTTTTTACTTGGTATATTGATGATCAGGATAATAATTTCTATCAAGAATATGGCTGAGTATAATAACTTCACCACAGATTTTACAAGAATGGTTAGTAGAATCGAATATTCCCAAAAATTCAAGCTTTCACGGGAACTGTTTGGAATTATATTTCATTTTGTTTCAAGCTGATATATGGATGGGCATTGAAATGTTGTTGTTGAAATCCTCTTTGTTCAATTTGTGCTCCAAAAGAACTTGACACATGTTTATTCACGTTTTGATTAATGTATAAACCACTGACCTTACAAAAGTGTTACCGATTTTCTTCTCAATCTACCGATCTAACAAATAGCACATAAATCTACCGAAATTTGATGGAGTGAATGTATGTTCTGATATTCTAGAAAACCATGACTCTTACGATATTATTTTGAAGATTTCCTAAAAGCATACCATAATTTGATATATTAGTTGAGTTATACGTTGACAAATCTAAATTTTTTTCAAGCAATTTGATGTACATGCGTTTAATTTCAGCATATTTGCTATTTTCAATAGCTGTTAATTTTTTGAATACCGATTTATTTTGTCAGAATACTCATTTTTTGTTCGAAAGATTAGTTTTTCGAACTTCATTCTTAAAATATCTTTCTTGTCCAATATTTCGGATAAATAGTATTTCAAATTAAATAACACAAAGAATATGTGAAAAAGTATCTTTTTCCAAAAATCGATTTTTTCCAAATATCTACCGAAATCTAACGATTTTTTCCGAACTTGTAGGTGCATACGTGGAGGACAACAGAGGATTCTTTTCTCAATATTGGCTGAGAGATTGTACCCAGAAGAAGAAAGAAATATAATTATTTTTTTTTTAATTTTTTGTTGTAATTTGTTGATTATAAAGATTGAAGGAGTTATTCGCTTGTTTTAGTTTATCTTCTGTTGCACCCGAAAATAATGAATAACTTTTAACACTGTTTGTTGTGTAGTTCAATTCAATAATAAAGCTAATTATAATACAGATTCTCATCATATGAATAGGACAAATCAAATTTAGTTTTTGATGTTCTATTCACATTTCGCAATGCGACCTGTATATACCTGTGCAAAGCGACCTGTGTAGAAACTTCTTATACATCTCGTAATGCGACCTGTTTGAGAATATCTTATACATCTCGCAATGCGGAGGTTAATAAGAAGTTCTCAAAGTCCTCGCCGCAGGAGGTGTATGCGAACTCTCAGTGTGGCTTGTTTGAGAATATCCACGTAGGATATCGTCAAGAGTTCTCTGGGAACTCTTTCGTGGCGGACATTTGGAGGAGATATAGAGCTCCCTGCGACCTCCCAAAGAAGTCACAACAGGCGTCACAACTTCCTAAAAAGAAGTCGCAGGGATTTCTCTGGGATATCTTTATGTTGCCTGGGTACTGTTCAGGAGAAACGAAAAGTTAGGGGTCTTTTGTCCCAGGAAGATTCCGACAGAAGTTTTGTTGAAATATCAGACACATACAGGGTCTTTCACGAGGAACCTCATCCATATTTATACGGGAAACTACTGAACGTATTTTCATGAAATTCAGCACTTATAAGTAATTCACGATGCTGATGAAATCTAAAATATTTTCAAGGCATGAGCACCTCCGGTTTTTCCGGAAATGGCGTCAACTTCCGTTTTTCAAATTAGAACACCATTTTTTTATTGCAGAAATAGATTCCTTAGAAAATTTCAAGTTATTTTGATGTAACATTTTTCAGTTTTGGTTGGAAAATTCTCTCTGAGCGGGAAAATTCGAAAAAAAAATCGAAAATAGAGCTCCGCTGAAACAAGAATAACTTCGAGGTTTTTGGATGGAAAATTTTCATTTTTGGGATTTTTTAAGATGTAAGATTGATGTATCCACTTTAGAAATCGAAATCGCGAGTCATGATACAGGGGGTGAAAAAATCGCTTTCAAAGTTAGGGATGACAAAATCGTGAAAAATCAATTTTTTCAAATTAGAACCCCATTTTTTTATGGCAGATATTGAATCTATGTTAAAAAATAATGTGAGTGAATGCATCACACCCTTGCCCTAAAATGGATATTTTCTGAGTTATTCACAAAAAACTGTTTTTCGTCCTGAATTTTCAGCTATTTCTTTTCCCTTCACGCCAAAAAGATGAAATTTTCAGGAACTGTTATTTGAACCATGCTGTAGATTTTTCACCCCTTCTTGAAACCGACTTCAAGTTACTATTAGGAGAACCATGGCAAACTCTCGCAGTTATAACTAGAGAAGATGCTCAAAGTTTTGACCGTTAATTTCTAGACATTTATTCATACGTCTCAGGAATGCTTCGTGCGTTGCTCTTCTTATTTCATCGGGAGGAAGAGATCTGCAGAAGTGTTTAAAAACCAAATTGAGTTTCAAAACTATGAATCTAAAAATCTAAACAAACCTTAACGCATTTCTGACTCGTTCTATGCAGTCCTCTTTATCAATCAGGGGAGTTGAGTAGACAATATTTTTTATCCTACCCCAAACATAATAGTCTAAAGGAGTTAAATCGGGAGAACGTGGTGGCCAAAGATGTGGACCATTGTTCGCCAACCACCGATCTTCAAATAGCCTGTAGAGGATATTTGACACATTGAGTGAATTGTGTGGAGGCGCGCCATCTTGTTGATACCATAAGTCATTATGGTTCTGTACTAGCGGCTCAATTATTTGAGTCAATATGTCAGAATATCTATCTCCTAAGGGAGAACATTCTTTAAATAATGCAAACATGTGTAGTGTTCTATCTTACCAGTTAAAGTCCCATCATAAATGTGAACAATGAGAATTGCATTATTTTTGATGGCGCAAAAAACATTGAAACTCCAGGTCTCTTGAAAGTTCCATTGTCTGAAGTGGTGGTTGTTCTCTTCATCCCAATAATGACTGTTATGCCTATTGAAAGAACCATTCTTTGTGAATTTAGATTCATCTGTCCAAATTATACAGTCCAAAAAGTTTTCATTCTCTTGAAATCGAATCATCATAGCTTCGCAAAACTCTGTTCTCCTGACGAAATCAGTTTCCTTCAAATGCTGTACCCTATTGAATTTATATGGGTGCATTTTATGTTTTTTAATATTCTCCAAACACTCGATTGAGATAATCCCAGATCAATCTTGGCATCTTTGAGATAATTTTGAGGATTCACACGAAAATATGCAAGAACTGTATTTTCGTTGTTCTCATCTTCTACTACACTTTTTTCTCTGTGTATAGTTTTCTTAACGAAAGATCCGACATTTCTCAAGTTTGTCATGGTTCTGTTAATGGTAACTCTCGTTGGTCTGGGTCGGTCAGGAAACCTCTCAATGAACAGTCGAATCGTTCTATCTTCAACTTTATTACATCCTCCATGAAGTAGAATGAGATTTAAATAATCTTCATTGGTAATATTAGGCATAGTGATCGATTTTATAACTTAATACGAATTATCACCAAATTAATAGTAAACACAAAATGCTACTGAATAAAGAGGAATTTGGCAGATGTAATTAATGATATCTATCATTAAAAAAAAAAGAATGTGAAACATGGTAAGTTTCTGCATATGGTTCATAAGGAATTATTTATTTATCACTGGAGAGAAAACCGATGGCCGATTAGTTGAAATAAAGAGGTTTCCGATACAAATTCGAATCCAAATTCGCCATCTATTTAGGAACAACCTGTAACTTTTTTCTCTTGCATATTAGGGTAGTAAAATCTAAAACATGGTTTAAGTAACAGTTCCTGAAAATTTCATCTTTTTGGCGTGAAGGGAAAAGAAATAGCTGAAAATTCAAGACGAAAAACAGTTTTTTGTGAATAACTCAGAAAATATCCACTTTAGGGCAAGGGTGTGATGCATACACTCACATTATTTTTTAACGTAGATTCAATATCTGCCATAAAAAAATGGGGTTCTAATTTGAAAAAATCGATTTTTCACGATTTTGTCATCCCTAACTTTGAAAGCGATTTTTTCACCCCCTGTATCATGAATCGCGATTTCGATTCTTAAAGTGGATACATCAGTCTTACATCTTGAAAAATCCCAAAAATGAAAATTTTCCATCCAAAAACCTCGAAGTTATTCTTGTTTCAGCGGAGCTCTATTTTCGATTTTTTTTTCGAATTTTCCCGCTCAGAGAGAATTTTGCAACCAAAACTGAAAAATGTTACACCAAAATAACTTGAAATTTTCTAAGGAATCTATTTCCGCAATAAAAAAATGGTGTTCTAATTTGAAAAACAGAAGTTGACGTCATTTCCGGAAAAACCGGAGGTGCTCATGCCTTGAAAATATTTTAGATTTCATCAGCATCGTGAAATACTTATAAGTGCTGAATTTCATGAAAATACGTTCAGTAGTTTCCCGTATAAATATGGGTGAGGTTCCTCGTGAAAGACCCTGTATAAGTTTGATGTAAATGTTAGAGAAATTAGTGATACCTTAGCTGACATTGAAGCTTAGCTGCAACACTATAGTAATGAATCTTCTGATGACGTTAAAAAGTTAGAGTCTAGAATAACTAACGCGACGGGGCGAATTTCGAAGTTGTTTACGCAATCAGAATCTGAAAACACTGTTGAACAAGAACTTTTGAAAAAAGTATTCATTTTGTAAGCGGAACTCTCAGATAAGCAAGCTAGTAGCAATCCAATTGTTCAAATACCAACTCATTCCCCACAAAATAACAACCCAATACAGTCATCCACTTCAAATCATCATGGTGCAGCAAATTTGTCGGTATCTAACAAAAAGGTCCCAGTTTATAAATGGGGTATGAAAAACTTTTTTCGAAAAGGAAATTTATTGTCCTTTTCAGAATTAATCAACTCATTAAAATTTTCTAGGGGTTGTGATAATGCTGATCTTTTTGATTCAGCTGCCGATGTTTTTGAGGGTGATGCTTGGACGTGGTGGCATAATAACTTTCTGAAAAATAGGTTTAGTAATTGGTCAGATCTGGTATTTAAGCTAAAATCGACTTTTCTGCATAGTTGTCATGATGAAATTAAGTTAAGATCAAGTGAAGAAAGCAATCAATTAGAGAATAGGTAACCATGTTCGTCACAGATATGGAATCTCAGTTCAACAGATTAAATTCTCCCACCTTATGAAAAAGAGATTGTTGGAATTATTAAAAATAATTTATTACCTGATTATGTGAAAGCTTTAGTTTTTCAAGATGTTGAGACTATTACTGATTTAACTTCCCTCCGTAAAAAGGTTGAAGATGTTCTGTCAATCAATCTTTCCTCAAGTCCCAGAAGGAATATTGTCTCCTCAATTTCTTCAAATGTAAAATGCTGGAATTGTAATATGTCGGGTCATGTTTTTTCTGATTGTCAAAAACCGATGAGAAAATTTTGTTATCTGTTCGGAAAGGTTGATTTTACTAAACGTAACTGCCCTAATTGTTCAAAAAACGCGAGCAGGTACTGCAAACAGGCAGACGTTGCAGGACCTTCCGGACAACAAACAAAGCCTGCCAACAAAGTTCACAACAGGAACAATTAAATTACAAAAATTTCGAGTCAGAAAGGAGAGGATGGCGGAATGGCTCATCACAGTAAAAAAATTTTATAATGACAAACCTATACCCACAAAACCATCTCTCTCGGATTTGCAGTCTTCAAAAGGTCATCCTGTTGAGATGAGTCCAATTTTAACTAGTAAATATGATGATAATCGTCCTTACATCTCAGTGAAAATATTCGATGATTCGGTAACGGCTTTATTGGATAGTGGTAGTAATGTTTCTATTCTCGGTAACTCAGCTCTCTTTTTGTTAAAAAAATATAATTTATCTTTGAATTATAATGTGTCTGTTCAAGTCTCGACTGCAGATGGTCAAGTGCAGAATACGCTAGGTTTCATTCATATTACTGTTTGTTTGGAGGGTGCAACGGAAACAATAAAAGTTTTGGTTGTTCCTTCTAGTACGCACAAATTAATTTTGGGGATGGACTTTATTCGATCGTTCGAATTATCCAGAGATTTCAGAGATAACTCATTTAATTCAGAAGTGTTGAATATTTCTGCGATTCGTGCTATACATGGCACTGAATCTCTAACTAATGAGCGAAGAGCCCAACTCGAAAGTGTTGTCAATTTGTTCGAGAATATCAGTCCCAAAGATAAAATTGGTAAAACTAATTTATACACCCATCACATAGACACCCAGGGTTCGAAACCAATAAAGCAGAGGCAATATCCTTTGTCTCCGGCTATGTTGAAAATTTTAAATGATGAGGTAGACGAGATGCTGAAGTTAGACATAATCAGACCAGTGACTGAATGTTCTCCTTGGTCAAGTCCATTGTGGTTAGTCAAAAAGAAAGACGGTTCACATAGGGTGTGCTTCGATGGTAGGAAACTAAATTCTATCACATAACGGGATAGTTATCCTATGCCCTTAATAGATTCTATTATCAGTAAAGTTCGTGATGGCCAGTTTCTTTCCTCATTAGATTTTAAACAAGCTTTCTTCCAAATTCCTCTCGACGAAGAATCTCAATTGAAAACAACTTTTGCTATTCCCGGTAGAGGTCTCTTTTGCTTTAAAGTTGTACCTTTCGGTTTGAATAATAGCGCCCAAGCTATGTGTAGGTTGATGGATGGAGTTATAGGTCCTTCATTGGAACCTTGGCTATTTTATTATATCGATGATTTGTAGTTGTAACCCCAGATTTCGAAACTCATATTCGCGTATTGAGAGAACTTTACTCAAAACTTAATAACGCTAACTTGACTGTAAATTTCGATAAATGTAAATTTTGTCGATCTTCGTTGAATTTTCTTGGTTTTGTTGTGGATAAGGATGGGCTGAGAACAGACCCCGATAAAGTTCAGGCAGTGTTAGAATATCCCACTCCTACGAGAATACTACTCAAGTCAGGCGATTAATTGGTTTAATTGGGTATTACAGGCGATTTTTGGAGAATAGTTCAACTATCTGTGCTCCTATCACCGATCTTCCCAAAGGAAGAAAGAAAGGGCAACCTATTGCTTGGACAACGGAAGCTGATGAAGCTTTCACAAACATCAAGAAACTGTTGACTACAGCTCCAATACTTGCCAGTCCTGACTTTTCCAAACGTTTCTTCGTTGCTGCTGATGCTAGTAACTATGGAATAGGAGGAGTCCTATTCCAGGAAGAAAATGGCTTTGAGCATCCTATAGCTTACTGCAATAAGTCTCTCAACAAATGCCAGAGAAATTATACCACTACAGAGAAAGAACTATTGGCTATAGTTCTCTCTATCGACAAATTCAGACCTTACATTCTAGGAGCATAGAATAACTGGAGGGAAGGCTTCATACGCTCGACAGATCATTTTGAACTGCCAATAACGGCGGAGGTTAGAGTTTCGTGTGACGCCCGATAGATAACGCTGAAATCCTTTATTCAGTAACATGTCAGATATTTTGTTCTATGGCGCTACAATTGCAAAGAATATAATGTGGCTGTCATTGTTTATTGATACATTTATGCTTCTTTTTAATTGAAAATGGCCATACATCATAACATAGACAATATTGATGACATATCATCGCTTTATTCTAATCAACTTTTTATGCGTAATTTTATGGGAAGTCTGTGATCGGTAATAAATTTGTCAAAACAATATCCTTATCGGAAAAAGCGAACATTCAGGTGAGTATTATTATTATTATACGGGAAGACTGAGATTTTATCTGTTCTCGTGTATTATACGCAGAATTGTATGGTACCCCGTTTACATTCCCTCTGCTAACACTTAGATTCGGAGCGGGAAACAGATTTTTCTTCCTATATTCAATCTGATCCTTGTAGCCATTTCTTTACACGTGCTATATGCATTATATTGTCGGATATACAAAAAAAAGTATGTATTGCTTTCTTTCAAAAGAATATATATTATGATATAGTAATAAATGGAACCTTATAAGTAATAACAACGAATAACCATTAAAGATAATTTTATTAAGGATAGCCATGTTGTAGGAAGAAACGACGTTGTCGCCATCTCGTGACCTTGCTGCGAACTGACAAGTTCGGACGTTTTTGGCAGTTCATTTTCGTAGGGGAGCCTTCTCTCCAGTTATTCTATGCTCCTAGTTACATTGAAGGTACTGAATTAACTGTAATCACTGATCATTCATCTTTAAAGTGGTTGAATTCGATGAAGGATCCATCTCCACGATTAGCCAGATGGATAACAAAGCTATCACAACATAAATTTAATATCGTCCATAGAAGTGGTTCTCTTAACAATGTGGCGGATTCTTTATCCAGAATTCCAAGGAGAAAAAGAAGAGATTGCTGTGCTGGATCTGAAGGATATGAAAACAGACAGTTGGTATCGACGAATGCTGTGTGAAGTACGAAAAACTCCTCAAAGCTATCCTGATTTCAAAGTAGAAGGTGGAGTTTTATACAAACATATACTACATCATTCTAAACTTTGTGACTATTCTCCAGAGTGGAAAATTGTCATTCCAAGTCCTCATAGAAAAGAAGTCATGAATATGTACCATGATGATCCTCTTTCGGCTCATTTAGGTATTTATAAAACATTGTCACGTATATCAAAACAATATTATTGGCCAAGAATGAGGAAACACGTGAGAAACTATGTTCTGAACTGTAAAGTCTGTGCTTCTTGTAACAGTAGTAATCTTCCTCAGGCAGGACTTATGGGTTAAAATATGGACAAACGTTTTCCATTCCAATTAATATCAGCTGATTTATTAGGACCTGATCCTAGATCTAAAAGCGGCAATAGATATCTTCTAGTAGTAACTGACTGGTTCACAAAATTCGTTTTTATACATCCTTTAGCGAAAGCAACTAGTAAATCTATCGTGAAATTCCTAGAATATAATGTGTTTTTGATATTTGGAGTTCCTCAGATTTTTGTCGCCGATAACGGACCTCAGTTTATTTCTAGTGAATTAAAAAATTTAATGAATAAATATAAGGTACAAAAAATTTGGTTCAATGCCCGATATTTTCCACAGGCGAATCCAACTGAAAGAGTGAGTCAATAAGGCTATTGTTACCGCTATAAGATCTTATATAAGGGACGATCACAAACTCTGGGATGGAACTATCCATCAAATAGCACAAGCTATTCGCCTAGCTAAACATGAGGTAACTAAGTTTTCCCCTTCATATTTGTGTTTTATGAGGAACGTCCCAACTGATGGTTCATTCTATGGAAAAATTTCGGAAAGTGATAATAATTTCATAGAAATCTCTGGTAATGTATTGAACCCCAAGGTTCAACTTAAAGTTCCTGAATTATTCGAGGATGTTAGAAAGAGGTTGATGCATTCGCATGAATTGAATAAGAGTCGATACACTTTGAGACGTAGGGATGTCAGATTTCGAGTGGGTGACAGGGTTTGAAAGAAGAATTTTATATTGTCCAATGCTGCTAATGATTTTTCCTCTGAATTAGCACCTAAGTAATACCTTGTATAGTTCAAAAAATTCTATCTCCCCTGGTATACAATTGAAAAGATCTCAGTGGAAATGAACTGGGTAATTTTCATATTAGCCATTTGAAGTTGAATATTAGTGAAAGTAGTCCTGATGATCAGAACGACAATTAGTAATATTTTTTTTGTTCTTTTAAATTAGTTTGAATTTTTGTGTGTTAAGGACATTTATTTGATTTTCAGCTTGGTGTTTTTCTTCATTGAATTTTCCCTATAAACTTGGACACCTTTCGCTGGGGCTTTCAATTATGAATATTGAAAACCCATATTTTTGGTTATTTTGGCTGTCCGAAATTTGTCAGAAGCCATTGATAACTATTCAGTAAAACTAATCTTTGGATAGATTTCTTATCTGCTTTTGTTTAGATTTACAATCAGGGGTCTTTAGAGACTTGTAAATGATTCAAATAATAACCAATAATTTCATCTTATGTAGTATTTTGAGTGTGAGATAGTATCTCACTGGCGCCCAACTTTAGTTTGTTTTGCTTTTTTGTTCTTCTATCTTTTAATGTGGTTCTGATCTGATGTCCTATTATGCGGTAGGGTATAGGTTCTATTATTAACCCTAGAACCACAACGTGGAATTTGTGTTACATTCAGCACAACGTGACGTCGCATATTAATCGGTTGTTCGAAGATTTCATTCTTTCTTTCTGCTTTGTCTGGTGAATGAGATAAGCCATCAGAGTTTAGTTCTTGATCTAGATATTTTTTGGTATTGAATTTCGAGATTTAGGTAATATTTCATAGATTCTATTGATTTAGTGAAACTCAATTAAAAATTGAGTTTTTGGGTGAAGCCAGAATTTCCATTTGCTTTGCATACATATTTCCAAGATTGAGCTCCTTTGACCAACATCCAACTTCGAAGAATCCATCACACCTGAAGACGTGATCGATTTCACCTGTGGTCATCAGAACCTGAAGTCCTTGTATGGTGCAGTGGACAGTATCGTACCAAATCAGTCGTTCCTTCAGCAGGGAAACACTTACCTGGATTTTCATTGTTAATGGAAGTATTCTGCTATTTAGTGATTTCATTTGATATCCATTTTGAATAATTTCGTAAATTTTTCCATTTGAGACTTTTCGCTTTGAAGCTATTTATAATCATTTTCATTGTTATAATTCAATTGTAAGCAACTATTTTTCAATATTTCTATCTTGACCTTTCATTCGAATTTGAGGTTTGAGCAATTCATTCATCTCATTAAATTAGTGATAAATCTCTGAAAGTGGAATAACGTGTTTTTTGTGTGGGACCAAAGCCTTCGAAATTACTCTTTTTGAAAATATTTTTTTGATAACTGCAGAAATAGGTTCCGGGCTATCTACAACCTATCAACCCCGACCACCTCTCCGACTGAAGCTAGTAACTAAATTGATCTCTGAAGAGAGGAAAAGCACTTAAGTGGTTACAATGGTTCCGAAGATGTGGAAAAACATTATTTTTTCATGGATTTTGGATACCTTGTATCTTTCAAAATAAGCTGAATTTTGAGAAATGGTATGAGAAAAAAGTATTTTGCTTGGTGAGAAGAATATGATGTCGAAGACATACACTCTATGATATATTCATTCGAAAGAGAGAGTAACACACTCTTCATGGATGCGAAAAATATATGCCTTGAAATCGGGTTGGAATATTCCTCTCTAATGAGTTCTGATGAGGATGAAACTACATTCAGTTGAGGATGGACCAATTCGATCTGGTATTAATATTTCATTTCTGATATTTATATCGACAAATGGTTTGCGTCATATTTTTTGGTCGATATATCGTTCAAAATTCATTCGAATAAATTGAACATCTCGACAACAAACGAAAGCAAGAAATTGATTCGAAAGTAACGGTTCGGAAACATAAACTAGAACTAGAATACAAAAATATAGAGTTCCATTTGAAAACGCAAAGTTGATGTCATTTCAACCGAAAAGTACAGTGCACTGACATTATTTTAGAAAAATTGATAATAGCTGGTTGTATCAGAAACCAAAAGTTGAAGTGAGAGTTGAGAGAATCGTCAAGATGAGTTTCTACCCTATCGGCTCCCGAAATGTTTGACTTTTTTTTTCGGTCGCAGACCTACAGTCGATTTCTTCTTCGGCGAACAAAAGAAAAAAATACTTAATCCATGGAATTTCATCAAATGGCGTCTATGTAACCATCGTGGAGGAACTCCCTATGGACCAGTAAATTGAATCACCCTTTAAATGTCAATTTTTCCCCTTTAGGTGTGGCTACGTTGTTGAAGCAGATTATTCAAATAGAAGCAATGAACTTTGTCCAGAGAATTGTGAATGTGCACACCGAATTCTGCATGAATACTGAATATAACCCACGACTACCTACTGTATAATGATACTTCAGATATCACCAATCCATCCTAATACTGGATGAGCGTTTTTTACACTTTCCCACAAGGTCCCGACCATTAGTAAAGAATGCACTGGATGAGAATTATCGGAGCATTTCATTATGACTCATAATATCTATCGATTTGGGTAGTCCACTTGATGACGTTCGAACAAATCCTTGACATTATTGGAATATTGAAGTCGCTGAAATGGACGAGAATTGTTGGGATGCGGTTATTCAGAATGACATAAACCGACGATTTCATAGAATGCAAAGCCTATGCTGTTTTCCAGGAAAAATTTTCTAGTCGTCATGATCATTCGAAGGCTTTAACGTTGGGCTGAAAGGAAGGAAAAAACGTACTGTTAACGAATTGCGTATACTATCAAATGAGCAAATGAAAAAATGTAGTAACTGCTCGAAATCATCGTTATCGGGTTCATTGAAACAACCATGTTTATAAAACTTCCTTTAAAACTCGAAATGACAAATCAGATTAATTCGACGTATGTATGTGCTCAGGATGTGAGTTTTTCTTTCATAATTCCATTCTATGACATCTTTTTCCATATTTCATTGCCTACAACTCTGACAAAGACGACGGTAAAGATAAAAACTATGAATTTTGTAGTGAATTCACAATCATCCTGTTTCATCTATTATCCCTATTTCTTCTTTCCGAAAAAGGATATGAAAAACTTCGAAAAGTTTGATTTAATTCAGAGAGGAATTTCATTAAAAAAGGATACACAAAAACAGTTTGACACCCTGAAACAGTACAGCTAGTTTCTATACTAACTACCATTTACTACTCGACAAGTTCCAGCGGAAGAAGATGGAGAATACCCAGGGTGTATCCAAATTAGATGTGAACGGGTTGTTGATTTGAGAACTTTTTTATTCAATGATTTAGGTATTTAACAGGCTGAAGGTTAGGTTATTCCAGCAAAAACCACTTCTTGAACCCTTGCCGACGTGTTTCGATCTATTCTAGAATCTCTTCAGGGCTCTGAAACGAATACAGAATTGTAATTACTAATATAATATAAGTCTATGGGCTGAAGGACCTCGGTCGATTGCCTGTTGATACTAGGTGTCAATAAAGATCAGTTATTATTATTATTATTATAAGTCTATGCAAAAAATAAGAAACGAGACATCACGATCGTATAACAATAATTACATTAATATCTGTATATTACAATGGGCATTTCCAGTAATTTTCAGAAAAAATATATTTTGACTTATTGGATTCTCACGAAATTCGTGATTTTTTTTTAATTTTTCTTCGTCAATATATCTCCTAAAAAAATATTGAAAACGCCAAAATAAACTACAGAATTCAAACGATCAGAAGAAGCGGGAAATCGTGACGTCGGTGGCCAGAAAGATTTTGATTGGTTGTACTCGTCATGACGTGCTGCCATAGAACTTATAGCTGCGATATCAAAATTACTGAGACAAGACGTCGAATAATGACAAATAAGAAGGTTATGTTTTTATCATTGAACTTATAGTAACTATAAGTTCTATAGTTTTTATTTACAATTTTTAAACGTGGTTGCCACATCAGTATTTGTATTTTCAGAGAATGAGTATTATATTAACTTGAATGAAAATTAAGTTGTTATATGAGGATGTTTCGAAAACATTATAGTGATAACATCAAATATAATACGATTACTGAATAAATTCAGAGATTTTATCAAAGATATTCTAAAACTGTAGAATATCTGGGCTTCAACCAATCATATTATAAATTGAGCCACTGAAGTCACAGCAGCAGGACGTTTGAATTCACACACGTTGAAATCACATTTTCAATATCGAATAATAAATCAGTTCTTCAGAATTCAGAGTGAATAAATGGGTACAACTGTGTCATAAACTGCCCTCCGTCACGTCATGTGAACAAAAATGCATACTTTGAGATACTAGAAATGCCCATTCACGTAACGAAGTTTGAATCAAACAGTGAGAGAAACATTGAACGAATATAGGTACTTGGCTCAAGATCAAAAGAGGAAAAAAACAATTACTCACAGTTTTTTCGAGGTTTTATAATCAGAAACATGAAAGATTGGAAATAAATAATACTTTTACGTTTTCTGCATTATTAAAACGTCCGGGATAATTAAACTATTTATTTACACTACTTATAACACTAATAATTAATAACTAATGAACTTTTTCCAACAAAAGTCTGTACAATTTAATTCAACTGATTTATTTGCACTAGTATTTATTTTGACTCGTCGCTTGTCTCTAACTGAATGAATCCCTTATCCGTCGATGGGCCCCTTATATGTATCACGCCGATTGTTTCTAGTTAAGTCCGGACCATCTGGAACCTTCCCGAATCATTCGCGGCCGTTATGTCCGATGGAACACTCCACGCGTTTCCAGAAACCTCTCGATCGGGCCGTGGCGCGGAATGTACAGGGGCGTACTTGTCACACTGTCCCCTCCTTAAGCCTGTTCTGTCCCAGAACAGATCGCATGGATTCTTCAGAGGACCGTGGCGAAATCTGCAGTCGGCTCCTTTTCTAGCATAGAGGCATAGCTGTTAAAAAGTTCAAATTTTTTCGGACCAACAGAGCATAATATTGCCGTGGACGACAGTGGCGAAATAAAATCTTTTATCGCCCCCAATGGTGTTGACGATAAGTTAGTGTCTGGAAACTTTCTGTCCTTGAACTGCCAGGGATTGATCAACAAGCCCGACCAGATTTTTTCTGATGTGATAAGTAGTGAGAATAACTTTAAAATACTGTGTTTCTCTGAAACGTGGTGTACGAGCACGGACATAATGGCCATAAATTTTCCTGGTTTCTACAGAGCAGCAAGTTTTTGTCGATCGAATCTTCAACATGGAGGGGTAGCAATCTGGTGCCACAATCAAATGGAATCAACAGAAATCGATATTGGTGAGTTCGCTATAGAAAAACAAATCGAGGTATGTGCATGTCTTATAGATTCTAAGCAGAACAATAATAGTGCCCAAGAATTGGTGGTTATTGCTTTTTATAGATCACCTGTTAACACAAATTTTGAAATTTTTTGTAATGTGATCATGGAGGTTTTAGAAAAATTATATAAGCCTTCAAGGGCTATTGTTTTGACCGGGGATCTAAATGTTGATCCCACACGAGATTGTAAGAATTATCAAACAATTTGTAATTTGTTGATGTCTTTTAATGTGAAGGCGTGCAGAACAGGTCCAACTAGGGGCGCCAATGTTTTAGATTATATTTTTACGAATTTTGATCTTTTGGTCAATACTTTGGATGTACCTTTTTCAGATCACAGGGCCCTAGTTGCAAAAATGAAAGTTGGTGGGATCAACTCCTGCAATATTGAGTATAAGAGGGATTTCAGTCGGGCTAGTGTCGAGAGTTTTCTTGGTTCACTCGAGGGGGAGGAGTGGGACATTGGGGAGGATCTTGACATTGACGAGTCTTTTGATGATTTTTACAATAAGTTTATGTACCATTTCAATCGGCATTTTCCGAAGAAAATATTTTATAACAAGATTTACCGTAAGAATTGGGTGAGTCGCGAGGTGAGGGAATCTAGTGCCAGCCTTAGGAACTTGTTCCAGCTCAAAGAGAGATTTCCAGGTTTGAATGATGTTTACACCAATGCCAAGAAGAACCATTTTAGGTTGGTCTCTAGAACTAAAAATGAATATTATCAGCGTAAAATCAGCGAATCCGATAATAAGTCTAAATGTGCTTGGTCCATTGTTCGTCAGCTCACGCGACAGGGGGTTAGCTGTCAGAATCTTCGGATTCGGGATCCGAACACATCATGCTTGGAGCAGGAGCCTCAGCATGTGGCTAATCTGTTCAACAGTTTTTTCGCTGATGCTCCTCAAAGAATAATTAATAAAATTTCAATATCCAGTGACAATTGTTCTGAGCCTCAAAAAGTTGATTTCAGAGAATCGATCTTTCTAATGCCTTTTACCGAGGTCGAAGTATTGCGCTTGTTGCAGAGAAAACTCAAAAGTAAAAAATCTAGTGGATTCGACGAAATTCCTGCTTTCCTGGTAAGAAAAAGTCTCGATATATTGATACGTCCCTTAACAGATTTGGTTAATAGATCCTTTGTTTGTGGTTCTTTCCCGAAAAAGCTCAAAAGAAATAAAATAATTCCTTTACATAAAAAAGGAAATACGGCAGACATGGAGAATTATAGACCGGTAGCTTTGCCTCCAACTTTTTCGAAAATATTTGAATATTGCTTCATGGAAAGATTGGTGAAATATTTTACCGATAATGAATTTATTGCGGAAAATCAATTTGGTTTTTTGTCGGGACGTTCTACATCCGACGCAGTCTATCATTTTTTGGAGCAGGTATATTCCCATTTAGAATGTGGCCGGTGTCCTGCTGGGATTTTTTGCGATCTCAGCAGGGCATTTGACTGTGTCTCGCACAGGATACTGCTGGAGAGACTGGAAGGGTATGGAGTTCGGGGTAGGGCTCTCGGATGGATTCGTAGTTTCTTGGAGGATAGGGTACAATACACGTCTATAAATAGTGTGAAGAATAATATAAGGATGCAGGTGTCGTCCAGCACAGTCGAAGTTAATTGTGGTGTCCCACAAGGGTCCATTGTGGGACCGTTTCTTTTCGTCATTTACGTCAATAATATGGGAGTGAGTCTTCGATCTCATCTCACCTTGTATGCGAATGACTCATCTCTTGTTGTAGGGGAGGAGACTCCGGCTCTAACTGAGGGGGTGTGTAACTCCGATCTGAGCGGACTAGAGAATTGGTTCGGTTCGAACCAATTATACTTGAATGCTGCTAAGACGACTTATATGGTATTTCATAATTATCAGGCATCTATCACGGGCTTCAATGTGGGTACAGATAGTTTTGATGTGAATAGATCGCGAGAGGTCACATTTTTGGGGCTCACTTTGGATGATAATCTTAATTGGAAGTCGCATTGTGGTAAACTTGCATCGAGGCTGCATTCATCGTGTTTTTTATTCCGAAACTTGAGGGGTATCCTGAGCCGAAGTGGCTTGATGGCCCTTTTTCATTCACAGGTGATGTCAAGATTAAGGTACGGCATTTGCCACTGGGGTGGATCGACTGAGAGCATACTGGTTTTCAAGGCACAAAAACGCGTGATTAGGACTATGATGGGTGTGTCTCAACAGACATCATGCAGAGAACTTTTTAGGGATCTAGCTCTTCCCACTCTTCCAGGATTATTTATTATAGAATGCTGCTTATTTATATATAGGAATAAAAGTAGATACCCAACTAACGGCATTAATCACGGTTTTAATACGAGATCTCGAGATGATTTTCGGATTCCTGCACACCGACTCACCAAGACTCATAAATCAATTTTTATATCGGGTTTGAAATTTTTCAATGGGCTACCAAGGGAGATTCGAACTCTCAACAGCTTTCACGGGTTTAAAAAGGAATTATATAAATTGGTTGTAGACAAGGTTTTGTACAGTACTGACGAATTTTTTTGAAGCATTGCTGTGACCTGTTTTGTATCTGCCTATTAGTGTTATTTATATTGTTTTAGATGTATTTTTCACATTTTGTATTTTAATTCTCCTTTACAGATGTTTTGTATTCAATAATTTCTGACGTTTTCTATATCATTCATTTATATGGTCCTAAAGAAAATAAAGTGTGTTTATTTATTTATTTATTTATTTATTACAGTAGCCCCTTTGGTGGAAATAGCATTCTATAGTTTTGCCGGGGAGTTCGATACGACTTGGGTAGAAACTGCATACTAGGATCTGTATACCTGTTCTCTGGAAAATTACTTCAAGCATGCTTCGCACTACCCTCTAATTCAGTAGATCCAGTCCACAACCAAGCTTGGGAACTGCTAGTTTCCTAACGCCGGAACGCTGAAGGTCTTCTTTCAAGCCATGCAGCGAGGTCCATAAGTTCTGGTAGGTAGTCTTCTGAAAAGAGTGCATGCTTGGTAATCAAATAGTAAATGAACCGACCTCCGGACTTCAATCTTAAAACCCAATTCTGGGCTGCTGTTCCATTAGCTCCTCTTGCCGACCAAATTTGTTTTTGAATACTCTTGTTATTCCCCTATACTACTCATACGTAGATCGGCTGCTACACAATGAGCAAGCGAGTATTCCTCGGGGCTTGTGAATAGGTCCTGATGAACTTCCAGGTATTTATGAATACCTGGAATCCGCAGCTTTCCTTTGCCGGAGCCTCGACGAGACGTACCTACTTCTTCTTCATCCTGCGTGGACGCGTACGGAGCCAATCGGTTGAAGTGGACGACTTTCGGTTTACCTCTGGGGAGCTTCCGTATTCGGTAAACTACATCATTTATTCTCTTCACAACTTCGTACGGTCCTTCTCAATGTCTCTGCAGCTTCGGTGAGAAACCTTTTCTTCTTTGGGGGTTATACAACCGTACCAGATCTCCTGCGGTAAAACCTCCTTCAATGGCCTTGATGTCATAGCGCATTTTCATCCGGTCACTTGCTTGCTGCATTTGATTACGCACCCTGTCGTGGATGTAGTCTAGCTTACTTTTTAGATTACTAACGTAGTCCTCTCCAGCTACATCTTCTCCAGGCTTACACCCAAACTCGAGATCGCAGGGTAGTCTCATTTCTCGGCCAAACATTATATTGGATGGAGTCTCCTTGGTAGATTCTTGAATCGAAGATCTATAGGCCATGGTGAATAAATGCAAGTATTCATCCCAGTCCCATTGATGGTCAGAGACAACTTCGGCCAAATGTTTTCCCATAGTCCGGTTCATTCGTTCCACCATGCCGTCTGACTGAGGATGCAGAGGTGTAGTTCTGGTCTTATGTATCCCCAATGTTTTGCAAACTTCCTGGAAGAACTTCGACTCGAAGTTTCGGCCTTGATCACAATGCAGCTCAAGGGGGATTCCAAATCTACAGAAGAACTCTTTGACCAATTTGTCAGCTACCGTGCTTGCCTCTTGATTAGGAATACCGTACGCTTCCACCCATTTGGTAAAGTAGTCCATCGCTACCAAAATGTACTTGTTTCCACTGGCTGTTTCTGGAAAAGGACCTGCGATGTCGATAGCAACTCGTTCCTTGGGTGATCCGACGTTAAATTGCTTCATTGGAGCCTTTCCTTTGTCATAGGGTCCGTTGGCCGCAGCACAAACTTTACATTTCCTACACCAATCTTTAACGTCGTTCTTACAGTTGATCCAATAAAATCGCTGCCTGACCTTTTCCAGGGTCTCTTAGTAATCCCAAAATGGCCACCCGAAGTTCCATTATGTAGTCTGGTCAAAATGTCTGTTACTCTACTCTTCGGCACAATTAACTGAAGCCTCTGCTGAGATCCATCTTCATTTTCCCAGCAACGTTTCAGAAGACCTTCATCCATCTTCAACGTTTCCCATTGGGCCCAATACGACTTGACATTTTCGCTCAGTCTGGATACTTCTTCCCAAGTAGGTCGTCTGCCACTCTTCTTCCAACTTAGGATTACTCTCAAATCATGATCTTCCTCCTGTGCTCGTCGAATTTCTGGGGGTAGCCAGTCGTCTTCGATTACTGTGGTCCGCCTCAAATCGGCCTTTTCTTCCACACGAGAGCAGTGGTTGCAATACCAGCACACAACATCCTTTTTCCTAGCATTCAATAAATTGCAAACCTCTTCTCGGATGGTTTCCTCCACAGGTCGGTCTATTTCTTGGACTTGTCGCACACGAAATTGTCCTGTATGCGACGCCTGTTTCGCTGCCTCGAATTCTAGAGCTTGAGCTAGGGCATCATCGATGGTTTTAGCCGGGCAAGTCCCAAGGCTTGTTGAACTTCGCTGTCCTTGATACCGTTGACAAACGTCTGGATTGATAGCTGTTCAAAGAAGGTGTCTGGAGCTGATGGATAAGCCAGCCTCACTAATCTGGCAACATCGGCCTCGAAGTTCTGGAGATTTTCTCCTGTTTTCTGCACCCGATTCTTTATTTGGGCATGGTAGCCTTGCTGTAGGTGAGCATCGCCATATCTCATCTGAAGTTTAGATGTTAAAACTTCATAACAGGCTTGTTGACTCTCCGGAATTGTCTGCAGGATATTAAGTGCCTCTTCTCGTGAATTATTAATGCTGTGGCCTTTTCGTTATCGCTCCAACTGTTTGCCAACGCAGCTGCTTCAAATTGTTTTCGATATGTCGACCACGCAACTTTTCCATCAAATGTTGATCTTGGCTTGATCTTCATTTTACCACTTTCTATGTTACTTTCTGGTTGATTCCTTGGTAGATTCTTGAATCGAAGATCTATAGGCCATGGTGAATAAATGCAAGTATTCATCCCAGTCCCATTGATGGTCGAAGACAACTTCGGCCAAATGTTTTCCCATAGTCCGGTTCATTCGTTCCACCATGCCGTCTGACTGAGGATGCAGAGGTGTAGTTCTGGTCTTATGTATCCCCAATGTTTTGCAAACTTCCTGGAAGAACTTCGACTCGAAGTTTCGGCCTTGATCACAATGCAGCTCAAGGGGGATTCCAAATCTACAGAAGAACTCTTTGACCAATTTGTCAGCTACCGTGCTTGCCTCTTGATTAGGAATACCGTACGCTTCCACCCATTTGGTAAAGTAGTCCATCGCTACCAAAATGTACTTGTTTCCACTGGCTGTTTCTGGAAAAGGACCTGCGATGTCGATAGCAACTCGTTCCTTGGGTGATCCGACGTTAAATTGCTTCATTGGAGCCTTTCCTTTGTCATAGGGTCCGTTGGCCGCAGCACAAACTTTACATTTCCTACACCAATCTTTAACGTCGTTCTTACAGTTGATCCAATAAAATCGCTGCCTGACCTTTTCCAGGGTCTCTTAGTAATCCCAAAATGGCCACCCGAAGTTCCATTATGTAGTCTGGTCAAAATGTCTGTTACTCTACTCTTCGGCACAATTAACTGAAGCCTCTGCTGAGATCCATCTTCATTTTCCCAGCAACGTTTCAGAAGACATTCATCCATCTTCAACGTTTCCCATTGGGCCCAATACGACTTGACATTTTCGCTCAGTCTGGATACTTCTTCCCAAGTAGGTCGTCTGCCACTCTTCTTCCAACTTAGGATTACTCTCAAATCATGATCTTCCTCCTGTGCTCGTCGAATTTCTGGGGGTAGCCAGTCGTCTTCGATTACTGTGGTCCGCCTCAAATCGGCCTTTTCTTCCACACGAGAGCAGTGGTTGCAATACCAGCACACAACATCCTTTTTCCTAGCATTCAATAATTTGCAAACCTCTTCTCGGATGGTTTCCTCCACAGGTCGGTCTATTTCTTGGACTTGTCGCACACGAAATTGTCCTGTATGCGACGCCTGTTTCGCTGCCTCGAATTCTAGAGCTTGAGCTAGGGCATCATCGATGGTTTTAGCCGGGCAAGTCCCAAGGCTTGTTGAACTTCGCTGTCCTTGATACCGTTGACAAACGTCTGGATTGATAGCTGTTCAAAGAAGGTGTCTGGAGCTGATGGATAAGCCAGCCTCACTAATCTGGCAACATCGGCCTCGAAGTTCTGGAGATTTTCTCCTGTTTTCTGCACCCGATTCTTTATTTGGGCATGGTAGCCTTGCTGTAGGTGAGCATCGCCATATCTCATCTGAAGTTTAGATGTTAAAGCTTCATAACAGGCTTGTTGACTCTCCGGAATTGTCTGCAGGATATTAAGTGCCTCTTCTCGTGAATTATTAATGCTGTGGCCTTTTTGTTATCGCTCCAACTGTTTGCCAACGCAGCTGCTTCAAATTGTTTTCGATATGTCGACCACGCAACTTTTCCATCAAATGTTGATCTTGGCTTGATCTTCATTTTACCACTTTCTATGTTACTTTCTGGTTTCACGAAGCTGTAGGATGGTGAAGCTTGAGTTTCTTTCCTATTTGATGTTCTTTTAAGGGAGTCTATCAGCTTGGTATGCTGTTCAATTATTCCTGATATTTCCTCAAATTTTTCATCGACTTCCTCAAATATTTCGTCAACCTTATCAACGACTTCGTCAAATTTTTCATCCACTTTATCAAATTTTCCATTGACTTCTTCAAATTTTTCATTGACTTCATCTATTATTACATCCTTGATAGCCTTCATTCTCTCGTCCAATGTACTTGCAATTTGACTCACCACCTTATTTTCCATTTTATTCATTTTTTCTTCCATTTTCAAGTTCATTTCTCGAGAATTTTCTTCCAAATTATCCATTTTTTCCTCCAATTTCGAGCTCATTTTTGAGAATTTTCTTCCATTTTCAAGCTCATATTTATAAAGGCTTGCTTGAGAAATTCCATGCTTGCCTGCCTGGTCCATTTTCGAGAGATGTGGTGTGGTGCAATATACATAACTCCTTCCCCACCACAATCACTCCTCCACCAACACCACTTTCTACCACCATGGTACCACACTCACATACACACAAATGCACATGCACACGTATGCATGCTGTATTAGATGGAAATTCATTTTTGATTGCGTGAACTAGTTGCAGCTTTCGACCTTCGATACCGAAAAAACTGTGAATTTTTAGGTCTCGGGCCCATGGAGACTATTGATCAGAATGACATAAACTGCAACATATCCAAATTTCAGCTAATTCGACTGGGATCCATTTCCCATTCAATTTGTGCGGGGTCCTTTGGCAAAGGCACAGTGGCTGGTGAAAAAATGTGAGGAAGTAGGGAAATTGGAGAAGAAACACGATAATTTTAATCTCCATAAAAAATAAGAGAGATGACAGACACAAAAAAGAAAGAGACATACAACAGTGTTGATGGACGACCGAAACACACCGAGATTAGAGCAGAAGCAGCAGGTTGAAGTCTGGACAAAATACATATCCGATCTATTTGAAGATAATCGCTCGGAGTTAAGTGAAGACCGCCCCATCCTTCCAAAATTGAAGTTCAACTCTACGGCCAAAAATAACATCGAGTGGCTCAACAAAATATTGGCAGAACACCTCAGCTCAAAATGGACGTTGGAACAAGTCCAATTATCTCTGTACTGTGCTGCCATCACAGTAATCGGACAAAATGGGCAAAAGATCTACATCCCCACAACCCGTGAACAGAAAGTTAAAAATGAAACTCCGGCCTGGAAAAAAAGATTAATGCAGGACGTCGATAAACTTCGAGGAAAAGTTGATGTCTTGGATGAGTTCCTGACGGATAATAAATCGCGTAAAGTATTGAACAAAGTGCGGAAAATAGCCACATCCGCAGGGCTGGACCTGGAATCTCCACGACATAAAGAGTTGATAGTTACTCTAAAAGATCGCTTGAGACAACAAGCTAAAGCGAAAGGTGCACGCCTACGAAGATACAACGAGTTATCAAAGCGAAAACACCAAAACGCTGAATATGTGAGAGACAGAAAGAAGTTCTTCAGAAGTCTTGAAAAGCCATCCGAAATCACGTCCAATCAGCATGCTGACATCAGCAATGACGAATTTCGGCAATATTGGAGTTCATTTATGGTCGGAGAGTGGTCCATTTCATAAAAATACTAACTCGCTGAGGGACATTGAACACCATGCATCCGAAATCGTTGAAATGAGGACTGATATTTTCACAGTCGAGGAAATTTCCAACATTATCAAAAACACTAGTAACTGGAAAGTGCCAGGACCCGATCGTCTTCAAAACTTCTGGGTGAAACAGATTCCAGCATGTTTCCCAAGTCTGGCCAGATGTTTTTCGGAGGCGCTAGAAGACCCCTTAAGCTTTCCTCACTCAAGGCAATACCTACATGCTCCACAGAGAAGGAGACCGCAACAATCCAGAAAACAACAGACCAATAACGTGTTTGTCAGTGGTGTACAAGCTGTTCACGTTGATTGTAAATAATGCGATATATCGTCATTGTGAAGGCAATAATGTTCTGGAGGAAGAACAGACAGGCTGCTCTTGAGGATCTGCAGGATGTAAACATCAACTCACTATGGACGCTGTAGTGCTGAAGCAAGCCCAAGCGAGAAGGAGGAATTTAAGTCTTTGTTACATCGACTATCAGAAGGCCTTCGATACGGTGCCCCACGATTGGCTTGTGAAAGTACTGGAGATTTATAAGAACTGACCGAAAATAAAAGCCGTGCTCCAACATCTTATGAGTACATGGAGAACGAATATTCTTATAAACAACATCAATGCTGGAACCGTAAAAATATCAAGGGGTTGTATTTTCAGGGAGAGGATCTGTCACCGATGTGGTTTTGTATGGCACTGAATCCTCTGTCTACTCTTTTGAAAAACACTAACATAGGTTATAGACCAGCAATGAGAAATCCGCGAAAACTGTCCCACTTATTGTATATAGATGACCTGAAACTATTCGGCGAGAACCAAAAACTCCACTCGCTGATAGATATAGTGCGCTCCTTCAGCAAAGACATTGACATGTCACTCGGTCTCGATAAGTGCGCCATAGTCAACATCAGGAAGGGTGGAATGGAGAACACTCCGGAACAATTTCAGGACATCCACAGTATGTTTCCAGAAGAGACTTACAAGTGTCTGGGTATTCCTCAAAATCAACGGATTGATCGCACCCGTTTGAAAGCTGAGTTCACTGCAAAATATAAAACAGGGTAACCAAAGTGCTCAACAACAAGCTGTCTGCTAAAAACCAGATGCCTTGAACTCTTGGGCTACGCCTGCTCTGACCTACACATTCGGATTCTTGAAGTGGTCAGATGCTGATCTGAATGAGTTAGACCGACTCACCCGCCGCCTAATGACAAAGTTCCGATATCTGCACACTAACGCATGGGTGAAAAGGCTTTATCTACCCAGGAGAGATGGCGGACGAGGTCTGTTGAACATCTGTAAACTCTGCAAAACCCAGGAGAAAAACTTGAGTCAGCGACTTCTGGAGGCTGAAAATAGCCCGATGAAATTGGTAACAACAGAGGATAAGGGATACACACCTCTGAACCTACAACACAGAGAACTGACATTCGATATCACCACGAGAAGCGAAGATAGAAGTATATGGCGGGAACAAGCTCTGCACGGCAGATTTCCCAAACACCTTGAGGGGGAAAATATCGATAATTCAGCTTCTTTGTCGTGGTTGAATGCAGGACAATTGTATCCTGAAACTGAGGGATTTCTGACGGCTATCCAAGATCGAGTTATAAGAACTCGCAACCATGAGAAGCACTGTTTGAAGCTGAACGTGGAGGACAAATGCAGGAAGTGCGTTGTCGAGTTCTTGCCGACAACGCATATCTGGACCGACACAACCAGGTGGCAAAAATTTTTCACCAGCAGTTAGCTCTTAGACATGGTTTTTTGGAAACTTGTCCGCCATATTATAAGTATCAACCTGCAGCAGTGTTGGAAACGGACTCAGCGGTTCTCTATTGGGGCAGACTCAAATCAACAGATAGATCAGTGGACTGCAATAGACCGGACCTTGTATTCATTGAGAAGGATCAGAAGTATGGGGTGATAATTGATGTGGCAGTACCATTAACTCATAACATCGGAAGAACGGAGTCGGAGTCATGTCCAAATCATTTAAAGAATCTTCAAAAGCTCGAGATATCCCAGAGGATCGCGGGATATGCACAGCAGGCTGTAGCTTTCCAAACCTGGCACATCGTGCGGAAATTCCTGAACTAGTGGGAGAAACTGGCATGTTTTTTCACTAGTTCATAGAAGTAATACCAGCTCGAGCTGAGACCGGGAGACCGATGATGAAGAATAATAACTTTATTCAACTCAATATACAGTAACGTCAACATTTCGAGAAGATTTAAAAAACATTGAAAGGGAGTAAAAAACAAATGAACAGTATAGTAAGAACAAAAAAAAAAGTATAATACAAACAAATCATAAACAAATCATTGAGGCGGTACATCTGATCCATGCTCGGTCCTGCGTCTTGGTCTCCCGCGGAATCGTCAAGCTTCGAGACCCCGTGGGCGATCTTGCGATTGCTCTGGGTAATATCTGCGGCCGTCATCTAACAATCAACTCAGAACTGGCACGGACTCGGAGAATCCGACTGTCTAATTAAAACAAAGCATTGCGATGGCCCCAGCGGGTGTTGACGCAATGTGATTTCTGCCCAGTGCTCTGAATGTCAACGTGAAGAAATTCAAGCAAGCGCGGGTAAACGGAGGTAACGATTTCTCTTGTTGCTGAATAGAAGTAACTCTCAGTCTACTGGCCTGGGGGGTGAAACTCCAGCACCACCACCACATGATGATGCAGATAATGGGGGACCAAACGAGGGATCCGGCGGTCGGGCTGACTCCGGAAGACGTGCGGGGAAGTGAATAACAGCCAGTGATTGCGACCGGCGGGAACGTTTGCGCAGACGGGAGCGCGCGCGCCTGCGGTGCGCGGTGGTACCTTGACGAATGTTACCAAAACCTTGCATACGAGAGGAGACACGCAACAGGCGAAACTTATAAACAGTGCGGTAAATAAAACACTTGCGAGAAACCGGTGAGTACTTCCACTTGGTACGCGCTGTCAATATATATAATAGAAGACCAACAGAGGAGACACTGCCGGGGCTAGCCGCCACCTGAGCCGGATACGAACACCACATCTATCTGCGGAAAAATTTATAGTATAGTGCAAAACCTGAAGGCCCACCAGAGAAGATTCTGCGCGGGACAGCCCAGGGACGGGGGTCCTATTCAGTGCGAGTACTGCGAACGGGACTTTCCAACATTCCCAGGCATGAGGCAGCACTGTAGGCAGGCGCACCCTCGAGAATATAATGAGGAAGCAGTCGCTGAGTATGCCTCCAAGCCGCGTAGAACTCCATGGTCTGAGGCTGAGCTTGAGGAAATGGCGAGAGAAGAGGCGGAATATGGTGGGACTGACTTAAATGACAGACTCACATTAATCACTGGCAGGCCTAGGGAGGGAGTGAAGAAGAAGAGGCAGACTCCATTTTACAAAACTTAGTAGAGCGCTTCAGAAGAGAGAACTCGCTAAGAGAGCAAAAACACACCGTCCCCGCCAATGTACCTACACCAACAGCTAAGGGCTCTTAACAGACATAGCGGTTTTCGCCGAGTCGACGGCTGAAACCGCTGTGTCTGTAACTGGCCTAACTCGTCTTACTCGAATGCAAGGGAGAGTGGGCGTCTGCTTGCGGCGGCTGCCCGTGAACATTCTCTGGGTGCCAGTGTCCCTGTATCGGCGATGCCTTCCACGCCCGCAAGAGGAACCCAAGGAGAAAAAAATACCCAAATACCAGTTACTCCAAGGCTGAGTGAACTATCCGCAATTAACTCGACTATGAAGGAGAGTGGGCGCCGACTCTCGGCGACCCCCGAGACCACTCCCGGAGCGGGACCAGCCCCCGCATCTCCCCGTTCCCAAGGCGCTTGTCCGCGGCACAGACCGCGCATGCGCTCAGGAGTCAGAGCATTTGCGATTGGAATGAGATTATCCTCGAGGACGAAGAAGAGACCCCCCCACTAATCGGGGATGAGACACCTCCCCCGGCTGTTGAATTTATCGAAGAAGCCGAAGACCAGGCTCCCAACGAAGTTCCGGGGCAGGAGGAATCACAATCGATGCGGCTGGAGGACCTAGACCCTGTGTGGCGTCACCTGATTGAGATCAGCCCTACGCTAGAGGAAACTGTGGACATCGAACTGGCCAGGGACATCTGCCTGCAGACCCCGGGATACCGGTTTACCTTCGACCGATGGACAGAGGCCCTGCTAGTAAAATACGGAAAGCCACCCAGACAAGGACCAAGAAATCCACAGCCTGTCCCGCCCCCTAACTTGTCTCACAAGAAGATGAGGATGTTCAAGTATAGACAGCACGCTTACCAGAACAACAGGAAGCAATGGCCGCAGGAACTCATAGATGGCAGCAACTGCAGCGCCTTGGATAGGCCGGTATGTCCCAGCAAAGAAAGCGTGCGGTTGTCGTATGGGGTAATACTGGGAGCCGAGTCCAAAAACGATACTGACCCCATAGAGGATGGTGAAGACGAGGTGCGGGACTTATACAAACCCATAACATCTGACGAGATAAACATCTTAATGAACGGTTACCACGCCTCCTCGCCATGCCCCGACGGTATAACAGCCGCCCTCAAGAAAATACCCACTGACAGGTAGGAGCTACTATTAAACTGCATGCTGGACAGTGTACACCCAGTGCGTCCCCTCTCCCCTTAAGAAGTCGAGGACAAGGCTACTCCCCGAAGGCACGGCAAACCTACAGAAGGTCTACAACTGGAGGCCCATCACCATCTCATCAGTTGTCCTCCGACTTGCGAACCGAATCCTAGCTGAGAGACTCAAATCTATTCCACTGAATGATGCTCAAAGGGGCATCACAGAGTTGGACGGATGCCTGGCGAACAACTTGACAGTGGAAACCATAATCAAGCGTAAGAGAAGGTCAGGCCGTGGGTTAGCCTTGATAACATTGGATCTCAGGAAGACCTTCGACACGATTTCCCATGAGTCAGTTAGAAGATCACTGAAGAGAAAAAACATCGACGCTAAGACAACCGCCTATATCATGGACAATCTTAAAAGCTGCTATACGACCATATCCTATGTGGAAATAGCTGACGTTGAAATCAAGAGAGGGCTCAAGCAGGGCGACCCTCTGTCCCAAATCCTATTCAATATCGTGATGGACGAGCTGGTGGAAAAGCTCCACGCTGGGTGGCTATGGGTCCTCGGTGCTGGCATACGCCGACGACCTGATCCTCATGGCGGACAATACTGAGGGAGCCCAGAGGTTGCTGAAGACAGCGGTGGGATTCTTTGATAGGCGTGGACTGAGCCTTAACACCAACAAGTGCGAGTCACTTACGGCCAAAACCCTACCATCAAAGAAAAAGGTCTTCATTATAGGCACACAACTGTTCTACGTTCACGGGAAGCCCATCAAGTCCGTTGAAATAGAGGACACCTTCAAATACCTCGGCCAGAAGTTCGCTCCAACTGGAGCTGTTCAATGCAACACCAACCTATTAACTGACCAATTAAATATGATAAAGAACGCTCCTCTTAAGCCCCAACAGAAATTGAAAGTCCTCAAAGGCTACCTCCTTCCCCAGTATATACACGCCATGCAAAGTCCCTCTATAACCAGAAAGACGCTGAAGGAGGTCGACCGAAAGATAAGAATGGCAATAAAGAGTTTTCTACACCTACCTGCCAAGATGGGCGGCCTTGGAGTGTTCTCCTTCACAAGAAAAATGCCAATAATTCTAGAACAGCGTATCAAGAACCTCGCTGAAATCTGCCCAAGCTTCTAAAAACTGATAGCTAAAGCCCACAAGTGGAGGCAAAGAGTCCTAGGCATGATAAGGCCCGATGCCACGAGTAGGGAACAAATAGACCGAAAGAATGGGGCCGCTCTCGAAAGGTCATTCTATGGGGGGGGGGTCTGACGTTGCAGTTTGCGAACGATTCGGCCTCGAACGCCCTGATCAATGATTCCCCCGGGTATTGGAAGGGGAAGGAGTACGTGGAGGCTATCCTACCACTGGCTAACGCCTCAGAGGAAATGTCTCCCTGCTGGTGCGGTTCGCAGAAGATAGTCGTGGTGCGTGGATTGTTTATTGTATATTGTACAAAGGACTATAGAATTTTTTACCCATCAAACATATATGGGGTGTCATGAACAGTAAATGTATTAGAATAATTATAAAAATGTAAACAATGAATATGACGAAAAAAACACTAACAAACTTTGATAAACTATCCATTCAGACTATAGGGTCTGTGAAGTATTCTTCGAATCTGTAGTAGGCCCTTTGCACCATTTTTTGTTTGAGTATATTCCTTATTTTTTTTACTGAGCTCCTTGTACTTATCTGGTACTGAATTATATATCTTCACCGCTATGTGATTTACACTCAGTTGTGTCGACGTTATTCTGTGGTAAGGAACGATGAACCTGTTGGCATTTCTGGTGCCATAATTGTGGTTGAAGTTATTCGTTTGTGAGCTGTCTTTGTGGTCATGGATGTAAGTGACACAGGCAAGTATGAATAAGGAAGTCAGAGTGAGCATGTTTTCTCGTCCGAACAATTGCATACAGCTAGTTGTACGTTCAGCATTGCATATTATTCGAACTGCCATTTTCTGTTTGATGAATATGTCTTCCTTTCCAGGCATATTTCCCCAGGCTAATATTCCATATGCTATTGCTGAGTGAATGAAACCAAAATATGCCACCTTTGCTGCTTGCTGACCAGCTAACTGTTTTACTGTTCTCATTACGAAGATACCTTTCGAGAGACTCTTTCCCAACTCGTTGATATGCCGAGAAAATTTGAGATCTGACTGGACTTGTATTCCCAGGAATTTAAGGTGGTCAATGTCAGAGTCCCCCGGTGAAAAACGCAATGATTGGGTTTTCGCAGGATTCATCTTCAACATGTTTGCATCGAACCATTGTTGAGCCCTTTCTAATGTTCTTCTCATATTGCTCTCAAGATCTTGTTGGGTACGGGCTACGTTTATAAAATTCGTATCATCCACAAACATAACTGTATCTGTCTGCACCATATTCGCGGGAAGATCATTTACATAAACCTAGAATAGTATGGGTCCCAAAATAGATCCTTGCGGGACTTCACATGTAACCAGTTCCCATTTTGAGCATTTCTCACCGATTTGTACTTTCTGGTACCTGTTTTCAAGGTAGTTGGTGCTAAGCTTCAGAGCAGCGTCTCTAATACCATAATATTCCAATTTTTTTAATAGCAGCTGATGATCAATGCTGTCGAAGGCTTTACTTAGATCGCACGAAGCTAGCTCACATTTATTTCCTTCGTCAATTGCATGAGCAATCTTTTTGAGGATATCTGCCAATGCTGTAGTAGTCGATTTGCCCTCCAGGTAGCCATGCTGTTGTTTGCTCCAAATGTTTTGCCTATTGAAGAAGCTGGTGAACCTATTCTTCATCGCACTTTCCAGAATTTTTGATAGGGCGGGTTGTATCGTTATCGGCCGGAAATTACTCATCTCTTCTGGGTCTCCACCTTTGTGTATTGGAAAAACTCGGCTCATTTTTAGTTGTTTTGGAAAGTGCCCTTCTGATATACATCTTGAAAAAACCGCACTCAAGGGCAGGGAGATTCCAGGAACAATTGCCTTCAAAACTCCGGTGGACAGTCCATATGTATCTTTTGTATTTTACTTTTCATTGTTCTTGTTAGTTTTTCAATTTCTTGCGGTGTAATATCCTTCATGTAGATGGAGTTGGTTGGTTGTTTACCAAATTTTTTTAGGAGATCTTCTGGTGCTTGGCTGGTACTTTTACAAGTCTTCGTAATTTCCTTTCCGATTTTCACGAAGAAGTCATTCATTTCATCGACTGTGTTTGTCGGTTTGATCATCTTCGATTTAGACTCTGTTCCCTCTTTTATCACAGACCATATCATTTTTGTTTTAATTTCGGCATTCTCTATCCTTTCTAGGTTCAAACTTCTGTTGATTTCTGTCAGTCTCTCCCTGTACCTTGTCTTGTATGAATTGTATGCCTTCCTACTTATATCATCTCTCCTCACTTCACAGACCGTTGCCAATGCATCCAACGTTTTACTCATTTCAATGATCTCTTTATTTGTGTTGGCCTTCTTTTTTTTCGTTCCATTACGGATTTCTACTAACTTGTTGTACGGCGGCGATCGCTTTTGTGGCTGTTCGTTGTCGGAAATTTATATTTGTTCCTTCTTTTTTTGTGTACTGTGCAAATATTGTCAGACTCATACTGTACATCTGAACTGTTATAGTTGTTCTGTTGCTTTGTATGATGGGCGGAGCAGGGCGGCCCTTTTGTTGAATGTATGCCCAGCATTTGTACGTAATTTATATGAATAAAGAGATTTTTTAGCCAAATGCCTCGTCATCTAATTAGTGACGCGCATGAATGCATTAACGAGATTCTCACTGTCTCTACAGGCTTGTTCGGACTAGGCCAGTATTTTAGTCGAGTGGAGAGTCGATTCGCCCACTGACGACTCTACCACAGTATCAAAGACTCTTAAACAGTATAAGGTAGTAGGTACACATCATCCTGTGACTCTACTCGACTCGATTACTGGCATACAGCCTGGAAATTCTGGTTCGATAACGAAAAATATCGCGGAGGATTAAAAAGCATGTTCCTTTCCAAAGTTCAATATAAGTATTCGCTTAACCAGAAAAATCTAGTTGATGATTTGAAACGAGAATGGATTGGAAAATTTGTAAGAGATATCCAGACTGAAACAAAACTTAACTGATGGGTCTATTTAATTAATGAAGAATTTCGTCATGATATTGTAACTTTCAATATTTGTGAACAATGAAAGTCTAAAATATGAAATACTAGCTGGCCCGGCGAACTTGTTTCGCCCAACTTATACTTACGGTGGATTTCACAGAGCGTAATCACCGGTGATCGGAGATTAACGGCTTGGTTCTCTGATTTTTGAACTGTCAAATCGAGTTGATTCTAGATCAAACTCCGATCACCGGTGATTACGCTTTGTGAAACCCACCGTTAAAGTTGTATAAACTCACCATTGCTGGTTTTCAAGCAGGAGATGAATTAGACAAAATAAAGTTCAAAATATACTAAATGTTAATATTATTGTATTTACATGAAGAGAATTCTCTTTAATTGAGCGGAACTTAATTGCTGAACATATAACTTTTTGTTTTTAATGTTTTGAAAAACACTCATGATAAATTCTCAAAATCTAATCTGTGCTCACGCCATTATTTTAGACATCTTAGCTGTGCTGCTAAGCTCAAAATGGTGGGTAAACATCTCAGAGGATGGAGCAGCGAGATTTTCATGTTTCCATGGATATGAGCTGTCACTGTCACACAGAACATGTGCTGGGAGGCTAGGACGAGGTTTACCAATAAGGGTAAATGGAAAATTCCGGTGGATGTTATGTATTTTATTTTATTGAAAAAATCCAAGAGGTTGAAACATGTATTTTTTAACTTTCCATCATTACATACAATGCATACTTAAAAGGTTGACCAAATTAGGTGAATTCCCTATTTTCGAACAATACGTACGGCAAATAAACAAAAATTTTAGGGTTCAATTTGTTCAATTTAGTTGACGGTATCAAGCTCGTAAAAAATCGTGATTTTGAAATGAAGTCGATAGCACGATCGACACGGCAGAGTGAAAAATGCAAGAAAAAAAAATCAACACTGCCGGTTGTCACATTAAAATTTATTGATGGTCATTCGACCAGATCAGATTAGGCAACCCATGAAACATTATTGTATATCATTAGTGAAACTCCGATGAGCAAACGTTTCAAAATTATTGACGCTTACAATACTGTTTCTATGCAAACAGAAACACTAAAATAATATGTCAATTACTAATTATGGGCAATTCTGGATTCAGTTATTTCCGCAAATATATTTATTACCCAAACAGAAATTCAAAAACATTTTAAAAATGAAGAAAAAAGATGGAGATGGGCAACTCACGTTTGAATCTGATCTTCAAAATCCGATTTACTGGATATCTCGGTAAAAATTCACTGTTCCACCAACTTGAGATGTTCACCCGCTTTTCGATTTGGTAATAGACTTCCATGTTACCATGAGTTCTTTGCGAATCACACCAAGTCTGGATCTAGGGGGGGCAAGCGGGGGCTTGCCCTGGGCGCCAGCTCAAGGGGGCGCCAAAAACAACCAGTGGATAAATTTTTTTTATTTTTGATTTTCTCGGAAAAAAGTATTATTATCGAATATGACCCGACTCTGAAGTGCCATCTTGCCCACTCAAAAAAAGGACAAACATCCTTTCTGTCTAAAACATTGCAACATGAAATTTAATGGCCACCAAAGTTCGGAATAAAATTATTAATGGGATCAAGGAGGCCAACTATTTCACTATTATGCTCGACTGCACTCCAGATGTATCTCACACAGAGCAAATGAGCCAGGTTATACGATTTTGAAAAAGAACGTAGTCGGATATGAGATAAAGAAAAGTTTTATTGACTTCTTAGAAGTTGACGGAAAAACTGGAGAATAATATCATAGCATAGTTGCATAGAATATCTGGTGTAACGACTCCTTACTAAAAAACGTGACCAAAATTTGTAGATCAAAACGGCATTCTAGATTTCAGATTTTGGTCTAGTTACGGAAAAAAAAGCGCGACCCCTTTCGAGAGAAATGACAAGCAGGACAAATTCTCAGATTTTCGATCGACAAGAAAGTCTTAAACAAAATTTAATCAGTGCCAACACCAGTTATTCTATGCATCTATATCATAGCAAATTCTAGATGAACTGCGAACTCATGATTTAGATGTCAAAATTCTACGACAACGGATCTAATATAGCTGGAGTCCAATCCAGAATTCTACAGATGAACGAGCTGGCAGTATTAGTTCCATGCCTAGGATACTCTTTGAATCTTGTGGGTGTCCATTTGGCTTCATCATGTTCAGAAGCAGTGAATTTATTTGGTGTTACACAAAAACTGTATTTTTTCTTGTTCAACCATCCTCCTCCTCAGTCCCTTCTCCTACGTAAGGAGATGGTGACGTTCAACCATAAGATGGACAATTATTATGAAAAAGTGCATGAAAACAAATTTAAAAGGAAGTAGCCAAACAAGATGGGCTTTACATCAAGTTGTTGATGCCTTGCTCAATAATTTACCGGGAGTTGTGAAGGCTGTGGTAGAAATCAAAGAATCCTCACCAGTCGCAAAATTCAAGTATGAAGCTATGGTCATTTGATTCGTGCTGTGATGGATTTTAGATTAATCCTGAACATAACAATTTGGTATAATATTCTGCGAGAGATCAATAGAGTCTACGTGGAAATTCAGAAAGGGGATATAGTTATTTCACGTTCATTTTCGTTGATGCAATGTCTTGTGAAGATCTTGCAAGGAATGAGAGAAAAACCTCTTGAAAACTGGATATCGGAAGCTACACTTCTTTCGAAAGAATTGGATGTGGAGCCAATTCTTAGAAATAAACGTGTTATCAAGAAGACAAAGCAGGTCGACGAAATGTGCTAGGATGAGTCAAGAACGTTAGATCAAGTTGGTTTATTCTGGAAGGTAATTAAAGTGGTTTTCAACAGATTATTGTCAGAAATTAGAAAAAGCTTAGAAAGCCCAGAGAATCTGCATAAGAATTTCGCTTTCCTCAACGGCCATGCCCTTTTAAACATGCAAAAAGAGGATCTGCAGAAAATTGGGACTCTTTTAGCGCAAAAATATTGAAGAGGGGGGTGCGTTCCTCAATGAGTCAGGAACGTCTCTATGGTCTCTCGATCTTAGCTTTAGAAAGAAACTGCTTCCGAAACAGATTTCGAGGAGCTGAAAGATGCGTTCGCGGAAAGAAAATCACGCTACATGAAGCTGTGAGGAAAAAATTCTAATTTCTCTCCTTGTGATATTTTCCTTATTATTAGTTTTTATTTTTATTATTCTTTTGTATTATTTATTTTTGTTATTTTTTATAAATTCGTATATTACACAAATGCGGGGGGAGTGGGCGCCATCATAAGTTTTTGCCCTGGTCAGAAAAAATCGTAGATCCGGGCCTGAATCACACATCGCCATCTAACAGCGGTAATATCAAACAAAGTACCTACGACTACGTACAGAGACTTATCTAGTCACTGTACGACTATACGCATCAACGGTAGCGACATTTAGTGGCCTTATTCAAAAGAAGGAAAAGCATTTCCTGCATAATTGAAATTTTCATCGATTTCTCAAAGTTTTATTGTATTTCATAATAACCAGACCGTAGACAAATCCATAAATGAAGTTTTATATCAAACAGTCCATCCGATCTCGGGTTATAAATGGTGTAACCAACATCTTTCTCTCATATATATAGAAAAAATGCGAATATTTCTATTATTCTACTCAAACAACCACAAGTGTTCATAATGAAAGGTTTTATGTCAGCAATATCTCATATATTTGGACTAATCTTCTCTAATATTTTTTTCTATGTGCTATGTGCAGACTTTCCATTTATTAGCTGTACACTCTCCAAGAGCCTCATTCCAAAGATATTTCACTTGCTCAATTATCTGCTAAATTTGTTCGAACATTAACGACAGAACAAAATGTCAGTCTTATTATTTTCATTACTAACATAATTTCGATTTTCCAAATCTCCCTGAGATTTCAATAATTCTTGGATGAATTTAAGATGTCTAGATTATAATGGTGTAGGCACTGATTAGAATTTGTTTCGACCAAATTGAGAATATTAGCAATGTATCGTCCTTTCCACTTCAGGTGGCGCTATTCACAAATTATGACTGATTGTTATCAGTTATGTCAAATATTTGAATTTATTATGTTCTGGCGAACGTGTCGTGTCAATGGTTGATTATTTTGTCAAGCAATAATGTGTGTTTATATTCTCAACATCCTGAATCCTGATGTAGGTATATCAGTTCTTAGGAAAAGTATAAAACTTTCATCATAAAAAGATGCCATTCTGCTGTCATGTCATAATTGACTTTGGCAAATCATCTGTTGATACATCAATCAAATTGACAACGGAAAATACACTGAAATGATATGAGAGAGTTGAAGCACAGAATAGCTAACTAGTTAGGTATTCTGTGGTTGAAGTGCTGCCATGAACGTAAACGTTTACGCACGAATTGACATCTACGCACGCGCATTCGTCAGGTATTAACGTTATCGTTGAAAATGAGTTTACGGGTCTACGTAACCCAACGTTCTCTCACGGTTACCTTATGAATGAACGTACGTAAACCGAAGAATGATGCCGATAAGCTCCGAATGGCCGAATTTTGAATTTAAAGTAGATATCCATAACCAGGGCCAGATTAACCATGTGGGGGGCCCCCAGGCAGTGCAATTTTCGGGGCCCTATTCAACAATTTTCAGAATTTTTCAAGTTGAGAAGTATATACACTATACAGGATGGCCCACCCCAGACGCGGTTCTCATTTTGAGGCAGTAAATGAAGACATTTTGAAAATAATCAGATGCACAATTTGAAATTGTTTTCTCATATACAGGGTGTTCGATATCAAAGATATAGACCATAGTTAAACTTTTTTCAATGTAATACCCTATATATGAATTCAAAATTGAATGGCACGCTCAAATAATGATGAGTTCATAAAGACCATTTTATGCCTTAGGAGAACCATTTGAGATAAAATGGCGAAAAATCGAAAAAAAAGGAGTATTTTTAATTTGCAATTAATTAATAAACCCTTCAAGCCAACGAGACAAACAATGTTTTTTCGTGTAGACATATTGGCTACCCTTATGCAGAAGAAAAAAATTTAACTCTGGAATATACTGAGTGATCATAATTAATATTCAAACAAAGAAAAATGATGATAAGAGATCATCAGCGGAGAAGGCAGCTACCTATACAGTATGGTGCAAATGAAAGGAATAAATTCGTTATTTCGTAAACCGGCGACCTTAAGGGAAAACCCTGAAACCCGTCAATTTTTATTTCAAAACGGGCTATTCGTAAGGATACCTTTTTATTTTTGACGTCATCAATGTAAGCGTGATGACGTCATCACTAAAATTTTTAAATGGAAATGTGGGTGTTGTGATACATTATTTGAAAGGTCTTTTGAATACCTATTCAGCCATATCAATAATGTACACTGTACAGTAATTGATTTTTGTATTTGTTTAAAAACTTAATAAAATTGTATGATTACAATAAATATTTAATATGTATTACTCATTAAATACAACGAAACCTGAATTAAGTGCTCAAATTGTTTACCGTCAGCTGAAATACAATGACGGCTCTTACAAAATTTATTTGTTTGTGTCAATAAATACATCATACCAATACTTAATACATGTTATTAAGAAACCTGTTGAAATTTCATCAATTATATTTGTGACAAAACGTAAATTAATTACTGTACATTTTGGTATGACTGAATAGGTATTTAGAAGACCTTTCAAATGATGTATCGAAAAACCCACATTTCCATTCAAAAATTTCAGCGATGACATCATCACGCTCACATAAATGACGTCAAGAATAAAAAGGCATCCTTACGAATAGCCCGGTTTGAAATAAAAACCGACGGGTTTCAGGATTTTTCCTTAAAGTCGCCGGTTTACAAAATAACGAATTTATTCCTTTCATTTACACCATACTGTATAATTGAAAGAAATAAGACAAAATCATTTGCCATTATACATTTTCTCAGTTGACGTTGGACCATTCGGTCTGGTAGGGTGAACAGTATCGGGGAGACCTAGTTCGTATTCACATTTCATTTGTCATTATTTATAATGGCAAATGATTTGTGTCTTATTTCTTTCAATATTCAAACATTAACTACAAATAATGGTCAAAAACATTCCTATTTCAAATGGCACATCCAGTATTTCTGTACAGTGTTTCCCTATACCTAAACCTAATAGTTTTCCAGTAATTTTCGATTTTTAATTCAACTAGTAAACCAACTACATATTAGGAGCAATGATATTCATAGAAATACGTTCTTTGATGAATGATCTGTCAGATGGATAGGTCGTGGAGGCCCACAAAATTGGCCTGCAAAGTCACCAGATCTAACATCTCCAGATTTTTTTATGGGGTTATATCAAAAGTATTGTGTATGAGAATCCCGTAACAACTCCTCAAGATATGAAAAGAAGTATAAAAGACGCTTTTGCAAGCATTACACGATTACACCCCAAGTATCTGCTAATGTTAAAAACTCTTTTCTTGAACGAATTCGTTTATGCATTGAAAAAGATGGAGGATCATTTGAGCAGTTTATGTAGATTTTTTTCTGGTGATTTTTGTTATTTGGATTTTCCTTTGTATTCTATGTAGATCTGTTATTGAGTTTTATTCTACTATACATACACACCAGGCAATTCACTTCCGATCTTGTTGCGAAATTTCCTGAAATACTGGTATGTATGTCATTCTAGAAAAATAGCGAAAATCATATTATTGAAACTTGTTTTCCATCGGAGAACATTGAAAATGAAAAAATAGAAGAGGCGCCCAACGGAAAAATTAGCTACGTTATTAAATATAGAACTAACCTTCAATAAACCAATTCGAAGTGAAAAAAAATCCAAATACATACACTAAAAAAGTCATAAAATATTGAACACTTCGACTCTGAACGCAATCTCAAAGTGGTTTCACTAGAATGGAAATAGAACTAAGAAGAATCTGGAATGATATCTGGTCTTATTTCGAGCATTTCGGCCGGCGTGGTTTATTAGATTTCGACGTTTCGCTAGATCGAGTGTCTGGCATCTTCAGGAATTATTTCTCTCCTGAAGATTCCAGACACTCGATCTGGCGAAACGTCGAAATCTAATAAACCACGCCGGCCGAAATGCTCGAAACAAGACCAGATATCATCAAACGATGGCCGCGAAAGCCTCAACAGAATCTGGAATATTGTTCCCCTCCTGGAAGAATATCCTGATTGGAGACTGGATAATCATTTTTGAAATATAGAAGATGCCGCCTATCGCATGTGAAACGGCTCTCACATCAGAGGTGCCGCCTGCCTAATAAAACTATCATCTAGAACTAGATTCTAGTGACGTTACAAGAGAATGCCGACACTCTTGATGAGTATAATAAGCTCTTCAAAATGGGGGATGTGGATGTGATATGCCGACTGGAATGTAATTCGGGAAAATTTTTCTGGTATAGAGGTATAATTATACTTTCCTGGGCTATTGAATTTATTTGTTATTTTGTTTTTATTGCTCTTTCGTTTTGCTCGGGGACACCTTTAGTTCCGGGCACGAGGGACGGGGCACAGCCACGGGGCCCCTAGCTGATGCGGGGCCCCTAGGCAGTCCCCTACTCTGCCTCTTGGTTAATCCGGCCCTGTCCATAACCTCTAAAAATTAAATTAGAAATAGAAGAAGAAAGGCTGAAAATGGAAGAAAGAAGGTGGAAAGTTGAGTTGCATTTGTTTGCTAACCAGCAAGAACCAATTAAAATATTGCTCAATAAGTAATATACAACACAATACGAAATTGTATTGAATGGTAATGTGATATGCACCTACTAGTTCTTCTGTGATTTTTAAGTTCTCAAAGGTTCCTTAATTTTTCAATATATTTTTGGTATTAGATTACATTCGGTTGGAAAATTGATAGAGAAGTTACTAAATGTTTTATTCCATATAAGTTTTTTATTTATTATATATTTAAGAAATGACTGAAACGCTTCTGTGATCATAATGTTTGTGCCGTTTGTGGTAATACTACTGTGATTATAATTGATCTCATATTAATGGTAGTGATATGTACTAGGACTTTCACTTTTTATTTATTATTTTTCTGTTATTAGATTACTTTCGATCAATTCGTAAACCAGACGTAAACGTTATATTTCATACGTCTACGTAAAGCTTCACGTACTGTACTTCAACTCTCTATTGCGGCGCCGCCGCGAAACATTGCTAATATTTTCGATTTGATCGAACGTCATTCCATTCAAAAATTGACGAGTGCCTTCACTATGTTTTTGGACATTTTAGATGAATTATAGCATTCCATGTTACTACAAGTTCTATGGTTAGTACTCGATTCAACCTCGGATCGACATTTACGAATCCGATGCAATTGTCAAATTACGTGTACCTTGAGCCTAAAAGGAGCTTTATTCGGGAAATGAATTCTTTAATATTTTCTATTCTGTGATTGGAACCTAGCGTATTGTTTCACAGTGGCAATGATTTGTTACAATCCATATATCTAATAATTTCTGTATGGGGAATGAGCCAATCAAAACTGAAGATGGGCTTTGGTAACAATCCAGATCTGCGCTTGTGCGGCAATATTGAAATATTGAGAATAAAAATATTTTTTTTAATTCTGTCTCTCTCTGACACATTGTACCTATTATGTCGTGAAACGTACGTCATTCTTATCTTCATGTGAATAGTTTCGATCATAACCTCACAATTTCAAGTGAAATGACGTATCAATCGCTTTATTCCGTTTTCTTCAAGTCCTGAATATCATTGCTAACTCCTATTCATATTCTAAAATTGAACTGAGAGTATTCAAGTGACATATTTTCATTCTCGTTATCTATTTTCGGTTGTCTTTTAGAATAAACATAACCTTCACATTTCTCGCAATTTTTGAATTTTCAGTTGAAGCAAGCGTACAACTCAATTCTTACCAAAGATTTGGCTTCACTTTGCAACTGTGAAAAGCTGGGGTATAATCCATATTGATGTTATTAGATATATGGTACAAGCTTATCACTACTTACAATCACAGAATGAAAAATTACAATTTTTGTTTTTGATATGCGTGAAAAGGCTCTCACATCAGAGGTGCCGCCTGCCTAATAAAACTATCATCTAGAACTAGATTCTAGTGACGTTACAAGAGAATGCCGACACTCTTGATGAGTATAATAAGGTCTTCAAAATGGGGGATGTGGATGTGATATGCCGACTGGAATGTAATTCGGGAAAATTTTTCTGGTATAGAGGTATAATTATACTTTCCTGGGCTATTGAATTTATTTGTTATTTTGTTTTTATTGCTCTTTCGTTTTGCTCGGGGACACCTTTAGTTCCGGGCACGAGGGACGGGGCACAGCCACGGGGCCCCTAGCTGATGCGGGGCCCCTAGGCAGTCCCCTACTCTGCCTCTTGGTTAATCCGGCCCTGTCCATAACCTCTAAAAATTAAATTAGAAATAGAAGAAGAAAGGCTGAAAATGGAAGAAAGAAGGTGGAAAGTTGAGTTGCATTTGTTTGCTAACCAGCAAGAACCAATTAAAATATTGCTCAATAAGTAATATACAACACAATACGAAATTGTATTGAATGGTAATGTGATATGCACCTACTAGTTCTTCTGTGATTTTTAAGTTCTCAAAGGTTCCTTAATTTTTCAATATATTTTTGGTATTAGATTACATTCGGTTGGAAAATTGATAGAGAAGTTACTAAATGTTTTATTCCATATAAGTTTTTTATTTATTATATATTTAAGAAATGACTGAAACGCTTCTGTGATCATAATGTTTGTGCCGTTTGTGGTAATACTACTGTGATTATAATTGATCTCATATTAATGGTAGTGATATGTACTAGGACTTTCACTTTTTATTTATTATTTTTCTGTTATTAGATTACTTTCGATCAATTCGTAAACCAGACGTAAACGTTATATTTCATACGTCTACGTAAAGCTTCACGTACTGTACTTCAACTCTCTATTGCGGCGCCGCCGCGAAACATTGCTAATATTTTCGATTTGATCGAACGTCATTCCATTCAAAAATTGACGAGTGCCTTCACTATGTTTTTGGACATTTTAGATGAATTATAGCATTCCATGTTACTACAAGTTCTATGGTTAGTACTCGATTCAACCTCGGATCGACATTTACGAATCCGATGCAATTGTCAAATTACGTGTACCTTGAGCCTAAAAGGAGCTTTATTCGGGAAATGAATTCTTTAATATTTTCTATTCTGTGATTGGAACCTAGCGTATTGTTTCACAGTGGCAATGATTTGTTACAATCCATATATCTAATAATTTCTGTATGGGGAATGAGCCAATCAAAACTGAAGATGGGCTTTGGTAACAATCCAGATCTGCGCTTGTGCGGCAATATTGAAATATTGAGAATAAAAATATTTTTTTTAATTCTGTCTCTCTCTGACACATTGTACCTATTATGTCGTGAAACGTACGTCATTCTTATCTTCATGTGAATAGTTTCGATCATAACCTCACAATTTCAAGTGAAATGACGTATCAATCGCTTTATTCCGTTTTCTTCAAGTCCTGAATATCATTGCTAACTCCTATTCATATTCTAAAATTGAACTGAGAGTATTCAAGTGACATATTTTCATTCTCGTTATCTATTTTCGGTTGTCTTTTAGAATAAACATAACCTTCACATTTCTCGCAATTTTTGAATTTTCAGTTGAAGCAAGCGTACAACTCAATTCTTACCAAAGATTTGGCTTCACTTTGCAACTGTGAAAAGCTGGGGTATAATCCATATTGATGTTATTAGATATATGGTACAAGCTTATCACTACTTACAATCACAGAATGAAAAATTACAATTTTTGTTTTTGATATGCGTCTCTCGTCGGTTACTCCTATTTCCATGAACAGAGTGATCGAGCTCGACAAACGAACATGGAATGAAGCTTATGACGTTAAAATCCGTTGCTAAAAATGTCAAAGTAGGAACACAAGAAAAACTGAACTTTTCTAGATTCACGAAAGGAAACAGAAGAAATTTAAATTAGCGGTAGCAGATATTGTATTCACGATTAAGGCAATCAATGAACTGAATGAAAAATATGAGAAATGAAACAAAAAATGCGACATATGCGCTCCACTGCTGACGCGCCTACACTACATATGGGATTTCCCTAAGTACGGGGAAATTGAATTAATCCTGAAGGGAATAAGAATGAAAAATTCAGAAAAATTTATCTGAACCGTTCACTTGGCGTGAACAATGTGTATTCAACGTATTCGACGCTCCTTAGAGGTACCGGAATACCTGTATCCGAAAATAGAATTCATTTAGTTTGCGAAAACCACCTATTGAAGTGACAAAATTAATTTGACTGAAATGTGCGATTCCTATTATCTCTAACAAAATCGCCGAAGTATCAGGAACCTTTCTATGTAGCCGTGATTATTGTCAGAAAGGTCGTTATTAGGTAGCGTGGGTATAGTATACTATGCATACCAACTATATGAACTTGCAGAAAAAACGTGACCTCGGTCTGGCGGGATATCATAAATGATAATCCAATCGCCATAATAACGACGGTCATTGTCATTCAATCCGTTCACATCCCAGTTCATAATTAATAGCGCTCATCTCTACTCGACGGCATTTTAAAATTTTGATACCTAACCCGCTGGAAACCACGAATCGAAAACAAAACTCGAGTCACGGATCAGTTCCAAATATTAATGGCAGCGATTAACGTTACAGGAAATTTCTAGAATTTTAATTGCTTCTGGTGTTTCATTTTACGAGCGATTTGCACGACATCCTCTTATCGTTCGAAATCGATTGAGAATGAATAGTTGGATATATTCTCTTCTCGTTTCGAAGTTCCTTCGGGAACGTGGTGAAATAATGGGCAATAACTGTAAGCAATGAAGCAGTCTTTCGTGATGTGGTTGTGTGCGCTATACAGGGTCTTTCACGAGGAACCTCACCCATATTTATACGGGAAACTACTCAACGTATTTTCATGAAATTCAGCACTTATAAGTATTTCACGATGCTGATGAAATCTAAAATATTTTCAAGGCATGAGCACCTCCGGTTTTTCCGGAAATGACGTCAACTTCCGTTTTTCAAATTAGAACACCATTTTTTTATTGCAGAAATAGATTCCTTAGAAAATTTCAAGTTATTTTGATGTAACATTTTTCAGTTTTGGTTGGAAAATTCTCTCTGAGCGGGAAAATTCGAAAATAGAGCTCCGCTGAAACAAGAATAACTCCGAGGTTTTTGGATGGAAAATTTTCATTTTTGGGATTTTTCAAGATGTAAGATTGATGTATCCACTTTGAAAATCGAAATCGCGATTCATGATACAGGGGGTGAAAAAATCGCTTTCAAAGTTAGGGATGACAAAATCGTGAAAAATCAATTTTTTCAAATTAGAACCCCATTTTTTATGGCAGATATTGAATCTACGTTAAAAAATAATGTGAGTGTATGCATCACACCCTTGCCCTAAAGTGGATATTTTCTGAGTTATTCACAAAAAACTGTTTTTCGTCTTGAATTTTCATACTATCCAACAAGCCAAAAGGAAATTTGAACACGATTTGGTCTGCTCTAAGAATAAAAAAAAACTTTATAAATATCTTCGTTCCACTATAAATAGTAAGGTGGGAATACCATTCGTGCTTGACCCTTCTGGGGAGCCTTGCGAGAGCCTTACTCAGGTGGCTGATGTAATGTCCGAAACATTTGCCTCCGTTTTTGTGCCAGAATCAGATAATATTATCCCTGATCCAAGTTTCCCGCGTTCTCTTAATGGGGTGGAGAATATCGGTATAAATGTTGAACTGGTCCTAAGTTACCTTTCCAGGGTGAAAAGGCACTCCTCCCCTGGTCGCGATGGTCTTTCCTCACAGCTGCTACACTTCTGCGCCGATGCTTTGGCTGAGCCCCTGTCACTTCTATTCTCTTATTCCTTTCGCTCTTCATTGCTCCCCCAAGACTGGTTATCAGCTTCCGTTACACCAATCTTCAAGAAGGGCGACAAGCTTGCTGCTCAGACTACAGACCAATAAGCTTAACATCTAATGTTTGCAAGGTTCTTGAGAGGATCATAAGCGATAAGTTAATAGAGTTCGCCCTGTAAAATAACATAATTCCCAAGGAATAACATGGGTTTCTCCCAGGTCGGTCCACCATCACAAACCTACTCACTTCTATCAACGATTGGACGGGTTGGATTGATTGTGGCACTGCAGTGGCTGTTATTTACCTCGACTTTGCACGGGCATTTGATCGTGTCCCCCACCGCCGTCTCCTGAGGAAGCTTGAGTTCTTGGGCGTGGGAGGTCCTCTGCTTTCTTGGATTCAATCATTTTTATCAAACCGTACTTTTCGGGTTAGGGTGGGTGATTGTTTCTCCTCCTCCGACGTAAGAGTTCTTAGTGGGGTTCCACAGGGTTCGGTATTGGGTCCTGTCCTGTTTTTACTGTACACTTCCGACCTTCCTCGCCTTTTTTGTCCAAGTGTGCAATGTTCGCCGATGATACGAAATTATATAACTGTCCATTAGTGACGACCTGAACAATCTCTTCAAATGGTGTGAGGAGTGGCTGCTGCCCCTCAATATTGCAAAGTGCTGCGTTCTCCATATCAGCAGGAGAAACCCTAGGATTCCCTACTTCATCGACCAGCAGAGACTTTCTTGTGTCTCTCAGCATTGCGATTTGGGTGTTACCGTCACTGATGACTTGAGTTGGTCCACTCATATCTCCACTGCTGTGTCCAAGGCGAAACAATTCACCTACCGGCTCTCTGAAGCTTTCGCTGGGTGCGATATATCAACAAGTAGGACTCTCTATACAACATACGTGCGCCCCCTTCTGGAGTACGCTGGTCCTGTTTGGTGGGCTAATCTGAGGGGCGATCAGGAACTTTTGGAATCAGTACAGCGATGGAATACCCGTCTTCCATTTGGCAGGAACCGACCGGACCATCAGACAAGGCTGCTGATGTTCGAATTGCCTACCTTTTCTGAGCGGACGAGAAGGGGAGATCTGATCATCACCTACAGAGCACTTCACTCTCTCTTCGGTGTGGACATGTCTCACCTGTTTCCTCTTAATCAGAACCGATTGTTGAGGGGGCACCGCTACAAGCTTGCCAAAGAAAATTTCAAAACTACACCGAGGGGCAACTTTCTGCCCAACAGGGTGTTCGAGGATTGAAATCGGCTACCCGCTGAGGTTGTGTCATCGCAATCGGTGAATTCTTTCAAGACCTCGCTGGATGGTTGGTCTGGAGGACAGCATCGGTCCATTTAATTTCATTATGTTTAATGTACTTTTCTTTACATAACTTCTTGAAAACTTTCTCAGTTCTATTTTTGTATTTCAATTTTGAGTTTATAGGTTTACCTTTACTCTTGTAATTAATATAATAATAATAATAATAAATACGATAAGAAAATGGTTCGTAAGTGTCTTGTGTGTGGTAAATTGGACTATTTGAATCCTAACTTGAATTTGCCCAGGTATGTTCTAATCTTTTCATACTTAGTATCAGAGGCGTAGATTTTTATAATTTAACTTTTTTTCAGATTCCATTCTGATATTGAGAAGAGGAACATCTGGTTCTCAATCCTGAATATTACTCGATGATCTTTCTCAGAAACTGTTTTGTATGTTCCGAACACTTTGAGCTAAAAGATTTCTTTATTCGAGTGAATGGTACCAGATATCTCCAAAATGATGCTAATCCCCTTCTTGCCAAACCAATCTTCGAACTTTCGTCCTTAAGGTAAGTTTCTGGGAATTTCCAGAGAAAGAACCAAAATATTGAAATCAAATAATATTAGCCATTTCACCAAAAAAAATCATCATTTTGCCGGTACTCTTGAAACTCAACAGAGGGATGGATCAGATATAAGCATCTCACATATGATAAATTCGATAAATTAATAAGTCTCTTCTCAGTACCTGTTCTCCTACCGGCAGGTGGAATGGTTGTAATTTTTGTTGCATTAGTGATTAATTATATCTGGTGTAATCTGTTTGCAGGGTTGAAAAAATTGAGCCAGTGGAGAAATGAGATTCATCTTCCCGTTTCACTGAGGCTCCATCTTCTTCTAAAATTAGAAGAATAAGGTGAATATTTCATCTCAAATCTCTCAAATTCCATTAACTCTGACAACTAAGTCATGATCATATCAAAAAATCTTCGCTTCTTTTCAGGCATTCATTAATTCAGGAGTTGCAAGAGATTCATTTCAAAGAATGTTAAAAGATCCAAGCAAGCAGGAGTACAACGTACAACCCATCATTGAAAGCCTTTGCATTAACATTTGCCTCTTTTTTCCCCAAGAATACAATTCTGTGAGGAAAACATTCATCAACAGCCCTCCCCTTTTAGAAACTATCTCAAAGTATAGATATGTGGATGGAAGTCCAGGTATCATAAAAGAAGCATTGACTGCTCTGGTCCAAAGACAAGAAGAAGTTTCATATTCCTGGTACTTGTACAAGATTCTCAGGATATGTTAATATTGGTACCAACTTGGATTCTGCCTTCCAAATAGAACTACGACTATCGAATGTATATATGGCTTTGAGAGGAGCATTTAACAACAAATGCACCTGTTTTCAATATCAATGTTTATTTTAATATCGCATTCCGTAGATTTACTATGGTCTTATGATTGTATTATGTTCTTCTTCATGATGTGGATAGTGGATGAATAAATGAGGTTCATTTTCTTCAAGGAATTATGCTCAATTTTTTGAATAAATAATGAAGGCATGAATTATTGTTGCTTTTTTCATACTGAACGCCGTTCATATGGGTCTTTCACGAGGAACCTCACCCATATTTATACAGGAAACTACTGAACGTATTTTCATGAAATTCAGCACTTATAAGTAAGTAGTAAATCTAAAATATTTTCGAGGCATGAGCACCTCCGGTTTTTCCGGAAATTACGTCAACTTTCGTTTCTCAAATTAGAACACCATTTTTTTATTGCAGAAATAGATTCCTTAGAAAATTTCAAGTTATTTTGATGTAACATTTTTCCGTTTTGGTTGGAAAATTCTCTCTGAGCGGGAAAATTCGAAAAAAAAAATTGAAAATAGAGCTCCGCTGAAACAAGAATAACTTCGAGGTTTTTCGATGGAAAATTTTCATTTTTGGGATTTTTCAAGATGTAAGATTGATGTATCCACTTTAAATCGCGATTCATGATACAGGGGGTGAAAAAATCGCTTTCAAAGTTAGGGATGACAAAATCGTAAAAAATCAATTTTTTCAAATTAGAACCCCATTTTTTTATGGCAGATATTGAATCTACGTTAAAAAATAATGTGAGTGTATGCATCACACCCTTGCCCTAAAGTGGATATTCTCTGAGTTATTCACAAACAACTGTTTTTCGTCTTGAATTTTCAGCTATTTCTTTTCCCTTCACGCCAAAAAGATGAAATTTTCAGGAACTGTTACTTAAACCATGTTTAAGATTTTACTACCCTAATATGCAAGAGAAAAAAGTTACAGGTTGTTCCTAAATAGATGGCGAATTTGCATTCGAATTTGTATCGGAAACCTCTTTATTTCAACTAATCGGCCATCGGTTTTCTCTCCAGTGATTAATAAATAATTCCTTATGAACCATATGCAAAAACTAACCATGTTTTACATTTTTTTTTAATGATAGATATCATTAATTACATGCTACTGAATAAAGTGGAATTTGGCAGATGTAATTAATGATATCTATCATTAAAAAAAAGAATGTAAAGCATGGTAAGTTTTTGCATATGGTTCATAAGGAATTATTTATTTATCACTGGAGAGAAAACCGATGGCCGATTAGTTGAAATAAAGAGGTTTCCGATACAAATTCGAATCAAAATTCGCCATCTATTTAGGAACAACCTGTAACTTTTTTCTCTTGCATATTAGGGTAGTAGAATCTAAAACATGGTTTAAGTAACAGTTCCTGAAAATTTCATCTTTTTGGCGTGAAGGGAAAAGAAATAGCTGAAAATTCCAGACGAAAAACAGTTTTTTGTGAATAACTCAGAAAATATCCAGTTTCGGGCAAGGGTGTGATGCATACACTCACATTATTTTTTAACGTAGATTCAATATCTGCCATAAAAAATGGGGTTCTAATTTGAAAAAATTGATTTTTCACGATTTTGTCATCCCTAACTTTGAAAGCGATTTTTTCACCCCCTGTATCATGAATCGCGATTTCGATTTCCACAGTGGATACATCAATCTTACATCTTGAAAAATCCCAAAAATGAAAATTTTCCATCCAAAAACCTCGAAGTTATTCTTGTTTCAGCGGAGCTCTATTTTCGATTTTTTTTCGAATTTTCCCGCTCAGAGAGAATTTTCCAACCAAAACTGAAAAATCTTACATCAAAATAACTTTTCTGAGGAATCTATTTCTGCAATAAAAAAATGGTGTTCTGATTTGAAAAACGGAAGTTGACGTCATTTCCGGAAAAACCGGAGGTGCTCATTTCTTGAAAATATTTTAGATTACATCAGCATCGTGAAATACTTATAAGTGCTGAATTGCATGAAAATACGTTCAGTAGTTTCCCGTATAAATATGGGTGAGGTTCCTCGTGAAGGACCCTGTATAGGCATATGTCGCAGTCGGATACTAAAATCCGTCAGTTTGCGAAATGACTAGGCAGTTTGTAAACTGACGAACATTTTCTAAAACGCTCTTGAAATGAAGATCGTTTTACAATCGGTCTGAAAGTTTTAGTCAGTTTGTAAACTGCGAACAACGCATCCGACGGATTGTCAAATCATTTGAAGCGTATTCTGAAAACGTTACGTGTCTTAATGCAACTTGAATAACTGTTATATTTGTACAGTGCGGTGGAATAAGTGTTACCCCCCCCCCCCTATTAACTACTCTATTTTTATATCTCAAGAAAAAAGCTCAAACAGGTCAATTTTTATATCAAACGTAGGATGTTATTTTTATATTGAACGTAGTATATTATTCGAGCCTGACATAATCCCTCTTCATGCGGGTGTCACCTCTTCGATTTTTTTAAGTGAGAAAGTGCATCATGCGACATCTCATTTGAAACCTATTGAAACATTGATTTCAAAAATCCATAACACTTTGGTTCAAAAATTAACGGAGTCTGAGTTATTGGAGAGTTTTAATCTTACCTTGCATGAATTCAATGAATTGTGTTGGCTTGACGGTAGGTTTTTTCATTGGAGGCTTGGAAGTGTTTTGTCTTCAAATAAACCTTCCCTACATTGTGAATGTTGGTAACTGCATTTAATCATTTAATGTAATAAATTACAAGTAACAACTGAGGGTGTACTGAAAACTAAATAAATTTTAAACTTAAACAGTAACCAAAGTGTTATACATTTTTGAAATCAGTGTTCCAATAGGTTTCAAATGAGGTGTCGCGAGATGCACTTTCTCATTTGAAAAAATCGAAGGGGTGACACCCCCATGAGAGGGATTATGTCAGGTTCGTAACTTTTATGTCATAACATCCTACGTTTGATATAAAAATTGACCTGTTTGAGCTTTTTTCAAGATATAAAAATAGAGAAGTTAATAGGGGGGCGGGGGTAACACTTATTCCACCGCACCGTATAATCAGCTGTACTTCATTATTCTGGATACAGAAATAATATAGGAAAAATAATATTCACACTTATTATTTTAATATTTTATTATCGAAAGACCACAAAAAAATAAAACCATTATTGCTTATTGCAACAGGGGCCACTCAAATGGCACCTGCTGTTGCATTTTTGATATGCTTCGAAACAAAAGCATATCCTTGTATTACACTGATTTTTGTTCGTACGGCAAGCACATTTTTTGAAGCCTTGGCCGCCCAACTTTGGAGAATTCGCTAGTGTTTCACTTGATGTTAGGTATTGCTTTTTCAATTGGAACGTTGAATTCTACAGAATTGGGTGAGCTGTTCGGTATCAGTTCCTCCCTCGAAAAACATCGGTTCAAAATGCCATTTTCATCAGTACCTATTTGATGAACGCCATTTTTTTCTATCTATGATTGTAGCTAATATATTTTTCGGATCGAGAGGAGCGCAATCAATTTATAAAATTGCGTGAACGTCAGCAGTTGCACTTGGTTAAAAAAAAACATGAAACTGAAGTAGTTTCAAGTGGAACGTTTAAAAGGATGTAAGATATGACAATCCGTCTGATACGTTATACGCGGTTTACAAACCGACTGAAAATTTCAGGCGGATTGTAAAACGATCTGTATGTTGAAAGCGTTTTAGAAAACGTTCGTCAGTTTACAAAGTGACTAGTCATTTTGCAAACTGACGGATTTTAGAATCCGACTGCGACACATATAATGTACGCTCGGCAATTCGCCGTCCCGTAGATTTTCATCTCAAATATCGATGACTCGGTTTGATGCTTTTTGCAGCCATTACTTATCATATTTGTAATAACGTGATAAAATACCTCAATTTATTATAAAATCTCGTGAAGAGGAAAATCTGATTCCTTCACATGAATTTACACATTTTTGTGGTCAGTTTCAGCATTTAATGAATCGTGTAGTTTATTTTATATACCTTAATTGACTTCCTAAACAATCAATTGTTTTTCTATAATTTTTCATACTTATTTTCACTAATTTCAAGTAATATGAAAAAGCTACGCATTTTAATATGTTCAATAATTCATTTGCATCAATTGCGAATCTTCAAATATATTTATAGTACAAAATAATTTCACATTTCTATAAACCGCCCTCGTACCAATATTGAAAGAATTCGCCATAAAAAGATTATTTACTCGTTATTTTATTTCCATTCTTCAAAATCAATAAATTCACGCCACTGGATTTTTCAAAGTTAGATTCTGCAATGTTGCCACATAAATGTAAAATGATATTGCTATCCTTTATGCTATCTTCGTCCCACTCATTGAAGTCTGACTGAATTTTGGCTTCATCAATTCCCGAATTTATGAATGAGATGCTGTGTCTCCTCTTTCTTTGGTCTAAGGGTGAACCTGTAAAGTGAAACGCACGGCAAATAACCAATAAGATAGAGCCTTTAGTACCATGGAAAAGAAAAGACGCCATTGGTTTCTGATATTTCGTGAATGTATCGCGAATTGTTACCTTTGAATTACTTAAATGGAAAATGCACCAAGCAATCTGTTGGAATAAACAAAATCGGTAACATGCCAAAAACAGTGGCAGAATATCTGGGCTTAGAGATTCCCAAGCAATACACATTGCTTTTTGCATTCTTCTGCCACAATTTTAGTAGATGCTGGTGGCGATATGCTAGCATTTAAGAGACACGGCCGTTGGCGGTCATCAGCAGTGGCCGAGAGTTATGTACTTATGTAGATAATTCTATGAAAAACATGACTGCCAACTCATCAAAAATAACATGTGCCATTAATAATAGAAGAGAAAATAATGATATTATTTTTGAAAATACAAATAATAATATGTTTATTTTATGAATATACAATAGATTATGGTAACAAATCATGATTTCAGATCATTCAGATCCTCATATCATCATTTACAATTACCCATATATATATATATATATATATATATATATATATATATATATATATATATATATATATATATATATATTCTTTTGAAAAGGGAATACAATGTTACACATCTTCTATTCGGAAAGCAATTACAGGAAAATAGCAATAAAAACAACTCAACTGTGGTGAACACCAAACAAACACGGCAATTACATAATATAGTGGATAATATTGGTTAAAAGAAAAAAACAACAACGAGCCATCGACGTGGAGGAAAACAATGATGAAATGCAAACCACACAGTAATCTACGATGTCCACCTTACTTAGTCTCAACCAAGGCAAAGGTATCTTATTCAACAAGTTTTCTGACGTTGGTTCTAGGCAGATGAAGGACATATGTTTTAAATATTTTCTTCAATATAGACCAATTGAGTTTATGGTTTTCAGGTACATTTTATATACATCAGGCAATGCATTAAATACCTTTGATGACAAATACAAATAATATTTCTGGCCTATCGTTTTGCTGACTGGCGGTACTTTGAGACTTCCCTTCAGTTTGTTACGCGTCGGATAATTGTGGTCAACTCGCTCAAGTATTTTTCTATTATCGTATAGATATAGTATTAAATTATACATATACATCTGTCTTACATCCATAATTCGCGTCTCCACAAACAATTCATCCGACGGGTAAGTAAATTTTTTAAAAGTCATTATTTTCAATATTTTTTTTTTGTAGAACGTCGAGCTGTTTCAGATGGCTATAAGCTACTCCACCCCAACTCAGGATACCATACTGCAATCGTGACTGCACTAATGAGTAATAAACCGTTCGCAGGTGAGTGAGACCCATAATGGTACGCAGAAACTTGAATTTTGGCAATAAACATCTAATAACTTTACATATGTTGGTGACTTGGTGATCCCATCTTAGGTGTGAATCGATTACAACACCAAGGTACTTCATTTTATCTGTTATATTAATTTCGACTTGGTTAGATATCAGTAGTCTATCGAATTCGGGAAGTCCATTTTTGTAACTAGAGAAGGGTAAGAAATAAGTTTTATCAACATTTATTGTTAATAATTTGGACTTGAACCAGTCCATTATGTTCATGAAGTCATCTTCAACGACATTTTTGAGGTTCTGACAAGAGTCTGATGAATATAGGACAGCTCTATCATCGGCGAAGCTTATGATGTTACCGGTTGTTTGCATGGTAAGTAAGCTGTTTATGTAAAGATTGAATAATATAGGACCCAGCACGGTACCCAGAGGTATTCCGTGGCTGATTGTGTTTTCGTGACTTATTTTGTCCTTAATTTTGACGACTTGTTTCCGATCCTTTAGGTAGCTGGAGAACAGCTCAAGCGTAACACCTCGGATCCCCGCTCCAGCCAATTCCTCCAGTAGCTGCGAATGATCAACAGTATCAAAAGCCTTAGCCAGGTCGAGGAGCGCCGGCTTTCCTGAGTCTACAAATTTATAGACATTACCCACCACTCCCGAAATTGCATCATCTGTGGAGCGTCCCTCCCTGAACCCGTATTGATGATCAGATATTATATTATGTTTGTTGAAAAAATCATTCAACCTTTTCTTGAGGAATTTCTCGAATATTTTTGCCGTTGATGATATGACTGAAATAGGCCTATAGTTGTTTAGTAGGCATGTTTTTCCTTTTTTATGGATTGGCGTCACAACCGCTATTTTGAATTCAGAAGGACATACACCCGTACTGAATATTTTATTAATCAAGAAGAAGAGGGGGTCGATTATTTGTTCCCGAATTTCCTTTAGTGTTTCAGCTGTCAGTTGATATATGCCGGGGGATTTTTTTCACCCTCAAATCCACTATTATATCGAGGACTTCTTCTCTTGTTACCGGTTTCAAAAAAAACGAACTTACAACCGGTGTTTTTTGGATCTTAGGGGGACTTTCTGGTTTCGTAATTTTTCTTGCGAGATTCTTCCCTATATCGCTAAGAAAATCATTGAAAGCACTGGCTATATCTGCGTGGTCTGTGATAGTTGTTTCGTCTTCTAGAACGATCTTGTTTATTTCATCTGGCTTATCACAACCTGTTAGATTTGTTATAACCTTCCACAATTTTTTGGAACTTTCTTTCTTTTCACTGATAAGTTTATCATAGTACTTGTATTTGGTTATCTTGATGAGTTTATCTGTTTGCTTTCGATATTCAATACAGGGTCTTTCTCGAGGAACCTCACAAATATTTATACGGGAAACTACTGAACGTATTTTCATGAAATTCGGCACTTATGAGTATTTCACGATGCTGATGAAATCTAAAATATTTTCAAGGCATGAGCACCTCCGGTTCTTCCGGAAATGACGTCTACTTCCATTTTTCAAATGAGAACACCATTTTTTTATTGCAGAAATAGATTCCTTGGAAAATTTCAAGTTATTTTGATGTAACATTTTTCAGTTTTGGTTGGAAAATTCTCTCTGAGCGGGAAAATTCGAAAAAAAAATCGAAAAAAGAGCTCCGCTGAAACGAGAATAACTTCGAGGTTTTTGGATGGAAAATTTTCATTTTTGAGATTTTTCAAGATGTAAGATTGATGTATCCACTTCGAAAATCGAAATCGCGATTCATGATACAGGGGGTGAAAAAATCGCTTTCAAAGTTGGGGATGACAAAATCGTGAAAAATCAATTTTTTCAAATTAGAAACCCATTTTTTTATGGCAGATATTGAATCTACGTTAAAAAATAATGTGAGAGTATGCATCACACCCTTGCCCTAAAATGGATATTTTCTGATTTATTCACAAAAAACTGTTTTTCGTCTTGAATTTTCAGCTATTTCTTTTCCCTTCACGCCAAAACGATGAAATTTTCGGAACTGTTACTTAAACCATGTTTTAGATTTTACTACCCTAATATGCAAGAGAAAAAAGTTACAGGTTGTTCCTAAATAGATGGCGAATTTGGATTCGAATTTGTATCGGAAACCTCTTTATTTCAACTAATCGGCCATCGGTTTTCTCTCCAGTGATAAATAAATAATTCCTTATGAACCATATGCAAAAACTTACCATGTTTTACATTCTTTTTTTTTAATGATAGATATCATTAACAAAATGCTACTGAATAAAGAGGAATTTGGCAGATGTAATTAATGATATCTATCATTAAAAAAAAAAAATGTAAAACATGGTAAGTTTTTGCATATGGTTCATAAGGAATTATTTATTTATCACTGGAGAGAAAACCGATGGCCGATTAGTTGAAATAAAGAGGATTCCGATACAAATTCGAATCCAAATTCGCCATCTATTTAGGAACAACCTGTAACTTTTTTCTCTTGCATATTAGGGTAGTAAAATCTAAAACATGGTTTAAGTAACAGTTCCTGAAAATTTCATCTTTTTGCCGTGAAGGGAAAAGAAATAGCTGAAAATTCAAGACGAAAAACAGTTTTTTGTGAATAACTCAAAAAATATCCATTTTAGGGCAAGGGTGTGATGCATACACTCACATTATTTTTTAACGTAGATTCAATATCTGCCATAAAAAAATGGGGTTCTAATTTGAAAAAATTGATTTTTCACGATTTTGTCATCCCTAACTTCGAAAGCGATTTTTTCACCCCATGTATCATGAATCGCGATTTCGATTTTTAAAGTGGATACATCAATTTTACATCTTGGAAAGTCCCAAAAATGAAAATTTTCCATCCAAAAACCTCGAAGTTATTCTTGTTTCAGCGGAGCTCTATTTTCGATTTTTTTTTTCGAATTTTCCCGCTCAGAGAGAATTTTCCAACCAAAACTGAAAAATGTTACATCAAAATAACTTGAAATTTTCTAAGGAATCTATTTCTGCAATAAAAAAATGGTGTTCTAATTTGAAAAACGGAAGTTGACGTCATTTCCGGAAAAACCGGAGGTGCTCATGCCTTGAAAATATTTTAGATTTCATCAGCATCGTGAAATACTTATAAGTGCTGAATTTCATGAAAATACGTTCAGTAGTTTCCCGTATAAATATGGGTGAGGTTCCTCGTGAAAGACCCTGTATATGTTTCCTCCTTTTCAGGATTTGTGGGGTCGTTTTTATGTTCACGGTATAAATAATTTTTATGATTAACGGACTTGACTAATCCCTTTGTTATCCACATTTTTCTCTTACTTTCGTTCCTTTGATTTTTTATGTATTTAGTGTTCTGTTCAATCAACCCACTCAGTATATGCATAAACTTTTCCGTTTGATGCTGGACGTTGTCAGTGTTGTAAAAATCACTCCGGTCTGTTTGTAATAAATCATCTCTCAATTTTTCATAGTGAATAGTTTTATAACAGTACATTTCGTTTTATCCAACAGAGTTTTTTTCAACATTTCCTTTTGAGGGAAAATTTGTTGCTGTGGCTTTATGATCGGTTATATTGGCATCTATAACTATGGAAACCCATTTTTTAGTGAAATTATTTGTTTTTGATTTGACAAATATATGATCGAGGCAACTTTTGGAATCACCCTGTATACGAGTATATTTATTGATTACTGAGGTGAAATCCGAATACCAACCCACCCTCTCTTGTTTTTAATAATTGCACAGTAACAATTAATAATAATTATAACAATCAAAATGTGAACTATACATTGGGAACTTAGTATAGTTGTATGATTTTTTGACTCGTTTTTTGTAGTTATTTAATTGATTGATTAAAAATATATTCACTTAATGGAATTCTTAGTTTTATGGCAATGAATGAGATCGTAGAAAAATTATAGTACACAACTCGAGTTGTAAGGCGTACTCCTAGAAGTACGCAATCACCGCTGCGCGGCTCGTGCGTAACTTTTCCTAGTCGTGCGTAATATGCTTCTTACAACTCTTGTTATGTAATATACCTACTATTTTCCATTATTAGTTGTTATTACTTATTAGGTACCATTTGTTGCTATATCATAATATATGTTCTTTCGAAAGAAAGCAATACATACTTTTGGTCGTAAATCCGACAATATAATGCATATGGCACGTGTGAAGAAATGGCTACAAGGAACATATTGAATAAATGAAGAAAATTCTGTTTCCTGCTCCAAATCTTGGTGTTAGCAGAGGGATAGGGAATGTAAAAGGGGTACCATACAATGCGTTTGATACACGAGAACAGATAAAAACCTGTGTCTTTCCTCATAATAATAATATAACTTACCTGAATGTTCGCTTTTTCCGATAAGGATATTGTGTTGACTATTCCACTCAATCCATTTTCAGGGAGGAAGTTTCCGTAGCAACGATCGTTTCATTTCGATTAAATTTCAAGCCGGCAAAACTAACAAGTTGGTTTTCCAGCGATACAATTTTTGACGTTTCTCGAATTCATAGATAGCTTCGAAAATGAATATCATAGAAAAAACAAACAACGTTTAGTGGGTTAGTTGATCTATGATGAATTCTAATTTGCCAAATACCGCAATAAGCGTCAACTGTCAACATATTACCCTATTTTCTTGTGAAAGTCATGTCGAATACCACTCGAGATGAAATTCAAGCAGGTAAAATTTCTCTCTTATAATATTCAAGTTTGTTGCTTTTTCGACATTTTTTTCAATTGTTTACAATAGTCATTCGAGTAATTTCCGAGCAACAAACTTTCATATTACAATCGAGAAATTTTGTCGGCAAAATTCCATCTCTAGTGGTAAAACATGTGACAAATTTATTTCCGATCACAGACTTTCCATATAATTGCGCATAAAAAGTTGATTGGAATAAAGCGATGATATATCATCAATATTGTCTATGTTATTATTCAAGGCAATTTTCAATTAAAAAGAAGCATAAATGTATCAATAACAATGACAGCCACATTATATTCTCTGGAATTGTAGCGCCAGAGAACAAGATATGTGACATGTAGCCTCATAAACGATCAGAGCGCTCCTCAATCGGGCGCCACACGAAACTCTAACCTCCCCCGTCATTGGAAGTTCAAAATGATCTGTCGAGCGAATAAAGCATATATCTAATAATTCCTATATGGGTAATAAGCCAATCAAAATTGAAGCTGAGCTTTGGTAACAATCCAGATCTGCGCATGTGCAGAAATATTAAGAATAAAAATAACGTTGTTATTCTATCTCTCTCTGGCACATTCCATTATGTCATAGACGTAAAATTAATAAATAATGTGATGTATTATTTCATGTGGATATTTACGATTATAACCAAACAAATTATTTATTCCGTTTGTGCTCCTATTCGTGAACGTTAATTCTCCTATTGAAAATTCGTTTAATGATATTTCGTTCCTTGTTTAAATCCCCGTTCGTATTTCACTTATAATCGTTGTTGTTATTGTTAATTTTCGCGTTTTATATAATCGAAGTTTATTTTCCTAGTTTAATCCGTTTTCGTTCCGTTTCTACCCTCCGCTCTTATTGAACATTTATGGTTTGGTAATAATTTAAATTCTCGTTCGTTTTTTCATTCTGTTCGTTGTTGTTATTGTTTATTTTCGCGTTTAATATAATCAAAGTTTGTTTACCTAGTTGACTTGGTTAGTCTTTATAGTTATAGTTGAATAATATTTATATCTATTTGAAAATTTTGTTGTGTTCTTTTATTCTATAAGGAATTAAACATGTCTTCAAGGAGTAGTTCTACTTACGAATGTTACATTTGTGAGTCTACATGCTAGAATTCATATCACAGGCAAAACATTCAAATACTACTTACTGTTATGTTCATGCTTTCTCCTTTACCACTTTATTATTTTCAGGTTCCCTAAGCCTAAGATCTGCAAAGATCTCAGTGGATGGCTCTATGTCACCTAAATGCTGATAATGATGTCGCACAAATGAGAATTTGCGGAAGACATTTCGTTGAAAGTTATTTTACAGGGAAAGGTACTAATAGAAAACACTCAGTGAAGTCAATTGGTTTGGATGGAGGACATCTTTTAAAGTATAAATCTTTTTTCGAATAGTAACCCACTGAAAGGATTGGCTCTACGTTTTTAATGACAATGTACAGCTAGGTGAGAAAGCTGTTCAACACACATATTGGGTGCGTTTTTCTTTTCATCAAAGAATGAAATCAGTCAGTTAAATTGACTCTAGAATAAATACATCCTGAAACTTAACGAATCATTTGTCACATATCATCTCATCATATTTATGTTCATCGTATTGAGAGGTAAATTTGCCTTGGCTTTTTATTACGTCATATAAATACAGTGGAACCTCGATATAACAAATCGAAAGAAAACAAGTATAGATTCGTTATACCAAGTAATTCGTTAAATTGAGGTGGGATTGGTCTAAAATTTGTTATATCGAGGTTCCACTCTAGGTTTATACACCACAAAATTACGTACTCATCTTGTTTCAGCAAAAAACTTGCATGATTTTAATCTTCCACTGTTTACAGACAATCCACTATCTTCCTTCCAATCAACGGTATGTCTTTTTAGTTTCGACTTTGTTTTTTAGATCACATATTATCCTACTCACTATTCAAATGGTATTATTGAAAATTAAACAAAATTCAGAAATTTCAACATCTTTCTATTTTAGGTCATGGTTCAGTGTTCTCGCTTTGTCATGATAATAACCTCTCATTCAATTTCAATGGAACATGCAGTCCCTGGGTTGTTAAAAAATTGCATATTTCCATTGCCAACAAACTCCCTTTTCATACCATAATCCAAAACGCATAATAATCCAATCAGAAAAGTTCAACTTGTTCTCGAAAGTGCCCTTCGGAGGAAAATTTTGGATTTACCCTTGTCTAACAGCTATTGGCTATTTCTCTTACTATGTAAGCAATTATAATATGGATCAAGTTCATAGTAAGAAAATATTTGTAATTTCATGTACCATTTTAAAATTGGAGTAGGATTCAAACTTTTCTAATACTTTACTCATGTTGAATATGCCATGAAAGCTTGTTTCCCAAAAAACCTTAACTCTACCTACCTCGGCATGTAAACTTGTTTTTTCTCTTCCTCAACAATAATTTTCGGTAAGAAGTTGTTATGAAAAATATGTATAAATAAACTGTAAAATAGTAATTATTTGTTTTATTACATAGAATGATTGAATACATCGTTTCAAGAAATTGCGTACCTCTAACACAAATTTGAATAATTAAGGTTCATGGCCTCTGCTTGATATTATCTTCAATAGTTGCTATAAATGGGATCTTAAAACGGAATGTTTGAAGCAAAGAAAGAATTTTTCATTCAGAATTGGAACCTTATCAAAAAATGATCAAAAATTATCAAACCCTGAGCAAGTAGATCAACAAAACAAGACAAAAATTTTAGACTTCTCATCAAACCAAAATTGTGAAGAGAATAACTATTGGGATGCAACATTGCAAATTAACATATCCTTGTATACCTAACTGAAAAAACACATTTCAATTTTGTTTCAGCAATGAAATTTTCACTATTCAATTAACCTAAAACACAGAATCTTTTTGACTTCTACATTACTTTGATAACAAGAGTTTATTTATTTTTAGATAGATTTACGATGGATTATTCAATAATGTGAGTTACCATTTCATCAACCTTAATTCTCACAGCAATGATGTTCACACATACCTACGTTTTATTTTATCGGGTAATCGGAATTTTTTTTTCTGACGAAAATTTCTCGATAAATCCTTGATAATGAATTATCAATATTTATTCCGGCTAAAAGAATGCATTCCCTTCAATACGATGAATACAATAGTTTTCTGAAAACTTATAATATTCATTTCTTTGTGAAAACTAAAATGGAAATGTTTTAGTAGAACGTTTTCATCCAAGACATATCTATCTATGCAAGAAAATCTTGGAGCCATTGTCTTTAAACAATGCTTGGACTGTGCCTAAAATGTGATTAAATAATATAACCTCCAAGTCTATTGTCAGTTTTGAATTTTGAGTCGACGCATGCGTATAATTCAATCGTTACCAAAGATCTGAAAGATCTGGCTTCACTTTCAGACAATAGACCTTTCCAGAATTCCCTGTGCAGGTGAAAGTTGCGCGCATCACTTGTGGGCTAAGAATGAATATAATTGGTCGTCAAAATTTCCCTCATTAAATCGTAGACATTTGATATTATTATTTTAGGCAGTCGACGTTTTGGATGTGGATGTTGTTTGTTGTATTGTTTATCGAAAATCTAAATTTTAGTATGCCTCAACAATGTTGTGCTACTAAGTGTCGGTCACGGTACGATAAAACCAGTAGGATCTCATTTCATTGCTTCCCTCTCTCTCTTTCTTTTCTCTCTCGCACTAAGGTGTGCGCATCGTTTAATGCTGCCCAGAAGTTACGCATGAAATATACCTGTTTCTCTCTCATTCTGGTTTAGTTCACATTTTTCATCTTTGTTCTACGTATTCTGGAAGAGGTCTATTATTAGCAGGCGTATAATCCATATTGGTATTAGTACATATATTCCATCCAAGAATTATTGACATCAGAGCAAGCCTTGAAAGTCCATTCGCAGCTTTATTTCTAGTTACAAAAAAGTCACTAAAAACTTTCTGTGCTTTCATCATAGCAATCAAAAATATAGAAATAACCTGAAAAAATGGTATTTTTCAAAGTACGATAATCTAAACGAGAAAATGTTTCCAATTATCACACCTGCAAACTGAATGGATTGGGAAAATTGTTAAAGATATTAAGACAGAAACAAAACTTTACGAATGAATTTATTTAATATATGGAGAATTTTGTCATTACATTGTAACTTTCAATATTTGTGAACAATGAAAGGGTGTAAAATATGAAATGTAAATATTCCTACTCTTGTTTCGAAAACCACAACTGTTATTTCCTCATCTGGGCAGACCTCATCATGTTCATAATGAAAGATTTTAGCCGGGTTTCACAAAAGTTGATCGTGTGATTAAATGCTTAATCGAGCGATTCTGTGATATAAAATCCGTAAATTTGAAATTCTATTGGTCGATTTGACAAAAACGTCAAGGTATTCTGTGAATCACTCAATCAACGATCTTTGTGAAACCCACCATTTATGTCAGCCACATCACATATATTTCGACTAATCTTCTCTTATTTCTTTTTATATGTGCTATATGGAAAGCCTTTCCATACACTCTTCAAGAGCCTCATTCTGAAGATATTTATTTCACTTACTCAGTTATTTGCCAAATTTATTCCAAACATTTATGACAGAACAAAATGTCAGTGTTATTTCCAACACCAACCTGAATTCTGCAACTCAAAATATCACTGAACGGGCATTACCAACCTAATTTCGATTTTCCAAAGCCGCCCGAGATGTCAATAATTTTTGGAGGGACTATTATGTGGTCTGAAGCCTTTCCTCCAGTTATTTTATGTTCCTAGATTGGTTTGTCAGAAACTGACAGATCCATCGAGAACCATCGCCCGATTTATGAAGAGGAAAGCTGAGAGCAATTCGAAACAGCGCAAGAACACCCGAACTAAGAACTCAGGAGATTAGTGGACTATGACCCGGAGGAATATAGAGGAATGCGAACATACATAAGGAGACCGAGAGATCAATTGAGGAGAGATTAAAATAAGCACGTTAACTTATTTGAACAAGAGATAATCGAGAAGGTCAATCTCATACCCATCACAATAAAGTGCAGGTCAGGTTTAGTGAGTAGTCGACCTCTGGAGAGCAAAGACCCTCACACTGTTCCTCGGAAAGAGAGGTTCGTCTGCAAATGGATTCTTGCTTTGAAAAAAAATCCTAGGGAATGCTCCACATGATTGAATTTTTTGATATCTATTCGGTATCGTAACCGTCAAGACATAAAAGTATGTGAGTAACCAAGTAACCTAAATCTCTGCTATGTCCTGGACTGAACCATTGAGGATCTTCTCTATGAAAGGATATGAGCTGAGCATGAATCTTCGTTTTATTCCCCATACAGATTAGGTTGTTTTGCAGAAAGTTGGTATTTGAACAAGGAGATGATTGCCACGTTGGTGATTTCATGAAAGTTTTAACGAAAGAGAATCATGAAGATAAGCTCCTTAAATCCAGTGTGGGCCATTCAGAAATTTTGATTGTAACTTTCAAACGATATTTCTCTTCAGAAAATAATATCCAATGGTCTAATGGATCTGTATTTCAGGAGGCCTTTCGATCACATGTAGGTATTCTCGGTATAGTGTGGTTTTAATTTTTGACGAAATTCAATATACCAGAATGATCAAATGATCTGAATCCGTAATGTTGAAATCATGAGGAGAACAACTGCGGCATTTGAGATTCGGCCATATCCTGAATATTTCAAGTTTTTAGGTTTATCCGTTCAGGCGTTATTCATACACGGACATGCGGAGAGAATTGAATATGACCAAGGATAAGTGATCAGTGAGTCGTACCTTGTCGATTGAGACTATTTTCGTCCCAAAATTCGAATAATACATACGTCGTGACGAAATGTTATCGCCTTCGTTTAAGTTAACGAGATAACAGTCAGCATTCAGAAATACTAGGAAGTACCGGGTTTAATTATTTCTACCAAAAATATTCGAATATTGAATTCTGTATGCAAATTACAACCACATTTTCAGGACGTTCAACTGGCAAACTGAAATCTTCCTCGATAAACAACCGGAAATGAAACTCTTCGAAGTTAATAACAGTAACATGTATGACTTCGGGCGATTACAATTCAAGGTTTCTGATAAAAAACCGCACGTCACAGAACGGCTACGATTAGTAGTGAATGTTTTTCAATGCTTGATGACGCTGAGTGCTAATCAAAATACAAAATGTTTTAATTAACTCAAAGGTAGAATACAATGCACGTTATTCGGCATTCATTCATCGGTTCAAACGGCTGAATGTCCCATTATTACTTCACCAAGGTGTTGTGGGCACACATTTCACGAAGAACGTATTTTTTTTGTACTAATTGAGTTTATTTTCTGAACGGAAACGAAATCGAATTTTTGAATTCAAAATTCGTCTGAATACCGATTATAAATTATTTCTCATATTTATTTCACAGACGTAAAGGTGAACACAGACTATTCTGACGTGACGTGGTTACATGTGGGCCCACGTCAAAATGTGCGTGATATAAAAATGCAACATATCGTTCTGTGCGTTCACGTTCATATAAGGCCAATGTGAGCACTGCTACACGTTTGACGTGATCCCACGGTGCCTGATGACGTGACGTGAAATCACGTCACGTCAGAATAGTCTGTATTCACCTTAAGACTGTCAAATGACATCAACCAATGTTGGCAATATTGTTTCCTGCTGATTATCAGAATGTGGTATATGATTGAGGATGGACGAATATTGGACAATTTAGTTCATCGCATGTATTTGACAATTTTTCTAGACAATTGGTTCATAACAAATATTATATATTACAGATTACATAAAAAACTGACGGTTAGTAGTAGATATTCAAATATAACCGAAATCTTAAAAAAACAAGCTTGTTTCCCATTCCTACTTTGCCTTCATTGTTTAAGAAGACACTAATGGAGACTTTTATTTAGAAAATAAAAGATTTTATTGTTGATGTTTTGTACCTAGGTTAGTTTACCAAGGTTGTTCTAGATTTATTTTTGTACCCTGATTGTTTTATCAGGATAATGGTCTTCTTGAACTGCTTCTATGTGGTAGGATGCTGGTGATCCTCGTTAATCTCGATGATTGAGACTGTTGTGACTGCACAACTGATGTAGGGGGTATACTTAACTGTAAGCACCCTATGATGATCTTGATGATCACTGCGATTATTTGTTATCTGTACTTAGATACCAACTACGAAGAGGATTAGGAATAGGTGAAATTTAAACGCATTCTCAACAAACAACAAAACTGTAATTTTCTTGTTACCCTTGCTTAGACAACAAGCACAAAATAACTATACAAGTATTATGTATCCAGTTATAAACTCTACCTTCTATATAAAAATCCATAGCAAGGAAGAATTTTTATGTACCTTCTATATGAAAATATATAGCAAGGAGCAAAAGTGATGAGTTACTAATTTGAGAACTTTACTGATCGACAATTATAAGCTTTACTTTACTCGATTAGGAACTTTTTTTACCTTTACTGATTGCTTGTCTCTCTGGCATAGGTTTTTAAAGACAAGCTCGAAAATAAGGGAGGTTCACATTTCCGCCGAATAAAGGTGGGAAATATCAACAATTGATTGGGTGTCAGAATCGAACAACGTCTCGCTAAGCAAACAGTGCTCTTATTTGACATTTTGACTATAGTGAGAAAAACAGCCCATTTACAGACCAACAAGGACTCGTGGATGATTTGCTACTCTCTCCTGACATGTACCCACCTATTTCCCAGATATAACTGCCATAAATGTCGTCATATATGTAATTTTATGAGCTTTTACTGCGAACTAAATGAAGGTTCATACGACATGGTTTTTGTCATCAAAAAACCAGATGAATTTCCTAAACTTGACATTAATTCTTGGGTTGAGAAAATTTTCAAATGGACCATAATTGGTCGAAAATAGTATATTATTTCATCAGGAGATGTGTCACTTTTCGTGGCGAGCCACGAAAAGTCACTTCTTCTCCGAATGAAATATGCCTATTTTATTTCAAAACGTACGATAACAACGTCAGTTCTCGACTGACAGGATCATCGAAAAGTTCTATTTCTCCGCCGAGGCGGAGAAATATTTACTTTTCCCTCCGGCGGCAGGAAAAGTGTACGTTTGGAAATAATAGTAAATTATTTCATATAATTGAAAGAGAGCCACGAAAAGTCACTTCTTCTCCGAATGAAATATGCTATTCTATTTCCAAACGTTTTCAAATTAATGAAAATTGTACATTTAATGCAACTTTATCAAATAAATGACGTTTGAATTGGAAGTTTTTGTATTCTATGCATCTATGTTCATGGTAACCAATCAATCTTTTTCGTAGCAACCACTTTTCGTGCCGCCGGAGGGAAAAGTAGTATTTCTCCGCCTAGGCGGAGAAATAGAACTTTTCGATGATCCTGTCAGTCGAGAACTGACGTTGTTATCGTACGTTTGGAAATAAAGGGTATTTTTAAACAAAGAACGAGAATTGTAACAAAAAACATATGAGACAATATTGCCATTCAAGGGTTCGATCTCATATGGTTAAAATCAAAACAACATTTTTAAAAGGTGACAGCTTCTTTCTGGTGAACAAAGGAGACGAAATTAATGTTATACCTCGTGTTATACAGATGTTGCGCGAAGTGAGATGCAACAGTTGATATTGAGATTGTGTCCCAATTTCATTTTGAATGGTTTGCATATATTGAATGTGAAGTACCAGAAATATGTTCATGTAGGTACTTTTAATACATCAGTATATTGTGTTTTTCTTCAAGCTCTACTTTTGAGATATTATATTGAATCAATTCAAATGTAGAACTTGAAGAAACACAGTATAGCGAAACAATTTCCATTCATATCATGTGATTTAAACGGTAGTTTAAGACTGAATCCGACTGAATTTATAGGACGTTATTGCTAGTTTCAATGTGGTGAACACAATTTCAACTTCTCACCATGTGACATGACAATTTCGAATGCGAATGTACAGAGAGTTACTTTTCTTGGAACACTGTCACTTGCTTCACTCCAAAACTTTTTTCGGTTAGCTCGTTGGTGAGCCACTGTTAGTCTGAATTAGTTTAAAAAGAAGCTTTGTTATTATTTTCAACTTTAAGGTTTTTATTTTTGTCGTATCGTCTACGGATTTCGAGAAAAATATAATTTGAACGATTCTCTCGAAATCATCAATGCTTCACACCATGTCGTGTTTTCCATTGAAAGTGAATGGAGTGTTGTTCGTGAAATTACACTGAATACTAAGTGTGAATTCGCACTGCATAAGGCTAACTAGAACTTAACCGAATGATAAATCCCTATGGCTTTGGTGTGGAGTGTGATAATTTCTCATGATGTAACAAAATCCAAAACTTTAATTTCCAAAAGAATATTCAATGTTGATTATTTGAGAAGCATAATAAACAGCTTTACAGAACTTCATCAGAAACCTGCATCATTCAGACATTCAAGCATTCAAAGTTGTTTCGGTATAGCAAAAGACGTCGAAAACTGTTCCTGGGCACGTCGCTCAATTACCTGAATTTCCCGAATAGGCACCCATCCAATTTAGATCGCGTTCGACTAGTTTGAGCCCAGCCTGTAACCTTCCAATCCAAAGGAAACCTTCGACACAAGCGACTCGTACATTTACAAGATTAACACTAAATGTGGTATGTAAATAACGATGCCTGTCAAAAGAAAGTTGGTTTGTATTACCCGGAATTGGAATCCGGCGTATTACGGTCCCCTAGGTTTTGACTAGACAGAAATAGGTCAGAATCGACGTTTCTCATTTTGATGATGTGTATTTGTGCCATTCAGATCAGACTGATCGATCTCTCTCAGGGCAAACGTTATATATTCGGAGCGATTTTATTGCTGTATCTGGAAGTGTGGCTTCGTGGGTTTGATAGAACATGAATCCCCGCACGATATGGAAATTGACCGCCCTTATTTGCATCCAGATAGCTTGAGCGGAAAATCGGTGAGCTTGAGGCGTTGCATTTGGCAGTACCCTGGTGGATAATTCGAAATTGATATGGGATGCTCATCACATGCCTGATATGTAATGAAAATGTTATTCCACTTTGTCGTAAGCGATCTCAAATTTGCATTTTTCAAGAAAACTGATTCCACACAAGAGAGGAAGTTCTTGTGCTGGAAATAATGTAGGTACCAAAACTGCTTTTAACTCCATATTTATACATAATTTGATAGATCCCATATACAGGGTGAGTCTTTGACTTGTACATATGTATTCTTTTAACTGTAGATTCCTCTCATCAAACGAAACACTTTTTTCCCATACCATTTTTCAAAATTCGTTTTGGTTTTGAAGATACAGGGTGTCGAAAATCCATGAAAAAAACACTTTTCTGTTTATATCTTCGGAGCCGTTATTTCGAAAGAACTGAATTTTGTTTGAGTTTTTACTCTATTCATGGTGCATATTCTCCAATCGAAACCTATTCAATCTTCACTAGTATAAAAGTAACAGGGTTGTCGACTCATCAATACACGCTAAACACCATAAAACCACATTAAAAAGATAAACGGTTAATATTTTCGAAAGAATCAATCATTTAAGAAACTAAAAGTATTCCAATTTTTTTCAATAAAACGCGTCGTTTTCGAGTTATTTCCAATTTTACCCGGAGAAATTTAACGAAAAAAATCATTAATTTCAAGAATAATCTGAATGCGTCTCTGAATCAAATATGATCGAATATTATTCCTTCTCTGGACTTTAAACGAGTTTACAATGTTGTCACAATATTTATCAACTCTGTCCAGATATTTCAATAATAAAATCCCCCAAATGTGGGAGATAAAATTGAACACCAAGGAGGATTCGACACGCACAGTTTCTATTGAAAATTCATAGTTACCGGTCCATATTGAAGTTAAATGTCGATGAAATACGAAATTCGGATATGGAATGATGAATCTTGACACAAACTACTTATTAAATTGAAATTAATGAAACGATACCTGAAAATCTGTGGCGATGTTTCTATCTAAACAAACATCCTCTTGGAATTTTATAAACTCGACACGGTTGGAATCATATTAATTCACTTCACATAATAATCACATTAGAACAATAATTCACTGAGTGTATTCAGAACTTCATATAATGTTTACAGTTTGTTCAGAGACTCTGGTTTGTTATTGTTTATGGTAGGCCTCCAGATAACCAATATTTCGGTTTTCGCTCTACGCATGCGTGGTAAAATTTGGCGGCAAAGTCGATTTATGATGAAAACGGCAGAATTGATAGATATTTATACCACGGTACACAAATGTATCGTGATTTATACTATGTTTCGTAAAAAAAATCCTTGATCTCAATGAAAATATCAGCAAGCTGACAACATCCTCTTGAAATTTCTGTGCAAAAATTCACAGAATCGATTTTGGGTTAGGTTGTTTGATAATAAATCTGAATGAAAAGTCTTTCTTCATGATATTGTTTGGGAATTTCGAGGAAAATATGAACAAGTTATTAGTGTTTGCAAACTAATCTGCAGAAAAATCGAAGGAACTTATTTTGGTGGAATAAATGTGGCTTTTCAGTTGCAGATATAATCCGATGAAACTAACTGATTTTGTTGAAATTATCGTGTTTGCAACATTTTTATTCCAATAAGGTTAGTACTTGAGTATTCCCTAAATGTATAAACTCAATTTCTATCGAGAAATATGAACTTTGAATCGATTCCACAGTATCATTTCAGGGACGTAATTAGCACAATTTTTTTTCAAATGGCTATATCTTTTTAACAGAGCCGAATTTGGAAAAATGGAAAATGAAAAAAAGGTTTCTTTTGAACTCAAGAATCTTCAGTTAAAATATATGTACAAGTCAAAGACTCACCCTGTATGAGGGTTTAGCGAATCTACTTTGAGAAAGGAATAAAGCACTCTTTATACTTTGTCAAGCTTTCGCATGCATTTTAAGGCTGCCTCAGGGCTCCTAAAATAGGTAAAAATAATTCAGAATTAACCTCCATACATTATTCAAAGTTGAACTCACTGAATGCGAGGTTATACGTCACTTGCATTATGCCTGAACTCACGTAAATAAAACATTAAATTTACACGAGAAATAATGAACATTATAAATACTACGTTTTTCACTATTTAAAACCTATACGTGGAGAACCCGAACTTTTCGAGAATTCAATGTAATGTGAATTCAATTTGAAAGGTGGGTTTAAAATTTTTAGTTGTTATGATAATCATGATTGTCAAAACCAATCATACAAGAGTCGAGCTTTTGGTTGAGTAATCTAGTCGCGTATTTTGGCTATTATTCACTTGGATGATTCATAAAACTCGACATCGTCTCGTTCAGAAAACCTCATCCGTGTGGATAACAGCCAGCATATCATCCTCGTTGAATAGTGTTCTAATACTTAATTATTTCAATAATTTGTTAGGTTCGGTTTCGTCTGGTTTTTTATTGTTCGAAAGAGCATCTAAAGAATCACTCTTTAGCTAAACCATTTTTCAGAATTCGGACTCGTTTGGAAGATATAGGGTGTCAAAAATTCATGAATAAAACTATCTTCTGCACCTTGATTCCGAATGGACTGTTCAATGTCTAGTTATAATGATATTTTTTTCTGATTTCGTGGTACTCTGAAATCCACGGAAAAATAAATAGGCCTACATGAAAACGATAAATTTTTTATAATTTAAAACCAACCAATCATTATCGAAAATACAAGTGGAAGATTTCATGGACTGCTGTTCCAATTATAATCACCACGAAAATCGAAAGAAAAAATGTATTAGTCCAAGATCCCAGAGCAATCAGACATGACTTATTTTCACACGGATGAAACCTGAAGTTTTCAGTAGCGTCTCGTGTGCCTTGAATACCTACGCGCTTTGTGGAACTTGCCGAGTGACACCTGGGCAGGTACCAGGTGAGAAAGGTAACTGAAAATAAGAACTATTTTACTTAAATTCACATGGCTGATTTTTATATATGTCATGTAGAATATTATTTTAAAGCAATATCATAAGTGTCAGACACTTTTGATGGACCAGAGCTTTTGTCAGACGCTTTTAAGCTACCCAAAAAATAAATGAACTTTACTTATTTTCACATGTCTGATTTTTTAATATGTTATTGAAGTATTTATTTAAAAGTTATATTCAATCAGTCAGACAAATTAGAGTGACCAAACATCCCCTAAGACAAAAATTATTCGGCCAGAAGTATGAGGGCGAGAGCACTATGCATGCGCTTCAGAGTGAGTGAAACGTCCATAATAACTCGGTTCCCCTTCTAAAACTCACCATATGTTTCAATCTACTGTGTATGTGCTGTTTGCGTGTAATATTATATAACTTATAATACAGGGTGGCCATTTGAAAACGAAACAGACGAGATTACAGACGAAATAATTTTTTTCGATAGAAATGCTCGGACGGGTCGATTTCTGTTTCGAGGGGGACAACTTAAGATGTAGGTTACGGACGCATAGCGCTTCAACCCTTGCTACTACAACCCTCACCCCCAATTTTTTGATAGGGAAGATGGGGTGAGTGATACCTCATTTGAAAGGTATTTTTATACTGATTTCAGCACAGTAATTGTTTTTTCATTTTATGCATTAGTTCTCGAAATATTCTTAACTAAGTATTTGAAAATGAAGTGGTGTTTTCATGGCACTTGTAGTGTTTTTTTGTGAAAAATCGACATTTTGAGCTTCAAAACAACCATGACTGTGGCTTCCTTCCTCCAATCCACTGACATAGAAATCTTTAATCAAGATGTCGATTTTTCACAAAAAAACACTACAAGTGCCATGAAAACACCACTTCATTTTCAAATACTTAGTTAAGAATATTTCGAGAACTGATGCATAAAATGAAAAAACAATTACTGTGCTGAAATCAGTATAAAAATACCTTTCAAATGAGGTATCACTCACCCCATCTTCTCTATTCAAAAATTGGGGGTGAGGGTTGTAGTAGCAAGGGTTGAAGCGCTATGCGTCCGTAACCTACATCTTAAGTTGTCCCCCTCGAAACAGAAATCGACCTGTCCGAGCATTTCTATCGAAAAAATTTATTTCGTCTGTAATCTCGTCTGTTTCGTTTTCAAATGGCCACCCTGTATATAAATATACAGTATGGTGCAAATGAAAGGAATAAATTCGTTATTTTGTAAACCGCCGAATTTAAGGAAAAATCCCGAAACACGTCGATTTTTATTTTAAAACAGGCTATTCGTAAGGATACCTTTTTATTTTTAACGTCATCTATGTGAGCGTGATGACGTCATCGCTCAAATTTTTAAATGGAAATGTAGGTGTTGTGATACATTATTTGAAAGGTCTTTTAAATACCTATTCAGCCATACCAATATGTACAATAATTGATTTGCTTATTGTCACAAATATTATTGATGAAATTTCAACAGGTTTCTTAATGAAATGTATTAAGTATTGGTATGATGTATTTATTGACACACAAAAATAAATTTTGTAGAGGCCGTCATTGTATTTTAGCTGAAGGTGAATAATTTAAGCACTCAATTTAGGTTTCGTTGTATTTAATGAATAATACATATCGTCGTTAAAACCCGAAAAATGTGTAACTCCCAATTCAATCAAAAAAGAGATTTTGATGCCATCTCTTAGCGGTTTTCAACATCTACATGCTCAGAAATTTGTGTGGTTCTATCTAACAGTTAAATATTTTTCCCGCGCAGAATAGAATGATGTGTTTTGAAAAATATTAAGGGAGTACGGGTAATCAAAAAATTTATTTTTGCCTCTCCTGTACAATCAGCTAGAATGGAGTTACACATTTTTCGGGTTTTAACGACGATATTAAATATTCATTGTAATAAAAGAATTTTATTAATTTCTTAAACAAATACAATTACTGCAAATTATTGATATGGCTGGATAGGTATTTAAAATACCTTTCAAATAATGTATCACAACACCCACACTTCCATTTCAAAATTTGAGCGATGACGTCATCACGCCTGCATAGATGACGTCAAAAATAAAAAGGTATCCTTACGAATAGCCTGTTTTAAAATAAAAATCGACGTGTTTCGGGATTTTTCCTTAAATTCGGCGGTTTACAAAATAACGAATTTATTCCTTTCATTAGGACCATACTGTATATTTATATTATAAGTTATATAAAATTACACGCAAACAGCACATACACAGTAGATTGAAACATATGGTGAGTTTAAGAAGGGGAATCGAGTTATTATGGACGTTTCACTCACTCTGAAGCGCATGCATAGTGCTCTCGCCCTCATACTTCTGGCCGAATAATTTTTGTCTTAGGGGATGTTTGGTCACTCTAATTTGTCTGACTGATTGAATATACCTTTTAAATAAATACTTCAATAACATATTAAAAAATCAGACATGTGAAAATAAGTAAAGTTCATTTATTTTTTGGGTAGCTTAAAAGCGTCTGACAAAAGCTCTGGTCCATCAAAAGTGTCTGACACTTATGATATTGCTTTAAAATAATATTCTACATGACATATATAAAAATCAGCCATGTGAATTTAAGTAAAATAGTTCTTATTTTTAGTTACCTTTCCCACCTGGTACCTGCCCAGGTGTCACTCGGCAAGTTCCACAAAGCGCGTAGGTATTCAAGGCACACGAGACGCTACTGAAAACTTCAGGTTTCATCCGTGTGAAAATAAGTTATGTCTGATTGCTCTGGGATCTTACTCTATATGTATGGGATAGAAAAAATACGATATCGTGAGCACTGACAGAATGGTACTTGTAGTTGGTCTGGTATCTGCTGGTTTTCTGGCCTCGTATGGGTGTATTTGAATAGAATATTTCTTTCTCGCGGAACATATTCACTTTATAGATACAAAAACTAACGGGTTCCGGCGTGGGGAATAACATGAGGTGAACTGTAATATGGTGGCGAACTGATGGCTCTGTATATGACCGTTTCTAGACGGGTAGCAGAAATGTGATGAAAACAGTAGAATCTTTTTGGGATTTTGGGTGATTCCTTCAGACCATAGCTGATGCATGCGCTGATGAAATTTGTGTTTTGAAAAAATAAAAGTATTAATTTTAAACAAGAGTATCATGATCATTATGTATTTGCCTACGGATTTGAAACAACAATTTCATCAGTTTTGTCTGAACTGAAGTGAATACTTACTGATGTTGGTAGCCAATAATATATTTGGTAATCTCATTCCCAGTATATATTCTTTCAAACATCAGTTCCTCCAAAGAATTGACTATGTGAACCCTTCCTTTGAAATGTGTTGATTTTATTCCGAATGTACACTTTTTGAGCGCTGGTTCTACGAACGAGGGCTACATCCTCTTGTCCAGATGTCTGAAATTTTCGAATTTTGAAACGAGTATGATCCCAGACGATAAGGTTCGACTTGCTGACGACACCTCAGTGGTCGAATTCATTCCTGTCCATCTCGTCGATAACTCTCGAATGGAAAATCTCGAAACTTGAACTGTTAAGGTATATATCAATTTTGTGGATACCCCGTATCCTGGAATTCATAAGATTTGAGCGAATTGACGAAAAAGTATCCTAAAATATCCGGGACTATACAACATAGATTTCTTCCATGTGTATGATCGACGAAAATATTTCTCCAGCTCTCATCTACATGACATCAGAGCTTGTCCAGTTTATCGTGAAACATCCTGCATATAAAATGTTTCTACCACTAAAAATGATATGCTTGTAACGTGTGATTTCACTTTACTACAATTGATGAGTCTGAGAGCACCTATAAAGTCACTCGATATAATCTCCAGCAACTTTTCGTCATATGGGAAATCCCATCCATTATGTATATGTGACGCTTAATTTCCTTTTTGAGGTCAGATCTTGCTTGGAAATCAAGTTTCTATTGATGAAATAAATTTTTCAGGATAAGGTTCATCTGTTGATAAGTCATATGTATTGCGATTGAAATATAACGTTAAGTAGGTATGCGGTGAATCAGAAAATTGTTGTTTCAGTATTAATATCAATACGCCGTAAGTTTCCCTTCAGACCACCATTTTCAGATCACGTAGTTTTTTACATCTGGTTTTCTAAAATACCTGATGGATCAATTTGGCTTCTTGATCATTTTATCTAATTCATTATTTATCAATTGGATTCGAGCGTTTCACAATTTCTCAGTATTCATGATTTTCATTCCCTTTAATTAATCTGCGCCAGTGGTTCATTCCGAACACGTGTACATTTTTTTCACATCTTCTGTCGAATCTGAGATAATATGTGAATTGGTGTGTGAATTAAGGTGAATACAGACTATTCTGACGTGACGTGATTTCACGTCACTTCAGGCACCGTAGGATCACGTCAAACGTGTAGCAGTACTCTCATTGGCCTGATATGAACGTGAACGCACAGAACGATGTGTTGCATTTCTATATCAAGCACATTTTGACGTGGGTCCTCATGTAACCAAGTCACGTCAGAATAGTCTGTGTTCACCTTTAGGGATCGCTGGAAATTGTGAAACCTCATCGACGCAAATACTTATGGAACTGTTTTTGACAGCTAATTCGGAAGAAGTTGAGAACTTGCTCCCCAAGATAATACAAGCCTCGAGAAGAACAATTTGGATCAAATAAAAATAGGAAGAAGCTGGAAAAAACTCGTCACCTGAATCGCACTTCCACACCTCACCTTGATCTGAAGATCAGAGATTACCATCTGGCCCAGTCGTCGAACAAGTTATCAAAGATAAGTTACCCAAAAACGGAGATCGTTTGTGAATTAGTACCTAGTCAATTTTTTATAATTATAAAACTTTTCATCAAATCTTGTAAATATTTTTACCACAGGCGAATAAATCTCAACTGTTCAAATTCGACTATTATTGACCAAAGCAGGAGCATTTCATGCCCTATTGTTAGCCAGGGTGCTTGAAAATACATAATACCTTACATGCTGTAATATCATATGGTTCCATTAGAGTATGAACATGGTAAGATGAGAGAATTTTTTATTTTTTATTCTTTATCGAGATACTTTCTTCTTATCATTAATCATTCACTGATCCAGAAGTATCACTTCTCCACTTCTCATCAGAGTAGTGGGGTCAATAATAATGGCGATTTCCCAGACTAGTAGTAACAGGTATTCATGGCTTTTCAAGGAGAATGTGTACAATTATTAATGATTACGAACTAAGCTTGAGGAAAATTGAAGTATATACGATTATGGAGAAAGAAATACTGCCCTGGAATTGCAAACATGATCGAATAATATTTTTTATCTACTCCCATAGAATAATATATCCATCATTCAACTGATTTTGATCTGTAATAGTCTCTATAAACCAATAATGTGAGGTAATAATAACTCACGCCTATAATTCAGTCCAATACAAATAGGAAAAATGTAGTTTACGAAATGAATAAAAAAGTCGGGTCAATGGGGAACTCTATTTCAGACATCAAGGTAACGTTTTCGCCATCCATTTCTATATTTTCATAGGTCTGAATATCCAAAAATTGCATTTGGAAAACGTGAATATTTGACGTTTTCTACGGGATTCGATATCGATTCGATTTTCGACTATAGAAATCGCTTTTGACAACTGTTGTCAATTTTGAAAATGCAGATTAATTCGAATTTTACTGAAGAAGTCGAAGATAAAGTAGAGTGTTCGATTCGCGGTAATGGTCATAAGACACTTGATGAATTACACCCCTCGCCTGACGGCTCGGGCTGCAAAATTCATCTGCGTGTGTTATGACTTACATTACCGATCATTGAACAATATACTTTTGTTTTGCTCCAATGCTTAGAAAATGAAAAATAAAAAATCTTTTCAGGTTTTGGACTTCAAGAAATACGGTTAACGAATGGACACAAAAAGCACTGAAAAATAAGGAACCTGGTAGGTAGATTCGCATTGGGCAATTCAAAAAACCGACCGAATAAAATTTGACATCTGTCAAAAAATATTGACAGCAGCTATGTAACAAACAGTTTATGGTGCTGGGTCGATTTTTTCGATATATTGGTTTTTGTTTCCTTTTGGATGATTCGTTACAGTTTTATGTCATTATGGTACAGAAAAATTCATGTGGTACAGAACGATTGCTCAAAGAAGGTCGAAGACTCACCCTGTATGAACTCAAATTCATTGTGTCTGAATCTTTGTTCATGAAATCTTCATTTCTGTTCATGTGGATTATTTCATGCTTATGAGTATCAATTATAACACGCAAAGGAATTTCTCCTACGAGATTTCGTTGTTAACTAATGAGCTCTTTATAATTATGGCAAAAACGCCGTATACATGGTGTTTTAAGTTCTCTAGTGGCCGTCAAAAAGGTACCTAATTGATTCTGATGTAGAGAACATCAAAAAATAAAACAAGAAAAAATGAATTCCATTAATATCTCGGATAACCCCCACAGAGAAGTGTGTAGGCATCGTTTCAATGGCAGCTGCTTTTTTCGTTATCGGTTATTCTACAACCATTTTTCCATGATACTAAAAGTATCATGCCATTCTTCAGAAAACAACGCAAGAACTGTCGGCTATTAGAAGAGTCATCGTCGACAAATAAAGCGTTCGTTCACAATAAACCGTCCCTAGGTTTTGACTATGGGATGTGGTTAGGACATAAAACAGAAGTGTAATACAAAATTTGCCATTTGGAAATACTCGACGTTGCTGAGTAATGGTGAAAAAAAGCTCGTAATCATTGGATTTTGGGGAATCTTTACTACTTTCAATCTAGATAAAATTCCCTACAATTCGAGCCCCACGATACTTCAGGTTCAATAGATTTCAAGATATTGGAGTTATATTGAGTCAAGATGAACGATTCGAGTTAGAGTCCATAAAATCAAATATAGAAAACCGCGGTCAAATAAGAAATTTCCGCGAATCAGCTGATGCATTTTGTTATTTCCCTCATTGAAATCAGAAGGATGGTTATTGGTTGGTCAGAATATCCCGCCTCTGCCTTTACAATGCCTTTTCAAATAAAGTGACCGGCCACCTGTCACCTTTTACCTTTCAGTCCCATGGTTTCAAAGACAGTGCTGATCCTAGATGGCGGTAGCTTGTCAAGATCCTCAAGAATCAGTTGGGTTGAGTAACGAGGATATCTACACTTTGATTTTTCGGATGAAATCAAATTTGATTTTTATATGGCACAGGGTTATGAAATTATGACTAGTACAGTTTGTACTTTGTTAATATGGTGTACCGTGTGTCAAATCAATTTTTCGCTGAGATGCACAGTCTTCGAATAATTACTTTATTCCAGGAAAAATAGAGTTTGGGGATCGTCGACAAGTAGACACATTTTTGGTATACGGTAGAGAGTTATGAAAAGAGCCCAAGGTGATTGAAATTTTGTTGAAATAATATGAGGTACGCCATATCGGTGGGAGTGACTGTGTCTTTTTTCAGCCCTCGTTATCTTATTTGTCGCTAGGATGCACGGTTTTCGTGTGAGCAGCATTTTTCAGAAAAAAATAAATTGATTACTTACCTAACTTTATTGGAAAGTGTCTCTCTTATCTCTCATCTATCATTCAGATAATTGGTCTACTTATACAAGATGTGTAAATCCCCGGTACTCGCGCCGATAAAGAATAAGATACATCTTATTGAATAATTTTAGAGCCCCTTTACATATAAAAATTACCAAAGGTGACCTGGACTCTCTTTTTACCATGGAAATTCATTTTTGGTATTTCGCGATTATCGAGAGAACTATTGTTTCTATTTCGTTCCTGGTTGGAATTGACCCCGATTGATTGCTTTCGAACTTCATTTCTTCAAAAACTTTGATCGCAGTTACCATGTCACATATCTCGTGATATAATGAACCTAAAAAATAGCGGTGTGTCTCAAATTGTAGGCAATCTCGTTTGGAAGTGGTAAAGGTGACTCTTTCTGAAAAATGCACTCTTCATAAGTTGAAAGCAAAACACTCAGCTACCTCCAGAAATAGACTTGGAAGGATGACACTAGTGGTACAACTGTACAAGTCCCAGTATCATCTTAGACCGGGTGCAGGTGGGACAAATTGCAAATTATTGATAAAGTTTTCTTACTTTCTATTAAGCTTTATTAGGCGGAGTCTACCACATTTTCCTTCGTGAACATTTTTGTAATCGCGGCTTTTTTTTCAGCAAACCTCTCGTAAATCGACCATATTTCCAATTTTTTTTCAAATCATACATACCCTTTTTTGTGAAATGCAATCATAAAAACAATCTGGGAGAAATGAGAAAACATGATTGTCCGACAAAAATGGTGTGGCTTTGAGCATGTCTACTAACATAAACATGACTGAAAATCGCAATTTTTTCAAATTATTAATACCCTCCTGATTTTTTCAGAATCGGTTGATACAACCATATGAAGTATGAAAATGCAATTGTCCGACCAAAAAAGTGGCGTTTTTCTTGTTCGACAATTGGAAAACGACGATTTTTTGAGCTAAAAAGATTATGAATAATGTTCTATTTTTTCTTATTCTCTCTTCACCTTGAATAGTAGCCCATGAGGCCATCCTCAGAGTATCTAAAGAAGGAGCAGGCAATGAGAGAGTCAGGTTTCAGAGAGCTTCATGTCCTTGTGGATTTTGAGGAGTCCATAAAAAACGCCCGGTATAGATGAGTAGTTGTTTGACGTTTTGGCTAAGGCCTTAGGCCTCATCAACGTAACCCTTGCTCTTCAATGACTCCACAATGTCATTACTTCTCTGCTGAATAGTGGACGTAGGATCTTTATTTAATTTACTATAGTATAGTCCATCCAAGAGGCAAGAATTATTGACATCAGAGCAAGCCTTGGAAGTCCAGTCGCAGCTTTATTTCTAGTTACAAAAAAGGAACTAAAAGTTTTCTGTGCTTTCATCATAGCAATAAAAAATATAGAAATAACCTGAAAATTAAATGGTATTTTTTCAGAGTAAGGCAATCTGAACATGAAAATGTTTCCAATTATCACATTCGATTACCTGCAAACTGAATGGATTGGGAAAATTGTCATGACATTGTAACTTTCAATATTTGTGAACAATAAATTTGGTGTAAAATATGAGATGTAAATACAATTCCTACTATTGTTTCAACAACCACAACTGTTATTTCCTCATATAGGCAGACGTCGTCATGATCATGTTTATAATGAAAGATTTTATGTCAGCAACACCCCATATATTTTGGCTACTATTTTTTTACCACGAAGGTTTCGTGACCACTTTTTTCAATTGTTCAGCTTTAAGTTTCTCTATTTTCTCAATATTAGTTGTTTTTACAGTGTGGAACTGCTTGTTATAACTGATTAGATGTTTCCTCTTGAACTCCTCCAATATCCAGCAGCCTTTCCAAAACTTGCCATATCAAGGACAAGCTACTTTCCAATCGCAATATACATAATATGAATTGTATTTGTGATCTCAAAACTCCACAAACTTTGTGTCACTTGTTTATTCTTCTTTAATGCTGCATTAGCCGTGTGATCATCTGGCATAGTGTGTATATGTATACGTATTAGAGTAACTGCATTTCAATTGCAGAAAAGACACTTAGAAACAGGGGGAAACATGAAGAATCGAGAAAATAGTATGGGGTAGAAAGAGGGGAAGATATTAGAGCGAACATGTAGAGAGAATGGAAAGGCACAGAATTTCTTATGTAGTGAAATATTCGAGAAACTTGATGTAAATATCTACTTTATATTAACTCAAAAAGCATATCAAGAAGCAGAACTCCATATGAACAGGCAGGATATTCGATATTCCAAGAAGTTCGAAATGCATTGTTCTTCTCGTTTCATTACAGATATCTTGAAAGAAGGCAAACTGAAAAATGCAATCAAATCTTCGCCAAAATGAAAGCATCAAAAAATGAAGTATCAGAAATTTCACTGAAATATAATTTCGAACATAACAAATATAAATAAAATGAACGCCAACTGGAGCTATGTAATTATTTCATTAGGGAACGCAACGATGTTTACTTTGGAGAAAATATTTGTGAGACACACCACAAGTTCGGAATTTTTAATTGATACATTTCGCAGTTTTGGAGTCAGGACAATCAACATGTTTTTCTCGTGGAGAATGTCAGGGAAAGTTTCGTGTCCATGTAGTTTGCTTCATTTCAGAAAGAAAAATTTCATACCAAATACATAAAGAATATTTGAACTCAAATGAAAATTTTCAAATCATGGTATGCAACACGACGAGATCCTTGGAAGATGACTTCCTGTCCTGAATAGGTGGGATATACTCGAGGATATACTTCAGCATGACTGTGCTCCAACGACTGGCGGATTTGGAGAGGGGGACATGGGGACCCTTATAGATCGACAATAAACCCATTAAAATAATTATTTTTTTTATTCTCTATATATTACCGAACTCGAATCAAAAGAAATAATCTAATGATCCGACTTTATCATTGTATATTTTTGGAATGGTAATCTCAAGTTCCAATGCAATATATAAGAATCTCTAGGGCCCATTTGAAATAAAATATTGTTCGATGAATAAATATTGACAATAATTGTTTTAGTAAACTATATCGACATCATTGAATTTTAGGTAGGTACACAAAAAGTGTCTCAAGAGCGTTTTCTCAAAAACGCAGAATTTTCCACTAACCAAAAGTTACAGCCACTTTTAAAAAATGCACAATTACAACAAACACTAAAACGATGAGAAAACGAAATCGGTTTTCGTCAGATTACTTAGTTCACAGATAAAACTTCACATTCAAATATATCCAATTTGACTCACTCTTCATTCAAAATTTTCATGGCTCCCCTAAAATTCCTCCAAGATCCGATAGTGGCTCCAAATTCACAATTCCCGAATAATTGTAACTGGATCGACGAATATTTTCCCCAGGAATCGAAAGTCTCAACGATCACTGGTACATCGATGTGAAAAAATAAACTTTGTGATATGTGTAAAAGACTCTGTAGGGTTACTCATGGTGAGCAATAGACCAATCCTACAAATCAGCAGATCAGCTTCAAAGATGGCTGCTGTGGTGCAAACCAACAATTGGGTATAGTGGTTCTTCTCAAATTGTTTTTTCCAATACTATAATTTTCTCCTAAGTTGATTGTTATGATATTATTTTTTCTGTCGATACATATTGTGTGTCCAATTAAGGTCGCCCTTTAAAGCGCATAGAAAAACTCATCCGACAGAGGCGCCACCGTCCATTTTATGGAATATCTCCATAGAACATACATTATCACTATGAACTATGAATATCTCTATCCTCATGGATGAAATGTACAATGGCGCTCTCTATCCGAAAAACGCTGAACTATAAAATCAGTGAATTTGTGGGTAGAGCAGGAACTTTTTCCCGCCATATATTTGAATTTGGCCATTCTCTGCCAATTCCGTATTCCAAGTTGTTTTTCTGAACGAAATTATTTGTAGATTCACTTTTGATCAAGAGTTGAACTATTTTCATGGGTCTTTCGTTTGAAATAAAACAGAAGCATGAGTTGGCTTATTTTCCTCTATTTTTGAAAAAAAAATGAGCTTTCGAAATTAAATCGATTTCAATTATTTCATTAAGAACTCCAATTCGTTCCTAGTTTACCCACAAAATTTCAGGTCTCAAATAAAACCATTTTCAAATGCAACTTGAAATGAAAACACACTACATTGAACGCCAACCTTAACGTAAATCCATTTGCTTCCCACGATTCCAGTGGAGATTTTTCCCCTGTAGCAATACAAGTATAGAAATAGTCAGTTACTTAGTGTGCACTACTTGTTTTCTCACAAAAGAGCAAAGAATAGCTTATAATAGCTTGAGTTCGGATACTTTGAGGCTGGCTTTGCGAACAACTGTGGTTGTATTTCGGATTTTCTTGCTGTTGGATCTATATGATTTTCATGTTCATAGTCACGATATTTAATTTACTGATATATAAAACAATTGTAGTTGTCAGTAGTTGTCAAATAGATTACATTTACACTTGCCGTGATCCAATAGCAATTTCACTAATGTTTCGTCGTCACCTCATGATATTTTATGAATATTCAAAGTATCCGAGTTAATAAACTATTATTTGGCTTTACTACACTGTATAATAGAGTCAATAATTTTTTTTCCAGTGAAGCAGACAAGTGAATGAGAAAATAATATAATCAATTATTAAAGTCGATTGGGTAGCATGCTTAAAATTATTGTGACTCAAAATGAATATCTTGAAGATGAGAGACCATCTTCTTATAGCTTGTCCTGATATTCTTTATGTATAGAATGTGTGATTAATCCTTGTACTTATTTTCAATGATATCTTGAATAATTATGCATTCTGACCTCACTAAATGGCATAGGAACGGCATCGTGAGTCGAGAAAGCACCATCAAGCACCAAGTATCATGGAAAGCACGAAGCTCCCACTCTTCAGTCTCCTATGACATTGAGTGGGGTCAGTCATTCATTCGTTGCCGCATGGCTCCGAGGATTTTGATTACTTTACTGGTCCACTAGAATTATTCATCGATCCATTCAACTTTGAACCAACTATGTTTCCAATTTATATTTCCGAACCTGTATAAAGTGCATTTTGCATTTCTGCGAGACCGAGTGATCCCGAGTAGGTGTGGAATAGGTCTTATTGCTATTTCAATAGCAGGTATAAGATTTAGCTGTCCTCAGTAAAATCTGAAATATCACCAACTCGTAATCTTTATGAATTCAACGTTTTCATTCGATTTCGTGTCATGATTTTAATGAAAACATTGAAAATCACAAAATGGCGATATTTCCATTTAACTGAGAACAGCTCAATCAGAAACCAGTTATTAGAAAATTATTCGTCAACATGTCGTTGAACAAGAAAGGTGGTAGCGATCCTCCGCGATTAACTATTCCAGAATGTAATTGTTGTAAACGTACTATTGCGAGACATAGTATTAAATGCGGCATTTGTGATAAATGTTATCACCCAGGTTGTGCGGTTAAAACCAAAAAATGCTGCGAAGAAGAAATCACCACATCAACTGATTTCTATACTGGTGATCTTTCCCCATTATCTGATGGTGTAAGTAAAACTATAAGCACCGAATCCACTCAATTGGAGCTGCTAATGAAAATTATCTTCGAATTAGAATCGAAAAATTCAATATTGCAAGAGAATAATTCACTCTTGAAATACAAGATTTCTTCCTTGGAATCAGAGATTAAACGGAAGAATTCCGAGATTAATTAACTAGACAAAAAAGTTGATAAACAACCACTGATAAATAAGAAGTCTACAATTCCCACAGATGATCGTTCGGGACATTCAGATGCAGCGAGAAATTCGACTGTGATTACTGTAACGGATACTCTTGACCGCCCCATTGAGAGTGATGTTTCCAACGCACTACTTACGGAAGCTGGTACTTCTAGTGCTCCCACTAAACCGAGTGCAAACAAAACGTACGCTCTAGCTGTTGGTCGAAAATCGACTGTGGAAAAATCTAATCCATTATTATCTGAGGTCAATGAACGGAAAACATCACCGATTCAACAAAAACATGGATCTCAATGGAGTACTGTATCTAATAAAAGATCAACTCGGAAACGAAAAGCACTAGTTATCGGTAGCTTTTCAGGGGATCCAACTGTTGAGGGAATTGATAAATTCAAAGCCCTACATGTTTCGAACTTGAAACCTGAAACTACCGAGGAAAATTTACATATTTTTTTGAAAAAGAACTTTTCTAATGTGAAATGTGAAAAATTAATTTCTAAATATCCTGAAAGTTACTCGTCATTTAAAGTACTGGTTCCTGAGTCTGAATACGAAAAAGCACTTGAAGGATCAATTTGGCCCAATAAAGTTAGTGTTCACCGTTTTTTCCAACCGAGAATGGTGAAACATCCAGGAGATTAACATCCACCGAAGTTGAGGGGCTTCTTACCAATGAAAATAAAAGTTTAAAAATAATGCAATTAAATGTACAATGTATTTCCAACAAAATGGAAAATCTAGAGTTATTACTCGCCGATAAGTGTCCTGATATTGTGAGTGTCGTTGAACACTGGTGCAGTCCCGACAGTGTTAAATGGATGGCGTTACCTGGTTACATACAGGCTGATTGTTATTGTCGTCCAAATAGAATACATGGAGGTTCAATGCTATACATTAAGGCTGGTATGAAGATGAAAAATTTGGGCGTGTCATCATTTTCTGAGGAGATGGATTTTGAGGTGTGTGGATCTATTGTGATGGCTGATAACTTACGTTTGGGAATTATAAGTGTGTACCGACCCTGCTCTGGTAACTTTGAAGTTTTTCTTGATAAAATGTATTATACTTTGAACTATTCTTTGAAAATGGTTGACAATATTTTTGTATGCGGAGACTTGAATATTGATTTTTTGGAGAGGAATTGTAAAATGTGTAAGCAATTTATTGATTTATTGGAATGTTTTGGCTTGAAAGTATCTTCGCGGCTTCCTACCAGAATATTTACCGATATCAATGGAAAAACATCTATTTCGAAATTAGACTATATTGTAACTGATACAGATTTGTCCAAATGTATTGTGGATGTTTATGAGGCCCATATTAGTGACCATCAGGCTATTTCACTAGAACTATTTACCAATATCAATATTAATACTATACCAACCCCAAAATTCTTCAGAAATATGAGTAAGAACAATCTTAGTAATTTTGTTAATTGTATTAGGAACGAAAGTTTTCAAGATGTATACTATTACACATGTGTTGATAGATGTTTCGAAGCGTTCATTGAGATCATTCAGGGTACATTTGAAGCTTGCTGTCCATTAATGGAAAATAATAACTTTGTCACTTGCCTAAAAAAAAAATGGGTTACCCCAGAAATTATCTCAGCCAAACGAGAATTACAGAACATTCACTGGTTACATTCTAATATGAAGTCTAAATCTACTTACGATGCTTACAAGAAGACGAAATTATCTTATTGTTCTTTAATTAAAAACACAAAATTAAATTTTAATAGTAAGATTATTGATGGATCAGACAATAAAAATAAGACATTGTGGAATATGGTTAATGCTATGACTGGTAGGGTGGGTAGAGCTAATGAACCTGCTGAATTAATTGTCAATAATAGTTTACGTACAGACATTAACGAGATGGTGGAGTTATTTGCTGATCATTTTTCCACAATAACAGAAACCTCTTTGAAACATTATTATAAGGCATCATTATCCTTTTCCTGTACCACTTCTTGTATGCTGAACTCTAACTTTTATTTCCATCCCGTGGTAGAGCATGAGGTACTTGATGTTGTTACTTCCTTAAAAAATAAAAGCAGTGCAGGAATAGATTCTGTGTCTGCCAGAATTTTGAAAATGATAGGTACTGACATTTCCCAACATTTTGCTTATTGTATCAATATGTCCATAACAACTGGTGCTTTTCCTTCTCTTCTTAAAAAGGCTATAGTCATTCCGATTCATAAAACTAATGATATTAATGATATCTCCAACTATAGACCGATATCACTCCTTAGTGTCTTCTCAAAAGTATTTGAGCGAATTGTCTTTAATAGGATGATGTGTTATCTTAACAAGTATGGCATACTGGACAATGCACAACATGGTTTCAGATCTGGACGTTCCACTCAAACGGGAGCGATTCATTTTGTTGACTTTGTCTACGAGCGTCTCGACAAAGGCTTATATGTATCTGGACTGTTTTTCGATCTGTCTCGAGCATTTGACAGCCTATCTTTCCAGTTTATACTGGACAAGTGCTACAATCTAGGTTTCAGGGGTGTGTTTTTGAGCTGGCTCCAGAGCTACCTTGAAGGTAGACTGATGTCAGTTAAAATTAAAAATACATACTGAACATTTCATGATATCAATCTCGGGGTTCCACAGGGATCCGTACTAGGACCGCTTCTATTTCTGCTGTTCATCAATGATCTACCGGTTAACTTGATGAAGATTTTGGTTCAACGTAATAATTCGACAGAAATTGATGGTTATAATGTGACACTGTTCGCCGATGATACCTCAGTAGTGGTCACTGCGCCTACTTTTGAGGAACTACAAAGAGCATGTGAAATCCTGATTCAAAGCTTTGTCGATTGGTGCCGTGAAAATTCTCTTATGATCAACATAAATAAAACTGTATGTATTCATTTCACATCTGGAATTGATAATCGTGAGTTGAAAATTAGTTATCGTGAAAATACTATAATTTCAAAAGATTGTACAAAATTTCTCGGGATTCATATAGATCGCAATCTCAAATGGTTTACACATATTGATGCATTGTATAAAAAACTCAACAGCTCGTACTATGCAATAAATAGGGTCAGATATACGGTGCCCATAAGTACATTGCTGAACATCTATTACAGCCTTGTTTACAGTCACCTGTCTTATAATATTTTATTGTGGGGAAACTCTTCAGATGTGATCAGAGTGTTTGTTCTCCAAAAACGGATTTTGCGGCTGATATTTAATATCCCCCTTCGATCTTCTTGTAAACCCCTTTTTTTAAATCACTCCATACTAACAGTACCATCTATTTTCATCTTGAGATGCTTAGTCCATGTAAAGGAGAATGAATTTCAGTTTTGTAGGTTATCTGGCTTTCACAGCTATAATACCCGAAATGAAACTACTTTGTATGTACCCAAACATAAAACGACCAAATTTGAAAAGTCACCGTTTTACCAGTCCATTAAATTATTCAATCATTCACCAAAAAGTATCCAATCTCTTAGTATAAGAAAGTTTAAGAAATTTTTTAAGTCTTTACTGATAAGAAATTGTTATTATAGTATTAAGGACTATTATTGTGATGATAATTTGGAGAATGGTTTAGTTTAGTTTGCTAATTGATATATGTATTTTTTGACATGTCCTATACATCTTCGATGTCTGAAAGGATCAATAAATTATTATTATTATTATTATTCTTCATCGGTCTCCCGTTCTCAGCTTGAGCTGGTAATTCTTATATGAACCAGTGAAAAAACATTTCAGTTCCTCCCACTAGTTCAGAAATTTCCGCACGATGTGATAGGTTTGCAAATCCACAGCCTGCTGTGCACATCGCGATCTTCTGGGATAATTCGATCCCTTGAAGATTTCTCTTCTCCATCCAAGAAGTGGTTTGTCCTCGCAATCGTTCACGTAATGAAAAGCTCGCATTACTTCAATATTCATTTCGCGGCTACACTGGATACGTGCGTTGCGAGCTCCCCTGCGGGCAGTCCTCCTCACGGTGGTCGAGCCAGCAGGTGGAGTGGCATCTCGACCTTCTGCCATGATATCGGTTTCCACTTCTCGTTCATGGGTTTGCCACCATTTACCCTTGGTGGCCCAGGTAACTCGGGCCGTGGGGACGTCACCCCCCATGTGGCGTGGCAGAAACCAAACCACACCCGTTATTATTATTATTATTATTATTATTTAGACCTAGAGAGAATGATTAATCGGTATTCAGACGGATTTTCGAAACAATCAGATAACAGTGCATACAGAAAGAGAGTTCATACTATTCCGATTCCATTTTTGAGCTGCCTAAATTCATATTTACAACGTTGTACAATCTGCAGATATTATATCTGAAACTTCTGTGGCGACTAGTCACCGGCATGTAGAAGTCTGCGACAGGCCTTCACGCGCCGCCCGCGCTTGAGCACGTGTTCGGCAGAGAGCGCCACCCCCCAGATATACCTTTAACAACTACGTCATTGGCAGGCCTCGCTTACATTAGCCAATCTGATGAGTCCATTGTAAGCGAGGCTTGGACGAAACGTAGCCCCATCCCGATTCAACAAATAAAATAAACTTCTGTATCTCATATTGCTCTTCTCATCTCAGCTTATTGAAGAGATAAGGTTAAAATCATACTGTGGAAAGTACGAAAGGCATAATAATCAAAACGGAGCCACTTCTTCAAAGATCCATTAGCTTTACCATACTAACTACATGTTCTCGAAATCTCACCGAATCATCCAAAATCAAACCCAAATCTCGAGCATTATCCGCAAAACAAATGACGTCATGTGAAACAGTCAGTTTGAGATTCTCTTTAACAGGTTTCTTATAGTTCTTGGAGCCAAAAGCGAGAGCAAAATATAGTAGCATTAGTTGACCTGCAATAGTTAGATGGCAGAAAAAACATTGAGCGAACAGATCAATTGAACATCTTCGGATGGGTGAAAAAATTCTTGGCCAGGGTCGTCGAGAAAGTTTTTCATTTTACATAACTTTTTTATGCAGGTCAAGTGACATGTTTCTATATTGAAATTTCACTTCGTTAATTACTTTAACTATTTCGTAGGGAAACAATGTCGTGAACGGGCTAGTCGAGTGCTTCGGAATATGAATGTTGCGTTTAGAGTGAATATTAATGAAATGTAATCCAGAACGAAACAGAATTTCAACAAAAAGTCTTATCAGAGTTCTTCCACTGATAAACTTGAAACACAAAACCGAAGAATGTAAACATTGTTATAATAATTTTCGTCCTCCATTTTCTTAATAAAAAGCAACAAATAGCAGGAAATAGGACTAGGAAAAAAACAGATGATCAAGTTTTTTCACATTCGTGGCGACGTTTCGCAAAGGTGTCCCTTTGCTTCTTCAGGCCTGCAATTTATTAAAAGAAAACATACATGTATACAGTTCACTCAAGTTATCAAATAACTTACCAAAAACATGTATCAACTCAAAGAACTAAAAGTAAAAAACTACAAACATTCGTCAGAAAGAATGGCATCAAGAAACAATAAGAAAACTATAAAGCTATCGAAACAAACACATTAGGCCAGTTACCAAAAGAACTCTATGATAGATAACGTTAAAAACATTCACAATTAATAATGTCAACAAAAGAATAAAACCACAGATGAAGATCACCGATCGTGTACAAGGAATACAGGCAACTAAACATTGTTCAAGGAGTACAAATAGTAGCCTGCATCATAACAGAAACACAAAACTAGAAGACTAACAAGACATCAAATAATATTGATCTAGTCATTACAGTCTCAACTCTTTCTTTTTAGGTCTTTATATTTTGAAATGATAGAACTATAATGAGAGGCTAGATGTTCTGTATCCGTTCTAAAATTCATGGATTCTAGTAAAGTTATATAAAACATTTCTAAAATATTTCGTTTCTTGAAATTTCTCTCCCTATCACAAATCCTGACATCACTAAAATTAATAGAATGCCCCTTATTGAAATAATGTGAGCAGAGGGCTGTTTTTTCTTTATTTTTTACATCTTTCAAGTCATAGATGTGTTGTTTTATTCTGTTTTTTAAATATTGCCTAGTTTGACCAATATACTCCATATCACATTCAGAACATGGGATACTATATATTAAGTTCGAAAGCTGATCCCTTTCCACTTTGTCATTTAAGTTGCTGTAAATTAATCTACCTACCGTTTTTAAATTATAGAATACTATATTTACATGAAAAGGAGGATCATGTCCCTAAGTTGGAACAACTAAAATACATAACAGAATTAGACTAGTAGCGATCTAGTTTCCAAAGCACACCACCAGGTGGCACCACCACAGGAAGACAATGCATTACCGGTTTCTGGCTTGTTGCCCCCTAGGTGGAACTACTGTACGAAACTGTACCCAATAGTTCTTGCTAGGGCGCAATATAAGTTCTGCCGTTTCAGTTGGCATTCATCTCAGGATACTACATGCATCTGATGACGGCCAACAAGCCAGAAACCGGTAATGCATCATTGTCTTCCTGTGGTGGTGCCACCTGGTGGTGTGCTTTGGAAACTAGATCTCTACTAGTCTAATTCTGTTAACTATATTTACATTTTCTTTATACAAGCAACGTTTTATTTGTTCTGATAGGTGTGGTATGAAAGGAATTTTATAAAAGGTCACAGCCTTGTCACAATTTTTGGTTGAATTTCTCTGGTTTAATGTGATATTTTCTAGTAGTTTATGTACTGTGAAGTCAGAAAATGCTCGGGGATAGTTATTATTTTTTAAAATACATTTAATTCTCTTGATGTTATCAGAATGGTACATGGTGTCACTTAGATTAATCGCCCTGAACAATAGATCCGAAATAGCACTGATCTACTAAGGGATGTGTGGAGAAATAATTCACTATTCTACAGGCACTTGTAGGTTTCACATACCAGTTCGTTACCACTTTCTGGTCATTTGTTCTCTGTACTAGTACATCTAAAAACGGCACAGAATTGTCTGTCTCACGTTCAACTGTGTATGTGTACATTGATATAAGAGCCTCAGAATCAAGTAAACCTCACCCAGGGTATTCGATGTATGCCTCGTGAATAGTAACTCCAAATTTTTAGCATATTTCACAAAACCAATTAAATTTCCACTTATGGTATGAATTTTCAAAAACTTCAATCTGTGCTGCGCTGACACTCATAGAGTTTGAAAGAAAGTTTCAGTTGGTAATCATCAGCGTGAAAAAACTATACACATACACTATGTAAAGGAGATGACCCAGAAGAGACCCTTCCGGTATTCCATAACTCAAATTACTTCGATAACCACTGTCTGAGAGGGGGGCCAATGTAATGCATAATGTAGCAATAAGAAGTTCGTCACCTAGAGTTTCGTAAACCTTTGTTCAATTTAATTAATTCAAGATGGTTAGGTTCTCCTTATCAATAGCAGAAAAAATTTCATCTATTGACCAGAGCAGTACGGCAACTATGACCAGGGCTAAATCCAGATTGCGAAGTGGGAATGACATTATGTTCATATAGATATCTCTGAAATTGCTCATACATAATTTTTTATTATTCCGGATGATTTTGAGGTCAAATATCATCTAAATTCTAAAGTAGAAGAATTGAAGTGTTTCGGTACTGGAATGACCAAGACATTTTTCCAAGACCTTGGATAAACAGAGTTCTTCGAACAATTCATAACGTGCGTCAAATAAGGAATGGTTTCTTTTGAATTTAACTGTACTGTAATTGTGGGTTGAGTTGTCGTCCATGATTTAAATGTAACAAAAAAAGATTGTCGGGTAATTGTACTATGTTTTTTTTCTCTTATTGGTTTCTTTTACATCATATAGAAGCCAACGTTTCGGTGCACTTCGCACCTTTCTCAAGGCAAGAACAAAACATGAAAAATAAACAATGACAATTCCATCACTATCACAAACACGAATAACCAACACCAACTTACATATATCATTCCTAAGGTTCTTGTTGAATACATTGTTTCTATCATTATTTCACTCTAGCATTCTTATATCAGTTGAATCAATGTTAATTTTATCTAAACTGAGCATAATCTCAACCTCAAATTTTTCATAAACATACCTGTGTTATTACATATTTTTAAATCACCTGATTTGATTATCAAGAAAGCGGAGAAGTACGGTGAAATTTCATTGATTTCGAAGAGGTGATTTTCGGTTTTTAAATTTACAATACAAATTAATATTTGGGAAAACAAGAGCAATAGGGCATACAGACTACAGATGAATAAAAATTGACATCCACACAACATGCGTACAAGAAACGTACACTGCAAGGCCACAGACAGACACTATATTGAGACCGTTCACATCCTCTCTGAAATTTTCTTACTTTGTTGTCAACAATGTGACTAACATCGAAATATATTCTTCAAAAAAATTCCCATAACGCCTTTTTCGGTATAATCCATCATATCGAAATATGCAGTAATTAGTTTACTTCAAATGACCCTCATAAATTGAAGCTATGACAGAAAATTGAGGGTATTATCCAATAATTCAACCCCGACCGAAAACTGGCATCTCTACGCAATTGGCTTCCAACACTAATTCATTTCATAAACAACTAAATAGTACAGCATGGAACAATAAAAGTATAATTATGGAGGGTCTCGAATGTCAATAGGTTATTACGATCGTTCTATATTCGCTAAATTGCTCTATATGGAAATCGTTCAATCTCATTTGCATCCAAATAGTTTCGGAAAATGCTTTAAAGGCATCCAGATTTGTCAGTATAAAAGGTATCGGGCTGAGCCCGCGCTTTCATATTCATAACTTCGTTGGGAAATCATTTTCGCTATTAGAATTTTGAATGCTCGTGCTTTTACTCAACTGAAGTAGCAGCTGCGGGGCAACGGAACAACAAATTCATATCAGCAGCCATCCGTTGTATTGATGGTGATCCGATTGAGTTTGGTTTACCGTGCAGCTATGATATTAGAATAATTCATTTACGTGAAAATGAATTTTTCTTGTTATGAAAGAGCAAAGCTCCTTTCGCATTTTTTGGGAAAAACAGTGAATTGTTTTGAGAGAATGGCTATTCCTGGGAATCAAGTAAACCATGCAACGAAATGATTTATCTTATAAATACTCAATATGAATACTTCAAATCAATTCCGTGTTTCCTCTTTTCGAGTGAAGTAATATGTTTCATCGAAGATTATGAATATTCAAAATATTCAGAACAACGTTAAATCATGTTCCATCCATTGAAAGAATGAAAATGTATGGTATTCAAATAAGACAACAGTGAAAATATATCAGCATACATATTCCGAGGAAGTTGAGTTGCTCATTTAGTCATTTATTGCAAAGTTTGATTTCTGTCAGGACCGTATCAGTAAATTTTCGAAATCTATAGTAGTGAAGCATTCACAACTCCAGCAATACTTGCGCTGAGATCTTAATACTATCACATACAATGAGAAACTCTCTATTAGATTTGTTTCGAATATCTTGAAAGGTTGAGTTATGAAGAATAAACTACCTTTTAAAACTTCGGCTCCCGATATTTTTGAATCGATCTATTCATATGCACTTTCTTGAAATTTTTTTTTATTGACTATTGAAGTTCTGATAGTATACTAAGAGTAGCACCTGGTACAACAGCGTATGAAACAAGTTCAAATGCCTGAAAATTATCAAAAAATCTGAAGAAAAGTCAATGAGTCTGAATAGGACACTGTATATTTTTCAGAAATATGTTCGAAAAGGTTAATTTTCATTTTCATGGCACAACTCTTCATGTGGAATTGAGGAGTTTGTGGTAGTTGAGTTTCTAAACGAAAATATGTACTTTTTGGGCCGGGAATGGATAGATTTTCTGTTGCCTAGGATGATGACCTCGTCGATTGGTATTTTCATCAACCCTATTTGCGCGCTCGTTTCACTTGAATGAGGGTCGTACTATTTATTCTCGATGTCCGTATTCCTCGAATTTTGCACAGAAAAAGGTCTCAATCGACTAGGTTGGACTCACTGATCACGAATCCGTAGTCAAATTCAATTATGTCCGTGTCTCCAGCCATAAACACGATAACGGATAAACCTGGAGACTTGAGATTTTCAGGATAGGTTCGGATCTTGATGGCCGCAGTTGAGTTCGTTAACGTTCAAAGTTTTGTTTTCCTGAAAATCACAAAACTACGGATTCGACCGAGATGCATTAAGCAGAATGGAATAGTCGAGATACACGTCAAATATTGTCCAGATCGCACAACCAGAACCATATATTTTTTATAAGCTTTTATTTAGTTTCACCTGTCCCGGTGTCTTTCTGTCTGTCTGTCACTGTCTATCTGTAATCAAATCTTGCGAGTTGAATATGACACACTTCCTAACCTATAATATTGCAAAATGATCAAATCTTTCCAAAATATGAATCGTTCATTATTCTCGAGTAGTTTTTATTATTTGTGAATTTACGAGTGGGCCCTGCTGCAACTTTGATACCGGCTGAAATATTTTCCCCCTTTTTCCGAATTCGGCTTCTTTGAAAAGATTTATCCATTAAAAAAAAACTGGCGAGTCCGTCCCTGAGATATTTTTTCAGTATGAATTGAAATAACTGAATGTTGTTATGTCTCAGTTCAAACTTAGTTGAAGCATGTAGGAATTAATAGAGTTAGAACCTGCCTATAATATCAAAATGTTGAAAAAACGATATCTCATTATAATTAGCACAAAGTTCTTTTCGATTATTTTTGCATATAAAAAATGCAATGATTCTTCCTACCCTGCGATTTTTCTCAAGCCTAGTTTTGAAGCATTGATGTGCATGTCTATATTCACACAAAACATTCCATTTGAATTCATCCATGATGATATTGAACCTATACATTATTCACATAGTCATTGAAATTTTATGAATATTTCACGTCATTTCGCATATACAATATTTTCACGCCTGTCAGTTGCCAATAATCCAAATTTATCCCAAAGCCAAATGACAAGCCGTCACCGTATCTAGAAGAGCTACTCTTCATAGGATAGTATATATTCTGTGTTATTATAATTGGTAATAACAACAAAGAGGTGATATCTATTCATGATGTCCGTTCCAAAATATTTTGAAATAATGTACAGTGTGTAATGACTGGGTCTCATTGAAATGATGAATTCATTAAATATGCAGGAATCGATTCAATGAAGATTATTTGTATCAATATCGAAGGAAATGGGAAAATGACTATACATATGTAATAGGAATTTTTTGATGAATAGATATACCAGCATCAATATTCCTACACAATTGAAAAAAAGTGACAACATTGTGCAATTGAATGAGACGACATTCTAAATACAGGTACGAGTTCAAAATCATGATGGAATTCAAGTATTTTTGAACGCGTTTTTTGGAAAAAAAAACTTGTGCATACTTTTATTCCCCAAATTGCTTATTCCTTCCAAGAGTATCGAATATTCTTTTTCGGAAGTCTTATGGTACTTTTTCATGGACGAGGTCGGCCGGCTATAACTCATACAGCAGAAAAAATATGCAGCAAGTGTTGATTGAGGAAAAAGAACCTTGACTAGAGTAATATCTTCAACGAAATGCAGTTCATTCGAAATAACGTTTGCTGAGATATGCGGAAAAAAATGATTTTTCAAGAATTTTCAGCACCCTGTATTTGTCAAACAAAGATAAATTTGAAAAAATGTTGAAAAAAGTATTTTATGCGATGAGCCTGCTACAATTGAAAAAGAGCCAATCAAATACTCACCCTGTATAAGCATTTTGTTGGGAAACAAGATAGTCAATTTTTGGATCGAAGAATAGTACTGGAGTTGCTCTACTTTTATGATTATATGCAATGGAACCCTTATAGGTATTTCAAAAATATGGAATCACTACACATTCACAATGAACGAAATATTTTTTTCTCAGTACTACCGATGAAAACTATGTCATCGAAATAATAAATGGATCAGCGGAGTGGTATTTTCATCATGCAATCCAGATGGAGTTTGCGAACAAGAGACACACCTAAATGGGGCTTCATTCAGATATAAAGTCATGTTTTAGGCTGGTTTCTAAACGATCACGAAAAAGAAGTGAAAACGCTGAGGGAGACTTGATATTGTCAGGAAGTATAACACATCATTATCATAGGTATCACACTGGTTTCGAATTGCATCCCGTGTAAAAACAATATCCATATCCTACGGATACGTAAGCTACTCGCTTTGTTAGTATCATATGACGGGTAGTTTAAATATAAATATTATGATGGAAAGGTGTCCACATAATACATGTCATTGAACGGTATATCTATACTTAATCACCTTCGACCGATCTAAAAGCGGACACGAAGTATTCGCCGATCAAATGTTGTTCGGCTTCCTCAACGAATTCGCAGACAGCATTGTAAAATGCGAATATCGATTAGATATTCAATACTGCTCCTTATATTTTCCATTTCTTTAAGATTTTTGCGATTTTATAGCACAACTAAAATTCACGAGGTTACGTTTCCCTAAGCGCCGATTCTGACTACATGAAAATAGAGAATATTTAAATATTTGAAATTGTAAAAATATTCTGGTTTGTTAATTACGAAAATGGATCTCCGAAATCTGTGAAATCAGAAGCTTTTGAGCGCCCGTTCATTCATCTTAAGTAGGCCCCTACTGGACATCTGACAAAAAATTTTGACAGCAACTGTCGAAGAAATCGGGATACGATATAACAGAAATATTGGAATTTTTTGGTTCGTAACTTCATGAGCATTTTATGTGGGTCTGGTTAAGAAGCTTGAATAAGCCATTCTTCATCTCAAAATAATATTTCATCGAAAGGGTTTTTCAATAAAAGCACAAGATTTGAATTGCGCGCCATGTTTGACAGCCATGAATCGATTTCAAGCGGATAACCTGGTCATCATTGGTAATTACCAAAGATAACCAACTTCATTCGAGCGCTTTTGGTTTTTGTTGGTTATAATTATTCGACGTGATGAATTAGCCCTTCAACGTCATCGTTTGCACGGAAGATAACCGTACTTGAAAGCTGTGTTAAGATCATAGACATATAATACTAAAGGGGTAAGATTGTGGTTAGAAGAAGTGAGGTTAAATAGGCTTGATTTACGCGCGATTCAGATAACCACATTCAAGCGCAAGTTGGTTAGTCGTGGTCCTTCCTGAAGGGCTATAACCAAGGGCATTAGACCAGAGATAACCGTGGTTATTACTGGTTATCCGCATGACATCGATTATTGTCACATGATTATGACGCGATAGAACGCAAGTTGACAGATGCGATTTAGTAAACATGGGCAACATACGGCAGAACAACGCGTCCTGATTGTCAAAAAATGTTGAACGTTATCGTGCTATGATAACATAGTCTCTTGTGCCTCAGTTGAAACCTCGGTTCGAAGCTATTGATCTGGACGACATGTGGTTTCTGCAGAACGGTGTCACATGTCATACCGCTCGTGAAAAATTGACGATTTTTCACGAGTTTGGCCTCCAAGCTCTTGCGAGTTAACGCCCCTAGAATTCTGGCTGTTGGGTTATCTGAAGTCACACGTTTAGGCCAATAAGCCCGCAACAATCGAAGCATCGAACCGAAATTAGACGCTGTATCTATGAAATGCCACCACCTGAATCGATAACGCTATTGTAAATCTCAACAGAAGGGTATGCATATGCCAGCAAAGCCGTGGCTGCCATTTACAATACATTTTGTTTCATACATAATCACAATTCCAAAATGAATATCTAAATCAATAAATATACTCTTTGCTACAGAAAACCATGTTTTATTGAAAATCTTACGCGACATTATGTTCAGATCCGGATCTAGAAGAACTTCATCAACATTAACTGAGATTACAAGAATAATAACCTATTCTTCGTTATAACCGGTATTGTAGAGGACCTTCGACAGTCTGCAATGTAATCTGCACTAAAACTTGCATTATTCGTACTCACAACGCGAAAAAGTCTGTTATGCTCTTATTCACCATAAAGCGGACAAAGGTGTAAGGCTTATTATATATACCTATAGGTAACCCTGTTTTTAAAGCGTTAACGAGTTACATGGTCTTTGAGGTCGTTTCTGCCGAATATTTTATTGAGCCTCAGAATAACGGTTTATGATATCACATTTCATTATTTTTGGTGATCAGTGGAAATATGGTGTGGAATTGGAGTTATTTTTTTTCCCGATTGTCCAATTGGATTCAATTCTATCAATGTACTCGATATTCTACGCATTTCCACGACACAACTGTTTCAATATGTCTAAAGCAAAAAGATATTTCACCACAATGGTTCAAATTTACCATGAATAAACAATGTTTCAACCTCAACGCGAATGTGAAATCAGAATAAAAAAATATTGATCCATTTTTTTAATTTAATCTCGGAAATAAAATGTTGAAATAAGAAGGCCAAAGTCATCTAATGTAACCATAGCCTCTATCTATAGAGATCTTCACATATTGGTTTCGATTTGACCATAGGGTGTTTTATTGAAATAAGGAGAATTTTTTGTGATCAGTTTATGTTTACATACGGAACATTACGGTAGACCTATACCACAATTTCGGACCTCCAGTTAGAAAAAAAAATTTAGCAACTGGAATTTTCGAGGCTTCACGAAATAAACGGATCAAAATTAGAATAACTATGATAAATTTTATTCACTGCGGGTCCAATATTTTTTCACTATGGATATGTAAAGTAAATCTACTTCATTTCAAGAACAATTCCCTTATCGAAATTCTAGGAAAAACGAGTTCACTGAAACGAAATCCAATTTGACCAATCATAATAAAAATGACGAACATTTCAGGTTTTCCGCTATTTAGGTTTTTTTAAGAATTCTATGTCAAATTTGAAACATTACCAAAACTAGTTATACTGGAGCTTACACATAACGGACCACGCTCAGCAAAATATTCGTCAAAAATGACCCCCAACACCCTCCTGAATTTCGCTTATGCTTCGAAAACGGGGTATGCAAAAATATTTCAGCCTATCTCATCTGCATGACATATAAAGTTGAAACCTCGTTCAAATCCAACTTGTGTTTCACGTCTTTCCATAATTATAGGGGTGGATACCACAGGGTTAGGACTTTAATAACAACAACCTTTTAAGAACGAAGTCGACGTTTCGTCTATATATTTCGACTTCCTCAAGACTAAAAAAAAAGACAGAAGCAAATCAGATAAATTAAAATTTAACAGGAATATTGTGTCCTACATAGATTTATTAGTTGTATAAAATAAGTGTGAATGCTAATTCAAGAAATGTAGATAGACATTTTGTCCAGTCATAATGAAATGTCAATCAGTCAAAAACCGTTCCTCAGCAATACAAATGACAAATGAGCCAACGAACAACAAATATAGAGACGATTTTCACATATGGAAGGTGAACATAGACAATAGACAATATTGGGTATTTGACACACAAAAGATGCAACAAGAATTCGGATGGATTGTTTCAACCATCATTTAAATCTTTGAAGAGTGATATTAGGTGATTGTATGATCGGTTAAATCCCTGGGTATCACTCCTATTATTTACTGTATTATATAAATTGATTAATTTGTATCATTTCGCTCAAATTTCTCTTGAACCAATTTTTCTTTCTATCCAAGACAGACATTTCGTCGAAGTTGAATTGGTGACCTGTATTGAAAGTGTGCAACGCTAGCGCAGTTTTTTAGTCATTGTCCCTAATTTTTTTTTGCAGTCATTCTTATGTTGTTCTATTCTATTAGAAAGTAACTCTTTCGTCTGTCCTATGTAATATCTTCCACAGTCAGCGCAGGGTAATTTATAAATAATATTCGAGTGGTCATGGGTTTCATGGGTTGATGATTTTATTGACCAAGTGTTTGAGGTAATTGTTTAGACTTAAAAGGTATTTTATTCTCCTGCAACTCTCTAACTGGAATTAAACGTCATACGACATATTTCTCAATAACTTGTGATATTTATTCGGACGAATGAAGTAATATTATTAACTAATTATCAAAAATAAATAATTAGGACAAAACATATCGATGAAATTTTTAATTCATTATACGTTTTTGACATAGTGATATCATAAATGGGCAATGATTTAGTTGAAAATACACCTCGAAAGTCATGCAATAAGTATAAGCAAATAGTATGTCTAGAGAAATATTGAAGAATAGATAATCGGGAATTGTCATCAGGAAAACGGGTAATGATTTAACACGAACATTGAAATGCAAAATGTCGAAAAAGGGTTTGATTTAGAGCAATGAACCAGGAGTACATTTCTTATGTAAAATACATTGGCACATCGGAATTTTCTGCGCAAATGCAAATTTTTCCAGTGGTGGAAAGTAAAACCTTCGTGCAAATTCAATATCTCCGCCACTGGCACGTCTAATAGTAGCTTCTATTAGTGACAATGTGTATACAGAAACTCAATTCTTTCATTCAACCGGTTCCTGGCGTATTAGCAAAAAACAGAAAATTATAAAATTTTGACACCCTGTATATATCTCTGAAACGAAGACCCAGGGGGAAATTGAAAGACAAAAAGATATATCAGATAGATATTTTTACAGATAAATCTACAGTTGACCGTTGATACACTTAATTAGAAACACCCTATACAGGGTGTTTCTAGATGGGTAGATATACATCTACCCATCTTTTTAGTGGTTCCAGCTAGTAGGTTGGATCACATTTAAGGTTCCAATAAAAAAAAATTGACAGCTGTCAAAAACGTCACAGAAGCTTTCGAAAGAAATTTTGCAGCATCTGTCAGGAGAATCCTCCACGATATGGGAATTGAGAGATAAGGAGATTTTTGTCGAAAAGTTGCTAGTATTTTTATGATTTTGGTTGAGCGATCCGTACAAAATTTAAATGTGGCAAAAATAAGTCATTCTCAATCTGAATTATCAGAAAAACAAAGTTTCACACGGTCATATTTATTTTGCCATGAAGGAAATTAACCGCGTCATTAGAGATCGAAACCTACCCTGGAAATTTCATGTCTCTGGGTTCAAGGGTTATCGTATTTACAGACGTCCTGCCAGACAGACAGAATCGAATTTGTTACCGTTTGAGATCATTCCGGTCACAGAATTCGAAAAGTCGTGACGAAATGATATAGCTTTTGATTGAGAAGAACGAGCGCTAAATCTCTGTTAGGGTTGAAAAAGTCTGTACAATGGATTTGAATTTCAATTGAAGGAATAATATTTTCTCGGGAATATTGACAAACAATACATCAAATTACTATAGAAATTCATAAGGAATATGAATGAAAGCAGAAATACTGAATTGTACCCTATGTTATACCTATTCGGTCTAATTCCGATCTAACCGGATATTCAATTAATCTGAAAATTTGAACAAGCATTCATCGTCCACTGCAAAAATAGCTTCCGTGCTGAAAAAATGATAGGAAAGTTATCTGATATTTTTCCGGAATCGCATGGGCATCGTGATATGAGATAATATTGCAAATTAATCGTTTGGATTAACATAATATAATATGATTTTTTTGATTCTATACCTATGTCATTCATGTGCAAATATTAAGTTTCATACAGAATTGTCTAATTGGATTATGTTTTTGTTCTTCATTTTGGGTCTGAAAGTGTTTCTCAAATTTGTTTCACATATCTGATCTACTTACCTTCTACATCACATTCCATCAACCTATTCTTCAATAATTTATTTTTGACTCATATATCTTGATTTCCCTCAACCAGTCAAATTTTCAAATTTTTTTCCAAAGCGAAATCATTAAGATTAATTGGGAGATATTTCAACCATGACAGATTGAAAGGCACCTTTTTCTTTATTATCCATGTTGAAGAGATATAAATAGTTATTTTCACGAAACTTTTGGTCTTGTAGGTAGATCCCCTATACGCTTTTCCTGATATGAAGAAAAATACAACGTCGAAAATGTTATTTATGAACTAATAATATTGCATACATTTGAAAATCAGTCCAGTACGAATCTACCTGGAATAAAAAGTGAAAAGAAGATCTTTGAAACAATAGCAAAGTTTTGCTTCTCCATGTCTGATGCAACTGAAAATCTCATGTCCTTCGAAATAGCGTTCAACACCTATTTTGTTATCTTCTCTTCGTATTGTGAATACCGAGGAAAAAACTCATAGATTTTTTATATATAACTTGATGATTCAAATACATATCATTTTAATCATATCATAGAATCGACGATTGAGAGAACACAAATCGAGAATGGAGCCAAATCAGGCCATAGATACGTATACTCCATTCACTTTCATAAAGTAGCCCGGTTGGCGCTGGGAATTCTGACACATTTCACCGCGTATATTTTGAAAATGTTAGGTTATATTTTTTCTTCTGTCAGATATGGACGCAACGTTGCCGTTTCTACATATAAATCGTAGAAATTACGTATTTATCAAAATGTTTATTTACTTTGGGAAAACAATGAATTTGAGGAAATATAATGTGAATTCAATAATTCCAAAGATCTGACGAATATTGAAGAAACTTTTTTTCTGTTAATACTGGAAATATTTCACGTGTACGAGTATAAACATGATTGGAAGATTCAGTTATGCTATTTTCTTGTACGGAAATCAAGAACCGAGTGTTGAAATTTTACTGAAAAATAATGGACAGAATAGTCCGTTACTTTATGATAGTTCATTAAACCGATACAAAAACTTTTAGAACAGACGGACGTATGGAAATCTCCACTTTTCAAAATTCTCAAGAAATATGCCTACAGAGGACAATTAAATACCTCTTTGCGCAACTTGAAATACTCCAGTATGAAAATGTATTGATACTACTAATCTTGTGTCACAGTTAAAGCTTAAAAGAACCAACTCCATTCACAAAGTTAAAAAAGAGTAATCAGAAAGTAGACTTGGCAATGTCGCTTGATTTTCACGAGTGCCAACCTGCGTCCGTTTTAAGTAAAAGAACTTGATAAACCTAAACCATGACCCACCAAGATACTTTATAAAAGTGAATGGAGTATAAAAATAATACTAGTTAATAATATGATGTTCATTTTTTTTTCAATAGCAGTATGACGATGTCAGTTGAAAAATGTTGAAATCACTACATAACCAATTACTCAAAAGTAATCGGAGCATTTCTGATTTTCTGTTGAAATGAAAATTCAGCAGAACTGATAACTAATTTCGATAAATGAAGAAGAATGACAACATTGAAAACACAGGGTGTGTCACTGAATTCTGTAACCTTTCAATTTCAAAACTGTTGGTTGACCCGCATTTAGAATAATTCTGAAAGCCGTGAATATTTCTAAAAATGGTGTCGGATAAAATTTGGAATAGATTAAAAATTTATGCAAAAAACTTAGAAATTTTTCAAAATAATGTTTTCTTCCAAAAATATCCAACATTCATCATTTCCAATTAGTCTTAAAGGTCCAAATTTATGCTGGGATATAATATGAGAACTTGTATTTCAGACAAAAGTATGGGTGTTTATTGAAAAACTTGAAAATAAACCAATAAAAAAATATGGTGTGGAAAAAAGTATTTCGTTAGGTGATACATATTGAAAAAATAAAGAAGCCAAAGATTGACACTGTTTATCTGCATTCTCTTATTTCCTATTCCTACACATGATAAAAAGGGTGTTTATTGATATTCACCTTCTGTTTCTTTAAAAATATTCCAAATCCGATAAATGGTATTTCTTTCGGTGAGAAGATCCTTCAATCTGAAAAAACGTTCAAGCCGAAGACTCACTCTGTTGACCCTGTATAAGCATTCTCTACTTTTTCATTCCTCTGTTTGAAAACCAACTTGGATATGGAGTTTGTTTTGAAAACAAATTCGAAAATTTCATAATAAATGTGTCCCAATATCGATGCATAATACGGAGAAAAAATATTTCAGAGAATCTAAAAGAATTCTGAGGACCCCATGAATTGAATAATCGGCATTCACAAAAGTGAAACAAAAATTAATTAGCTTCACGATGATTTTCGAAAAGTGAAGTCATATCGACCATAACGATGAGGGTTATACTGAAATTCGACATGAGTTACCAAGCACCAAAAAAAGTCTGGCTATACTATTATTATTCATAGGTCCCAATACAAAATAATTTTTGTAAAGGCGTCCTAAAAATAATCGTCCTGAAGCATTGAGCGGACAACTACCTTAATGAGGAAAATCCAAAGTATCCACCATAGAAAATCGGCTCACAATGCAGAAACTACACAATCACAGACTCAAACGAAGCACGTGTGTTTCGTTACCGTCGCTGCTGGGTCCGCATTTTCCACAGATTGAAAGACCCCAGCTGGAAACGCGCTACTGTCAATTCGCAAGCTGCTGCGTTCAAACTCGCGAACGCGGAAGTACACGAAGGATGGCGGAAAACTACGAAGAGTTCCCGCTTTCTCAGTCAGGAAAAACCTTGGATTCATTGGGGATGGAGAATGGGGATGTGTTTTGGGGAAGAAATGATGTGGAGTGAGGTATTGCGTCCGACACTCAAATGAAGGGTGCATTGGAATAATTATCTTCGTTGGGTCCGCAGAATTGCTTTCGAAAACGTGATATTATTCCTCTAAATAAAAAGTAGTGTAGCTAGGAGATCCGGGTTGTAGCTATGTCCTTGTACGCTGAAATTCACTCCAAACAGATGCTTCAAACTCCTTGAATTTCAGGACACATACATGGGCGCCCGCAGAAATTTTTCTCAGAGGGGACCATTTTTCATCGCCCCTTGGATTAAGAAAGTAATATTGAGGGTGCTGAAAAACGAAACGAAAAACGGGTCATGGCCCCCCTGGTACCTCCTGCGGGCGCCTATGGCCACATATAGGGTTACAAAATTATCCCACTATTCCTTAGAGAAAACCGATATAAAAAGTACCCAGGCAAAGAACATTCAAAAATTGATAATTCTGCTAGAATAATCTATCAGTTTTTAATCAAGTAGGCAATTGTGAATAAATATTTGGTGGCAGACTTTATCAGTCGGGCCAAAATGGTTTTAAGCCATTCTAAGCATAGCATAATTGAAGGTTTCAGTAGAGGAACCTCTTTCCTTAAATATAGAAGAGATATTTTCATCTCACCATTATCATTAATCGATCCCAAATAAATGACGCTACTATACTCCATTCACTTTTATAAAGTAGCCCGGGTGGCGCTGGAATTCTGACACATTTCACCGCGTATATTTTGAAAATGTTAGGTTATACTCATTCTTCTGTCAGATATGGACGCAACGTTGCCGTTTCTACATATAAATCGTAGAAATTACGTATTTATCAAAATGTTTATTTACTTTGGGAAAACAATGAATTTGAGGAAATATTATGTGAATTCAATAATTCCAAAGATCTGACGAATATTGAGGAAACTTTTTTTCTGTTAATACCGGGAATATTTCACGTGTACGAGTATAAACATGATTGGAAGATTCAGTTATGCTATTTTCTTGTATGGAAATCAAGAACCGAGTGTTGAAATTTTACTGAAAAATAATGGATAGAATAGTCCGTTACTTTGTGATAGTTTATCAACCTGATAGAAAAACTTTTAGACGAACAGAAGAGACGGACGTATGGAAATCCCCACTTTTCAAAATTCTCAAGAAATAAGCCTACAGAGGACAATTAAATACCTCTTTGCGCAACTTGAAATACTCCAGCATAAAAATGTATTGATACTACGAATCTTGTGTCACAACTCACAGTTAAAGCTTAAAAGAACTAACTCCATTAACAAAGTTAAAAAAGAGTAATTAGAAAGTAGACTTGGCAATGTCGCTTGATTTTCACGAGTGCCAACCTGCGTCCGCTTTAAGTAAAAGAACTTGATAAACCTAAACCATGGCCCACCAAGATACTTTATAAACGTGAATGGAGTATATATGATCGATTGCTTGCATCTGAGAAACTAAAAAATAGTGCACTCAAAGGATCCACGAACAGCAAGAATCGAGGAAGTGAACTCCACTTTATAAAATATTGTTGAAAGGCTAGAACTTTATTTTTTGAGCGATCAAGTATTTCCTCATCCCAATCCAATTGAGGACTCCATAACTTTAGAATGAGCCTTCTACGAAAAATATAAGCAGGAGATAATAGACCTGGATCGAAAACCTTAAAATTCTCTGATATATTATGACGATGAGGACATCGACAAGCAACAATAAGGTTGGATAATTGACAATTACTTCCAGAATACCATTGTATACGTGCACTCTTTTTCCATTCATAACTAATAGTGAAAAAATATGAAGGATTTGACTGAGCCTTGAAATGATTCAAGAATTCCACAATATTGGGTCTCCATTTACTCAAGATGAAGTTCTTGGATGTCAACACTATTCTATGTTCATCACAAATCTGAATGGTATTTGATTTACTACTGAATCCAGTAATCAACTCATTGAAATATTCTAAAATAATGTTTGAAACCGTAGGATATTGATATTCTGAAGCCAACTGTTGAAAACAAATAATGATTTTATAACCTGCACTAGTAAGACAATGTGTACTAGTATTGAGGCTGTACATTTGAACATTGTTACCCCGATCAAATCGCCAAAGGATTCTTCGTGAAGTTTGATCATTAGGATAAACTAATTTCTGTCAATACAATTTTGGAATGTCTGAAGACACAGCGAGAGAGAACTGAAGGAATCTTATTAGCATCTGAAACAAACTATGAATAATTTTGGGCCTGACTACCTGCAGGTCATTCAATAAATAGCCCGAACTTGAAGATGATGAACTATTAAAACCCATCTATTATCATCTCGGAGAACCTCATGATGACTTAGAAAATATATTTTATTATGTGACAATTCTCTCAGTAAACCTATATGCCCTAAATTAGGGTACTCTTTAAGTAACCCTTTGATTGCTATTGTTTTGGACTCATCATTACAAATATGAATCTCCAACCCAAAACGACCAGTATTATCATGAACTAAATAATTATCATAGTTCAAATCGTTACTATCATTTGATTTCGATGACTCAATGGTCAAATCTACAACATTGTGCTTATTCAATTTTGAAATACTCAAGGAAACATTTGTTGAATGATCTGCTATTTTTGGCAAATAGAGAACTGGCAATTGAATTGAAGAACTAGGTTCAAAATTTTCGTCGCTCTACTCGAATTCACCAGTCTCACTAAGGATGTGTTTTGTCTTACATGAGGCTGTCATCATTTTGTCAAAAAATAATTCTCTTTCGTTGAATTGAATATCCAACTGATCATCCTCGCATGTTTCTTCGATAGTTGATTGAATGTGCTCAAATTCATTATCAAGCAACAACAATTCCTTTCTGAATCTATCTAAACGAATTCTTTCCACTTCACTTAAAGATCGATCACTATAAAATTTTTTAAATAATGGTTCCAATTTGAATGAAAGAACTGTGAACCTGTGCTTTATACTATCACGTCTTGTGATAAGCCATTCAAATTCATCCATATCAATGACCAGTTCTTTAGCTATGTCAATGACTGAATGCAACTACTGAACAACTACCAAATTTTAAAATTTATTCAGAGAAAAAATGATTAAAATTGTCGACTCAAATACTATAAGGAAGGAATTTAAAGGATACTTATCAGACATTTTTCATTGGCACTTTCTTGATTTCCTCTTAATCGTCTTTGAGTCTTCGAAGATGTATTCAACCTTCGATTTTCTTTGGCACACCTCGATCTCCAACGTTTGGCTCTCCTCAAACGGGAAGCAGATAAAGGTAACCTCGGTTTCTTGAAATAAACTTAAATTTCTTCTTTGAATGTGAACTTTCCTCTGGCACTTTCTTGGTTTCCAACGGCTGGAATTCCCTCGCAGTCACGAACAGAAAAGATTTGCCAAATTAACACACTCAAATTAACCAGAATTTGGAACGTAGGACCATGGATTTATTTCGATGTAGTGGACTGTATGTACTTCTTTTCCTGCGCTGATTAATTTAAAAGAAACGCCTGTGTACTAACACTAACAGTTTATTTCAAGAATTAAGCACACAACCAATTTAGGCTATGTTTACACTATAAACGTAGATGCCTGCAAATCACAGAACATCTAATATTCTAATAATCTAACTGCAACTCACAAAGCGCGTTCGGCAATGACATCTGACTGGTCGGATTGATCTGAACCGTTCGTTTATTACATCCAGATTGAGGGGAGTACACATCTGGACCGTTCGGCAAGAAAATCTGATCAATCGGATATAGATCTTTTTGCTCGGTGTATTTCGACGGAGGAAACGGATTTTTTCCACAGAACAGAAACAGAAATTACTTTTCGACCTTTGTCAATGGATTTTTTATCCCGCTTCGAATATTCTTGAACAGTCTGTCTTATAATAATAATAATAATAATCTTTATTCATGCTTTACAATTAAATACATTGTTTGCATTCGTCAATATAAAATATAGTGATATATAAACTCTATACAATAAATTATTTTATACAAAACAGTTAAAACAAAGAAAATAAACCGAGCACAAATAAAAAGGTCCTACAGGTACTGTTTCAGATCACAGTTTAAAAAGTCATCAATGTCGTAAAATGCACCTCTAATTAAAATATTTTTTACAGCATGTTTAAAATTATTTGAGGACATAACTTTGAGATCAGATGGAATTTTATTAAATAATTTGATAGACATATAAAGCGGCCCCTTTTGGGATAGAGTCAGTCTACAAAAATCTTGTTTCAAAAGATTTCTACCTCTAGTACTGTATTCATGGGTGCTTCCTATTCCAATATAGTTATCTTTGTTTTTATGAGCGTGTCTTAACGACTCCAAAATATAGATACAAGGAAAGGTCAAGATCTTGTGCGCAATAAATGTGGATTTACAATCTTCCCTATATTTCAAACCAGCAACGATTCTAACAGCCCTTCTTTGAAGAGCAAAAATGCGGTTTCGAGAGGAGCAGTTTCCCCACGCTAAAATTCCATATCGTAGCACCGATTCAACCAAAGAAAAATAGGCCATCCTCAACACTCCACCTGACAATTTATTCGACATTGACTTGAGCAAAAATATATTACCTGATAACCTTCCAGCCAACTGATCAGTGTGAACGTCCCACCGGAGGCATGTATCAACAATCACACCTAAAAATCTTGTGGACCCTGATAGATCTTCATCAGTCTTCTTCAGAGAGAAAATCAGCTCAACAGTCTTTTCCCTGTTTGCAACCAGCTCGTTCGACGCAAACCACTCGAAGGCCCTAACCCGTGCAGTGGTACTCCCCTCCAGAACCGCACACAAACTAGATGAACTCGTAGAAACAGTTGTGTCATCCGCAAAAAGTATGGTGTGAAACATATTTAGGAAGTTTGGGAGGTCGTTTATGAAAATGAGAAATAGTACAGGTCCCAAAACTGACCCCTGCGGAATTCCTAACGAAATTTTCCGTTCATCAGACCACTCGTTATTGAAAAATACGGATTGAGTTCGATCTGATAAGTAAGAAGATATAAGGGCACAACCGCTCTCGGAGCATCCATACGCCCTAAGCTTCCCAAGCAGAATAGAGCCAGAAACGCAGTCGAAGGCCTTCGCCAAGTCCAGGAACAACGAACACGACCACTCACCCCCCTCGAAACAACTCAGAGTACGATCAATAAATGCCAAAATGGCATCGGATGTACCTCTTCCTTTTCTAAATCCAAACTGTGCCCCACTAAACAAATTGTTGGATTCAAAATAGTGCACCAATTGAGAACAAAGTAATTTTTCAAAGACCTTAGATAGAATTGGCACTAGTGATATTGGCCTATAGTTCTTTACTTGATCAACATTGCCTTTTTTAAACAGAGGGATAACTTTAGAAATCTTGAGGCAACTGGGATATGTACTGTGGACGATACATAAATTGAATAGTTTCGTTAGTGGCATCACAAGATTATTTATGTTTTTCTTTATCAACACTGAGGACAATCCATAGAAATCCGTACTCTTACCATTCTTCAGAGCATTTATAGCATCTCTTACATCGTTAAATGAAATTTCCGAAAAAGAAAAGGATTTCTTATCCTTCACTGTGACTAAGCTTATAGGATCATGAACTTTATTTGTTATTCCCTCAATAGTTTTATCTGCAATTGTTGCAAAATAATTATTGAATTCCTGAGGAGAGATTGAAGGGCACCGATCCCTCCCTGGAGTGTTTCTGATATTATTAATCATGTTCCACATTGTACGAGAGCGGTTGTTAGAGTTCTTAATAATTTCATCATTAGCTCCTATTTTAGCCTGCTTAATCCTACTCCTATAATTTTTTTTCAAATTATTACGAGCAACGAGGAGATCATCAGTTTGGTAGTGTGCATACATATCATTCAACAAGTTCAAACGATCACGCATTTCGTGTAGTTCCGAAGAGAACCACTTCACACCCCCGTCACTTTTCTTGGCCTTGATTTTCTTTAAGGGAAAAGATATTAAAAATGAGTCAGTTATTATATCATTGAAAATGCTGAAACCCTCATCAACACTCAAATTATCATCATTCACAAAGTCCCATGAAACATTACACAAAATATCATGAAAAGAGCATAAACCTCTTTGAGTCAAAGGGCGAATGTATCTCTGTACATAGCCTCCGGATTTTACATCAGTCACAATATCCACACTAACAACCTGAGCTCTGTGGTCAGAATATGCAAAATCTACAACCTGTGAACTGGAATCACCGACAGGAAAGTTGACAAGAATATTATCAATACAATTGTTACCCCTTGTGGGCAATGAAACACAACAAACAAAGCCATTTGAGGCTAATAAATCACAGAATTGTTTACATTTTAGATCAGGGTCATTAAAACATAAATTGAAATCGCCTAATATAACAATAGGTTCAGTCAAGTTTTTAACATTCACAAAAATTTTCTCAAAAACATTAAAAAATTTATGGAAGTCACCATTGGGTGATCTATATACTGAGATCACAGTCAAGTTAAAATCTATCAGTCTAATTGATGAAACTTCGCAATCAATTTCAATGGAAAGCTCATTCAGAATATCACAGCAAACAGAACTTACAGATGGGCGACAAAGTGTCATTACACCCCCTCTAATTGCTTTCTTCCTACTGAAGTGGTGACCCACATTCCAACCTTCAAGAGAGAATGATGCTACCTCTTCTTCAGACATCCAGTGCTCAGACAAACTAACAATTTGGAGGTCTCTCCATTTGTCAAGAAGAATTTCCAATGCTCCTTCTTTTCCAGAAACACCTTGTGTATTTAGATGGAAAACACTGAATTTATTCAAAACACTCCCACTAACCTTGGGTGTCACTGTTTCGTGTGCTTGGCTTCCTCCGAAAAAACTTGGAAATATAAGAACCAATAGGCCAATTTTCTGCGCTCTGTGCTCTTTCCATACTAGACTCATCAATGGATACCCTAAACGAGCTGTAAATATCAGGGTATTTAGAAGTTAGTTTCTCACAAACAGCTTCAGGGAAATTCATCCTGATCACGGATGTGAAATTTTCAATCGATGTTTCAGGATTTATCCTGGAAACGAACAAATTTCGCTTTTTAGATACACCGCCAATAGGAAGTTCCTTCGATGCACCCATTATCGACCAAGAAAGACGTTGTTTCCGCAAATTTCTTGATGTCAACTTTCCGGAATTAACCTCATTGTTGACAGAGTTGATTTGTTTATTCAAAATTGAATTACTCTGTGGTTCTGTGTTCACGGAATTTCCTGAATTTAGCGATTTCAGTTTCTGGTTCGCATGAGTATGTTCTCTCTCTCTTCTCGCACTCCTTTTACCACTTGCGGATTTTGCTTTGACGTCATCTCCCTTAGCCATGTCTGCATATGTTTTATTCAGTTGAGAATCCTTATCACCTACATGTTGTTGTTTTCCGGGCTTATCAATCAGTAATTCCATATCTCGTTCATTTTCAGGAACATACGTTTTTTTACCATAAGACTCAAGTTGAATGCGTAACAATTCTATGATTTCATCTTTACTTGAAACAATCGTACATTTCTCAGCGATAATATTCTCCTTTTCACAAATAAGCTGCTGAAGTAATTTTACCTTCATTTTCAAATGGGCTATCATGAAGGTGTCGTCAACAGTATTGCCATTCGAAGCATCATGGAACTCATCGTCATTGCTCGCACAACACATAAATTCTTCCCCATTATGCTCAAATGAAACGTTATTTTTAGTGCAACAATATTTGTGATACATTTGGTCACACTTTATACATTTAACAGTATTTGTCAGGGCATTTTTACCGCAAAACAAACACTTTAGTTTGAGATCGCCAGAAACGTGATCTGTATTCGGCGCCATGTTACACATGTATATGACATGTTATTTGTTGTGTAGTAATGAATAAAAAAATGTCGTTTGATAAAAAAATAATGATTCAAAATATTGAATCATCTCAACCAAGAAGTAGAAATGTTGAGAACTATAACAAAAGAATTAAAATAGTACAGTGGCGCACCCAGAAATTTTATTCGGGATGGCTGCTCAAGAATAATCAGGTTTTTGTAAGTTATATAATTTAAAAAATGCGCCGCAAACGAAAACCTTCTTAAGTTATGGATTTATCGCATTCGTTATTTTGGGAAGACATTATAAGAAAGCTTGCTTTAAAAAATGCATATTTTATTTTTTTCACAAATACTAAGTGAAGGGGTTAAGAGGACACGCCTAAAACTTGATTAATCATTCTACAGAAATAAAAAATGTCATGAGCGAAATTTCCGAAAAGCAACAAACTTGAATATTACAAGAGAGAAAATTTACCTGCTTAAATTTCATCTCGAGTATTCGGCATGACTATTCCACGAGAAAATGTCTAACATGGTCACATTTGACACGGATTGCGCTATTTGGCCAATTACAATTCATAGATTAACTAAACGTTGTTTGTTTTCTCTATGATATTCATTTCCGAAGCTATCTATGAATTGGAGAAACGTCAAAAATTTTATCGCTGGAAAACCAACTTGTTGGTTTTGTCGGCTTGAAAGTTTTATCGAGATGAAACGATCGTTGCTACGGAAATTTCCTCGCTCAAAACGGAAAGAGTGAAATAGTCATTCAAAAACGCATCGTTTTCGGAAGAAAGGTCCTGTTCGTAAAATAAGAAAAATTTTATTAGATCATCAGTGTAAGACTCATCAATTGTGTTCGTTAGCAATAAGCTGCACATAAATGACGACAAAACATCTTTGTGTTTCAAGAATCGATTGTGAATTTGTGCTATAAAATTGTCAAGAAATGGGATAAATATTGAAATTCGAAAGTAAGTCTGTGCATTTTCGCATTCTGCATTACATCGTTTTGTTTGTCTTTTTGCAATTCGAGGCTTTATCAGTGGAACTTCATATTCTTTACATTTGTCTTCTTCTTTCAAGAACAGCCTTTCGCAATGGCCGCAACGCAGCGACAAGCAATCCCAACTAGCAAAGATGTTTTATAATTCCAAACTGTTCGCGCTATTTGATTTTATTATTGCTTTATTACTGCTCGTCGAACGCAATTTTGTTTTATTAAAATTTCCATTGATACAATTGAGCTTTTAAGAAGTATTTTACTTTATAAGGAGGTCGTAAGAACGTTCTTAGTGCAAAAATACAAAACAGTTTTACGACAAACTATAACATTGTTTTATAAACGTTTACACGACAATTTTATATGACCTTTCAGCTTACCGAACAAATTTGTTTTATAATAGATTTATACTGGTCATATCTGATACTAGGTTGTTGCTTAGCGAACATCTATAAAACAGTTTCATTAGCGCTAGGTGAAACATTTATAAAATTATTTTATTATTGTTTTCTCCTTGATATTATTGCAGTCTAAAGCATATTGCACTCAGGCGTTACCTTAAAAAAATCATTATATTATTATCATGAACACTGTCATAATAAAAACTATATAAAATAATTATAAAACAAAAATTTTTTGTAAGGATGCAGAAGCATTCATTAATACATTTATAAAACAAATCGCCATTTAACTAATAGGTATATTTTAATCTAATCAATGACGGGTGACCTTTATTTTTATTAAGTATCATGAATTCTCTTGGTAAATGGAAGAAAGTTAAAAAAGTGGAGCATTTTACAGAAAAGTTAAGAAGTGCTTCCAAAATATCTTAGGTGGTGAAGTTATTACTAGTAATAATACACTAGATCTCCCTATCAGAGACAACTCTCTGTCCCTATAAAGGAAGCAGCAGGTGACCGGCCCATTAGACAAACCAAATGATTTTGCTTCGAGTAATTCTGTTGAATCAAGTGGTTCCAATGAAAATGCTTTTATTCAACCAGAAGTTGAGCCAAGGAGTCTTGAAGAAGATGAAGATGCGCTGAATAATTGGGAAGTAGAACTTGATGAATCGGATGAAGAATATCAGTGTGATATAAACAATGTGGAAAGGAATATAGAGTTTGTAAAGAGTGTGAGATTGTGGGCTGTGTCTTTTAATATACCGCCTTATTTTAGAATATCAATAGTCGCTTTCCCAATACACTTCATCGAGACCCTAGAACTCTTTTAAAAACTTCCCAAACAGTTGCAATAACAAAAGTTGGCAGAAATATAGCGCCAAAAACAAATCAGCTCTATAGTTGCTGCGTGTGTGACATATTGGAGATAAAATTATTTTATAACTGATGCAGGTGGAGCATTTAAACAAAACTGATACTACCCGTTTTATTACTGTTTTTTAAATTTACTATTCAGGATAAATATTTTGGGTAAGCGTCGTGTTCGCGACTGTTCACTCCCTGATCTTATATGCCCTCTGTAGGAAGAAGTTATAACCAGAGACTGATAGCAAACAAAAATTCGTTGAACAAACGTACATATTGAGAGTTCAGAGGCGGACTTCGGTCAAAATTAATTTTCGATTTTCCTTCTTTGGAGCAACAATTTTGCATACTTTTTTTGTGACTGAAAGTGCCGACTTAGGCTGTTTCATTATCTATTGATTGATCCGCCATGTTTTGTCAGAGGTCGAAATGAATGTTATATAATTAGGTATACAGCTCAAAATTACGGCCGAAACGTCTCGACAAAACATGGCGTACTTTTGATAGTTTTATGACCTGTTGTCACCGTGGGACAAAAGCTAATGTACACTTTGCATAACATGAAATTGAATTTTGCTCCTAGGTATACTTACATTTCCATTAAAAATGTTACTTTTCTGATCATTTTTTCGCAAAAAAATAACCTTGTAACTGTCTTTTCAAGCCACTGTTTTCGAGATTTAAGTATTAACAATGCATCCATCTGAGTTTTGAAGTGAATATTTTTAACCACCTCAGATGCACAAAATACACAAAAATACTAACATTCAAAGTGATCGGGTTACTATGTAGGTATGCATAATCCTATACACGCACAACTATATTTCTATACACCAACCCTTTTTCCTGCAGTACGTCTCTGTTTAACGAAAATATACCCACAAGTTTGAATATTTTATAAAATTCGCTCATAGAGCAAAAATATTTTATAAGAACTCTCAGGGTGGTGAAATTATTTTATAAGATGGTAGCCATGTTTTGTGTTGTTTCCAACTTCACTTTACGGCGGCCATTTATAAGTGTATTGCGAAAATTCATTTTTTAATGATTAAATGCCCTTACTGAGTACTTTATTATTCCTATAATGGAGAAAGAAGCATTCCTTGAAATATTTTATTACAATACTGGCCAAAAGGAGTAAAAAATACACAATTACATTTTTGACCTTTTCTCTTGAAACTCAATAATAACTAATATATTTCAGGCGCCTGAAAATTTTGTTATATATGTCCCATATATTATACAGAAAAATTCCTTTCGCAAAAAAATCAACCATCAGCTAGCAAATCGAACTTCTGTCTGTTTGGTATTGCGTATTTACATATCAGAACTGAATGTAATATGGCTGATATACTAACAATAACCCAAACATATATGCCTGCCTCTTTGTTATCTTAGGGACCATTAAAAAATAAATTATTCTCAACGGGTGTTCTTAAACAACAAAAAGCTTGCACTTTTAGTGTTAGTGAAAACAAAAAAGCTATATCTGTTATAATAAAACAACTTTTATAAAACTGTTTTATTCTAGCTCGATAAATGTTATATAGTCGTCATAATAATAAAATATTATATAACTGATTTCCATAAAACTGTTTCATAATTGTTGCAAACTATGTTTTATAATCGTTTTGTAAATGTTTACACAATTATCCGGTTAAAGCTGGGGAAGCTATAATAAAACATACTAAAGAACAAAATTGCTGCACAGGAGTGCGCCCTTTTTGGGTTTATAGGCGTTCTATAAACGTTGTTAGAACGTTTATAGCGACATTAATATTTTATAAAAATAGTTCTGTAAACGTTGTTAGGCCTTTTATAAAACTTAAATTGTTAGTTGGGAATGACACGATGTTTAAGGTGGGCGTTCAATGTAGTGTGTTTTTATTTCAAGTTGATTTCGAAAACAGTTTCACTTTGAGAAACAAAATTTTGAAAGGATTAGGGTTCTTGTTGAAATAATTTTAATCGATTTCATTCCGACAGTTAATTTTTTTTCTTTCAAAAATAGAAGAAAATGAGCCAACTCATGCTTTTGTTTTATTTCAACAGAAAGACCCATGAAAATAGTTCAACTTCCGATTAAAAGTGAATCTACTGATTATTTCGTTCAGAAGATCAACTTGAAATACGGAATTGGCAGAAAATGGCCAAATTCAAATTTTGGCGGAAAAAAATTCCTGCTTTACCCACAAATTGACCTATTTCATAGTTCGGCGATTTTCGGATAGAGAGCGCCATTGTACATTTCATTCATGATTAGAGAGATATTCATAGAACTTATAGTGATAATGTAAGTTCTATGGAGATATTTCATAAAATGCACGGTAGCGCCTCTATCGAAGGAGATTTCCTACTCGCTTTAAACGCCGACCTTAAGGCCAAAACACACAGTTTTGCATATCGAATAGGATGCGCGTAAAAATATCAATCCCCATTTCTATCTCTAGAGGAAATGTTTAAGTTTCCATTCTGTTCTAAAATAATTATTATTTCTTTTAGAAAAATAAGAGGATGAAAATATTTGAATTACTTTATTTGTCACAGCTCGGGGGGGCTGCAGCCCGAACCCCCCCCCCCTCCCCCTCGGTGCGCCACTGAAATAGTACCCAGGCTACCTCCTATACGGACGAATAGACCTTTAAGCTCTAATTAAATATCTGGCTCGGGTAATGCGTCACATACGTCAAACAGAAAAAACGATCTAAATGCTCCGTAGCGTTCGTTTATTACAGAAAAATCTGACAAATCTGTACAATCTGTTGTCACGTGACTAAAAAATCCGTCCGCTCTCGGATGCTATTGCCGAACGCGCTTTCAGTAGATCGACGAGTATATTTTGTACATATCTACTCTTTAGTAGATTGAAGAAGAGAGAGTTATTTAAAATATTTGAAATAGGCACATCAACATTTGACGTATACATAGAACTTTAACATGGGAAAGAAGAAGAGATCAAAGCACATGAACATGAAATCAAGAAAGATATTAGGCATTAAATTATACAGAATGTACCATCTTTATGGAAAATATATCTACACGAAAGAGAATACAATTAAGAAATGAAATTAATGAATAACTGATGATGATTATCGAGGCTGGCGCCATCTGGCGCCAGCCATAAATACAGGAATCTGAATTTCTCCAGTAGGTTCGTCAGGAACTTCATAGGTTCTCGTTATATCTGCCGTTAAATATACTGGTAAAGGTTCTGGAAATTGTTGATGTATGATGCCGAGGTTGATAATCGAATTTCTGTCGATTAACAGCTCATTCACACTTTTGCAAATATATACGGTATGTTCCACTAGTGCCGCAGCGGACGATATACGCGTTACGGTCTGAGTTTGGAAAAATTTTTCGATGCAGACTTGATATATTCCAAGAAAAGCACAACCTAAAAATATTTTTGAATGTATCAGGTGGCCCACAAAAGAGGAATAGAGGGTGAATTTGTTTTTTTAAATGGGACACCCTATATTCAATAGTGTTTTTCAATTCTCTGAAACTTCCTGCATGCTTTCGTATACGAGGTCTGGCTATTAAATAACGAGACTGCTTATGAAAAAGAGTTTTATTTTAAAAATTATTCTACAATCGAATGCTCCCCTTCAATATACTTCCCTTCCCTCGCCACACACCGTTCCATTCGTTTTTTCCATTGGTCAAAGCAATGCTGGAAGTCTTCTTTTGTAAGAGCATTTAGGAGCTCCGCCGATTTTCGCTTTACCTCTTCCATCGACTCGAACCGGGTTCCTTTTAAGGCAGACTTGATCTTCGGAAATAGGAAAAAGTCACAGGGTGCTAAATCAGGCGAGTACGGCGCGTGTTCGAGCACTGGAGTGCCTCTAGCGGCTAAATAACGCTTCACAGACAGCGCGTTATGGGCAGGTGCGTTGTCCTGGTGCAAGATCCACGATTTGCTTTTCCACAACTCCGGCCGTTTCTTACGAACTCGCTCTCGCAGCGTTGCCAAAACTTTCAAATAGTAAGTTTGGTTTACAGTTTGACCCTCTGGAACCCATTCAGTCATCACGATACCGTTGATGTCGAAAAAAACGATTAGCATGGCTTTAAATTTTTTGGTCATCTTCGGTGCTCTCTCGGCCTTCAGAAAACCTTTTATACCATTCGAAAACACGCGCACGAGATAGAGAATTCTCACCATAGGCCTCTTTCAACAACTTATAGCACTCAGTCGGAGTTTTTTTTAATTTGACGAGAAATTTCACATTGATCCGTTGCTCGTGTTTTTCGTCACACATCGTTATCGGCACGAGAAAAAAACACGTTCGTTTCTAACCTCTACACAAAAAATACTACTACAGCGACGAAAACGTGTTTTCGTACTGGAATAGTAGACACTTCCAGCTATCCAATGCTGCATTCGTTTCCCACCCTACCCCTCTAGGACGCCTTCTGCGCGCGCAGTCTCGTTATTTAATAGCCAGACCTAGTACTTTTCACATATTTTTATTCGACAGTTTTCGAAATATTGGCCATTTTGACGAAAAAATTATACTTGTAGAGGCTATGTTATCCAATTATATTTCAAGAACCCTCGCACATACCAATAACAGCATTATAAGGATTGAAAGACAAGACTTCGAAGTATCCTAGCCAGCTATAATAAAGCATCTCCAGCATATGGAGTGTCTACAAAAAGACTATCAACATGACGAATTTCAAATCGATTTTTCTTCATTTTCTCAAATGCAATGCATACGAGTTTTTTTCAACATTGTAATCACCATTCATTTTACCTCATTTTTTGTTAAATACATGATATGCATATTTTCAACAGAATAGGATTTTTTAGAGTTTTTCCTCTAAAATCGTAAGTTTACTTCCGAATTCAAAAAGCAGATTTGGCTTCTCTGTGGTTATTGAGAACTGTCAAATTATTCTTTTCAAAATTAACATCATTGCAGCTTCATTCAATTCATATCATCATAGTTTTTACGGATTGGATGAATACTCAAAGAATGATGTTGAAATTAAAAAAATACCAATGAGTTTGAATGTACAAGTTATGAATGCTACAAAAAAACGAGTTTCGAAACTTTAGGATACAAAAAATTGCCCGCTCTTATCATTATTATTATTATTATATTTGGGTAAAGAGTTGAGGCCAAGCCTAAAAACTCACAAAAACTAACATGTGAAAAATACAAAAATACACCGAAACTTAAACAGAATGTATTACAAAAATATAGAAAAAGAAAAACTGTCAGCTCCACAAGTAGCACTCACTCGCGACGACACCAGGCATCATAGCTATTCTTAAAATCGTTTACAGAAACTGAGTTCACCACCGATGAAGGCAATGAGTTCCAGACGGAAAACACCCGGTTTGTGATGAAGAACTGTCTTTGCGGTGTTTTGAATTTCTCCTATCTCAGCTTGCAAGCGTGCATGGCCTCACAGACGCTCGTCTAGTTTCAACTTGAAGAGACCGCTGAGGTCAACTCCGAATAAGTTGTGGAGAGTACGGAAGGTAATGATGAGATCACCACGTAGCCCCCTATCATCAAACTTTCTTCGAAAAAATGATATTCATAAGTTTCGCAGGCACGCACGCAGATTTTCAATCTCCCAAGCTTGAAGCTTGTTTGAAATTTCTGCAAGATTCGACTCTTGAAGTAGAAACATAGAAAACTATCAAAAATGTATTTTGAAAAATGGGTACAGAAAGCAAGTTTCTGTCTTCAGTGACTGATTCCATCAGATTTTTGAGTATATACATCAAAACTTTCTCCTTTCTCATTTCGCTATATTATGATAATATAAATTGAAGCTTTAATTATGCTCATTCTGAGTGGAATAATTTGACAGTTCTCATTAACCACAGAAAAGCCAAATCTGCCATTTGAATTCGAAGGTATAGGTATGTGAATTTTAGGGAAACATTTAGAAAAAGCTCTTAAAAATCCTATTCTGTTAAAAATATGCATATCACGCATTTGACAAAAAATGAATTGTGATTACAATGATGAAAAAAAATAATATGCATTGCATTTGAAAAAATGAAGAAAAATCGATTTGAAATTCGTCATGTTCATAGTCTTTTTGTGGACACTTCATATGCTGGAGATGCTTTATCATAGCTAGCTAGGATACTATGAAGTCTTGTTTTTCAATCCATATAAAGCTGTTATTGGTATGTGCAAGGTGTCACGTTTCGGCCCGGCTAGGACCTATTTTTCAAAATGTGCAATAAAAAAATAAAAGAAAACCTACCTTACTGTCTTTCTCTCTGCTCCAAGACAAGGTAAAATCAAAATCAATAAACTAAAATTACAATTGTATTCGTTATTATATATGGTACAGTCAGGCTATATATTTTTCCCCAGAGAACGATATAAGAAAAAAACAATTTCTAATTAAAGAACAGGTGTTAAATTTTTCCACTTAGCTGTGGTGAGAGAAGAGGGCTTATCCTTCAACCCTTTTCTGGGTGGAGACTTTTCGTGAAAATCGTCAGGATACAGAAATATAAATGCAATCCTTGAACTGGCGTTCTCGGCTCCAGAAGTTTCTAAAAATACTTAAAATTTGAAATAAATATCGGTCCAGTACTAGCAACACTTTAGCTACCTTCGTCCCTACAGATCCGGATTTCCGTCAAGAGGTGATAAATCTGATCCTCTTTTCCTCTTATCAATCGCTTTACAAATCCCAATAATTTTGGCTATACTGATAACGATTAGTTCCTTGCAGCATCGATTAATAATTGAAAATGAAGTAAGAATAACGCGAATGCAAGGCCGAGTACTTGACCTGCGCAAAGCCGAGATAGCGCCCTTACGCAATTTCATATTACACTCCCCTCACCCAACAGAAAAAAATTTCACAACGAAATTTTTTTGTGAAGCAAAATCAAAACTGCTAGTGATTCTCAAACTGTACCAAGTATAGTCCCGAGAAAAATAAAATTTAAACAAAAAAAAGTCAAGAAAAATCAAAAGTTGCGGTGGTTTCCAAAAAATTATTTTTACGTCAATATTTGTGCATCTGTTGGAGCCAACTTCAGATCATTGGCATGCCAAACACCTTTCGACCTCTTTTTGTTCAAATCAAAAAGTTCGAAAGTCCACATTGAGAGCTTTCTACATATGGTATAAGGATCCACATACAATGGAGCCAGTTTACTTGCATAATTCTGTGCAGCATCTGAGAGTTGTTTGTTTTTTACATAAACTATGTCACCCACATCAAATGTAATTGGGCGTCTACGTGAATCGTAATATTTCTTTCCCTTAGCCGAAGCTACCGCCATGCGTTTCTGAATGTCGACGTATATCTATATATATAAAAGAAAGATGTTGGTTACACCATTTATAACTAGAGATCGGATGGACTGTTTGTTATGAAACTTCATTTATGGAATCGTCTTCGGTCTAGTTATTATAAAATAAAATAAAACTTCGAAAAAATTGATGAAAGTTTTACTAATGCAGGAAATGCTTTTCCTCCTTTTGAATTAGGCCACTAGGTGTCGCTACCGTTGATGCGTAGTCGTACACTGAATAGACAAGTCACTGTACGTAGTCGTAGGTTGATATTACCGCTGTTAGATGGCGATATGTGATTCGCATAGAACTCATGGTAACATGGAAGTCTATTGCCAGATCAAAAAGCGAATAAACTTATCTCAAGTTGGTGTAACAGTGAATTTTACCGTAAGATCAAGTATCTGATTTTGACGATCAGCTTCAAACGTGAGTTGGCCATCTTCATCTTTTTTCTTTATTTTTGAAATGCTTTCGAATTTCTGTTTGGGTAATAGATATATAACTGAATCCAAAATTGCCCACAATTAGTAATTGACATATTATATTCGTATTTCTGTTCGCACAGAGACAGTATTGTAAGCGTCAATAATTTTGAAACGTTTGCTCATCGGGCTTTCCCTTATGATATACAATAATGTTTCATGGGTTGCCTAATCTGATCTGGTCGAATGACCATCATAAATAAATTTGAATATGAGTTCAACATAATTCACAGTGTTGATAATTTTGCCGTGTCGATCGTACTATCGACATTTTAACATCTCGATTTGTCTTCTAACGAGCTTGATATCGTCAACTAAATGGAACAAATTGAAGAGAGATTGACAGGTCATATCCATGGAATAATGAGAATCGCGCTGCTCCACCAACTGAGATGTTTACCCATTATTTTGAGCTTAGCAGCATAGCTAAGATGTTCTAAAATAATGGTGTGACCACTGATTAGATTTTGAGAATATAAGAAAAGTTTTGTTTTTGACACTTCAGGTTGGGCTATTAACAAATGACTGATTTTTTAATTCTGGTCGACGGGCTGTGTTGATAGTCGATAGTTCATTAAAGGAATAATTTTTAGTCATATTCTTGACATTTTGATTCATATTAGAGGAAAGGTATAATATGGATTATACTCCTGTCATTCACAGTCACAGGAGGTACTACAAAAAAAACTGTACAACAATTAAAAACAAAAAGTTATATGTTCAAGTTCAACAATTAGTTACCGCTTAAATAAAGAGAATTCTTTCCATGTGAATTACAAAATTATTAAAATTTTGTATATTTTGAACATTAATTTTGCCTAATTTTTTTCCTGCTTGAAAAAAGCAATGGTAAGTTTATACAACTTTTAAGTATAATTCAGGCGGTATAAAGTTCGCCGGGCCAGCTAGTTTTTTAAATAATGCTTGGCGTTTGCTTAGAGACTCGTCAATAGTTTTCCCCATACTTTTATTATTGTCAATTGGGTGATCATCGTAATCAAGACAGGGGTCATAAGCTTTACAAACATTTGTTGGCATTTCTTTACCGAAAACTACAGAATATCGCGTTACTTTGATAGTATCATGTACCTGTGTACGAATTGCGCAGGCTACCTTCTGTAATTCCTGATCCCACATTCGGTAGGGTTCGCTTGAGCATGGAAATGAGCTGTGAATTTTTGCGTTATGCCATATGAATTCAATAAGTTTCGGAATTCTTTAGATTTTAATTGTGGACCGTTGTCACACAACAAAACTTTTGGCTGGCCATAGATTAAGGAAAATTCGTCTTCAATAACGTTACAAAGTAATCTAGATGTAGAATTCCGGAGCGGGCGAATTATGACAAACTTGCTGAAATGGTCTGTAATCACCAATATAAATTTGAAACCATTATTTGATCTCGGAAGCGGACCAATAAAATCACAGGAGACCAGGGCTCGTTAGGAATTGGATGAGATGTTAATTAATAACCCTGCTGGCTTCTGCAAGAGTGGTTTATTTTTACAACATATATGGCAATTTTTGACATACGCTGTTACATCAGCCGCCATTTTTGGCCAGTAGTAATTTTGACTTATTCGTTTGAAAGTTTTGAAAATTCCTGGGTGTCCAGCAAGTGGATCGTCGTGATTTTGCTTCAGTTAAGTTTTACGTTCGGACTTTGATATCACCCTTTTCCAAGAAGGTTCCAAATTATAATTTTTTGAGGGCAAATACTTAAATAATTCATCGTTCTGAATTCTCCAAGATGGAAATTTTAGTGGATTTTTTTTATTTTCTGTTTCATTCTCTTTAACCACAAGTCCTCATTACAAGAATTTTGAACCGAAGGGCCATTCAAAATTAGAATTTTTTCATCTGCAGGAATATTTTCGCGATCTAATGTATCACGTGACAGAACATCGGGAACTACATGTTCTTTGCCCTTCTGATGTACTATGTCGAAGTCGAATTGTTGCAATTTCAGCACCCATCGACCAACTCGACCGTGTGGATCTTTCAACGACATTAGCCAAAGTATTGACCAATGATCTGTTACAACCGTAAAATGTGTACCCTCTATGTACGGTCTTAATTTTTCTACAGGGAACAAAACAGCCAAACATTTCCGTTCGGTTGTTGTATATTTGTGCTCTAACCGGGATAATGATCGACTCAAGTAAGCTACTACTTTATCCGGATTATCTTTATTTTCTGAAGGTTGTGTAAGTACAGCTCCTAGGCCATCAGAGGAAGCGTCACATTGTATTGTAATAGATTTGTTAAAATCGGGACATGCTAGAACTGGAAATGATATTAATTTTTCTTTAAGAGACTGAAGGGCAGCCTCATGTTCATCAGTCCATTGTAATTTTTCACCTTTTTTCAACAAACCCGTGATAGGTGCCATCAATGTTGCAAAATGGGGTATAAATCTTCTATACCACGAAGCTAATCCTATAATTCTGCGGACTTCCCTTATTTTAGTTGGTTTTGATAATCTTGATTGTCGATACCTTATCTGGATCAACCGATAACCCTTCTTGATTGACTGTATAGCCTAAATACTTCATATCCGACTTGCAAAATTTACATTTTTTGATTGACCGTTAAGACAATTTTTTTCAACCTCGAGAAAATTTCCTTCAAAATTTTTATATGATTTTCAAAATCTTCTGTAACTATGACAATGTCATCGAGATATGCGAACGCATACGGTTCTAAAGAAGGACTGATTATTTTATCCATTGTAGCCACAGCGTTACAGAGCCCGAAAGGCATTCGTCTAAACTGAAATAATCCCCTATGAGGAACGGTAAAAGTGGTATATTTTTTTGAATCTTCGTCCATTGGTATTTGCCAGAATGCTGATTTGATATCCAAAGTGCTGATAAATTCTGCATTTCGAAGTTTATCCAATGTAGCCGAAACGTATGGTATTGGACAGGCGTCTTTTTATGTAACATTGTTCAATTTTCTGTAATCCACGCAAAATCGATACGATTCATCTTTTTTCTTAACTAACACTATAGGCGAGGACCAAGCAGACTCTGATTTCTCAATTATTCCATTATTTATCATATCTGTTAATTCAGAATCTATATGTTTCATCATCGACGGTGAAACAGGATAAAATCTTTGCTTTATTCCGAATTAACGATAATCTTGTGAGTTACTTCTTTCATACAGCCTAAACCTTCACCTAGATCTTTAAACGCTTCATCGAGTGTGTTCTCTAATACTTGTTTTTGTTCCCAGTTCCCATGCTAATTCATCTTGTGAAACCAACGCTTTGTCAGTTTCAATAACTTCAACGCTGGTTGATTCGATATTTTTAAACGACCATTTTTGTGAAATAATATCTGGCATGATACCCATGGAAATCCAAAAATCAACACCCAGAATTAAATTTCGCGCCAAGTCTTCTATAACTAAGATATCTAATACCCGAGTCCTATCTTCTAGAGTTATTGGTAATGTGACTTGTCCTGAACAATTGCAGTTTATATTCTTCTTTGCTACACTTACTGCTACTGTTAAACTTTCTATATTCACTTTAAAACGTTTTTCCAAATAAGCAAAGAAATCATGTGACATTACGGTTTTAGTGCACCCTGAATCTAGTAATGCATTAATTTCGTAACAAAATATGGATACCTTTTTTACGCCTCTATCCTGATGGTCGAATGGCTAAGATCCACGCTCAAGGCCTACAATCAACCGCCGCGGAGGGCTGAGGTGAGAACCAATAAGCCCAGGCGACCTTCGAACCGAAACCATCGAAGGCGTCGGGAGTACGCTCGTGTGCAGACACTCTTCAAAAAGTGTATGTCGCGAGCAGCCAAGCAGGTTCTGGACGGGGGGCAGCCGACGGATACGCCGTCACCGGATTTGGCTCAGATGGTCAGCCATTGGGAGCCTGTCCTGACGACGCCCGCGACTCGTTACCTCAGACCTGACATAACACCGGTCGAACAGAAGCTTGGGATCTCGGCGGCGATCTCTGTGGATGAGGTGGCCGAGATATGTACTCCAGCGAACACCGCGGTAGGAATTGACGGTATAACTACAGTAATGTGGAAGAGAGTGCCTGAAGGTCATAGAACTCTGTTCTATAACTTAGTACTGCACTGTGGATCCTTTCCAACCGAGATGCTTACTAGCAGGACAATCTTCATTCCGAAGAAGTCCGAGAGTCGGAGCCCTGATGATTATCGTATGATAAGCATCACCTCAGTTATAGTGCGCCAACTGCATAAGATACTTGCAAGGCGCATGCAGGGCTCTAGAATCATAGACGAGAGACAGAGGTGTCTCGACGATGGATGTGCGGAGAACGTTGCAACTATTGCTTCAATTATCCAACATGCTCGTCAGAACCTCAACCAGCTCCATCTGGTGTCTCTCGACGTGGCGAAAGCTTTTGATTCGGTGAGTCATGATGCCATAACATCGGCAATGATTGAGGAGGGGATACCCCGGCCGGTAGTAAGGTATGTTGCCAAGACCTATGCGGAGAGTGCCACGGTACTCGAGCACAAGGGGCAACGGTCTCATAGGATCTCAGTCAGGAAGGGTGTAAGACAGGGCGACCCAATGTCAATGGTGCTGTTCGCATTGGTCGTCAACAGGTTACTCAGGGCGGTTCCAATGGAGGTAGGGTACGACATGGGAGGGCAACGGTTCAACGCCGTTGCCTACGCGGATGATTTAGTGGTTATTACCTCATCAATAGATGGGATGTCGAAAGCAATAGAGGCTGTCCAAAAGACAGCACATGACCAGAGTCTGATGTTCAATGCACAGGAGACGGTTGCTGTGTCGCTGATGCCTTCTGGGCGAGATAAGAAAATAAAAACTCTTACCGAGCCACAGTTCTGCTTCCCTGGAGGCGCCAGGATTCGACAGTTAGGTCCTTGTGACAACTGGAGACTTCTTGGTGTCGACTTGAGTCCTAGCGGAACGCGGAAGGTTAGTTTCAGTCTGGAAACAGAGCTGAAGCGGATTGCGAAAGCCCCTCTGAAGCCTCAGCAGCGACTGAAAATCCTAAGATCCTTCTTAGTCCCCAGGTATTACCACTCGTTGGTTTTATCTGGGTGTACGATGAAATCTTTAAGGATGATGGACCTGCAGGTGCGTGCGAGCGTTAGGCGATGGTTGAGATTGCCCAAAGACACTCCGCTAGGGTACTTCCATGCCCCTTGTAAAAGTGGTGGCCTAGGTTTGCCAAACTTTGAGACCACAATACCTGGCCTGGTTAGGGATCGACTCTTGAGCATGAGTGATTCCCGCTCCCAGGTGGTCCGTGCAGTGGCGGCCGCTCCCTGGGCCCAATGCCGTATCGGCTGGGCGGAGAAAGTTCTAACTCGCGAGGGTGAAAAACTCTTCTCTAAGGGTGTTCGGTCCAAATACTGGACGCGTCGTTTGTACAACTCAAACGACGGCAAAGGGTTGGTGCAGAGTGTAGCGAGCTCTGCGTCAACAAGGTGGATTGATGCGGCCTCAGCCGGGATACCAGGTAGAGATTACCTGCAGTATCACCGAGTACATATAAATGCACTGCCCACCAAAGTGCGAACCACAAGAGGCCAGAGGTCCGACACGACAAACATCATGTGTCGGGCAGGGTGTATGATTACAGAAACAGCGGCGCATGTAGTCCAACAATGCCACCGTACACACGGGGGTAGGGTACTTCGCCACAATGCTGTTGTAAACACTCTAGAAGGCCTATATAAAAACAAGGGGCTGGTTGTGCACAAGGAGCCACGTCTTCGAACATCTGAAGGCGTGAAAATCCCAGATCTGGTAATAGTCAAGGCCGGTGAAACTTTGGTTTTAGACGTACAGGTTGTCTCTTCGGAGAGGCCACTTGACTTGGCACATACAGCGAAGGTTGCTAAATACGATACCGTCCCTGTGAGGGAGGCCGTAGCCAGTCTGACTGGTACGCAACCAAGCGCGGTGCAAGTAACCTCCGCCCACAACATCTTAAGCCGGCTGGAGAGTAATAGAGCCGCACTCAGTACAGTAGAATACGAAAGTATTAGTACTGAGTCCGAAGGGAGTTTAGTGAGTATACCTGAAAGGGGAGTCTCACACAGTACCATTTGGATGCAAGTGGTCAGGCTATAAAAGCTTCTCCCTTCGTAAAAAAAAAAATATGGGCGTTTGTCTTGAAGATTTGTAGATGACAAAATATAATCCAGAATAATGCGCAATCTATTTTGTTCGTTCGCGGTCACTAATGACGATAAAGGAGACAGCGGACCGCTTACATCTGTCCCTTCATTCCGTTTTCCGAATTCGATCTTGGACAATTTCTTACTGTAACTCCGAACTTATTGCATTTGAAACATTTCAGACTTTCTATATTTGCAGTTCTGTCGCAATTAGAAGCTATGTGTCCAAAATTATTGCATTTGAAACACTTAATATTGTTCTTGTTTTTTCCAAAAGTGGTATGAACCCGTGAGTTTGACGAGAAACTCGAAGTGGACTCCTTATAACCTAAATCTGGTTCTAACAATGTACTATGGTCTGATGTTGGAGCCACATAGGAATTAGCATTTGTTTTTCTTAATTCGATAAATTTCCCTACTCCTATTAAATCCTCAAATGTTTCCAGTACGCTAGTACCCAATTGTCGTTGATAAAACGGTGTCAAGTTTTTCAAAACAATATTTAAACGTGACTGCTCTGATTCTGATAACTGTGTCGATAATCTACTGAATAAGTTTTCCATAATTGCTACATATATCCCTATATTCTCATCTTTTCCCTGGGTACGCTTTTTAATTTCCTCGAATAAACGTGAGTTATAATCGGGCGGTTGAAATTGATCTCTTAATTTTTGTGAAAAATCCTTCCATCCCATCAGCAGTTTACGAATACTTCGGTACCAACATAAGGCGTTTCCGTCCAATAATTCTATAACACTATCAAATAAATTCGATTCGGACACATGTCTCGCTATAGCTAGTTCTTCAACTTTTTCCAAAAACGCACTAACAGACATTTCAGAATTTTCTCCCGTAAATTTCGAATTCCACATGTGAATTGGTACTGATATGGGTGAATAAGACGAACGAACTGGATTATTACTTACATTTCCTGTATCTTTACCCGAATCCAACTTAAGGTTTGAAAAACACGCTACGTTCTCATCATCTGAAGAAGAGGAACAATTATCATCTTGTTGGTCTAAGGTTAAAGGGGTTGAACTTTGTCTCCGAAAATTTTTAATTTTTTTCTCAATATCCGATTTGAGTGTTAAAAACGACACCAGAAGTTTTGATTTGAGCTTCAATTCATCGTCATGCACTGGTAGTGACAAATTAATTCGACCAATTGAATGGGCCAATTCAGAAAATAATTTTTTATATAGGCAATTATCAGATCCATCAAAAGTACTAAACAAGTCTTGTATCTCTTTTAATTTTGCAGATAATGCTTCTGCATCCTCATTAAATTTGAAAGGATAAGAAGGGTATGACAAAGAGGCCCTGTGGGCCAGATGGAAGATGGTGCAGAAAATCGGTATACCTTTATAGCACTGCCACACTGTGATGGGCTAACACAGAGGCTGAAGACCTTATTACCGAAAGAAAACATCAAAATAGCCACCAAAAACATCAAACCGGTCAAAAGATTGTTCATCAGGCTCAAGGACAAACATAAAATTGGGGAAAAATCGGATGTGGTATACTTGATTCCGTGTGAGAATTGTGATGCAGTGTATATTGGCCAAACTGCCACGATACTGAAACAAAGATTGTCGCTCCACAAAAGTAACATCAAAACGAACAAGGACCTATGTGCACTCTCGAGACACTCAACTAAAAATGGCCACCTACCAAACTTCGACAACGTTGAGATTATGGATGTAGAGACCAATTTAAAAAAAAAGGACGTTCAAAGAAATGGTCAGGATATGTCAGTGGAGTAATGGCATGAACTCTAACAAAGACATTGGGGGCCTTAGCTCTATTTATTCCCTCCTAATTGACATTGACAGTAATTTGTGCATTCAGAGACATAACTCCCAACTTTCTGATTAGTTGGTTTTTCATATATTGTTGTTATTGTCCTTTCGCCAAAGATTTTAGCTTACATGTATAATTGTTCACATTGAGATGATTGACCTTGTTGTCCATATAATAATTTGTTGGTGTATAAATTGTCAGGCTTAAATAATTCAGGACTAGATTAATAAAAAATGAACTTTATTGTATATTTAAATTAATTGTAGGAAAGGAAATTTATATTAAGAGAAAATTTTCAAAATTTCATAACTTCGCATTTTAAATTGTTAATTGATAGTACAAAATTGATATTTGTGTCGTCATGCAGCGGTTGCTGGCCCTTTGTTGTAATTGTGTGAGACCAGGAGGATCCTTCATCACCTGCTGTCAGTAGCATATTCTGTGGTATTTGTCTGTGACCAACCATGAAATTGTTAACCTCTAAATTGTCTAAATGTGGTCCTGTTACTGCCAGATGCGGATTTTTCTACGATGATTGAATTTTTATTTAATTTTGAACATCTTTTTGTGATTTACTCATTTCCGTAAGTAACTTTCTGTATAATTCATCGTTGATATTGACTGTTATTGTATTTTGGCGACTCCTGATGAAGATAAAAATATATTATCGAAAGCTCGAGTGAAAGGAAGCAAGAGTTTTACTTCACTTACCTTGACTACTATCCCACTAAAATAACGTATAATACTCCTTACTATTCAAACGACTACCCTTTCATTAATAATAATAATAACAATAATAATAATATACCACGGGTGTGGTTTGGTTTCTGCCACGCCACATGGGGGGTGACGTCCCCACGGCCCGAGTTACCTGGGCCACCAAGGCTAAATGGTGGCAAACCCATGAACGAGAAGTGGAAACCGATATCATGGCAGAAGATCGAGATGCCACTCCACCTGCTGGCTCGACCACCGTGAGGAGGACTGCCCGCAGGGGAGCTCGCAACGCACGTATCCAGTGTAGCCGCGAAATGAATATTGAAGTAATGCGAGCTTTTCATTACGTGAACAATTGCGAGGACAAACCACTTCCTGGATGGAGAAGAGAAATCTTCAAGGGATCGAATTATCCCAGAAGATCGCGATGTGCACAGCGGGGTGTGGATTTGCAAACCTATCACATCGCGCGGAAATTTCTGAACTAGTGGGAGGAACTGAATTGTTTTTTCACTGGTTCATAGAAGAATTACCAGCTCAAGCTGAGAACGGGAGACCGATGAAGAAGAATAATAATAATAATAATAATAATAATGGTTAACGCACGGGTGTGGTTTGGTTTCTGCCACGCCACATGGGGGGTGACGTCCCCACGGCCCGAGTTACCTCGGCCACCAAGGGTAAATGGTGGCAAACCCATGAACGAGAAGTGGAAACCGATATCATGGCAGAAGATCGAGATGCCACTCCACCTGCTGGCTCGACCACCGTGAGGAGGACTGCCCGCAGGGGAGCTCGCAACGCACGTATCCAGTGTAGCCGCGAAATGAATATTGAAGTAATGCGAGCTTTTCATTACGTGAACAATTGCGAGGACAAACCACTTCCTGGATGGAGAAGAGAAATCTTCAAGGGATCGAATTATCCCGGAATATCGCGAGATGTGCACAGCAGGCTGTGGATTTGCAAACCTGTTACATCGTGCGGAAATTTCTGAACTAGTGGGAGGAACTGAATTGTTTTTTCACTGGTTCGTGGAAGAATGACCGGCTCGAGCTGAGAACGGGAGACCGATGAAGAATAATAATAATAATAATAAACCGCACGGGTGTGGTTTGGTTTCTGCCACGCCACATGGGGGGTGACGTCCCCACGCCCCGAGTTACCTGGGCCACCAAGGGTAAATGGTGGCAAACCCATGAACGAGAAGTGGAAACCGATATCATGGCAGAAGATCGAGATGCCACTCCACCTGCTGGCTCGACCACCGTGAGGAGGACTGCCCGCAGGGGAGCTCGCAACGCACGTATCCAGTGTAGCCGCGAAATGAATATTGAAGTAATGCGAGCTTTTCATTACGTGAACAATTGCGAGGACAAACCACTTCCTGGATGGAGAAGAGAAATCTTCAAGGGATCGAATTATCCCGGAATATCGCGAGATGTGCACAGCAGGCTGTGGATTTGCAAACCTGTTACATCGTGCGGAAATTGCTGAACTAGTGGGAGGAACTGAATTGTTTTTTCACTGGTTCATAGAAGAATAACCAGCTCGAGCTGAGAACGGGAGACCGATGAAGAATAATAATAATAATAACCCCGCACGGGTGTGGTGTGGTTTATGCCATGCTACATGGGGGTTGACGTCCCCACGGCCCGAGTTACCTCGGCCACCAAGGGTAAATGGTGGCAAACCCATGAAAATGGTGAATGAAGTAAGCCTCGGAAGAGAGTCGCTGCCTGGGGAGCGCCAGGGCATGTCCGGAGCCGGCGCTGGACATGACAGCATGCGATCCGTCGGTGGCAGGGTGCTGAGGAAGCGGGCTCCTGTCATTCAACAAAATTCAGCACCACAACAGCAACGAGAAGTGGAAACCGATATCATGGCAGAAGATCGAAATGCCACTCCACCTGCTGGCTCGACCACCGTGAGGAGGACTGCCCGCAGGGGAGCTCGCAACGCACGTATTAAGTGGAGCCGCGAAATGAATATTGAAGTAATGCGAGCTTTTTACTACGTGAACGATTGCGATGACAAACCACTTCCTGGATGGAGATACTCCCTCTATACTGAATTCACCAAGAGACATCCAGAACTCCAGCTCGGAAGGGAACATTGCGGATCGTAAAAATGTTATTATACGAAAAGGCTACTTGACAAGACAGGAACTAGATGAGATCAAGAGAGAAATGGGCTACACAATCAATCAAGAACAGATTGTCGGAAGTCAGAATGAAGAACCCACGGAGCCGCTGGAGAGACCAGCAGATACGGCCAGGGACCTGTCTGTCACACGAATTGCTCACCAAGACTCCCCACAATATCGCCAACTGTATGACACCCTCTATAGTAACCTGGCGCAATACGAATCTACTGATCCGCTCAACCGACCCATCCTACCAAAATTGAACTTCAACTCTACGGCCAAAAATAACATCGAGTGGCTCAACGAAATATTGGCAGAACACCTGAGCACTAAATGGACGTTGGAACAAGTCCACTTATCTCTGTACTGTGCTGCCATCACAGTAATCGGACAAAATGGGCAAAAGATCTACATCCCCAGAACCAGTGAACGGAAAGTTGAAAATCAAACTCCTGCCTGGAAAAGAAGATTAATGCAGGACGTCGATAAACTTCGAGAAAAAGTTGATGTCTTGGATGAGTTCCTGAAGGATAACAAATCGCGTAAAGTATTGAACAAAGTGCGAAAAATAGCCACATCCGCAGGGCTGGACCTGGAATCCCCACGACATAAAGAGTTGATAGTTGATCTGAAAGATCGCTTGAGACAGCAAACTAAAGCGAAAGGTGCTCGCCTGCGAAGATACAATGACCTAACAAAGCGAAAACAACAAAACGCTGAATATTTGAGAGACAGAAGGAAGTTCTTCAGAAGTCTTGAAAAGCCGTCCGAAATCTCCTCCAATCAGCATGCTGACATCAACAATGACGAATTTCGGCAATATTGGAGTTCTCTATGGTCGGAGAGTGGTCAACTTCAGAGGAATACTAGCTGGTTTACGGACATTGAACATCAGGCCTCAGAAATCGTTGAGATGAAGACAGATCTTTTCACAGTCGAAGAAATTTCCAACATTGTCAAAAACACTAGTAACTGGAAGGCGCCAGGACCCGACCGACTTCACAACTTCTGGGTTAAACAATTTCCAGCATGTTTCCCAAGTCTGGCTAGATGTTTTTCGGAGGCACTGGAAGACCCCTTCAAGATACCTACTTTCCTTACTCAAGGCAATACTTATATGCTTCACAAAAGAGGAGATCGCAGCCAGCCAGAAAACTACCGACCCATAACGTGTTTGTCGGTGGTGTACAAGCTGTTCACAACCCTTGTGAATAATGCGATATATCGTCACTGTGAAGCCAACAACATTCTGGAAGAAGAACAGACAGGCTGCTCAAGAGGATCGGCAGGATGCAAACATCAACTCACCATAGACGCTGTTGTGTTAAAGCAAGCCCAAGCGAGAAGAAGGAATTTAAGTCTATGTTATATCGACTATCAGAAGGCCTTCGATACGGTGCCCCACGATTGGCTTGTGAAAGTACTGGAGATTTATAAGATCTGCCCGAAAATAAGAGGCGTGCTCCAACATCTAATGAGTACATGGAAAACGAATATTCTTATAAACAACATCAATGCTGGAACCGTAAAAATATCGAGGGGGATATTTCAGGGAGATGCCCTGTCGCCGATGTGGTTTTGTATAGCACTGAATCCTCTATCTACTCTTTTGAGAAACTCCAACATGGGGTACAGACCAGCAATGAGGAATCCGCGAAAACTCACCCATTTATTGTATATGGATGATCTGAAACTATTCGGCGAGAACCAAAATCAACTTCACTCGCTGATAGATATAGTGCGCTCCTTCAGCAAAGACATTGACATGTCTTTCGGTCTCGACAAATGCGCTATAGTCAACATCAGGAAGGGTAAAATGGAGAACACTCAGGAACAATTTCAGGACATCCACAGTATGTTGCCAGAAGAGACCTACAAGTATCTGGGCATTCCTCAAAATCAACGGATTGACCACACCCGTTTGAAAGCTGAGTTCACTGCGAAATATAAGAACAGGGTAACCAAAGTGCTCAACACCAAGCTGTCTGCTAGAAACCAGATCGATGCCTTGAACTCCTGGGCTACGCCTGCTCTGACCTACACTTTCGGAGTCTTGAAGTGGTCAGACGCTGATCTGAATGAGTTGGACCGACTCACCCGCCGCCTAATGACAAAGTTCCGATGTTTGCACACCAACGCATCGGTGAAAAGGCTTTATCTACCCAGGAGAGATGGTGGACGAGGTCTGTTGAACATCTATAAACTCTGCAGAACCCAGGAGAAAAACTTGAGGCAGCGACTGCTCGAGTCTGAAGATAGCCTGATGAAATTGGTGACAACAGAGGATAAAGGATACACACCTCTGAACCTACAACACAGAGAAATGACATTCGATATCACCACGAGAAGCGAAGATATAAGTATATGGCGGGAACAAGCTCTGCACGGAAGATTTCCCAAACACCTTGAGGGGGAAAATGTCGATAAATTAGCTTCTTTGTCATGGTTGAATGCGGGACAATTGTATCCTGAAACTGAGGGATTCCTGACGGCTATCCAAGACCGAGTTATAAGAACTCGCAACTATGAGAAGCACTGTTTGAAGCTGAACGTTGAGGACAAATGCAGGAAGTGCGGCGCAGTTGGCGAGTCTATTGAACATATAATCGCAGGTTGTCGAGTTCTTGCCGACAACGCATATCTGGGCCGACACAACCAAGTGGCAAAAATTGTCCACCAGCAGTTAGCTCTTAGACATGGTTTTTTGGATACTTGTCCGCCATATTATAAGTATCAACCTGCAGCATTGTTGGAAACGGACGCAGCGGTTCTCTATTGGGACAGACCTTAGACCATAGAAAGAGGAGACACAGCATCTCATTCATAAATTCGGGAATTGATGAAGCCAAAATTCAGTCAGACTTCAATGAGTGGGACGAAGATAGCAATTTCATTTTACATTTATGTGGCAACATTGCAGAATCTAACTTTGAAAAATCCAGTGGCGTGGAGTTATTGATTTTGAAGAATGGAAATAAAATAACGAGTTAATAATCTTTTTATGGTGAATTTTTTCAATATTGGTACGAGGGCGGTTTATAGAAATGTGACATTATTTTGTACTATAAATATATTTGAAGATTCGTAATTGATGCAAATGAATTATTGAACATATTAAAATGCGTAGCTTTTTTATATTACTTGGAATTAGTTAAAATAAGTATGAAAAATTATAGAAAAACAATTGATTCTTTAGGAAATCAATTAAGGTATACAAAATAAACTACACGATTCATTAAATGCTGAAACTGACCACAAAAATGTGTAAATTCATGTGAAGGAATCAGATTTTCCTCTTCACGAGATTTTATAATAAATTGAGGTATTTTATCACGTTATTACAAATATGATAAGTAATGGCTGCAAAAGGCATCAAACTGAGTCATCAATATTTGAGATGAAAATCTACGGGGCGGCGAATTGCCGAGCGTACATTATATGCCTATGAACGGCGTTCAGTATGAAAAAAGCAACAATAATTCATGCCTTCTTTATTCATTCACAAAATTTAGCATAATTCCTTGGAGAAAATGAACCTCATTTATTCATCCACTATCCACATCATGAAGAAGAACATAATACAATCATAAAACCATAGTAAATCTACTGAATGCGATATTAAAATAAACATTGATATTGAAAACAGGTCCATTTGTTGTTAAGTGCTCCTCTCAAAGCCATATATACATTCGATAGTCATAGTTCTATTTGGAAGGCAGAATCCAAGTTGGTACCAACTACCAATATTAACATATCCTGAGAATCTTGTACCACTACCAGGGATATGAAACTTCTTCTTGTCTTTGGACCAGAGCAGTCAATGCTTCTTTTATGATATGACTTCCATCCACAGATCTATACTTTGAGATAATTTCTAAAAGGGGAGGGCTGTTGATGAATGTTTTTCTCACAGAATTTTATTCTTGGGAAAAAAAAAGGCCAATGTTAATGCAAAGGCTTTCAATGATGGGTTGTACGATGGGTTGTCCTCCTGCTTGCTTGGATCTTTTAACATTCTTCGGAATTAATCTCTTGCAACTCCTGAATTAATGAATGCCTGAAAAGAAGAGAAGATTTTTCGATATGATCATGACTTAGTTGTCAGAGTTAATGGAATTTAAGAGATTTGAGATGAAATATTCACCTTATTCTTCTAATTTCAGAAGAAGATGGTGCCTCAGTGAAACGGGAAGATGAATCTCATTTCTCCACTGACTCAATTCTGTCAACCCTGCAAAACAAATTACACCAGATATAATTAATCACTAATGCAACAAAAATTACAACCATTCCACCTGCCGGTAGGAGAACAGGTACTGGGAAGAGACTTATCAATTTATCGAATTTATCATATGTGAGATGCTTATATCTGATCCACCCCTCTGTTGAGTTTCCAGAGTACCGGCACAATGATGATTTTTTTGGTGAAATGGCTAATATTTGATTTCAATATTTTGGTTCTTTCTCTAGAAATTCGCAGAAACTTACCTTAAGGACGAAAGTTCGAAGATTGGTTTGGCAAGAAGGGTATTGGCATCATTAATCATTTTTGAGATATCTGGTACCATTCACTCGAATAACGAAATCTTTTAGCTCAAAGTGTTCGGAATATAGGGATTGAGAACCAGATGTTCCTCTTCTCAATATCAGAATGGAATCTGAAAAGTAAAATTCTAAAAATCTACGCCTCTGATACTAAATATGAAAAGATTAGAACATACCTGTGCAAATTCAAGTTAGGATTCAAATAGTCCAATTTACCAAACACAAGACACTTACGAACCATTTTCTTATCGTATTTAGCTGGAGATATTCAAAAATAAATCCAAATAACGCTTTTAACATACAATGTAGCTCAAAATCTTGTTGACAACACTGTTCGAATTGTCAGAAATTTCATAGAATAAAGATGGCGGCACGTATTTAATGAATGAACTGGACATAGATTCAAAAAACCGTATTGCCAAAAGTTTTTATACATAATCTGGGGCAAAAAGATCCATCCGTTTCGCGAACATTTACATATACTTAAATATATGTAATGTGAAGAATGCACAATAGTTGAAGAAACCAATACTCGTTTCTGGCATTCACGCACTAACGAGTAAATTAATTTCAATCTAAGAAACTTTTCATTTTGATTGAGAGTTTATTTATTAGAAAATTCAACGAACGTCACAACGTTGCAAAAATTTCTACTACATTTTGATTCCGTAGTATTACAATCACCCAGTTCAGTTCTGATGATTTTGAAACTTGGCTTCACTATTTATTATTGAAAGGTGTGTCTCCTCTTTCTATGGTCTAAGGGACAGACCCATAACAACAGATAGAGCAGTGGACTACAATAGACCGGACCTTGTGTTCATTGAGAAGGATCAGAAGTATGGGGTGATAATTGATGTGGCAGTACCATTGTCTCATAACATCGGAAGAACGGAGTCGGAAAAAATAACGAAGTACGAGAACTTGGCAATTGAGCTGAAGAATATGTGGCAATTGTCGAAAGTCACTATTATACCATTGGTGATTTCGGCTGAGGGAGTCATGTCCAAGTCATTCAAGAAAAATCTTCAAAAGATCGAGATATCCCAGAGGATCGCGGGATATGCACAGCAGGCTGTAGCTTTGCAAACCTGTCACATCGTGCGGAAATTCCTGAACTAGTGGGAGGAACTGAAATGTTTTTCCACTGGTTCATAGAAGTAATACCAGCTCGAGCTGAGACCGGGAGACCGATGATGAAGAATAATAATAATAACTTTATTCAACTGAATATACAGTAACGTCAACATTTCGAGAAGATTTAAAAAACATCAAAACAGAGCAAAAAACAATTGAACAGTATAGTAAGAACAAAAATCCAAAAGTATAATACAAACAAATCATAAACAAATTATTGGACCCTCATTGCCGAGACGAACTCACTGACGCTATAATAGGAGCCATTGGCAAGAATGGACCTCAGCTCACGCCTGAACTCCGAAGAACGTTTCTCAATCAAATACCCCGGAAAAACATCGTAAATCTGAATACCCGATATCATCGGTGACTTCTCATGAAATGCATGGTTCAGGCCCGAGTGGAAGAATCTTCGACAACCGCGAGTATCATATGAATGGTGGTCACAGAGTCTAGGGATACTGAATCTCATGTCATGGATATAAATCATAAGATGATAGACGTACATGGATGGAAGTGTCAGGAGTCCACGAGAACGAAAGCATTCCCTACACGAGGCCCGGGGATCGAGCCCAAACAACACGTGAATAATACGCTTCTGCAAAACAAATGCGCGATGCGATCCAGCAGTACGCCCCCAAACTAGCAAACTATATCGGAGCACCGAGGCAACGTTTGAGTGATAGATAGTCACAGCACAGCGAAATCCAGCATGTCTCTTGAGATGGCATAGGGTATAGTAACAACTTAGCACAAACGTTGTCGATCTCAGATGTCCAGCGCAAATTCTTGTCGAAAGTGCAGCGAAGAAGCGTCACCTGATCCGACAGCTTCAGAACAGCACCTCCAAAAACGAGATGAGGACGCCATGGCTTCCTATAAAGGCTGTGAAACTCAATAAATACAGTTTTACCATCGTTTATTATGAAGTGGTTGTTATCGCACCACCTCGAGAATTGGTCGAGTACAGCGTCACACCTCTCCTTTAAAACTTTGGGGGATGGATCACTTATTACAACACTAGTGTCATCAGCATAGAGATATACTTCTCCATCAAGTATATATTCAGGTAGGTCGTTAATGAATAAGAGGAATAGCAACGGCCCCAATGAACTGCCCTGTGGGACTCCGAACAAAATGTCAAACTCTCCGGAAACAGAATCCTCAACTCTTACGCCAAATCTCCTATCGCGCAAGAACGAGACGAGCCATTCATTCAGCTTTCCGCGGATTCCCAAGCGATACATTTTCCTCGAAAGAAATAGCGGATCAACATAATCAAACGCTTTACGCAATTCGAAACTAATCAATGTGACATAATGGCCGTCATCCAGCCTTCTGGAGATGGACTGCACTATACTACAGATGGCAGTTGTAGTGGATCGGCGAGCGCGGAAGCCATGCTGACACTCGGTGAACAAACTGTGACCCTCAATGAAATTCACTAATCGTGTATAAACTGCCTTTTCAAAGATCTTTGAGAAAACACTCAGCATAGTAATCGGTCTGTAATTATCAGCCAAGCCACGATCGCCCCTCCTAAAGATCGGGATGGTCAAACCCTTTTTTAATGGGTCCGGAAATGCTCCGTTCGAAACGGAATAGTTTATTGCATCTGCCAAAATTCCGCAGATGTAGGGGGCAGATTGCTTCACAACTCGAGCTGGAATGTCGTCCCAGCCTGCTGTTGAACGATTTGGTAGTGATGCTATTATACGTTCAACCTCTTCTGGACCAACAGGATGAAAAAACATGGAGTTTGAGATGTTCCTGGATGTGGCGGAGCACTCAAACGAAAGAGAAGCAGGAGGGAAACGACCAGTAATGAGCCCCTGGGCAGCCGAACCAAAACATCGACAAAAGAAGTCGCACAATATATTAGCGTCTGATATTTTCCGATCTTCCTCGTACAATGTGAAGCCCTCACGGGTAACACATTCATTTCGAGCTGAATCTATAATTCGCCACACTGTCTTTGATTTATTATTATTGGCATCAATCATATCATCAAAGACTCCCTGTCGATAAGACAGAATCGTTCTATTAAACTCGAACTTCAACAGATCACGATGATCACGTGTAAGTAAACAAGGGAGGTTAGATGCTAGCCATGTAGCGTGTTCTAGCTCCAAAACTTTCTCTCCCAAATTTTCGGGAAATACCGCGGATTCGATCGCACGACAACACCTTACATTTCTCAGACGTTTAGCAAAAGCAACATGGACGCTTAGCTTTAAGCTAAGCGTCCACATGTCCGCATCGGACGCATCGGACGGATCGGATTTACGGATCTCCATTGTAGAAATGCCGATGCTCCGATGCGTCCGGTGCGGGTCTGTGGACGGGCTTGCACGAGTTTCTATACAAAGAATACCGAAATCCGTTTGATCCGATCCGTCGGATGCGTCCGATGCGGACCTGTGGACGCTTAGCTTAAAGCACCAGAGGAAGTCCTCATAAAATGAGTCGAAACAATCGTCGGATAGGTGTTGTCGGCTCGTCACAAGAGTCCGACGCAAAAGGAAATCAAACTCGGCAAAACCGAAATCGCAGAACTGACGGCAAAATAAGTGTGTAAGTGTAAGTGTGCACATGGGGCAGCGACGTTTCATCCCTGAACGTGACAATTTGAGCATTGTGGTCCGAAAAACCCGGATGATAATTCAACACATTTACGATTTGGGGCCCATCACTCCCACATATTACATAGTCAACGCTGCTTGTGGATGTTCTGTTGTTGCAGTCGGTGAAGACTCTGGTGTAGGAGGAGATAAGTGAACGCAAACTAAAATTTTTTCAAGATAGAGAAAAAATTACGAAAATTGTATGATGACCTTCTTCAGTTATAACAGTATATTTTGACGGGTTGAGGTCAGTAAATCCAAAGGCTTATTTGGAAGAAATGCCGACTTTTCGATTTATTTAAAATCTTCTTCGGGGCTCTGAAACATTAACAACACAGTAATGAACTAAACACAAACATATCACTACAGAAATACAATATTAAAATAAATTGGAAGCCACCTACATTTTCGGTTGGCCTTTTTGGTCACATTAAAAATTGAAAATCGTATTTTACGATGCATAAAAACAGAACGATACATGCTTCCTCGCAGTTTAACCATAACTAATTGTTGTCGAAGAGCAGGTGGGACATCAAAACAATGAGAATGACATATGATGTATGGATAGAAGGACGGAACTAAAGTTTCGTCATTCATTCAACCCTCTTCTTTAAGCTTGCCAATTAAGTTGAAGTACGCTGTATTTAGATTATCAATATCAGTTCTTTTGTTGATTGATCTTTTGCACTGTTTAACCGACACCATTTCATGTATTAATCATTTATTAATATTACTACTAATTACATTAATCATAGCCCATACGAACGTGAACAAAACAAATTTATATCTAAATGTATTAGAGTAACAAAAACTTTCCTGAAAGAACATGACGACTTGTTGATTCTGAGGGCTGACAAGGGTAATTCTACGATAGCTATGCAGAAACAAGATTACTTTTCTAAGTCTACAGCAATTCTTGATGATGACAATACGTACGTTAAACTGTTAGGTGACCCTACTAAAACTGTACAAAATAAATTGAATAAGATTGTTGGACAGCTCTTCAAATCCGATCACATTGAAGAATCAACATACGTTAACATCTCTCTCAAACCCCTAAATACAATTAAAAGAAATTTCTTTTCTAAGTTGAAGCCACCAACAACTAAATCAATGATGTCGGGTGTTATTTATAAAATTCCTTGTCGGGATTGTGACCGGGTTTACATTGGACAGACGGGTCGCTATCTTGATGATGGCAATACGTACGTTAAACTGTTAGGTGACCCTACTAAAACTGTACAAAATAAATTGAATAAGATTGTTGGACAGCTCTTCAAATCCGATCACATTGAAGAATCAACATACAAGTACCTTCGATGTAACAATGGCACATGTCCCAAGATTTATTTTCTACCGAAAATCCATAAAAATAATATCCCACTAAGACCAATTGTAAGTTACATAGGGAGTCCTCTGTATAACTTAAGTAAATTTTTAGCTAAACTCTTGTCTTTCGCTTTCGAAAGAGACGACAAATACATCAAAAATTCTTTCGACTTCGTTGTTGGTCTGAGAAACGTACGGCTGCCTGATGGTTACATAATGATTTCACTTGACGACTTGACGTGATATCGCTGTTCACTAACATTGCTATGGGACTTGCATGCGATCTTATTCACAAACATTGGAATCGAATACAGCCCCATACGCAACTTCAGGTTGAGGAGTTTTTGCAGCTGTTTAAATTATGTACGGACAATAGTTTTTTCCTTTTTGAATACCAGTATTATAAACAAATTTTTGGACTCGGTATGGGTAACTGTTTAGCTCCGATAGTTGCGGATATTGTTATGGCAGAGTTGCAGGAAGTTGCACTTGCTAAGATTCCTTTTCGCGTTTTGTTATATCGTAGATATGTGGATGATATTTTCGCTTTGGTACCAGCAGACGGTGTTGACGTCGTGTTGGGTGCTTTCAACTCCTTTCATTTGCGATTACGTTTCACAGTAGAAGTTGAGAAGGATCACACAATTCCCTTCTTAGATGTGCAAAAGATCAATCAACAAAAGAACTGATATTGATAATCTAAATACAGCGTACTTCAACTTAATTGGCAAGCTTAAAGAAGAGGGTTGAATGAATGACGAAACTTTAGTTCCGTCCTTCTATCCATACATCATATGTCATTCTCATTGTTTTGATGTCCCACCTGCTCTTCGACAACAATTAGTTATGGTTAAACTGCGAGGAAGCATGTATCGTTCTGTTTTTATGCATCGTAAAATACGATTTTCAATTTTTAATGTGACCAAAAAGGCCAACTGAAAATGTAGGTGGCTTCCAATTTATATTAATATTGTATTTCTGTAGTGATATGTTTGTGTTTAGTTCATTACTGTGTTGTTAATGTTTCAAAGTCCCGAAGAAGATTTTGAATAAATCGAAACGTCGGCATTTTTTCCAAATAAGCCTTTGGATTTACTGACCTCAACCCGTCAAAATATACTGTTATAGAGAAAAAAGATCTTGTTGGCTCGGCGCACGGTGAACACTCGTCTATATTGAAGTCACCGCAAATGAAAACATTGTCAAAGTTAACGAGCACTAAAGAAAGCATCTGTGTAAATCGGTTTTCAAAATTTTCCAAATCACCGCTAACCGATCTATATATACAGACTATACATGTTCGACGAGAAATGACACAACACTCAAAATTCAATTCCTCGCTCAGAAGCTCCAAGTACGAGATCCTGGTACATTCAGTCTCAATAGTAGACCTAACAAAAATCACACTACCACCGTGGATGTGATCTCTCCTACAGGATTCAGCCACTCGGGCGTAACCGCTTAAATTAAAACAATCTCTATCGTGCATTTCAGTCATCCAATGTTCCGTTAAACAAACAAAATCAGGGAAATCATTCTTGAGCAACATAACGTCGATTAATGGGTACTTATTAGAGATAGATTGAGTATTGTGATGTAAAATTTTAAATGAATTAGATCTACTTGCGTGGAGTGAACTCGCCTCAACAGAAGAGCCCGAATCAATCTGATGAACCTGCCCCGTGGGGATTCCTCTTGGCGCCTCTCCGTCCAGGAAAAAAGTACCTCTTGATAAGCATTCCAGACGGCCAAAAATCTGCATCGTATAAAACATTCTCAAGAGAAGGATCAGCTCCTACCCTGAAGCTGGAATTGGATCCCTTAGTGTCCAATTTGACGAAATCAAAAGTAAAGTTAGGAGTCTTAGAATTGTGGTAGTTACGGACATCGTCAACGGTAGTGTTAGCCTTGCATCTTCCTACATTGAGCCATATGTTCCGTGGAGTGGCCGCAAAACCATCAGAAGTCTGGACCCTGCTATTTCCCAAAATGGTATTTCCCTTACCAGAGGCCCTCGCCGGTCTTCATGCCCTGGATTTCCTAGAACTTCCCCCGGCGGCCGGAGTCGGTGGTCCAGGCAATGGCGGCAACACCGCATTAGTCATCATTCCGGTGGATGTGGGATCCGAAGATATATATATATTTTTTTTTTTTTACTTCTCACCCTCTGTTTCGGGGGGGCAAGCAACAATGCCGGGCTTTCGCCAAGGCAAATGCCGCCGCTAAGGACCTTGAAGAAACTTCCTAACTGTCCTCGCCGTGCCCAACAAGACCTGTTTCTGTGAGCTTGATATTACGTTGCGGTCTAAGCACAGTCTCTTGGTGGTCTCAGGCAAATGCTTCTACACCAAACCGTTCACGGAGATCACTATTGGGAGAACATTTACCGATTTCAGTTCGTGAATCTCACGCAGCTGGTAGGCCAGGTCGGAATATTTCGCGATCTTCTCAGAATAAACTCGGGCCAAATTTTCGTCAGCAGGGACCGCAAAATCCAGCAGCGTACATGTTTCCTTTTGCTTGTCGAAGAGAGTAACGTCCGGTCTATTATGCGCCACTCCTCTGTCAGTCACCAGAGTCGTGTCCCAGTACAGTTTGTAGCGCTGGTTCTCCAATAGCGCTCTTGGCTGGTATAGATGTTGTTCAGTCTCTGTCCTGAGCAATCCGAGTTTCAGTGCGATCTGTTGATGATATATCTTCCCCATTGCGTCATGCCTGTCGAGGTAGTTGTAATAAGCGGGATAATTTGGAAGTAATAAAATGAATATCCTTTCGAAAATTGGGACTTGAACATTTTCTTTTCCATAATAATTCGCCGGTATTTTCAACACCGTTCATTTCATTCGGAAATCTCTCAAGAAAGCTTGAGATAACTTAATTGATCAATGTAGACTTCGGAAATTCGATATCCCTGTGCCAGAAAATTAGTGAATCAGTTATCAGACCACCCAAGAGATCTGGCGAGACGGTAACGAGCGAGATTATCGATTTTCGGTTCAAGTTTCTGCTGCATCTGTGACGATAAGAAGATTATGGTTCCTCGAACCCAGCACCGAACTATGCTTGCGTTCGCTGGGAACCATGAGATTTTCTCGACGTTGCATTTCCCAAACCGGTGCTTGGGAACCTAGATTTTTCAAGACAGCCCCACCTACGAGGGGGTAGGAAGTGGAAAAGTCTTCAATTTGATTGGTTCGTAAAAAGGAAGATGGAAGAAGTTTTGATTTGATTGCTTTTGAAAGATTGACGATTGGTTTTTGGAGGAGACGAAGAGGGGAAAAACTTCGACTTGCTCGGGAGACGAAAAAGGTAGTGTCTGGTGGAACCTTAAACGAGGAGGTTGCCAGTACTCGCGCTCGGTAATAGGGAGTAACTGGAGGAACCTAAAGGGAAGGTCCTCAGTTGACTCAGGTTTGGAATTGGAAACTAAGGGTAGTACGGTTTTAGGGTAGGTACTTCAGTGTTTGGAAGTACGGTCTCAAAGCGGAGACGAAAACAGTTAAGGTTGAATTGGAAACTAAGGGTAGTACGGTTTTAGGGTAGGTACTTCAGTGTTTGGAAGTACGGTCTCAAAGCGGAGACGAAAACAGTTAAGGTTGAATCGGAAACTAAGGGTAGTACGGTTTTAGGGTAGGTACTTCAGTGTTTGGAAGTACGGTCTCAAAGCGGAGACGAAAACAGTTAAGGTTGGATCGGAAGTTAAGTCGAAATTAGTAAAATTTCTAAATTACTTGGAATTATTTTAGATTGCGTATCGTCGGTATATTCGGGAGTGAGGTCAATTTGCGAAACGCGTGTGGGTGTCGTGTTTTGGTGTTTAATCTGTCTGTTTCAGGAAAGAAGCAACGTCAAAGAGTCATCATCCTAGATTCAACATTCTTTGGATTATTGGTACAGGAAAAAGGTCAGACTATTTTGTTTATGCTTAGCTTATTTTGAGTATTGGTAGAAAGCTGCATGAAAGCCCATATATCTCTTATGGTCCAGAGTCCTGAAATCTCCCACAAGTCGTAAATGTCTTTTAAAGTATATTGTATTTTTTTGTAATCACCCTTAAGTAACTGAAAGTGTATATGGAAATAATTGTTGGGTTCCCTTAAGTGTTGGAAAGTTTAAGTGGGAATTAATTTTGAGATTTCCATTGTATATTAGAAAGTTTGAATTTGTATTATTCTTGAAATCTCTCTTGAGTAGCTGAAGGTTTAATTAAGTGAATTTTAGGATCATCCCATGTTAATGATCTTGGGGGTTATTTTGACAAACCCTTCTTGTTTTTGTTGATAACTTGACTTCATTTTTTTTATAATTGGAATTCACACCGATGTTTGATTTGATTGAAATGACTAGATTTATTTTTGTGGTTTGAAGCTGACGTAATAGTTTGATTTGTTGTGAGTAATCGCATTTGATTTAAAAAAATATTCGAACACTTTCGATAATTTATATCGTTGAAATATACGTAACGAATGTAAAGTCGTTCAGTTTGATTTGGTCTTAATATACGTCTTAAATTTAATCCAAAAAGTTTCATTTATCATCCCTCTCCCTAGAGAATATTTTTAAACACTAAGTCCCGACCCAAGTGCGTTGGGCCGATCCCACACTTTCTCCCTTCTGGAGAAAGAACTTCAAAATTAAAATAACATCTTTTCTTTTCTTTAAAGTAATAACACCCTCGATTGGTGGAAAGCCGCTCTTCCGTCAAATCACAAAGAGGGTGTTTTTTACATAGTCTCGGGGACCCAGAATCGAACACGATGAAGTAATGTGCTGAATGGACTCCGCAGCTTGTGAGCACTTTCTGCATCTATCGGATGGAATGTCCTGCTTGGCGATATGCTTCATGTACATCCTAGTTGGTACCACCTGGTCTTGTATCGCCAAGAGTCTTCCCTCAGTTTCAGGAAAAAGGTACCCCGCACGAAGGTGAGTGAGAGACTCGATCTTATCTATCTCTCTACTTTTCAGGTGGCCTCGATATCTGCCATGCAGGGCCTTGGCACTCCACTCTTCCATGCGACTTTCCATAGTACGCCTCGGAGCCTGATAGTCCGGATCAGATAGCCTCAACACGGATATTCAGTTATCAGCTTCACGGACAGCCCTGAACACAGGTGAGTTGTTCTTCATAAAGTGCTCTCTCAAGTCATTCACGCACTTTGCATGCAAGTCTTCTAGGTTCATCAACCCTCTTCCACCCTGGTCTTGGGAGATAAAGTCGCATAACTGAAGAGTGGGGGTGATGCACTCCATACTTTGTCAAAAAGGATCGCACCCTTCCATCCAGATCGCGAAGCTCAGTCGCGGACCAGTTGATGACACCGAATGAGTAGGCCACGCTCGGGATCGCCCAGATGTTGACGGCCGTGAAGAGAGATTTGGAATTCAACTTGGCTCTAAGAAGTAAACGAACCCTAGTCATGAGCTTCTCTCGAAAAGATTCTTTCATCTCTGATGTTTTCACTTCAAGTGCTTGCTTTATCCCTAAATATCTGTACGGAATATCCTTTTCCAGGGCAGGTATCGTTATCTTATTCATCAATGTGGCTCCCTCTGCCCCTTCTTGAATTTTTCCTCTTCGGACATCCAACACTGCACATTTATCAAGTCCCATCTCCATCCCTATGGACTCACTGAAAGCAGCCACTATTTCCAGCATCCTTCTCAATTGTTCGGGGTTTGCCCCATACAGTTTCAGGTCATCCATAAAAAAACGGTGGGTGATCGCAACTTGTCTGGTCTTACTGATAACATACCCATATTTGGTGTTTTTGAGTATGAGACTGAGAGGGTTAAGCGCCAAGCAAAACCATATAGGGCTGAGTGTATCACCCTGAAATATTCCACGTTTTATTTTTATTTGCTCAGATCTTATGGCAGAATTCCCCGATCGCATAGAGAGTGTGGTCCTCCAGGTTTTCATGAGGTGTTTCAACAGCTCTATTACTTTTTGAGATATTCCGTGCATCTCAAGTACTTTCAGCAGCCATGTGTGGGGGACAGAACCAAATGCCTTCTTGTAGTCCACCCAGGCAACGGAAATGTTCCTCAGCTTCTTTCGCGCCTGCTTGGTGATAATGTTGTCTATCACAAGAAGCTCCTTGCAGCCCTTAGTTTTCATTCGGCACCCGCCCTGCTCCTCAGCCATCATGTTATGCTCTATGAGGTGTTTTTTGATGTATTTCGCGAGCACTCCTGTAAATATTTTGTATACTGATGGCAAACACGTTATTGGTCTATAGTCCCCAGGTCCTTCACTATTTTTACTCTTTGGGATAAGGTATGTGATCCCCATCGTGAAAAATTCCGGTAACGTGGAAGGGTTGTTCAATGCTTCCTGAAGAAGTGCTGCCAGTTTCTCATGCACACTCGTGAAGTACTTCCACCAATAATAATGAAGTTTATCGGGTCCTGGAGACGCCCAGTTACTACAGTGTCGCAGCACGTCGCTCACATCCGCCCGCCGTACCCCAATGTCGTCCATTATCCCACCAGGTATCCTCGACTGCGCCTCCCCTATCCAGTATGCCCCCTCATCATACACACTTTCCCTTGACCATACATCAGACCAAAAACTGTGCGCAGTCTCTGGTTTCAGCTGACCATCGCCCATTCTTTCTCCCGCCTCCAAGTCACGAAAGAACTGCCTTTGATTTTTGAAGAATAAGTTATTATTTCTGTAGCGCTTGACTCTTTCGTTGTATCTCCTGATTCGGTTACCTAACGCTTTAATTTTCTGTTTCAGCCGGTCAGAAACAACAACCACTTTCTCCCTAAAGGAAGGGTCCCTTCGCCTGATCCGAGCTTCAGATGCTACCTTCCTAACAGCTTTAAGGACTTTAGCGCTTGGTGTTACAGAGTTGAGGTAAGTATGAATCACCCCTATTTTTTTTCTCAAACCAGTGATATTTTTTTCCAGGCGCAGCCGCCAAGGAGGTAAATTGGTTGTTTTAGGGGTATCTTCATACTGGTCGATCCGCTGCCCGAGTGATTCGCAGACCGTTACGGCGCCCGCATAAACCGTGTCCACCAGCTCCCTCAGTGATCCTACCCTCTCCACGCGCTCCAACAGGCCGGAATTAACCTTTTGTACCGCATTATGAACCACCTTAGAGAACTTCAGCCGCGGAATCCTAGGTCTGTCCTCCGCTGGTACCCCTCTGCAAACCTCATCAGATTGCTTGCCAAACAGGCCTCAACCGCACCCTCCTCCTGCTCTCTGTCGAAAAGGCCACTCCTTCGAATTCCCGTACGCGATCTTCTGCCAATTGTTTCTGATGGATCCGTGGTTTCCTGTACCATCGTACTAGGAAAACAACTAGCCTTAATGTAATCTAATTCGGCTCGGGAAAGTTTTTCATTATTCAGGATCCATCTTACCCTGTTGGAGAGTAGTTGTGCGTATGTTGGTCGGTCTGGAAAGATGTCATTCCAAATTCGGACGAGCAAGTTTCTATATGTGGTATTCAGAGTGTCAGCAAGGTCCATTGCTATAAAGTGTGCACGCATAACCATGCAATTATCATTCCTTGTCCAGCGCGTTCGCCTATCCCGCTGCTGCCTTCTTTCAGCGGATATATGGGATAAGGGTATTATCGACTCATTTGAGCAAACTCGTGTTACTCTTTTTTCTCAGCCAAGCTTTTGCAATCAGTTTATTGCTTCATCAGGGCTTCTACAATATAAAAAGTGTCACAAAAGCAACTTAGAATGGCATAAAACAATCTTCTTACCAAAGTTGAGGTTGAAGTGAAACCATGAACAGCTACTACAGAACATTAAAACATCAATAAAAATTGGAATTGAATTTACAATAATTTAAAATTTGAAATGTTCTAGTGTATCAAATTCAGACATTTTTATAAACAAATTAGACGTATGTCACTATTAATCAAAAATCAATATCACTGGAAATGGTCCGTATTGTTATTCTTGATTTTCGTTAAGAGGTATGAATATATATTACTTAATTTTCGTACATCCGTTCTCTTATTAATTGAAGCTTCAAATTTATGAATTTCGATCATTTCCTATAAGATTGCAAAGTGATGTTAGTTTACCAAGTAAGATGTTTGGACTGCAGAGAGAATTATATAGGCCATACGTCTCAATGGCTAAAAAGCAGATTAGCCATTCACAAAAGTAATGTTAAAACGAATGAAGAAAGATGTGCACTTGCTATATATATATATATATATATATATATATATATATATATATATATATATATATATATATATATATATATATATATATATATATATATATATATATATATATATATATATATATATATAACGATAGTTTTGAGGTAAAGGTCGTTGTAAATGTAATATAATGGATAAGGGATGTCGACCATAAATCTAAAAGACTGTTGGTTTACTCTTTATTCATAAGCCTAGCTTTCGAAACTGTTTCGTTTCTTCATCAGGGCAACTGCAATTACAAACAAAAATAAAAATAAAAATAGAATTCATAATTGAGTATAACACAATATCTTACCGAATGTGAGGTTAAGATTACATCAAGAAAGGAACAAAAACAAACACGAATCAGATCTGAATGACAATATTCACCAGCAAACAAACTCAAATCTTTCAAAAAATCAAATGGAATGTACATTTACTTCCGTTAAACAATAAAATGACAACTTTTTTATTAATTTTCGTGAACATCAAACAACCGATTGTTAAAAAATGTTTTCTCATATTATGTCAAAGAGGAACCTAGTTTTGATTATGTCAAAAATACTCTGAAACCACAGAACAGTCATCAATCTTGACTGTGGAACAGAAGTGTTCGAATTCATCCATCTACAGGACCGTCGTAAAATGGTGTACTGGCGTATTCCAATAGGTAAGAGTAGATGGGGCTCAAGCCATGTGTGTCCGTTTTTTTATTTATTTCACATCCTCGATCTTTGATATGTATCATCTCTAAAATGCATCTCTTCCTGTAATTATCATTCACATCTACGATTTTCACGTTTTCGAGGTCCACGGTATGGAAAAGACGGTTGGCGTGGACGGATAAAGCACATCTCGGGTTGTTCGTTTTTATATCGCTTTTGTGTAGGGTTAATCTATTTTTTAGCCATTGGGATGTTTGGCCTACATATGTTTGGTGACAATCTGAGCATTCTATTTCATATATTAAGTTCGATTTCAATTTATCCGGTACAGGGTCTTTTAGTTTGGAGTAAAGGTTCGATACTTTTTTCTTGCATTGTCCTACTATTTTTATTGATTTTTTATCTTGGAAACAGTTTCTTATTCGCCTTCTTAGGCAAGGAATATTTGGTAGGCATCGATAGACGATTGGATCTCTGCCCTCCACAATATCAGTTTGTAATGTGTCTCTGTCTGATGACGAAAACAGAAGTTTCCTCAACATTGCCTTGGGGTAAGAATTCTCCAACAGTAAGTTGTATAATTTATGAACGTTGGTGTCTACAAACATTGGATCACATATCCTAACTATTCTTCTTTTCTGTTCTTTAATAAAATTTATTTTCATATTTATAGGGTGGTCCGACAGGAAATGTATGAATCTACCAGATGCGGTTCCCTTTCGGTACCAATTAAGCTTCACTACGTTATCGATTCTACACACTCTGGTATCCAAAAATGGAACAGAATTGTTTTCATCCTCTGTCTCGACTGTGAATTTTAAATGACGATCGAAGTCATTAAATATTTCCAAAATTGTATTAATCCCTGTAGATGGTAGAGCCAGGATAAGATCGTCCACGTATTTTTTGACAAATGCAAGTTTAAAAGGTAATTTTGGTATGCATGTGTTAAGCAGGTAGTCCATCACGTAAAGTGACAATATCGGGCTGAGCCTAGATCCCATAGTGCATCCAAACTGTTGTACGTAGAACTTCCCATCAAACATGAAATATCCTGACTCCAGAAGAAATGTGATGATTTCCTTGAATTTTTCCTGTGATATCCTACAATGTGCTCCAATTTTTTCCCAGCCAACATCCAAAGCAGCAACAACAAGTTCCTTCGAAATATTCCCAAACAGGTTAACAACATCCAAAGAAACAAGAACGTAATTGGGTGGTAGTACAAAGTTGTTGATCTTTGTTGAAAAGTCGAAAGAGTCTTTGACATAGTATAATACGTTATCTTGATCATATGCGTCAGTAAGAAGTTGTGCTATATATTTGGACAATTCACAAGTGGGACCCTGTACATCCGATACAATTGGTCTCATTGGGACGTTTTCTTTGTGAATCTTAGGATTCCCATACATTCTGGGACTGATAGAATTGTATGACCTCATCGATTTTGCATGCTTTTTATCTAAAATATTCTGATTTTCTAGTGTACTCACAATTTTGTTGCTCTTGGTCTGAATCGTTGTTGTCGGGTCTCTTGGTATTTGCTTGAAGTTCTCGGTGTTTACAATCGTATACATCTTTTCGAGGTAGTCAGATCTATCCATTAGGACTGTTACAGAGCCTTTATCACTATTGAGTACCAATAGGTGGTCATTGGTTTTCAAAAACTGTTTGGTTGTGTTGTATAATTTGTCTGTGCAGTGGGTTACATTATTATTATTTCTATGTAAATAGCTTGTGATGATGCTGGTGATTTTCGCTCTTAGAGGATCTCTTTTATCTGGCTCAACTAAATCTAGGATGTTCTCTACATCTGCTATTAGATCTTTGATTTTTATTTCTTTGGGGTTTATAGGCATATTGAATTTTGAACCCAACGATAACACTGTTTTCACATCGACAGGTATCTCTGTATCAGACAAATTTTTAAACCACTTTTCTTGGATTTTATAATTAATATTCACTGACTTTTTTTGAAGATTTTGTATTTTCTTTAGGTTACTTGTTTTGACCCGGTGGAATCTTATTTAATAGAATATTCCACCGGGTCAAAACAAGTAACCTAAAGAAAATACAAAATCTTCAAAAAAAGTCAGTGAATATTAATTATAAAATCCAAGAAAAGTGGTTTAAAAATTTGTCTGATACAGAGATACCTGTCGATGTGAAAACAGTGTTATCGTTGGGTTCAAAATTCAATATGCCTATAAACCCCAAAGAAATAAAAATCAAAGATCTAATAGCAGATGTAGAGAACATCCTAGATTTAGTTGAGCCAGATAAAAGAGATCCTCTAAGAGCGAAAATCACCAGCATCATCACAAGCTATTTACATAGAAATAATAATAATGTAACCCACTACACAGACAAATTATACAACACAACCAAACAGTTTTTGAAAACCAATGACCACCTATTGGTACTCAATAGTGATAAAGGCTCTGTAACAGTCCTAATGGATAGATCTGACTACCTCGAAAAGATGTATACGATTGTAAACACCGAGAACTTCAAGCAAATACCAAGAGACCCGACAACAACGATTCAGACCAAGAGCAACAAAATTGTGAGTACACTAGAAAATCAGAATATTTTAGATAAAAAGCATGCAAAATCGATGAGGTCATACAATTCTATCAGTCCCAGAATGTATGGGAATCCTAAGATTCACAAAGAAAACGTCCCAATGAGACCAATTGTATCGGATGTACAGGGTCCCACTTGTGAATTGTCCAAATATATAGCACAACTTCTTACTGACGCATATGATCAAGATAACGTATTATACTATGTCAAAGACTCTTTCGACTTTTCAACAAAGATCAACAACTTTGTACTACCACCCAATTACGTTCTTGTTTCTTTGGATGTTGTTAACCTGTTTGGGAATATTTCGAAGGAACTTGTTGTTGCTGCTTTGGATGTTGGCTGGGAAAAAATTGGAGCACATTGTAGGATGTCACAGGAAAAATTCAAGGAAATCATCACATTTCTTCTGGAGTCAGGATATTTCATGTTTGATGGGAAGTTCTACGTACAACAGTTTGGATGCACTATGGGATCTAGGCTCAGCCCGATATTGTCACTTTACGTGATGGACTACCTGCTTAACACATGCATACCAAAATTACCTTTTAAACTTGCATTTGTCAAAAAATACGTGGACGATCTTATCCTGGCTCTACCATCTACAGGGATTAATACAATTTTGGAAATATTTAATGACTTCGATCGTCATTTAAAATTCACAGTCGAGACAGAGGATGAAAATAATTCTGTTCCATTTTTGGATACCAGAGTGTGTAGAATCGATAACGTAGTGAAGCTTAATTGGTACCGAAAGGGAACCGCATCTGGTAGATTCATACATTTCCTGTCGGACCACCCTATAAATATGAAAATAAATTTTATTAAAGAACAGAAAAGAAGAATAGTTAGGATATGTGATCCAATGTTTGTAGACACCAACGTTCATAAATTATACAACTTACTGTTGGAGAATTCTTACCCCAAGGCAATGTTGAGGAAACTTCTGTTTTCGTCATCAGACAGAGACACATTACAAACTGATATTGTGGAGGGCAGAGATCCAATCGTCTATCGATGCCTACCAAATATTCCTTGCCTAACAAGGCGAATAAGAAACTGTTTCCAAGATAAAAAATCAATAAAAATAGTAGGACAATGCAAGAAAAAAGTATCGAACCTTTACTCCAAACTAAAAGACCCTGTACCGGATAAATTGAAATCGAACTTAATATATGAAATAGAATGCTCAGATTGTCACCAAACATATGTAGGCCAAACATCCCAATGGCTAAAAAATAGATTAACCCTACACAAAAGCGATATAAAAACGAACAACCCGAGATGTGCTTTATCCGTCCACGCCAACCGTCTTTCCCATACCGTGGACCTCGAAAACGTGAAAATCGTAGATGTGAATGATAATTACAGGAAGAGATGCATTTTAGAGATGATACATATCACAAAGATCGAGGATGTAAAATAAATAAAAAAACGGACACACATGGCTTGAGCCCCATCTACTCTTACCTATTGGAATACGCCAGTACACCATTTTACGACGGTCCTGTAGATGGATGAATTCGAACACTTCTGTTCCACAGTCAAGATTTATGACTGTTCTGTGGTTTCAGAGTATTTTTGACATAATCAAAACTAGGTTCCTCTTTGACATAATATGAGAAAACATTTTTTAACAATCGGTTGTTTGATGTTCACGAAAATTAATAAAAAAGTTGTCATTTTATTGTTTAACGGAAGTAAATGTACATTCCATTTGATTTTTTGAAAGATTTGAGTTTGTTTGCTGGTGAATATTGTCATTCAGATCTGATTCGTAAGATATTGTGTTATACTCAATTATGAATTCTATTTTTATTTTTGTTTGTAATTGCAGTTGCCCTGATGAAGAAACGAAACAGTTTCGAAAGCTAGGCTTATGAATAAAGAGTAAACCAACAGTCTTTTAGATTTATGGTCGACATCCCTTATCCATTATATTATATATATATATATATATATATATAGATTTGTTCGACCGCACATACAGACCCAAATCGGTATACTCGACCGACTTTTCAGTCCAAAAGTGACGTTTTCAGACCCGGCTTCGGGACTGGTAACGTTCGACTATAGAAAAGTTATGAGGGGTCTGAGGGGATGCTAGGGGTGCATTTTCAGCCGGGTCTGAAAAGTCGGTTTTACATGTGATTATATATGGAAAAGTTTCAGTGTTTGGCCAGTGCGAGGGCGCTTCAGTCGACATCAACTTGCTGTATATAATTCGTATAGTTGACCAACGCATTGGGTTCTAAATATGGCAACGCTGTTTTCCGTTCATACACCTCAAATACGCTATTCGAGTACTTATACGATCCCGGTATGGACGAACGTCGTCATGGGTCTTAGTGAATACTTCGAATAGACTCGTAGATTTGATATTGGATTCTCTTGATATCAATATGAACTGCAGATTCTCCGGTATGGAAGCTTATACAAACCCGATGAATATTACAGTAAACAAAGTGTTACCAAGTATAGGTACGTGTGTCTTCGAGTAGGGGTCTCCTTTCGAAAGTGAGAAGAGAGACTTTTTCACGTGCTGAAAAAATGGCATTTTGTGAACAGAGAAGAAGTTACAGTCACATACTAAATTTTCTTGTTTCCGATTTACAAGATTCGTTCATGCACAATCACAAAGGGGGGCAAAAGAGAATTTTTTTACATTTTCCATTTCAAAATTCATTTTCAGAATGTCAATATTATATTATGACGGTATGTTTGTTGTGCTGAAAAATGACAAAGGGATCATAATCTCAAGACGGAGGCGTGTCCACCTGCCTGTGGGCACCCATGTAGGTACACAATATATTTCATTTGATTATTAAGGAACTAGAAGAGCTCAGCAAACTACTTTATGATAGATCAACCTTTTCGCCATAATCCACCAAAAGAGGAATGTTTCAAACCCATGATAGATCAATGAATATTTAAAATGTTTACGTATCTCTCGAGCCCTCTTCGGGTTTTGGGGATGAATGTACGCTTTTGAGTTAGAATACGGGCTAACGTGAAAAGCATCAAAAGATCACAAAAAAATTGAAAAAATATTCATTTGTGAGACATGTCCACAAAATCGAATACGTCAATTATATACCTGGCTAATCACGTGATATACTGCGGTTTCAACTGGAAACCAGTGGTGCGTTATCAAAATACTCTCAAATGAATATTTTTACAATGTAGCTGACAGACGTCTAAGGATTTAATTTTCAGCGCTCCCAAGAGAAAAATAGTATTTTTTCCTCATATTTGGAAGAATGTAATATTCAAAGGAAATTCGCACTAGCTTATGCTAGGAATCATTCCCTGAAAGCTTTTGTACTTAAAGTACCACCCTGTATAATTCATAAATATATAAATGGAGTGTGATTCAGTTGAAGAGATTATCACAATATGCTGAGTTTTGGAATTTCATAGAAATGAAAGCTAGGAATGATGTAAATGATGTACCAGAATCGGATAATGATTATACACTATATAACAAGGCTCTTGTTTTTAGTAAACCAGTGATTCTTCTAAATCTGATTCTTGATTTCACCGATGAGAATCAAAACTGAAATTGAATTATCATAAGAATTTCAGAAGTTATACAATTGTGTTTTTCAATGTGATGAATGAAGGAGAGTAGTGTTATGAATTTTGTCTAGGTCCTACCTAATATATTAAGCTCCTAACACATCACTGAGATTGATGTTATTGACATTCTGAAAAAAGTACAAGTTCTCAGTTCTTTTCGTTACTTAATATTGTTTATTGTGTTTTGAATATTTATGGCCTCATTTTTGAAAGCATTCCTTCTTTTATATTTCATTCATAAGATTAAAACATCAATTAAATCTACCATTCCGTAATGATGGCCATCGTGGTTGTGGAATTCTTCTAGGTGAACTATGCATTACTCAAGCCCTTTTACTCCATAACCATAATAAGGGCGTTGTAAAGGAATACAGGGTGTCCGGGTTCAACGTTCATATATTTCAGGGGGTGATTCTGGAGAGTGGAGTTCAAAGTTAGATTATATCAACTTAGGCCCTAAAACACCAGTGCTAGAGGCTCTTCAGCAGGACCTCCAAAGTCCAACTAATTTGCGATAACTATGTCATCATTTGTCGGAATTAAATGAAATTCAGTACATGGGGGTTTCTGGATAAACTGAATCGTCTGATAATAGGGTGGATTGACAGGGGGGGGGAGGGGGTAATGTGTATCGAAGACCTAAGAAGAAATCACGTTTCAAAGTTCATTTGAGGATGTTGTGTACCTGAACTACCTGATTTAATGGTTTTCAATCATATTACCCCCCATGAAGAAGAGCTGTATCCACCCATGTCTGATAACCGATTATGTTAGTCGAAGACATGGTCTCCTCAACCGTTTCGGAGCAAAAGAGGTACGGCGCTACGGAGTCCCATCCTATAGAAAAAAAATTACTTAGAATGCATTTCATCACACTAAAATACTTTTATTTCGAGATAGGGGTTACGTAACGCTTTCAATTTGAAAATATTTTAGGAGCCCATTTCTTCGACTGAAATTTCAATTAGATCATCAACTCAAAAATTGAAATTGATTTTTTGAGACACCCCCTATTATCTCTGCTGCTAATGAGAATCAATCAGTTCTTTTACAATCAAACGATCAAGTTCATCCAGAAAACTCCATGCTATCAATTTCATTTAAATTCGATAAATTTTGGTGCAGAACTAACCAACTAACAGTACTTTAGAGGTCACCCGTGGAATGCATTAAGAACCTGAGTAGATATGGAAATATCTTCTAGTTTCGATATTTAGAATCACCTCCTGAAATATATAAAGAATGTTTAATCCTGACACCCTTTATGTAATTCGTTATATATGACGGCATCCAGAATTGATTCTAATTTTTTTTTACAGTGTCAAGCTACACCAGCATTCAGACTTTTTCACATCACGTGATAATATATGCGATATATGTGATAATAATTCAAACTTCCAGCCGAACCGCGAAGAAATATCAAACAGGAAAAAGGAAAAATCAAATATTTCATTCATGAAAACAACAATGAAATGTGTCAGATTTTTTGTTTTAGGTTTAATTTTCTTTAATATGCGGTTTTTCTAAGAGAATTTGAAAACAATAGTTTTTGTAAGATCAGATTCTTAATGTTTCAATGAGTGGAAATGTCGAAAAATGAGATAATTATTCCCACAGTATCAAAAAAAGTAGTTTGTAGATAATGATAAGCATCAAAATTTCATTCGTACGAATTATACGATCTATTCGTAATCATTTCAAACAACATAATAATCTAATAAGGCAAAATGGATTATTGCTCATTCAAAATGCCTGTGCCCTATAATATATAATATCAAGTCAAAGGGCTTGATGAAAGTAACTTGAAACATAATGCGATGTTATTCTTAATCCAAAATGGCGGACCATCCAAGATTTCGAAATAGTTATAGTTATTCACTTATACAATATGGGCATCAAATGGAAGGGCTTGTTGAGAGTAACTCGAAAAATAATGTGACATAATCCTAAAACTAATATTTCGGAAAATCCAAGTCAGTGACTATAAAAAATTGATTCAACAAATGAGAATGAGGAATTTTATCTTCACAGACAGCAAAATTGTTCACTTCGTGAAGATATCTAGTCTTCCCGTCGACTCACTAACACATATACAAATTCTTGCCATAACACCTACTCTTTCAATCCCTTTTATACATTGAAATCGTAGCGACTGATCCCGACAATCTGTCAACAGTGCTGGGATCGAAAACGTTGATCGTATTTGCCGGTGCAGTATATGTGGGATTGAAAAGTTGGCGCAATGTATCGGGTCTGAACAGGACTATCAGATATACAACTTTTTTGAATGAAACAAAATTTTTCCCCTCTCAATGTGCCTAGGGAGTTATATTTCAAAAGAGCCCATTTTTTGCATATATACTCGTAAAAAACATACGGATCATGTGGGTCTTAGGTCGCCTTAAGAACGTACCGGGACTGGATACGTCTGCCAGACAATATATATATATATATATATATATATATATATATATATATATATATATATATATATATATATATATATATATATATATTATACTGCAAGATAAGGGATGTCGATCAGAAAACAACTCTAAGTGTACTCTTTATTCATACCAAGCTTTCGAAACAATTTTCGTTTCTTCTTCAGGGCAACTACAAAAAACATACAATAATCATGAAAAAATCAAAAATCAGTAATCTCACACTCCATCTTACCGAATGTGAGGTCTAATTAAATGATGTTCATAGTTTAAATACATAAAGTAACAAACAATATCAGTCATAAATCATAAGAATGTAAAGACAAGGCACATGTGAAAATTTTTAAGGTTAAGTATTCTTTTATTATCTGTCAATGTTTCCACAGAATTTATCCATCTATAGCACCATCGAAAAATGGTACGTTCGAGTATTCTAATAGATATGAATAGATGGGACTTAAATTCTGTGTGTCTGTCTTTTTGTTTATCTCACTATCACGAGTCTTTATGTTGATCATCTCCAAAACACATCTTTTCCTATAATTTAAATTCATATCTACAATTCTCACATTGTCAAGGTCTATACTGTGAGAAAGCCTATTTGCATGAGCTGAAAGAGCACATCTTTGATTGTTGGTCCTTATGTCACTTCTGTGTAGGGTTATTCGGTTTTTTAACCATTGCGATGTTTGGCCAATATAAGTTTTATGGCAGTCCGAGCATTCAATCTCATACACCACATTTGATTTGAGATTTTCAGGTATTGGATCTTTTAACTTTGAATATAGACCTGCCACTTTTTTCTTGCATTGTGCGATTATTTTTAAATTTGTTTGATCCCTGAAACAATTCTTGATCTTGTTAGTTAGGTTTTGGATATTTGGTAGACTGCGATAAATGATTCGTTCTCTCTCATCTGTATGGTCTGGCGGAGGTCTTCTTTCATCGGGTTCATCTCTCCCAGATGATGAAAATAGAAGTTTTTTAATCATTGTCTTCGGGTAAGAGTTTTCAACCAACAACTCAAAAAGTTTTTTCATACTGGCATCCCTGAATGTTTCATCACATATCTTAATGATTCTGTTTTTTTGTTCTTTTATCACATTGATTTTCATATTGATAGGATGATCTGATAGAAAATTGATGAACTTTCCTGATGATGTTCCCTTTTGGTACCAATCAAGTTTTACCATGTTGTCAACTCTGCATACTCTGGTGTCTAAGAAAGGAACTGAGTTTTTTTGATCCTCTTTTTCAACCGTAAACTTTAAATATTGGTCAAAACTGTTGAACACTTCTAAGATTTCTTCAATTCCTGTTGATGGTAGTGATATTATGAGGTCGTCTACAAATTTTTTGATGAAAGCCAGTTCGAAGGATAATTTCGGGATACAAGTATCAAGCACATAGTCCATTACATATAGTGCCAAGACAGGACTAAGTTTTGAGCCCATGATACAACCGAATGTTTGTAAGTAAAATTTTCCATCAAATATGAAACACCCAGACTCCAAAAGGAATACAACAATCTCCTTGAAATACTCCCTTGATATACTACAATATTCTTTAATTCTGTTCCAGTTCGAGTCTATAATGGTCAATACCAGTTCTTTGGATATGTTGCCAAATAAATTTACCACATCTAATGAAATCAGGACATAGTCCGAGGGTAATTGGAAATTTCCAATTTTGGTTGCGAAGTCAAATGAATCTTTCACATAGTAATTGTTCTCTTTATCATATGCTTCTGTTAGAATCTGTGCAACATACCTTGATAGTTCAATTGTGGGACCCTGTGTGTCAGAAACAATGGGTCGAATTGGAAAATTGTCCTTATGAACTTTTGGGTTTCCATATAATCTTGGACATATTGAATTATATGATCTCATGGATTTTGCTTTTTCTTTACTCACAATGTTCGATTTTCAAGGGTGGTTATTATTGTATTTGCTTTTCTCTGAATCGTTGAGGTTGGGTCTCTAGGAATTTTCTTGAAGTTCTCAGTATTGACAATTGTGTAAACCCTCTCAAGATAGTCTGATTTGTCCATAAGAACAGTCACTGCGCCTTTATCACTGTTCAGCACCAAAAGTTGATTGTTAGTTTTCAGGAATTCTTTGGTTGCTTTATACAAGATGTCTATATGGTTATCGACATTTTTGTTCCTGTGTAAGTAATTCGTTATAATACTTGTTGTTTTTGCTCTTAAGGGGTCTCTTCTGTTTTCCTCTACTGTGTATAGAATGTTTTCTACATCCGCTATTAAATTTCTAATGTTGATTTCTCTAGGATTCATTGGGACACTAAATTTTGATCCCAGTGCAAGAATCGTCTTGACATCTTCTGGTACTTCTGTTTGTGACAAATTCTTAAACCATTTTTCCTGGATTTTATAGTCCATCCTGTGAATTCTTCCCTGTAGAGTTTTCATCTTTTTAAGGTTTGCAGATTTAACTTTGTGGAATATTCTGTTGTATGAGATCTTCTGTCGTCTGAGGAATTCGAGCATTGTATCTGATGGTAATGACTGTCTCAATTCCCTTTCGATGTAAGTGTTCCTTTTGTTTACATGTGAAATCTTGAGGTGGGTGTGTTCAATTTCTAAGGATAGTAATCTGCCTACCAGGTTTCTATTGAACTCTATAATCTTCCTATTGAATTTACTTCCTGTGTAAAATTCAAATAAGTTTAGGACACTCATTACACCTGTTTCTATGTGGTTGGGTGTCAATTTTAGTCTCTTACACTCCAACAAAAATATTTTTCTATTTAAAAGGTTTGCCATTTTTCGATTATTGCTACTCCATTCTTTCATGAAACATGATGTTTGAACGCCATATAATGTTGAAACAGTACGAAAAAATCCCATTGTGAACGTAATGTCTATAGATAATTTCGTACTGTTTCAACATTATATGGCGTTCAAACATCATGTTTCATGAAAGAATGGAGTAGCAATAATCGAAAAATGGCAAACCTTTTAAATAGAAAAATATTTTTGTTGGAGTGTAAGAGACTAAAATTGACACCCAACCACATAGGAACAGGTGTAATGAGTGTCCTAAACTTATTTGAATTTTACACAGGAAGTAAATTCAATAGGAAGATTATAGAGTTCAATAGAAACCTGGTAGGCAGATTACTATCCTTAGAAATTGAACACACCCACCTCAAGATTTCACATGTAAACAAAAGGAACACTTACATCGAAAGGGAATTGAGACAGTCATTACCATCAGATACAATGCTCGAATTCCTCAGACGACAGAAGATCTCATACAACAGAATATTCCACAAAGTTAAATCTGCAAACCTTAAAAAGATGAAAACTCTACAGGGAAGAATTCACAGGATGGACTATAAAATCCAGGAAAAATGGTTTAAGAATTTGTCACAAACAGAAGTACCAGAAGATGTCAAGACGATTCTTGCACTGGGATCAAAATTTAGTGTCCCAATGAATCCTAGAGAAATCAACATTAGAAATTTAATAGCGGATGTAGAAAACATCCTATACACAGTAGAGGAAAACAGAAGAGACCCCTTAAGAGCAAAAACAACAAGTATTTTAACGAATTACTTACACAGGAACAAAAATGTCGATAACCATATAGACATCTTGTATAAAGCAACCAAAGAATTCCTGAAAACTAACAATCAACTTTTGGTGCTGAACAGTGATAAAGGCGCAGTGACTGTTCTTATGGACAAATCAGACTATCTTGAGAGGGTTTACACAATTGTCAATACTGAGAACTTCAAGAAAATTCCTAGAGACCCAACCTCAACGATTCAGAGAAAAGCAAATACAATAATAACCACCCTTGAAAATCGAAACATTGTGAGTAAAGAAAAAGCAAAATCCATGAGATCATATAATTCAATATGTCCAAGATTATATGGAAACCCAAAAGTTCATAAGGACAATTTTCCAATTCGACCCATTGTTTCTGACACACAGGGTCCCACAATTGAACTATCAAGGTATGTTGCACAGATTCTAACAGAAGCATATGATAAAGAGAACAATTACTATGTGAAAGATTCATTTGACTTCGCAACCAAAATTGGAAATTTCCAATTACCCTCGGACTATGTCCTGATTTCATTAGATGTGGTAAATTTATTTGGCAACATGTAATAGGGTTTTCTTCCCCTTTTGGAAACCTTACCTCGAGCGCCAGCTATTCTTTTTGCTTATAAGGTAGAATAGCAAACCTGCCAGGATAGCTGCTTAGTCGGAGACAGAGTTCGGTTGTATCTAGGGTGGTAGCGATAACTGAGAAATCGAAAATAGATCAATTCACACAATTTATTCAATAGATTGAAATAGTGATACAAATGCCATAATGTCAAGAAAATATCAAATATGCAATAATAAGAAAATATCAAATATTCACCAATAGCAGTAAAACATTAAATATACGTTAATCCCAAGATATATCAAATATGCAGTAATCAGAAAATATCAAATATACACAGTTAAAGAAAAGTGATTCAGTTTTGCCTGACTGCGAGCATTTATTCAAAAGAAATATTTTACGGTACGAGTCAGCCAGAATAGAAGGGGGGGGGGGAATTGAATTAAACGGAGAATTTAAATCTACAGTTGAATAGAATGTGGGACGGATATGAAAAGGTATAGTGCTCACTGTCTGTCCGATATTCTTTCAGTCCGGAAACTCAAAAGGGTTATATTGTCTACTTAGCTTGTTTTACGTCTAGAAAGGTCGGGTTTGGCCAGGTTAAATATAAATGGTCAAACAGGACGCACCGAACAAGGGGCGCGAAAGATCGGTACCGAAACGGAATTAGACTCCACGTTCTATAGCATAGGTTTGCATGAGCCCTCCGGTCTGATAGTGAGATTACTCGCCACTAAGATTCAGACATTATCGGGCACTGACTAACTCAGATAAACATACTATAGACTCAGGAAATCTTGTACGAATAAAGGAAGATTTAATACGGATCTCGACGTAACAGCTATTTTGATAGACTCAACGAAGATACAGGAAAACGAGACTGAAATGAATTGGATCGGTACTTACGGTTTCAGTGCACTACTTTTCACTCGGTAAAGAAAAGAGAAAATCAGGAATTACGTTCGTTAAACTTTCGACTCAAAAAGAAAGGAAATTTCGGAAACGCAAGAAAATACTATTCGATTCAGGCCGGAGCAAAAATGAATAATGGGGTCCCAGATGAGGGGAAAACCGCCTTTTATAATCTCCCTGAGTGGGGAAGAAATGACAGGCGCAGAAATGTTATTTTTCTAGAAAAGTACTCCGGTAAAACATCTTCGAATCTGGCTTATCGTACGTATAAACTAGAAAAACGGCGTTATCTACATTCTACGTGGTTCTTATGACTCTTTTTACTAGATTCTCTGCATGCAAAACAATATCGAACGAACCATATTCGATCTTCTCGGTTTAATTCTGAACGGAAATGAAATGCAGGAATTCGAAATAAAAATCCGGAAAAATTAATTTAAGATGAAGACCGATTTCATGATCGAAAAATCGAGCTTCGTCACATCTCCCGAAGGACGGACGGCAAAATTCAATCAATCACAATTTGAATTTTCGCGGTTCCCGACCATCTAAATAAACAAATCAACACGGTTGTCTCGCAATCAGGCTTACATTATTTACAATCTATCGTCTCCATGTTCTGTGCGTGGTCTGTGGTCGTAGATCTTTGTCCCTCCAGTCAAAGGGTAGTTCCAATATCCCATATCTCATATCTGCGCATGTGTCGCTGTCGACGCCGCCGCCATTTCGATGCCTTGTTTACTATGTGTTATCAGCTGACATTTCCATTTTCTGGTGAACAGTAAACCTTGAATTAATAAAGGTGTACAGCGAAGGGTGATGGAATAATGAACTAATTGGTCGAAGACACCTCCTACACAGTAAGTACTTAATTACAAGTCCTCTTCGATGTGGTTTGACTTAGTGCTTTTCAGATTTTGGCTTGACTTTGTTGGTTGTTGGACTCGAAATAGGGCACGCCGAATTGGTATGAATTAATCCAGTGGAATAGACGATGGAGTCGGCGTCCAAAACCGACGCACTGGATGTTGGCATCGGAGTTGATGGGTCGTCGATGTAGACACTAGGCGGATTGTCGACTTCGGCTGTTTAGTGATTGTTACAGGTAGGTATTCCATATAGTTCCAACCATCTGATCTCGGTGAAACTTCTCCCATTTTCTTGTTTCTTTCTAGCGGACTTCCCTCGATAGACTAGTCCTCATTTCCACAGACAGTGAACAGCGAACAGTTGTGTACATAAAACATACATAATACAATAATTAATCATCAGTTATTAATGCAATAATGCTTGATTCAGAATGGAAACGGTGCAATAGGTTGACCTTCCTGGACTAACAGACTGATTTAATAATTCTGAACTAGAAATACTCAGAAGTAATGATGTTACGTTTAACGGTATTAGCCCAGACAGGTACCTTGATGAATGTTTTACAGATGAAGGTTTAGTAGTCTAACGAGTGAAACAGATATCAACTCATAGGCAAAATATGACAGTTCAGACAGTTTATACAATGGGTTAGTTGTCTCCCGGCAGAGAAAAGATCAAGATGAGATAACACCACCAGGTAACGTTATTGAAAGGTTGTTATTAATTTATGTATTATTTTGAACGATTACCTGGTGTGGTTGGCCGGAAAATGCGGTGGCCTCTCCAAGGTGACGGTGTTACGGTGTGATGAGGGTAATACTAGCGCTGACGGTTCTCTGTGTTACAGGTCTCAGCCCTCGCTCTACATCTGGGGCAAGCACGGAGGGCCAATTCCCTACTGGTTGGCATCCTAATCCTGCTGGATCCTCGGTGGCTTCCATACAATGACAGGAAAACCAGACTGTACCGGTGACTTGGAAGAGTTTTACTCATGATATGGCTTAAGGTCTTTAATGTGGATGTTTGACACTCTTTTACCACCGTCATCTTTCAGGTCGTACACGACGGGGGAAATTACTTTTACCACGGTATATGGGCCGACGAACTTTGGTGCCAGCTTGGAAGCAAAATGGTCGACAGCAGACGATAGAGGACGATCACGGCGAAGAACTCTGTCTCCAACATGGTAACGGGCATCTCTACGGCGGAGATTGTAACTGTGAGCCTGCTGATTGAAAGCACGGTACAACCTGGTTCGGACAAACTCATATGCCTCCTGGAGATGTTTGAGCTGATCAGTACGGTGAGTCATATCTCTTCTTCCTGCTTCCTGACTGCCGGATTCCTGGCCGGTTTCTTCATTATGGGGGTTTGTCGAATAAATCGCCCTTGGAACTTCTAGTTCTCTTCCATAATTCAAATAGGCAGGTGTGAATCCGGTAGATTCTTGCTTGGCAGTGTTGATTGCAAAAGTCAGTTCTCCTATCTTCTCATCCCAGTTTCGTTGATCGGTTTCGCAGAACTGTGCTACCATTGTTTTCAATGTACGGTTGGCCCTTTCTACGGGGTTACATTGCGGTGTGTAAGGAGGGGTGAAACGGTGAGCTATGTTCAACTCGCGGAGACTGTTCTTGAATAATCGGCTGTCAAATTGTACCCCATTGTCGGATATCACCAGTTTTGGACAGCCATATTTCAGAATTACTTGTTCGTAGAGGGCAGAGTAAACAGTTTTGGCGGTGGCTTTTCGCAACGGACGGCATTCTACCCACTTTGTAAACCGGTCTTGCATCACAACGATGTAGGAATTTCCCTTTTTGGATCGTGGCAATGGCCCCACGATGTCGGTAGATACTTCCTTGAACGGCGCATCCGCCATTCGGTGTGGTTGCATTTTCCCAGGAGTTTTCTGTTGCGAAACTTTGAACTTTTGGCAACAGGTGCAGCTCCTTACGTATTTGGCAACGTCTCTAAACATCCCTGGCCAGTAGTACTTCCGGGCTATCCTAGAAATGGTTTTGGCAATTCCCATGTGACCAGCTAATTCGGAATCGTGGTTTTCTTTCAGGATTTCAGTTCTTTGGTCAGTAGGAATACAGAGTTTCCAGGGTCGGCCGGATCCATCTTCAGTGAAGTCGGATGAGTCCCAGAAATGCCTGAATAATTTTCCATTTTCTACGGAATAATCAGGGAAATTTGCCGGATCTTTTTCCACCTCCTGTAACTTCTTGTTATACCATTTGCAGGGGGTTGTTTCTACCTTGGTTAAACACACAGAATCCACGGACGGCAATGGATTCCGGGACAGACTGTCAGCAACTTTGTTCATGGATCCTTTCCGGTATTGGACTTCGAAGTCGAATTGCTGTAGAAAAACTGCCCATCTAGCGATTCTTCCGGACGGTGATTTGATGGAATTTAACCATTTCAGACTCATGTGATCGGAAATGACGGTGAAATGGAATCCCTCCAGGTATGGCCGTAGTTTTTCTATTGAAAATACTATAGCGAGGCATTCCTTTTCTGAGACGGAGTAATTTTTCTCTGCGGGGTTTAAGGTACGGCTTACATAGGCGATTACTCTCTCATCTCCATCAATCACTTGCGTCAGGGCTCCTCCAAGTCCCATGTCACTGGCGTCTGTTTGTAGGACGAACGGTTGTGTGAAATCCGGACAAGCCAGTATAGGTGATTCAGTGAGCTTTTGTTTCAGGATTTCGAAGGCTTTGTGCTGGTCTTCTCCCCATTTCCATCGGTGTTTCTTCTGCAGTAACATAGTCAACGGCGAGACTACTTCAGAGAAGTTTTCGATGAAACGACGGTACCAACTGGCAACTCCAAGAAATCGACGCAATTCTCGGACGGTTTTTGGAATCGGAAAAGCCACTATCGAGGAAACTTTGTCGGGATCGGTGCAGATGCCATCAGAGGTGACGACATGTCCAAGATATTTCAAGGATTTGCGGACAAATTCGCACTTATCGGGATTCAGACGGAGGTTGGCCTCTCTTAGTCGACGGAATACTTCTTTCAAATTTTTGAGATGTTCTTCAAAAGTTTCTCCTAGGATTACGATGTCGTCGAGGTAAGCAAACGCGTCCGGTTCCATTTCTGGGCCAATCACTGTATCCAAAAATCTTTGGAAGGTTGCTGGGCTTGCGTGCAGACCAAAAGGCATCACGGTGAACTGAAACAGCCCTCTTCCGGGAACCGTGAATGCAGTAATCGGACGGCTCTCCTTGGCTAGTGGTATTTGCCAGTATCCCTGTTTTAGATCCAGTGTAGAGATATATTTGGCCTTGCGAAGTTTGTCCAGAATTCCGGAAATGTAAGGTAACGGATATGCATATTTAACGGAGACTTGGTTAACTGTACGGAAATCAATGCAAAACCGGTATTTTCCATCTTTCTTTCTGACCAGTACAACAGGTGAGCTCCACGGTGACTTTGAAGGTTCGATGACTTCCTCAGCCAACATCCGGTCTACTTCCTGATTGAAAATTTCCTGCATTTTCGGATTTTGAGGACGATATCGTTGTTTGATCGGTTCAGTGCCAGGTTTCAATTTGATTTTATGTTCGATCAAATCGGTAGTACCTTGTAATCCCTCAAATTCCTTCAGTTCCCTGTCAAGAAATTTATCTAGTTTCTTCTTCTGTTCGCTGGTCAGTTCTAACAGGTGTTCCCCGGCGATATTTACTTCAGGAGTTGGTTCACAGACAGGAATTGGTTTAGAAATCGGTTGTCCTTCCAGATAGCATTCTGCTGTTTTCAGATTGATGTTGAAGTTGTAGTTGGAGAGTATGTCCATTCCCAGTATGAGGTCTACAGGCAGGTCAGGAACCAACAGGAATTTTAAGTCGGCCAAGGTATAATCGTCGATCCGGACCATAGTCGTGTAGCGTTTCCGTACGACGGTAGTTTTGCCATTGGCGATCACCACAAATTCATTGAACATGGGCTCTCCCTTTATTCCTTTTTCTTCCAAGCATTCTGCAACTTTCTGGCTGCAGAAGCTTTTGGTGGCTCCTGTATCCATTAATGCTCGGAAGGGCTCGCCTGTCACATGAACCTCTACTAACGGACGATTTTCTTTACAGATGGACGGTGTCAGTGGAGTCAAAGTCTCCGGAGATATGGCTGACCCCGATTTCATACCTCCATTTAGTTTTCCGAACACGGGCAGTCTCTGGAGAGAATATTCTCCCTCTGGCATCGAGAACAAAACAGTTTCGGGGGTCTCCGGCACTCTCGTCGCATGTGGCCGTATCCACCACAGCGGAAACATTGGGTCTGAAAGGAGACTCTCCGGGCTCTCTGTTGATCGGTCCGGTCCGGAGGTGATGAATTCTCAGCCTGACGGTGTGCGGGGGTGGCGGTCGACTGTGGTTGACTGTAAGTATTACTTGTTGATGCTGAACGTGATGTTTGTGTCCGAGAAACTGACTCTGCAGGTTTTGGATGGACTGCGGCGGTTGCTGGTTGGACTCGATTCTCGGTGTCCAGCGAACAATTGGCCTGATAACGGTTTCGCTGCTGGGTGTGGTAGGTCAGGTGCGGTTCATCAATGAGGCCTGGTTTGGAGGGTGGCCTGGTGTATTGGTGCATCTGCCATTGGACCAGTTCGAACACTTTTCCTTTCCGAAGAAGTTCATCGTAAGTCCTAGTTTCTTGGAAGGCCAAGGCTTGCTGTAGGGACGGTAGCAACCTCTGTCTAATCAGACGGATCTGTTCCTCCTCGGACGGTCGAATACCTGACAGTTTCTGGAACAGGTTCTGCATCCTGGTAACGTAGAGCAGAAGTTTCTCGTCTGGGCCCTGCATTCGCCTTTTTACTTCCTCCAACAGATTTTCCTCATAATTCACCGGTAGGAACGCGTCCTTCAATTGGGCCTTGAAGTCGTCCCAGTTCTGAAACGTTCCCCTCCTGGGGATGAACCAATCCCGAGCATCTGTCCTCAGAAGTTCGTACACAGAGTCAAACACCTGTCGTAAGGGTACTTTCCGTGATTCTGCCAGCCTCTCCACTTCATCAATGAAGTCGGTGACACTCTGGGTCCCATCAAAAGAAATCGACCATTTGTACAGCGGGACAAACGGTGGTGATGTAGGTCGGGCTTCGGGCTCAGGTCGGTAACTGCCTTGTGCCAATGATCTTAGGGGGTTTCTCGGTTGTAGGTTTGCCGGGAAAGATACCCCTCGTGTGGAGTTCGCCCAGCGGTCCGGTGTCAGTCTCTCAGGTCGTGATATCGCAGGCGGCTCCTGAGAAGTAGGTATGGTCGGCATTTCCTGTAGTATGCTTCTACATGTCCGTCTAGTGTCATTCATAACTCGATCTGATATGGAATTTCTTTCAGGTGTGCGAGCTCGTGAGATCCTGCCAGCTGACGGTGGATGGATGTCTTCTCCCAGGTCAATAAGGGAGGGCTCGACCCTTGCTGCTCGCTGTGGCTGAATTGGAGACATCCCAGGTGACGGTGGGACCTCCAGATCCAGGAGAGACCTTCCTTCCGGCTGCGACGACGGTTGCTGACTGCTGACTTTGTGAACTGCCTGTAAAGCATCCAAGGCCTTGAGGGTGGCTCCTTTGAGCTGATTTACCACCTGTAATTGTGACTCCTCAGTTGTGTCAATAAAATTCAGTCTTCCCTGTATGTGTTTCAGCCTCGTGAAAATGCGCGAATACTCGTTATCGGCGTTGTCGTGATTGAAGTTCTGAACTGCCTCTACTAAATCGGTGAGCTTGTCCCGGCACACCTCGATATCTTGAGCAGGATCCATCCATGCCCCAGATTGTAAGGGTGCATCCGAATGGAGAACCTGTCGTAGCAAACTTCGTTTGGTCATCACTGTGCTGGGTACCGTTTGCCCTCGGAGTTGAAGTTCGTAGGTCAGCTCATCACTCAGCAGCCGGTTCACATCCATGATTATTGTTTGCGGTCAAGTCTTTCCACGTAAAGTTGTGTCCAGTTAGAAATGTTCACAGTTGCCGGTTATGTCACTCACGAACTGTGGATTATTTGTTTATGCGTACAGGTAACAGTAAAAATATAAATGTCGCAACAGTTACAAATGATATAGCCGGAATAACACCAAATCTGTCTTTATTTCATTCACCAATAAATGTTCAGATAAAGAATAGAAAAAGAACTTTCAGTCTCAAGTACAAAATTCAAAACCACCTACCTCGGAATAATCCTTTAACGGTTCCTGTAACAGAAAATTAAACAACGAAATCCAATAATATCAAAAACAACTGATCAGTACTGAAAGTTCAATGTTCATCAGACCAGAAAAGATTCAATATTTCATAACAGTTCAAAAACAATGGCAACAAATCAAACTCAGAACAATGTATTTATTTCACACAGTTTTCAAAAAGAAATACCAGAAACAGCGGTTTTCACAGTTCAAGCATAAAACTCAATATATGGTATTCACTCTACTTACTGAATAAATCGGGAATCAACTCAGTTCAGAAAGTCAATTTCGAACGAAAAAAAATGCACAGTATCAGGTAATGAATACGGTCAGAATCGGGGCGCAAATTTTGCACAGAAACTCTATTTTTGCAGTCCCTGCTCGGGCGCCATTTTGTAATAGGGTTTTCTTCCCCTTTTGGAAACCTTACCTCGAGCGCCAGCTATTCTTTTTGCTTATAAGGTAGAATAGCAAACCTGCCAGGATAGCTGCTTAGTCGGAGACAGAGTTCGGTTGTATCTAGGGTGGTAGCGATAACTGAGAAATCGAAAATAGAGCAATTCACACAATTTATTCAATAGATTGAAATAGTGATACAAATGCCATAATGTCAAGAAAATATCAAATATGCAATAATAAGAAAATATCAAATATTCACCAATAGCAATAAAACATTAAATATACGTTAATCCCAAGATATATCAAATATGCAGTAATCAGAAAATATCAAATATACACAGTTAAAGAAAAGTGATTCAGTTTTGCCTGACTGCGAGCATTTATTCAAAAGAAATATTTTACGGTACGAGTCAGCCAGAATAGAAGGGGGGGGGGGAATTGAATTAAACGGAGAATTTAAATCTACAGTTGAATAGAATGTGGGACGGATATGAAAAGGTATAGTGCTCACTGTCTGTCCGATATTCTTTCAGTCCGGAAACTCAAAAGGGTTATATTGTCTACTTAGCTTGTTTTACGTCTAGAAAGGTCGGGTTTGGCCAGGTTAAATATAAATGGTCAAACAGGACGCACCGAACAAGGGGCGCGAAAGATCGGTACCGAAACGGAATTAGACTCCACGTTCTATAGCATAGGTTTGCATGAGCCCTCCGGTCTGATAGTGAGATTACTCGCCACTAAGATTCAGACATTATCGGGCACTGACTAACTCAGATAAACATACTATAGACTCAGGAAATCTTGTACGAATAAAGGAAGATTTAATACGGATCTCGACGTAACAGCTATTTTGATAGACTCAACGAAGATACAGGAAAACGAGACTGAAATGAATTGGATCGGTACTTACGGTTTCAGTGCACTACTTTTCACTCGGTAAAGAAAAGAGAAAATCAGGAATTACGTTCGTTAAACTTTCGACTCAAAAAGAAAGGAAATTTCGGAAACGCAAGAAAATACTATTCGATTCAGGCCGGAGCAAAAATGAATAATGGGGTCCCAGATGAGGGGAAAACCGCCTTTTATAATCTCCCTGAGTGGGGAAGAAATGACAGGCGCAGAAATGTTATTTTTCTAGAAAAGTACTCCGGTAAAACATCTTCGAATCTGGCTTATCGTACGTATAAACTAGAAAAACGGCGTTATCTACATTCTACGTGGTTCTTATGACTCTTTTTACTAGATTCTCTGCATGCAAAACAATATCGAACGAACCATATTCGATCTTCTCGGTTTAATTCTGAACGGAAATGAAATGCAGGAATTCGAAATAAAAATCCGGAAAAATTAATTTAAGATGAAGACCGATTTCATGATCGAAAAATCGAGCTTCGTCACAAACATATCCAAAGAACTGGTATTGACCATTATAGACTCGAACTGGAACAGAATTAAAGAATATTGTAGTATATCAAGGGAGTATTTCAAGGAGATTGTTGTATTCCTTTTGGAGTCTGGGTGTTTCATATTTGATGGAAAATTTTACTTACAAACATTCGGTTGTATCATGGGCTCAAAACTTAGTCCTGTCTTGGCACTATATGTAATGGACTATGTGCTTGATACTTGTATCCCGAAATTATCCTTCGAACTGGCTTTCATCAAAAAATTTGTAGACGACCTCATAATATCACTACCATCAACAGGAATTGAAGAAATCTTAGAAGTGTTCAACAGTTTTGACCAATATTTAAAGTTTACGGTTGAAAAAGAGGATCAAAAAAACTCAGTTCCTTTCTTAGACACCAGAGTATGCAGAGTTGACAACATGGTAAAACTTGATTGGTACCAAAAGGGAACATCATCAGGAAAGTTCATCAATTTTCTATCAGATCATCCTATCAATATGAAAATCAATGTGATAAAAGAACAAAAAAACAGAATCATTAAGATATGTGATGAAACATTCAGGGATGCCAGTATGAAAAAACTTTTTGAGTTGTTGGTTGAAAACTCTTACCCGAAGACAATGATTAAAAAACTTCTATTTTCATCATCTGGGAGAGATGAACCCGATGAAAGAAGACCTCCGCCAGACCATACAGATGAGAGAGAACGAATCATTTATCGCAGTCTACCAAATATCCAAAACCTAACTAACAAGATCAAGAATTGTTTCAGGGATCAAACAAATTTAAAAATAATCGCACAATGCAAGAAAAAAGTGGCAGGTCTATATTCAAAGTTAAAAGATCCAATACCTGAAAATCTCAAATCAAATGTGGTGTATGAGATTGAATGCTCGGACTGCCATAAAACTTATGTTGGCCAAACATCGCAATGGTTAAAAAACCGAATAACCCTACACAGAAGTGACATAAGGACCAACAATCAAAGATGTGCTCTTTCAGCTCATGCAAATAGGCTTTCTCACAGTATAGACCTTGACAATGTGAGAATTGTAGATATGAATTTAAATTATAGGAAAAGATGTGTTTTGGAGATGATCAACATAAAGACTCGTGATAGTGAGATAAACAAAAAGACAGACACACAGAATTTAAGTCCCATCTATTCATATCTATTAGAATACTCGAACGTACCATTTTTCGATGGTGCTATAGATGGATAAATTCTGTGGAAACATTGACAGATAATAAAAGAATACTTAACCTTAAAAATTTTCACATGTGCCTTGTCTTTACATTCTTATGATTTATGACTGATATTGTTTGTTACTTTATGTATTTAAACTATGAACATCATTTAATTAGACCTCACATTCGGTAAGATGGAGTGTGAGATTACTGATTTTTGATTTTTTCATGATTATTGTATGTTTTTTGTAGTTGCCCTGAAGAAGAAACGAAAATTGTTTCGAAAGCTTGGTATGAATAAAGAGTAAACTTAGAGTTGTTTTCTGATCGACATCCCTTATCTTGCAGTATAATATTTATGTTAGACGATCATTATCTATAGACATTATATATATATATATATATATATATATATATATATATATATATATATATATACATGGACGACCTGAAGCTTTTCGCAGCCAGTGAAGACCAGTTGAGGAGACTACTGGAGATAGTGTCATCTTTTAGCCAAACTATAGGGATGGAAATGGGCCTGGACAAATGTGCGGTCCTAAATGTGAAGAGAGGCAACATCGAGGAGGGGCCAGGGATCAAGCTGTGGGATCAGTCAAGAATAGAAAGCTTACAACCTCAGGAAACATATAAGTACCTTGGCGTTCAGCAGGCTCTCGATATAGATAGATAGATAGATAGATAGATGTCTTTATTTCAGATGATATCTTCTTACAGGAAAACACAAAATGAAATAGCGTCCTATAAAAACAGTGGAGGTAAAGGAGACTTTCAAAGCAAAGTACTTCGCCAGAGTCAGGAGTCTACTGAAGGCCAAACTGAGCGCCAAGGCTCTCTTTACTTCAATAAATATATGGGCTATACCTTGCATGAGCTACTCCTTCGGGGTTGTGCGCTGGACAACTGCAGAGTTGCAAGCACTGGATGTCCAGACGCGGAAGCTGCTCACTAGGTATGGCGTCCACCATCCCCATTCATCGGTGAGCAGACTCTATTTGAGCAGACATGAGGGAGGAAGAGGGCTTCAAAACCTGCAGATAACACACAACAGAATAGTGTTACAGATGAGAGACTTTTTCAGATCAAAAAACCTACCTTTTTACCGGACGATATCCCAGGCAGATGGGTCCTCAGCTTTGCAGTTGGCTAGATCCTCGATAGATTTGAAAGGACCATCACTCGAACAGCTTTCAGAGGACTGGCACAGTAAAGCACTTCATGGCAGATATCCTGGAAATTTGAAATCAGATAACATCATAAAATCAGAGTCGCTCACTTACCTTAAACAAGGATATCTTTTCCCTGAGACAGAGGGAAGGATCGTGGCTGTCCAAGATCAGGTGGTGCCAACACGAGCCTATATTAAAAGGATAACGGGTCGCAATATACCGACGGACTCGTGTAGGAAGTGCTCGAAAGCTCAGGAGACGATACAACATGTCACGTCCTCGTGTTCAATACTGGCTCCTAGAGATTACACGGAACGTCATAATGCTATGGCAAGGATATACCATAGGGAACTCGCAAAAATGGCAGGTCTGATACAAGATCACGGGAAACAGCATACTCACCAACCACGTGACGTTCTGGAAAACGAGAGGTTCAAGCTGTATTGGGACACGACCATGGTCACGGATAGAGCGATTCCACACAACCGGCCGGATATAGTTCTTTTCAACAAGACTGAGAGATCTGTCCAGATAATCGACGTTACGGTGCCTGCCGATGAGAATATAGCACGAGCTTACACCGAAAAGTTGACCAAATACCATGATCTCGCATTCGAGCTTAAGGAGATCTATGGACTTAAGAAAACCTCAATACTCCCGCTTATAATATCGGTTAATGGCTTGGTTGAGACCCACTTAGTGGAAAACACAAAGCGTTTAGAACTCAACAACATCCAAATCAGCCAAGCTCAGAAGGAGGTTATTCTGGCGACCACACGTATTGTTAGAAGGTTCTTAACTAGCTCCTGAAAACAGTCTTGGCTTCTTTTACAAGCCCGGCTCTATCAGAACCAAACCCGTGAGACGGTGATTAAAAAAAATATATATATATATATATGTATATATTATGGAACACCATACATTAAAAAAAAAACAAAAAAATAAAAATGGAATACCGTACAAAACATAAGATTGGATAAAAATATGGAACACCACAACATGATGTTTCTAATACTTGAAATTTTTCAGATCATTTTATATTGCAGATATATGAACTTTTATATACAAAGCTTTCTGATTTCAGAAATGAGAAGAAATAAAAAAAAATACCTGCTCTTCGAAATACAGGATGGCCGAATGTTATGGTACCTATGGATTTTGTTATGGTTACTATGGTTTAAATGAATGTCATTGAGTTAACGTCGTAAAAATTGTGGCTTTGATAAAAATATAAAAGATTTTGATATGAAGTTGCTGTTTTATTACAACCCCAACGTAACATTATATAAATAAGTTTTTATGCCTAATGGGTATAAAGCAAACATGATAAAAGTGAATATTTACTGGCGGTAATTTAGAGCCAAATAAAGAATGAGTATTTAATAAATTTAGAATACAGCTTGGGAGTTATATTAAATGGAATTCACCTCTATGAAAATTTTGGATTCGGCGTTATAATAATGGCCAGTTTGTGGAACACCCTAACAATGTGGTTAACCAGCTGACCACGAACAAAACTGGAAAAATCGAACAGGAAGGAGGAGATGTCGTCCATTAAAGAAGACACGCCAGTGAGAAGTCTTTATCCAAACTTATCAGCGAATGCACCCCACTGGACCGAAAAGCCAGAGAACGACACCTCAACGCAAGTGCGCGTGTCGGGTATAGTGTAAAGACAAATCTCCGATATACAGACGGTAATTGGCCGTTAATTAACGGGCAAATGGTTAGAGCAAAGGAATGCTTCATTCGTGAGGCTGAAGGTCATCCTTGAAAGGTTAAGTCAGATGGAGATTTCGCCCCTAGAGCCAGCGCCAGAGAGTGATAGTGTTCGCGAGTGTTATTTTGAAACCCCGTAAAGTGAGGACTCTATTCAGGAGAAGAAAAAGTGAAATCCACATCAAATGCCTTAATTAACATTATTGTTAATTTTTGATTCTTTTTATTTTGTATCATACCTGAGTGTATCATGAACGACAGTAATTCTCTGAGCGTTGAATTTTATAATGTAAGGAAAGCGTTGTTACATCGGCATTTCTGATACCGCTTGTTTTTGTTCAATACAAATCTTTCGTGAAATTTATCTTCTCGTTATTTCATTCGCTATTCACGAGTTTTGTAGTTACGAGAAAGATGTTCGAATTATTTCAATAAATTTCCAAAATTCAATTTCACGTATTGAATTGGAAATTCAAGAGAGTAATGTAAGATAAAGAACAATTTATTTTGTATTAATTGTTCACATGTTCCGATTGAACATGTGAGATGGAATTAAGATCAGATGGTACTACGCATGTAGAGATTGTTGACAATAAAGGTTAATTTAACATTTACTGTTTGATTATGATATTCGAACAAAGATATAAAAATATATTTTCAGAAATACCTTACATGGTGTCAGGTGTCAATAAATAAATTCAAATTGTGTGGATTAATTGTTATAACCCGGATGGAAATGGATTCGTTGAGACCGCCGCCGACAATGGATTTCAAGCATGGGAATATTGCAAGAAATTGGCAATATTTTCCTTACGGCATCTAGAAAATCCGACGCAGAAAAATTGCGATTTTCCTAAATTTGATAGGAGAAGATTGTCATGATATAGATCAGTGCAGTGATATCCTATAACATTATTACGCACGTGTTAACCCTACTCATGTACTATAAATATTCGTTTTTCAATAAAGAAGCAGTTTCCGTTTACACTTGAATGAAGAATAACAACACATGGCGCTGCGACAAAAGTGATGAGCATGTGTAATGAAAGTCAGTAGAAAATTCGTAAAAATTAAAAACTGCTGAATATTCAAAAATTCGAAGTGAAAAATTCTAGAACTGCATCAAGGTGAAGTCATAAAAGAAAGAAAAAACCAAATCCCTCCAATATGGTGACAGGAATCACGCCGCCATCACAAATGAATTTCAATGGTTCACTGGATGAAAATTGGACCTTCTTTAAACAAAAATTCGAGCTGTATATGAAGGCCACAGATCTAACAAAAAAAAACATCGGAGATAAAATCTTCAATTCTGTTGAGTGTCATTGGCGATGGAGCTCTAAAAATACATCATAATTTCACATATGCCGCAGATAAAAATGAAATGGACTATGATATAATTCTACGCAAATTCGATGAACATTTCAAACCGCAAAAAAATATCACATATGAACGATATATATTCTTCACGAGGAATCAACAAGATGGCGAGTGCATCGATGCATATATTGTGGAATTGCGTCAACTTAGTGCTACATGTGGATTTGGTGACCTTCGTGACAGTTTAATCAAAGACCGACTGATCTTGGGAATACAAAATTCGAAAGTCAGGCAAAATCTGCTTCAAACGAAAGATCTAACTCTTGAAAAAGTAGTGGAATCTGGAATCATGTAAGATTACAGAAAGAACGGAAAAACAAATGAGATCCCTTGCAATTGGAGTAGCTGGATCATCAATACATAAAATAAACAAAACTCGAAATGACAACAATACCACACAGTCCAACAAATTTGACCCGAAATTTCAGGGAGAGAAAAAATTCCACATCAATGAACGAAAACACAAATACAAACAAAACACTGGATGACATCAAGGATCTGTGAACTACAACAAAGTTTTCACATGCAGAAATTGTGGTAATAAACATTCAATAAACGAGTGTCCGGCTTATGGAAAAAAATGTGCAAAGTGTGGTAAAGTGAATCATTTCGCGAAATGTTGTCGATCAGTGAAAGAAATTTCTGTAAACAATTCAGGTTCTACTAATATCATTTCTGATGAATCATGTTCTTTTTCAGATTTTGTCATATATATATATATTCTTTTGAAAGAGAGAATTACATACTGTTTTGTAATATCAAACAATATATGGCATATGGCACGTGTGAAGAAATGGCGACAAGGAACAGATTGTATAAAAGAATAAAATCTGTTTCTCGCTCCAAATCTGAGTGTTAGCAGAGGGAATGTAAACGGGGTACCATACAATTCTGCGTATGATACACGAGAACAGATAAAAACCTCTGAAAAAACTCTGTCATAAATTCAATTGATAAGCAAAATGAGAATCCAAACTCACAATGGAACATAAATTTAAAATTCGAAAATAATATTCTGCTCAACTTCCAACTTGATACTGGTGCTGAAATTAATGCCATACCTGCAAGGTATTCGAAAGTATTGAATATCGATGTGAATAATTTAAAACCATGTAATTTAAAAATTTCAACTTATACTGTTACTAGAATTGATATTTTGGGTAAGTGCATTTTACTCTGTCATCATAACGATTTTCATGGATATGTTGAATTTTATGTTATGAATAACAAATATTCTCCTGCGGTTTTGGGAAGACAGGAATGCGAGAGAATGAAATTACCTAAATTCATTGGATCTATGCAACAAAAACCATTTGATGAAAAGGAAATAATTGGTCAATTCAAAGAGGTATTTCAAGGAGTTCGAGCTCTCAAATGTCAAGAATATTCCTTTAAAATAAATAACTACATTCCACCAGTGATAAATCCTCCAAGAAAAGTTCCGTTTTCGTTGCAAAATAAATTGAAAAACCAGCTAAATGATCTTGAGAAAAAAGAAATTATAGCTAAAGTGAATGAACCAACTGAATGGGTCAATAGTTTGTTTCAGTACACAAACAGAATGGTGATCTCAGAATTTGCATGGATCCACAGCAATTGAACAAAGCTATAATTTCTGAAAATTTTCCTCTTCCATCAGTGGATGAAATAATTGCTTCTCTGTCAAATGCAAAATTTTTCTCGAAACTTGATGCTAGTCAGGCCTTCTGGCAAATTAAATTAGTTGAGGAGAGTTCCTTCAGATGCACGTTTAATTCACCCTTTGGTAGATACAGATTTTTGCGTATGCCTTATGGAATTAAGCCTGCGTCCGAAGTATTCCAAAAATATATAAAACAAAATTTCGATAATATGGAAGGCGTTTCATCATATATTGATGATTTTTTAATTTGGGGATCCACACGAGAACAACACGATATGCGATTAAAAAGGATATTAGAAAGAGCTCGTGAAATTAATTTGAAGCTGAATTTGGAAAAATGTGAGTTTGGGGTGGATATACTAAAATTTATGGGTCATATAATTTCAAAAAACGGCGTTGATGATGATGATGATGATGATGAGGACAAAATTTGTGCAATAAAAAACTTCAAAAAACCAGAATGTAAAAAAGATGTCGAAAGATTTTTGGGCATGGTTACCTACTTCACATGCACGAATCCTGATGCACAGAAATTTGAAAAGTGTTTTGCCTGTTACTTCAAAATATCTTAAACCTAAAATAATAAATAACAAACATCACAGTAACAATTTACGTCGAAAACAAAAAATTTATAAACAATATTTTGACAAAAACTCGAGAAATTTACCTGAACTCGAACTCGAGCAAAAAGTGTTCAAAGAATAATGGTTTTTATAATTTACCTGGGATAATAACAAATATTGATGAACGTAATAGGAGGTACAGTGTTAAATTGAGTGATTCAAATAGAATACTAATTAGAAATCGGCATCAGATAAAACCCGATTTAAGTAATTCCAGGATTGAGAACACAAATTCACATTTACAAACTCCTTATTACGTTACAAGGTTTGAAAGGACGTCCAAACCTCCGGATAGATTTACACCATAGGGTAATAATAATAATTATTTCAACATTGTAAGTTTTCTGAATTTAAAAAATTTTTATATTTTGTAAATTTGCTATAGATGAATAAGTGAATAGAAAATTTTGTAGAAAGGGAGATTGTTGGGATTTGAGAAAAACATTTTTATTTGCAAAAAGGGGAGATGTCATGATATAGATCAGTGTAGTATCCTATAACATTATTACGCATGTGTTAACCCTACTCATGTACTGTAAATATTCGTTTTTCAATAAAGAAGCAGTTTCCGTTTACACTTGAATGAAGAATAACAACACATATGGAAATTTACAATACTCTGAACATCAAAACTGATAAGGCGAAATTGGAAGATATTCGAAAGAAATTCGACGTGTACTGTGAACCAAAGAAGAATCTCGTATTTGAGAGATACAAGTTTTTCCAATGTTCTCAGAAAGAAGAGCAGACAATGGCACAGTTCATTACTGAATTGAAATCGCTGGCAGCTTCCTGTGAATATCAAGAGCAGGACAATATGATAAGGGACAAAATAATCATGGCTTATTGGACCAAGGCCTACGAGAACGAATTCTTCAAACAGAAAGGCTAAAACCGAGGAAATATGCAGAGTTCACGAGCAAAGCAGGAAACAGATGATAGAAATGAATGAAAAACCCTCCAAATCCGTTGAACTTGTTAGGAAATACACCAAAGGGCAGATAAGTAGTTCTTCTAATGAATATTTGAAAAATTCTCGTAATAATCATGAAATTAATAATAATAAATCAATTAATAAAAAGAAGTGTCATAAATGTGATAAATTCCATAATTTTGGAGAATGCCCTGCATTTGGAAAATTTTGTTTCTTATGTAAAAGGAAAAATCATTTTCTTGTTGTTTCGAAAAGAAAAAAGAAGATAAGTATAAAAAACACTCCATAAAAAATGTGAATGATATTGACTATCTTTCTATAGATAGTAGTAATGATTTTTTTTATTGATAATGTAAATATCGAATTAAAACCTAGAAATGATGAAATAGAAGAAATATATAAATTGTACTGCCTTTCAGGAAAATCTGAATTGTTAGAAGATGTGATCATAAATGATAAAATTCTTTCTTTTAAAGTAGATACTGGTGCAGAATGCAATGCACTTCCTGTAACAGCTATGGAAATTGTGGCTCCAAGGGCTCACATAACTCCTCAAAATGTAATCTTGACAGCTTATGATGGAGGCAGACTTCAAGTTAGAGGGTCCACTGTGCTAGATTGTAAGATTCGTGGTAAGAATCATAGTTTAATTTATTATAGAAAATAATAAAGGAAAACCAATTTTAGGTTTAGAATCAATTTTGAAATTGAATTTACTGAAATTTATTGATAACTAGCTGGCCCGGCGAACTTTGTTCCGCCTAAATGATACTTGCGGTGGATTTCACAAATCGTAATCACCGTTGATCGGATATCAACGGCTTGGTTCTCTGATTTTTGAACTGTCAAATGTTTCCATGGATATGAGCTATCACACAGAACAGATACACAAAAATAATATGTCATAATATGTCAATCACTAATAGTGGCAATTTTGGATTCAATTATTTCTGCAAATATATTTATTACCCAAACAGACATTCAAAAACATTTTGAAAATTATGATAAAAGATGAGAATGGACATCTGCTTCTGGATCTGTTAATAGCCTTTCATGGTACTATAACCCCTATGTAAATTACACAGTAATTGATGTCATATGTTCTTTTTTCGACCATTTCAAACCACGACGACCGAAATGCTCGAAAAAAGAACAGATGACATCAATGGATGGCCGCGAAAGCCTCAACATATTCATCGCCATTTAATTGTGATAATGTCAAATATAGAACCCTCACGATTAGGTTATTTGGAATAAATAAAACTAAACAAATAACTAATAATCATCAGTCATAATGTGTGAATAGCGCCATCTGAAGTGGTAAGAACGAAACTTTTCTCATATCTCAACGAAATCTAATAATTTTAGACATCTGTACTCCTACGCTAAGACATTTTGGTTTTGCCCAACAGCGCAGAGTTGTAGGCAACTCAAATGACACACTATAACAGTCACTATAGAGGGAATATAGTCACTGTACACACTATTTGTTTATATCGCCATCTAAAGCGGAGAATATCAAACGAAGTGCAAACGAATAAGCGGTAGCGTAACTGTAGCGACATCTAGTGGCCTTACTCAAAAGGAGGAAAAGCATTTTCTGTATAAGTAAAATTTTCATCGATTTTTTCAAAGTTTCATTGTATTTTATAATAACCAGACCGTAGACGAATCCATATATGAAGTTTCATAACAAACAGTCCATCCGATCTCGAGTTATAAATGGTGTAGCCAACATCTTTCTTTTATATATATAGATGTCAGTACACAGTTAGATTTCAGTTTAAAAAGAGAGAAATCAAAGTGTTGGGATTCAGAGTTTCAGATAAGGGAATTGAAATTGATCAAGAAAGAACAAAGGCAATTATAGAGTTAGAAAATCCAAAAAACAAAAGAGAGCTATTGAGATTTTTAGGTCTTGCAAAATATTTAGGTAAATTTATACCAAATTTGTCCCAAATCACAGCACCTTTGAGGCAGCCGACTTGTGATAATGTTCATTGGAATTGGGAAAAAATTCATTCAGAAAGAGTGGAAACAATTGAGAAAATTTTAATTTCACCTCCATGTTTATCACATTATGATGATAAACTTCCACTAACTATACAATGTGATGCAAGTTTGGATGGAATGGGTTCTTGCTTGTTACAAAAGGGGAAACCTATCGCATTTGCTAGTAGAGCTCTTACAGATTGTGAAAAAAGATATGCGTGTATAGAAAGTGAAATGGGTGCAATTCTATTTGCAGCTGAGCATTCCAATTATTATATTTATGGGCACACAGATGTTACAGTTCAAACTGATCATAAACCTTTGGTTGGTATTTTCAAGAAGAACTTGAATAAACTTAGTAGATTACAAAGAATGAGACTAAAGTTATTAAAATATAATTTCAATATCACGTACTTGCCAGTTAAATTAATGTTGATTGCCGATATGCTGTCTAGGGCTTCCTTGAAATGTAATTTAAAAAATAAGATTGATAATTCTCAAATTGTCAGTTCCATATCCAAATATATTCCTTTGAGTAATAAAAAATTAATTGAGCTCAAAAATGAAATTGCTAGGGATGATACTCTGTCTCTAGTGAAAAAATATGTTTCTACGAGGTGGCCTAAACATATAAAAAAATTACCTGAGTCAATTAAAAAATTTTATAATATAAGAGATGAACTAGAGGTTGAGAATAATAACCTTCTTTTTTATGGCGATAGAATTGTAATTCCTAAAAGTTTGAGAAGTGATATGTTAAAAAGGCTACATGAGTATTTTTTGGCCGAATATGGGAAAGGATATACATGATTATATAAATAATTGTCATATATGCCTTCAATTCAGGAATGACAATCCTCGATTACCAATGTTGTCTCATGATATATACCTAAGGGTCCGTGGCAAAGAGTAGGTGCAGATATTTGCGAGTACAGGGGAAAAATCTTTTTAGTTGTAATGGACTATCATTCAAAATGGATAGAGTTAAAAAGTTTGAGGTACAAAACTTCACAAGAAGTGGCAAGAGTTCTAAAAAAGATATTTTCAATGCATGGATTCCCCAATATTTTTGTTGCTGATAATCAATCCTTCAATTCGGTTCATTTAAGAGGTTTTCTGGAAGAATGTAATATAACTTTGGTGACATCTAGTCCAAATTATCCACGAAGCAATGGTACTGCTGAGAAGGCGGTGAATATTTGCAAAAATATGTTGAAAAAATGTGATGCTGAGGAAGGAAGTCTAGATATTTATCTTTTGAAATATAGAAATACTCCAATTCCTGACGTAGGTTTGTCACCAGCTCAAATGCTCTTTAATCGACGTTTAAAAGACGATTTACCCACAGTGGATACTGTGGATACTTGAACCTGAATCAGTTCAATTTAACAAGTTGCACAAAACCCTAAAAAAACGTCAAATAAAACAAAAATATTACTATGATCGACATACAAAAATAATTCCGGAAGGAAAAGTAGGAAATAATGTTATGTTCAAATTGAATGATTGTTGGAAAGATGGACAATAATGGAAAGTCATTCAGGCGTAATAGACAACAAATAATTGTCAAGAAAGAGGAAAAGGTTCGAGAAACATACTAGTAAGTAGGTGTTATGAAGTTTGTGCATGATAATTTAAACAGTTTCAAGATTCAAGAGTAAATATGTACCTATGTATATGATTGTATATATTTTAGAATTAAGGATAGAACAAAACTGTAATTGGTTTCTTGATTTTGTTTAATATCTTATAAGGGGGGATGTAAGATAAAGAACAATTTATTTTGTATTCAGTGTTCACATGTTCCGATTGAACATGTGAGATGGAATAAAGATCAGATGGTATACGACGCATGTAGAGATTGTTGACAATAAAGGTTAATTTAACATTTACTGATTATAATATTCGAACAAAGATATGAAAACATATCTTCAGAAATACCTTACAATGTGACATTTTGAACAAATTGTTAAGTAACGATCGCCTGAATTAAATTTGCCAGAAGATCATGAAATCATAAGTCTGTTATTATACGCATTGAATGAATTAACTATTCAAATTCACGAATGCATAAATCTTTTGCCCAGAGACACTCCACCGATGATTATTTTCTAAAGTGGACTAGGGTATAGATAATTGGACCATATGCCTATCGACACCGGACATAATAGTGCCGATTTAACGCGAAGATCTTTCTGGAATATTCCAGACATTTTTCTATCAACAACTTCGCTAAAAAAAGTGATTCGAAAACCACGCAGATGAGGATCTCAGATCCGACGCGAATTTTAGTTTAAATAGAGGTAATTCCGAGAGAAGCAGGCAGTTTTTTCTTTAGCTTCTCGCTGGAATCTTTAACACGTCAAAATTTCGAATCAAAACTTACTACCACTATAAAAAAATTTAGAAATAACTTAAATATTTTTTTTTCTAAGATAAATTGAGGCGTCCCATTATTAATGTGAAAGCGAAATAAGTTCGTTGTGTGTCAACTGTGCAAACCGCTCCCCTACAAGTCAGATGGCTAGAGGGCCATACGCCGGAAATAAGGTAAAGTAATTCCATTTACCATTGACTTGAAAATATAGGAGAATCTAATTTCATGACAATTCTCCCTTAAACACTCATACGTTGCTGTCGTTCTTCATTCATTCGAGTAAAAAAACCTCACGTCTGTCCGAGGTCGGTAAATAGAAGTGGAAAACGCAATTGTGTTTGGAAAATTAACTTAGAGTTATATTTTTGGTTTTCATCAATTTTTTTTTCAATTTTTTTTTCTTGCCTGAAGGCAAGTGGTGACACGCTGCCAAATTAAGAAAAGAAAATCACAGTAAGTATAGTTTTTTTATTAATATTGTTTTCCCTTCAGTAACCGTCACCAAAGGGGAATTAAGAGAAAACTCAAACTTATATCTCTTGGTGTGCTGTTACACTTTTTCTCCTTAATCTTCCCAATGCTATGACAGGCTTCTATATCTTCGGGCTCCAGTTCCAGTTGCATACGATCTCTAATTATTGATATGATATGGTGTTTAAAGTTTTCATTGGGCTTTTCTTCCAGTTTGAATATTCTGAGATTTCTTCTACGCGAATATTGATCCATTATCTCAGACTTTCTCTCGATCTTCTGAAACTTGTTCTCAAGTATTTCTAACTTCATTGTGAGATTAGCTTGTTGCTCGTTTACATTTGTTTCAATTGTTTTCATTTCCTCCTGAACGTCGTTTATTTTCTGTTCATGAGTTGTTATTGTTTTGTTTAAAATATCAAGCATCACTTTTGATACCTGTTCGGAGTACGAATGGACGTTTTTTCCTTCCACAGCTGTTTTATGTTGTTTATTTTTTCAACTTGATCTCTTGTCAAAGGCATATTAATTTTGTATTAATATATGGCAGGAAAAATTTAATGTTCAATAAAAACAGGGACTTTCTTCTCAACCCTTCACGATGTAATACTTGAGATTCACTTTTCAATTTCACCTTAATTATAAATATTCCGGGAGAGCAATACAGATATCTACTCGCTCATGCACACCAGATGAGAATGAATTGCGAAAGAAGTGTATACCCAGCTCAGTCGGAGGGTGTGGTTCGTTGTTCTCCAAATTTTGGAGAGGTTGTTATTGGTTTCCTGATGAAAATAAATGCAATAAACCTCACAGCACAATTTATTACAAAAGAAATAAAGACATCAGATTATTGTGGTAAGATGGTGAATGGTATAACAATCGTCTCTTAGTATATCGTCCACAAATTGTCGTTGTTTTCATAAAATAATAATATCGGTTGGTACTTACTAATGCGGGTTACTGGATGGAACAGCAATAAATCGGTACACCCGGATGTTTGAGTGTACTTCTTGAGGATTACTCCAAAGAGCCTAAATGAGGAATTAAACAACTCATGAAACGAGAGAACATCGATCGCATACCTTAGATGTTGTGTGACTCTTTTCAGAAGTTTTTGATCTTGAGAAGTTATCCTGACTTGCAGCTAAACCACTATAAATGTGATAGGCCTCTCTATCGTACGAATATAAAAATCCCAATAAATGGATATCAATTCTCTTATGAAAATACACCGTGTGAATGATCGAATTCCAACGTCTACTGATACGCATATCTAACTTCGCAATGCCGATCTCGATATCAAAATTGTCTCAGTCAACTCGGTCCATATGGGTCCGCTAATTCATTTCGTTCCGCTCCTCGATTCAGAATATCATACGAAGTAATCCAAAAAATAATAATGAATTGAGACGAATTACTTTATTCATTTTTCGAACCGTGACATGGTACAGCAAAGGGGCTCCCATTTCTGGACATTGCATTGATTTTCGATTTTAAATTCCTTCCAAAATCTACATCTACCCGGGATACCCTGTTGCTATTGCTCAATTTGTTGAGTTTACTCAGTATTCCATGCCATCTTCGAGCTGATTATATTCAATCTCAGCATCATATCCTTTTGACGTAGAATTAATAGAATATTTTGATGAACATGAACAGGATCCTACTTCATTCAAAAATTAGTGCAAGGATTTCAATGTTCGACTACTTGGGTGGAAGTGCTAAAGGCTACCACGTGTTCCATATTCCAGAGATCTAACATGCATTTTGTTTCTATCAGTACTAGTTCAACTTACCGAACGCAGAATAATTAACAGATCGATGTGTTTTATATCTCTTACCTTTCTCTAAAATGGAGAAACGTTACTTTATATTGAGACGATCATCAACTCGGCACTCACCTGTGAAAAAAAAAATAGTAAGATTTAGTATTAACATTGAGTTTCAAAATGAAATGTATGAATAGCTAAAATTAAGAGTTTCTGGGCTCTCCTAAAATGTTCTAACGGAAATTTCACCTAAGACCACTGTTGACAGCCCGGAATTTTTATCTTGTAAATGACACCGGTCGTAAAAGCCTCCATCGATGTAATGCATAGACACACACTTCATATGAGTAACACGCAAAAATTATAATTTCAATATGCAGTTATCAGAAACATTGCACTCGTTGTTACGAATAATTAGAAATGGCGCGTCCTAAAAGATCTAGCCATACCATTGTTGAGAGAAACAAGAAAGTTCCCTTCTTGTCGAAGAGGTATAGCTGATGACCATGGCTCAGCTTCCTCAGAGCAACATAACTAACCTCCAACAAGAATAAGACTACCAGAAGCCACTTCTGAGATATATTTCAATCTCAGCGACGCGACGCGACGTCTAGAAATGAAAATTCCGATACCAGAGCTCCCTTTCACTGTAAACCTGAAAAAAAAGATGCATACATCCCTTTTCCCAATGTCGTACTGGAAATCCTATACTCAGCATCAACAAGCAAAACCGGGAAACATGTAGGCATTTCAATAATCTGGTCAGCATCTCTTATCTCCTTTCCGACAATAAAGGAACTTATTCATTTTGAATAGTTATACCCCGTTTGTCTCTAAGAACATGTTTCAGAGCTTCTGTAGGCCCAGGAAGTATATTTGAATATTTTGCAGATTCCACTTAGGTCACTTTACGATGCCTCCTGATTTGTATAGACTGGGAATTCTGAATATTTTCCAGTGCGACTATGAAGAAGGCTTGCCTCCCTTGCATCTTCATGTGGGGAAATGCAGTGCTGGATGCAATAAGAATATCCCTTAACGGGAATCTCCCACCTGGAAACTGGGTTGGGCACATGAGGATATTGAATCAACTGGATTCGAACCTCTTCGCGAAACCATCGGATGTTATGCCATCAATCTTCGATATCGAAACGCCCTTATAAACGATCATAGCTGACTGTGCAATATGTTTCGTAAGTCGCCTGGACAACAAGTCATCCATATGGTTTATCGATGGTCCAAAATTTGAAAGAGACACTGGCATTGGAATATATGGACCTAGATTGAGAATCGCTAACGCCCTGGGAAGTGAACCCTCTATTTCACAGACCGAGATACTGGCCGTGTACGTATGCGCTCAGGAGTATCTTGAAATGAACCTCATATGGGCGCATATTTTCATCACCACGGACAGTCAGGCCACGCTGAAGTCCCTGGAATTACATTGCCAGGGATCTCTGCTGACCTGGAAGTTCCGTAACACCATAAAGGAACTGGACAGAGGCAATAAAGTGACTCTAACGCGTCATGCTGGCCTCAAGATAGCTTTCAAATCGACGAACACTTTGGGCCAGATTTTGATTCGGAACAAGACACCTGTCCCTAAACTTGAGAGGAGTGGAGTATATAAACTCAACTGTGGGGAGATTAGCTATCCCGCCGTGTACATTGGGCGGAGTGGAAGAGCAATAAGTACAAGGGTTCGCGAACATCTACAAAGTAGCAAGTCTTCCTCTAATAACAAGTCGGTCTTTGGGGTACACTTGAGGGAGACCGGCCATCCATTCAGTCCTGCTGATGACGCGGAATTGCTGCATACTTGCCCATATGGTTTGAGACAGTGTATAATGGAAGAGTTGGAAATTTTTAAACACTCAAAAAATGATAGGTTCGACACGTTGAATGCTTCTTCGATCACATATTTCCCTCCTTTGTTTTCCTTGGTCGGTATTTAACAACATTGTTTAAGCGCATTTACTTTTACTCTCCAACACCTCTTACCTACATTCCGTGTCGTCGGTTTACTCCGGTGTAGACCATTTATCTCAGATTTTACAATTTCCCCCGCATGCGTTCTTCGTTAGTTCTCTGTGTTATGTTTTTATATTTTGACATTTTTAATTTATTTTAACACTAGATGTGAATGATGACCAGCTAACAGGATGGCTTTTATGAAGTTTGGTTTTTTAATATGATTTAGGACTCACTGTGAGTTACCACATTATCCATCTATTTAGTTTTTCCAGGTTCTGTATGTGTTTATCATTGTGAAGTTCTTCCTTACTAAAAGTAAGAATTATAACTTTCTAACCAGTCTTAAAAAACACACAACGAAATAGTTTTTTGAATAAAAGAAGCCTTCCTCGACAGCACACCGGTTCCTTGAAGACTTAATTTTTTTCTATATATATATTCTTTTGAAAGAGAGAATTACATACTGTTTTGTAATATCAAACAATATATGGCATATGGCACGTGTGAAGAAATGGCGACAAGGAACAGATTGTATAAAAGAATAAAATCTGTTTCCCGCTCCAAATCTGAGTGTTAGCAGAGGGAATGTAAACGGGGTACCATACAATTCTGCATATGATACACGAGAACAGATAAAAACCTCTGAAAAAACTCTGTCTCCCCGTGTATGTGTGGTAATACTGAATTTGTTCAAAAAATATGCTGCTATCCATGTTACAGAGCTCATTGTGCTTGAAAACATCCTTTTTCATCGAACTGGAGACAAATATCTTGAAATTATATCTGTAACAAGAAAAAAAAAGAAGAAAAACGAGAAAGAAGCAGTAAAAAAGAATACTTCACCTGCAAAAAAACCTTTTTACAAAGCCCTAACTCTCTCATGGATCGGGAGGATCTTTCGATCAGGTCCGATCTTCCAAGGGATGATTCTTCTGTTCTTCAGGTGTTCGAGGAACGCTACAGGCCCCTTATGTTGGGGGATCATCTCCCATAGATTAGAGTGGTTGTTTTTAGCGAAAAATCAGCAGTCTATTTTAATATCTATTGATTTTTGAATATTTTTTAGATTGTGTTCTGATGATGGCCATGGGCCGAAACATGTCGACACAATAAATATTGATTGAGTCCAAAATATACTGGAATAAGACCCCCCGTTCCCTTATAGTTGAATCCAGTAAGATGAATTTCAGAGAATTCTTAATAAAGTGACTCTACTATGGGTACCAAGGCATTGCGGTGTTAGACGACATAATGAAACAGCCGATGGGCTGGCGGAAAGTGGATCAAGGTTAACACATGCCTGACCTGATCTTCTTTGTGGGCTTGGAAAAAACCAATATAAGGCAGCGTTTCAACAGTGGGAGTTGGACAACAGAATAACCCTCTGAGAAGCACTCCTGGACTTGCTCAGTCCAAGAAATTTGCGACGATTTCACCGACCCATACCAGTAAGCTCCTTAAGCTGTCACGAGCTGAGCTTCGGGTGATGGTGGTTCTGCTGACAGTCGATACAAATATCATATCTACCGTATAGGAAAGTCAGCAGATAAGATTTGTAGGCTCTATGGATCGAATGGAGAAGCAGCTGAACACATTGCATGCCATGTATTCAGTGGCTGGTCTAAGAACCATTTATATGGAAAAACCTGTCCCGGATATCCAGGAGGTAACGGCCAATACTTCTAAGGATGTTGTCGGTCTTATCAACACCATAGACGATTTCGTAGGGTTTGAATGAATGAGTAGGGTAGTGAATAAAATATCAATGTGGTCGCAGTTCCCGGAAGGCAAACTGAGCCATAACGACCTCAATTCTTCTTCTTCTTCTTCCTTTTTTTCTAGGACATGGTCCTGTTTTGTAGCAACGACTCGTCCTCATTCCTGGGAAGCTGAGGTCCAGCTTTCGTACCATCTTTTCGGTGGTCTGCCTGGGGTCCTTCTCCTGTTCGGTACATGGTCTTTGACAATTTTGATTGGTTGTCGCCGTCACGTGGGATTTTCCGCCATGTTGCGTCGAAATGTTTGTTGCATTCTATGTGTTTACTTGTCGATTTGAAGAGTTGTCGTGTTTTTTATTGAGATAAATCTTTATTTCACTGTAAACGAATCAAATAACCTAATATCGATTTTAGCTTATTGCATTAGATATAATCATAACAGAGCAGAACACGATTTCTGGTTAAAAATGCCTTGTTGTGCAGCAGTCAATTGCAGTAATACCTCTGAAAAAGGTCTTTTTGGAAGAGATTTTCAATGAGAGAAGAAAGCTGTGGCAAATAAAGACAAAGAGGGATAAATGGACCCCCACAAAAAATTCACATTTATGTGAAGTATGTAACAAGAAGAGGGTATATTACATATCCAAGGTTATGTTATATCAACCGAAAAATTGAATTAATTATAATATGATTTTAGGTTCACTTTGCTCGGGAAATGTGGGAAAAAACTCGAGATAATGGCCAAGAAAACTGAAGATGAATGCTGTGCCCACTATATTTTTATTTTCATCAGAAATAAAACCATCAATAGAACCCCTGAAACCTGAAACAGAGAAGTGTGCCAATTCCAGAGGAATCGAATTTTTTTTCAATAGAATGTCCTCACTTTGTATTGACTTATCTAATTGACATACATCGAGAGACAATATTATTAATCAATTCAATGTGTCCGCTTAAAAATAAATAAAAGAAAAACTGAGACCTCAGCTCAGTGGCGTTGCCGAAACAAAGGATAAAACTTGAGGAATTTCATCCGGGAATAACGTCATATTTTCAAATGGTTCGCCTCATATATACGTAATTTGCTCTTTCGATAGTGTTCTTTCATCCCCTTAAAACCAGTTTTAATACACACCTTTTCTCAAAAATCTATAGTTTTCGATTAAAATAATTCTTTGTCGCTAGCATACATAAGGTCATCTATTTCGATGTAGGTACCTACTTTTTGCTTCGTAAAATATTTACATATTTACATGTGTATAAAAACTGATTTTTGCGGGTTGAGAAAGCTGTATCAAATGATCGAATGGAATACCTATAGGATGAGACATTTTAGGAAAATAAACTTATTTGCTGAAATTCTTGTCTTCAAAAGAGATCTCAACTTGGACAATGAAAAATTCAAAATATTTTAAAGAATGAAGAAAGAGACATTCAGTGCAATTCTAGACCAGGCTTGTTCTTGAACATGGCTCAGGTGATAATCGTCCCGTGAATTATCGTAGAGACAGGGATATTTCTCTACGAGGACTACGAATTTTATATTAAATTCCTCCTGGTCGTTTCGCATCTTAGAATAGAAACCCACTCTATTTTTACAGATAATTTACCTATATTATTTATAATTTCGTGAAATGATGAGAATAATTATGAGCCGAATCGATGTGGTGACCACTCGCTTGCCACTCGAGAATTAAACATTCACGAGACTAGTGGCACCCATGTGGCACCACTCCGTATTGCATCCACCACACCACCGCCACATCACCGCCACACCACTTCAATGCGCGTAGCTAGATATGTTAATATGTACTTTAGCGATGCAGCTCGCCACCTCGCTACCACACCATCGCCACACCACTGCCACACCACCTCGGTGTGCGCCTAACCTTAGGCCTTGTGCATTGCACTGAAAGTTTGATTCCTGAATTTCAAATGGCGCAAAGGTTCTACAGTTATGAAGAAAATGAAAAATATCTTCAGTAATTAAATGATCAGCTTTCGAATATGAGTGACGAGGATGTGGATGATCCCTATGCATTTGATACCTCCGAAGATTATAGGCTGACCGAATACAGTTCAGAAAGCAGTGACGAAGGTCAGCAACTTTGATTTTGCCTGAAAGTGTATCAGATATGGTGACTATTCATGAATGAGTTTTCAGAGAAAATTATGCGTTATTTTCGATAATCTGCCCCCGGGCCATGTATAAACTGCCTGCATTCACATTGCAAAGAAAGTGTGAACTGAATATGATTTACAGGCCGTAGAAGCCAGTTCATATTTCATATTTGGAGTTATATTAAACTCACGGAACCTCTAGACGAATTGCAACGTGAGACAAATATAACTGACATTCGTGAGTAGGTACTCACATTTCGTGAGTAGGTACTCTCAATTTTTGTACGACCAAAAGTTTATACAGGGCCGATCCTAGCAGGTGTGCAGCGCGTGCACCGCACGCGGACGGCCGCACGCCGCCACATTTTTATGTCAGTTTGTGAAAAATATGATTTTTAACAAATCTTATAGAGATAATTGTTTTTAATTATTGATAATTACTCAAATTGAAAAAAGTTGTGGGTTCGACTCCCGTTCGAAGTGAAAACTTTTTCCGAAATTCGAAAATCCGTCTGAATACCGATTAATCATTCTCTCTATTGATAATTACTTTCCAACTCTTATCATCTTATCCAAATTTTGAATGAGACGAGAAAAAATTAAATGAAACTGAATATTTCAATCTTGTCAAATATTCCTTGTTCTCCTTTACCGACAAAAAACAAAGGAATGCTTGCTTCAGAAGAACGTGATACAAAGATCGAAAAAACTACCATCTGAGAGCAATTATCGGTATCGATAGGGTCTCGAAATAGGAATTTCTATGATTGGTAAAAATTACCAGATGTTGGAATAGTTAGAATCGCGTTTTCGTAAAAACAAAACGGCTGGGCTGGGGTGCGATTATGATGGTTTGTAATGAATAATTATGCTTTTTGCAGTTACTGCCATAGCTTCAATGCTTCATGTTTATTTCTCGTTGCCACAGTTCTGGATTTCGGTCTCTTTCGTGAAAATTAATATGTAATATGAATCCTCCTGTTACTTACTAACGAAAAAATTTGAGTGTAGAAAGTTTTTTTTATTGTAAAAAAGTTTATATAGCCAGGGTAAGTGTCTTCAAAATTTTTAGATCAACTCAAAATCCAATATTATTATACTGTTTTCCAAATTTGAGACTGTCGCGGGTCGCCGCAGTAGGAATGTGGCGTTGTTATTCAGTCGGTTCAATAAAGATGGCAGAGGAGATGGGCTTATGTGAAATCTTCCACACAGATATCAAGCCGATGAACCATTAACAAATTATATTGTTGTTAGTTGCTATATTCTTTTATTTTGATTTTTTCAAAGGAAAATTTCTCCGAAAATTTAATTTGTTTTTTTTTATGTAAGTGTTTTGATTTCTCAATCGTATTACCTAAATCAAACATAGTCTAAGCTAAGTTACTCTTGAAACTTTTTCGAACTTCCCAATTCGCATTTTTTTTTCCGTTTTAAGCTACCCGAGTTATTTCTATTTTTATAGATGTCTTCTAGAAGGTCTGAAAGGCAGAAAAGCAGAAAGAATTGATATGAGCGAAATTATTGATTTAATTCCTTCTCAAAAAGCTAGAAAAGTTATTTTATAGTTACCTGTTCATACATATACTAGTCATCACAGATTGAATAAAAGACTGTTCCGTCTGTTCCTGTTCGTATTTATACTTTTCGTTTGTGTATCTTATTTTAGTATTCATTTTATGTTTCCTATATTACATTTATTTATTGAATGTTTTTTGAATTGGTTGAAATGTTCTGTTTGTATTTATATTTTTTGTTACATATAGGTTCGTTTTTTTTAGTATCAAGTTCATTTTCTTCATTGAATGTTTCTTTATTTTGTTAAAATGGTTGAATAAAAGACTTTTAGTTCCTGTGTGTACACATAGTTTTTCGTGACATATAAGTTTGTATTTTTTAGTATTCAGTTCGTTTTTCTTTCCTATATTACATATTTTTTTAATGAATATTTTTTATTTTGTTGAAATTGATGTATCATGTATCTAGTACATGATACGTCGTATAGTACACGAATACAGTAGTATTAAAAAAATTTATGCTTGTATGAAAATTGCATTTTCATTGTGTACGATAGCATAAAAATCTTTAGAGAAGATGTCGGAGGGCAGAGGGATCATCAAAATATTTACGGAAAAGTAACAGTTATCCCCCCCTTAAATCTAATATGGACAGTTTTTTCCTAACAATAAGAGGAGGCCCATTAAAGATATTTTAATTATGTCAAAAATAGTAATTTACGTAACAAGTCCGGAAAATAGGGTTTTTTTGGACGAATAGACAAAATTCTAGGACGAGCCGGAGGCGAGTCCTGGAAGTCTGTGAGTCCAACAAAACTATTTCCGGGCGTTTTGCGTACAATATTTTTTCGGCAACCGTGAAGAATTACAAATCAATGAGACAACACATCTCTTTATTATACATTTTGATTCTTATTTGAATCAAACAGAACATAACTGTCATCCGATATTTCGTTGCTATTGTGATGATCATAACAATGACAACAACGACGTGACTTTTTCCGGACTAGGCCGGGAAATGCTACTTTCTCAAAGAAAAAGCGTCTAGGAATGGGGGTATATCCCGGACGGTTGCCGAAAAAATATTTTTTTTTTGTCTTTGGGGCGGCACACAAGGATTCTGCCAACACCCTAGGATTGGCCCTGAGTTTATACTTGAAATTTCAGTGTCTGTCGGTCCCAAAACTTTCGTGGTATCCTTAAAAAATTGTTCAGAAAACATTTACTGCGAATATTCTTATTCTTAGAAATCGAAGCATCTCTTGTTTTCTAATTAGAATGTGTCTGTTGTTTTCATGCTTTATTGTGATTCGAATCAATTTTACCTTGACAAATTCTCCTATATCTTTGCATTTATTTATCTGTCACTCGAATTCCAAGTCGAGATGGCGTCCGAAGACGACGAATTGTCGGATGCTCTGAGCGAAAATATAGAAAACACTTCAAACAAAGCTAGTTTTGCAGTAAATTTCAAGTGTTGTGCAAAGAAAACATGCAAAACAGAAGTTTGCATCAACTGCCTGGCAATGTATCACTCAAGCTGTGCCAAGGCCTCAAATAACCTAAAAATCTTAGGTGGCAACAAAATAATATGCTGCAAAGCAACCAATATGATGGAGAAAACACAAGCAGAAGTCAAGGAATTAAATGATATAAACAGTATGTTAGTGAACAAAAACAAAATTTTGGAAGACGAACTCGAGATTCATGAGAAGGAAATCTCTTACCTTAAGAACCAAATGCGCACTAAAACCGAACCTACCATTGCTGAAAAAGTAGCAGAAGAGGAGAACAATCACCTTCGTTCAGATAATATGATCGAAAGTCTACAAAAGCATGTCGATAAAAATTTCGAGTTGTCAAATGAAATTCAAAAATTGAAGACAGAAATCAGTACAAAAGGAATGTCAAACAAACCGGAATTAGGCAACTACCGAACTAATGAAATACCACTACACCAAAACCAGTACGAAGAAGAAAAATCAAAAAGGGTCAGAACAAATATTACTCAAATCGAAGATAACAAAAAAAACGACAACAATAATTTGACTTATTCAAACGTCACACAAAGAATTCAAAAACAAATGACAAATGCAGATGGGGATTCCCTTGATAAGGAAACAGCTGATAAGGAACCAACAAATGTGAATAATACGATAAACATTCGCCACTCATCATATAGAAATGTAAACAATCAGGAAATAATAGATGATGATAACTTCCAGCTAGTACAGAAAAGAAACCGAAAGCGCCGTAATCGTAGGAAAACAATCGGAGAAGGAGAAATGAACAGTCACGGCTTCCGAAGAAGCGTACCTAAAGTATTTTATCTTTTTTATCTATCTTGAGAAATTTTAATTTGCGCTCGCTCATCTCCTCTTACACCAGAGTTTTTACTGACAGTGCCAACCGGACGTCCAGAAGTAGCGTTGACTATATTATTTGTAGATTTGATAAACCCCAGATCGTTGATATCCTGAATCATCATGCTGGATTTTCGGATCTCAACGTCCAGGTTGTCACGTACAGGGATGATACTACGCTCCCCTACCAGCATGTATACATATAGGGAGGTATTTTGCCGTAAGTTTTCCGATGTTGGTTTCATGGAGTTTGATTTCCTTCTCCGTAGGAATATTGCGACAAGCCGACAACGCCGCTCATTCGAAAGCGGAGATAATTTCGAAATGTTCTAGCAAGGGCGGTCCTAGGCTGATTTTCTGGGGGGGGGGTAATAATTGGATGAACAATCGAAATTTTAAACTAAAAATTTGAAGGAACACCCTTTAGGTATCTCGAATACGAAGCATTTGCAGTCCCATGTTTGAAGGTCTTACGTGTATGTATCCGTACTGAGTGATTATACAGGGTGTCCCAAGTTCGAGTGGCTATCAGACTTTTCTGGCGAACTGGACATATTTGAAATCTGAAAATTGGGATTATGGTATTGTTCATTGTTTGTCTCCGCAGAATCCAACGCAATCATAAAAAAAATAGGGTTCCAATTTGAAAAATAGAAGTTATGGCCAAATTTTCGATCATAGTTTTCGACACAAAATTTGAAACACCCTGTGATGATAGGTATTTATGAAATTCAAAATAAGCATGACCTTTCCACATTCCTCTACTTTGACGTTGTGGGAACAATTTGCACTTGGAATGTTCATCAGAAGAAGAAACATAAACATGATACTAGCTACGAATATTCGACTTTTTCTAAGGTTTTTTTTTTCGATATTTTGAAAACTATTTGATTGAATACAATGGTTTTAACAGAAATGTATTAACCATTGAAAACTCAATCATATCATTGACGAAAACATATTTATTTTCACTCCCTGTATAACCGGAAGTGCTCAGGCTCCCAAAATATTTTAGGTCTGTAGAGAATTTTGAACAATACCATAATCCCAATTTTCAGATTTCAAATATGTCCAGTTCTTCAGAAACGTCTAATAGGCACTCGAACTTGGGGCACCCTGTATAGAAACACAAAGCCATATTCCTTGATCTGTGATTCATAATTCATATCACTTAAGGATTTTTCCATTCCGCTGTTCTCTTTATTTATTTTATGTTAATTTTATTTCATATTTCAATGCCTTAGTCATAACTCTATGATTTTTTTCGAAGTTTATACCTATAACTCCATAATGTTTTATTTATTTGTGTTGTTTATTTTTTTCTGTTAATTCCATATCATTATAATATTATTTCAAAGCCGAAGTCATATAGCCCTGCGATTTTTTCTCAAAGATGATATAACTTTTTTTTTGTTAGTTTTTTCATGAATAAAATTTAAGAAATCGAATTAGTTGTAGTGCTCTGGGGGGGGGGGTAATTACCCCCTATACCCCCCGTAGGACCGCCCTTGTGTTCTATAAGGATTTCCTTTGGTGTTTTAATGCAGCTTTTCCTGAGCGGATGAGAAAAGTGAGGTGTTGTTCCTCGATCAAATCCGAAGTTCTCCCGGATATCATCCTCGGGAAGATCCAAGAGCTTGATCACTCTTCTTGGCTTGCTTCTAACTTTCCTTGTTTACGGACGCGTAGAGAATGCGACCTGTTGAAATACGAGGTGAATAGTATGATTTTGTCTTATCGTCAGTACGTTTTCAATACAGTGACTCTAACAAGACAGTGGCGACAATGGAGTGTCTCGTTTTTGATTGGTTCACTTGACGAAATCCGCCATTAAATTGCTAAATTTCTTTGTTTACATCTTGGATAAATAACCTAGCATTCTCGAGGCTCGAGCACGCTCAAAGACTTATAAACTAAACGCTGCATTATCGTATTTCTCGTCCCTCGTGCGTTCGATGAGTTTAGTTATTTTGAAACTTTTGATTTCTTGTGAGTGAGTGTAATTTCGATATTAGAAACAGACATTATTCTTTTCAAAACTGTTTTAGTTCTGTGAAAAGTGTGAAATCATTTCATTATTTTGTGGAGACCGATTTCTTTTCATTGGTGAGTTACATGATGATATCATGATACTTTTCTTCATATTCAAATATGAACATCAAATATACATTGTTGAATACTGGAATTGAGGTATCAGAAAATTTATTTCATATAAGCCTTTGCACTTGTTAACAGATCATGCCAGCAATTCTGCGAAGAATGGCTTTTTAATGAAACATTTCCCCAAAGATCCATTGAGGAGGCAACAGTGGTTGATAAAAATGAAGAGGGAAAATTGGAAGCCTACGGATTATTCTTGTTTGTGTGAGGTAAGATCTTAATTTTATTCTCTGTCTGTTCTTAAGTTACAAAACATACATTTTAGGTTCATCTTGCTCCAGAAATGTGGGAGAAAACTAGAGTAGACGGAAAACGGGCTTTAAAATCCAATGCTGTACCTACTCTCTTTTTATTTACACAACCTGCGAAAGTTAGAAAATCACCAAAAATAAGAAAACCAATATCTCCAGAAGAACCAGATATTTTACATTCAGGTGAGTACTGAAACTTACGAAGGTAAATCAGGTCATAAAAAGTTACATGTATAATCATGATATTAAGAGATTTCATTTTATCCCCAGATGATATGTCATCAGAAATCCCTGATACAATCCAATGAGGATGAAAATAATCCATCTACTTCTCCGGTGGATTTGAACCGAAGTTCTTCGCCTCAGACTACTAGTGATGATACTCCAATACTAAACATAACATTGGATTCCTCCGAAAAATTAAAGAAATTAGAGAAAATGTACTTACGAGAAAAGCTCAGGGCTAGGAAGTACAAAATGCTTCTCAGAAATTGCACAAAAAAAATATAATTTATGAGATGGCGAATTTGAAATTTGATATTCCAAATTGCCATAATTTAAAAGATAAAATCATTAAATGATTTATTTCCTTTCGATTGAAAATAAATTGGAAGAGGAAAAAATCACAATCGAAAAAATATAGCAGCAAGTCAGTAGCTGGTAATTTACTTTGAAGTGGACTGAATTTTAATCAATGTATGTAACTACTCAAACAACATTTATATTGTCTAATTTTGTATATATATAGATATATGTATTCTATATGTAAATATTACAATATAAGTTTGAAATTTTGGTGTACTCTCTTTATTTTACAATGAATCGATATCATATCATCATATATCTTGGATAGGTATATGATAATGTATGAAGTAGTTAAGTTAGTTCACAGGTTTTCGACCAGGGGCAAGATATTCAAAACAAAGTCAAGTTGTTATTGGCTCTATATATTTTTTTACGAATTGTAACTTCTTCAGGAGCACAATTTGTAACGAATTATATAGATCCAACAACAGTTTGACTTTGATTTGAATATCTTGCCCCTGGTCGAAAGCCTGTGAAGTATCTACTTCAAATATCACAACCGTGAAACATCTAATTCATAATGTATGTACATATCTATAATGATGGACTTGGTGAATCATTAAAATAATGAAATAAATTTGTCATATTGAAAACTGTGCTTAAATATTGCTAGGATATTCTCCAGTTTTCACACTTCTGATTTTTCCTTCAAATGAAACCTTCGTTGATAGGGCAGTCCTGCAAATCTGTTGTTTATATAGAAATTTCAAATAATAAAACCTGAATTTTAAGGGATGTTATATTTCTTATACCTCTGAATAAAAAATGATTATTTCATTTTTTCTATTATCGTTTCAAACTTTCGAAACTATTACTTTCCACGAGCATTCACGTTTCGAAAGTCGTCTTTTTCCAAATTCCCATTCATATACGTGTAGAAAAAGAATGGAATGTCATTTTTCCGCACGCAAATAATGAATATAATCAAAATATATTCCAAATAAAATAGAAAGTCAAACGTCAAACTAATCAGCTGATTCTAATTTAGCCGCCATTAAATTGCTAAATCAGAATGGGCGGGGCTTAGAGGCCCAATTGTCGCCACTGTCTTGTTAGAGTCACTGTAGTTTTCAATGAGGAGATTAACGCTAGTAAAAACAAGACGAGAACGGTATGGCGAATCATCAATTCGGTTCGAAATAAATGTGCACCGCGAGTTGGTATTGCATTGTACGAGGGAGATCGGGAAATATTGGATGCTGAAACATTGTGTGAGTTTTTCGCTCGGTATTTCGGTTCGGCGGCTCTGGGGCTTCTTGCTGGGCGATTCTCGTCGGGTTCTCTTTCGGATGGGTGCTCCATCACCTCCAGATGCATCCAAAATTCTATGTTTTTCCACCCTGTCACTTCAACTGATGTCGAGCGGATAATTGGATCGTTGCCGAGTTGTTCGGCGGCTGGTTGGGACGATGTTACAGTTCGAACTATGAAAGCTTCGGCCCCATACATCTGCGGAATTTTGGCGGATTCGATAAATGATTCTGTTTCTGGTGGGTCATTTCCTGATAAATTGAAGATCGGTCTGACCATCCCGATCTTCAAAAAGGGTGACCGACGCATGGTTGATAATTATCGACCAATTACAATGCTGAGCGTTTTTTCGAGGATATTCGAGAGGGCTGTTTACACGCGTCTGGCGGATTTCATTGAGGGACATAATCTGTTTGCCGACGGTCAGCATGGTTTTAGGTCTGGCCGCTCCACTTCGACTGCCCTCTGTGATGTTGTTCAGTCCATCTCCGATAAATTGGATAATGGCTATTATGTGTTGATGATATGCTTTGATTTGCAGAAGGCATGTGACTGCGTTAATCCTTTATTTCTGTCGAGGAAATTGTGCCAGTTGGGAGTCCGGGGTAAGCTGAGCGACTGGCTTATATCCTTCTTGTCCAATAGGAGATTTGGCGTGAGGGTCGAGGACTCGATATCCAGAGAGGTTGACGTTCGGTATGGGGTGCCCCAGGGGAGTTCATTGGGTCCCTTACTGTTTCTAATATTCGCCAACGACCTGCCCGAACACATAGTGGATGGTGAAACATACCTTTACGCTGATGACACGAGTGTTGTCATCAGTGATCCATCGCCCACAGCACTGGCGAGGAAATGCAGCGCGGTGCTCGTTCAATTTCAAGAGTGGTGTGACCGAAACCATCTTTTAGTAAACAACGATAAGACCGTTTGTGTCGAGTTCCACAATCTACACAGAGAGCCCTGTAGACCTCTTCTTAGGTTCGGAGGTGTTGTTTTGGAGCTGTCGGATCAGGTGAGACTGCTTGGCTGCACTCTTGACGGAAACCTGCGCTGGGCACCCGAGATTGATAGTGTTTGCTCTAGATTGAATAGAGGTTATTATACCATATGCCACCTAAAAAAATACGTTGGCTTTCGTTGTGCCATGGCGTTCTATCACGCTAACGTTGTCTCAGCGCTGCGATATAGTCTTCTGGTGTGGGGGCGTGCTACTGGGTGCCATCGCGCCTTTGTCCTGCAGAAGCGGATAATTCGAGTGTTGTTCGGGCTTCATCCCCGGACCTCGTGTATGGAATACTTCCGTTCCAATGGTCTCCTAACACTTCCATCGCTGTACATTTACCATCTTATGATGTACATTCATGATAGGAGATTTAAAATACCTAGGCTCTGTGAGTGACGTGTATATTTGTTTTCTGGACTACGCAAAGGCGTTCGAAATGTGCAATCACGAAAAGATGCTTCATACATTGAGAAGCGCAGGAGTGGACGAGAGGGATATGAGAATTTATTATAGTCAATTTGTATTGGGGACAAAAGGCGAGAGTGCGAGTGGATGGACAGTACACCAGTCCAGTTCAAATCCAGAAAGGAGTTCGTCAGGATTGCGTGCTGTCTCCACTCTTGTACAATCTATACTCCGAACAAATTTTTAGAAAGGCGCTTGAAGATCTTTCAGAGGGAATCAAGGTGAATGGTGAAGCCATTAACAATATACGATATGCAGATGACACCATATTAATAGCGAATAACTTGCAAGGTTTACAAGTCCTTGTCGATAGAGTTGTAGCAGTGAGTGAGGAATACGGACTGAAATTGTACATCAAGAAGACAAAATATATGGTTGTGAGTAAGTCGAAGATCCAACACACCATACTACGGGCAAATAATTAGGTACTACAACGAGTATCAAAGTTCACATATTTGGGATGTACATTGAACGAGGATTGGGACCACTCTCAGGAAATAAAAATTCGAATCGAAAAAGCTAGAGCCGTATTTGTTAAAATGAAGAACTTACTATGTAGCAAAGATCTAAGCGTACGACTCAAAAGACGCCTTATTTCATGTTATGTTTATTCTGTTTTATTATATGGAGTAGAGGCATGGACTATGTCGGAAGCTATGGAGAAACGAATACGGGCATTCGAGATGTGGATATATCGACGAATCCTCAAAATTCCATGGACCGCAAGAGTTACCAACGAGGAAGTACTCAGACGGATGAAGTGTAAACCTGACCTGCTGATAACGGTTAAATGTCGAAAGCTGCAATATTTTGCACACATTATGCGAAACGACAGAAAATATGGTTTTCTCCAGGTTATACTCCAGGGAAAGATTGAGGGCAAGAGAGGTCCAGGAAGAAGAAGAATTTCCTGGCTCGCAAACCTGCGCAAGTGGTTTGGAGCAACATCAACCGAGCTCTTCCGTAGCGCAGCAAATAAAGTTCGCATTGCCTTGATGGTGGCCAACGTCCGGAACGGATAGGGCAGTTTAAGAAGAAGAAGGCTCTGTGACCACCACTCGTATAACACTCGCGGTTGTCAAAGGTTGTACCATTCTGGTCTGAACCATTCGTTCCATGAAAGATCCCCCCTTATATCAGGAATTCAAATTTATAATGTTCTGCCGAGATATTTGGTTGTGATGCGGGCAACTGAGTTTAAGCATGAATTGAGGTCCATTCTTGTCGTTGGAACCTTTTACAGTGTTGATGAATTCGTCTCAGCGGTGAGGGTTTTATGAATAAATTGTTTGTTCTTTATGTATTGTGTATCTAGGTATGTTTTTTTAGAATTGTTCTACATTTAAGGTTCTCCTATTTTATGTATTTTTTGTATTCTTCTGACGTCACTGTATTATCTGTGCAATATTTTTATTATTATGGATGTATGTATGTTCGGTTCTTTGTTAAAATTCAAATTAGCCGCGCATTTTCTATCTCCCACCTCTGTTTTCCATCCTTTGTTTTCCTTCCACCAATGAGGGAAGAAACCGCATAACCACCAAGAGACCGACAACGGATGTTAACCGGCGAGTACTCGAATTTCGAAGTGACTGGTGTATCTTTTTTCACGGATAAATAACGATTAAAATTTATAGACAAATTACCGAATCAACAATAGTGGCGAGGAACAATTTCCACGAAAGTGATCAGATCAACAGCAGATCCGGGAATACGAAGATTTCCGTACCGGAAGTCTACAAGGTTAGTTCCCGTCCCTCCATTTTCTTTTCCTCACCGTTTATGTTAAACGAATTTAATTATTAGTTTATTTTCAACGATCAGATTCTCAACATAAAATTTGGTAGCAGAGCGTGGTTTAACGGGGTTTAACGTGGTTTAACGGGGTTTCAGCTGGGTTATTAACGTATTTTTCCTTAGTATTCATTTACTTTTCATCGTCTGATCGTTTGAATAACGTAGTATCTTTCTTTGACACCGAAGAAACGTCCATATTCACAGATTACTCGTATTTCAACGAACATCTGTTCTTATTATTAACGCTTTTCTTTCTTTTCGTATTGAAGGAATATTTGTTGACTCTTTCTTCATTATGTCAAATCCAAGTGAGGAAGAACGAGCATCATTTAATAAACTGATTGCAAATCGGGATCGTTTATGGCGAAAAATTCAAGATTGTTATGATTTAATTTCTCAATTACCGGATAAGTTACCACAGTTCAAGGTTAGAGTTTCACAGATTCATGAGGTGCGGGATAAATTTGCAGGAACTGTTGATAGACTGCAAGTTTTATCTGAAAAATACAAGGAATTTAAACTTGATATTTTACAGCTCGAGTCGAGTTTTGACGAATTAAATTATGATATTTTAGCGCATGCTGGTGAATACTCGACACCATCAAATTCATCACAACAGTCAGCTGTTGTATCGAAACGTGAATTGTCTCTACGAGATATACAATTACCTAAGTTTGACGGAAATGCTGAAAAATTTCCAGCATTTATTAGCATATTTGATGCCTTGGTGCATAATACTGGGTATTCAGATATAGAAAAGTTCACAATTCTGATTAATCATCTTGAAGGTGCTGCATTAAAATATGCACAGACAATAAGATTTTCGCCGGAAAATTATCTGGTTGTATATAAACGTCTTATTCAACGCTGTACAAATAGACGAATAATTGCAAATAATTATTTGAGAATGATTTTCGGATTAACACCCTTGAAAAATGATTCATTTCAATGTGTTTCAGATTTATGTGAATCTTTGCAAACAAACGTTTCTGCCCTTAAGGATATGAAGCTTCCTGATTTAAGTGACTACATATTGGTTGAATTTTCTCTTCGTTTGATAGGAACTAAGATGAAAGAGGACTTTGAAGATAAATATTTAAAAACTGAATTTCCAACTTTTGAAAATTTCATAGAATTTCTAAGAGATAAATGCTCAGTTGCTCAACTAGTAAATTCAGGTTCTGATTATAAAACGCACCGAAACGACCGACCGATGAATAAAACTAACGCCCCCTTGATGAAATCTATTTCGTATTCTTCCAATAGTTCTTACCCTTCCAATAGTTCTTACCAGAAACCGAATTACAAACGCGTATCGATGACATCGGTATCCGAACCAGTTGAAGGAAACCGGAATACTTCATATAGAACGTGCGTTTCTTGTCATAAGAATGAGCCACATAGAGTGGTGAATTGTCCAAAATTCTTAGAATTGTCTCCGAAGCAGAGACATGATTTTGCTAGAGTTAACAGTTTATGTTATGCATGTTTATTTCCGCATCCTATTTCAAAATGCCGAATTAGAACCACCTGTTCATATTGTTCAAGTTCTAGGCACAACTCATTGCTGCATGAACCGGATTTTTCTCCTTCTCGATCTGAATCAAATGTTGATAAGGGCTTCAGTTCGGAAAACGTGAGTTACTCTTGTGCTTTAAAGACCGGTAGTCCGGCATTATTAGGTACTGCACGCGTTTTGATTCAAGGTTCAGACAACCAGTGGTATCCCTGCAGAGTAGTTCTGGATTCAGGTTCCCAAATAAATTTTATCACTACTGCAATGGCACAAAGTTTGGGTTTAACTCGTAAACGATGCAATATTGATATAACAGGCATTTCTACCGTGGGCGCTGGAAAGGTTCAAGGGATAGTTGATTGTAAAATAAAATCTCTTCATAATAAAAAATTTATTTTGCCCATAGAAACAGTTGTTTTACCGAAAATAACATCTGATTTACCGAACATAAATTTAAACGAAAACATAAAAAAACGATTCGCAAATTTAGAATTAGCAGATACTGAATTTCATATTTCTTCACCGGTTGATATCCTGCTCGGAGTACAGTCAGTTTTAGATATAACTGATTTGAACAATAATAAAGTGATTAAAGGATCACCTACCGCATATTTTACTCAGCTTGGATGGATTATTTTAGGAAAAGTTTCGAATGATGAAACTTCAATAACCGATTTAATTTCAAACATTTGTACCGAACACGACCCATGCTTAAACGATATATTGCGCTCATTCTGGGAAGTGGAAGAAATTTCAAAGCCTTTCCCATTTTCACCAGAGGATACCTTTTGCGAGGAATATTTCTCGAGTACAGTTCAACGTAATCAAGATGGTCAATATATTATACGTTTTCCATTTACGAAGCTTATTTCAGAATTAGGGACCAATAGAGAATTGGTTCGAGATAGATTTTTCAAGCTGGAGAATCGTTTTGGACGGGACCCCGAATTTCATAGACTCTATTCAGATAATATTCGTGAATATATTGAACGAGGTTTTTTAGTGAAATCAAAAAATCAATCAGAATACCTAATGACACACCATGGTGTATCCAAATTTTCTGAAAAGGAAACCAAAGTCAGAGTAGTTTATAGTCCAGCGGAAAAGGGTACGAACGGTTTAACGTTGAACGATTGTATGTTGTCTGGTCCTAAACTGCAACAAGACATATCCCATATTTTGACTCGATTTAGAATACCTTTGGTCGGTTTAACATGCGATATTCGGCAGATGTTTCCAAGTATCATCGTTCATGAGAATGATAGAAAATATTTTCATATATTTTGGCGTTTTAATCCAACGGAACCATTGATTGAGTACGAACATTGTCGGGTTATTTTCGGTGCGAAAAGCTCTCCGTTTTTGGCGATTCGTACGATAAATCAATTAATTGAGGATGAAGGACGTAATTTTCCCTTGGCAGCGAAAGCTTTATCATCACAAACGTTTGTTGACGACATTATGACCGGATCAGAATCTGAAAATGAGACACACGAATTAAAAAATCAGCTCATTTCTATTCTTCGTAAGGGAGGATTTGAACTGGGCAAGTGGGCCTGTTCGAACTCCAATATAGTTCGCGATTCTAACCAGAGTTTGCAATTACCGATGGGAGAAATTCCCTCTTCTGTTAAAGTCTTAGGGATATTCTGAGATACAAAGGAAGATACCTTGTTTTACCGAATTCAGGATATAAATGAACCACCGTCAAAGCGTGGTATATTATCACGAATAGCCAGAACCTTCGATATAAATGGTTATTTTAGCCCCTTTGTTTTTTTGCTCAAGGCATTACTGCAAGAATTATGGTTATTAAAAATAGATTGGGATGAACCCTTACCGCCTAGTATTCTCAAAAAATGGGTTTCAATAAAAAACGAACTATATTTAATTGAAAATATTCGTATTTCACGATGTATTTATACCAACCAGGCAGAGAAATCAACCTTGATAGGCTTTTCTGATGCTAGTGCTACGGGCATGGCAGCTGTCATATATTTGCGTTTGAAGTTGGGCAGTAGATATATAGTTAATATGGTTGCTGCTAAGACTAGAGTCGCTCCCATCAAAACATGGACCATTCCGCGTTTAGAGTTAGGCGCAGCTTGTCTGCTTTCAAAATTAATGCAGGTCACGATGCAATCATTGGAATCATTTGTAAATTTAACCGAACCAATATGCCTAGTTGATTCGGCCACAGTGTTAGGCTGGTTGAAAACGCCTCCATACCGTTTAAAGATGTTTGTTGCCAATAGAGTTATGCAAATTCATGAAAATTCACCGAATGCTCGATAGGGTTATATACAGGGAAAAAATAATCCTGCCGATCCAGCCAGTCGCGGTTTGACTCCACGAGAGTTAGTAGCATGTGAGTTGTGGTGGAAAGGGCCGGAAATCCTTTTCACCGATGAGAAAAATTGGGATATTCGCGCTGAAGAATTGGAGACATTACCGGAAATACGAGACTCTTTGAATGGAGTTGTGCACTCTCTCGTGGTTCAAAAACACGATTATTCTATATTCACCGACCTTTTTGAACGTGCTTCTTCCTTACCGCGATTACAAAGAATATTTGCTTATATGTTTAGATTTTGTCATAATTGTAGAAAACCGAGTGAAGGAATGACTAAGAATCTTAGTTCGAATAGTCCACTCACAGCTGACGAATATGATAGAGCCTTAAAATTTGCCATAAAGGTTACTCAACATCAATATTTTTCAGATGATATTAGTTTGATTAAGGCAGATAGACTTTGTTCAAAAAAAATAATATCTTTGTCACCGTTTTTATCGCCATCGGGTCACCTAATGGTGGGGGGTCGATTGCGACATTCGCAGCTCGATCACCATGTAAAACATCCCTATTTAATACCGCCAGATAGTCGATTGGCTATCCTCATTTGTGATTATTATCATATTTTTTCCGGACACGGAGGTCCTCGTTTGGTTCAGTCTTTGATACACCGTACATATTGGATACCAAACCTTCGGCGCTTGATCAGAAAGAGGATCTTTCGGTGCCTTATTTGTTACCGCTTTAAAGCTAAACCAATTCAACCACCTATGGGTGATCTTCCTAGTTATAGAGTTCAACCAACAAGGTGTTTCACTCACACCGGTTTAGATTTCGCAGGGCCATTTGAAATTAAACTCTCTAATATAAAAAGTGAGCGTTATCAAAAGTGTTATGTAGCGCTTTTTATATGTATGGTATCTAGAGCCATTCATTTGGAATTGGTCAGTTCATTGAATACCGAAGCTTGTCTTGCCACTTTGGACCGTTTTATTGCCCGTCGGGGTCTTCCTTCAGCGATTTATTCCGATCAAGGCACCAATTTTAGGGGTGCAGCCAGAGAGATATCAGATATCACTAAATTTTTTGACCGAAATAATTCTGACATTGCTCATTATATGGCCACACATGGCGTAACTTGGTACCATAACCCACCGTATGCACCAAATATGGGTGGTTTGTGGGAGGCCGGCGTGAAGTCTTTCAAGTTCCATTTAAAACGGGTTATGGGCAATACAAAACTTCATTTAGAGCCTTTTTTGACAACCATCCACCGTATTGAAGCTATCTTGAATTCGAGACCGTTTTGCAATCAGACGTCATCCCCAAATGACGATTTAGATCCGCTTACTCCCGGTCATTTTCTTATAGGCGGACCATTATTATCACGATGTGAATTGGATTTGACAGATATTCCTACAAACCGTTTGACACAATGGCAATTATGCCAACAATTGACGCAATCCTTTTGGAAAAAATGGTCAAATGAATACATTCATTCCTTACAACACCGACCTAAGTGGACCAAACCGTCTCAATCAATTGTTGAAGGTGATTTAGTTTTATATTATTCGCCTAAAGCACCACCAACTCATTGGCCACTGGGTAGAGTGAATAGTATTATTAAAGGTCCTGATGGAATTGTTAGAGTGGTCAAACTTAAAACGGCCACAGGTGAAACAGTGCGGCCTGTGAACAAGGTGGCATTGTTACCGCAGGAATAATTCCATAACTTGTGATTTTTTTTTTATCATTATTTGATTTTTTTTTCTCTCTTTATTTTGATGGATTTTTTTTGGTGTCAACGAAAAGCATGCTGCTTTCTTCATTCATTTACCGGGTATATTTTTTTTTCTCCTTCTTTTTTCTTTTTTTTGCCTTGATAGTTCATATTTTTGTGATAAATATGGGTGGGGGGAATGTTCGGTTCTTTGTTAAAATTCAAATTAGCCGCGCATTTTCTATCTCCCACCTCTGTTTTCCATCCTTTGTTTTCCTTCCACCAATGAGGGAAGAAACCGCATAACCACCAAGAGACCGACAACGGATGTTAACCGGCGAGTACTCGAATTTCGAAGTGACTGGTGTATCTTTTTTCACGGATAAATAACGATTAAAATTTATAGACAAATTACCGAATCAACAATAGTGGCGAGGAACAATTTCCACGAAAGTGATCAGATCAACAGCAGATCCGGGAATACGAAGATTTCCGTACCGGAAGTCTACAAGGTTAGTTCCCGTCCCTCCATTTTCTTTTCCTCACCGTTTATGTTAAACGAATTTAATTATTAGTTTATTTTCAACGATCAGATTCTCAACAATGTATACAGGGTGTTACCAGGTGTAGAAAATACACACATAAAAAACTACCTAGAGGACAAACTAAACAAGGACGAAGAAACAAGGACCCTCTAAAACTCCCCAGAAGAAATGCTTTATGGTGGGAGCACTTTTCTCCTTCAAAGATCAAATGTATCAACCAAATTTCTGGCCTATAGGGGTAGGCTATCGACGTTTTGATTTTTCCAAGTTTAACGCTTTTAATCAGCAAGATTCTCCACAAAATTTTATGAAGAGAATAATGAAGTAACATCCAAAAAATCTCTTGGCAACAGTGGTCAAACTATAGTCGTTTCTATAAAATGAACAGAACTGTAATTTTTTATGTATAACCGAACACTGGAAAACTAATGATCAACTGCAGTATCTTGGAATAAAAAATTTTACATTAGCTTCCTGTATTTGTCGTGGAATAGATGAACATGGGGGATCGGCAATCTATTGTAAAAGAGGCATAAATTTCAAACTATTGAAAAATATCACAAAATTAACTGTACTGAGAGAATTTGAGTGTTCAGCAATAGAGGCTAATTGGTGTAGAGGTTCGGTATATAGGCAAAAAACTTCTTTAGTCTACTGATGATTTAATCACGCAACAGTTTCGGAAACCAAACTGTTTCCTGCTTCAGGCTACAAAAATGACGAAATTTATTTTAAAAACATCTTTTACCGTGATTACAATAGTGACTCACCGTTATAAATCTAATTATTGTTCGAAAAAGTCCAAATATATCTCAAAATTTTCCACACTATCTAACCGATACATCATTGATTTAAAATGGATAACATAAAATCTGTCATATACCCTCAATAGGGCAAATGTCAAAAACTACAGAAAAAGAACAAGAAAACGAACAGTGACAAACACACAGAGTATTAGTAGCTATAACAACAACAATATGTAACGTTAACCTACTTGTCATAATTTAACCTCTTGAAATCCTCGGGAGCACAACAAACAATAAAAACAACAATCAGCAACCGAAAGCATCTAAATTTTACACCTATTGATAATATTACTGTATATGGCACTTAAATTTTCTAAATCAGACCTAAAATTAACACAATTGGACTTCTTTATACATATCATTTCAGCAAATAATCTCTTTTTGTAGTTTTCTTCTTTATGGAGTATTTTCACGTTGTCTAGAGAGAAGTCAAACAAATGTCCTGTAGCCAAGTGATGTTCTGCTAGTGCTGTTCTTTGATTTGAAATATTCTTACATGAATTTTTATGATTGGATATTCTATTAACCAGATACTGCTTGGTTGTGTCTACATAACATTTTTCACAGTGGCTGCAGTTTATCTGATAAATGACGTTGGATTGGTATTGTTTAGGAATTGCATCCTTCAGTCGACTGAATATGATATTGTTTAAGGTATTTTTTGAATAATTAACTATTCTCATATTATCTTTTTTAAGAACTCCATTCAGTTTATTCGATAGACCAGGAACTGACAATAGTCTGAGAAATCCAATATTAGGCTGATCACGTTGTGTGTTCGAAATTCCTTCCCTCATGTTAGGAGGATTATACGAATTGATGATCCTGTTCACAAATCCGGTTGGATATCCATTCCCTTTGAGATCTTTCTTTAGTGCCAATAAGTTTTTTTCTTTAAATTGATTGCTGCAGAGATTGTTAATTCTAAATAGAGCCTGTTTTACAATATTCACTTTTTGGTAAAAAATAAGCTTGTTTTGTCATTACATAGAAGTAATTACATTTCCGATGACCAAAGGAAGCTAATGACAAAGTACAATGGTGTTCCACCTAAATTATATGGGATGTGTAAAACACATAAAAATGGCTTACCTATGCGGCCTATTGTTTCTTATATTGGATCACCTGGGTACAACATCTCCAAATTCATAGCTGATATTGTGAGTGGTATCTCACCTTCGTTTAATTTTAATGTTAAAAATTCATTTGAATTTGTGGGTCTACTTAAGGATGTCAGGGTACAAGAAGATTACATCATGGTATCATTCGATGCGCAAAGTCTGTTCACGAACGTTAAACAACATCTCATCTTAAACCTATGCCGTAATAACTGGCATTTGATCGAAAACAATACTTGCTTAGATTTTGAAACATTTTTGGAATTGGTTAATTTTTGTTTCAAATGCAGCTACGTCAGTTTTAATAATCAGATATATAAACAGACGTCTGGTTGCCCGATGGGTGCCCCTTGTTCAGCAATATTTGCTAACATGGCTATGCATTACATCTTATGTGAAGTAAGAGACAAGTTAAACTTTACATTGCCACTTTTAACTGTTTATGTGGATGATGTCTTCACCATAATACCTAAAGACTCTGTACAAGATGTCCTCAAGCTTTTTAATTCCATTGACCCACATATTAACTTCACGTATGAATTGGAAAATGACAAGTTTTGTCTTCCCTACCTAGACGTTTGTGTTATCAGAGATCCCAGAGAAGGCACGTTATCGGCAGATTTATATAAAAAACCAACTAGCACAAACAGAACTATAAACTTCAGATCGTTACATCCTTTTTACCAAAAAGTGAATATTGTAAAACAGGCTCTATTTAGAATTAACAATCTCTGCAGCAATCAATTTAAAGAAAAAAACTTATTGGCACTAAAGAAAGATCTCAAAGGGAATGGATATCCAACCGGATTTGTGAACAGGATCATCAATTCGTATAATCCTCCTAACATGAGGGAAGGAATTTCGAACACACAACGTGATCAGCCTAATATTGGATTTCTCAGACTATTGTCAGTTCCTGGTCTATCGAATAAACTGAATGGAGTTCTTAAAAAAGATAATATGAGAATAGTTAATTATTCAAAAAATACCTTAAACAATATCATATTCAGTCGACTGAAGGATGCAATTCCTAAACAATACCAATCCAACGTCATTTATCAGATAAACTGCAGCCACTGTGAAAAATGTTATGTAGGCACAACCAAGCAGTATCTGGTTAATAGAATATCCAATCATAAAAATTCATGTAAGAATATTTCAAATCAAAGAACAGCACTAGCAGAACATCACTTGGCTACAGGACATTTGTTTGACTTCTCTCTAGACAACGTGAAAATACTCCATAAAGAAGAAAACTACAAAAAGAGATTATTTGCTGAAATGATATGTATAAAGAAGTCCAATTGTGTTAATTTTAGGTCTGATTTAGAAAATTTAAGTGCCATATACAGTAATATTATCAATAGGTGTAAAATTTAGATGCTTTCGGTTGCTGATTGTTGTTTTTATTGTTTGTTGTGCTCCCGAGGATTTCAAGAGGTTAAATTATGACAAGTAGGTTAACGTTACATATTGTTGTTGTTATAGCTACTAATACTCTGTGTGTTTGTCACTGTTCGTTTTCTTGTTCTTTTTCTGTAGTTTTTGACATTTGCCCTATTGAGGGTATATGACAGATTTTATGTTATCCATTTTAAATCAATGATGTATCGGTTAGATAGTGTGGAAAATTTTGAGATATATTTGGACTTTTTCGAACAATAATTAGATTTATAACGGTGAGTCACTATTGTAATCACGGTAAAAGATGTTTTTAAAATAAATTTCGTCATTTTTGTAGCCTGAAGCAGGAAACAGTTTGGTTTCCGAAACTGTTGCGTAATTAAATCATCAGTAGACTAAAGAAGTTTTTTGCCTATATACCGAACCTCTACACCAATTACCATTTCAAGGCAATCCATGATATAATAGAGGCTAATATTAACGGTGCGAAGATCATAATCGTTACGATATATAGACCTAGTGGAGCCTCCCTTGACATTTTTTGGGACAAGTTTGAACAAGTACTAAACTCAATCGCGAAATGGAAGGTAAAAACGTATTTATAGCAGGAGACTTCAACATAGAACTAAAAAATGAGAACAGAATAGGAAACGACCTAATTAATTTAGCTCAGTCTTTTGACCTGTCACCTATGATCAATGAATACACAAGAATAAATCACACCACAATAAGCTGTCTTGATAACATCTTCACCAATTACAAAGGTCCTTACCAATCCAGAGTGATAGAGAACCATGTATCAGATCATACTGTCCAATTACTTGATTTCAACTTCAAGCATGGATATCCCCAACAGATAACAACTTGCAGGATATTCTCAGAAACAAACACAAATCTGTTCATAGAACAATTACGAACTCAAGATTGGACAAGTATATTGAAGGTTGATAAGGAGGATGTGAATTGTCAGTGGAACACTTTTTTCAAAATCTTCATTTTCCCTTTCAACGATTGTTTTTCATCGAGACGAATTAAAAGTAACCTCAAGTCTAAGAACAGGGTGTGCAATAACGAAAATATATCTAAATGCAAGAACACTCTGGATACACTTCTAGTTTTGTGTCAGCACAATCCTGATTTCAGAAACCAGTACAATGAAACACGAATAGAATACAATAACCTGCTAACTGCTGCAAAAGAAGACATGTATACAAAAAGAATAAATATGTCAGACAACAAATCCAAATGTATGTAGAATATATGCTCCGAAATAACAGGAAATAGCAAATATAGCGAATGCAGAATTGCAGGGGATCCTAACCGGATAGCAGATGACTACAACAGTTATTTGGTGGAGGTTGTTCCTGTATTGTTGTCTGGTGTCTCACCTGTTCCGTTCGACTGTGATATCTCTGAAAACATCCAATCAATATACCTGCATCCCGCTACATCTATAGAAATCATAAATCTGACAAAAAAAAATAAAAAACAAGCAATCTGGTGGGGTGGATGGAATTCCTGCAAACATCATGAAGAGGAGCCTGCCTACCATCAGTGAAATAATAGCATACATAAGGGTCAATTCTATAAGAACTGGTTAAAAATTAAAGGCACGTTAAAAAATTTTAACATATATCGGCTAAAATTAAGCGTCTTCCGTTAATATTTCGAAGCTTATGAAGCATACAGAATAGTGAAATGAAGTTAGCGGATAGTTTAATTTTTAACCATGCTTTAAAATTTAACAGTTGTTTACAGAATTGGCCCTATAATCAGCAACTCCTTTAAGTTCGGAATTTTCCCCTCAGAGTTGAAGAAGTCACTTGTCAAGCCAATATTCAAGAAGAATGGGAATCCAGAGCATTGGAAAACTACCGCCCGGTTTGTATTCTGCCTAGCTTCTCAAAAATATTTGAGCTGGCCTTCTCCGCTAGAATAATACATTTCATGAACATCTGCAATCTGTTTGGTAGAAGTCAGCATGGCTGTCTGTAGGGTAGATCCACACGGACGGCGATCCATGAATTCACGCAGAACATTAGCAATATGCTGGAAAGTAAGATGATAGCACTGGGAATGTTCCTGGATCTGTCCAAAGCTTATGATTGTTTGAATCACAAATTGTTCTCAATAAAAGCCAAAAAATATGGCATAAGGGGGCCAGCTCTTAGCTGGATTGAATCCTACTTGTCAGACCGACCGCAGACAGTTGAGATATCACAAAATGGTAAACTCCACAGATCGGGGACGATCATCACTAACGTCGGCATACCGCAGGGTAGCATCCCCGGAACTTTGTTTTTCATTATTTACCTTAACGACCTAGACAACTCCCCAATAAGCATCCACCAACACAGAACCATCTTCATAGATGATACCCATCTCCTGGCTGGAGGTGAAACATTCCCGGAAATGATGACAAGCAGTGAAGATTTATTCCATAAGACTAAAAACCAATTAGTATTAAATGAAGCAAAAACAGGCACAATCCTCTTCAGAACAGACCTCAAGGTAACACCACCTTCAAAAATAGATATCAATGAGTCATCAATACCTTTATCACAAAGTGTAAAGTTCTTGGGAGTCCACATCGATGAGTTCATGAAATGGTCCTGTCATTTATTTATTCATTTATTTATTACATAATTAATTCGAGTTGAGGACAAGCCTATAAACTCGAGGGTACACATATAATAGATCACGTACACGTACACAAACAGGTGCGGATACCTGGAAAAATGCAAGCAAAAATTGAAATATCATATACAAAAGAGAAAAATGAAAACAAATGTAATGCAGCACCACATGGCCACCCCCGCGGGAGCTCATCACAGTGAGGACCTCCACCTGTCATAACTGTTCTTGAAAGCGTTGACCGAGGACGATCGCACCACGGACTCAGGCAGACGGTTCCATTTGTGGAAGATACGATTGGGGAGGAAGTTTTGACGCTGGGAGGACCTGAAGTTTTCACGCTTAAGTTTGAAACTATGCCCACGCAGGTTATTCCTGTTCAGAGGAAACACACTGCGAACACCCCCGCCGAAGTGGCCCTGCATGGCTCGAAACGAGAAGATCAGGTCACCGCGCACACGTCTCTCCTCGAAGAGTGTCAAGTCCATTGCAGAAAGTCGTCGCTGCTCATATGGAGGTCGAAATGGACCATAGTGAGCACGAGTAGCCCACCGCTGTGTGGACTCGAGGACATTGCTGGCAGCCCTCGTGGAACGCCACCAAACTGGACCAGCATACTCCAGCGTTGGTCGGACGTAAGTTTTGAAGATGGTCCCGAAAGTACGGTCGTCGCAGCCCCTGAAGGATTTATTGAACATATAGGTAAGTTGTTTTGCTTTGGCTGAGATGCGTTCAATGTGGGCTAACCAACTAAGATCATCTGAAATGGTAATGCCAAGGTCCTCAATCTGGGATACGGGAGACAAAAATTCAGCACTGATGGTGTAACGCAGTCGAGGGTTGTTTTTACCTATGTGAAGAACGAAGCATTTACTTATATTAAGGGGAAGCAACCATTCTTCGCACCATTCACTCAAGATGTTCAAGTCTGCCTGAAGATCAGCGTGATTCAATATAGGGTTATTGTAGAGTTTAATGTCGTCGGCAAACTGTGACATGGTGGATTTAAAACTATGTGGGAGATCTGAGGTATAAAGAAGAAAGAGAAGAGGCCCCAGAACGGAACCCTGAGGGACACCAGATAGTACAGGCCATGCGGATTAAGAGAGCACATCGCCGACGCGCACGCAGTATGAACGGCCAGACAGAAAAGCTCTAATCCAATCGAGCAGCCCTCCCCGAACACCAATGTGCTCCAACTTAGCCAGTAAACGGTTGTGCGGGACCCTGTCGAAAGCCCTGGAGAAATCCAGATATATGACATCCGTTGGCTGACCGGAGTCAATTGCTTTTGTCCAGTCGGTTGTGCATAATAGGAGATTTGTTGTCGTAGAGCGCCCAGGAACAAAACCGTGCTGCTCGTCAGGAATAAGACCATTGGAAAGAGAAAACCCAAGAAGTTGTTCGCTAATTATCTTTTCTAGTACCTTTGCAACGGTAGACAGCAAGCTTATAGGGCGATAGTTTTCAGGGGAGAGCTTATCTCCTTTCTTGTAGATGGGGGTCACAGTAGCGAAAAGCCAACCCGAGGGAAGCGAACCTGTAGTCATGGACTTGCGAAATATGATGGTGAGGGGGACGGATAGGGCACGAGCACAACGCTTAAGAAGAAAAGGTGTAATTCCATCGCTACCAGGAGCAGAAGAAATGTTGAGCTTACATAGGTGATGCTCCACCATTGTTTCATTGATTTCAACATCTAGAATTTCTGAGCAGCAACGAGGAAACTGTGGGACTGGACATGGACCTGGCGGCTCGGGGGAAAAGGATTGAAAAAATGATTTCGCCAGGATGTCTGCCGTCTCCTCAAAGCCGCAACTTAAATTGCCAGAGTCGTCCCTGACGACCGGAACGCTCACGTTGGTGCTCAAAGATGAAAGTATTTGAAGAATTTCTTCTTGTTCTTAGATGAGGCCAGTCCATTCTCAAAGTTCGTCTTCGAATTCCGCAAGGAAGCAGAGACATAATTTGAATAATTACGATGCGCAGCGAAGTCCTGTGCAGATCGAGTTCGCAAGTATCTTGCCAGAGAGATTTTTTCTTCCTGACCAGGTTCAATGAGTGATCATTAATCCAAGGCTTCATAGGATTCCACTTCTTCACTATAACCCGGGTGTTGGATGAGACGATGTTGTTTATTAGACTCGTAAAGGTCTTCCATTGCTTGTCTACGCTATCGTGAGATGGAAGCAAGGGGCTCCAATCCAATCCAATCTCGTCAACTCAGCGGAGATGTTCTCGTAATCGACCTTCTTTATGGTTTTCATATCAAGAAGACTGAAATTTGTTGTCGACAATCTTGCAATAAAACTCAGTAGAATATCCTACGGACTCAGGGTAACATCTAGATATCTAGACGGAAATGCAGCCAGGGCCCTATATCTGGCAACTTTTGAATCAGTGGCTAGGTATGGAATAATCTTTTGGGGTGGCTACAGTGACATCAAAAAGATTTTCATCATCCAGAAGAGAATGGTCAGAGTAATGAACAACATGAAGTACAATCAATCATGCAGAACTGTGTTCAGAACCTCAAAGCTGATGACAGTTTACGCCCTCTATATCTACGAATGCTTGATGTTGATATTCAAAAATCCGGAAGCTTTCCAGGAAAATAGGACCTCACATAGATACCCTTCAAGAAGCAATACATACATATACCCCAATCATCGGTTGACGACAACAGAGAAAAGCGCCCACGACTCAGCAATTAAATTTTTTAAAAATCTTCCATCTGAAATAAGGTCTTCAAATAAGATAAAATTTTCAAACAAAAAATCAAGGAGCTCCTCATACACCTTGAACCATATGATGCGTTTTCGTATCTTGATAACTGAAGCATAATATGAGTTCTAATTGACACTATTTCACTCTATGTTGTGCCATTGTGATGAATTGTATCAACTTACTTTGAAATAAAGACATGTTATTATTATTGTTATTATAATTTGAAAAGTTGGTTTATCCAATTCACAGTGCAATCTTTATACAATAATCATTCCATGAAAAAGAATCAAAATATTCTGATCGCACTGCGATCAGATATGGAATCGGTCGCAGTTAATTTATTTAGATACCTAGAGAGTTTAATATGTAATTGGGTTATTTCAATAATAAGAGGAATATGAGTGCCCTTGGTCCAGTGGTTAGGACGTTGGATTAGGACCCGGCAAGTCCGAGTTCAATCCCGAGCTAGGAAAGAAATTTTCTAGTCTCGGTAGGGGCCACCATTTCACTGTTGGGTCAAAAATTAACAGTGCTGTGCCTAAGGTGGCGTAAGGACACAGTAACAAAGCCTACACAGAACACAACTGCTTACTCCGAACTCGGCACAAGTTACAAGCTTCGAAGCTTGTAGTTTCAGAGGGGGGGTTCCTCAGGAGATCTAGGAGAAATCAGGATAAACAATATATCATATCATATCATATCACTTCACAATAAAAATTCGTTTTCGTTTTATATATTAGGCATTTTATCACAAAAAAACTGCTGTGCTAGTAGTATTACGTTTGAATTTCGACGCAACTTGGTGGATGGGCGAGGCTTATATCTCTATTGTCGCCACTGTCTCTTATCTGGTTAGTCACTGTAGCCAGACTCTGTATTATAGGACCATACATTATTTGTCCAATGTCACAAACCAATCAGAGAGAAGCAGTTTCCGCGCATGCGTTACGAAGTGTTTACCAGGTTATAACCTAACTCTGATGTTTGTGTTTGTACGAATGTCAAAATGGAAATGATCAATTATAAACAAAGTGGAGAAAGAAGATTGAACTGAATAATAGATCTCACCCTGAACTCAGTTCGATTCTACATGATATTTTTTGATAACGAGGAAATCATTCTTGGATTTGACATTTATTCGGAAGGTTTTCGCTTGCTTCAAGAAGATTTTCACCATCAATTCCTTTCAATTTAACTGCCAGATGAGAAGATGCGGGACCAAATTGCTTTCAAATCATAATTTGTTATGAAAATGAACAAAGTATCCGAGGGAGTAGGTGACTTTATTAAAATAAGGAAATTCTTGTTTCGAAAAGCTATGGATCGAAGTCTTTTCTTCCCGCATCATCATTTATAAAGCAAGGATTAGAAGTGAGTTTCTGAATTATATTGGTCTGCTCAATATTGATACTATGGAATAATATATGTACATATAATGTATATTTATAATCAAGAAACTGAATAATTTCAAATTTACAAACATATTTAGCTCTGACAATTCAATCGTTTAGTTTAATTGATATTGAAATACATGAATTAATTTATTACAGTATTCAATTTGTGACGCCACAGCAAATCATTCTTTATTGTGAAATTGCCTGTTTTTTGTTCCGATTTTGTTTGAGATGAAATGCTAAAAAGAAGGTTGTGAACGAAAGTTGAAGAAAAGGTGTTCATTTAATTGTATAACATTTTTTATTAACGAATTCCTCCATTAGTGCAAAAGGTAGTTAGAAGAGGTAAAGAAAAATCTCTTGGCGATCGATTTAGGCATACATGCCATCATCAGGCCAGCTGAAACACACATAAAAATACAATTAATCATAATCTTGCATGGAGAAGTTGTTCGACATGACCTCACGAGTTACAAAAACATCAAGGGACAACGTGAGTGACCTCAAACATGGACTCACCGTCAATTATGAAGAAATATTGTTATAAGAGTCATACATGTATCATCCAACAAAATCCCCATCAATATCTTGTTGTCATCCCCTAAACAAAGGCTTCATTGTTTCAATATTAATGTTTAGCTCAGCATTTCTCGAAATCATATATAAGAAGCAGTTCAGTTCATTTTCTTTCTTCGAGCAGTCCGTTTCTATTCTCTGATCAATTCATCTCGCTTTTACGAAAAGCTCGCTCAATATTTATATTCTGTGCTCTATTTCCGAATAAATCAATCTTAAATCATTCAAGTGTTTCTATAAATGAAATAAGTGCGAATCAGTGTCTTTAAGTACCAATAAGTACTTCAAGTCAAAACAAGTGCTATAAAGTGCTACAAAGGTGTTACGGAGCTTTGCCTTCATCTATACTAATATTATAAAGAGGAAAGATTTGTATTTTTGTTTGTTTGATACGAATAGGCTCAAAAACTACTGGACCGATTTGAAAAATTCTTTCACCCTTAGAAAGCTACATTATCCCTGAGTGGCATAGGCTATACTTTTCACCCGAAAAAATTAGGGATACCTACTATAACTTCAATAATTACAGAAAAATCAGCCAAAATCAGCTATTTTCACGTGCGTTGCAAAAACCGTAAGACTTACGTGGATACAATGTATGACGGAAATGTACCTCTTGTAAAGAGGAAAGATTTGTATTTTTGTTTGTTTGATACGAATAGGCTCAAAAACTACTGGACCGATTTCGAAAATTCTTTCACCCTTAGAAAGCTACATTATCCCTGAGTGACATAGGCTATACTTTTCACCCGAAAAAATTAAGGATACCTACAATAACAAAAAAATCAGCCCAAATTAGCTATTTTCACGTGAGCTGCAAAAAACGTAAGACTTACGTGGATACAATGTATGAGTTCTACAAGAAAGTCCTTGATAGCATGTATCTATCTCTCAAGATTGACTTGCTATTACCTGTTTATGGTAATCAGATGTTTTCCAAAATTATGCACTATTTGGGAGTGTGTTTTTATGAATTGGGTATTGATCCTAATCCAACCTAATACGTTATTTATCCCCAGTATTTAATTTAGAACAAAATTGCCCTTCACATGATACAATTACAACGAGTACATCAAAAGATATGGCAGGTTGAAGTTTTGAAGATGAAACCGCCGCGTGAAACAAATTTCTACTCGGGCGAAGCTGGGACGGCCTGCTTGTAAAGAATAAAGCTGCCCCGGTGACAGCGGAATTGCCAAATTCCACTATTGTTTTGTAATCTAAAAGGAATACAACACAAAAATTGGTGACAGCGTTGTGGGATATATCTGAGTGGATACGAAAAATTGGCTACATCCACTTGAGCACAGCTCTTTGCAGAAGATATCGACGCCAAGCCGCTCATCGCCTGTGTAACTGGATAAAATTTCCACCGGACCAGAGGGTGTCTACACACAGGACCTAACTAAATCCGACGAAGAAAATCAAGAATTCTAAATCCGTCGAAGAAATTCAAGAATCCTAAATCCGTCGAAGAAAATCAAGAATTCTAAATCCGTCGAAGAAAATCAAGAATCCTAAATCCGTCGAAGAAACTCGAGAAACCTATTTTCATCAAAGAAATTCTGCAAGAAGCTGAAAGTAATACCTAAAAAGAGTAAGTCAATCTATCTTTCCTCAAGTACTTGTTCATATTAAGGGAAATCAATAATTCTTATATAATGTCTATCCCAGGAATCAATCCTATTCATGATGATATCTCTGAAGATGAAGATAATTCACTTCCAAATTGCTTTCAAATCATAATTTGTTATGAAAATGAACAAAGTATCAGAGGGAGTAGGTGACTTTATTAAAATAAGGAAATTCTTGTTTCGAAAAGCTATTGATCGAAGTCTTTTCTTCCCGCATCATCATTTATAAAGCAAGGATTAGAAGTGAGTTTCTGAATTATATTGGTCTGCTCAAAATTGATACTATGGAATAATATATGTACATATAATGTATATTTATGATCAAGAAACTGAATAATTTCAAATTTACAAACATATTTAGCTCTGACAATTCAATCGTTTAGTTTAAATGATATTGAAATACATGAATTAATTTATTACAGTGTTCAATTTGTGACGCCACAGCAAATCATTCTTTATTGTGAAATTGCCTGTTCTTTGTTCCGATTTTGTTTGAGATGAAATGCTAAGAAGAAGGTTGTGAACGAAAGTTGAAGAAAAGGTGTTCATTTAATTGTCTAACATTTTTTATTAACGAATTCCTCCATTAGTGCAAAGGGTAGTTAGAAGAGGTAAAGAAAAATCTCTTGGCGATCGATTTCGGCATACATGCCATCATCAGGCCAGCTGAAACACACATAAAAATACAATTAATCATAATCTTGCATGGAGAAGTTGTTCGACATGACCTCACGAGTTACAAAAACATCAAGGGACAACGTGAGTGACCTCAAACATGGACTCACCGTCAATTATGAAGAAATATTGTTATAAGAGTCATACATGTATCATCCAACAAAATCCCCATCAATATCTTGTTGTCATCCCCTAAACAAAAGGCTTCATTGTTTCAATATTAATGTTTAGCTCAGCATTTCTCGAAATCATATATAAGAAGCAGCGTAACGCCATCAGTTCAGTTCATTTTCTTTCTTCGAGCAGTCCGTTTCTATTCTCCGATCAATTCATCTCGCTTTTACGAAAAGCTCGCTTAATATTTATATTCTGTGCTCTATTTCCGAATAAATCAATCTTAAATCATTCAAGTGTTTCTATGAATGAAATAAGTGCGAACCAGTGTCTTTAAGTACCAATAAGTACTTCAAGTCAAAACAAGTGCTATAAAGTGCTACAAAGGTGTAACGGAGCTTTGCCTTCATCTATACTAATATTATAAAGAGGAAAGATTTGTATTTTTGTTTGTTTGATACGAATAGGCTCAAAAACTACTGGACCGATTTGAAAAATTCTTTCACCCTTAGAAAGCTACATTATCCCTGAGTGACATAGGCTATACTTTTCACCCGAAAAAATTAAGGATACCTACTATAACTTCAATAATTACAGAAAAATCAGCCAAAATCAGCTATTTTCACGTGCGCTGCAAAAACCGTAAGACTTACGTGGATACAATGTATGACGGAAATGTACCTCTTGTAAAGAGGAAAGATTTGTATTTTTGTTTGTTTGATACGAATAGGCTCAAAAACTACTGGACCGATTTCAAAAATTCTTTCACCCATAGAAAGCTATACATTATCCCTGAGTGACATAGGCTAAACTTTTCACCCGAAAAAATTTAGGATACCTACTATAACAAAAAAATCAGCCCAAATTAGCTATTTTCACGTGCGCTGCAAAAACCGTAAGACTTACGTGGATACAATGTATGAGTTCTACAAAAAAGTCCGCGATAGCATGTATCTATCTCTCAAGATTGTCTTGCTATTACCTGTTTATGGTAATCAGATGTTTTCCAAAATTATGCACTATTTGGGAGTGTGTTTTTATGAATTGGGTATTGATCCTAATCCAACCTTATACGTTATTTATCCCCAGTATTTAATTTAGAACAAAATTGCCCTTCACATGATACAATTACAACGAGTACATCAAAAGATATGGCAGGTTGAAGTTTTGAAGATGAAACCGCCGCGTGAAACAAATTTCTACTCGGGCGAAGCTGGGACGGCCTGCTTGTAAAGAATAAAGCTGCCCTGGTGACAGCGGAATTGCCAAATTCCACTATTGTTTTGTAATCTAAAAGGAATACAACACAAAAATTGGTGACAGCGTTGTGGGATATATCTGAGTGGATACCAAAAATTGGCTACATCCACTTGAGCACAGCTCTTTGCAGAAGATATCGACGCCAAGCCGCTCATCGCCTGTGTAACTGGCTAAAATTTCCACCGGACCAGAGGGTGTCTACACACAGGACCTAACTAAATCCGACGAAGAAAATCAAGAATTCTAAATCCGTCGAAGAAACTCAAGAATCCTAAATCCGTCGAAGAAAATCAAGAATTCTAAATCCGTCGAAGAAAATCAAGAATCCTGAATCCGTCGAAGAAACTCGAGAAACCTATTTTCATCAAAGAAATTCTACAAGAAGCTGAAAGTAATACCTAAAAACAGTAAGTCAATCTATCTTTCCTCAAGTGCTTGTTCATATTAAGGGAAATCGATAATTCTTATATAATGTCTATCCCAGGAATCAATCCTATTCATGATGATATCTCTGAAGATGAAGATAATTCACTTCCTATTACTGTCTTATTCAAATTCATAAAACCTTTTTCAGGAGAAAGAAATGAACTCAATACTTTCCTCACGAATACAAACTCTGCTTTTTCTCTAGCTTCACCGAATCAAATAAATAGCTTATTATTGTATGTGGTATCGCAACTTTCGAATAATGGTGTTAACGAAATCGAATTGTCAGAAGTAACATCCTGGACTCAATTAAAACATATTCTCAAACAATTTTATGGTCAATCTAAGCATCTCGTTCAAGCTCACGAAGAATTGGAAACAATCAGGCAAAATCCGAATGAAACTATAACAGATTTTTTCAAAAGACTCGAAAAGGCAAAAAACGAATGTATTCAGTCAGAAATTCTTAATTGGAAAAATCCAGATGAACTTCCAGGTTTGAAACGTGCGATACAACAAACTGCCCTTAGAAGATTCATAATTCACTCCAAATCAGAAATAAGTCAAATGATGAGAGCAAGAAATATTGGTGATCTGAATGAAGCTTATTCCATTGCAATACAAGAGGAAAAAATTATTAATTATACTAAATCTAAATTCCTTAATTCAAATAATCGCAACTCAAATTCATATAATCGCACAAATGCTCATAATTCTTTTCATAAAAACTCTAATTATCAAAGTAATTTCCCGAGAAATTCTAACTATCAAAACACTTTTCAAAGAAATTCTAACCAACACAATAATTTCCAAAGAAATTCTAATCATCATAATACTTTTCAACGAAATCCTATTAATTTCAATTCTGCGAATAGACCATCGACTTCAAATCAAAATCATCCTTTCAAGAATCAACTAAATCCAAATGCTCAATCATTCAAGTTCTGCAATTATTGTAAAAAACCTGGACACATATTAATTGAATGCAGGAAAAGAAAATTTAATAATTCTAAAGTGAACCATTTAAACGAGGACAGGTCGGCCCTGATGAATGCACAGGATCCCGACCTATTCATTCAAGAAGCATTCACTTCGGATCAAAATTTTTCATAAGTAATGTGAAAGCTATTCCTTCGGACGAACTCCAAACTTTATCCTTCAAGTTAGAAAATTCGCCAAAGAAATTTGTAACTTTTCTTATTGATACAGCAGCTACCTGTTCAATAATTAAACATACTGCCCTAATTCTAAATCAAACTTCTTTAAATATAAATGATATTGTTCTATTAAATGGAATTAATCCTAATGCCCCTATCAAAACACTTGGTACAACACAAGTCGACTTAAATCTATCGCAACTCAATATTTCTCACAAGGTCAATGTTATAAACGCAGATAAAATACAGTCCCAATACGATGGACTTCTTGGAAATAATTTCTTCAAAGAGAACAATGCAATCATTAATTATGCAGACGAAGCTGTAGTTATAAATGGTCAGAAGATACCTTTCAATAATATAATCTCGCAAGATGAAATCAAAATCCCTGCACGATGCGAAATTCTAGTCGAAATAAATATACTGAACAATTTAAATCAAGGCTTAGTTGAAAAGGTTTCTCCTTACAAAAATATCATAATTCCAAATTCTTTAGTGATAAACAGAAATTCCAAAGCAATTGTGCCTATTCTTAATATGAACTATGAAGAAGTAACGATTGACAGACCTTCAGTCGAAATAATTGAGATATTTACAGAAAAATCTATCAATCACAATCATTCAATTCCTTATTCAAAACATGAACTTTTCAAAGATCTAAAATTTTAGAAGAAAATCTTTGTCTAGAACACTTGAATTCCGAAGAAAAATCATCTATAGTAGAAAGGACCCCGCACTTTTTCTATGGCAAATGGCGTTCCGTCAAATTTTCTAAAATTTTGGTATAATGTAATACTCGACCTTCTGATGAAAAGTGTCCATGGCACCAACTCAATCCTATGACTAGTTTTCGAGATACAGGGCGTGGAAGTTGAGAATTACCCACTTTTACTACGCCCGTATCTCGGAACAGAATCGAATGAACTTCAATTTTTCTCAAGAAACATTTCATTACATCCCCAAGGAGCAACCATATAGAGGAATATGACCGAAAATCGTTACGAATACGGGGTCATCCATAATTTAATGCATGCCTGATTTTGAAAGAATAAAATATGTCAGTTTCAGAGCGAGAACGTTCACAAAATGAACTATTACACTAGATATATTGTTGTTACATCGAAAACGTCTGAAATACCCAGAATTTATACTGGGTGATCCATTATTATAGAAACTATTTTCAAGGAGGGTTAAATGGACACCCTGTATTTATGGGTTGATTCAAGGTGTTTGTTTATTTTTTTTAGAACATATCATCATGGACTTCAAAGAATACAGGGTGATTGAGTCATGAAATGAACTTTGAACCTCACGAAAATACCCAAAAACCACCTTTTTTTTTCATCACCCTGTATTTCAAGATTAACTCCGACGAGGTGGGAGTTTTCTTTCACCACCTCGGGAACATTTTCATAGTGTTTATTTTGTTTTATGATCAATATACAACTACCACCATGAATGGAATTTCCCCTAACAAAGCTTGAAGTTACGTTATAATTTTTTATACATAAAAAATTCATCTCACCTACATTCATCCAGTGCTCAGTCACACAAATTACATCAGGTTATTTATCCATTGTTTCTATTGATAATTCAAGATCTAAGATTTTATTTTTAATACATTGTATATTCTGATGAAATATTCTTAATTCTCCCTTCGATTCTTCTCCCCTTCGAGGTTTCGTCTGATGTGAAGAAAATAATTGATGGTTACTCCCTTACCCCACATCTCAGAACTCATCACTCCTTCTCTTGTCTCATATGGAACATAAAGTTTGAAGCTGCTTTTATATTTGTCTTTCCTAGTTTTCATCTTCTCACACTTTGTTTCAATCTTGAGGGTTTCGTCAATGTATTCTTTAACTTCTTCAGCATTTGTCTCTGGACTTAATCCTGACAAGAATAAGCAGCTTTGCTTCTTCGCAACTGTTAATTTGAAGTTTTCATTTCCTCCTTTTACTGGTATTGGCCTTATTAAACTTCTCCGTTGTTTGCGATATGTTACATAATCCCATCTTCCATTTCGATCATCATCTATTGGTCTCTGCAATCTCTCTTCATTTCCACATTCAACAATTCCTTCGCAGTTATCTGTTTGTAATGTTGGTTGAATATTCCGTCTAATTTCGTCCTTTTGTTTTGAAATTTGTGTTTGGGTGCTGTGAATGACATTTGCTAATCTTGTCTTCTCGTTTGACGTTTGAATTCCCTCATCTACACCATGGCTAACTTCACCAGTACCGTTTCTGCCGCTGTTCTCTGCGACATCTGTTATGCTTATCACTGGTATAGCATTATTTACTGCAGTTTTCTTCTTGCCGGTAACTGAGCTATAGTTTCCTTCATTTTTCTGTATAGCAGATTGATCAACCATGTTGCATTTGATGGCACTCTTCGTTTTATTTACCTTTATTACATCCGTTTTTTGTGATATTTTTTCTTCTAGATATCTGATTCTTTCTAGAAGAAGACGATTATTGTCCTTCAAAATGAGATTTTTATCGTTCATCTCACCATTTAATAATTTGAGGAGATGATTTTCTTGTCCCAACATTTCATTTTTGATCTGTAGGGTCCTGTGGTATTCATTTTTCTCGCCTCTTGTTTCCGAGTCGATCTTAACATCACAACAAGTGAGTCTCTTATCACCAAAACATCCAAAAAAGGCAACTCGTTGTTTTTCTCCTTCTCAATAGTGAACTGCAAGCTATCATGAAAACCATTGAAAACATCCAAGATAGTGTTCTCATCATCAACATACAGAAACAAAAAAGGCAATGAGAAGGGCAATTGCAACAAAACCGTAGAGATCAACTCTTCCATGACCAAGCTTGCAAAAATGGGTGATGCTGGATTGCCCATGGCCGCACCAAATATTTGTTGGTAATAATTATTCTGAAAAGAGAAGTAACTCGAATTGAAGATGAATGATGTAAGATCGTTGAACAAATCACGATCGATATCTGTGAAGGCAACAATAGTGTCCCAATTCTTTTCAATTAGGCCTAACACTAGTTCCTTAGGTATGTTGGAAAATAATGATGTTACATCCAAAGACACCAGTATATAGCCCTCAGGAATAGTGCAATTCTTCAGCCTTTCAACAAATTCATAAGAGTTCTTAACCTCGAACCGATACATAGAACTCAGGTCACTCAATATCTTGGCCACAAAACTAGAGATGTTATAAGGTAGGTGACATTATGCAGGACACAACTGGGCGTAAAGGTGCACCAGCCTTATGAATTTTGGGCAAACCATAAATCTTAGGCGAGACCGAGTTGTGAGTTATGTATCCCTTGGCAGAGTTTTCAATGATTATGCCAGAAGAGACCAATCTCTTGAAAAGTTGGTTGGATTTATTCTCGAAATTTATTGTGGGATTGTTTTTCAATTTCTTGTAAGTGTGAGTGTCCAATAAAAGTGAATTCATTTTTTCGACATAATCGGCCCTATCGATAACAACTGTACAGTTTCCTGTCTGATCTTGTGACAATAAGTTCAGGGTTGTCCTTTAGAAACTTCCTTGTCCTATTATAATCTATGTCAAACTGACTTACCCTGTTTGTATGTCTCAATCCATTAAGGTGTTTAGTAATCAAATTAGTGCATGTGGCCCTCAATGAATTCCTGTCCGTGCTCTCTGGAAGATTCTGAATGCAGTACTCACTACTCAGTATCTTTAATGATATCAAAAACCGGAAAATCCGCCTTATTGTGTCCCAGATGAAATTTAGGACCCAAAGCTAATAATCCCCTAGAGCGGTCTGGTATTGTTACATCAGTAAGATTCACCAACCATTTGTCAGGAGTAACCAACATATTCTTCTGCTCTAAAGCCAATCTATGTATTTTATTCAAATGATTTAGTTTTGTCAAATTAAAAACTTTGTCATATCTCCGATTGAGTGAATTCTGAAAATCAAGAAACACATTCTCGTCGAGAAGCTCTCTAGCAAGGACTAGTTCCTAATTCATCTGTCTTCTCAACCTATCAGACGTGTGATGTGCGATCCTAATCTCCAAGTTTAAGATATCTCTTTTAATTTTCTTCTGCAATCTGTCGACTTCACGCGTGAAACCTCTATTGGCCAACAAGGAGAACAGGCATTTAACATTTTGCTTTATATGATTTGGATAGATTTCTTTCAGTCTACATTGAAGTAAGAATATTTTGTTATTCTCTGACTTTGCCAATTTAATATTGCACATATATATCATTTTAAGATGTTTACAACGATGTTCGCCATAACTGTTTCTGATGTCGTCGAAAAATCCCATGTCTGTTTACCGAACAGTATATATATATAAATTAGAGATGTTTGTGTCCTCAATGAAGTAATATATGAAGGAGAAATGGTCGGATAAGGACAATAAAACACAGGTCGATTAAATACTACGCCGACGTTTCGCCTTTAATGTTTAAGGGCATCTGCAGGGCTAAAAAACAGTTAAAACATCAAGTCAAGAAATAAATTAACGAACACAAAAAATTTACCTCGTACTTAAAATTATTCGTTGGCCAATAAAAACATAAATAGAGAATTTCAGGATCTTTCAATATACTTAATCTTAGCAATAATAAAAATATCATGGAAACAGTTACTCATGAAATCAACAAAATTTGAGCTCAATAATGACAGATGTCCAAAATCCAAAAAAAGGTTCACATGACCAACATGAAAATAGATATGTGTATCAACAAGAAAACTGTAATAACATAGTTATAAAAATTAGAAATTCTTCACAATTAATATCATCTCCTCAACAAATTCCAGTAGATGGCACTCAGATTAGCGGTATCTGTTTTGAAATTCACAGTGGTGTTATTGAATTTATTAATGTGGAGCATCTCAAGAATTCTTCTTTTGTACCAATTAGCCTCTTTAGCTAAAATCTTCGCATGTTCAAAGTCAAAATTATGACCTGTATCGAAATGGTGTGAGGCCAATGCAGTCTTTTCATTTTTATCCTTATTATGGAACCGACAGTCGTAATTATGCTGGTATAATCTTTTGGACAATTTTTGTTTTGTCTCACCTATGTAAATCTTATCACAACTTAAACAACTGATCTTATAGACCAAACCAGATCTATCACCGAAAGGTACAATATCCTTTGTTCTGGTGGACAAGCTAGCAACAGATTTCAGATTATAGTTGACTACCCTTATATCGTCATTAACCCTTAATGTTCTTCCCAATCTCTCACTCAATCCAGCTATCCTCGGAATCTTGAAAAATCTCATATGGGTATCATTGACATCAACACGGGAAACATCATTAACCGAATGAGTGTTGTATAAAATAGTGTTGACCAAAGATGTTGGATAATTGTTGGATCTACACAAATCTGAAATTCTTTTGTAATTTATTTCGTGGAACCGAGGATCAGCTAAACTGGTCACCCTATGCTTTAGTGATTTTATTACTGCAATTTGTTGGATTAAATTATGGTCAGATTTATAATTTATCATTCTACCGGATGCTACAGGTTTTTGGTACCAGTCAGTTGACAGTCTAATACCATCTCTTATCACCAAAACTTCCAAAAAAGGCAACTCGTTGTTTTTCTCCTTCTCAAGAGTGAACTGCAAGCTGCAAGCACAAAAGAAATCACTAAAATGTTTTTTAATAAAAAAATGTTATTACAGTGTTAAAGAATTCATGTGTGATGGAGATTTTCATGAACTTTAGAGTAGTATTTACCATGTATTTTTTTGGGGTTTGTTGTTTGGGGGCATGATTTGATGTTGTTGGGTATTTGTTCTTATAACGTGATCTACATCTGTAAAGATCTTATGGATCAAATAAAGATTTATTATTATTATTATTATTATCATGAAAACCATTGAAAACATCCAAGATAGTGTTCTTCGCATCATAGGGAATCATGGTAAAAATTTCATCAACATACAGAAACAAAAAAAGGCAATGAGAAGGGCAATGGCAACAAAACCGTAGAGATCAACTCTTCCATGACCAAGCTTGCAAAAATGGGCGATGCTGGATTGCCCATGGCCGCACCAAATATTTGTTGGTAATAATTATTCTGAAAAGAGACGTAACTCGAATTGAAGATGAATGATGTAAGATCGTTGAACAAATCACGATCGATATCTGTGAAGGCAACAATAGTGTACAGTTGTTATCGATAGGGCCGATTATGTCGGAAAAATGAATTCACTTTTATTGGACACTCACACTCACAAGAAATCGAAAAACAATCCCACAATAAATTTCGAGAATAAATCCAACCAACTTTTCAAGAGATTGGTCTCTTCTGGCATAATCAATGAAAACTCTGCCAAGGGATACATAACTCACAACTCGGTCTCGCCTAAGATTTATGGTTTGCCTAAAATTCATAGGGCTGGTGCACCTTTACGCCCAGTTGTGTCCTGCATAATGTCACCTACCTATAACATCTCTAGTTTTGTGGCCAAGATATTGAGTGGCCTGAGTTCTATGTCTCGGTTCGAGGTTAAGAACTCTTATGAATTTGTTGAAAGGCTTAAGAATTGCACTATTCCTGAGGGCTATATACTGGTGTCTTTGGATGTAACATCATTATTTTCCAACATACCTAAGGAACTAGTGTTGGGCCTAATTGAAAAGAATTGGGACACTATTGTTGCCTTCACAGATATCGATCGTGATTTGTTCAACGATCTAACATCATTCATCTTCATTTCGAGTTACTTCTCTTTTCAGAATAATAATTACCAACAAATATTTGGTGCGGCCATGGACAATCCAGCATCACCCATTTTTGCAAGCTTGGTCATGGAAGAGTTGATCTCTACGGTTTTGTTGCAATTGCCCTTCTCATTGCCTTTTTTGTTTCTGTATGTTGATGATAATTTTACCATGATTCCCTACGATGCGGAGAACACTATCTTAGATGTTTTCAATGGTTTTCATGATAGCTTGCAGTTCACTGTTGAGAAGGAGAAAAACAACGAGTTGCCTTTTTTGGATGTTTTGGTGATAAAAGATGGTATTAGACTGTCAACTGACTGGTACCAAAAACCTGTAGCATCCGGTAGAATGATAAAATATAAATCTGACCATAATTTAATCCAAAAAATTGCAGTAATAAAATCACTGAAGCATAGGGTGACCAGTTTAGCTGATCCTCGGTTCCACGAAATAAATTAAAAGAGAATTTCAGATTTGTGTAGATCCATCAATTATCCAACATCTTTGGTCAACACTATTTTATACAACACTCATTCGGTTAATGATGTTTTCCGTGTTGATGTCAATGATACCCATATGAGATTTTTCAAGATTCCGAGGATAGCTGGATTGAGTGAGAGATTGGGAAGAACATTAAGGGTTAATGACGATATAAGGGTAGTCAACTTTAATCTGATATCTGTTGCTAGCTTGTTCACCAGAACAAAGGATATTGTATCTTTCGGTGATAGATCTGGTTTGGTCTATAAGATCAGTTGTTTGAGTTGTGACAAAATTTACATAGGTGAGACAAAACAAAAATTGTCCAAAAGATTATACCAGCATAATTACGACTGTCGGTTCCATAATATGGATAAAAATGAAAAGACTACATTGGCCTCACACCATTTCGATACAGGTCATAATTTCGACTTTGAACATGCGAAGATTTTAGCTAAAGAGGCTAATTGGTACAAAAGAAGAATGCTTGAGATGCTCCACATTAATAAATTCAATAACACCACTGTGAATTTCAAAACAGATACCGCTAATCTGAGTGCCATCTACTGGAATTTGTTGAGGAGATGATATTAATTGTGAAGAATTTCTAATTTTTATAACTATGTTATTACAGTTTTCTTGTTGATACACATATCTATTTTCATGTTGGTCATGTAAACCTTTTTTGGATTTTGGACATCTGTCATTATTGAGCTCAAATTTTGTTGATTTCATGAGTAACTGTTTCCATGATATTTTTATTGTTGCTAAGATTAAGTATATTGAAAGATCCTGAAATTCTCTATTTATGTTTTTATTGGCCAACGAATAATTTTAAGTACGAGGTAAATTTTTTGTGTTCGTTAATTTATTTCTTGACTTGATGTTTTGACTGCTTTTTAGCCCTGAAGATGCCCTTAAACATTAAAGGCAAAACGTCGGCGTAGTATTTAATCGGCCTGTGTTTTATTGTCCTTATCCGACCATTTCTCCTTCATATATTACTTCATTGAGGGCACAAACATCTCTAATTTATATACTGAATTAGAACACGAATTTCGTCCCCATTTATTTGAAATTTTAATTTGTCAAATTGCACAAATTCATATCCCTATTCATTTAGAATATATTGCATATTAGCAAAATTCACATTGTTGCAGAGATTGAATTTCAATTAATTAATTTCACATGTTTGGTATATTCGAACACTGTTGCCGTGCCAGCAAATTATGATGACTTGTTCATTTAGGATATTTCGAACACCAACTTAGTTCTCAAACATTCTCATGATTGCGTGTGTGTATACCTCTTGATAAAAAAAAAGGTAATGATTATTTTTCACTTAAGATCTAAAATATAGATATTTCTATTCTCATAGATCTAAATATTATTCGTTCTGTCATAGAGAGAGAGAGAGAAAGAGAGATGGATTTGAATAAACTCGATCATTGGTCTACTGAGGCTGTGAAATCTCTCGAAATGGTGAGTAGGTTGATAAAAAAAAAAGAGGAATATAGAAAATATATAAACTATTCTAAAAAATTTATTACTTTAATCTCTCGATCGATTAGAAGAAAATATGATTGTGTTGATAATTTTTTGAAATAAGAATCAAATTTAAGTATCCTTAAAAATTTTCGGCAAACCTTTCAAATCAGAATGAATCAGATGAAAAATAAGCGGAAGGAAATTATTTGGCAAAATATCGAATCATGTTTCAAAAACAGAATCAAATCCGGAATAATTACTAATTTGAAGATAAAAGACCCTCATGAATTTCTAAGGAAATGTTTCAGAAGCTTCTCTATTCACGTTAAAAAGGAATTGAAAGAATCTCTGATTAAGGTGAACACAACTTATGCTGGTTTGTTTGTTAAACCGCAAACATTAGAAAAATCGTTCAAATTTTTCTCCACTCCGAATGAAATAATTGATCAGGTAACAAATTTGAAAAAATGGTATGAGGAGAATGTATCAGATAAAGTTTTGAAAAAATTGGAATCATTTCAAGAAGTAGATAGTGGATGGAGCTTGTATGAAATTTTATATTTAAAGGTTAATATTAACATATTCAATCCTATCGGTGTTGGTATATCTACTTTTGTTGAGTTGCCTGCATTCATCAAAAAGACAAAGAGTGTAATAAATATCCGAAATGACGATGTTTATTGTTTTCTCTGGTCCATCATGGCTGCACTTTTTCCTGCACCAAATTATAAAAAAGTAGACCGTATATCGTCATATCCTGATTTAAGAAATCATTTGAAATTTGAAAATATAAATTTTCCCATTTGATTGAATGATATACCAAAGTTTGAAGTGCAAAACAAGTTGGCTATCAATGTTTTCACTATTTCAGAGGAACGTAATGAAATTGTTCCATTAATTTTATCTAAAAATAAATTTTTCAAGACGATCAATTTACTTCTTCTCTCTTGTCCGCATTTAGATCATAAAACTTTCCTTGAAAAATATGATGATGATGCTGAAGAAGGGATAAATCTATCTGAATATAAATTGAAGAGAGATGTTTATTTTCATTTTGCATATATTAGAAGTTTATCACGTTTATTGAATTCACAGGTTGGTAATAGAAAAAATCGAAAATATTTTTGTGAAAGATGTTTGAATCATTTCATTTCAGAGGAAAATTTACAAAATCATTTGAAGGATTGTATGAATTTAAATTCGAGTAAAATTAAATTTCCTATATAGGATGACCAAATTATGAGTTTTAGAAATTTCCATCACAAACTCTCTGTTCCATCTGTAATTTATGCTGATATAGAAAGTTTGCTTGTTGATTGTGAAGAAGAAGAACGTTATCATGGAACTAAAAAAACGGTTAAATATCAAAAACATGAAGCATTCAGCATTGCATTTCATTTAAAATGCTGGTTCAATGACTCACTTTCTCAATTTTCAATGTTTTCTGGGAAAGATTGTATTTCTCGATTTGTGAAAAAACTCGAAGAGATTGGTAATCAGTTGCATACTATTTGTTTCAAAATTAAACGCTTATCAAACGATGAAATTGAATCGTTTTCATTAGCTGATGTTTGCATTTTCTGTGAAAAGAAAATATTATCTAATGAGGAAAAAGTTAGAGATCATTGTCATTTGACTGGGAATTATCGAGGTGCAGCTCATCAGGTATGTAATCTAAATTTTCAAGATTCTCGTGTTGTTCCTGTAATTTGTCATAATATGACTAATTATGATAGTCATTTTCTAATTAAAGCCTTGGCAACGGAAATAAAAGGAAAAATGGAGTTATTACCGCAAAATAAAGAGAAATATATTTCTTTTACGAAATTCATTGAACGTACGGGAGTGAGTTTTAGATTTTTAGATTCATGTCATGTAGTTTAGATAAATAAGCATCTTATCTTACCAACGATAACAAAATTATAACTAGAAAATTTTATCAAAATAATAATATTCACTTTGATCTTGTTACTAGGAAGGGGTTTTTTCCTTATGATTATTTCAATAATTGGAATAGGTTGGAAGAAACTAGTTTACCTACCAAAGACAAATTTTTCAATAAAATGAAAAATGAAGGTATTTCAGGAGAAGAATACGATCATGCACGTACGGTTTGGAATACTTTCGAAATTAAAAACCTTAGGGAATATGCCGAATTATATCTTAAAACAGATGTTCTTCTTTTGGCTGATGTTTTTGAAAATTTTCGATCAACATGCAAAGAAACATATGGCTTGGATTGTCTTCATTATTACACTGCTCCTGGTCTGGCTTTCGATGCAATGTTGAAAATATCAAGGGTTCGATTGGAGTTGTTAAACGATATTGAAATGGTTAATTTTATAGAAAAGGGGGTACGGGGGGGTATTTCGCAATGCTCTCATAGACATGGAAGAGCCAATAATTAATATATGAAAGAATATGATCCTGAACAACCTTCATCATTTCTTATGTATTTTGATGTCAATAATCTTTATGGTACTGATATGACTCTACCTTTACCAATAGGAGAGTTTCAGTGGATAAAACCAGAGGATATTCATAAGGAAAAGTATAACCTTTTTTCCGGAAATACGAATGATCAAGTTGAAGATTATGGCTATATATTGGAAGTTGATCTTCACTATCCGAGAAATCTTTTTGAACAACATAAAGATTTACCCTTGTGTCCTCATCATTTAGTTCCTCCTGTTTCTTCATCAAACATTGCTAAATTACTTACCACACTCTACGATAAGAATGAATATGTTATTCATTACAAACATTTACAGCTTGTCCTTAAGTTAGGTTTGAAAATCAAGAAAATTCGTAGATGTCTTAAATTCAAACAATCTCCATTCATGAAAAACTATATTGAAATGAATACTGAATTAAGGAAAGAAAGCAGAAACGAATTTGAAAAAATGTTTTATAAACTAATGAATAATTCTCCATTTGGTAAAACAATTGAAATTATAGAGACATCAAATTGGTGACGAGATGGTCGCGTAGATATGGTGCACTATTACATTTCTCAACCTAATTTTCATAGTTGCGTTATATTTTCTGAAAACATGGTTATTATAGAGATGAAGAGGTTAATAGTGAAATTCAACAAACCGATATACCTAGGAATGAGTATATTGGATTTATCCAAAATTTATCTTTATAATTTTCATTATGACTATATTTCTGAAAAGTTTGGTTCAAACTCAAAATTACTATACACGGACACTGATAGTCTCATCTATCATTTTCATGTGGATGATATTTATACCCATATAAAAAATGATATTGATTATTTCGATACTTCTGATTATGCACCCGATAATATCTTTGAAATTCCTCTTAGAAACAAGAAGGTGTTAGGTCTTATGAAGGATGAAAATAATTGGAAAATCATGACCGACTTCATTGGTCTAAGATCTGAATTATCTATATACCATTAGAGTTCAAGTTGATGATTCGGAAAAAAATAAAGAAGAAGAAATTTTGAAATCTAAACGAATTGATGAGGAAGATATTAGAAACTTCATTTCTAATATGGGTATTTTCAAAAAAGCGAAAGGTATTAGAAAGGCTGCTATGAAACATATTACGTTCGATGATTATTTGAATAGTTTGTTCCATAACAACCAACTCGCCGTTCAACAACGTAGCATAATTTCGAAAAAACATGAGGTTTATACAATAAGTCAAGAAAAAGTTGCTCTTAATTCTTATGATGACAAGAGAATGCTCATTTCAACAAAAACTGATACCCTACCATGGGGCTTTTTAGATTGATTTCCTCTTTTATTTTTTGTTAATCTATTCCATCTATCATATTCATCATCTGAATGATCTCGAATGTATGTATTATTTTTCTCTTTCAAACGTGAATTTTTTATTTTTTTCCTTATTTTCTAGACTCTATTTTCAGCGGATGAATACCTAAGGTGGAAGAAGATATTTATCGATAGAAAAATATTTAGGAATTTGAGTGGAGAAGGAAAAAGAGGAGGAGAAAAAAGGTACATTACCCCTCGCAGTCTAGAAAACAATAACCCAAACAACAACAACATCAGCAACCCAAACAACGAACGAGAGCCTACAATCGGATCTCAGTGGTGTAACAATTGTATGAAATTCTTTTGTTTTTGTGAAGAATCTATCAACACCCATCAATACCAAGAGCTTCAATTACCTCTAAACTCGTCTGCATCTTCATCAGAATGGTAAAGTTGATTGAAGATTCTTGGGAACAGAGGATGAAGAAATTGGTTACCTATTTCAAAAAAAAGACCAGTTATCAGAAGGAACTTTCTCATGATGTGTAAGGTTTGCAATAATCCATGGCTATTAAGTGTCAATGATGTTAATAGAATTCTGGAAAAAACACCGCTTCCAGCTCATGTGAGAAGTTTAATTAGAACGATGTGTAGTCTTCCTGAAGAAATCGTTGAGAGTGATTATGACAGTGATGAAACCCTTGATGATGATGAAAATTGATTAAATTTTAAGAATAAAAATTGTACCTATTATCTCACCTATATATCGTTTATTCATACATGTAAATAAAACAAAATATTTCTTCAACATTGGAGTTTCTTTTGAATTCGCTCCATATTCGCATGAAATAATGAATCCATTGAATGCTATAGGATATCTAATATTTCAATTGATTTCCCAACATATCCAATAACTTGATACTTTTCACCTCCGTTATCGGTCATATTCGAATAAAAGAAAATTTTTGCTGTTGTCTGCAAAAGAATTGTATAATTCTCATATTCTCAACCTTGACCCGTACGATTAATATCAAGTTCGAAACAACTGTATTTATACCTATTTTTCCGACTAAAATTTAATTAGTTCTGATGGCCTGGAGGTTGATTTCTATATCTTGTTTAACAGTACCTCAGGTAGCTGGGTTCGAATCCCGATGAAGACTCGATTTTTCATTTATTTGTATTGGGTGTGGTCATTGTTACGTCATAGTGTGTGGCAAGTCTTGATAAATCTGGGCAGTCTTGACGGACCAAATTTGACAGGTGTTGACAGGTTAATCGGAAAATATTTGACAGGTCCATCACGTGGCAATAGGTCATTCATCACTTTTGAAGTTTGAGACCTGTCATTTTTGACACCTATCATTTTTAGCACCTGTCATTTGTGACAGGTACTATTTGACAGATCCATCACGTGACATCAGTATGACAGGTGGCAATAGGTCCTTATCACTTTTATGTGACATCTTCTTCTACGACCCCCTTCTGGTCAATGACCAATTCTTCAGCTTTGACGTCATCTACACATCTACTGCTTCTTCCGGTCATTGACCTCTCGAGGTTTTTTTAACGCTCTCGATAGGTGACATCTTCTTCTACAACCCCTTCTGGTCATTGACCAATTCTTCAGCTAATTTCATGGCCATCCTCAGTCCCAGGAGCCCGCTCGCTATACTACTTACGAAAGTTTCAAACTAGAAATAACTGTGATTTTATAGGTAGGTTCCTATTCTCGTCAGGAACCACTGACGAAAGAGTGATACAATAGACCCAAGTTGGTCGCAGTGTCACAGGGAGGCCAAGCGCTAACCCGGTCTCTTGTTTGTCAGCTTATCAATCAATCAATCAATCAATAGGTAGGTACCTTATTTTGCTCCTTACCAGAACGTGTTTTAAAGTTGTGTCATGGTTACTATCATCACAAACATGTGAAATCTCAACGTCGATTTTTAATTATTGATCATCTGTCAATTGCATTTCTTACAGTATTTGAATGATTTCAAATTCTACCAATAAAAAAAATTGTGTGAAGTTTTCGTGGATAACTGGTCTTTAAACACTTTCTCTATTTCCGTCTCTAAAGAGTAAAGACCTTAATATCCACTTATACTTTAATATACTGTTATGATAAGTAGCACAATAGACCTTAATGTCGTCGTGGACTGTAACCCCTTTTTACAATAACTATATATCATTAATTTATATTGCCGAGTTTAATGATTAGTTTTCAATATCCATGTATAAATTCATTGTATTAACTATGTCCTATTGTTATCAAGTTATCAGGATATGTTAATAAAAGTTTTTATAGAATAAAACATGAATTTTATGCATAAATATTTGGTGAAATATCAATATTACATACCTATATTTCTTGATAAAGAGTAAAACCTTATGCAATACAAAATACCTAAGTACACCTTCCTTCAGCTATCTGAATTCTTTTATAATCTAAACGCTACTCATTCCTTCAGACCCAAAGAGCCTTTCTACTATTTTGAGTTGCTTCCAAATATCGGAAATATTCCCTTATGCTCAGAAAAACACTCTTTTCACTTTCCATTTTATTTTTTCCCTGCAAATTACCTTATGTCAGAACTAATGTTTACAAATCTTACCCACTCCCGTATACACGAGTAGTAGAGGGAGCTGCCTACCCCTGAATCGCGAATAGGGGCGTACAGTGACTCTACAGTGACTAGATCTTATCTAGTCACTGTAAGTGACTCTAACAAGAGCTCGAACAAGAGTCACTGTATAGGGATGATACGTTGGGCGCCCTCTATGCGAGGATGGCTGGTTTGAGTAGCGTAGAATTATCGATCCAAAGCACCCGATGGAAATCTTACGAATGAAATCTCTTATGTCGGTAATTGAAAGCAACTAGTTGAATCCTGTGCGACATCTGTGCCATCTCATTGTCCTGAATTAAACTAGTTTGGTTTCTCTCTATGACGTTCATTCCGAATGAATTTCCAAGTTTCCTTCAAGAAATTTTGTTGGGCGGCACACATCGGAAACTGGGATGAATCAATGGAGCGGTTGTACCCGAGAGAAGGCATCGTTATCGATTGTAATGAAGGCAAAAATCCTAACCCGATGTGAATGTATAATTCAAGGATTTATTGAGAAGACAGTCAAAAAAACAAGGGTACTCTTTTTAATTTGAATCGAATCTCGAGCTCTCGGAATAATGTTTATTCCTTTATACTAACGCCTAGAACAAAACCTCAACTTGATGAGATTTCTCAAAATTGTTTTCTTTCTGAAATCGTGTCCAATAAATATCTATTTTGTTTTTATCAGTTGTTCTTGTTGATTATTTACTGCTTCTACTGAGCGAGTTCATCGTTGGATTTACGATAAGTAGCACTAGAATCGTGCAAATTTCGTCACATTCCTCATTGATATTCTGTGATCATTTCAATTTATTGCCTTTTTCCAAACTATTACAATGTCAAAACATTATTTGAAGTCTGATGAAGTCGATGGTGAAGTGAAAACTTTGATTAAAAACAGAGGCATTGTAAAGGCCAAGAATGGAAAATTGGTATAAACAAGATAAACCTCTTGATATTGTTCAGTGTAAATTACGTTTGGAACAATTGATGCAAATTTTCAAAGATTATGATAATTTTCATATGTAATACCACTAGAGATGGAATTTTGCCGGCAAAATTTCTCGATTGTAATATGAAAGTTTGTTGCTCATGACTTTTTCTCTAAAATCACTCGCTTGACGGCTCGTGATTCTGATACAAATGTCGTTCGCGAAATTTCCGAAAAGCAACAAGCTTGAATATTACAAGAGAGAAATTTTACCTGCTTAAATTTCATTTCGAGTGGAATTCGGCATGACTATTCCACGAGAGGATAGGGTAATATGATCACATTTGACGCGTATTGCGCTATTCGGCAAATTAGAATTCATAATAGATTAACTAAACCACTGAGAAACCAACATGTTGGTTTTGCCGGCTTGAAAATTTTTTCGGGATGAAACGATCGTTGCTACGGAAACTTCCTCACTAAAAATGAAAAGAGTGGATGGAAGTCATGGATTATGAATCAAATTGGCAAGACAGAGAAATTATGGAAGATGAATATTTTGCAACTAATATTGTGAATCAATCCGAGGACACTCAACAATAAAATTCTCACTCTGATAATCGGTCTATGATATCACATTCTAGCATAAAGTTACCCGAAATTTCTATTTCAAATTTCTCAGGCGATATTAAACAATGACCAAGTTTCTTTGAATTATTTAATGCACTTATAACAAATTATCAAAATTTATCAGACGTCCAGAAACTAATATATTTAAAATCTGCTCTAACAAGAGAGCCACTACACCTCATAAAAAATTTGGAGGTTATCGGATTGAACTTTTCAATTGAGATCAACACGTTAAGGGATAGATACGATAATCAATACTTTATTGTGAATGCATATATTAGAGACCTTTTGAATGTTCCTTCCTTATCTAAAGGTAACGATAATCATCTGAGAAACTTCATTTCACAAATCAAAACAAATTGAGCAGATTTGAATACGTATAATTTATCACTTTATTCTTATACAAATTTTCACGCAAAAGCTTGATTTTGGCCTAAGAAAGGAATTTGAAGGAGAAAGAAATGTTTCTGATTTTCCAACGCTCCCAGAATTGATAGAATTTTCAGAAAGAAAATATAAGGTTCTCGAAAATTTAAGTTCGACTGATTCAAAAGAACATTCCAAATTGAAAAATCCCCTTAAATATGCTCATACTAGTTCTCATCATGTTGATACTTCAGATATCACTAAATTCTTCGAATTCAATTTCATATTCATATTCATGAACACAGGATATATTCCTGTAAAATATTTCTTTGTTTATCTCTTAAAGATCGTCATGCAGCGGTAAAGACAAAAAATGCCTGTTTCAATTGTCTTTCATTGGGCCATAATGTTCAAATATGTTCTAGTAAACACAAATGTTCTACTTGTCACAGGTCTCATCATTATTATTATTATTATTATTATTTATTGGGTAAGAGTTTAGAAAATTCTATAAACTCACAAAAAAATAACAAAAATTCAAGTGAACATAGGTTCAAAATACAAAAATTAAAAAAACTAGTTCGAAAACAAAAATCAGTTATGATCAGTAGATATAATGATATGAACAGAAAATAAAAAGAAAATAAAGTCACTGCATAGACCACTCATCATACATGTTCTTAAAGGCATTCACCGAACAAGCACCAACCACAGTAGAAGGTAAGCGATTCCAAACATCGAACACTCTATTGCTGAGAAAATGTTGCCTCTGAGTGGATCTGAAATTTTCTTTCCGCAACTTGAATGCATGGCCACGCAGTCGAGCGTCCATATTGAGCTCAAAGAGCGATCTTAAGTTAGAATTGAAGAGGCCATGAAGTGCTCTATATGCGACTATGAGATCACCACGAAGACGCCTCTCAGAGAATTTTGGGAGACCCATGAGCTCAAGTCTCTGTTCATAGTCGGGTCTCTGTATACCGTAGGGAATCCTTGTCGCACTACGCTGCACTCTCTCAAGAAGGTCCACATCACGAACCAGCGTCGGCGCCCAAACTGGTCCCGCATATTCTAAAATAGGTCGTACATAGGTGACATATAGGAGACGGCAGGTGGCAGGGTCACAACGGTAGAACGACCTACGCAAAAGATGGAGTAATCGCTTAGCTTTGTTGACAACATGCAGAATGTGATCGGACCAAGACAAGTCCTCCGAAACAATCACTCCCAGGTCACAATGGGAGCTTTTGGTTGGAATAACTCGACCATTCAAATAATAGGTGACTCTGGGATTGGCCCTGCCCATGTGAACAACCACGCACTTCAGGAGGTTGAGAGGCAAACACCATTCCTCCGACCATCTATATACAGCATCAAGATCTTCCTGGATAGCGCAATGGCATTGTTTTTTTTCAGTTCAGTCCTCGAATAATGAGGTACTACTAGCTATGGCCCGTGTTAAATTGTATAATTCACACAATCAGTCGTTCGTAGCTCGTTGTTTGACAGACTCAGCAAGTCAAACATCATTTGTAACTGAAGATTTAGTAAGGAAACTTAATCTAAAAACTTATGACCAACCAATTTAAATTTCTGATATCTCTCAAAGTTGTTCTATTTCAAATAAAATGATTGATTCAATAATCCACTCGTTAGAACATAACTACCGAAAATTTAGGGTTTCCTGTGCTGTTCTTAAAACTATAACTTGTAACCAAGCACAGGTACCAATTAATTTGAGTCTTCTTCCTATTCCAATGACCATTGATTTAGCAGATATCAATTTCAATACTCCTTCCAATGTCGACATTCATCTGGGTGCAGACATATACTTCGAAATTATTACTGAGGGTATAGTTAAATTAGGTCCTGGGTTGCCCGTTCTTCAAAATTCACATCTAGGATATTTAATTGCTGGAAATATTCCCCAGTCAGCATGCATGTCTCGTATTCGTACAACTCATTCAATAACAGAATCATATTCGTCGGAAACTGTAGATCCTACAGCTAATCAAGAGAATACATTGAATCGTATTTTAACTAAATTCTGGGAAATCCAGGAAGTACAAAATCAACCTGAATATATATTAACTCAATCAGAACAACAAGCTGATCAAATATTCGAAGATACAACCATTCGGTTGCCATCTGTAGGTTTAAGGTTGATTTACCATTCAAAAGTCCAAGTGAACCTTTCAAACTAGGTGAGTCATTCCCTCAAGCAGAAAAGAGATTTTTGAATTTGGAAAGAAGACTCCAAAATTCTCCTGAACGAAAAACTCAATATTCAGAATTCATCAATGAATATTTATCCTTAGGGCATGCAACACATATACCTTTAACTTTACCCAATGAATCATTCCTCAACAAATACTTCATAGCTCACCATTGTGTAGTTCGTGATCAAAGTCTTACAACTTACAACCAAGCTTCTTGTAGTATTTAATGGTTCTATGAGAACTTCAATTGGTTTTTCTATCAATGATTTAATGCTAAAAAATCCGTATCGGCAGAGATAACCAAACCTGCAAAATCCCCCGAAAAATTGGTCTCACATGGGCAGCGTTTGGAAATCTCAGGCACATATTCAAATCACAGCTCCCGATGTGCTTGAAGAGAAACCAATGTGTCCTTCCGGTTCTGACCTACGGTGCTGAAACGCTGATACTTAGTAAAAACGTGATACATAAAATAAGAATAACTCAAAGAGGAATGGAGCGCTCAATGTTGGGGATCTCATTAAGGCATCATATAACCAACATAGAGATACGGTAAAGAACGAAAGTAATAGACGCTGTTGAAAAGATAACAACATTGAAATGGAACTGGGCAGGACACATCGCACGAACCACAGACAATCGGTGGACCAAGCGCATCATGGGGTGGAGACCTCGATCGGAGGCTTTCAGAAACAGGGGGCGCCCTCCTACCCGATGGACCGACGGTCTAAAACGAATCGTCCCAAACGGGATTCAAGCAGCACAGGATAGAGAAAGATGGCGAAACTTAAGGGAGGCCTATGTTCAGCAGTGGACGCGACAGACTGAATGATGATGATGATAATGCTAAAAGGTTATACCTACTTTACAGCCTGACTTATTCGATATCCTGATTCGTTTCCGTACATTCAAATATGTTCTCATTAATGACATCGAGAAATTGTTTACGCAAATCCAAATAAACCCCAATCATACATATTTACTCAACATCTTGTAACATTCCAGGTTTGTAAATCCTAGAACATCATGAAAAAGGGGGAGAAAAGAGTGAATCCTGCCCTGAAGAGCTAAGGGTAGAATTACGTTAAAGGGGGTTTTATACTTATATTTTTGGCTTGTGATGTGATCGTCTAGATTGGTAGAACTCTATGTTATGTCGTAGTAACTCAGATTCGTAATACCTTACTCAGATTAGTGAAATATAGGATGGAAAATAATGAGGTAAAAGAGATAAATAATACACTAGATTGGACATAAACATGGAATAAGAGCCTTTATTCGTCCAGCGCCATAGTTCGGAGAACCATAGCTTTTGAAGGGAAAAACAAACGAGAATCAATTGAAACTCAAAGCAAAAAACCCTTCTAGCATTACAGATGATATGTTGACCATCCATAGGGCAATTATTAATAAGACAGGAACTGCTGGTATGTACGATATGGAGCTTCCTATACCTCGGTAAGATGGTTACTGGCACAATCATGATAAACCGCAAGATATAATACAGCTACAGTTGTTCAAAGGTGATAGGCATATACCTGGAGTATGTCACTTTATTGTTACGCAGCGCTCTTACAGCTGTGTGTGTGTGTGTGTGTGTGTGTGTGTGTGTGTGTGTGTGTGATCCTATTCGCGTTGGTTTGGAAGTGGACAATAAACTCTTTAGATTTCCTGTTGACTGATGAACGGTGGACCCGGGCCTAGGATACTTGCCCAGCTCACCAAGGCCAATGACCAAGGCTTGTTTTGCTGAAGATAATCGTTTACAGAACTCCCAGAGGAAAGTCTCCTCCACGATGCTAAGGAGGATGTTCTCCTTAGGCACAGGCGATGTAAACAGTTTACCTTAGACCTCCAAATCATGTTTTCCCTGTACGTTAAATATTATCCCAAAAGCAACAACTCCAATTAGCATACCATAATGTCGAGTGAAAAGTTAAATGTGCCGTAGCATGGATCCCACCTCATCCATCACGTTGGTCTGTTTTTATTTCAAATTAGTTCGAATCCAAGAGAACTCAAAAGAGCCACAACAGATCTACTCTCCAGAGGTACCGGGTTTTTCACTATAATTTGACCCCCCCTTTAACTTTGTTACTAAAGGAGATACAAAAAAATGTTTCATACAAAAATTTGACGAAATCAACTGAGGTTTTTTAATATGACTTCACGAACTGAAATATATACGAGGTGGCCAACATATTGATGGCAACTTCATTTTTCAAATGGAACACCCTGTATATTTTCCTATATTTGGCTAGCTCTTTTTCCCCTAATTTCGAATATGTAACATATGTTGGTCTATCTCTCTTATTCTGAGCACCACAGAGTTTCAAATTTAAAGAACAACCTGGCAAGCTCAGCAATAACTTTTCAAGTGGCGGGCTGCGATTACTCAAAATGCCCGTTTTTGGAGTTATCTCCTTAGATAGATGCAATTGACGTTATCATAACTCCAAAAATGGGCATTTTCAGTAAACCCAGTCTGCCACTTGAAAAAAGATTACAGAGCTTGCCAGGTGGTTCTTAAAATTCGAAACTCTGAATAACACAGAATAAAAGAGATAGATCAACATGTGTAACATATTCGAAATCAGGGGAATAAGAGCTAGGCAAATATGGAAAAATATACAGGGTGTTCCATTTGAAAAAATGAAGTTGCCATCAATGTGTTGGCCACCCTGTATATATTCCATTATGTGAATACATACTGTAAAACCTCAGTCGATTTCGTGAAATTTTTGTATGAAACATTTTTTTGTATCTCCTTTAGTAACAAAGTTAAAGGGGGGGTCAAATTATAGTGAAAAACCCGGTACATTGCCATCACAATTGATAGTCTCAGGTTTGTGGTGGTACGGTTTCAGTTCATTTTTTCTCTGTAACCCAAGATTTCTTCGGGTTCCTCATTTCTCTTTTCAACTCTCTTTCTGAATTGTCTTCTGTTTTGGCCTAGTCGCCAGTCGTCGCAACTCTCGTGGTTATTCTCTTTCTGAATTGTCTTCTGTTTTGGCCTAGTCGCCAGTTTTCGCCACCCTCGTCAGTTATTCACTTTTTAAATTGTATTTTGTGTTAGCCTAGTCGCCAGTTGTCGAGGCCCTAGTTTGTTATTCTCTGTCTGGATTATCTTCTGTTTTGGCCTAGTCACCAGCCTTCGCAACCCTTGTCGGTTTTCTAATATTCTATTCGTTCGCTGTGATAATTGCCATTCATCCTCTAAATCGAAGGTTTCCTATATTGCTTCCTCCTTATTTCAACAATTTGATTGAAATCAGAGCATTTGAATCTAATTCATGCAGGTCCTCAAAACACGCCTCCGAGCATCCGTCTTAAATATTGGCCACTAGCACGTGTTTTTGAAGTGATTCCGGGAAAAGACCCAATCGTTAGAATATCAAAGTTAAATCTCGAGGAGGAACATTTACAAGGTCTATCACTAAATTTGCCCGCTATCATTTAGTGACAGAAATTATCAATCTACTGTTTGAAATTTCTCGCAGTTGTATTTTCTTAACCTAAGCGGTTCAGCCCGGGCAGTATTATTATTATTCTTCTCCATCGGTCTCCCGTTCTCAGCTTGAGCTGGTATTACTCCAATGAACCAGTGAAAAAACATTTCAGTTCCTCCCACTAGTTCAGGAATTTCCGCACGATGTGACAGGTTTGCAAATCCACAGCCTGCTGTGCATATCCCGCGATCCTCTGGGATAATTCGATCCTTTGAAGATTTCTCTTGAATGATTCCCTTCCGTCAGCTGAAGTTCCGGATACCTCCCGGTGAACTCGGTATGGTGGGAATATCTCCATCCACGAAGTGGTTTGTCCTCGCAATTGTTCACGTAATAAAAAGCTCGCATTAGTTCAATATTCATTTCGCGGCTCCACTTGATACGTACGTTGCGAGCAGTCCTCCTCACAGTGGTCGAGCCAGCTGGTGGAGTGGCATTTCGATCTTCTGCCATGATATCGGTTTCCACTTCTCGTTGCTGGCTTAATATTTTCTCTATTTTTATGGGTATGCCACGATTTACCCTTGGTGGCCCAGGTAACTCGGGCCGGTGTGCAGGATGTGATTGGACCAAGGGAGATAGATCATCGGAAACCACGACTCCAAGGTCACAATGAGAGGTTTCGGCAGAAATCGTATGACCGCCGAGAAAGTAATCGTCACCAGGATTGTTTCTTTCCATGTGAATGACCGAACACTTCGAAAGATTTAGAGGCAAACACCAGTTCACAAACCAGTCGTAGAGGGCATCGAGGTCCCTCTGAATGACACCAGGGTCCCCAAGCGGATCACCAAAGATTTTAGCATCATCGGCAATAAGCGAACAATTAGATCGAATGGTTCTTGGCAAATCCGAAGTGTAAAGAAGGAAAAGAAGTAGGCCTAGGACCGAACCCTGGGGGACCCCACTAACCACTGATCTCGTAGTCGATAGAGTCTCCCACGCGAACACGAAAAGTGCGATCAGAGAGGAATGACCTGATCCACTGAAGGCGGGAACCCCGAATACCCAAACTCTCGAGCTTGAGAAGTAGACGCCTGTGTGGAACGCGATCGAACGCACGAGAAAAATCGAGGTAAACTATGTCAACAGGAACACCCCCGTCTAGCATTCTCGACCATTCATTCACATACAACAAAAAATTCGTCAACACAGAACGGCCAGGCATGAAACCATGTTGTTCCTCTGGAATTGACCTGTTATCAAGCGCTATTTGAATGATTTTATCCAGGATTATCCTCTCACATAATTTTGCGACAATGGGTACCGAACTGATATGACGGTAGTTTTTGGCGTCCAATTTGTCGCCCGATTTGAATATAGGGGTAATAAGCGCCATTTTCCAACAGGGGGGTAGGGAGTAAGAAGACACAGATTTGTTGAACAAAATGGATAATGGTTCAGCCAGGGAAGATGCACAGTACTTAAGGACCTTCGAGGAAACTCCATCCGGAGAAGAAGAGACGTCTAACTGTTGGAGATGCTTCAGAAGAATGGCAGGAGTGAATTCAACGTCACTCAAAGTAGCAGCTGGATTCCCAGCCAACAGCCTCGGCAACAGGGAGGCTCCAGAGAAAATAAGGACTCAACAACTTCGGCTAGCTCCTCTGCAGATGTCAACGGCAAAGAGGTGACATCGCCATGTTTGTCTCTGACTAGTGGAATGGAGACCTTCGTTTTTAGGGATGACCTCAGATATTTGAACATTTGAGACCAGTTTGGACTCAAATACAGACTTAGCTCTTTTGATCACGTCTGACAGGTAATTGGAGTAATCTCTATGTGCTTGGTGAATATGAATAGACTTATGACGCAAAATCGCTTTTTTATGTCTAATCATCTTGAGGATGTTATGATTGATCCAGGGTTTGGCAGGAGCGCTGACAACTGTCTTAGACTCGGGGCAACCATCAATCATAGCCTTGATTGTGTCTAGAAAGATGTTCCACATCGCATCGACGTCCGCACAAGGAGAAAGAATCTCACTCCAATCAACATAAGAGCTTCAAGTAGAACGTCAAAGTTTGCCGTCTTGATTGTTCTCGTACTTTTGGTACTTGAAGAACCCAGAGACAGAGTTGTATCTTGGATGAGAGGGTGACATGGTCAGACTTACCGAAAGGAGGAAAGTAGTCAAGTTGCGATACGAGGTCATTGCTTTTGACCAGAATAAGATCGAGAAGCGATGGGATTTGGCCGTTTCGAAATCTGATGGGCTGCGTTACTAACTGGATGAAGTTGTTTTCGCGAATCATATCAACGTAGGGCCTAGAGGATGAGTTACACTGTCTTCCACCCGATAATGGCCACTGTAAGTCAGGTAAATTAAAATCGCCGCAAAAAAACACATTAGCCTCCGATGAGGAGAGTTCAGCAAGAGAGTCGCAGAAGTTGGTATCGTGTTGACATTCACGGGGTCTAAAAATACAACCAATTGTCAACACAGTAGAATTATTATCAGAAATTTTAACAATCATATTGTCAATACCAGGATAACAGAAGGAGAATGAACTAAGAGTGAAATCTCTGCTTATATCGCTGCAGTAGATACATGCTCCCGCGTGACCAATCGTGGTTGTACTGTCACTGCGAAAAATGGAATAACCAGGTATTGACACGGTATGTTCAGTTTTCAATGTTCAATGAATTCACTTCAATCAAAATTTTCACCGTCCAAATCACGAGCGTAGGTAATGGTTGCTAGGGAAATGAATAACAAACATTCAAGAGTTGAAAAATTAGAAAATTCATTCGAGCTAGGTATTCAATTATTCGTTCTTTCTTCAGGCAATAAAATAGTTATTTGGTCGAAAACTTATTCAAGATTGAGTGTCCTCAAGATTAGACGACCTAGTGGATTGTGCACATCAAAGTTAATAATAGAGAATACAAGAAACCAGCACCAGGTTATTCTCAGTTTATGTGTCAGTGAATGAATACAGGGGCCTTCTTCAAAGCCGTAGGTAAAAAAATCTTGATTTTCGAGAGGAAGCAATTATCTTTGGAGACTGGTGCTTCAACTGGCCATCTGTTCAACAAAAATTTACAAACAATGGGTCTAACTGAGTTTTGCCTTTGAAGTTGGTGCCTTTGACGGCGGAACATATACTGTTCACGTGCGGCAATCTCTCTGTACTGAGGTAAACACACTTAGGAAACCCTACAGCTTCCAGCTTTATGATGAGGGGGACTCCTTCTTGTCGGCTTCTTGTTTGCGTGCCTTCGGGTCTGAGTCTCTCTTGTATTATACAAATGCGGTATGAACAATGGGCCACAGGGCCTACGTTCGGCCGACCAAGGGCGCCGCACAGGAAGAAGAAGGAGAACTCAGTACCAATAAATGTAGGATCATTCTTTGGACTCCTTCAGGACATCGCTGGAGGGGGAGAGCTCAGCAGGCACGTCTACCTGCAAAAGACGCGAATATCTGCCCCATCACTTATAAATTCGGTAATTTAAGCTCAGTATGAAAGGGCATGAGCCTAGCCAAGAGGTAGGAGAGCCTGCAGTACAACCTCATCTTCCCCTCACCGGAGCAGAGAATACCGAGAATATTGAGGCATATTACGTCTCTAAGAGTGCAATTATTTCAAGCCTGGGGAGGGAAGTTGAGCGCACGGAGGCTATTTGCAAATCACTTAGAACAAAAATCAAACATCATAATCTATTTTTTACAAAAGCCGATAAAGGGAACTGTCTGGTTGTTATGTCCAGGACTTCATATATAGAAAAGGTCACTTCATTTCTCCAAAACAACGGCTTCACACTTCTTGATACTGCCCCACTCAAGAAATACACTTCCAAATTAAAAAAATTTTTAGATCAGTTTGGACCAACTTTGTTTGAAGATTACAAAAAACTAATACCTATGAACTTCAACATTCCACGTTTATATGGACTTCCGAAGATCCATAAAAACAACATACCAATCCGCCCAGTGGTATCTTTCTATACGAGCTTAGCCTACAAACTGTCCAAAAAACTCAACGAATATATCACAGATAAAGTTGATTACCAATCACCTCACAGCATCAAGAATACCGGTGATTTGATCGAAAAACTGAAGAAAATACAACCCCCTTATAATTTAATACTAGCTTCTTTGGATGTATCTAATTTGTTCACCTCAGTACCTGTACAACAAACTCTTCAAGTCTTCAAAAACCTCCTAATCAACTCAGGCTTATCGGACACTACAGTTGAGAGCATCTGTCACTTAACTAAACTTTGCCTTGAACAAAATTTCTTCATGTTCAACGGATCAGTATATTCCCAACCAAAAGGACTAAATATGGGCAACGGCTTATCATCTTGTATGGCAGAGGTATTTATGAAATATTTCGAAAAATCTTTCGTATTCCATGTCAATAACCCATTCAAAGATCCTTTTCTGGCTCCGTTATGTAGACGACATATTCATAGGATGGTTGGTTAGTCAACAAGAATTGTCAGATTTCTTCAACTGGTTGAATATTAGACACTCCAACATCAAATTCACCCTAGAAACAGAAGAAAACAACAGTATAAATTTTCTAGATTTTACTATAACTATAAGAGAAAACAAATTCAATTTTGACATTTATCGAAAACCAAGCCAAACAAAACATAGCATACCTACATTTCAGTTCTTCACACCACCATGCACACAAACTAGCAGCATTTCGATCATACATACTCTCTATATAAAAAGTACCCGGAAAATGTTATTTAAATGAACCGCCAAAAAGGAATCGGTAATTTTTTTTTTCTTAAAGTTGGTAGGACCTTCCTTTATTACCAAGCCAAATTTGAGCGCGATCTGTCAACTAGTGTGTTTACAACAGCTGTCAGTATCAGTCGACCTCAAAAGTGCTCTGCGAATTTTACAATGGAAAAAATAGTTGATCAAAGAGTTTGCCTCAAATTTTGTCTTGCAAACGAATTTTCTTGTGCCGATTCATTGAAAATGTTAAAAAAAGCCTTTGGTGATAATTGTATGTCAAAAACACAAGCATACGATTGGTACAAATCATTCAAAGACGGTCCGAAAAATCCACGTCAAAGTCGATCGAAAATTAAAGTTTTGCTCACTGTTTTCTTCGATTATCGTGGTGTTGTGCACTCAGAATTTCTTCCTGAAGGACAGACAGTGAATAAGGAGTATTACTTGGGTGTATTGAGGCGTTTGCGTGAGAATGTTCGTCGTAAACGGCCAGATTTATGGAAAGACAATTCGTGGATTTTGCATGATGATAACGCGCCGTCGCACCGAGCCATAATTATTAAGGAATACAAGACCAAAAACTCAATAAATACCATCGAACAACCGCCGTATTCACCTGACTTAGCTCCGTGCGACTTTTTTCTATTCCCAAGACTCAAATTGCCCCTACGTGGAACGCGTTTTGAGTCCATTGAAGCCATCAAAACAAATTCGCAACGAGAACTGAAGGCCATACCTTTGGCGGCGTATGAGCGGTGCATGGAAAAGTGGGTTCGCCGATATCATAGTTGTATTGTAAGCAATGGGGACTATTTTGAAGGAGATAAAATAAATATTGATGATTAAATTTAAATTTATGTGTTTTTTTTTACAATTCCGGGTACTTTTTATACAGAAGGTACATAGAATATTTAAGATACCATTAGATAAAAAAGAATTCGACAAAGAAGTTTCTACTATCAAGTACATTGCCCAAGAAAATGGATTTAACACAGACATAATAGACAGAATCATCAATAAGAAAAAATATAGACTTTTGTCAAACGACATTCACGAAACAAACAAGGTGGAAAATTATATCAGCCTCCCCTTTTTTGGCGACATCTCCTACCAAATATCCAACGTTCTAAAACAACAAAAGAACCTAAAAATCTCATTTAAAACACAAAACACCTTACAACAATTACTAGTATACAATAAAGACCCTATACCCATCCTAGAGAAATCAGGGTGAACCTAACTGTAACATTGTCTATATAGGCAGGAGCGGAAGAAACATAGCGACCAGAATAAAAGAACACCTCATGAGTCAAAGGATCATATCCAACAATAAATCAACATTCGGTAAACACCTCAAGGACACCAACCATGAATTTGACCCCAACACTGATGTAGAACTTCTTCACCCGACAGACTATGGTTTTAAGCAAGAAACTTGGGAAGAACTAGAAATATACAAACATTCCCAAAGCAGATACGAAGAACCCGTAAACATCATGTCTATGAACACTGTACCACCTCTTTTCAAGGTTCTCAAAAATTGTTGATGTTTCCATTATCCTCTTATATAATTTTAAGTTTTTATTTAATAATTCACATGCAGTTCTGTGATTTATAATAATGTTCGATGCCCCTTATATTTTTAACCTAAAATCATCTCATTGATGTCAATTTTACTTTTCAATTTGTTTCCCATCATAAATCTGTCTAATGTATTTTACTGTTTTGATTTTTAACATCGTCATTAATGTGAGAACTTCGTTCAAAACTTTTCTTGTTATGACTAAACTTCAACGCTGTAAGTAAATAATAACAACTTGTAATCAACAAATCCGCTCACACAACCTTGCTTACAGCGGATCCATTTTATAACCTGAAGATGGCATATTGCCGAAACATGTAGTTAGGTATTTGACCGAACAATAAATGAAGTGAATAAGTGAGGATAAGACTAATTTTTCCCCTTACATTGATTGAACACCTCACAATGGACTTCCGTCGAATTATTTGCAAAGGTTCAACGCGTAAGGATATGCCTGTTTCATTCTGCAGCACCTGATCTTCGGGAGGGATCTAAATCAAACGTGTCTCCAACTCAATCTTCAATATCGAGTGACTTAGGCTGGAAAACTTTCGGGAGGCACTTGGAAGTGGGGCTACTACGAGAGCCCTTGAAGAATGAGGGACATAGTAGGGAAGTCCTCACATAAGACTACAGTCTCCTGTCAGCTCTAGGTATGACAACTCAAGAGCAGTTTTATTCATCAATAAGGAAAAAACTCGTCTTTCTCCAACAGAATTCCTGTCGAGGCACCTTGCTACGAATTGGCAAACCCAATAGGCGAATAAATGTTGCATAGGTCCACCTTCCAAGTGACGCCATTAATCCTCCACCAGAGGCAGTACGATGTCCCATTAAGGTCGACGTTTAAACCGAGTAGGAAAGATCAGCCGATAGAGGCGCCACCGTCCATTTTAAGGAATATCTCCATAGAACTTTCATTATCACAATAAGTTCTATGAGTATCTCTCTAATCATGAATGAAATGTACAATGGCGCTCTCTATCCGAAAATCGCCGAACTATGAAATACGTGAATTTGTGGGTAAAGCAGGAATTTTTTCCCGCCAAAATATCAATTTGGCCATTTTCTGCCAATTCCGTATTTCAAGTTGATCTTCTGAACGAAATTATCAGTAGATTCACTTTTAATCGGAAGTTGAACTATTTTCATTGGTCTTTCTGTTGAAATAAAACAGAAGCATGGGTTGGCTCATTTTCTTCTATTTCTGAAAGAAAAAAAATTAACTGTCGGAATGAAATCCATCAAAATTATTTCAACAAGAACCCTAATCCTTTCTGAGTTCACCCACAAAACTTCAGTTCTCAAAGTGAAACCGTTTTCGAAATCAACTTGAAATAAAAACACACTACATTGAACGCCCACCTTAAATGATGTCGCTAAAATAATAGAACAACTGGTTCTGGGCAGAAAGGACTTTGATTTCATATTTTTCAGTAACTAAGTAGTGAGTGTGAGTAATCGCCCATATGTTATTCATTGAATCAGAAAAGAGATTCTTGGATTTAATATAACTACAGCGTATATATCAGGGCCTGTCAAGAGGTGAAAGGTCTTGAACCCAGACCGGATATTCATAGAATATTCTCTGAATGTGCAAAATTCGATAGGTATATTCCGAATATTCGTAGAATATTCATAGAATATCTATATCCCATGCAGCATATTCCGAGAATATTTCCATGTGAATATTCCAGGCATATTCCCAAAAGAATATGCTGGGAATATACCGAAAAGAATATTCTGTAAAGAATATTTCTGGAATATTCATAGGATATTCAAAATTAAATATTCCTTATGGTACATCCCTGGAATATTCCGCACGTAATATTTGTGGAATATTCTGCTCATAATATGCCTGGAATATCCTGTACGGCATATTAATGAAATATGTGTAGGTTTACATTGGAAATGAAATGTCAAATTATTTTTGGACTGCAAGAACTGAGGAGTGTGGGTGTCGATGAGGAGTTAGTGCTCAAACATCTGATGAATCTCAAAGAAACGTCATCACCTGGTCCCGATGGCCTTTCGCCTTTTACCCTAAGAAAGTGTGCTTCGGCCATTGCTCTCCCTTTGTCCCTAATTTTCAAGAAGCCGTTGGAAACTTCCACTTTTCCGAAGGACTGGTTGAAGGCTTCGGTTACTCCTATATTTAAAAAGGGTGACAAGCTCTCGCCCAACAATTATCGACCCATAAGCCTGACTTCCTCGGTGTCCAAGGTCCTGGAGAGAGTTGTTTGTGAGCGGCTACTTCATTTTGCGCTTACTCATGATATCATTCCTCGTGAACAGCATGGGTTTGTTCCTGGTCGTTCAACGATGACTAATCTGCTGGGCTGCCTGCACGATTGGACTCGCTCTTTGGATCGGGGTATCCCTGTGGATGTCCTGTATTTGGACTTCTCCAAGGCGTTCGACCGGGTTCCACATCGGCGCCTGTTATCCAAACTTCAACACCTGGGCATAAGGGGAGAGTTGCTATCATGGATCGGGGCTTTCCTCTCTAATAGAACGTTCCGAGTGAGAGTGGCAGACGTTCATTCATCGAACGATAATTTTGTGTCCAGTGGCGTTCCGCAGGGATCAGTCCTGGGCCCCATTCTATTCCTCATGTATACGTCTGATCTGCCTCGACTGTTGAAGTCTTCATGCGCCCTTTTCGCAGATGACACCAAATTGTACAATCAGGCATCGAATGCGCACATCCTGCAGGAAGATTTACGGGTTGTTGAGGATTGGTGTCGGGAATGGTTGTTGCCGCTCAACGCCGGCAAGTGTCACGCTCTACACCTTGGCAGAGGCAATGCTAGATCCCAATATGTGGTCGATGGACACCGCTTGACTCCTGTTGACTACCATAATGATCTGGGCATCACAGTGTCCCATGATTTGAGCTGGTCTCATCATGTGGCGGCTGTTGCGGCTAGGGCCAGACAGATGACCTTTATGATACAGAGATCGTTTAGGGGCTAAAGCTTGGCAACGTGTCGGGCTCTTTATTGCAGCTATGTGCGTCCTTTGATGGAGTATGCTGGACCGGTGTGGTGCCCCTCTCTCAGGGGTGATCAACTTCTCCTCGAGTCGGTACAGCGTTGGAACACGAGGATTCCCTTTGGACGGATAAGAACTGACTATCACTCCCGCTTAAAACTACTTAATCTGCAGACGTTTGGAGATCGACGGGATAGAGGTGACCTTATTGTGACCTATCGGGCTCTACATGGTTTCTTTGGTGTGGAACTCGATCACCTTTACATGAGAAGCAGCACACAACTCCGTGGCCATGCCTTTAAACTAGCGAAAGAAAATTTCAGGACCACGCAGCGCCAAACTTTCCTGTCTAATAGAGTCTTCGACCGATGGAATAGGCTGCCTCATAGCGTTGTTGGTGCAGCTTCGGTTAACTCATTCAAGAACCGACTGGACCAGTTCATGCGAGACCAGAATTTATCTATTGAGTGACTCAATGACTGTGAATGACTGTGAATATGTGTGATTTTTTTGTTACTTTTTTTTCACTGGTAGTTTATGAATTCCATTTTATTTTTATTTTGTAATCTAAATTTGAGTTTATGGGTGTCAACCCCTACTCTTTTCCATTGTTAATAATAATAATAATAATAATAATCAGCAGATGGCGACTGTTCGTATTTAATTGTAACCATGAATTCAATTATCTCATTAATTTTCAGATTGACGTACGATGACGAAAGTTAAATATAAATTCATGTTTTCATTTCATTATTGAGTTGAAGTTTTGTATACAAAATTTGTGCGCAGTAAAATATCACTAAACACTTGACCATGAACGCTGCAAAATCCCGTCGTCAACAGCCAATGGAATGTCACCATTCGTGGACTGTCAAATTCCACGGCGTCGGTTAACCACATCTTAGGTTAACCACACCATTCTATCATTTCTATTTCTAATCGTTTCCTTGAAAGCTTTAGATCTAAACTTTTGTGAGTGTTATTTCAAGTGATATTATGAGAGATTTCTTAGTGAATCGAGTTTGAGTATTGCCTGGATTATTTGTTCTTGTGTTATATATGAGGTAAGTAAATTTGATGAAAGAATTCTATATGTCCGTGATGAATTGATTGATTAATTTTATTCACGGCCATTTTGAAATCCAAATATAACTATAAGTATATATAATATATTTATGAACGACACTTCGTTCCTCGATTTCCTATTGTACATTTCTTCCTTCATATACGTTATTTGGAGGTTATGAATGTCGTCAATCTCTCCCATTCGCAGTGTTATGTTATGTCTTGAAAAATGTTTTTTTTCAGGGTCTCTGCGTGTCTTTTAGCTCCACCTTAGCTGATTCAGATAAATATTCCATTCAATTGTTTTTGTTTTCTTCAATAAATATGAATATATGATAATATGTTTTTCATTTCTTATTCACTGGATAGATTATAATCCCTATTTCTGAAAAGCCTACTAGGCTCAAATGTTTAGGTTCAGTTTGAACTCATGTGTTGAACTTTGGCTTACTGAGTGAAATCATTGAATTAACCAAAGTTTGAGTGGACCTAAGAATGCATATATGTATATGCCCTGAATATGAAAATGGTTCGAGGATAAGATATCCATAGAATATCTCTTTAATATTCCTAATATTCAAGTATATGAATATACTTGAGTGATATTATAGGAATATTCAGTATAAAATATGCCTTGAATATTCCAGGAATATTGAGAAAATGCCTAGAATATTAGTTCCATCATATTCCAGTAATATTCCATGAAGAATATTCTTGGAAGATTCTATGAATATTTGGAATATTCCTGGAATATCATTTACAGAATATTTTACGAATATCTGTGGAATTCCCAGACGCATATTCATAGAATATTCCAATATGCCAAAATGAATATTCTAAGCATATTCTAAGAATATCCGACATATCGACATATCGATTATTTTTATTCAAATTGTCTGCAGGGTAACAAGAAGAATAAACTGAGAGCTCTATGGAACCCAGACAATAACTTACCTTGAAGGTCTGAAATACAACATAAGTACAAAAGAGAAGCTCGAAAAATCCTCCACTCACATCAATGTATGTCTGAAGAGGGCATATGAGATAGGTTAATCCCGAGAGACGTCCCTTAGTGGAGGAAGTCAAGGGTTATATTTCACGTAAAAGAGGACGTAGAGGAGCGAAAGATGCTAAAGCCTATCGCATTATTTTTGGGACAATGTCCTGTAAATTATCTTCGGAACATGGAAAAGGTTCCTGATGATACCTGTCGCTTCTGTCAAGAAGCCACCGAAACAGCTGAACACCTGCTTTGCAGTTGTGGAGCTGTCTTCAGGAAAAGGCTGCAACATCTTGACTTCTGTTTCTTAAAACCGGAACAAGTAATGGACGTGGCACCGAGGAGATTAGTGAAGTTCATAGAGGCTTTGCTACCTGACTGGTAAACAGCGCGGGGTAGCACAATAGATCTTCAAGTCAAGGTGTATGCAAGACTAAGCTTAGTCTAAACGCTCCTCCTTAAATCTAATCTAATCTAATCGCATTATTTGACTCACCTTTCCCCTTAAAGCAATGAAAAAGCTCATGGAAAATTCACTTGCTATGTTTGGCGATATGAGAGGTGCCTTTGATAACACTCTACACGCCTCCCTATGCAGTGCTGCTGATAGCAAAGGAGTAGAACCCACCGCTGTAAAGTGGATAGCCGCAAGGCTGAAAGGACCTAATCTCACTACCTGCCTACCTAGCAGAGTGTGAAGTGACTTAGCGGACTTGCGGGGGTGTCCACAAGCGGGGTACTATCACCTCTGCTGAGGTAATTGATCATCGAAAGACTTACAGCAAAGGGATTCAATACAATGTATCACTGAAAATTGGCGCATAAGGTCAAAGTGTCAATTCTTTCCAAGGCCACAACAGCCAAGCAAACGGCTTTTTGGAAAGACTTGCTATTTTGCTCCTACGCGCAGCTAAAGTACACTCCATTGTGACCATTGGGCATTTTCCATGACATCTGGAAAAAAGCTTTTATAGTCCCTGTTTTCAAGACTGGAAGTAGAAATATTATTGATAACTACCGCCCAATCAGTAAGCTCTGCATTTTCGGGAAGATTTTCGAGTCACTAGTTTACCCTCACATATTCCATCCTATAAAAACGCTAATGATACCTGAACAGGCTTTTTTAAGGGTAGATCGGTTGAGACAAATCTCATTAATTTTGTGGAATATGTTCAAGAAAGTCTTGATGATAGAGTTAAGGTTGATGCCATATACACGGACTTCAGTAAAGCTTTTGATAGGTTTAATATTGACCTTCTCCTAAACGAGCTTGATAGTGTGGGTGTGGGTGGGACGTTGTTACGGTGGTTCGAATCTTATTTGAGAGGCAGAAGCTATTGCGACTATTGGGACTTCGAGTCTAGAATCTTTATTTCAACATCTGGCGTACCCCAGGGTTCTCATTTGGGGCCCCTTCTGTTCACTGTTTATATTAATAAAATTGTTAAATGTTTCTGAATGTGTAGATTCGTGCTGTTTGCGGATGACTTGAAGATGTTTGCTCGGATTAGGGATGTTCGAGATTGCCTGGCTCTCCAGTGTGATCTTGACAGACTGGCAATTTTCTGCGAGAGATATAGTTTATTTCTTAATGTATCCAAGTGCCATGTTTTATCTTTTACACGTAATAAAACCCAGGTTCATTTTCCATATTCGGTTGTCGGAGCCGCTTTGAATCGCACAAATAGTGTCAGACATCTGGGTGTGACATTAGACTCGAAGCTTCTGTTCGATGAGCACGTGAACAATGTAGAAGCTGCCTGTAATAGAATGCTGGGATATATTGTTAGACACTGTCGTCAGTTTTTTAGCCGCGATGCTATATCATCTCTTTATAACGCCTTTGTTTTCAGCAAATTGAACTTCGCTCCCCCGGTATGGTCTCCCCATTATGGAATCTACATCGACAGATTAGAGAGGGTTCAGGGTAGGTTTCTTAGATTTCTCAGCTTCAAGACTGGTTTCCGACTAACCCATGGCGACCCGAATAATTACTCTATCCATCTGAGGCACTTCGAGATGATGAGTTTGAGCAACAGGAGAAAAATGAATGATTTTTCGTTCATTTTCAAGATACTGTCTAATCTAATTGATTGTCCTGACATCCTGAGATCAATAAACTTTCATGTTCCATCAAGGCACCTCAGACAACATCTAACTTTTTATTTACCAACCAGGAGAACAAACAGCGCAAAGTATTCACCATTGTCGAGAATGTTGGACCTATGTAACGTTCATGGGGTCAGATTTGATTTATTTTCCGACGTAGCCTTGTATAAATTCAAGAAAACATTGAAAGCTTTCTCCACGTAGACTTGGATACGTTTCTCTTATGTGCATTTGTATACTGTTTCCGTTGCATATTGGCATTTTCTTTTGTTTTTTCCTTTATCAGTTGCGATCGGACTTGAATCCTATTGCTATAATAATAATAATAGCAACAACAATACAATACAATATAACCAAAAAACACATTTAATTGTCTAATAAACGATGACCCACCACGAAGGAGTATTAAGAAAATACTTCTTGTGTGTGGTTTAGATATCCGTTTTTTTTTAATGTCACAATCGGTAGATATACAGTCACAATCGAGAATTTGTCAAAATCGGTATATTTTCATTAATATCATCTTATATAGTATGATTTCTCTTATAGGAATGCGTCGAAAATCGGTTGTTTATTATGTTGTAAAACTCTTATTTTCCATTGATACAGTCGTGTACTATCTTTCTTGGCTGCTTAAACATCCATTTCTTCGAAGAGTTCTTGAAAGAAAAGTGAGGGCTTGCTTCGATCTTTTCGGGTAAAAAATTGACAATTCCAGGAGCCAGGTAGGAGAAGCACCTACAACCCACTGATTTATTTCTTCTTGGTAAATAATAATATGCATGCACATTTCTAGTTAAGTGAGGATGAATATTTTTTGTGAGTATAATTTTCTTGTCAAATGTTTTCAAAGCTATTTTGAAAAAATAAAGTTGCCTAACATCCATCTCTCCTGATTTCTGGAAAGTCAAATCACTGGAATGTGTTATTGTTGTATATAATTTTGAGTATCCATTTTTGTACGATGTCCAAACTTCTCAGAGTAGTGTCATAAACACCACCCCATCCCAATATTCCATAATTAATCTGAGACTGAACTAGTGAAAAGTAAAGTATCTTGAGATGTCGTACGTCTAGAAATTGCGTCAAATATTTGAATCTGAATAGTAATCCCCTGATTTTATTGGTGACGTTTTTTATTTGTAGGTCCCATCTTAGGTGGCGGTCTATAATGATTCCCAGGTATTTAATATTCTCAGCCTCCGGTATACCTGTGTTACCTATGAGAAGTGGTCCAAGATCAGGTAGAGTATTCTTATATGATGTGAACGGCATATACTTAGTTTTTTCATAATTCACTGTTAACGTATTTAGTTGAAGCCATTCACTCAAAATTTTTGTTTCTTTTCCAGCTACCTCCTTCAGTTTTTTCCATGTATCCTCCCTATATATAACCACCGTATCGTCGGCAAAACTTATGATGTCGCCCTTTTTATATCAAGTTCTAAGAGTCCATTCACATATACATATACAGGGTGTTTGGTAATTCGACGTGAACCTTGGAAAGCGATATACTAGCAGTGGCGGCTCCTCCATTTGTGCACATGTGCACGTGTACCCCCAAGTAATATCTTCATCTAAAGGAATTTATTTTTGTGTTTGACGTAAATGTAACGTTTTCCATTGGGTATTTAATTTTATTTTTAATTTCCGATGTTCCGGTACACGGTTCTGTAGTACTTTAGAGTGTAGACTACTATAGAAACAAGAAACAGACGGCGGGCGAACTCACAACAGTCAAAACTTCGAACGCCAACGGTCAATGCAAATACGCGTAGCCCGTACACTGCACTATCGAACTGATCCCTCATTGGAGCAGCAGCTACCCTTCGCGTCCCGCACTCCCCGTAACAGTCCATAGTATTTAGCTGGCATAGGTACACATCCAGCATGTGCACGGTCGTCTGTTGCATAGACAAGCTATAGATAGGCAACTCTTAATTCAAATTCTGTTCATTGTGTCTGCGCTATGTATACTCGGTCGTTAGTACTAACAGCTGATATCGGCGTGAAAAACAGACATAGTTTTATGTACCATTTGTATAAAAAAATTTCAAATTTCGAGTACATTAGATACGATGATTATTTGTATTCCAGAGCAATCACTAAATCTTATAAAAAGCATAAAATGTAGAACACCAGTGATTAAAATCAAAGTCTTATATAGGAGTTAAATATTATTCATTTATGCATGTTTGTTTATCTACATGAATTAATGTCAAGGCAAATAATAACATTTCACTCAAGAGAACACACAAAAATATTTAATTGGTTGTATTTCGCGCAATTATGGCCGCAAATTTGGGGAATTCGATTAGCATCAGCGTACAATATTCAAAAACAAATTCGGTGACATTAAAAAAAAAAAACAGAAATCAAAATTGCATGTCCTGGTCTATTCAATATTTCGTCTGAATTAGATTTAGCACTCAGGGATCATTTGGATCAATCCACAGTATTCAGCGGAACATCCAAAGACATTCAAAATGAATAGTTGGACTGTATGCTTTCATTGCTTTCTGTGTGTCATGCACAAATTAAGAAAGAACTTGCTGCCTCAAAATTCGTGTCCGTGATAAGTGATGAAACAATTGACATTTCAAACATTTTCCAAATGGTTATAGTTTGCCGTTATGCTTCAGCAGACGGTACCCCTATTGTGAGAATTTGGGGTTTTCTGAATGTTATTCCAAGACAAGGCCAAAGAACATCACAAACTGCTCTAAACTGCGAGATTCGAAGTTTTATTTCACATTTTTTCCTCCCCAGAACCCCCCTTCCCTATGTAGTCCGTACCCTCTAGACCCCCCGGTATCTGCCCACATGTGCACTCCCAAAATATAAATCCACGCGCCGCCACTGTATACTAGACGTCATTTGCAGTGAATTGCGTCGAGTAACGCATGATCCGAAAATCTATTGTTACGAAGATATGGCGATTTTTCAACTTTTTTGAAATTTTCTGCTTCGTTATCGAAAATAATTGATTTTGTAAAAACTACTAGACTCTAAATAGTCAATGAAAATTTTTTTCGAAGCTGAGGAAATGGTCCTTATTCTTGTGAAAAAGTATTCACTAAAAATTCAGATAACCCGAGATATACGGGGTTATAAATGGCTGCACCTGTTTTCCTCATAAAATCTTGATAAAACAATTGAGAATTACTCGAAAAAAGTATTATGAACTTGGTGTACAAATGGAAGCAAAAACTTCCCTGTTTCATTAGCTTTCCAAAAAGGTACATATGTCAATAATTCCTCCATGCAATCAAAAAATATGGCCGGAAAACCAAGCAGACAACAGACTTTTTCGAATCAAAGGAAGACGAAGTACATTCGCGCTCATTCGCGTTAGCTCCCAGACAGTGTGCTTAACTACGCGTAGTAGATTGCCTATCCTGTCTTCAGTCAGCTCCGCTACTGTTCTATACTGAGGCCGTGCGGCGAACGTTTGTCAACAAGCCCGCTCCACACTCACGGCGCGAATCGCGCCAAGAATTCTTGCCGTGAACCTGGGCAATAATCCGCAGCCAAGAAAGTCATCCACACTCACACAAATATTCGCATCCTCGCTGTCTACGAAGACTTTTCGCCTGTTGAGCCAGCTATAAAAACGGTTTATTCTGATAATAATCAAGAAATTCTCATTCCACTAATCTAAATCTGAATCTATTCTAATTTCACTTCATTGCTACATGAATCATTCATTTCAAAAGCGAATAAAGTCAGTGAACAAGTATTAAATCTTAAATCATTACTGCGCAGGTACCGCGAAGACCTGTGAGTGTGGATGGAACATGTGTGCTTAGGCGCGAAGCCTTTGTCGCGGGACAGGAGACCGCAAACTCACGGGGAAGGCCGCGAAGCGCGAACGTTACACAAGAAAGTCATCTACACTCACGTTCGCGGTATTGGCCAAGGTTCTTGCCATGAGTGTGGAGCGGGCTACAGAGAAACGAATGTCGAACATTTCGTGTTTGCCGTAGTGTGTGGGAGGATACCCGAAAGCGCACAACGAAGGCACCAAATACACGCATTGTCTGGGGCCGGCTTTAGGTGTGTCACGCGTGCCAGCGCGCGCTCGTCTTGAGCGATGAACACAAAGCCATCTGAAACATTGACATTAGATTTGTTTCCATTTGTTTTTATGCTTGATAACGGGCGTGTTCATCGGACTCAACAGTTGGCCAACTGTTGTGAAAAAGTCGGATGAATCTTTATGCTACCTGAGCGCTACATTGGAGCGGACGTCATTTTTTCGAGCGGTCTATTTTTATGCTACATGTCAAAAGCGTGAAGTTTGTTGATGGTGATAGGTTGAAGTTTCATTTGAAAATGGAAAATAAACAAGAGTACGACATCAAATCATGTGGCTTTGACATATGAAGGAGCATGGAACGAAAAGGTCGTTCATAAAACTCCGGTGTCACTCAACTGTTACCGATGGATCGGAGCGGTAGCTGCTTAGTCCGATGTGAAAGAACATCGCAGTAAGTTTTTGGATCATTTCATTGAAAAAAAAATATTTTTCATCGCAGATTTTGTGTATACCTATTGTTATTCAATAGCTATGTTACTGAATTTCTTCAATTATTGTAGAGGAACCAGAGCTAAGGAATGATTCAGATATACATCTCAACATGGAATATGGGAATTAAGTTATTTGTATCCAAAGAAAAAACAATAGCAACATCAACGTTCATAAATCCAAAGTTCCTTAGAACTGCATCCCTTGGTACTTTTTATTCAGAACGTCTTCAAGCGATTCCGACAATAAAGTTTCTCTCCAATTGTCATCGGTATATTCAATCCATAAGATTCATCTTCCAGAGCCTTCAAAAATGATTCCAATTGACATCTTTCCACAGATTTTCCTTTCTTGATTTTCGTTTTCATTCAACCGGAATGTGTAGATAAATTCTATTAGCACGCAATTAGACTTGAAACGCATAAAATTCCCCCATTATACCTACAGCTTATTGCATGGTCAGTATAGTATTATGAAAGTTACTGAGCACGCGATCCATTTCACTGAATTATTTCATTACCATTTAATATTTCAACGACCAACTACAGAGGCTTCGAGTCTGCGTGGAGGCGGAGTTTATTGAGCCGAATTTTAACGGTCGAAACTGCTAGATTGACGATGCCCGAACTCAGAAAAATTCACGAAATGCAGTCAGTCACTATAAACGCTGATTTTTTTTACCTCTCATGCGCCTCCGATTGCCTCATCATTGAATTTTTGGTGAATTAACTATACAGTGTAGGTTTCAGAGGTATTTTCCTGGATTGGATACATTATTTCTCAACTGACAGAGCTATGACTGTGAAAATCGGCGAGTGCTGTTAAGATTTGTTCAATGTGCTTTTTGGGTGTTCCCCAGGGATTAATTCACCACTCATATTCATTCTGTGGACAATGATTTACCTGATCACAAAATAGCAGATTTGATCGCTATGTTTGTCGATGGCACCACCTTTGCCATATCGGCTCGAAATCATTAAAAAGGTGTGCCTTCTTGAGGTGAAGTTCCATTTATTGGTGTCGTCAGAATGCCCCAATTGTGAACCTTGACAAAACCGAGTGCCTATTATTCAAATTGAGATCTCAGAATTCTCCATCAAACTTCCTACATGTAGGTTTGTTTCTGTTGTCTGAGAATATGACCTTCGCTTTGGCTAACCGACTGTTGAACCGTGCGCGTGCGTCAACTACCAGATTCCGTATTTTAAGAAAAGAATTAGGTTATTGACGCAACGGTTGAACTGTCGGTTACCCTTTATGAGACCGCCCCCAAGGGTCGGTATTATACAGGGTGTCCCAAGTTCGAGTGCCTATTAGACGTTTCTGGAAAACTGGACATATTTGAAATCTGAAATTTGGGATTATTATATTCTTCAAAATTCTCTACAGACCTAAAATATTTTCAGAGCCAGAGCATTTCCGGTTATACAGTGAGTGAAAATAAATTTGCTCAAAAAATTTTTTTTCAATGTTTTCGTTTCTGATATGATTGAGTATTCAGTGCTGAATACATTTCTGTTGAAACCATTGTATTCATTCGAATAGTTTTCAAAATATCGAAAAAGACCTGAAAAACAGTAAAATATTCATAGTCAGTATTATGTTCATTTTTCTTATTCTGAACATCCTGAGTGTTAACCGTTTTCACAACGTCAACTGGTTTCAACAGAAATGTATTCAGCATTGAATATTCAATCATATCAGAAACGAAAACATTGAAAAAAAAATTTTGAGCAAATTTATTTTCACTCCCTGTATAACCGGAAGTGCTCTGGCTTAGAAAATATTTTAGGTCTGTAGAGAATTTCGAACAATATCATAATCCCAAATTTGAGATTTCAAATATGTCTGGTTCTCCAGAAACGTCTAATAGGCACTCGAACTTGAGACACCCTGTATGAGAAATTCAACCGTCCCAAACCTCCAGTTCAACCTGGGGTTGGCTCAACCGGTGAAGATAGCTCCGGTTGAGCTTTGAACCGAGCTCGATGACGTGCAACTAAATTCACTTTACGTTCAAAACAAAACATTTTGTTTTGACACATTGAATCTATGTAGAGTTTTCGACTCGTTGACTAAAATAAGATTTAATATCGGGTTGTATCGGATTCTAAAAAGGTCCTTGAGATTTCGTGGTGCTCTTTATTGAAAACCTAAGCTTTCGCTTCCACTGTGAAGCTTTTTCAGAGGTCTGAAAAGATAGAAAAAATTTACAAAAAACATCCTGTACACAATACCCTCAAAATTCTTACTTAATGTGAGAATAATAATTAAACCTACGCAGATGGAATCAGAAACGACACAAAACGATACAATTAATATTCTGAACAAAATCCAAAAAATTCAAAAAATCTTTCAAGAAAATTAAATCATAGATAAAAAATCTGAAATCACTTTCTATGCTTATAAAAGCACGCACAAACAGAGTGTAACAGCCAAATGGAATAGATTCGATAACGAATAAATGAGGGCGTGTTGGGAAAAACGCTCGGACACGTCGATTTGTAATTTTACATGCGCATATTTTTGAAGAAAATAATATTATATAGGGTGTTCCATGTGACCGTGGCCAATACCAACTTTCTTATTTCAAATGCAACCCCCTGTATATTATTTATTTTTTGGATTCTTCAGAGAATTCTAGACACAATTCATGCACAATGTCCTATACCTATCTTTAACTATTTCGGAAGTATTAAGTGTTTTCAGATTTATTGCAAAAATCAACGTTTTAAATAAAAATTATTTTATTTCACAAATTCGGTACATTACACTTAAAACTTGAATAGTAATACTGATTATTTCTTAATTATTAAAAGAACAAAAAAAAACATTAATGTCAATATGTAGTGAGGGTAGTGGCTTAGAGGACTGGGGAAAATGAAATCCTTTATGAAATGCCGACGTTTCGATCTTTATTTCTGGTCTTCTTCAGGGCTAAAAAAGAACAAGACTGAGAACATAGGGCGCAACATACACTCATGTCAACACAGAATGGTATAAAATCCTCTTACAGTAAAAACATTTAATATAAAATAAGAAGTAAAATCTTGAAGACAGGCAACCGTACAAGACAGGAAGCGACACATTTGAACCCCAACGCCTACCTATTCATATGGAGAGCCCCCTATAAAATTACAGAACAGGGGCCCGATTCTCAAATGTCTATCAGAAATGAAGAACGCGACAATATGTCGAGTGCAAATGGCTACTGACTTTCGAATTAGGTATTCTCGTGAACTACTCGACATTGGGAAGTCACTCGACATTTTATGTCGAGTAAGGATATCTGGCAACTCTGCATTGAGAATCAAAGAAGAATATAGAGTACGTTGAAGCATTCAAATATATTAACTCAATGGTTAAAGTTCAAATAATTTAAAGACAATTTCACTGCAATCGAGGTTCGAGATGGAAACTGCCAAGAAAACATATTGCTCGGCAAAACAAAAATCAAAATTAATTCAGATACCTACTGCAAAATGAAAAAGATACGTGTTTCGATGTTACCATTTCTTCCAGATTTAGTGCAGACTCATTAGTCCTAGGTTCCACATAGGGAGACAGGGTATCTTTTAAATTTCTTACTGAATCTTTAAATAATCGAAATCTCTTAACAAACATTTTATCATTTAATGTCCTCAAGTTCACCGTCTCATTCAAAGAAATATGCACCATTTCTCCGATACATCTCTTCCTATAGGCCTTCTCCCTTTCCGAATTGGTGACGTTCTCGAAATCGAAGTCATGATTCTCACTGAAGTGATGGGCAGCCGTTGGTTCCCTCTTCTCAAAAATAAAGGATAAAACTCCAGATGGACTACAGTCGGAATTAATATACAAAATTCCATGTATTTATTGCGACAAATGCTACATAGGTATGACTAAACAGCACCTCAAGAACAGAATCTACCAGCACAAATATGACTGTAGACCCATCAATAAAGACAAAAATGAAAAAACCGCCCTGGCTGCCCATCACTTCAGTGAGAATCATGACTTCGATTTCGAGAACGTCACCATTTTGGAAAGGGAGAAGGCCTATAGGAAGAGATGTACTGGAGAAATGGTGCATATTTCTTTGAATGAGACGGTGAACTTGAGGACCGACGTACAGAATTTGAGTTCGATATACCACAACATCTTAGAGAGGTATAGACGGATAATGTGCTCTTAATTCAATATCGGGAACATACCCGTTTCTGAGATATCGTCTAGTCTCACTGACCCTAGTCAGAGCCTTCTAGATGTTTCACTATTAATTTCAAGGATCAAATTATAGGTATAGAATTATGTGCGTTCGATGCTCTGTATATGTCAAATGAAAGAACATATTTTATTTTATTTATTGTTTACGACTGGAAGTAACCTTTCAACATTTACTCCCTTAAATGACTTTTTTAAAACTATTTAATTTGACGACACAATTTGATGTCTGTTCTGTAATTTTATAGGGGGCACTCCATATGAATAGGTAGGCGTTGCAACGCCTACCTACCCCAACGCGTTGGGGTTCAAATGTGTCGCTTCCTGTCTTGTACGGTTTCCTGTCTTTAAGATTTTACTTTTTATTTTATATTAAATGTTTTTACTGTAAAAGGATTTTATAACATTCCGTTTTGACATGAGTGTATGTTGCGCCCTATGTTCTCAGTCTTGTTCTTTTTTAGCCCTGAAGAAGACCAGAAATAAAGGTCGAAACGTCGGCATTTCATAAAGGATTTCATTTTCCCCAGTCCTCTAAGCCACTACCCCCACTACATATTTTGAAGAATAGGACACGAACACCAATAATGAATGATTAATGTCAATGTAGGAAATGCTCGCCGTGAACGTCTTGGCAACATGCTAATCAGGTGTAGAATTGTCTTCTAACGTTACTCAACATTTCAGGCGTGACTGATCTAATCGCAAGCGTGATTCGGTTTTTTAGGTCGTCTAAGTTTAAGGGTTTCGTTTCGTATACAATACTTTTGACATATCCCCACAAAAAGAAGTCTAATGGTGTCAGATCAGGAGATCGTGCTGGCCATTCTATCGATCCGCGACTCCCTATCCACCGATTTGGAAAAATTTCGTTCAAGTACTGCCTGACATTGATTTGGTAATGGGGCGGTGCTCCATCTTGCTGAAACCATATTATATTGGCAGGAACTTGTGGATTGGCTGGATCAGGATATAAGTTTATCAAAGTTGGTACGACATTATTTTGGAGAAGTTCTAAATATTGTTCTCCATTCAAGTTGCCGTCAATGAAAAAGGGACCTACGATATGATTTACAACAATTACTGCCCAAACATTAACATTTTCAGGATATTTCGTATGTTCTCCTCTCATTCAGTGAGGATTCTCATCAGACCAATAGCGGCACGATTAACATGACCGTGGGCGTGTAGTGTGAATGTACTTTCATCAGAAGACAAAACATTTTCTGATTGGATCACATTGTTATCCAACATTGCCATCATTTGCTCACAAAAATGCGTTCTCCTATCGAAATCGTCCTCTATGAGCTCCTGTGTTGCCATCATTCTATAATCTATAGGGATGCATCTTACTTTCCTTTAATATTCGAAATATTGACGTGTGGCTGACGGTGAACAGCGGGGCTACTTTTCAAAATAACCTGAGCTTTCTTGAAACTCAAGCATAATATCCAATTTCGTATCAATTCTTACTGCATTGGCAGCAATTTTTTTTATTTGTCTTACATGACCAAGCTCTTGAAACTGCTTTTTTTTTTGCTAATTGTTCCTTGGGATATAGGCGGCAAATTTGGAAATTTTTCGTGAAATAAGCCAGAAACTTCCATTTGTGTCCTTGTGTAATCTCCATAATCAATCATTTGAAGAATGGTTATTTTGTGCATTTCTGTTAAATGAACCATTTTTCTGATATTATTATGCACAGTTATCGAAATTCAAAAGACAATAGCACTTACACTGATCACTTATTGTCATGCAAACAGACAACGTGTTACTAAGGCTATGTAAATAAACAAATCTGTTTTTTTTTTTTTTTTAATTTCTTCTCAGTAATGGTTTTTGCTTACTGTCTTCATATCAAGAGGTAAATGGGAAATAAGTATTGAGTGTAATGTATCGAATTTGTGAAATAAAACAATTTTCATTTAAAATGTTAGTTTTTGAAGAAAATCTGAAAACACTTAATATTTCCGAAAAAGATGAAAATAGGTATAGGACATTATACATAAATCATGACTAGAATTTTTTGAAGAATCCAAAAAATAAATAATATACAGGGGGTTGCATTGGAAATAAGAAAGTTGGTATTGGCCACGGTCGCATGGAACACCCTATATAATTCAATTTTCTTGAAAAATATGCGCATTTAAAATTACAAACCGATGTGTCCGAGCGTTTTTCCTAACACGCCCTCATTTATTCGTTATCCAATTTATTCCATTTGGCTGTTACACTTTGTAGAACAACACTATGATTCAATCGTCACAAGATATAAAACATGGTACACACGACCATATAGATGAAAGTCCCGGACTCTACCTAAAAGTGTTCGATATCAACCTTTTATTTTTAATCAGTTCTAGCAAATTACAATAAACTGGACCCACGTCACCCGCATCATTTACAATATTAACATTCTAGTCATTATACTCAATTTCAAAGCTTTCAAGAAAACATCGTTTTTCCTGTTTGCGCATGATCTTATTATACTGCAGTTTTCGAAATTATATTTGTGTCCAGTTTCAAATGTTTGTTTAGATGATCCGCATGAAGGCTTCATCATGTCACAATTCTTCTTGTGTTCGTCTACCCTCGTCTTCAGCCTTCTACCTGTTTGTCCTATGTATTCTCCCTCACACATACCACATTATCTTCATGTTATAAACTACATTCATCCTGTCCATCAATCTAGCTACATTAATTATTATTAATAATAATAATGTTTATTTTTTCAACATGGTTACAAAATTTTACAATTTACAACAATGAGAAAATATGTCAAAATAACAGGGAATACCTTATCAACTATATCGCTTTAATCTACAATATGCAAAGAATTCTTCTAAACAGTACGGTTCACAATCTATGCTTAAATTACGAATGCTTCTCTTATATTCTCTGAAGTCTTTTAGTCGTTGTATATTCTTAGGTATGGCATTAAAGATTTTCATGCACATGTACAGAGGCTGGTTTTGACTCAAAGATAGTTTGTACTGCGGATATATACAGGGTGTTTGGTAATTCGACGTGAATCTTGAAAAGGGATATACTAGACGTCATTTGCAGTGAATTGCGTCGAGTGAAGCATGGTCCGAAAACCTATGGTTACGAAGATATCGCGATCTTTCAACTTTTTTGAAATTTTCTGCTTCGTTATCGAAAATAATTAATTTTGTGAAAACTACTCGACTCTAAATATTCAATGAATATTTTTTCCAAAGCTGAGGAGATGGTCCTCATTTCTTGCGAAAAAGTATTCACTAAAAATTCAGATAACCCGAGATATACAGGGTCATAAATGGCTGCACCTGTTTTCCTCATAAAATCTTGATAAAACAATTGAGAATTACTCGAAAAAAGTATTATGAACTTGGTGTACAAATGTGAGGAAAAACTTCCCTGTTTCATCAGCTTCTCAAAAAGGTACATATGTCAATAATTCCTTCGAGCAATCTAAAAATATGGCCGGAAAACCAAGCAATTCTTGACATTTTCGAGTTTTGAACGCTTTGTTTACTTGGACTTGCAATTCTTGTCATTATTATCCTCACATTGAGTAAGAATTTTGAAGGTATTTCGTACAGGATGTTTCTTGTAAATTTTTAATATCCTTTCAGACCTCTGAAGAAGCTTCACAGTATAAGCGAAAGCTTAGGTTTTCAATAAAGAGCACCACGAAATCTTAAGGACCTTTTTAGACTCCGATATAACCCTATTAATCCTATTTTATTTCATACAAGCGGCCGTCCCATCTTCGCCCGGGTAGAAAATTGTTTCACGCGGCGGATTCATCTTCAACGCATCAACCTGTCATATCTTTTGATGTACTCGTTGTAATTGTATGATGTGAAGGGCAAAGTTATAGTAGGTATCCTTAATTTTTTCGGGTGAAAAGTATAGCCTATGTCACTCAGGGATAATGTAGCTTCCTAAGGGTGAAAGAATTTCTGAAATCGGTCCAGTCGTTTTTGAGCCTATTCGTATCAAACACACAAAAATACAAATCTTTCCTCTTTATAATATTAGTATAGATTTGACACATTGAAGTTGCTTCGAATGAATGAATGTTATGATATTATATTGATAGGATGCCAGATTCCTGATATTTGGCTCAACCGGTCAGAAAGCTGCGGTTGGCATTTTTCCGTGGCCTATACAATCAGCGCGACAGGTCGCTCTCGCCGTATAGGAAACGGAATGAACAATGAAACACTCCGTTTCCTAGCAGATATGCGCGAAGTGCCTACTGCCCTGTGTCCGATCGCGGCGATCGCATATGCATCTACGTGTAATTGTATATTCTAAAACTAGTTGCAGAATGGGCTTCTATTCCTGAACGAATGCGAAATTCGAAAACGAGTGACGAAGGAGCGCTCCTTCGTCGCTCATGTTCATTTCATGTAATGCAAACCGTTTGGAGATGGTTGTGGAATTCAGAACATCGAATTTAAAAGGAAGACGGTCGAACACTTATGTTACATTTTCGCGATATTCTTCATTCCAAGGAAGAAATTGATTGCGAATTGTTCAAGCAGGATTTATGCGAGAGTGAAATTGCGTGTAAATATATAAATTTCCTTGACTATTTTGACAAAATGTGGCAGCGAAGAGAGGATTGGTGCCATTATGCTCGAAAGTAACAGTAACTTCGGGATAGGGGTCACAATACGAATGATTTAGAAGAAGTGTCAATAACATTGTTTAAGGACTTGGTTTTACAAAGATGTGAAGGTCGCAACGGACGACGAGCGATAATATAATATTATATTACATCTCATATATTACACCAATATCGCTTCTGATGAAAATGAATCAAGCACCGCAGACGACGATATACTCGTAATATATATTACGATATTTTGCTATAATAAAATGACATATGTCAATGCAAAGCTATAATATATATAATATTATCGCTCGCCGTCCGTTGCGGCTTCAAACGCAGCATCTCTGGTAGATTTCATCTGTTTGTCGCTGGAAAACTTCTACAAAGAAAAATTGTTGCGTCATGCTAGCTCCAGGGATAACAAATTGTTAATTTATTTCACAAAATTTTGCACGAAATCTCTTGATATTTGTGTTGTAAATGTGTCTGAAGATAAGTCAAGTGTTACTTCGTTACTTTGGCTGCAGATAAGACACTTGTGTACCAAGTCAATACTCGGTTGGAAGTATGTGTCTGTCAAGAAGGGGCGGGCGGAAAATTTTGCAAGCACTTGTGCGCTGTATTCAATACTGGTATTCAGATGCATAACGTTCCTAATATTTTATTACAAGACAAAAGAGAACTCGCCACATCAGCTTTTGGAAACAACATCAGTGGTGCCAGCTTTTTAAAAGTTATGGATAAAGAAAAAGATAACGAAATTATAGCAGACTTTGACGCACCAATGATAGAAATGGAAAATGGACTGGATGACATGACTCCTAATGAAGAAAATAGTTTTCCAGTTGAAGCAAACGAAACCGACACTAATGCGCAAGACAAACTGGAGGAATTCAGAACAAATTTAGAAAAAATAAGCAACTTCGTAAAAACTCATCCAGCACTGTTGCCTGCTGTCAAAAAGTTCAATAGACAGATGAAGAATATTGATAACGAAGCTTCGTTTTATGCTCTGTGTTCCTCTTTTACTCACCGAAAGAAGTCCCGCAGAATTAATGTGAAACCTACATATATTACTAGAAGAACATCTGGGTATAGGAGTGCCAAAGCAATGCAAGCAGGTCGGCCATCCAGCAGCGAAATAAGTTCAAGAGAGAGACCTCGCAAATAGCGATCATTAATAGCAAACATCCAACAGAATACCACAAACGCTAAAGCTCATGGCAGTGCACATTGAACATCAATTTGGAACGCTATAATATTATTTATTATTTATAGCAAGTTACAAAAAAATCCTATCAATTTTCAGTATGTATTTGTAGTTCTGCATTATTAAAGTTCGGTTTGATTATATTAAGTTGTGTCTTCTTTCGAAAAAGAATCAAAAATGTTCAATAAATTATTTTTCTATTTCAGTATCCTAATGAGTTCATTAAAGTACCTACTAAAAACAGTGCTGTAATGAACTCATTACATCATTGTTTTCAGTTATATTTTTCCATTCGTGGTTGTCAACAATGAATTTTCAAGACACGTCAATTTGGAAATGTGACCAATCAGGAGCGCCCTACAGAAGAATAAGTAGGCAGTGGGGACGCGAGAGTGAGATGCTAGAGCTACTGACGTGTCCCTTGCCTCGTTTTACTGCGTTAAAAGCCGGTAGCTCTCTGCTCTCTGCTCTGGCGTCACACTCTCGCGTCCCCACTGCCTACTTATTTTTCTGTAGGGTGCTCCTGATAGGTCACTTTCATTAATTCATTACTAATTAACTACGTTATCAAAAGATTTCAAACATGGATTTTTGGGCTTAGAATATTTTTCACTTTCGATCCCCTTTATGGGCTGCGCGACTTCTGGGACACCCTGTATATGGAGGAATAGCTCTAAAAGACCTTCAGTTCGTTTTCACCTCCGTAAATGGCAACACTGTAAACCATAATCGTACGGAGCAGGTGAACTGAGACATGCATAAAAAAGTGTATCAAAACAACATCTGACATTCTTTCGGAGCATAAAATCGTCTCGTTGATGTAAAATGAATCGTTTCAGGAATGTTCGGAAGTTGATATTTCGGACCCGACTATGGGATAACTGAAAATGACATCATTATAATAATAATAATAGTGCTTTATTTCCATAAAATGTTACAGAACATTGTGGAAGAAGTCATTAAAAAAGGGAGAAAAAACAATTACATACACCCAAGAAAAAATATATAAAATTCACTGAAGAAATTCAGACAGACCATAAATACATATTGTGTGAAGCGGAAGGGACTTTAACCTTTTTCTAAATAAAAATTTGGTATAAGAGTTCTTGATGCCCTCACTCAGTCCATTGTATATCTTAATACCTAAAAACATTGTCGAATGACGTCCTATTCTATACTTGAATGAAGGAATGCTGTGAGCATTTTGATTTCGCGTGAAATGATGATGGAAGTCGCCGTTCTTGTGAAATGAACTTTTATAATTATATATCAGAGTGGCCAACTCTAAGACGAACAATGATGGCAATGTAATTATACTCAATTATTTGAAGAATGGTCTGAAAGACTCCCTCTGCTTCATGCCAGCCAGACATCTCACCACCCTCTTCTGAGTTATAAACACATTATCAGCATTGGAAGATGCACCCCAAAGCTAAGCGTCCACAGGTCCGCATCGGACGGATCGGATCAAACGGATTTCGGTATTATTTGTATAGAAACTCGTGCAAGCCCGTCCACAGACCCGCACCGGACGCATCGGAGCATCGGCATTTCTGCAATGGAGATCCGTAAATCCGATCCGTCCGATGCGTCCGATGCGGACATGTGGACGCTTAGCTCAAAACGCCAAACCATACCGTAAACTTGATGATACATGAGCATGATATACTAGGATTCGCTGCTGCTATTGCGTTGAAATACCCCTCAAATTTCTCAAAAGGAAACAGACTGAATTTACCTTTGCGCTGACATTTTCACAATGACAGTTCCAATTCGTGAATTCATCGACATCCAAAAGAAACCGTACATTGCTTACTCTAGTCAATTCACTGTCATTTAAATTCAATTCCATGTTTATGGTCTCATGATAGTTGTGGAATATCATGAATACGGTCTTATTCAAATTGAGGTATGATGCGTTCATGCTGAACCAGTTACACAAAACACTCAGATTTTTCTGCAAGTTCTCCTTTAATGAATGACTTTCTTTTGAAGATGATATTGCTGTAGCATCGTCCGCAAACAGAAACAGGTCAAAGTCGATATAATCTGCGATATCGTTGATATACAGAATGAAGAGCATAGGTCCCAAAATAGAACCCTGCGGTACACCCATCCCCGTTTCAAGGAAATCAGGCTCTTTACCTGCATTTTTTATTGTAACGAACTGCCGTCTATTCGAGAGATGAAGTCTTATCCACTCCAAAGGATTTTCACGAATGCCGATTTTTTGGAGTTTCCTCAGCAGTATTTTATGATTCACCGAATCGAACGCCTTACTCAAATCACAGAAAATTCCAGCGGAAGGTGAATCTTCTTCCAAATTCTCAACGACACATTTCAAAAACCCATAAATAGCATTATCTGTACTGAGTCCACGACGAAAGCTAAACTGATTTCTGTTCAATATCTCATGAATTTCCAGAAACCTGAGTAATCTCTCAAGAAAACAATACTCGAAGATCTTTGAAAATGTCGAGATTAATGCTATGGGCCTGTAATTGTCCATTCTTTCATTGTCCCCCTTTTTAAGTAACGGAATTACCTTAGTAGTTTTCAGTATATCTGGAAAAGAACCATTAACGAAAGACATATTTACCAAATACGTAAGTGGTTCAGAGATTTCCCTCAAACATTTTTTGATCACAAATCCAGAAATATCATCGAAACCGGCGGAGCGTTTCGATTTAAGCTTGTTATTTATCACGCAAAAAAATTCTTCTACAACATACGGCATCAGGAACATTGACTTAGGGCCCCCGCAGACTGCAGACTTTTTATCGGCCGATATTTTAGTAGGGTTGAGCAGAAAGTGCGCACACCGAGCCAACTAAACAGTTTGGTTGGTGAACAGGGCGCAGACTATCCAACATCCGGCCGACTATTCTCGAACTATGTAGTTTGTAACTGACTATTGAAGCGGTCGCACAATGAAAATATTGTCCAGAAAAATTATTGCTCTCAAGGAGGAGGAAAATCAAGAAGAGATTCCGAGAGTCATAGACGCCCGCAGGGGGGGCCATGGCCCCCCCCTTAGATTTTGATGGCCTTAATGTTTCTCAGCACGGCACCTCCATATGCCGAGAGTATTGGATGCATCCCATTCTCAGTGATAGATAAGTTAGTGGAAAATTTTACACTATGCATTCCAAATTACTTGATTATCCGAAAAAAACAGAGCGAACTGAACTATCGGCCGACTAAACAATCGTCATGTATGCGCAGACGTGTATGCGCCAATACTGATTAACCAGTCGGCCGATAGTTGGCCGACAGATTAGTTTGAATGTAGGGTAGCCCATCAAACTTTTTTATCGGCCGATACTGAATCGCTGTAGTGTGCGCATATGCATTCCTCTCCGCATTTTTCCATTCCCTATACAGTCAGCGCGACAGGTCGCTCTCACCGTAAAGGAAACGGAATGCACAATGGAACTCCGTCTCCTAGCAGATATGCGCGATGTGCTCACTGCCCTGTTATAGTCTTCTGGGTGCCGATTGGACAAATTGCAAATTATTAATAAAGTTTTCTTACTTCCTGTATAGCTTTATTAGGTAGAGTCTACCACATTTTTCCTCTGTGAACATTTTTGTTGTCGCGGTTTTTTTTCAGCAAACCTCTCGTAAGTCGACCATATTTTCATTTTTTTTAATCATACGTACTCTTTTTTTGTAAAATGCAATCATAAAAACATTCTGGGAAAAATGAGAAAACATGATTGTCTACCAACATGAACATGACTGAAAATCGCATTTCTTTAAATTATTGATACACTCCTGATTTTTTCAGAATCCGTTTATATAACCATATGAAATATGAAAATGCAATTGTCCGACAAAAAAAGTTGATGTTTTCTTGTCAGACAGATGAAAATCGACGATTTTTTTTGAGTTTTTAAATTCATTAATATTTGTCAAACAAGAATGAATTTATATTTTAGACAGATTCGTTTCAAAGAAAAAACAACTGTCCACCATATAAAATGCGGCAAATCCTTAGTCTAGTATATAATGGTTTTGTTTCAGAATCTTTTTTCGATTATTATTGAAATAAAACTATTGATTACGATTGAAAGTGTATAATTCAAATTGTTTACTGACATTTTTATTCAAATCTAAAAAAACAATGAAAATATGTACTCCTTCCTCATAATGAATTCATTGTAACAAGACGAATGGTATCCAGTAAAACTATCGAACCAATCGTCAGGTAGAATGACATCTTTATATTGGTGATTATGATGTTCTCTTGATGCCATGAATATTTTGCACAGTATAAGGATGTCATTTCCTCCTTTTTCGTTTTAAAGCCACAGATATTTTTTAAATGTCTGCACAAAAAACACTCCATCACTACTAGCAATATTATATCGGCAATAACTGAAATTGCCGAACTTAATTCGCCGAACAGCTAGATGATAGTATTCAACACATCCTTCTTAAATGGCCCTCAAAAAATCGAATGTTTATTCGTAACATGAGCAAAATTACATTCGGTAAATGCATATAGTCTATTCATAACCAAATTAGAGCAGTGAATTCATCAATTTTTGAATGAAACTCACATTTTTTTTTGTCGGACAACTAGTGCACTACATTGTATTTTCAAGGTGGAGAGAGAATAAGAAAAAAACGACATTATTCATAATTTTTTATCCCAAAAAATCTTCGTTTTCCATTTGTCGGACGAGGAAATCGCCACATTTTTTGTTGGACAATTGCATTTTCATACTTCATATGGTTGTATCAACCGATTCTGAAAAATTCGGGAGGGTATTAATACTTTGAAAAAATGCGATTTTCAGTCATGTTTATGTTGGTAGACAATCATGTTCTCTCATTTCTCCCAGATTGTTTTTATGATTGCATTTTACAAAAAAGAGTATGTTTGATTCAATAAAAATGAAACTATGGTCGACTTACGAGGGGTTTGCTGAAAAAAAACCGCGACTACAAAAATGTTCACAGAAGAAAAATGTGGTAGACTCTACCTAATAAAGCTATACAGAAAGTAAGAAAACTTTATTAATAATTTGCAATTTGTCCCATCGGCACCCAGAAGACCATAACAGGGCAGTGAGCACATCGCGCATATCTGCTAGGAAACGGAGTTCCATTGTGCATTCCGTTTCCTATACGGTGAGAGCGGCCGACTGTATAGGGAACGGAAAAATGCTTCCTCTCCATACTGATTAAGAAGCCGACCAAACTATCGGCCGATAAAAAGTCTGCAGTCTGCGGGGGCCCTTATTATTAGATCTTATGTGACCCGTGCAATCTGCAGTTGAAACATTACCCCGAATCTGCTGAGGAGTTTTAACAAAAAAGTTATTGAACTTATTCGCGATATCATGGCTTTTCTCAGAAAGCATACCATCATCCCTTATCTTGAAAGTTTTCGATCTATTTACGGTCTTATTGCTCAATTCACTCACAATACTCCAAGCAGTTTTCACTCTGTTGATAATGATATTCTATCCTGATAAAAGGATTTCTTTTTGTTTTTTATCAGAAGAGAGTGGCGAGACTCACCTTCAAGATAGGCCCCACGTAAACACGGAAATTTCTCACTTAATAAACGAAGATCTCTCAACCGTTCGCCAGACTGCTTAATACCATCATCAACCCATGACTTATTTCGATTTTGCAATACTGCCGAGAAAGCAGTCGAAAGCATCCTCCAAAGTGAACGTACTATCAATATCTTCCCAGGTTTCATGTGAGAGATCGTTCAAAATTTTATTCATATTATTTTCACTGAAATTTCTGCGGTACTCACAATCAACAGTGATTGTTTTATCAGGAATCATGTTCATAAGGAGAGCCCTATGATCAGAAAAGTGTACATCAATTACATTGGTTGCTGATGAAATATTGGTGAATATATAATCTAAGGTATTATTATTCCGGGACTTTTCATTGACTGTATTCTTCATGTTGAAACTTTCAAAAATATTACTTATTATAGAAAAAAGAATACGATCTCTCACAGGATCAACATTCAAGTCTCCACACAGTATTATATCTATGCCAGGTTTATATGAAAACTCTTACATATCACATAACTGATCACAGAAAAAATAAACATTGGTTCCAACACAAGAACGGTAACAATTCAAAATTAAAGTTTTAGTATTTGATTTCTTATATATAATTCCACATACTTCAAATTCTTTATCCTCAAAGAAAATATCTTCAGATATTCAGTCTGAATTGTATTCCTAGACCATATACCAACTCCACCACCCTGCTTTTCAGATCTACAAAAGCTGGATGATCTGTAAAAATTTGGAAAATTAACAAATTCAACACTCGAATTGGTACACCAAGTTTCCCCAAGACAAATGAAATTCAAACCATTGAAAACCCCAACAAACTCCGAAGTAATGAAATCAGCTTTGATAGATGTGAGACATTGACAGTTCAGGGAAAACAATTCACAATGAGATAATCCCTTTACTTCACTCCTTAAGTTTCGTTCTGAACTTGATGCTTCTCCTGAAAAAATCTAGTCACATATACACCTTCAGGCCATATTGATGGATCCATTGCTCTGTCCAAATTATTCAGGCTTATAATAACTTTGAACGACTTATAATATTTTGGATATTTCGATTTTACTTCTTCGCATACTATTTCATTGAACTTATCGTACAAAATCCTCTTTATATCTTCAGCCATTGTATCTGGATGTAATCTTGATACATACGTAAAAGCCCTTTTGAGGTTGACTTTTATGGTAGATGGGTTCTTACTACTTCCTACAATTGCTTTCTCTGCTCTTCTTTTGTTGTACTTTCTTTTTTTTTTGGCTCGATCCAATCTGATGATTTATTGTCCAATTTGTCAATTGGAGGATTGTCTTCTTTGAAAAATACGTTCGTATTTAGTTTCACAACTTCATTGAATGACAATTTATTATTATCATTATTATTTACACTTTTCGTATTCAGTGCGGATGGAATTATTGCATCTGATACTTCGGCATATGTTGCGTGTGATTCGGAACTCCTGTTGACGGGAGTATCATCTATAACGGAGAAGACTCCGTGATTTATATCATGTTTACCATTCCTTGGATGACTGGTTTTGTGTTACAAATATTCTATCTTCTCATTTTGAAGTTTATTATTTTGAATTGATACAATATTCTTACTTCTGGATTCGTGAAGCAATTCATTGAGAAATTTCTCTCCTACTTCAGATTTGGTTTCAATGTCGGCGTCCTGTACGTGAATACATAGGGCCGTCTTCTTGAGGTTTGCTAGTTTTAAGCAAGCTGGGTGTTAATTGGCTTCACATTTCAAGCACCTCACAAAATCAACCACTTTTCTATTACAGTGGTTACAAATTACCACTTTTGTATCTTTAGAAATCAAAGTTTTTCCGGAGCGCTCATCGCTCTCAACCTCGTTAGACGACATCTCGACCATAGGTAACAAAAATCTTGAATTTTATGTTAATGTTTTCACTAATAGCTGCATTAGGTTCTTTCTGTATGATCCATTCACTTCCATAAAGTATCGCAGTTAGCCTTGATTTAGTTTAATCAAGTTCTTTCACTTAAAACTGACGCAGGTTGGCACTCGTGAAAATCAAGCGACATTGCCAAGTTTACTTTCTATTTACTCTTTCTTAACTTTGGAAATGGAGTTAGTTTTTCTAAGGTTTAACTGTGACGCAGGTTTAGTAGTAGGACTACTACATTTCATACTGGAGTATTTCAAGTTGTGCAAAGAGTTATTCAAATGTCTTCTGTAGGTATTTCTTGAGAATTTTGAAAAGTGGGGAATTCCATAAGGTCCGTCCGTTTCGTTCGTTTTTCTGGGTTTTTCAAGTAGGTACTTTTATTCTTTTTTCGAATGGACGATCACAAGGTAACGGACTATTCTGTTCATTATTTTTCAGTGAAATTACAGCAATTGATTCTTGATTGCCGTACAAGAAGAAAGAATAGCATAACTGAATCTTCCTATACCATGTTCATATACGTGAAATTTTTCCAGTATTGAAAGAGAAAAAGTTTCTTCAGCATTCGCCAGGCCTTTGAAATTATTGAATTGACATAATATTTTCTCAAATTCATGATTTTCTCAAAGTAAATGAACATTTTGATAAATACGTAATTACTACGATTTTAATGCAGAAACGACAACGTTGCGGGCGTATCTGACAGAGGAATGACCATATCCCAACATTTTCAAAACATACGGGGTGAAATGTGTCAGAATTCCAAGGCAAACCGCGATATTTCATAAAAGTGAATGGAGTATATATTATGTTTCAAGATTACCAGAGTTTTTCTAACATTTATAAGGAATTCTCTGCATTCTAGATTTCATTGATAACTTCACATTTTATATCAAATCTCGAAATGTTGAACTAGTCTATTTCTGTTATGTATTTTAGTTGTTCCAACTTAGGGACATGATCCTCCTTTTCATGATTAATATTTGCGGGCTCCATAACCGTACGAACCGGGCGTATTCGACTTCCCTCGGAAACTGCATGAGACTTCATATAAGTACTTGCGAAACTCCGAATGGGAAAAATGAATGTACGTAGAGATCTAGTTTTTGAAGTAACCTCCGGCATGAAGCGTAGACATTTGCCCCCTAGGTGGAACTACTGTACGAAACTGTACCCAATAGTTCTTGCTAGGGCGCAATATAAGTTCTGCCGTTTCAGTTGGCATTCATCTCAGGATACTACATGCATCTGATGACGGCCAACAAGCCAGAAACCGGTAATGCATTGTCTTCCTGTGGTGGTGCCACCTGGTGGTGTGCCTTGGAAACTAGATCTCTACTAGTCTATTTCTGTTATGTATTTTAGTTGTTCCAACTTAGGGACATGATCCTCCTTTTCATGATTAATATTTGCGGGCTCCATAACCGTACGAACCGGGCGTATTCGACTTCCCTCGGAAACTGCATGAGACTTCATATAAGTACTTGCGAAACTCCGAATGGGAAAAATGAATGTACGTAGAGATCTAGTTTTTGAAGTAACCTCCGGCATGAAGCGTAGACATTTGCCCCCTAGGTGGAACTACTGTACGAAACTGTACCCAATAGTTCTTGCTAGGGCGCAATATAAGTTCTGCCGTTTCAGTTGGCATTCATCTCAGGATACTACATGCATCTGATGACGGCCAACAAGCCAGAAACCGGTAATGCATTGTCTTCCTGTGGTGGTGCCACCTGGTGGTGTGCCTTGGAAACTAGATCTCTACTAGTCTATTTCTGTTATGTATTTTAGTTGTTCCAACTTAGGGACATGATCCTCCTTTTCATGATTAATATTTGCGGGCTCCATAACCGTACGAACCGGGCGTATTCGACTTCCCTCGGAAACTGCATGAGACTTCATATAAGTACTTGCGAAACTCCGAATGGGAAAAATGAATGTACGTAGAGATCTAGTTTTTGAAGTAACCTCCGGCATGAAGCGTAGACATTTGCCCCCTAGGTGGAACTACTGTACGAAACTGTACCCAATAGTTCTTGCTAGGGCGCAATATAAGTTCTGCCGTTTCAGTTGGCATTCATCTCAGGATACTACATGCATCTGATGACGGCCAACAAGCCAGAAACCGGTAATGCATTGTCTTCCTGTGGTGGTGCCACCTGGTGGTGTGCCTTGGAAACTAGATCTCTACTAGTCTATTTCTGTTATATAATGCGGAGGCATGAGTTGTAATATTGAAACACCTGTTTGATTATGGGACAATGAATTTGGTCCACCTATATATTCGCAACCCAGAACACTGTGGGACGCTCTGGAAGAATATTCCAATTCATTCATAAGAAGCAAACTTGAAGGAAAATAAATCTAATATTATGTGGTATGGCTCGCTTAGAGAATATACTGATGAAGTATCATCCTGTTTCACCTTAATGGGCGAACCTTCCCTTCCAGACCCCTAACAATGCACATTGTATGTTTATTCAGGATCTGTTCGCAATTTCCTGAGTACACAATTCCTTTAATAACTTATTCAGTTTGTTTGTTATTCCGGAAATGTAGCTACACCTGTCTTATAAGATTGTGCAGTATTTTATATTGGATCAGGTCAGAAATACCTATAAGAGAATCGAAAGGTCGTCAATATGTGAACTATTTTTTTTCTACTATATCACAAAATACCAGACTAAATCCGTCAGAATACCATTCTACGGGAAAATTTCTTCACAAATGTCAAGAATACTTAGGAATTGTGGCACCTTCAAGGTTAATTTTGAACCAACCAATCTAATTGCACAATATCTAGTAAACAACAAAGACGTAATTCCAACACTGAAGAAGTCAGAACTTTATGAACTCAATTGTGGGACCCATCAGGGATGCAATGAAGTCTACGTGTGGAGTGGTAGAGTTATTGAAACCAGAATAAAAAAAACCCTACTAGCGAAATAATCCAAGGCAGAAGAAGCCAAGTGAAAAGAAACTCGGAGTTGGGTATCATGAAAGCAGTCGCCAGACCGCAGCTTATATATGAATCAAAAGAAAATTATTGCTGATGAGGAGAAGAGGGAAAATGACTGTGGCAGGAGGAATGAACTACCCGGAAAAGACCTTATTGTAATTAGAAATAATACTGACAATGAGTCAATACAGCAAGAACGAGTTGAAAAGCAATCCAGGATTGTATGGGGAAATAACTCGACAGGTGCGTCCGATAAAACATTTGCCGCAGCGGTCAGAAGGATGTGGCTGTATGTTGGTAAGGTACATAAAGATGTCTCCAAAAATCAAATAAAAATGTACTTAAAAAATTAATTTAAGAATAACGAATTCATCTTACCCCAATGCAAGTTCACAACGAGGCAACTAGCAGGGCCTTCAAAGTTGGTGCTGACATGTCCCTATCTTCACAACGTTCTACATGGCCAATTGGTATAGCAGTTAAAAGGTTTCATTTATTTCGGAAGTCTAAGAAGCCAGCCAATCTTAACTGATGAACCAGGAAGTATAATAAAAATCTGACATGTGAACATTCAATGCATAACAAATAAATTGAACACGCTCGAAATGTTAGCTGAAAGTGAAGCTTTGAACCTGATTTGCTAACCGAACACTGGTGTAGTGGTGATAATATACAACTTTTGAGCATTCCGGTTTATAATATTGCGGCAACTTATTTAAGAGCTGAGAAAGTTCGTGGAGGTTCCATGATATAAGTTGGGGACAATATGTATACAGTATGGTGCAAATGAAAGGAATAAATTCGTTATTTCGTAAACCAGCGACTTTAAGGAAAAATCCTGAAACCTGTCGATTTTTATTTCAAAACAGGCTATTCGTAAGGATACCTTTTTATTTTCGACGTCATTTATGTGAGCGTGATGACGTCATCGCTCAAATTTTTAAATGGTAATGTGGGTGTTGTGATACATTATTTGAAAGGTATTTCAAATACCTATCCAGTCATATCAATAATTTTCAGTAATTGATTTTTGTATTTGCTCAAAAAAATAATAAAATTCTATTATTACAATGAATATTTAATATGTATTAGGTACTCATTAAATACAACGAAACCTAAATTGAGTGCTCAAATTGTTTAGCTTCAGCTAGAATACAATGACGGCCCTTACAAAATTTATTTTTGTGTATCAATACATCCATCATACCAATACTTAATACATTTTATTAAGAAACCTGTTGAAATTTCATGAATAATATTTGTGACAATGAGCAAATCAATTACTGTACATATTGGTATGGCTCCGGGTTCTATGTACGAGCAGTGAAATGCTCGTTTATATGGGCGGAATGAAGTACCGACTCGGCGCGTCTCCAGGTGGCGGATAGGAGGTGGCCTCCAACGATGACTGTATATGAGGAGGGAGCCTGCAGGGAAATAGAATCTGCTCGCTGTGCTTAAAGACTCAACTGGTAGCCTTTTTAATACCTTGCTGCGGACCAACTTCTTCTGTCCCGGCTGTAGTATCGTGGCCAAGGGATTGCACCAGGATAACGATGCCAGGTGGGATCTCGAGCTCACCTCGGGACCACTCTGTAATACCAATACTCCTTGGCTGTCTGTGGTCATGTCTCGTGGGCCAATGGAGTGGGGGGAGGTCTTGGCTTGACCGCCTAGACCGAGAGGAAACAACCTCATTAAAAATTCTAAATCCACGGTGCGAAACCAGGCCAAGGGATGCGTGGCTAGATAGAAGACTAGACTCCTCTGGTTTCAACCTTGGAGCATCAGGGGGAACTCCATTATATGAAACCCCTTACCTCTGCATGCGGGGCTCTGCAGAAGTGGCCTGTTCAGACCCTTGCTTTTCGTGGGACCAAATATGGAAGAGAAAATAAAAAACAAAATACCACCGGAAAAGGGGTGGAGAAATCCTCCGACTCTTCTTCCGGGCACCCTTCACAGGGGAAGGTCAATAGACCGAAAACAGCGCGACTGCCATTCCATTTGCCCCAACTGGGACAACCGGGTGGCAGGGACGACCCGCTTAGGAGGGGTCTTAGTGGGGCGGGAGTTCGGAGGTACCTGCGACTCCTCCACCAGGGTGTTAAATCTGAGGAGGCTAGGGAGCGGGCCCTTCGGCACCCGGCTCCGGAGACCACTCCTTCGGGAAGCAAAAGAGGCCCGGGGCTTATCACACCTCCGCAGCGGCCTCTAGCAAAGAAGCAGAAGACGGTTGCAGCAAAAAATGGGCAAGCCACCGTTTATGCAGCAGCTGTCAAAGCAAAGAAAACCTCCAGGGTAGGAATTATGCCTAAGGACAACCCTAAGGCTACCCTGGAGGTCGAGCAACTTTCCTCCCTAGAGGATATTCTAGTGGAGGAGATGTGCCAGAGCCAGGAAAGGGGGATCCACTTTGCTGGCGTTCATTTCAGAAATGGAATGATGCTGGTGGACTGTGGATCTCAGGGATCTGCGGAATGGATCAAGAGATCAGTTCCGCAATTGAAATCTTGGAAAGGGCCTGAGCTGTTGGTGCTAGAGGGAGACGACATCCCCAAGCCCACCAACATCACGGTCTTCTTTCCAAGAAGCCAGGAGATGGAGTCTGAGAAAATCCTCAGACTCGTGGAAGTTCAGAATTCCAACCTCAACACTGGGGCATGGAGAGTTCTGAACTCCAAGAAAAAGGGCAAGGGAACGGTCCTCACGATTGGGATCGATCCCCAATCTGGGGAAGCTCTGAAGGCAGTGGGATGCAGCCTAAACTTCCGGTTTGGATGCATCCCAGTCTCAGGGTTGAAGGGTACAAACGTCCCAAATGTCCCGGCGGAAAGTTCTATGGACGTGGAGATGCTCCCACATCCGGAGAACTCAAGACGCAGGGAGAAGAAGCAGACGCAAGTCTGGGCCAACCTGGTGGCTCTACCGGGGCGCTAGTGAGAGCGGAGATTTCCTCTGCTACCCAGCAAACTGAGCCGAGCTGCTTGGTGGCCAAAGGGACCGACTCAGATTCCGAAAGGGAAATATCCCAGAAGGAATCTGAGGAACAGGAAAAGATGAAGGTTGGGGCATAAAGGGACTGGGTAACCACCATCTCTCCCCCGAAACAACAATCTCCTTCTACAAAGTAGTACAAGTGAACCTGCATCACGCGAAGGGTTCTTCAGCGGTGATTGCAAGGTCATTTGCGAGTCTGCAACTGAGCATTGCTCTGATCCAGGAACCCTGGATCAACAAAGAAGGCCAAATACTGGGTTTGGGGTGCAAGGACTCAAGACTGGTATATGACCAAAGGCAAACGTCTCCACGTGCCTGTGTGCTCATAAGGAGCAATATTAACTATATTTGTATTTCAGAATATATGTCTCGAGACCTGATTCCGATTAGGGTACACCTCAATGTTGGGGGCATTGACCGAGACATTGTCATAGCATCCGCATACTTCGCTGGAGATGGGCCAATAACACCACCAGAGGAAGTACAGCGGCTAGTACGTTACTGCAACAGCCGGAAGTTGCCAATCATAATTGGATGTGATGCCAACGCACACAATACTATTTGGGGAAGCAATAACACCAGAGGTGGGTGCTTGCTTGAATATCTCTTGGCTAATAATCTCGAGACATTGAATGTAGGGAATACACCAACTTTCATCACGAGAACGAGAGAAGAGGTCCTGGACGTGACAATTGTCAACGTCGCTGCCAGGAAGAATGTCACTTCCTGGAGAGTGATGGATGAACCTTCACTCTCTGATCATAGAATTATCGAGTTTAAGGTGGAGGGAGATACCACCTCGCCACCCCTGATTCGAAATTCTAGAAAGACAGATTGGTTTCTTTATAGGAGCCATCTGAAGAATAATTTAGACCCGATCGTAATAGGGCGGGAAAAACACCGCTATTACGATTCGGAGCAACATGTTGAGCAGGTAAGCGAGGCAATGATGGAGGCTTTTCACTCCAGCTGCCCACTGACCAAGGCTCGATCAAGTAAAGAAGCTCCTTGGTGGAATGACAACCTGTCAAACCTCCGAAAGGAAGTCCGTCGGCTCTTTAATAAAGCCAAACGAGACAGTAACTGGCAACGGTACACTGGGAAACTTACTCAGTACAACAAGGAGATCAGGAAGGCCAAAAGACTTAACTTTCAAGCCTTTTGTGAAAGCATCACTTCCACTCCCACAGCAGCCAGACTTCAGAAAGTCATGGCAGAAGGGGAAACTATCCCCACTATGTCGCTTAAAAGGCCAGACGGTTCGTACACTGAAGGAGAGAAGGAACGATCCATTCTTCTTCTCGAAACACACTTCCCGGGTAGTGAACCAATAAGTAATACTGTAATAGCAATGAAGCACACCAAGAACTCCCGCAAGGAGGACTGGGACATTGCTAAGAGTATATTCACAAGGCAACGACTTGAATGGGCAATAAGCACCTTTCAGCCGTATAAATCCCCAGGAGTAGATGGGGTGTTTCCGATACTCCTGCAGAAAGGAGTGGAGGAGATCCTTCCTCATCTACTGAATATCACAAGAAGCAGCTTAGCATTGGGTCAAATACCTGAAAAGTGAAGAAGGGCAAAAGTAACCTTCATTTCCAAAGCAGGTAAAAAGGACGGGACTGACCCTCGATCCTTCAGACCCATTTACCTAACATCGTTTCTTCTTAAAACGATGGAGAAAGTCGTAGATAACTACATAAGAACGGAGCATCTGGAGAAAACACCACTTCACAATTCTCAGCATGCTTACGGGGCAGGACGTTCAACGGAGACCGCTCTGTATCAGCTGACTGAAGTCATCCAGAGAACTCTGAATAACAAAGAAATCGCCATGTGTGCCTTCCTGGATGTATCTGGGGCCTTTGACAACACAACAAACGCGTCTGTCAGAGATGCACTTGAGAGGCGAGGAGTGAATAATACCATCTTAAGATGGACGTATGAGGTGTTAACGACGAGGATAGCTGAGACATCGATGGGCTAGCAATCCGTCTTCGTCAAAGCTACTCGTGGAACACCTCAGGGTGGGCTACTATCCCCCCTCCTATGGAGCCTGGTAGTGAATGAACTTCTAAACAGGCTAACGGAGCTTGGCTTTGAATGTGTAGGCTATGCTGACGACAAAGTCCTAATAATTAGAGGCAAATTCGAAGGCACTCTCTGCGACCTATTGCAGAAGGGCCTTAGAATTATTGAGCAGTGGTGCTTGTCAGTGGGGCTGAACATCAACCCAACCAAGACCACATTGATTCCCTTCACTCGGAAGAGGAAACTTCCAGCCATGAAAACGTTAGTATTGAACGGGAATATCTTGGAGTGGGGGTCTGAAGTCAAATACCTAGGAATAACACTGGATAGCAAACTTCTGTGGAATAAGCATGTTGATAATGCTACTGGCAGAGCTACAAGAGCTCTGATGGCATGCAGGCGTCTATGCGGCAGGAATTGGGGCTGTAACCCAAAAATACTGCGATGGATGTACGTCATGATTGTAAGACCTATAGTCACATATGGGGTAGTAGCCTGGTTTGCTAAGACAAGTCAGGCAAGTACGAGGAAAATGCTCGACAAAGTACAAAGGCTTGCCTGTGTGTGCTTCACGGGAGCTATGAGAACGTGCCCAACCAGGGCGCTTGAGATCATCACAGACCTCACACCTCTACATCTAGTGATTGATAGGGTAGCCCATGAGGCAATCCTCAGGGTATCTGAAGAAGGAGCAGGCAATGAGAGAGTCAGGTTTCAGAGAGCTTGGTCCTCTCTGAATGACTACACCTCATCTGCAAACCTTCCTAGCGATCAAGAAAGTAAGCACTGAGAAGATCTTCAGTACAATGCTAAGTGAAAGAGAAGATTGGGAAAGGGAATACACCAACTACAATCTCAAAGAAAATACAATGAAATGGTATACAGATGGTTCTAAAACCGCTACAGGAGCTGGCGCTGGGATTTACGGAATGAGTACCAAGTGTGCACTATCGCTAGGCTCCTATACAAGCGTCCTTCAAACGGAAATACTTGCAATCGGAAGATGTCTAGATATACATCTAGAAAGAAACTATCAGAAGTGCGATATAGCTATTCATACAGATAGTCAAGCTGCTATTAAAGCACTGAGCTCCTACGTCATTGACTCAAAGCTGATTTGGGAGTGCCGAAACAAACTCAATGAGGTAGGCAAGAAGAATAAGGTCTTTTTAATCTGGGTTCCCGGTCGTTCGGGAATCGTAGGAAACGAAGAGGCAAATAAACTGGCCAGAAAGGGCGCACAGACGCCACTCACTGGACCAGAACCCTTCTGTGGTATAGGAAAATGCACCTATAAGAAGGAATTTATGCTGAAGGAGAAAACCGAAAGAGAAAAACTCTGGCGGAATCTCCCAGGAATGGATCACTCCAAAAAGTTCCTCCGGAACTTTGAAACTGCTAGATCCAAAAAATATCTGGATCTCAGTAAAAACCAACTTCACCTACCCACTGGCTTTCTCACAGGACATTGTCGCCTAAAGAAGCATCTGTTGAGAATGGGTTTATCGGACACTGATGAGTGTAGATTCTGTGAGGAAGAGGAAGAAACTCCTATTCACCTGGTTACGGAATGCTATGCCATTGTAAGCCGAAGGAAAGTTAGCTTCGGACAAGAAACTTATAGAAGTGGGGAGTTATCCTCCTTGAAGCCGTCCCAGATACTGGATTTAATCAAATCTCTGGAACTGGAGGGCGAGCTGTAGGAGGCGCGATGATGACAAATTTGGCGGTTTACAAAATAACGAATTTATTCCGTTCATTTGCACCATACTGTATAGGTAATTGACTGTGAGAGGGTGGCTGAAGATGTAAACTATGAGTGTTGGGCTATTAAAGTTAATGTAGGAAAAAATTTGTTACTGTATTGTGTTTATAGATCACCAAGTGGTGACTTCATATTGTTTTTGGACAAATCATATACATATTTTGCTAAATAAGTGCACAAAGTTGAGTAGGCACAAGTTCTTCACAGACAGCAGAGAAAAGCAATCCCTGCTGGAGCTGTTAAATTGCTGAGGTTTGGAGCTCACACCATTGTCGCCGACTAGGGTTTTTTATGACGGTCTTGGTAATTTGAAGGAACAAAAGTTGGATTACTTGACTACTAATGTTGTAAATGTTGGAACAGTTGTACAGCCTAATCTTGGCGATCATTTGGCGTTAATCTGTGGATTGATTACCGGTGGTTGGTTCATTGGAATCCAATGGGATAAATCGCAGAATTGAATACTTGGCGTAAGACTATGGCATTGTGCGTGCTGAACTGGGCGAGGATGCATTTAATAGGTTATATGAAATTGGTGAAAAATATAACATATTTATGGGAGTATCAGACTTGGCGGTTCAAACAAATTATACCGAAGGATATAAAAATAAATATACTAACAATTGGGTTACTAACGAAATTAAGATTAGGAGTAGGGAACTTAAGAATTTGTTTTGGCTTTCGAGAGATCAAGGTGATTCTACACTTCATAATATATATAAGAACCGTAAAACAGAATGCAATGTAATGCTTGAATCAGCCAAGAAAATTTATCGTAATAGAATGCTCATGAACAGTGACAACGTTTCAAAAAGTATTCGGAGAATCGTGAATTCGGAATTGGGAAGATCAAAATCAACTAATATGGGCCGAATATTGATAAAAGATAACTTAAGACCGAACAACTGATGATCCTGCGTAGGTGACTGAAATATGCGGTCAGCACTTCTCAACTGCATGCGAATAGAGCACTAATGACTAAATATGCGCAATTGTCAAGTATGTGCACTACTCCGCGTGCTACATATGTATACCATAGTTTGTGACTCATGTTGAGGAAAGTGAAATTATGAAAATAATTCGTAAATCTAAAAATAAAAATTCATCTAACTAAAAATAAAAATTCATTTGGTACTGGGATGCGATTAAATTGTTGAAGTCTTTATCTGACGGATTGGTTAAGGTCGCCGTTTAAATCGCGTAGGAAAACTCATCCGATAGAGGCGCCACCGTCCATTTTATGGAATTCAATTCAATTCAATTTATTCAATCATTACTACCTAAACATTCTGATATGAAATAAAGTGGAACACATTCATTAACATATCAGGAACAGAGACGCACCTAGGCAAGCCTGTGTTGTGGTCTCCGCCCCTTGACACAGTCATACAAAGTGTACAATTATCATGAAAAAGTACCCATAAACAAGATAAATGCAAATGACAAGCAATATAAAGAAAACATACATTCATAAATAAATAGGGGTCATATGTATCGAGGAGAGCGCACAGTGAGGAAAATCAGCAATCATAAAAAGTACAATAAGGAGCTATCAAACCTTTATCTTCAGTTTGTCTTTTATATTTTCTGAATGTCAACTCTCTCATACTACCTGGTATCATGTTATATAACTGGGGGTCCAAAGTAGAGGAGGGATCTTTGGGATATACTTTTTTTGAAAGCCGGAACAATTATGTTCTATGCGGATCTTAATCTGAAACAACATCCTCGACACTACACGGCTATTATTAATCACGTCACTGAAAGTCTTCACATAATCACATGTTTGCATTATTCTCTGTAAATAAGAAATGAATAGATCGTAGTCCATGACGCAGGTTATCGCTATACGCTTGCCTTGTTTATGGGACCACAGACTGGTCTGTGATGGGACTAACGTTGGAGACACAGAACAATGGTTTATCTTACGCATTGCGAGGTAGCGCACCATTATAGGCGACTGAAATTCACAGTGACTATATTACCACAGTGACGACAACTCGAGTCTCATTTTCTATTGGTCGGCCGCCATGTTTTGTCCGACTTTGAAATGGCAGTTGCGCAGATCTTCTAACCTATCTAATACCTATTATGAATGTTCATTTTTTACTTAATGAAATCTTGGCATTCCTCTTGTGCTATGAGCAAGATGAATAGTGCCATTTATAATGAAAAAAATTAAATTTATTGAAGAAAATATGGATCTATTTACTGAAATGGAAGTTGGAATAAAGAAGATTTGGAATCCTATATAAACACAGGTGTTTTGATTTCATGCAATTCCATACTCGAATTGCAGAGAATTTTATTATTTGAAAAGGGATATCATTTTGTTTTGACAAACAGGTTTAGCCCAGGATTGTTTGGTAAATCTGTTTTCAATTCTGAGAAACCAGCTGATATCTGTTGCACAATATCTGAAAAACTCAAGTCATAGTACTTACGACAATGATAATAGAGTTTCTATCAGGATTTTTAGACACTATTACCCCAAAGGTCTATAGATATGATGGAGTGAAAATTCCAAAAATTGTTGAACATAAGGATATATACATTGGAGTGATAGTGAGCTCAACCCCTTTTCTAACGAATGTGGATACCCCTTAACAAGAATCAAAAGAACTTTGAGAGTGTGTAACACTTGCATCTCCTCTGTTGGATCAAAAACTCCTACAAATAATAAATATTCAAATTTCACAAAATTGAAAAGATTCAGGCCTCATTCTTTGTTCTTCTGCAATGAAGCAACATTAATTTTTTTCATAGAATTAAAATCTATTTTTGTTCAATATATAGATGTTATTCGAAATCAACATGTAGATCTAAAAACGTTTTATATTGATAAAATGCTGTTCAGTCAGATATTGTAAACCATTGAAACATAAAATTATAACACGTGCTGGTTTGTAACCTTCATTTTTTTTCTCAGCGAGTATATTTTTACCATAATTTAGTTTCAATTTAGTTTTGCTGCTTCTGTTTTCGGTCAGTTTTCCTTGGCCTGTGTGCGTATTGTTCTGTGACATTGTTTGGCCGATACGAAACCAAGCCCTTGAACGTACCGCACCCTGCTTTTTTTACATTGTTCGTCTCACATTGATGTAAGTAGTACATATCATATTCTGAATCCCATGTACTGATTACCCTTGTTTATATTTTTAGTAGTCCTGATGAAGGAATTGTGGAATTCCAAAAGCTTGGCCAGTACAATAAAGAGACAGTAATCACAGATGGTTTTTGACTGCCAACCCGACCATTCGCCCTTATTATTATGATAACGATCAGTCGATATTCCTATACTATAGGATAAAGCGTTATGTTGCGTACAGATTTAGAATAAGGTAAAAAAAACTTCTTTCCAGAGTTATGGCCATTGGCCAGTAAGTATATGGCTGGTCATTCCAGGTGAATTCATCAATAGAAAATAATAATTCCTACTTGTGTATCCTCGGAAAAATGGATAATTCATTTGTGACGTTATACATTGGATATAAGATCGAATTCAAAATTAAAAGACGTTCTGTTGTCCACAGATTAAGAATAATCATTCAAGGTGAATTTATAATTTGAAAATAAATAGTCTTTAATTGTGCATGCAGTTCTTGAGTTTTTTCTTGATAATAATTGAAGTTATAAAAATTTAGCACGATTCAGTTCATTTGAGACGAAATACATTATATCGAATACAAAATTATGAGACGTTTTGTTGTTTACAGATTAAGAATAAGGTCGAAAAAAACTTCTTTCGAGAGTTATGACCAATTAACCCATGACTGATCAATCCAAGTGAGTTTATTATTGGAAAATAATAATCTTTACTTAGGTATGTAGTTCTTGAGTTTTTTCTTAATAATAATTCAAGTTGGAAGTTGAAGATAACCAATATTTTCGATCTGTGTCTTCGAAAAAATATATAGCACGATTCAGTTCATTTGAGACGAAATACATTGGATCGAATTCAATATTATGAGACGTTTTGTTGTCTACAGATTGAGAATAAGGACTTCTTTCGAGAGTTATGGCCATCAAGCCCATTACTGATCAATCAAGATGAATTTATTATTGGAAAATAATAATCTTTACTTGTGTATGTTGTTCTTGAGTTTTTTCATAATAATAATTTGAGTTTGTAATATTTCAAGGTTTTTTGAGCTTGAGATATTTTCTATGGGGAGATAAAAAGGCAAATCCTTCGCTGTAAACTTCAAGAGGTATTTTACTCTTAAGAGGGTTTTATACTTTTGGCTTGGCTTGTGATCATCTAGTTTGGTAGAACTCTATGTTATGTCGTAGTAATTCAGTTTCGTGATAATTCAAGTCCGTGAAATAATGAGTTAAATACATAAATAAAACACTTGATTGGACACAAGGGGGAACAGGCCTTTATTGGTCCAGGTGGCAGGAGTTTTCGAGCCAAAACCCTCAGCTTTACAGTTGAATAGAATTACATGTAGCAAGTACCAGAATCCATATTGGTTGAATATTATAAAGAACATAGAAGACATGAGCATATATATGATAAGATGGCGCTATACTTCAGTGAATCTCTTAGTGCAGTTCTCAAAGTAGTTTACTTCAGAGTCAATTTATACGAGCGAGTATACAGTATCCTACCTCAGCTGTCGACGGACAAGCACTGAGCTCCAACCGATAGCAGCTACAGACCCACAATGACGATCCTTTGTAATGGTCGTTACAAGGTGAACTATTTCCGGAGGCAGTGAGTGCAATTGAACCTGTCACAGTGTCCTATCCCAGCTATCTAAGTAGACATCTGCTGGGCTCCAACAGAAGTTCTGATCGAGATTCTTCACAACTTCCTTAGTAGTTTACGTAGTGACTTTCTCACCAATCTGTGATTCCCGATCTAAGAACTGAACTCCATAGAAATACATGTGGTATATAATTGAGGATGAACGTTACTTGCATTTGAATATCATTGGATGGTAGGCGTTACAGTTTAAAACAATAATACAGATGGAAACCTAATAGGCTTTCAAATCACAGGTTGCTGAAAGAGAGGGTGAGATTAATAATGAAACATAAATAGTACCTGTAACCCTGTGATTTGAATAAAGCCACTCCATCCATTGCATAAGGAAATATTCAGAATAATAAAATATATAAGATGGAGATAAGATTGCCTCTTCGGGAGGGATAATTCAGGACTTCCAATCAGGAAGCATGGATAAATATGAACAGTTCTGTCCAATGCAAATCTTGGATATTTTAGATATTTATTGGATAATGCTCAGTAGAATGATTGATGGAATATAATTGAATAGATAGTATGTAATGGGTCTCATTGGTTCGTGCTGGTATAAACACAATGAATAAGGGACCTAGAAACAAGAATGCCAATATAAATGGAGGATGAACTTACACGTTGGTCAAATGCCGTTTGGATTTCTATAATGGCCGACTCACAACAACAACTACAGGGGCGCGTTGTTTCCCGATTAACCACTCTCTTCTTCCCTTCACAAAATCTGTCCTTCCTCCCTTTGACCTCAAAGGCCTCTATATGAACTAATCGATAACATAGATCCATGTCAACTGGCCTACCCCGCAATGTAGCCAGACCACCCCCTGTGAAACACAGCATGGCAGCGTCGTATATTATTTCTTCTACGTACAGGGATCCATTCAGTAATTCTTGATATTTCCATTCGAATTATTGGTGTCTAGAAATTCGGGGACACTACAGTCGCCCCTGGAAATGTTGAAGAGTGTCTGCGAAGAGAACGAGGAAATATTTCCAAACATAGGTGAGAACGAATTTGACGTAAGGGGCCCTGAACTCATTTGTTAAGGACAACGAGCGTGTTTTCAATACTGCGGAATGACTACGGTCAACCGGAGAGGGCGGGGCCACGGACCACCGATCCTGACCAATAGGGAGCCTCGACAATAACCCGAACTAGGATAAAAGAGGACCGGTTTTGGATTCAAGATGACTCTCAGCGAAGACCCCGAAGAAAAAACACCCTTACACCGAAGCAGCCGCAGAAGAAGCAGACCCTCGCTAAAGCAAAGAAGAACATTCATCGCCAGCTTGCCTTTAGATATATAATTTCTTTCTACATATACATAGAATAAACACTTATGCAAAAACCGATCGTTTCACTAATAAATACAGTCCACAACAGTTTGGTCCATCGGTCCGGATCCAACGAAAGAAGAATCAGCGATCATCTTTTCAAGTCAAGAAAGTTACGGTGAACGAAACCAAAACCGATCTTTTCAGCTCGAAAGAAAAGGTACGGTCAGGTTACAACAAAACCGATCTTTCAAGACCGAAGAAAGTTTTACGGTTAGAACGAAACCGATCAAAAAGTTGTCACGTCTATAACTCAAGATGGTGTTGACAAGGAGCCAAGGAGACGCTGAAGAGAGACGTCGGGTTCAATCACTCGACAGGGATCAACAAAGGAATGCCGCCTTCGAGCAGTCAAGGAAGATCCCGAGTGAGCAGCCACCCTCAGCGTCAAAGGTCAACACATCGAGGCCAGACAACGAAGAAAGAAGAACCAGAAGTTCACCGGCGAAATGAAGAACCTCTCGTCGATCCAACGTCAGCGTGAAGACGAGAAGGCTACAGGCAGAACTAGAGGCAGCAGAGAGTATGGCCGCCATCAGAAGACACGAGCTCAAACTAGAAGCCGATCTCGTGAAGATGCGTCTAGCGGCGGAAGTAGCGGCCATCCAAGATGAAGACAGCGCGGATGAAGAACACCCGACATAGCCCTCCCTCAGAGAAGAACCGAATCAGAGGGTCGACAGTTGGCTTGAGCAAAGCCGTGACAGCCGCCGGGAGGACGAGCCACGACGAGACAACGACAGACAGGCACGAACAAGGTCACCAACGAGAAGCATGGATCGACTCGCAGCCACACTGGAGAAGATGACACGACCGAGGCCACGTCATGTTGACCTACCCACCTTCTCCGGCGACAATAGACACTAAGCAAATTGAACGACACACGACTGTTTATCCTCCTGAATAAAGTGAAATTCCTAAAGTTATTACCAAGTGAAAAATATTGAAACTTAGTTTGAATTGAAGCTAAAGAACCAGTCTTCAAAACTCGGTTACTTTTCCTAAATTTCCATTAGTCTTCAACGAAAATTCTAGAACTTAGAAAAATCAAGAAATTGTCTCATACGTCGTACAGTAACAACATCTGGGTGAGTACACATCTTCAAGATAAAAACGTCACGAACATATATAAACGTAAACTCACAGAAAATGGGTAAGAGAAACGCATCAAAGAAACTATCACCAACAAAAATCATTGAAAAAAAAATGCGGTAAATGCGACAAAAAATTCGCAAGAAATGGATATAAAATATCTTGCTACGGATCTTGCAGAAAGTGGTTATGTTTAACATGTTAAAAATTAAATATCGAGGATATAAAACTGTTACAAAACACAGATAGCTGCTGGACATGTCCTGATTGCAATATCCGAAGTAGAAAATCGGTTGAAAGAGTGGAAAGCTCAGATGAGGATGAAGAACAGTCCGAAGAGGATGAAATTATTACAACTGCTGATATAATGAATGAAATGAAGCGAAACCAAACTATTTTGACTAAAAACATGGAAGCGTTCAAGAAGGAAATACAGGCTTCACTTCAGTTCATATCCGACTCTTACGAAGAACTGAGAAAGGAAAATATAGAAATGAGAAAACAAATACAGGAAAACACTAAGAATTTACTAGATGCCAACCGAAAAATAAGAGATCTTGAAGGGAAATTTGAAGGTTTTTAACATGATAAACGAAAGAACAATATCGTCATAATGAATGCACCAAAACTTGATCAGGAAATCCCTAATGAATTAGTAAAGAAGATAATAGAAAAACTTGGTGTGCCTGTAAACAATAATGATTTTTCTTCAGCGCGAATATCAAAGAAGGAAAATTCCCAATATTAGTAAAATTCAAAACTGAAGAAATGAAAAGATCGATTATTGATAGACGTAGAGAAATTAAAACTTTAAAAAGAAAAGACTGTGGAATGGAGGGTGATGAAATCATATATATAAATGAAGATTTATGCCAGAGGAAACAGGAATTATATACAGTGGTGCGTAAATTCAAGCGAGAACAAAACTACAGATATGTATGGATCAAAGATGGAAATATTTTCATTAGGAAGGATGAGGACTCTAAGTCGATCAGGATAACTTCAGAGGAAGATCTGAATAGGTTAGAAAAAAATTGTATGTAGGATTTCTTTACTCGTTATGAATAGGTACATTAAAAATTTTTGTTCAACACAATATATAGATAAGGTTATTGAAAAAACGGAATTAGGTTGTTTTGTAGATAGCGGTAGTCAGTCTTCATTTTCGATAATGCATAATAATATGAGAAGTATAGGTAAGAATTTTGATGAGTTTAAAGTTTTTGTATCTGACTGTTTATATAAGCCGGATTGTATAGTATTAAGAGGGATTTATAGTGCCCAGCTTTCTTAGCGTACGTCAAAGTCTACCTACCTCTCACCCCTCACCACCCCTAAGAAATCGTCGATTTTCAGTACGTCCGAAGATATCTCAGACATTCCTCGTATTTACCGCCCTTTTCTTCCACATGCGAGATTTCTGTTACGTACAGCCTTTACCAAGCGGACGGCGGAATTTGTCGAATACCATCGGATATTCACGAATGAAATGGAATTATTTACGAAACTGCTGACAACACTGTACATTCAAAGGAGGTAGACGTTTTACGAGATGGAAATAAAATAGTTGGGATTTCCCTACAACCTACAACAGAGGGAATTCCCACTTTCAAGGTTGCGGTCTATAATATTGATTTTAGCTGAAGGAAGTACAACAGACAGGATGTTACCTGTGTTGGCAGATGTGAAGGAACAAAATAAGAATATATCACCTTCTTGGTTGTACGAATTTATTGCGAATTTCTGTTTTGGTTGTAAGTTAGATTCGGAAAAAATCATCCACATATGAACCTACAGTAAAAAAAAATGTGATTGAGATTCAAAACCTAAACTAAATTTTTTATGAATTTAAATTTGTTTATTGTATGAAATGCTCTATCAGCGGAATTGTATATACATATTTACATTATTAGTTACAAGCAATATAGATAGGTATATATGAAACTTTTCTTCAGAGAACAAAATATCGACAATCGTTTTTCAAATAAGTACCCTATTTTTTATGATTGCGTTTAATCGTGCGAAAAAAAATGATGATAGTTCTCTTAGTTTTTCATTTTTTTTATTGGAGTAAAATTATTATTTTTCTTCGCAGAATCCAACGCAATCATAAAATATTAGGCTCTAATTTGAAAAATTAGCCAATTTTCCATCATAGTTTTCGACACAAAATTTGAATCACCCTGTGATGATTTTTCTGAAATTCACAAGATGCATGGCCTTTCCGCATTCTTCTACTTTGATGGTATGAGGATTGAGGACCATTTACGCTCAGGATGTTGAGAATAAGAAAAATGAACATTATACTGGCTACGAGTATTTGATTTTTATTCCGGTTTTTTCTCGGTATTTTGAAAACTATGGTTTCAACAAAAATGTACTTACTCAGAATTGAATACCTAACAGAGGAAAAAATAAAAAAATTTTTTTTTAATAAATCTATTTTCACTTGTTGTATAATCAAGAGCGCTCAGGCTCAGAGCTCAGAGCTCAGAAAATTTCGAACAATATGATAATCTCAATTCTCAGATTTCAAATATGTCCAGTTCTCCAGAAACGTCTAATAGGCACTCGAACTGGAGACATCCATTCAAGTTAGACTGATTCCTGTATTATAGTAATATATTTTTTGATATATGTAAGTCATTTGAAATAGCTTTTTTTGATGTTAGTGACTATAATATCAAGAATTTCGGAAAGTTTTCGAAATTTAATGAGTTTTTTCATGAACTCAGATCATGGATCAGAAAATATCATTATTTTATAAAATTGAAACGATAAGGTTATTCAAGAAGGAGGAAGGATTGTATGAAATTCTAGAAGATAAACATCACATGCATAACAAATTCAATTGTTAGGAACACCAATTGATTGATTTGAATTTTTGAGATGAATGAATAAAATCAAAATCAGACAAATATATTTATTACCAGGATTATTTTACAGAAGTTCTTTTGAATGAACATTGATGAACATAAGTTTTTAAATGGCGTTATAAAAAAAATATGAAGACATATATAATTATACTAGCTGGCCCGGCAAACAGAAATTCAAAAACATTTTAAAAATTATGAGAAAAGATGAGAATGGACATATCACGATCGAAACTAATCGCCAAAATCGTATATACCTGACATTTCGATAAAAATTCACTGTGATATTCACGCGCTTCTGGATCTGTTAATAGACCTTCATGGTACTATAAGTCCTTTGCAAATTACACAGTAATTGATGTCATATGATCTTTATTCGACCATTTCAAACAACGACGACCGAAATTCTCGAAAAAAAAAACAGATGACATAAATTTACGGTCGCGAAAGCCTCAACAAATTCATCGCCATCCAATGGTGCTGATGTCAAATATAGTCTGACCTTCACGATAAGATGTCTAGAATAATGGTGTAGGCACCCGTCAATTTTTGAATGGAATGACGTTCGACCAAATCGAAAATATTAGCAACGTGGCGGCGCCGCAATATCATTTCAGTGTATTTTCCGTTGTCAATTTGATGGATGTATCAACAGCTGATTTGCTAAAGTCAATCATGACATGAAAGTAGAATGGCATCTTTTTATAATGAAAGTTTTCTACTTTTTCCTAAGAACTTATATACATCAGAATGTCAGGAATATAAACACATATTATTGCTTGACAAAATTATCTACCATTAACACGCCACGTTCGCCAGAATAAATTCAAGTATTTGAAATACCTGATGAAAATCAGTCATAATTTGTGAGTAGCGCCACCTGAAGTGGAAAGAACGAAACATTGCTAATATAATCAATTTGGTCACAACAAAATCTAATCAGAGCCTACACGGCCTACACCATTATTCTAGACATCCTACTTCACGATCACGTTATTTTGAATAAATAAAACTATAAAAATAACTAATAATCAGTCATAATGTGTGAATAGCGCCATCTGAAGTGGTACGAAATCTAATCATTTTAGACATCTAAAAGTTGTAGGCAACTCAAATTACACACTATTACAGTGACTATAGTGGTAATATAGTCACTGTACACCCCATCTAACGGAGAGAATATGAAATCCAGTACCTATGAATAAGCGGTAGCGTAACTGTAACTGTAGCGACACCTAGTGGCCTCGCTCAAAAGGAGGAAAAGCATTTCCTGTATAAGTGAAATTTTCATCGATTTTTTCGAAGTTTTATTGCATTTTATAATAACCATACCGTAGACGAATCCATATATGAAGTTTCATAACAAACACTCCATCTGATCTCGAGTTATAAATGGTGTAACCAACATCTTTCTTTTATATATATAGATTTATTGTATCATATCTTGACGAAAAGATTTTCCATCCAGCGTCGACTTTGGCATATTCCACCCTGATGAGTCCTAAATAGGACGAAACTGCAGTCGGTGCGATTCTCAGTTCACGTTAGACCATTCGGTCTGGTAGGGTGAACAGTATCGGAGACCTAGTTCGTATTCACATTTCATTTGTCATTATTTATAATGGCAAATGATTTGTGTCTTATTTCTTTCAATTATATAGGTAGCTGCCTTCTCAGCTGATGATCCCATATCATCATTTTCTATATATATTTATGTTATTCGTAATACCTCCACTCCCATTTATAGTGTTCAATTTCTTCTGAATGTTACACATCCGGCATTGGAATACAAATTGGGAACTCAAACCTTTCCTAATTTCCTGTATCAAGTCCATATCAGAAAATGAGCAGTCAAAGTGCTTGCACAAATCAGCAATTTGTTTGAACAAAAAACGGACATCCACCAATCTCCTTCCTTCCACAATAATAGGTTTCCCGATCAAGATCTAAAAATATGCTTATAGAAAACAAACTGTTTCGGATGAGACAAAGTGAAAATAATAAGTAATATGTATGAGATATTTGGTAATTCGACTTGGACATCTATTCAGGTGCTGTTCCATTGCTCGAAATTGACTCGCGCAACTGTTTCGCGAAACCAATTTCGCGATGTGGATACCGCTTTCGCGAATTTTGTTTCGCGAAACCGTTGCGCGAGTTAGGTTCGCGCAATGGAACAGCACCTTTCCAGTTATAACAAAATTTCTCACCCGCAAGTTAATGTAGTTGAAACCGTTTCTTGTTTTAAATTACAAGACAAATCATCAGCAATCCTTTCTGATGAAGTATCATCCTTTTCATCCTGCTGAACGCTTTCTTCTTTGTCTATTATACTGAAACTGAAACTTTCCATGAAAACTGAAACTGAAGTCGAATAATTACCCACTTACTTTTGGAATCTCTTCCGTTGAGCTAATTTTCTACGACGGCGATGTGCGCAAAGATTTTTGCGTTTATCATCAAATTTCCTACTCATCTCCAAAGTAATTAAAAAAAATAACACAACACTCCCAATCACAAGAAAAAAGAAATCCAGTGAAAATTTACGAATCCCGTCTCTCGTCACAAGATCTAAAAACGAAACCAATTTGCTTTCGGCTTGCTGATCCAACAGAAATAATATAGCACATGTTTTCACACTTTTACTTTTCACTGATACCAGACGCCTTGCAATAAAACAATAAATATTTGCCTCTGCGATTCACCGAGACCCCAAAGTGCATCCTAAAATGTGCAGTATTGCCAGATAGATGGAACGATCAGTAGAAGATGGAAATAGCGAAGTTCGTCGATTAGGTGGCAGCACTTTGCGATAGTTTGATTTTAATTTTACTGAAATCGGTTTCTGAGCGATTGGAGAAAATTTTTTGTGTTAATTTTTTGTGGGAATGCATAAAAAAAAATAATCTAGGTCGGAAAGTTAGAATTATGCATATAGAGTCACTAAGAAGGGAAAAATAATTATTTTTTTTTTCACTCGACGAAAAAAAAAATTATGAACTTTCCGACTTGAAGAACTCTTCAAATTGAATAACAGTGAAAACCCCATATAAATCGGTAGTCTCTATCGTGAGAAATCCCGAATCGCGTTTTGAACTGAACGTCAGAACGGTATAGGCCCCTCTTAACAGAAACTTTCAAGATATCTGATGTGAGAATGTACAATTTACATGGTTATAAAATGGTTTCCAATGAAGGGAATTTGAATAGAAATGACGGAGTATTAGTTTATGTAAGAGATTATATAGACTTTGAATATGATCTTGTTAAAATAGGATATGTTACAGCAATAAAATTGAGGTTATGTTTACTGAATAGATATTATCGCACTATACAGATCGCCCTCTCAAGATGTGCATGATTTCATACAAAACTCAGAGCACTGTTTTCTTAACAGCATTTTTACAGATCACACTGCGATAATAATTGCGGACATAAACATAGATCTTATTGTTGAATCTAGTATTAAAGAAGGGTATCTCAGTGTCATGGCAGAAGCAGGTTTCCAACCACTAATAAATTCACCAACAAGGATGAATTCATGCATCGATCACATATTTCTGAGTGGGGCCACCCCTCCAGAATTAGTTTTCCCTGCTATAGTCGATTTTTTGGTTACGGATCACAAACCTGTAGTTTTAAAGTTAATATTATCACGAAAACAAACAATACCATGTAAAAAGGCCAATACAAAAAAATTTATCAACTATAATAAACTAAAGTCACATTTAATGAAAGAAACATGGAATGAAGTATTTTTTGACACGAACATTCACTCTGCTACAAATTCGTTCTTGCAGATATTAGGAAACTATATTGAAATATGTACACGAAATATTAAATTTCAAGGAAATGAGCGGAAAAGAAAAGAGTGGGTAACAAGAGGTTTGATCAAATCCATAAATAAAAAAAAATGATTTGTACAAAAAACATAAAAGTAACCCTCATAATATCAGTCTAAAGCAAGAGTTCAGAAATTATTCGAATAAACTTAAATATTTGATCCAAAAAACCAAGGAGGACTTCTATAAGAATAAAATTAGTCAAACTTTGAATAAACCTTATAAGCTGTGGGAAACATTGAGAGAATTCAGTGAAAATAAAGATAAGATTGTTGATATACGAAAACTAATTTCAAACAATGAGGTCATTACACAACCAAAGGATATAGCTGAAACTCTTAGTAATTATTTTGTGAATATAGGTAAAAATTTAGCGAACAAGATAAAATAAAAACAATACAAATATAAACGTAAACTCTGTACAAATTCAATTATGTTCTCACCAACAACGGAAAATGAAGTCTATAATATCATTATGGATCTAAAAGATAAAAAGTCTGTAGGTGTAGAGGGTATTAGGTCGGAAACTCTCAAACTCATTTCACAATGCATCACCAAACCTTTGAACCATCTAATTAATATCTGTATTGAAGTTGGTACGTTTCCAGATTGTTTAAAAAAATCTATAGTTATTCCAATATATAAATCAGGCGAACGAACATCATGTCAAAACTATAGGCCAATATCTATTTTAACCGCAGTTTCCAAAATTTTCGAAAAAATTATAAAAAAAAGAATGGTCGAGTTCTTGAATAAATATAATTTGATTTCTGACAAACAGTATGGTTTCAGGGAGGGTATGTCAACTCAGGACGCCATTGCATGCTTGACTGGAAAAATTTATGAAGCTATCGATGAAACTACTCCAGCAATGTGCGTGTTTATAGATATTGCTAAGGCATTCGACTCAGTATGTCACGATGAACTGTTATCGAGTTTGGAAAATATGGGATTTAGAGGGACGGTTTTGGATCTGCTGGGCAGTTATTTATCAAATCGATCTCAATCAGTACAAATAGGTGAATATCAGAGTGAATTTGAGAATATAACAGTAATAGGTCCATCAGGCGCGTACCCAGAAAGGTGTGTTGGGGGGGGGCTCAGCTTTTATCCAAAAATAGTTATGTTTTTTAACCATGAGAAATCATGAAAAACGAATAAGAAAATATTAAAGCATGCATTTATTTCTTGTAAATATGAATCTTCAAAAAACAAAAAAAAACAAATTAATATTGAATCATCCAAGTGTTTATTAGTTTTTAGTTATTAAATAAAAGTTCCAAGCGCCAGCATTAGCAAATCTGGTCACAACCATTTTTGTATCTATGACTATCTCGTAATTTATGTGCATTAGAGCTAATCCGTTCAAGCGGTTTTCTGCCATAGATATGCGATTTTCGCGACCCTGTATCACTTTTCTGTAAAACTTTGAAAGCCACAAACAGAAATATTCCAACTACTCTTGTTCCTGAAATACAGGGCGAAAACGAAAATGTTCTCTTTTGGAGATGTAATTATTTCTTAGGCCCTGTATAAGATAGAAAAAAAATTAAAACGGTTTATAAGAGATATTGAGAGCCCCGTTTTTAAGATTGGGCACAAACTTGATATTTTTTAAATGGAATACCCTGTATATTTAAACGTCAAATTTTTGCGATTTTTTTGAATACCTTGATGTATCGCAACCTTATCTTCAATAAATTATAGCCTCAAAAATCAGAAAAATCCATATTTATGTTTGTTTTTTCATAGTAGGCCATGAATTCTTCCACACCTGCATTAAATTATTACTTTTTCGAAACGCCATGTGATTCAAACCTTTTTATTCAATTATATTTTGAACATCAACTCAAAATATCACTCTTCAACATAAACTTAAAAATGTTGTAAACAAAAAAATATATCGGTACAGATTGAACATTAACTGATGTAATTACAAGATTCTAATCAGACAATTTATTACATAAACCAAAAATAAACATATAGATCTAATGAAGCTGTTCAAACTGTCGTCCATTTTGTCTTATACATAAACCACACAGTTTCAATTCGACATTTAAAATTATTAAGGATTGCCTTTGTGGGTTTCTGAATGCTTCTTTATTTGGGGCTCATCTATATTATAACGCCGATATGCTTACATTTTATATTTTCATATAATATTTTTCAGATTTTGAAATTCCATGTTTTCACCGTCAGCCATCATCATTGATTTGTTTTGACTCTGTTTGTGACTCAGTTTTCTTGAATGCAATAAACAAAACAATATTTTATGCATGTTCAACTTTTATGCATGTGTGAAAGGATTCATGGCCTAGTATCAAAAACATCAATTTGGATTTTTCTGATTCTCAAAGTTAAAACTTTTTGAAGATTGGGTTGTGATACATCAATGTATTCAGAAAAAAATTGCGAAAATTTCACGATGAAATAAACAAGGTGATACATTTGAAAAATACCAAGTTTGTGTCCAATCTTAAAAACAGTGCTCTCAACAAAAATTCATTTTTTTACTATCTTATACAGGGCCTAAGAAATAATTACATTTCCAAAAGTGAACATTTTCGTTTTCGCCCTGTATTTCAGGAACAAGCAGTAGTTGGAATATTTCTGTTTGTGGCTTTGAAAGTTTTACGAAAATGTGATACAGGTTCGCGATAACCGCATGTCTCTATCTTCAATCATAGCTGAGATACAGTGCAATCTCAACCAAAATGGGACACAGTGTACCCAAATATTTGAAGCAATATGTATAAATTTGGATAGAAATATCCGCTACATTTCTCTAGAGCTGAAAGTGCAGATGAAGCACATGATTTGGAATCATCCGGTGTTGAAGTAGCCCACTTTTTTTCCATCTTTTTGATTCACTGGAAAGAATGAGGCTTTCGCCTGAGGCGAAAGCCTTGGGGGGGGCTAGAGCCCCAATAGCTCCCCCCTGGATACGCGCCTGAGGTCCATTGTTGTTCTTAATATATGTAAATGCAATTTAACATCAGGGGAAGTAGTTAGTTTTGCAGACGATACTGCTGTATTCTATAGAGATAAAACATGGGCAAATCTGAAAAATAAAGTAGAAAACGACTTCGGGAATATAATATCTTTCTTTCACAGTAAACATCTAACACTAAATATGGAAAAGACGAAACTCGTAATGTTTAGCAGTTCAACCCATACGCTACCGAAGTACGACAAATTGAAAATATGTAAACAGGATGAAGAAACAGAAATATACGTTACGAATAATATAAAATATTTAGGAATTTATATAGATAGCCATCTCCACTGGAATATACAAGCAACGAAGCTAACACAAAAACTAAGAGCATTGGTTTCGAAAATAAAATTTTGTAGAACTTTTTGCGATATCCCCCAAATGAAATTGGTTTACAATGCTCTTGTACAGAGTCATTTGCTTTATGGAAATATAGCGTGGGGTGGAATGTATTCTTGTTTTTTAAAGAAGGTTGAAATCGCCCAGAAATGGATAATTAAAGTAATTTTCAGAAGAGGTTATCGTTATCCAACTGATCAGCTGTACAATGAAAGCGGACTTTTTGATTTGAGGCAATTGTACTTTCAGTCCCTCAGTTTATATCAGTTTAAATATAGCAGGAATTGGCTTAACATCGAACACATTCACGGCACAATATATAAGAATAACAATATAATGGTGCCAAAAATGAACAAAACCATAGGTCAACGTTGCTTTGTTTTCTTGGGCCCTCGTGTGATGAATAAGTTACCTATACTGATTAAGAAGGCAGAAAATAAAAGAAGTTTCAAAATTCTATTGAAAAATTTTTTGAGGGAAACAGATCGTAAAATTATAAAGAACTTAATAGATATAAAAAATTAATAAGGATAAAAGGTACCATAGTTGGTACAAGTTATGATATTGTGTGATTTTTTTTATATTGTTTTATGATGGATAGCTAGATTATAATATAGATTAATTTAAGTCCACACGCGGAAATTATTCCTTTGTGGAATTATGTTTATGTTTATTTATCTAAAATGGATTTGTAAAGGATTGTAGTTGATTGTGGTGTTACTAATAAACATTTTTGATTTGATTTGATTTGACATCAACGAGTGGCTGCCCTTCTACGCGTCGTACCGGGACTCCAGCAAGCTGTATCATCTCACGGCGGCGGAGAACCTCCAGAGACTGCGAAGCTGCCTGAGAGGAGAAGCAAGAGACATGGTGTCTGCACTGCTACACACTGCCGTGGATCCAGACGTCGTAATGCATACCCTGAAGCAGTGTTTCGGTAGACCGGAGGTGATTATCGACAGGGCACTTGGAGACCTGAAGCAGTTGCCGAAGCCCACCTCGAATGCGACAGACCTCAACAGCTTCGCGGCGAAGATCCAGAACATCGTGTGCGTGCTGAAGACCATCGACCGGAAGGGATACCTGTTCAACCCGATGTTGACACGCGAAGTGCTGGAAAAGCTGAGTCCGCATCTTCGTGCGCGATGGTGCGACTGCGCGTACGAACAAGAGGGTACGGCAGAACCGGAGATCGTCGTGATGTCGCGATTCCTGATGAGGGAAGCGGATCGGGCCTTGAAATACACGTACGTGCCTCCCTCGAACGCCGCGATTGTTCAAAGTGCTTCACGCCCCTCAGTGCCAACCCGAAGAAGTGCGCCACGCCCCACAGTGCCAACCGGAAGAAGTGCGCCGATATACAACACGGAAGACGACAAAGATGAGAGACTGAACCAGTGTCCAAAGTGCGAGCGGTATCATGTCCTAACGGAATGTCCGGCGTATACGGCGTTATCGGTCGAACAACGATGGCAAGTGGTGCGTGAAAACCGATATGTTTCAAGTGCGCACGAAAGAAACATCGTCGCGCAGTGTGCCGAGCGAAACCGTGTGGGGTGAACAACTGTCGGCGCCCGCATCATTCGACGCTTCACCAGGACGTGGTCAAGACCGAGCACGTGGAGCCAGCTGACACCCCGAACCAAGAAGCGGTATTGGCAGTGGCATCTAAACCCCCGCAGGACCAAGGAAGGTACTGCTGAAGATATGTCCGATCGTCATATCCGGGCCCACAGGCGACAAAAAGACTTATGCCTTATTAGACGAAGGGGCACGGTAACCTTGATCGACGAAGAACTGGCAGCCAACATAGAGGCGAGTGGAACTCTGCGGCCTCTTCACCTGAGGTTAGTCAACATGTCCCAGGAAGAAGCAGAGAGCCAACTGGTGACCGTCAAGAAACGGGGTGTTAAAGAGAACGACGAGTACCAAGTCCGGGCAAGGACAATAAAGGACTTGAGGCTACATCAGCAAAGCATTCCCGAAACGATGTTGAGCTTCGACCACCTCAAGGACCTTTGCAAGGAGGAAGTGTGCTACGAATTGGTACTTCCGGGGATATTGATTGGCACAGATCACTGGGAAAGTATCGTTTCGAGGGAGCGTCGCATCGGTGAACCTAACCAACCAGCTGCCTCGAAAACACGTTTGGGATGGGTACTGCATGGGACCACACCTCGCAGCGCAATCTGCGAAGTAGATGACGTACTACACATTTACCAACAAAAGAAATGTGTCCAACCAGGCGACAAAGAACTTCACGATCTAGTCGAAGCACACTTCAAAATCGAGGCTTTGGGCGTGCAAACTGAAGCCAGAATGAACGAAGCAGATCTCCGCGCAGTCACCATGATCGGGAGAACCACAAAGAAGGTTGGCGACGGCTACGAGATAGGACTACCATGGAGAAGGGACGATGTCGTTATGCCACCCAGCTACAGCCAGGCCCTGCGAAGACTCAAGAACGTCGAAACAAAGATGGACGCAGACCCTAGGGTTGCCAACCGTCCTTTATTTCAAAGGACAGTCCTTTATTCTGAGAACATGTCCTTTGAGGTTTTGAAAGGTGTCAAAGGACTTTGCAGTCTTTTTTGCTAAGCCTTTCCCCGTCCACCATTCTCGAGTCGTTCATGTCCTTTATTTCAATAGCTCAAAGTTGGCAACCCTAGCAGACCCTGTAACGTTCCACGTTACATGCTACGCCACTGCACTTTTCCCGACTTCAAGAGAGACTTCAGCCGGTAGGGTGCGCTCGCAATACCCGAGATTTCCACGCCTGATCGTTCCTCACTTTTGAATTTTTCTTTCTTGCTATGGAGATACGATCGAATACATCGTAACGAGAGCATCTTTACCTATTGTCTACCTATTACCTACGTTTTATTTTGGTCAAAATTATCTGCGATCGATATTGTTTGACTGAATCAATATTTCATTTCGCCATTAATATACGAAGGTGATAAATATTTGATTATTTTTCGCGATCAAAAACCGGATGACCGGTTTTTGGTAATAACTCAAAAATTTGGATTTCTATTTTTGATATCTCCATCAAAATTTTGGACAAATACGTTTTGATAATACCTACATCAAAATTTTGGACAACTACATTTTGGTGACACTTCAAAATTTTGGACCACTTTTTTTGGAAACACCTTAAAATTTCGGACAAGTACAATTTTGGCAATCCTTAGGAATTCTGACAACAGTTTCTACTCAACACCTGGATCTGGAAATCACGATTTTTGGTACTATTTCTAAATTGGGACATCTGAACTGAAGTTAAGTTTTCGAAAGGAAAGTAACAACGAGAGAATTTTATACTACTATTCAAGATTTGTATTTTCAAAATTTCAATATAATTGTAAATTTTTTTTTGCTAATTTAGTTTTAAGTTCCTTTGATCAATTCTTGCTTAGCCCACACCCTCTCTACGACTGAGCACCGAAATAAAATAATCTCCATCTGTGAGGATAATAACAGAAGTACCACCCTTAACTAAGGTATCAAAATCATAAGGGGTAGGTTACAAATTGGCGCCCAACGTGGGGCGTCTAATACGGGCAAGCCTGAATTGATCTTAAGGTTCTTTGAATTTTTTGTAAAAGATCAGGAAGTGGAAATTTCCTCAATTCTCTTGGTCACTTCAATTTCTCTATTCATTTATTTTTTTTCTATATCTGCATGATTTGATAATTTTACTGCGTAGCTATATCTTCCTTAATTTCCCTTGTTTTATAGAAAATACCTTTGATAACTGCTGTGAGTGCCTACTTTTAAATCTCTTTATTTCACTAACAACGAAATGAATAAATTTAACCCTAATTATTTAAAAAGCGTTGAACTCTCATATGAGATCAGTGTTCGAGGTATAGATCCGCCATCAACGGTGGAAGAAAAACTGAAAATTTTACGTGGTCTTTTGACACAAGAGACTGCAGACAGAAGTTTCTCTGAAATCAGTGATAAATACATTTTTGCTCAAAATGTCGCTGAAATCCAGGAAACTTTGTCTGATTTGGAGGTTTTAGTTGATAAATTTGAAGGTAATTCAGCCGCGGATGATTATAAACGGTCAAACGGATGATAACTAGGTTGACTCACGTCACAAGACGAGTACAAAGATTAAGTACATCTGATGATGATGAGCATTAACAAGACAAAAATTTCTCAAAGCTATATTGACATTGGAAGCAGATTTATCGGATAAAATTGTTCCCACAACACCTCAAAATATTGGTAATCCTATATCAGCGTCAACTCCTAGCACTTCCTCTAATACATCAGTAGAGTTTACAAAGAAAATACCTATTTTCAAATGGGGTATTCAGAAATTCTCAGGTCGTGGGGATTTAGTGACTTTTTTAGAATTTTCTGGGGATGCGTGGAATTGGTGGCATGTTAATCGCAATCGCCTCAATAATTGGGCTGAATTGGTTTCAAAATTGAAAGAAACATTCCTTCAGAATAACTATGACGAAGTTAAGTTGAGTGAAATTAGATCGCGTAGACAATCTTTCAGAGAAAATGTTTGTATATTTATATCCGAAATGGAGTCTGAATTTAACAGGCTGAATTCTCCACCACCTGAGATTGAACAAGTTCGAATTGTTCGCAATAATCTTCTACTTGATTACCTAAAAGCTTTAGTACTTCATGATATATCTACTATCTCAGAATTAACTTCCTTATGTGAGCGTATTCAGGATACCCCTTAACAAGAATCAAAAGAACTTTGAGAGTGTGTAACACTTGCATCTCCTCTGTTGGATCAAAAACTCCTACAAATAATAAATATTCAAATTTCACAAAATTGAAAAGATTCAGGCCTCATTCTTTGTTCTTCTGCAATGAAGCAACATTAATTTTTTTCATAGAATTAAAATCTATTTTTGTTCAATATATAGATGTTATTCGAAATCAACATGTAGATCTAAAAACGTTTTATATTGATAAAATGCTGTTCAGTCAGAAATTGTAAACCATTGAAACATAAAATTATAACACGTGCTGGTTTGTAACCTTCATTTTTTTTCTCAGCGAGTATATTTTTACCATAATTTAGTTTCAATTTAGTTTTGCTGCTTCTGTTTTCGGTCAGTTTTCCTTGGCCTGTGTGCGTATTGTTCTGTGACATTGTTTGGCCGATACGAAACCAAGCACTTGAACGTACCGCACCCTGTTTTTTTTACATTGTTCGTCTCACATTGATGTAAGTAGTACATATCATATTCTGAATCCCATGTACTGATTACCCTTGTTTCTATTTTTAGTAGTCCTGATGAAGGAATTGTGGAATTCCAAAAGCTTGGCCAGTACAATAAAGAGACAGTAATCACAGATGGTTTTTGACTGCCAACCCGACCATTTGCCCTTATTATTATGATAACGATCAGTCGATATTCCTATACTATAGGATAAAGCGTTATGTTGCGTACAGATTTAGAATAAGGTAAAAAAAACTTCTTTCCAGAGTTATGGCCATTGGCCAGTAAGTATATGGCTGGTCATTCCAGGTGAATTCATCAATAGAAAATAATAATTCCTACTTGTGTATCCTCGGAACAATGGATAATTCATTTGTGACGTTATACATTGGATATAAGATCGAATTCAAAATTATAAGACGTTCTGTTGTCCACAGATTAAGAATAAGTCGAAAAAATCTTCTATCGAGAGTTATGACCATGGCTAATCATTCAAGGTGAATTTATAATTGGAAAATAAATAGTCTTTAATTGTGCATGCAGTTCTTGAGTTTTTTCTCGATAATAATTGAAGTTATAAAAATTTAGCACGATTCAGTTCATTTGAGACGAAATACATTATATCGAATTCAAAATTATGAGAGTTTACAGATTAAGAATAAGGTCGAAAAAACTTCTTTCGAGAGTTATGACCAATTAACCCATGACTGATCAATCCAAGTGAGTTTATTATTGGAAAATAATAATCTTTACTTAGGTATGTAGTTCTTGAGTTTTTTCTTAATAATAATTCAAGTTGGAAGTTGAAGATAACCAATATTTTCGATCTGTGTCTTCGAAAAAATATATAGCACGATTCAGTTCATTTGAGACGAAATACATTGGATCGAATTCAATATTATGAGACGTTTTGTTGTCCACAGATTGAGAATAAGGACTTCTTTCGAGAGTTATGGCCATCAAGCCCATTACTGATCAATCAAGATGAATTTATTATTGGAAAATAATAATCTTTACTTGTGTATGTTGTTCTTGAGTTTTTTCATAATAATAATTTAAGTTTGTAATATTTCAAGGTTTTTTGAGCTTGAGATATTTTCTATGGGGAGATAAAAAGGCAAATCCTTCGCTGTAAACTTCAAGAGGTATTTTACTCTTAAGAGGGTTTTATACTTTTGGCTTGGCTTGTGATCATCTAGTTTGGTAGAACTCTATGTTATGTCGTAGTAATTCAGTTTCGTGATAATTCAAGTCCGTGAAATAATGAGTTAAATACATAAATAAAACACTTGATTGGACACAAGGGGGAACAGGCCTTTATTGGTCCAGGTGGCGGGAGTTTTCGAGCCAAAACCCTCAGCTTTACAGTTGAATAGAATTACATGTAGCAAGTAACAGAATACATATTGGTTGAATATTATAAAGAACATAGAAGACATGAGCATAGATATGATAAGATGGCGCTATACTTCAGTGAATCTCTTAGTGCAGTTCTCAAAGTAGTTTACTTCAGAGTCAATGTACACGAGCGAGTATACAGTATCCTACCTCAGCTGTCGACGGACAAGCACTGAGCTCGAACAGATAGCAGCTACAGACCCACAATGACGATCCTTTGTAATGGTCGTTACAAGGTGAACTATTTCCGGAGGCAGTGAGTGCAATTGAACCTGTCACAGTGTCCTATCCCAGCTATCTAAGTAGACATCTGCTGGGCTCCAACAGAAGTTCTGATCGAGATTCTTCACAACTTCCTTAGTAGTTTACGTAGTGACTTTCTCACCAATCTGTGATTCCCGATCTAAGAACTGAACTCCATAGAAATACATGTGGTATATAATTGAGGATGAACGTTACTTGCATTTGAATATCATTGGATGGTAGGCGTTACAGTTTAAAACAATAATACAGATGGAAACCTAATAGGCTTTCAAATCACAGGTTGCTGAAAGAGAGGGTGAGATTAATAATGAAACATAAATAGTACCTGTAACCCTGTGATTTGAATAAAGCCACTCGATCCATTGCATAAGGAAATATTCAGAATAATAAAATATATAAGATGGAGATAAGATTGCCTCTTCGGGAGGGATAATTCAGGACTTTCAATCAGGAAGCATGAATAAATATGAACAGTTCTGTCCAATGCAAATCTTGGATATTTTAGATATTTATTGGATAATGCTCAGTAGAATGATTGATGGAATATAATTGAATAGATAGTATGTAATGGGTCTCATTGGTTCGTGCTGGTATAAACACAATGAATAAGGGACCTAGAAACAAGAATGCCAATATAAATGGAGGATGAACTTACACGTTGGTCAAATGCCGTTTGGATTTCTATAATGGCCGACTCACAACAACAACTACAGGGGCGCGTTGTTTCCCGATTAACCACTCTCTTCTTCCCTTCACAAATTCTGTCCTTCCTCCCTTTGACCTCAAAGGCCTCTATATGAACTAATCGATAACATAGATCCATGTCAACTGGCCTACCCCGCAATGTAGCCAGACCACCCCCTGTGAAACACAGCATGGCAGCGTCGTATATTATTTCATCTACGTACAGGGTTCCATTCAGTAATTCTTGATATTTCCATTCGAATTATTGGTGTCTAGAAATTCGGGGACACTACAGTCGCCCCTGGAAATGTTGAAGAGTGTCTGCGAAGAGAACGAGGAAATATTTCCAAACATAAGTGAGAACGAATTTGACGTAAGGGGCCCTGAACTCATTTGTTAAGGACAACGAGCGTGTTTTCAATACTGCGGAATGACTACGGTCAACCGGAGAGGGCGGGGCCACGGACCACCGATCCTGACCAATAGGGAGCCTCGACAATAACCCGAACTAGGATAAAAGAGGCCCGGTTTTGGATTCAAGATGACTCTCAGCGAAGACCCCGAAGAAAAAACACCCTTACACCGAAGCAGCCGCAGAAGAAGCAGACCCTCGCTAAAGCAAAGAAGAACATTCATCGCCAGCTTGCCTTTAGATATATCATTTCTTTCTACATATACATAGAATAAACACTTATGCAAAAACCGATCGTTTCACTAATAAATACAGTCCACAACAGTTTGGTCCATCGGTCCGGATCCAACGAAAGAAGAATCAGCGATCATCTTTTCAAGTCAAGAAAGTTACGGTGAACGAAACCAAAACCGATCTTTTCAGCTCGAAAGAAAAGGTACGGTCAGGTTACAACAAAACCGATCTTTCAAGACCGAAGAAAGTTTTACGGTTAGAACGAAACCGATCAAAAAGTTGTCACGTCTATAACTCAAGATGGTGTTGACAAGGAGCCAAGGAGACGCTGAAGAGAGACGTCGGGTTCAATCACTCGACAGGGATCAACAAAGGAATGCCGCCTTCGAGCAGTCAAGGAAGATCCCGAGTGAGCAGCCACCCTCAGCGTCAAAGGTCAACACATCGAGGCCAGACAACGAAGAAAGAAGAACCAGAAGTTCACCGGCGAAATGAAGAACCTCTCGTCGATCCAACGTCAGCGTGAAGACGAGAAGGCTACAGGCAGAACTAGAGGCAGCAGAGAGTATGGCCGCCATCAGAAGACACGAGCTCAAACTAGAAGCCGATCTCGTGAAGATGCGTCTAGCGGCGGAAGTAGCGGCCATCCAAGATGAAGACAGCGCGGATGAAGAACACCCGACATAGCCCTCCCTCAGAGAAGAACCGAATCAGAGGGTCGACAGTTGGCTTGAGCAAAGCCGTGACAGCCGCCGGGAGGACGAGCCACGACGAGACAACGACAGACAGGCACGAACAAGGTCACCAACGAGAAGCATGGATCGACTCGCAGCCACACTGGAGAAGATGACACGACCGAGGCCACGTCATGTTGACCTACCCACCTTCTCCGGCGACAATAGACACTAAGCAAATTGAACGACAAACGACTGTTTATCCTCCTGAATAAAGTGAAATTCCTAAAGTTATTACCAAGTGAAAAATATTGAAACTTTCTTCAGCGCGAATATCAAAGAAGGAAAATTCCCAATATCAGTAAAATTCAAAACTGAAGAAATGAAAAGATCGATTATTGATAGACGTAGAGAAATTGAAACTTTAAAAAGAAAAAACTGTGGAATGGAGGGTGATGAAATCATATATATATAAATGAAGATTTATGCCAGAGGAAACAGGAATTATATACAGTGGTGCGTAAATTCAAGCGAGAACAAAACTACAGATATGTATGGATCAAAGATGGAAATATTTTCATTAGGAAGGATGAGGACTCTAAGTCGATCAGGATAACTTCAGAGGAAGATCTGAATAGGTTAGAAAAAAATTGTATGTAGGATTTCTTTACTCGTTATGAATAGGTACATTAAAAATTTTTGTTCAACACAATATATAGATAAAGTTATTGAAAAAACGGAATTAGGTTGTTTTGTAGAGGCGGTAGTCAGTCTTCATTTTCGATAATACATAATAATATGAGAAGTATAGGTAAGAATTTTGATGAGTTTAAAGTTTTTGTATCTGACTGTTTATATAAGCCGGATTGTATAGTATTAAGAGGGATTTATAGTGCCCAGCTTTCTTAGCGTACGTCAAAGTCTACCTACCTCTCACCCCTCACCACCCCTAAGAAATCGTCGATTTTCAGTACGTCCGAAGATATCTCAGACATTCCTCGTATTTACCGCCCTTTTCTTCCACATGCGAGATTTCTGTTACGTACAGCCTTTACCAAGCGGACGGCGGAATTTGTCGAATACCATCGGATATTCACGAATGAAATGGAATTATTTACGAAACTGCTGACAACACTGTACATTCAAAGGAGGTAGACGTTTTACGAGATGGAAATAAAATAGTTGGGATTTCCCTACAACCTACAACAGAGGGAATTCCCACTTTCAAGGTTGCGGTCTATAATATTGATTTTAGCTGAAGGAAGTACAACAGACAGGATGTTACCTGTGTTGGCAGATGTGAAGGAACAAAATAAGAATATATCACCTTCTTGGTTGTACGAATTTATTGCGAATTTCTGTTTTGGTTGTAAGTTAGATTCGGAAAAAATCATCCACATATGAACCTACAGTAAAAAAAAATGTGATTGAGATTCAAAACCTAAACTAAATTTTTTATGAATTTAAATTTGTTTATTGTATGAAATGCTCTATCAGCGGAATTGTATATACATATTTACATTATTAGTTACAAGCAATATAGATAGGTATATATGAAACTTTTCTTCAGAGAACAAAATATCGACAATCGTTTTTCAAATAAGTACCCTATTTTTTATGATTGCGTTTAATCGTGCGAAAAAAAAATGATGATAGTTCTCTTAGTTTTTCATTTTTTTTATTGGAGTAAAATTATTATTTTTCTTCGCAGAATCCAACGCAATCATAAAAAATTAGGCTCTAATTTGAAAAATTTAAGTTATGGCCAATTTTCCATCATAGTTTTCGACACAAAATTTGAATCACCCTGTGATGATTTTTCTGAAATTCACAAGATGCATGGCCTTTCCGCATTCTTCTACTTTGATGTTATGAGGATTGAGGACTATTTACGCTCAGGATGTTGAGAATAAGAAAAATGAACATTATACTGACTACGAGTATTTGATTTTTATTCCGGTTTTTTCTCGGTATTTTTAAAACTATGGTTTCAACAAAAATGTACTTACTCAGAATTGAATACCTAACAGAGGAAAAAATAAAAAAAAATTTTTTTTAATAAATCTATTTTCACTTGTTGTATAATCAAGAGCGCTCAGGCTCAGAGCTCAGAGCTCAGAAAATTTCGAACAATATGATAATCTCAATTCTCAGATTTCAAATATGTCCAGTTCTCCAGAAACGTCTAATAGGCACTCGAACTGGAGACATCCATTCAAGTTAGACTGATTCCTGTATTATAGTAATATATTTTTTGATATATGTAAGTCATTTGAAATAGCTTTTTTTGATGTTAGTGACTATAATATCAAGAATTTCGGAAAGTTTTCGAAATTTAATGAGTTTTTTCATGAACTCAGATCATGGATCAGAAAATATCATTATTTTATAAAATTGAAACGATAAGGTTATTCAAGAAGGAGGAAGGATTGTATGAAATTCTAGAAGATAAACATCACATGCATAACAAATTCAATTGTTAGGAACACCAATTGATTGATTTGAATTTTTGAGATGAATGAATAAAATCAAAATCAGACAAATATATTTATTACCAGGATTATTTTACAGAAGTTCTTTTGAATGAACATTGATGAACATAAGTTTTTAAATGGCGTTATAAAAAAAAATATGAAGACATATATAATTATACTAGCTGGCCCGGCGAACTTTGTTCCGCCCTAAATGATACTTACGGTGGATTTCACAAATCGTAATCACCGGTGATCGGAGATCAACAGCTTGGTTCTCTGATTTTTGAACTGTCAAATGTTTCGATGGATATGAGCTGTCACACAGAACAGATACATCAAAATAATATGTCAATTACCAATTATAGCAATTTTGGATTTAGTGATTTCCGCAAATATATTTATTACCCAAACAGAAATTCAAAAACATTTTAAAAATTATGAGAAAAGATGAGAATGGACATATCACGATCGAAACTAATCGCCAAAATCGTATATACCTGACATTTCGATAAAAATTCACTGTGATATTCACGCGCTTCTGGATCTGTTAATAGACCTTCATGGTACTATAAGTCCTATGCAAATTACACAGTAATTGATGTCATATGATCTTTATTCGACCATTTCAAACAACGACGACCGAAATTCTCGAAAAAAAAAACAGATGACATAAATTTACGGTCGCGAAAGCCTCAACAAATTCATCGCCATCCAATGGTGCTGATGTCAAATATAGTCTAACCTTCACGATAAGATGTCTAGAATAATGGTGTAGGCACCCGTCAATTTTTGAATGGAATGACGTTCGACCAAATCGAAAATATTAGCAACGTGGCGGCGCCGCAATATCATTTCAGTGTATTTTCCGTTGTCAATTTGATGGATGTATCAACAGCTGATTTGCTAAAGTCAATCATGACATGACAGTAGAATGGCATCTTTTTATAATGAAAGTTTTCTACTTTTTCCTAAGAACTAATATACATCAGAATGTCAGGAATATAAACACACATTATTGCTTGACAAAATTATCTACCATTAACACGCCACGTTCGCCAGAATAAATTCAAGTATTTGAAATAACTGATAAAAATCAGTCATAATTTGTGAGTAGCGCCACCTGAAGTGGAAAGAACGAAACATTGCTAATATAATCAATTTGGTCACAACAAAATCTAATCAGAGCCTACACGGCCTACACCATTATTCTAGACATCCTACTTCGCGATTACGTTATTTTGAATAAATAAAACTATAAAAATAACTAATAATCAGTCATAATGTGTGAATAGCGCCATCTGAAGTGGTACGAAATCTAATCATTTTAGACATCTAAAAGTTGTAGGCAACTCAAATTACACACTATTACAGTGACTATAGTGGTAATATAGTCACTGTACACCCCATCTAGCGGTAGCGTAACTGTAACTGTAGCGACACCTAGTGGCCTCGCTCAAAAGGAGGAAAAGCATTTCCTGTATAAGTGAAATTTTCATCGATTTTTTCGAAGTTTTATTGCATTTTATAATAACCATACCGTAGACGAATCCATATATGAAGTTTCATAACAAACACTCCATCTGATCTCGAGTTATAAATGGTGTAACCAACATCTTTCTTTCATATATATAGATTTATTGTATCATATCTTGACGAAAAGATTTTCCATCCAGCGTCGACTTTGGGATATTCCACCCTGATGAGTCCTAAATAGGACGAAACTGCAGTCGGTGCGATTCTCAGTTCACGTTAGACCATTCGGTCTGGTAGGGTGAACAGTATCGGAGACCTAGTTCGTATTCACATTTCATTTGTCATTATTTATAATGGCAAATGATTTGTGTCTTATTTCTTTCAATTATATAGGTAGCTGCCTTCTCAGCTGATGATCCCATATCATCATTTTCTATATATATTTATGTTATTCGTAATACCTCCACTCCCATTTATAGTGTTCAATTTCTTCTGAATGTTACACATCCGGCATTGGAATACAAATTGGGAACTCAAACCTTTCCTAATTTCCTGTATCAAGTCCATATCAGAAAATGAGCAGTCAAAGTGCTTGCACAAATCAGCAATTTGTTTGAACAGAAAAAGGACATCCACCAATCTCCTTCCTTCCAGAATAATAGGTTTCCCGATCAAGATCTAAAAATATGCTTATAGAAAACAAACTGTTTCGGATGAGACAAAGTGAAAATAATAAGTAATATGTATAAGATATTTGGTAATTCGACTTGGACATCTATTCAAGTGCTGTTCCATTGCACGAAACTGACTCGCGTAACTGTTTCGCGAAACCAATTTCGCGATGTGGATACCGCTTTCGCGAATTTTGTTTCGCGAAACCGTTGCGCGAGTTAGGTTCGCGCAATGGAACAGCACCTTTCCAGTTATAACAAAATTTCTCACCCGCAAGTTAATGTAGTTGAAACCGTTTCTTGTTTTAAATTACAAGACAAATCATCAGCAATCCTTTCTGATGAAGTATCATCCTTTTCATCCTGCTGAACGCTTTCTTCTTTGTCTATTATACTGAAACTGAAACTTTCCATGAAAACTGAAACTGAAGTCGAATAATTACCCACTTACTTTTGGAATCTCTTCCGTTGAGCTAATTTTCTACGACGGCGATGTGCGCAAAGATTTTTGCGTTTATCATCAAATTTCCTACTCATCTCCAAAGTAATTGAAAAAAATAACACAACACTCCCAATCACAAGAAAAAAGAAATCCAGTGAAAATTTACGAATCCCGTCTCTCGTCACAAGATCTAAAAACGAAACCAATTTGCTTTCGGCTTGCTGGTCCAACAGAAATAATATAGCACATGTTTTCACACTTTTACTTTTCACTGATACCAGACGCCTTGCAATAAAACAATAAATATTTGCCTCTGCGATTCACCGAGACCCCAAAGTGCATCCTAAAATGTGCAGTATTGCCAGATAGATGGAACGATCAGTAGAAGATGGAAATAGCGAAGTTCGTCGATTAGGTGGCAGCACTTTGCGATAGTTTGATTTTAATTTTACTGAAATCGGTTTTTGAGCGATTGGAGAAAATTTTTTGTGTTAATTTTTTTGTGGGAATGCATAAAAAAAAAATAATCTAGGTCGGAAAGTTAGAATTATGCATATAGAGTCACTAAGAAGGGAAAAAAAAATTTATTTTTTTTTTCACTCGACGAAAAAAAAAATTATGAACTTTCCGACTTGAAGAACTCTTCAAATTGACTAACAGTGAAAACCCCATATAAATCGGTAGTCTCTATCGTGAGAAATCCCGAATCGCGTTTTGAACTGTACGTCAGAACGGTATAGGCCCCTCTTAACAGAAACTTTCAAGATATCTGATTTGGGAATGAACAATTTACATGGTTATAAAATGGTTTCCAATGAAGGGAATTTGAATAGAAATGACGGAGTATTAGTTTATGTAAGAGATTATATAGACTTTGAATATGATCTTGTTAAAATAGGATATGTTACAGCAATAAAATTGAGGTTATGTTTACTGAATATAGATATTATCGCACTATACAGATCGCCCTCTCAAGATGTGCATGATTTCATACAAAACTTAGAGCACTGTTTTCTTAACAGAATTTTTACAGATCACACTGCGATAATAATTGCGGACATAAACATAGATCTTATTGTTGAATGTAGTATTAAAGAAGGGTATCTCAGTGTCATGGCAGAAGCAGGTTTCCAACCACTAATAAATTCACCAACAAGGATGAATTCATGCATCGATCACATATTTCTGAGTGGGGCCACCTCTCCAGAATTAGTTTTCCCTGCTATAGTCGATTTTTTGGTTACGGATCACAAACCTGTAGTTTTAAAGTTAATATTATCACGAAAACAAACAATACCATGTAAAAAGGCCAATACAAAAAAATTTATGAACTATAATAAACTAAAGTCACATTTAATGAAAGAAACATGGAATGAAGTATTTTTTGACACGAACATTCACTCTGCTACAAATTCGTTCTTGCAGATATTAGGAAACTATATTGAAATATGTACACGAAATATTAAATTTCAAGGAAATGAGCGGAAAAGAAGAGAGTGGGTAACAAGAGGTTTGATCAAACCAATAAATAAAAAAAAATGATTTGTACAAAAAACATAAAAGTAACCCTCATAATATCAGTCTAAAGCAAGAGTTCAGAAATTATTCGAATAAACTTAAATATTTGATCCAAAAAACCAAGGAGGACTTCTATAAGAATAAAATTAGTCAAACTTTGAATAAACCTTATAAGCTGTGGGAAACATTGAGAGAATTCAGTGAAAATAAAGATAAGATTGTTGATATACGAAAACTAATTTCAAACAATGAGGTCATTACACAACCAAAGGATATAGCTGAAACTCTTAGTAATTATTTTGTGAATATAGGTAAAAATTTAGCGAACAAGATAAAATAAAAACAATACAAATATAAACGTAAACTCTGTACAAATTCAATTATGTTCTCACCAACAACAGAAAATGAAGTCTATAATATCATTATGGATCTAAAAGATAAAAAGTCTGTAGGTGTAGAGGGTATTACGTCGGAAACTCTCAAACTCATTTCACAATGCATCACCAAACCTTTGAACCATCTAATTAATATCTGTATTGAAGTTGGTACGTTTCCAGATTGTTTAAAAAAATCTATAGTTATTCCAATATATAAATCAGGCGAACGAACATCATGTCAAAACTATAGGCCAATATCTATTTTAACCGCAGTTTCCAAAATTTTCGAAAAAATTATAAAAAAAAGAATGGTCGAGTTCTTGAATAAATATAATTTGATTTCTGACAAACAGTATGGTTTCAGGGAGGGTATGTCAACTCAGGACGCCATTGCATGCTTGACTGGAAAAATTTATGAAGCTATCGATGAAACTACTCCAGCAATGTGCGTGTTTGTAGATATTGCTAAGGCATTCGACTCAGTATGTCACGATGAACTGTTATCGAGTTTGGAAAATATGGGATTTAGAGGGACGGTTTTGGATCTGCTGGGCAGTTATTTATCAAATCGATCTCAATCAGTACAAATAGGTGAATATCAGAGTGAATTTGAGAATATTAATTGTGGAGTTCCTCAGGGAACAGTAATAGGTCCATTGTTGTTCTTAATATATGTAAATGACTTGTACAATTTAACATCAGGGGAAGTAGTTAGTTTTGCAGACGAAACTGCTGTATTCTATAGAGATAAAACATGGGCAAATCTGAAAAATAAAGTAGAAAACGACTTCGGGAATATAATATCTTTCTTTCACAGTAAACATCTAACACTAAATATGGAAAAGACGAAACTCGTAATGTTTAGCAGTTCAACCCATACGCTACCGAAGTACGACAAATTGAAAATATGTAAACAGGATGAAGAAACAGAAATATACGTTACGAATAATATAAAATATTTAGGAATTTATATAGATAGCCATCTCCACTGGAATATACAAGCAACGAAGCTAACACAAAAACTAAGAGCATTGGTTTCGAAAATAAAATTTTGTAGAACTTTTTGCGATATCCCCCAAATGAAATTGGTTTACAATGCTCTTGTACAGAGTCATTTGCTTTATGGAAATATAGCGTGGGGTGGAATGTATTCTTGTTTTTTAAAGAAGGTTGAAATCGCCCAGAAATGGATAATTAAAGTAATTTTCAGAAGAGGTTATCGTTATCCAACTGATCAGCTGTACAATGAAAGCGGACTTTTTGATTTGAGGCAATTGTACTTTCAGTCCCTCAGTTTATATCAGTTTAAATATAGAAGGAATTGGCTTAACATCGAACACATTCACGGCACAAGATATAAGAATAACAATATAATGGTACCAAAAATGAACAAAACCATAGGTCAACGTTGCTTTGTTTTCTTGGGCCCTCGTGTGATGAATAAGTTACCTATACTGATTAAGAAGGCAGAAAATAAAAGAAGGTTCAAAATTCTATTGAAAAATTTTTTGAGGGAAACAGATCGTAAAATTATAAAGAACTTAATAGATATAAAAAATTAATAAGGATAAAAGGTACCATAGTTGGTACAAGTTATGATATTGTGTGATTTTTTTTATATTGTTTTATGATGGGTAGCTAGATTATAATATAGATTAATTTAAGTCCACACGCGGAAATTATTCCTTTGTGGAATTATGTTTATGTTTATTTATCTAAAATGGATTTGTAAAGGATTGTAGTTGATTGTGGTGTTACTAATAAACATTTTTGATTTGATTTGATTTGACATCAACGAGTGGCTGCCCTTCTACGCGTCGTACCGGGACTCCAGCAAGCTGTATCATCTCACGGCGGCGGAGAACCTCCAGAGACTGCGAAGCTGCCTGAGAGGAGAAGCAAGAGACATGGTGTCTGCACTGCTACACACTGCCGTGGATCCAGACGTCGTAATGCATACCCTGAAGCAGTGTTTCGGTAGACCGGAGGTGATTATCGACAGGGCACTTGGAGACCTGAAGCAGTTGCCGAAGCCCACCTCGAATGCGACAGACCTCAACATCCGCATCTTCGTGCGCGATGGTGCGACTACGCGTACGAACAAGAGGGTACGGCAGAACCGGAGATCGTCGTGATGTCGCGATTCCTGATGAGGGAAGCGGATCGGGCCTTGAAATACACGTACGTGCCTCCCTCGAACGCCGCGAGTGTTCAAAGTGCTTCACGCCCCTCAGTGCCAACCCGAAGAAGTGCGCCACGCCCCACAGTGCCAACCGGAAGAAGTGCGCCGATATATAACACGGAAGACGACAAAGATGAGAGACTGAACCAGTGTCCAAAGTGCGAGCGGTATCATGTCCTAACGGAATGTCCGGCGTATACGGCGTTATCGGTCGAACAACGATGGCAAGTGGTGCGTGAAAACCGATATGTGTCAAGTGCGCACGAAAGAAACATCGTCGCGCAGTGTGCCGAGCGAAACCGTGTGGGGTGAACAACTGTCGGCGCCCGCATCATTCGACGCTTCACCAGGACGTGGACAAGACCGAGCACGTGGAGCCAGCTGACACCCCGAACCAAGAAGCGGTATTGGCAGTGGCATCTAAACCCCCGCAGGACCAAGGAAGGTACTGCTGAAGATATGTCCGATCGTCATATCCGGGCCCACAGGCGACAAAAAGACTTATGCCTTATTAGACGAAGGGGCCACGGTAACCTTGATCGACGAAGAACTGGCAGCCAGCATAGGGGCGAGTGGAACTCTGCGGCCTCTTCACCTGAGGGGAGTCAACATGTCCCAGGAAGAAGCAGAGAGCCAACTGGTGACCGTCAAGATCCGGGGTGTTAAAGAGAACGACGAGTACCAAGTCCGGGCAAGGACAATAAAGGACTTGAGGCTACATCAGCAAAGCATTCCCGAAACGATGTTGAGCTTCGACCACCTCAAGGACCTTTGCAAGGAGGAAGTGTGCTACGAATTGGTACTTCCGGGGATATTGATTGGCACAGATCACTGGGAAAGTATCGTTTCGAGGGAGCGTCGCATCGGTGAACCTAACCAACCAGCTGCCTCGAAAACACGTTTGGGATGGGTACTGCATGGGACCACACCTCGCAGCGCAATCTGCGAAGTAGATGACGTACTACACATTTACCAACAAAAGAAATGTGTCCAACCAGGCGACAAAGAACTTCACGATCTAGTCGAAGCACACTTCAAAATCGAGGCTTTGGGCGTGCAAACTGAAGCCAGAATGAACGAAGCAGATCTCCGCGCAGTCACCATGATCGGGAGAACCACAAAGAAGGTTGGCGACGGCTACGAGATAGGACTACCATGGAGAAGGGACGATGTCGTTATGCCACCCAACTACAGCCAGGCCCTGCGAAGACTCAAGAACGTCGAAACAAAGATGGACGCAGACCCTGTAACGTTCCACGTTACATGCTACGCCACTGCACTTTTCCCGACTTCAAGAGAGACTTCAGCCGGTAGGGTGCGCTCGCAATACCCGAGATTTCCACGCCTGATCGTTCCTCACTTTTGAATTTTTCTTTCTTGCTGTGGAGATTCGATCGAATACATCGTAACGAGAGCATCTTTACCTATTGTCTACCTATTACCTACGTTTTATTTTGGTCAAAATTATCTGCGATCGATATTGTTTGACTGAATCAATATTTCATTTCGCCATTAATATACGAAGGTGATAAATATTTGATTATTTTTCGCGATCAAAAACCGGATGACCGGTTTTTGGTAATAACTCAAAAATTTGGATTTCTATTTTTGATATCTCCATCAAAATTTTGGACAAATACGTTTTGATAATACCTACATCAAAATTTTGGACAACTACATTTTGGTGACACTTCAAAATTTTGGACCACTTTTTTTGGAAACACCTCAAAATTTTGGACAAGTACAATTTTGGCAATCCTTAGGAATTCTGACAACAGTTTCTACTCAACACCTGGATCTGGAAATCACGATTTTTGGTACTATTTCTAAATTGGGACATCTGAACTGAAGTTAAGTTTTCGAAAGGGAAGTAACAACGAGAGAATTTTATACTACTATTCAAGATTTGTATTTTCAAAATTTCAATATAATTGTAAATTTTTTTTTGCTAATTTATTTTCAAGTTCCTTTGATCAATTCTTGCTTAGCCCACACCCTCTCTACGACTGAGCACCGAAATAAAATAATCTCCATCTGTGAGGATAATAACAGAAGTACCACCCTTAACTAAGGTATCAAAATCATAAGGGGTAGGTTAAAAATTGGCGCCCAACGTGAGGCGTCTAATACGGGCAAGCCTGAATTGATCTTAAGGTTCTTTGAATTTTTTGTAAAAGATCAGGAAGTGGAAATTTCCTCAATTCTCTTGGTCACTTCAATTTCTCTATTCATTTATTTTTTTTCTATATCTGCATGATTTGATAATTTTACTGCGTAGCTATATCTTCCTTAATTTCCCTTGTTTTATAGAAAATACCTTTGATAACTGCTGTGAGTGCCTACTTTTAAATCTCTTTATTTCATTAACAACGAAATGAATAAATTTAACCCTAATTATTTAAAAAGCGTTGAACTCTCATATGAGATCAGTGTTCGAGGTATAGATCCGCCATCAACGGTGGAAGAAAAACTGAAAATTTTACGTGGTCTTTTGACACAAGAGACTGCAGACAGAAGTTTCTTTGAAATCAGTGATAAATACATTTTTGCTCAAAATGTCGCTGAAATCCAGGAAACTTTGTCTGATTTGGAGGTTTTAGTTGATAAATTTGAAGGTAATTCAGCCGCGGATGATTATAAACGGTCAAACGGATGATAACTAGGTTGACTCACGTCACAAGACGAGTACAAAGATTAAGTACATCTGATGATGATGAGCAGTTAACAAGACAAAAATTTCTCAAAGCTATATTGACATTGGAAGCAGATTTATCGGATAAAATTGTTCCCACAACACCTCAAAATATTGGTAATCCTATATCAGCGTCAACTCCTAGCACTTCCTCTAATACATCAGTAGAGTTTACAAAGAAAATACCTATTTTCAAATGGGGTATTCAGAAATTCTCAGGTCGTGGGGATTTACTGACTTTTTTAGAATTTTCTGGGGATGCGTGGAATTGGTGGCATGTTAATCGCAATCGCCTCAATAATTGGGCTGAATTGGTTTCAAAATTGAAAGAAACATTCCTTCAGAATAACTTGACGAAGTTAAGTTGAGTGAAATTAGATCGCGTAGACAATCTTTCAGAGAAAATGTTTGTATATTTATATCCGAAATGGAGTCTGAATTTAACAGGCTGAATTCTCCACCACCTGAGATTGAACAAGTTCGAATTGTTCGCAATAATCTTCTACCTGATTACCTAAAAGCTTTAGTACTTCATGATATATCTACTATCCCAGAATTAACTTCCTTATGTAAGCGTATTCAGGATACCTTGTTCCGGAATGACAAGCCTTTTAGAAGGAATGAAAATTGTTTTCTAGCCCAACAAGGTGCATCGCCCGTTGTTTGCTGGAATTGCCGTAACGATGGTCATAAATATAATGAGTGTAGAAAGTCTCTAGAATTTTTCTGTTACGGTTGTGGAAGAAAAGGCGTTTCTAAAAATAAATGCCAATCCTGTTCAAAAAACGTATTATTGGGTCAGAGCCAGGCAGAAGCTGCTGGTCCATCCAACAAACAAAACCACACTGTCAAGCCTCAAAAGGGCAAAGCAACCGACAAATCCCGCTAATCGAACCATATTTTGACGTGGAGGATTGGAATAACTGGCTGCTAACTATAAAAAAATTCTTCTCTAAAAATAATGAACCATTATCATCCAGTCTACCCAACGATAAACTTGGTTCGAAAGTTCTGGATTCTAGTTTGCATCATTCTCCTGACGTGAATAAATTTTCTGTTAGTCACTTGCTCAATTTTAAGACGAATGACAATCGTCCTTACCTCAATGTTCTGGTACAATCCGAAACTATTAGTGCCTTGATCGATTGTGAAAGTAACGTATCAATTCTTGGTCAAACATCACTTCATATCTTGAAGAAATACAATTTAAATTTGAATTATGACATAACTGTCCAAGTAACAACTGCGGATGGACAGATTCAAAACACGTTGGGATATATTTGGCTACCAATATCATTGCTTGATGTTACTTAAACAATTAGAGTTTTGGTTATACCTTCTATAACGCAAAATCTTATCTTAGGTATGGATTTCATTCAAGCGTTCAAAATCTGTCTGAATTTTAGTAATTCTACTTATGACACTTGTTTCTCGACGTCAGCTATCCGAGCGATACACGGTCCCGAAATGCTGACGGATGTCCAAAAGTCCGAATTACATGATGTAATTGATTTCTTTAAAGGTTTAGATCCTGAAGATAGGTTAGGTAGAACCCATCTTTATACTCACAACATCGAGACTGGGGATAATAAGCCCATTAAACAGCGACAATACCCGTTATCTCCTGCCATGCAAAAGGTTTTAAATGAAGAAGTTGATAAGATGTTAAAGCTGGATATTATTCTGTAGTACCCTGGGTAATGAATAGAAATTATTTCATCTTAAAAAGAAAAATATTCAGTTTTACCATAATTCTAGAGGAAAGTTATTCAAACTTGTGGGATCAATCTCAGACACATAAATTAAAATTTCGACAGGCGCAAGCTGTTAGGGACTCTGATAAACAGTTCAAGGGGTCGCGTAACCCACGGGAAGCATAGTCAACGGTTTTTTTCTGCTTTTCATCAGATTTTATGGTTTCTTAACCAACAGTGTAAGACCACGTCGTCTCAAACGAATTTCTTCTAGAATATACCAAGGGGTAAAAGAGGCAGGGGGAAGTTTGATTTAAATAGGCAAATTTTCAGGAACTAAGGGGAGATCCGAGGGAGATTTTGACGGGAGTGCCGACAGTGGCGTGAAGTAGGCACAGCGTGTTCATCGCGAAAAGGGAACATGCGAATTTACAAAAAATTCGTAGGAAGTACCTATATTAATTGGAAGTAAAGTTCGGTCGGTTTTTCAAGATTTTAAAAGTAAATTAACGGTTATTTGGAAATTAATCAATTTTGTTTTATTTTTGTGACTATCAGTGTTTTCGGGAGTGTTTGGTCTGGTAAGAGAGACATTTTCTTTAATGATGATGATATATTGTTTATCCTGACTAATCCTAGGTACACATATACCAGAAGGAACTGCGTCGCTCCCTATCTTATTGGTCTTCTGTTCTATTGTTTTTCTTTATGCTTACTGTTGGGTTTTTGAAAAGGTTTGTTTTTTTGCTCAGTAAATGTGGAAGAGATATTTTGTTTAAATAAATATATTGTTGATTTTAAATGACAGTTTTTTTTTTTTCATCCCTTCTCAGAAAACGATTACATTTTTCGTAAGACCTTGCGTTTGCTCAAGGCACGAATCCAGGTTCCCTTTCGGCTGGAAAAGTGTGTAAGCTTGAACAGGTAAGGTTTTCTTTTGAAATTTCTTATTTGGGGTACAGGTGTGTTTAGAAACACCCCGCAGGTACTACAATTCGACCGATAACTGAATGTGCTCCATGGCTTTCACCCCTCTGGTTAGTGACCAAATCTGATAACTCCTATAGAGTTTGTTTTGACGGGAGGAAGTTGAATTCCGTTACAGTTTCGGATAGTTACCCCATGCCTTTGATAGATTCCATTATCACAAAAGTGAGGGATGCATCATTTCTTTCATCTTTGGACCTAAAACAAGCGTTTTTTCAAATACCTCTAGATGAGGCTTCTCAGATTAAAACCACCTTTTCAGTGCAAGGCAGAGGCCTTTTCTGTTTTAAAGTTTTGCCGTTTGGTCTTAATAACAGTGCCCAAGCCATGTGTCGTTTGATGGACGTAGTCATTGGACCATCCCTGGAACCTTATTGTTTCTACTATGTTGATGACATAATAATTGTTACGCCGGATTTCGAAACTCATTTGGTAGTTTTGAAGAAGATTTTCGATCGTTTAAGTATGGCGGGATTAACAATAAACTTTGATAAGTGTAAATTTTGCCGTAATTCTCTGAACTTCTTGGGATTTATAGTTGACGATCAGGGTTTACGAACTGATCCGGAAAAAGTTAAGGCTATTCTAGAATACCCGGTCCCTAAAAATACGACGCAGGTTAGAAGGTTGATCGGTTTGTTAGGTTATTACCGGCGTTTTATTAAAGATAGCTCCACTGTTTGTGCTCCTATAACAGACCTATTGAAAGGTAGGAAAAAAGGCCAAGCCGTATCTTGGAATGAAGAAGCTGATGAAGCCTTCAAAAAGGTGAGGGAGCTTTTAACTTCAGCTCCTATTCTGGCGAGCCCCGATTTTTCGAAACCGTTTTTTATTGCTACGGATGCTTGTGACGTAGGCGTAGGAAGTGTTCTTTATCAAGAAGAAGATGGTGTAGAGCACCCTATTGCTTACTTCAGCAAAACTTTGAATAAATGTCAAAGAAAATACACCACCACTGAAAAAGAGCTCTTGGCAATTTTATATTCCATCGATAAATTCAGATCGTACGTGGAAGGTACAGAATTCACTGTTATCACGAATCACTCTTCTTTAACATGGTTGCAATCGATGAAGGATCCATCTCCCCGGATAGCTAGATGGATAATCAAGTTATCTAGATATAAATTTAATATTGTGCATCGCAGCGGTTCTCTCAATGTAGTAGCTGACTCCTTGTCTAGAATACCTGAAAGTAAACCTTCAGTCCTAAATCTTTCTGAAATCGAACCTGATAGGTGGTATAATGATATGCTCCTTAAAGTCGGACAGAGTCCAGAAAGGTTCCCGGATTTCAAAGTTCTGAATAATGTGCTATAAAGTGATCAATGATTCACCCGAATGGAAAATTGTAGTTCCATCACGAAACAGGAATGAGATACTCGATATGTATCACCAGCACCCCACTGCTGCTCATTTTGGCGTTTTCAAGACGTTTTCTCGAATTTCTGAATTATATTATTGGCCTCGAATGAAAATATCTGTTATGAATTACCTTAGAAAATGTAGAGCTTGTGCCGCATGTAAGTCTAGCAATCTGCCACAAGCGGGACTAATGGGCAAGTATAGTAATATAAACTTCCCTTTTCAGATGATTTCGGCTGATTTATTGGGGCCCTTTCCTAAGACGGAGAATGGTAACCAATACTTACTCGTTGTCACCGATTGGTTCACAAAATTCGTATTGGTTCAACCTCTCGATCGAGCAAACAGCAAAAATATCGTTAAATTCATTGAGAATCAGGTATTCAAGATTTTTGGGGTACCACAAATTATTATAGTGGATAATGGTCCGCAATTCATCTCCCGTGAGTTCAAAAACTTAGCAAGTCGGTATAATGTACAGAAAATATTCTACAATGCTAGATATTTTCCACAGAATAATCCTACTGAACGGGTAAACAAATCCATCGTTACCGCTATTCGTTCCTTTATTCACGACGATCATAAAACATGGGATGACAATGTTCATCAAATCGCCCAAGCCATTAGATTAGCACGTCACGAAGTCACTGATTTTTCACCCTAATTTTTGTGTTTTTATAGAAATGTCCCTGTAGACGGTGCGTTCTATGGGCAAATAGCTGAAAATTCTGATAACTTCCCGAATATTAGTAAAAAGGTTTTAGACCCTGAAATTCAGTCTCCTTTACCTGATGTTTATCAGCACGTCCAAAAGCTTTTATATCATGCTTATAAAGTCAATGAAAACGTTATAACTTTCGTAGAAGAGAACAACGTTTTTACCAAGGACAACATCTCTGGAAGAGAAATTTCGTCTTATCTAGTTCACCTAACGATTTCTCTGCTAAGCTTGCACCAAAATATACTCCTTGTGTAGTACATAAAGTTTTATCGCCATTGGTGTAAAATGTAAGAGATTTGGAAGGAAATAATTTAGGTAATTTTCACGTTCAACACCTAAAACTCGATATCACTCGAGATGATTGCCCGGATGAGTCCGATCGTGAGCAGACAGATGAGCCATAGTATATTTACCTCCTGTATTTGTTGCATTTGAATAACCGATTCAAATTATAAGTATTTTTTTTTTTTTTGATAAATATGTTATTACCTACATGGATGTCTAGTGCATCTACTTTTCTCTTTATCTGATTTATCTTTATATCTTCATCCCTATGCATTTACTTACTGGTGAATGTTACTTTCAAAGCATCGAACTTTGGAAAAATATGTTTGTAAAATTTGTTTGAAGATTAATCATTTCTATGCAGTAAGAAATTCAATGATTTTTGTGTAGATATTGATGAACTTTGAAGCACCTATAATTTTAAATTGGTGAGTCTCAGTGAGATTCAACTTAAATTTTTTTTTGTCGTTGATTTTGTGTCTGAATTTTCAGATGCAGCCCTATCGGTTCTCATTGCAAAAAATTTATTACGAGCCTATTTACCTCAAATATCTGTGTCTGTCTCATAGATAAATCTATATATATATATATATATATATATATATATATATATATATATATATATATATATATATATATATATATATATATATATATATATATATATAAAAGAGAGATGTTGGTTACACCATTTATAACTCGAGATCGGATGGAATGTTTGTGGATATGGATTCGTCTACGGTCTGGTTATTATAAAATACAATAAAACTTCGAAAAAATCGATGAAAATTTCACTTCTACAGGAAATGCTTTCCCTCCTTTTGAGCGAGGCCACTAGGTGTCGCTACAGTTACAGTTGCGCTACCGCTTATTTGCAGGTACTTGATTTCATATTCTCTCCGTTAGATGGCGATGTAAACAAATAGTGTGTACAGTGACTAGATTCTCTCTATAGCCACTGTAAAAGTGTGTAATTTGAATTGCCTACAACTCTGCGCTGTTGGGCAACACCAAAAAGTCTTGGCGTAGGAGTACCGAGTACAGTAGTACAGATGTCTAAAATGATTAGATTTCGTACCACTTCAGATGGCGCTATTCACACATTATGACTGATTATCAGTTATTTTTATAGTTTTATTTATTCAAAATAACGCAATCGTGAAGTAAGATGTCTAGAATAATGGTGTAGGCACTGATTAGATTTTGTTGTGACCAAATTGATTACATTAGCAATGTTTCGTTCTTTCCATTTCAGGTGGCGCTTTTCACAATTTATGACTGATTTTTATCAGTTATTTCAAATATTCTGGCGAACGTGGCGTGCTAATGGTAGATGATTTTGTCAAGCAATAATGTGTGTTTATATTCCTGACATTCTGATGTATATTAGTTCTTAGGAAAAGTAGAAACCTTTCATTATAAAAAGATGCCATTTTGCTGTCATGTCATAATTGACTTTAGCGAATCAGCTGTTGATACATCCATCAAATTGACAACGGAAAATACACTGAAATGATATTGTGGCGCCGCCACGTTGCTAATATTTTCGATTTGGTCGAACGTCATTCCATTCAAAAATTGACGGGTGTCTACACCATTATTCTAGACATCTTATCGTGAAGGTAATTTGTTGAGGCTTACGCGACCATCGATTTATGTCATCTGTTTTTTTTTCGAGAATTTCGGTAGAAAAAAGAACATATGATATCCATTACTGTGTAATTTGCATAGGAATTATAGTACCATGAAGGGCTATCAACAGATCCAGAAGCGCGTGAATATCAAAGTGAATTTTTATCGAAATGTCAAGTATATACGATTTTGGCGATCAGTTTCAATCGTGATATGTCCATTCTCATCTTTTCTCATAATTTTTAAAATGTTTTTGAATTTCTGTTTGGGTAATAAATATATTTGCGGAAATCACTAAATCCAAAATTGCTATAATTGGTAATTGACATATTATTTTGATGTACCTATCTGTTCTGTGTGACAGCTCATATCCATCGAAACATTTGACAGTTCAAAAATCAGAGAACCAAGCAGATCTCCGATCACCGGTGATAACGATTTGTGAAATCCACCGTAGGTATCATTTAGGCGGAACAAAGTTCGCCGGGCCAGCTAGTGCATAGATAAAATGGACTATTCTACGTAGTCGTTATAAAAACTCTTAGTTTACTTAGATCTACCTATTCTATGATTATGTCACTCATCTTCAGAAATTTCAAATTTGCAAGTTTTCACACTTGCTGGCGCCCAACTAAGTTATCTAGGTCACTTTTCTGATTTCATTATTCGGATGTTTCACGTTGGAGTTAATTTTCCTTGCGATACCGAAACTTCATTCATAGATTGTAACTGCGATCTCTCAATTAGTTTCAATGAAGGGAACAAACTTATTTCGAATCCGATTATTCGAATTTTTCATTTTTTTTTTAGAATTTACTTCCTGCGTTGTCAAGGACATCTAAAATGATTCTGGTTGATATAAAAAAAAACTCCTGCTCAGAAGTTTTTTTTTGGAAGTTTGAGGGATATGTAACGTTCCACGTTGCATGCTACGCCACTGCACTTTTCCCGACTTCAAGAGAGACTCCAGCCGGTAGGGTGCGCTCGCAATACCCGAGATTTCCACGCCTGATCGTTCCTCACTTTTGAATTTTTCTTTCTTGCTGTGGAGGTACGATCGAATACATCGTAACGAGAGCATCTTTACCTATTGTCTACCTATTACCTACGTTTCATTTTGGTCAAAATTATCTGCGATCGATATTGTTTGACTGAATCAATATTTCATTTCGCCATTAATATACGAAGGTGATAAATATTTGATTATTTTTCGCGATCAAAAACCGCATGACCGGTTTTTGGTAATAACTCAAAAATTTGGATTTCTATTTTTGATATCTCCATCAAAATTTTGGACAAATACGTTTTGATAATACCTACATCCAAATTTTGGACAACTACATTTTGGTGACACTTCAAAATTTTGGACCACTTTTTTTGGAAACACCTCGAAATTTTGGACAAGTACAATTTTGGCAATCCTTAGAAATTCTGACAACAGTTTCTACTCAACACCTGGATCTGGAAATCACGATTTTTGGTACTATTTCTGAATTGGGACATCTGAACTGAAGTTAAGTTTTCGAAAGGGAAGTGACAACGAGAGAATTTTATTCCTACTACTATTCAAGATTTGTATTTTCAAAATTTCAATGTAATTGTAAATTTTTTTCTGCTAATTTATTTTCAAGTTCCTTTGATCAATTCTTGCTTAGCCCACACCCTCTCTACGACTGAGCACCGAAATAAAATAATCTCCATCTGGGAGGATAATAACAGAAGTACCACCCTTAACTAAGGTATCAAAATCATAAGGGGTAGGTTACAACCCAGCCTTCAAGATGGAACACTCTCGGCAGATCAAGAACCTCTTGGAAAAAGGTTACGCAGTGCCGTGCAATGGATCGGAAGAAGACAGCCTGGTCAAGTGGTTCCTGCCCCATTTCGCCGTAATGAACCCGAACAAGCCAGGAAAATATCGACTGGCATTCGACGCAGCTGCACGAAACTCTGGTGTGTGCCTAAACGACGAACTGCTGGAGGGACCTGACTTGCTACTATCACTACCGGGAGTTCTGTTCCGATTCCGAGAAGGGGCCGTGGCTATTACTGCGGACATCCAGGAGATGTTCCTGCGGATCAAGGAACGACCTGAGGACCAACCAGCCCAACAGTTCTTATGGAGAGGAGAAGGGCGTGAGAAGCCCCCCAAGAAATACAAGATGACCAGTGTGATCTTCGGTGCTGTCAGTTCTCCATACATAGCACATTATATCCGTAACCACAATGCGGATGTCCATGGTGATGACTTTCCCCGTGCCCTGAAAGCCATCAAGAATGCACACTACATGGACGACTGGGTAGCGGGCTTTAAAAACACCGAAGAGGACAGAAAGGCGGTCGAGCCGGCTTCACTCTGAGGGAATGGAGGTCCAACCATCAAACCATTCTGGAGGACGTCCCTGTCGATCTACACGCCAAGGTCAACACTTCCATGAGCCGAGTCCCTGCAGACGTGAGATCGAGCGAACGAGCACCCACGGAAGAAGTCCTGCGAACCGTGTTGACAGAGGCGGAGTTTTCCATCAACGCACGGCCCTGTGACGAAGCAGATCGGCGAACCTGGAGAGCGAGTATGGCACTCGCAGACCAATGCTGGAGACATTGGCTTCGGGAGTACCTTCCGACCTTGGTACCCAAAGGCGAATCGAAGAATAAGGTGCGACCTGTGCAGGAAGGAGACGCGGTCCTGATCGTTGACAGCGCGTTGCCGCGGAACACCTGGCCGATGGGGGTAGTGGAAAACACACATCCGGGACCAGATGGAGGTGTCAGGATCGTCAAGGTGCGAACGAGAATCGGCGTCTTCCGGCGACCAGTGAGCAAGCTCGTCGTTGTCCTAGAAAAGGAAGGCGCCGGGGGGATAGCTGTTAAGGACAACGAGCGTATTTTGAATACTGCGGAATGACTACGGTCAACCGGAGAGGGCGGGGCCATGGACGACCGATCCTGACCAATAGGGAGCCTCGACAATAACCCGGACTAGGATCAGTACTAACCGAGACGTCGACTAGTGTACACGTACCGAGAGTTGAGTTTGTGTAAACTAGTTCAGTGCGCCGAACGCCACGTTGATGCGCATCCAAGTTAGTGCTTGTGAAAAGTTTCTGTGATTTCGTACGTAGAGTCCAGGTCCGAAAGGATCGTTGGTTCCGTGCGTGAGTGATTTACGGACTTTTTAGTGAAGTTGAAAAAAAGGGTAAGTGTCTTTTAATTATCCTATTATCCGTGTTTGAACATGGATGAAAATTCGGATCACGATGGATCCTTTATGGATACCGAGGACAGATACACGACCTCTGAGGATGAAAGTGATGAACTTAAAGAACTCGTTAGGCTCCGACAGGAAAATGATGAGCTCAAAGCAAATTTAGCCGCTTTAACAAACTGCATGGCCAATCTGACCAACGAATTGAAACTCTTGAGAGAAGAACTCTCCGACAAGAAATCCCCAAATACAAAGGTAAGAAGTTATTCCCAGGCTTTGCTTTCCGAACCAGGAACATCAGCCCAAACTATTCCTAAAACAATAACGGTTGTCCCTCCCAAAACTATAACTGTTGTCCCTTCCAAAACTTCAACTGTTGTCTCTCCCAAAACGATAGCCTCAAATATTGAGGACAACAAAAAAGCCCCCCAACCCCAAGGAGCACCTCGGGCCAAGCGTGCCAGAAAAGAAAGTTCGTCCTCAATAGAGGACAACTTAAAAAAGTCAACGGTGACGTCTCAGTCACCTATAAAAGATAAAATTCCCCCAATAACAATGATGGGGACTTCTGACTGGACAGAAATTTCCAAAACGCTATACAGCAAAAAGATAAATTATAACCGTGCAACGGTTGTTAAAGACGGTATAAAAATCATTGCCTCGACTGCAGACAAGTTCAGGAAACTAACAAAATTTCTTGAGCAACAAGGAAAAGAGTATTTTACTTACCAAATGGAGGAAGAAAGAAGAATTTACGCTGTAATAAGGTACTTGCCACTTGATGCGGATATTGGAGTGATTAAGGAAGACTTAGGACTCCAGGGTATTACAGATGCTGAAGTGACGAGAATGACTTCAAACAAAACGAAAAAGGCTATCCCTCTATACCTCGTGAAAACTCAACACAAGGAAATATTCCAAATCAAAAAGATCTACAGCCTCTGTATCGAAATAGAGCCAAAAAAGAAACCAGAAGGCCCAGGACAGTGTCATCGCTGTCAGAGATATGGCCATGCGCAAAACAAATGCACATTTCCGTGGAGATGTGTAAAATGCTTAGGAGCGCATTGCACAAAAGATTGTGTATTGACCGAAAAGGAAGGGGAAGGGAACGCTAGATGCGTTTTATGTAACCAGAGTGGGCATCCGGCCAGTTATAAAGGCTGCAGTGCTTATAAAAATCTGACTAAAAAGAAAACACCCCCAAAAAAAGAAGCCCCTGCCAAAAAAATGGTAGAAAAAATGGAGACTGTTATCGCTGTTGAAAAACCACAGGTACCAAAAACAAAGAACCCGTCCAAAAAACCGACCCCAGTCAAAAAAGAAGATCCCAAAGATGAACTGGACAAACTTACAGAGAAATTATTCAGCAGAATAATGCAGAAATTCGAAAAAGAATTCGAGAAGAAATTTCAAAATTTATTTGGAAACAAATAATTTATGAAAAAACAATCACATCTAGAAAATCTGAAGATAGTTTCCTGGAATGTTAACGGAATCAGAGCCCGTAAATCAGATATTGAACAATTGTTAGAAGAAAAACATCCTGATATTATGGCGCTTCAGGAAACAAAAATGACTACCAATGATAGAATTTCCTTCAAAAATTCGAAATATACAGAAGAAACAGAAATAATAGAAACGGAGGAGGGGTTGCCATTCTTGTTAAAAGAGACGTGAACCACTACCTGGATGCGGTTATAAATCCCGAGGACAATGACGCATCTATAGAGGCACTATCGATCACAGTAAAGATAAGAAGAGAAAGCATTAAGGTATTTTCTGTATATAAACCACCGCAAATAAATCTGCCAGAAGAAGAGATGAAGATTTTATTAGGGGGTCATTTTCCAAGAATAATACTTGGAGATCTCAACTGTAAATCTCAACAATGGAATTCTAGAACAGAGAATGCAAATGGCAAGAAATTGAAAGAATATGCCGAAAAGGAAGATGCCATAATAGTGGGACCAGATATACCGACATATTTACCTAGTGGCAATGGAACCCCTGATGTTCTAGACATAGTTATAATGAAAAATATAAAGCAAGATTTTGCTCTTGAAACGATAGAGGATGGTACTTCTGATCACAACCCGATAGAGTTCATTTTAGGACATGGACCTAGAAATGAAGTGACACAAACACGAGAACATACTGATTGGGACAAGTTTAAAATTGAACTCCAAGAAAATATCACGAATATCCCACAAATTAACACTCCTGATGAATTAGATGAATCAGTCACAGCTTTGGAGAGTGCGATTATGAAATCCTATGAAGAGAGCACGGCTAGAAAAACTGAACCCACTCCAAAACATCCATATGGCGATACTCCAAAAGAGGTGAAAGAACTGATAAAAGTCAACCGAAGACTAAGAAAGAACTACAGGATGTATAAAACAGATAACGATAAAATCAGACTAAACAGACATAGTCAAATACTCAAGAACGCACTTAGGGAGCTCAGAACCAATAGATGGAATAAGAAAATCAGTGAACTCAACACAGAAGACCACTCAAATTCCACCAATGCATGGAATGGCATATTCAAAAAGCGATAAATCTAACGCTCTTGCCGATACTATAGAAAGGGAGTCAAGAATAAATTATTGTGAAGAAGACGATGAGGACCTAGAAGAGTTAATTAAAGATAATGAAGAAGAAATGAAAGAATCACCACCGGATGACAAAATCCCTCACCCTACATCTCCGGCAGAAATCAAAGAGATAATCAATAACTTGAAAACAAGAAAGGCTCCTGGGAAAGATAAAATTACAAATCTCATGCTGAAGAAAATGTCAAAGAAAGGAACGGTAGCTCTCACTAGCATAGCAAATGGCGTGATGAGAACAGAGCACTTTCCAAAAAGATGGAAATCTGCCGAAGTGATTGTTTTCAATAAACCAGGTAAAGACAAAAAGTTCCCACAGAACTATAGACCGATAAGCTTGCTCCCAGCCCTAGGAAAAATTGTGGAGAGAGTCTTAACCAGACGACTTAATGAAGAAACAGAAGCCCTGGCGACGATACCGAGTGAACAATTTGGATTCCGAAAACAACATTCAACTGAACAACAGCTCCTAAGAATAACCGAGTATATCACAGAAGGATTTCAGAATAAAGAAGCCACAGGACTACTACTACTGGATGTAACCAGAGCTTTTGATAGAGTATGGCATGAAGGACTTGCATATAAAATGAAAACCGCAGGATATTCACTCAAGTTATGCAGAATAATAAGGAATTATCTGAGGGATAAGAACTTTTGTGTGAAAATAGGTGATGTTCATTCCACACTCAGATATTTAGAAGCAGGAGTTCCCCAAGGATCCATACTAGGACCGCTACTCTATAACATATACATACATGATATACCAAGAAATCCAAGATGCCTGCTTGCTCTATACGCAGACGATACGGGCATAGCAATTAGGCACAGAAATACAAAGATAATTCACAAAAGACTTCAAGAAGCTGCAGATGATATCAGTCAATGGTGTAACAGATGGAAAATCGAAATCAATGGAGAAAAGAGTCAAGCAATACTCCTTCAAAAGAGAAAACTGAAGATGGAATCGAAGATATCCATAGACAATAATGAAATTGAATGGAAGAATGAAGCTAAATACCTAGGAGTAATATTAGACAAAGGACTAACGTGGAAACAGCACATTAAGTATGCAGTGGATAAAACGAATGTAGCCATGAAAAGATTATACCCGACAATAGGCAGAAGAAGTCAAATGAACAAGAACACGAAATTGAGAATCATAAACGCAGTCGCCAGACCGCAGCTCACATATGGATCAACAGCATGGGGATATGCAGCGAGAACCCATATAAAGAAGATACAAAGTACAGAAAACAAATTACTGAGATGGGCATTAGACGCCCCCTGGTTTGTTAGGAATGAACAAATCCAAAAAGACATAAAATGGGAGTCCATTACTACATTCATCAAGCGAAAAGCTGCAAAAGCCTATGAAAGAGCTAGTGAACATCCAAATGACGACCTTAGAAGGTTAATTGACTATGACCCCGCTGAAGATGAAAAAGCAGCGAGAATTTACCGCAAAAGACCTAGAGACCAATTGCGAAAATGAAGATATAAAACTCCACACTTAGTGAGAGATATCCAATTGAAGGATGAACACAAACACTCAGCATAAAAGAATGCGAAAGAGAAAATAACAGATGAGAAGATGAAAGGTTTATAGGCTTATGCCCGGAACCTAACAACGGGAGAGGTGTTTAGTCGGTAAGAATCCGACACTACCCAGAAAGACTGGGTGTCTTATGTAAGATTCACCTCTCCTATAATTAAAAAAAAAACGAACTAGGATAAAAGAGGCCCGGTTTTGGATTCAAGATGACTCTCAGCGAAGACCGCGAAGAAGAAACACCCTTACACCGAAGCAGCCGCAGAATAAGCAGACCCTCGCTGAAACACCTGAAGCAAAGAAGAACATTCATCGCCAGCTTGCCTTTAGATATATCATGTCTTTCTACATGTACATAGAATAAACACTAATTCAAAAACCGATCGTTTAACTAATAAATACAGTCCACAACATATTTGTCTTGGGTATCTGTTATTGCTGCCAGTGGCGATGATGAAATATTGCATCCATGAAGTCTAGAACAAATTAACAAAAACACAAACAAAATGGTTGACACTAGTGACCAATGACCACAAACACTCTCTACCAATAGATCACGGCTGCAGCATAGATTGGTTGTGGCTTCACCTCAAGGAAAACTTCCTGGATGCAGATGGCTTCGAACTGAAACAATGTTAGGAGAAGAAATCTTATACACCCCTCAGCTTTCGATAACATCCCTGCCAAAAATGTCTCATAGAAACTGATAGAAAATTTATGTATAAGAACTTATGAGATCCTAATTGGATAGTGAAACCGCAAATCCGTATAAAACCATACGATATTCATCAGTATTTAATGGAGACTATAGATACACATTGCTTTAGTTTCTAATGGCATTGCCTAACGTAAGTCATATAAGACTCTAAAGTTATCAAATGTGTTTTTCACACATAAGACCTACCTGTTTCAAATGTTTTTTTACACATATAACTCATATCCGTTCCTACGAGTTTTTATTAGAATCTATAGTTTTCAAATGTGGTTTTCACACATAATACCTACCTGTTTCTAGTGTGTTTTTACACATAAGAACTACCTGTTTCTAATGTGTTTCCACACATAACTCATATCCGTTTCTACGAGTTTCTATAAGAATCCATAGTTTTCAAATGTGTTTTTAACACATAAGACCTACCTGTTTCTAATGTGTTTTTACACATAACTCTTATCCGTTCCTACGAGTTTTTTTAAGAATCTATAGTTTTCAAATATGGTTTTCGCTCATAACACCTACCTGTTTCTAATGTGTTTTTACACATAACTCTTATACGTTTTTATGAGTTCTTATAAGAATCTATAGTTTTCAAATGTGCATTTCACACATTATACCTACCGGTTTCTAATGTTTTCACACGTAATACTTACCTGTTTCAAATCTGTTTGTACACAAAATAAATTTCTGCTGTATGTATCTACGAGTTAATGAGGTTTGAAAATAAATGAGAATGTATAAGATTTTATAGCAGTTATAATTATAACTATATAATAACTCTATAGTTCTCAAATTGTGTTTCTCATGGCCATTCAGAAAATTAGTACAATATGGTTTGCATGTGTTTAACCAAGAGGATATAATAGAACAGAATGTATGACATTGAAGGTAGAGTGAAAATATAAATTCATATCTTACCATCACCGATATTCGCCAGAAATCATTATAATTCACACTTAATCATTCGCTAATGAGAATTTGACAGTTTGAAAGTTTACTTAGAATATCTTCCATGTTTCTAACTGAAATTCCTAGGATTATAATAATACGTTTTTATATGGTTTCATATAGGTACCTATCAAATATGTTTCTTAGTACCACCACAATCAAATACAATCATTTACAATATTCGAACTATGGCGACTTGCCACCGACGTGCAGAAGTCTGCGACCGCGCTTCACACGACGCCCGCGGAGAGGGCACCTCCCTCCAGGCAGCGTGGGTTACTGCGGTACCATATTCTTTATAGACCGACCACGTCTACTACCCAGTACCCTCGCTCGTCTCGAGCAGGGCAGCCGTAACATCTACGTCATTGGCAGGCCTCGCTTACATTAGCCAATCTGATGAGTCGATCGTAAGCGAGGCTGGGACGAAACGTAGCCCCCATCCCGATTCACAATTAAAGCAACACGCTATAAATTGGTGACCCCGACGTGATCGGGCATGGGGAAATAACAGCTCAACTTTCGTCATACGATGTCTGGATCAACCTTCGAGACAATTTTGGTTGCAAGTGCAACAAGGTGTACAACCGTCCCTCGCTGGTGATGGCACCCGTCCATCCCAGTATCGGCCTACTCAAAGCACCGGCTGCATCGTCCACTGTATCATGACCAGTTGTCCTGTTCACTGGGGCAGAGTCTACTACCCAGCACCTTCCCTCGTCTCGAGCAGGGCAGCTGTAACATCTACGTCATTGGCAGGCCTCGCTTACATTAGCCAATCTGATGAGTCCATCGTAAGCGAGGCTGGGACGAAACGTAGCTCCATCCCGATTCACAATTAAAGCAACACGCTATAGAACTATTGGTTGGCGGATTTATACAGTTGGAGTGAAAGAATTCATAGCGGCTTGAAATGTTTATTTCTGATCCGTTCATGAGATGCTTAAATACATACTGAATTATTACGTATTTCACTGACCCCAGTGACATTGACATTTTATAATTTTATTGAGGACCATATATGGAATAATTTTACAGAAGTAACTTGAGAAGAACACATAATTACGGAAAACCATATAATATGGTTTATTTGCACAAGATAACTTCTTACAATCCATAATGGCGAAGTGAAATTATAAAGCAAATACGTCAACAAATATGCACATACATAAGAACAAAACTAGTATAAACTTAAATACTACTATCAAAGAATTCGCGTAGTGTAGTGTACGGTTCCATATTCAGCAGCAAATCAGTCACCGTTTTTTTGAAAACTGCTATGCTATTGATGTTTTGTAATCGATGAGGGAATTGATTGAACAATTTAAGGGTTACATAAAAGACAATTTTTTGAGTTGCAGTGAAAGCATACCTTGGCAAAACATATTTACTGCCTCTTGTTCGGTCAGAAACCTTATCGCAGCTCTGAAATAGATTTTTATTTTTAAAATTGAAAATGAAACATTCTCTTATATATACACCAGATATCGTCAAAATCCTGTGAAGTCTGAAATGACCCCTGCAGCTCTGATTAAAGCTCAACCCTAAAATAGTTCTCAGAACCCTCTTCTGCAGTCGGAAAACTCCTATTATGTTTTCCGCATTTCCCCAAAACATTATTCCAAAATTCAACAATGACTGACAGCTTGAAAAGTACAAAACAATCAATGAATTTAAGTTCAATTTGCCCTCAGCTACTCGTAGGTTGTAAATGATGAAATTCAACCTCTTGCTGAGGTATATAATGTGTTCATTCCATGTAAGAGTTCTATCCAGTATCATTCCCAAGCATTTAGCTGTGCTATTTATTTTAATTGTCGTTATGTACTATACATTCGGGAAGAGTATGACGAGAACGACTGGTGCCGAAGACCACACACTGTGTCTTACTCATACCTATTCATATAATTCACATCATATTTCAGCTTGTTTTTACAATATAACCTCACTTCACACAAAATACAATGTTCTCTTTCGACCGAAAACACATAATAGTCTTTCCCCAGAGGCAACACAGACTTCTCCGCGATATCTCTGAGAGGTTACAATGCGACTTTTATGGGAGCTCCTACCGCGAGGTCCCAGAGATCTCTATGTGATGTTACTAAGCGAATTTTCCACTGATGTGCCCATGCGATATGTTGGAGACCTCGCCATGCGATATCCTTGGGAACTCTCCATAACTTGGAGAGGAGAGCGCACCATGCGATTGACATGGTCAATCTGTTCACGCAGGCGCTATTTGCCTATCAAATCGACTTGTATAAACTGCAAGTTTACCAAGACATCGAGAGGGGTTTTGTGGACAGATTAGTCAGTTGTGTTTATCGGTGTTACTGTGCTGTGCGGGGTTCGTTATTGTGTGAAATTTCGATGAGGATATTTGTGCTCCAAGTAAGTGTTATTTCTGGAGTTTTCTCACCTATTAGGACATATACCGTAACCATTTTCACCGCCATTTATGTTATCCGAGTAATTCAACCACAACCACCAATAACGGAATTGATCAATTTACATCAAACGATTTTCTACTTGGTATATTGGTGATCAGGATAATCATTTCCATTAAGAATATGGGTTGAGAATATGGACGAGTGTAATAACTTCACAACAGATTTTACAAGAATGGTTAGTAGAGTCGAATATTCCACAAATTCAAGCTAATAAATTATTGATAATTCTTAATAGGCACGGTTTACAAGTTCCTGTGGAAACCATTATTACAATTCCAATAGTAATAAAAGAAAACACTTCCATGAGGATTGTGATGATTCGACAATTTCACGGGAACATTTTGGAATTATATCTCATTTTGTTTCGAGCTGATATATGAATGGGCTTTGAAATGTTGTTGTTGAAAACCTCTTTGTTCAATGCTCCAAAAGAACTTGACACAATGTTCATTCACGTTTTGAATTATGACAATTTTGAATTATACAATTTGATGTACATGCGTTTGTTTTCAGCATATTTGCTGTTTTCGATATGTGTTAATTTTTTGAATACTTACCTATTTATTTTGTCAGAATACTCATTTTTTGTTCGAAAGATTAGTTTTTCGAACATTAATTCTGTAAATAAATGAAATCCATTAACAATTTCGCTTCATTCGTAAAATAACCTTCTTGCCCAATATTCCGGATAGATGGTATTTCAACTTGAATAACACAAAAAATATGTGGAAAGTTATTTTTCTCCAAAAATCTACCGATTTTTTTCAAAATTCTACCGAAATATACCGATTTTTTCCGAACTTGTAGGTACGGAGGGTGGCAACACTGCATACGTGGAGGACAACAGAGGAGTCTTTTCTCAAGATTGGCTGAGAGATTGTACCCAGAGGAAGAAAGAAATGTATTGTTTTGAATAATTTTTTTTTAATTTTTTTGTTGCAATTGGTTGATAATAAAGATTGAAGGATTTATTCGCTTGTTTTAGTTTACCTTCTGTTGCAGCCGAGAATAATGAATAACTTTCGACACTGTTTGTTGAGTAGATCAATTCAATAATATAGCTAATATACAGATTCTCATCATAGCAATAGGACAAATCAAATTTAGTTTTTGATGTTCTGTTAACATTTCGCAATGCGACCTGTATATACCTGTGTAGAATCTTCTTATACATCTCGCAATGCGACCTGTTTGAGAATATCTTATACATCTCGCAATGCGGAGGTTAATAAGAAGTTCTCAAAGTCCTCGCCGCGGGAGGTGTATGCGAACTCTCAGTGTGGCTTGTTTGAGAATATCCACGTAGGATATAGTCAAGCGTTCCCCGGGAACTCTTTTGTGGCGGACATTTGGAGGAGATATAGAGCTCCCTGCGACCTCCCAAAGAAGTCACAAACGGCGTCACAACTTCCTAAAAAGAAGTGGCAGGGATTTCTCTGGGATATCTTTGTGTTGCCTGGGTCATAAAGGCACTGATCCATCACATTTTTTTTCTAGAAAGATATAATTCACATCAGATTCCAGCTTGTTTCTACAATATAACCTCACTTTACACAAAATACAATGTTCTCTTCAGACCGAAAACACATAACGTCAGTCCCGTGCCAAAACCATGAATGTGCAAAATTGACCGTTTTGACCTAAGTGCATCCTAAGTCTTAAAATTACCCATATTATTTTGTTAGACAACATAAATTGGTCAATACGACTTCTACTTCTTGCAGAGAATATTTAAAGTCACACAAAACCCCTACTAACAGTACGAACACTCTGAGATTTGACAAGGGAAGATGTAGCTCCTTTTCATGGGAGGGGTTATAACGATCATGGGGGGGGGGTAATAACGACTGAAAATCATTAAATCAGGTACACAATGTATGAAATATTTTGCATTCACCACCTTTTTCCCAGGTGTTAGTAGGGTTTTTGTGTGACTTCAAATATTCTCTGCAAGAAGTAGAAGTCGTATTGACCAATTAATGTTGTTTAACAAAATAATATGGGTCATTTTAAGACTTAGGATGCACTTAGGTCAAAACGGTCAATTTTGCGCATTCATGGTTTTGGCACGGGACTGACGTTATGTGTTTTCGGTCTGAAGAGAACATTGTATTTTGTGTGAAGAGAACATTGTATTTTGTGTGAAGTGAGGTTATATTGTAGAAACAAGCTGAAATATGATGTGAATTATATGAATAGGTATGAGTAAGACACAGTGTGTGGTCTTCGGAACCAGTCGTTCTCGTCATACTCTTCCCGAATGTATAGTACATAACGACAATTAAAATAAATAGCACAGCTAAATGCTTGGGAATAATACTGGATAGAACTCGTACATGGAATGAACACATTATATACCTCAGCAAGAGGTTGAATTTCATCATTTACAACCTACGAGTAGCTGAGGGCAAATTGGACTTAAATTTATTGATTGTTTTGTACTTTTCAAGCTGTCAGTCATAGTTGAATTTTGGAATAATGTTTTGGGGAAATGCGGGAAACATAATAGGAGTTTTCCGACTGCAGAAGAGGGTTCTGAGAACTATTTTATCTTTCTAGAAAAAAAAATGTGATGGATCAGTGCCTTCATGACCCAGGCAACACAAATATATCCCAGAGAAATCCCTGCCACTTCTTTTTAGGAAGTTGTGACGCCTTTTGTGACTTCTTTGGGAGGTCGCAGGGAGCTCTATATCTCCTCCAAATGTCCGCCACAAAAGAGTTCTCGGGAAACTCTTGACTATATCCTACGTGGATATTCTCAAACAAGCCACACTGAGAGTTCGCATACACCTCCCGCGGCGAGGACTTTGAGAACTTCTTATTAACCTCCGCATTGCGAGATGTATAAGATATTCTCAAACAGGTCGCATTGCGAAATGTTAATAGAACATCAAAAACTAAATTTGATTTGTCCTATTTCTAAGATGAGAATCTGTATATTAGCTATATTATTGAATTGATCTACACAACGAACAGTGTTAAAAGTTATTCATTATTCTCGGCTGCAACAGAAGGTAAACTAAAACAAGCGAATCAATCCTTCAATCTTTATTATCAACCAATTGCAACAAAAAAATTGAAAAAAAAATATTCAAAACATTACATTTCTTTCTTCCTCTGGGTATAATCTCTCAGCCAATCTTGAGAAAAGACTCCTCCGTTGTCCTCCACGTATGCAGTGTTGCCACCCTCCGTACCTACAAGTTCGGAAAAAATCGGTATATTTCGGTAGAATTTTGGAAAAAATCGGTAGATTTTTGGAAAAAAATACCTTTCCACATATTTTTTGTGTTATTCAAGTTGAAATACCATTTATTCGGAATATTGGGCAAGAAGGTTATTTTACGAATGAAGCAAAATTGAAAATGGGTTTCATTTATTTACAGAATTAATGTTCGAAAAACTAATCTTTCGAACAAAAAATGAGTATTCTGACAAAATAAATAGGTAAGTATTCAAAAAATTAACACCTATAGAAAACAGCAAATATGCTGAAAACAAATTCATGTACATAAAATTGCTTGAAGAAAATATAGATTTGTCAACGTATAAATCAACTAATGTCAGTGTTTTATACATGATTCAAAACGTGAATAAACATTGTGTCAAGTTCGTTTGGAGCATTGAACAAAGAGGTTTTCAACAACAACATTTCAAAGCCCATTCATATATCAGCTTGAAACAAAATGAGATATAATTCCAAAATGTTCCCGTGAAATTGTCGAATCATCACAATCCTCATGGAAGTGTTTTCTTTTATTACTATTGGAATTTTAATAATGGTTTCCACAGGAATTTGTAAACCGTGCCTATTAAGAATTATCAATAATTTATTAGCTTGAATTTGTGGAATATTCGACTCTAATAACCATTCTTGTAAAATCTGTTGTGAAGTTATTACAGTCATCCATATTCTTAATAGAAATGATTATCCTGATCACCAATATACCAAGTAGAAAATCGTTTAATGTAAATTGATCAATTCCGTTATTGGTGGTTGTGGTTGAATTACTCGGATAACATAAATGGCGGTGAAAATGGTTACGGTATATGTCCTAATAGGTGAGAAAACTCCAGAAATAACACTTACTTGGAGCACAAATATCCTCATCGAAATTTCACACAATAACGAACCCCGCACAGCACAGTAACACCGATAAACACAACTGACTAATCTGTCCACAAAACCCCTCTCGATGTCTTGGTAAACTTGCAGTTTATACAAGTCGATTTGATAGGCAAATAGCGCCTGCGTGAACAGATTGACCTTGTTAATCGCATGGTGCGCTCTCCTCTCCGAGTTACCGCATGGAGAGTTCCCAAGGATATCACATGGCGAGGTCTCCAAGATATCGCATGGGCACATCAATGGAAAATTCGCTTAGTAGCATCACATAGAGATCTCTGGGACCTCGCAGTAGGAGCTCCCATAAAAGTCGCATTGTAACCTCTCAGAGATATCGCGGAGAAGTCTGTGTTGCCTCTGGGGAAAGACTATTATGTGTTTTCGGTCGAAAGAGAACATTGTATTTTGTGTGAAGTGAGGTTATATTGTAAAAACAAGCTGAAATATGATGTGAATTATATGAATAGGTATGAGTAAGACACAGTGTGTGGTCTTCGGAACCAGTCGTTCTCGTCATACTCTTCCCGAATGTATAGTACATAACGACAATTAAAATAAATAGCACAGCTAAATGCTTGGGAATAATACTGGATAGAACTCGTACATGGAATGAACACATTATATACCTCAGCAAGAGGTTGAATTTCATCATTTACAACCTACGAGTTGCTGAGGGCAAATTGAACTTAAATTTATTGATTGTTTTGTACTTTTCAAGCTGTCAGTCATAGTTGAATTTTGGAATAATGTTTTGGGGAAATGCGGGAAACATAATAGGAGTTTTCCGACTGCAGAAGAGGGTTCTGAGAACTATTTTAGGGTTGAGCTTTAATCAGAGTTGCAGGGGTCATTTCAGACTTCACAGGATTTCGACGATATCTGGTTTATATATAAGAGAATGTTTCATTTTCAATTTTAAAAATAAACATCTTTTTCAGAGCTGCGATAAGGTTTCTGACCGAACAAGAGGCAGTAAATATGTTTTGCCAAGGTATGCTTTCACCACCTTTTTCTCAGGTCTTCCATACTCATGGGGGGTACTCATATACCCCCAGTACCCCCCCGTACATCCGCCGTTACTACTATAAACTCGACATTCCTCATTAACACTTGTGAATTCTCAGTCAATTGGAGCCACATTAAAACTCATAAGATTCGCATGAAATTGGATAAGGAATTCCTGATAGAAAACATCGAATCCTGGAACCACTCTCCACACAAAATTCCCAATAAAATCGTGAACTCTCATTTGAGCCACATTGGAACTCATAAGATCCGCCTAAAATTACATAAGGAATTCCTGATACATTCCACATATTTCTCATAGGTTTTCAGGCTCGTGAATGAGCATAAAACATTATTATGATTGAAATTGGAATACCTTATTGAATCTCGTAGCCGCCAGAATCTAATAATGCCTGATACAGACTCTTATACTTCACAGCCAAGCTTTCTCACTGAAACTTGTGAATTCTCAGTTAATTTGAGCCACATTGAAACTCATAAGATCCGCATAAAATCACATAAGGAATTACTGATACATTCCACATATTCCTCATAGGTTTTCAGGCTTGTGAATGAGCATAAAACATTATTATGATTGAAACTGGAATACCTCATAGAATCTCATAGCCTCCTCAAACGAATACTACCAAATAAAAACTCGTACAACTTGTATTCGGGTAAGCTTATAAATTACATTTACTTATAAATCCTCATAAAAACTTATAGAAAGTTTACATGTCATGGATAACGTACGTATAGGATACAGCTTCTTCTCATAAATCCTTATGAAATCTCATAAATTGTCTATATGTTTTTATGAGATTTCAAGCGGTATTTTTGGCAGGGATATCGAACGTTGGCTCGGTCAAAGGAAGCAGACGATTGGCAGCTTTGCTTGATTTGTCTTGGGTGTAAATCAACGCCCCCAGGATACAAGGCTGAACATTCATTGGCTGGCAAGAGATAACTATGCAACTAATGGCTAGATGACATCTGCAGTAACTCCGGATGACTCATTGAAGACAACCAACTATGATGGTGAGTTCATGACGCTCATCAGTCCCATTGGCTCCTCGACAAACATGGTAGGCTTGGAATTCTGCAATGAAAATAAGTGAAACAACCAAAGGACTTGCCTCTGATAACATGGAGAGTGCAATCTAGGGAAAAAATGGAAACATCTAAAGATCCTGGAGAAAATTCAAAAATATTGATAGAAGAAATGTAGAAAAACAATAAAACGACACAGAGTTATGAAAAGTCTAGTTAGTCTTCTCGATATCTCCTTTTGTTGGGTCTCGACCTTGCGTTGATCTCATATTGCCTCTGGAGGAACCTTGCAGTACTTTGAATCGTCGCTGGTTGGATGAGGCTCCAGAGACTTTGGACATCAGAAGGGTACAGTTGCATCACTTCCTGCAGGATTGTCGTATCAGAAACTAGAGGTGTGAACAGTCTATAACTGTTTACACGGTGCTGGAATAGTCCAACCATGTCTGTCTCTTGTTGTGGTTTCTGTCGGAGTCCTTCTCGTTCTTGAGCATGTTTCTCCTCAGACCAAAAGGATTCCAGGAAATCCCTATGGAGGTCCTCGAAATTCATCCATTTATGGGCATTGAATTCCTTTCAATCAGTGATGAGGCCACCTAATAAGCTTTTCGCCTCGTACAGTTGGTTCTCTGAGGGTACTCGACCCTGGGCAAAATAATCTCGAACTTCTCTCATGAACTTGGCTGGGTGTCGATGGGAGGCGTCTCGGAACAAGGCGGGCCTGCTTACACCCACAGTGGTTTGTTGCTTCATCAGCATCATGGCAATTGGTTTCCACTCATTCTCAATAGTCAACGGTGGTGAACTCTCTGGACGACATCCTAGGGACTCTGATAGGGACCTCAACTGCTCCTTCAAATACTCTTCCTCAGCTCGGCTACTTCACCTCGGAGACTCTGGATTTCCTCTGCCTGGTTGGTGTTCGCAAGATTCTCATCACACGCTGCCATTTTTCAATTCAGAGGCTTCAAACAATAATAGTAATTATGTCATCATTTATATAATATCGAGATAAACCATCATGGTAGGAATCAACTGACGAATGCTGCAAGTACAATTTCAGACATCACAAAATGGTGGTTGTTCTTGAACAACACAAGAATATTAAATCATACAACCATTGTGTTGAAAACAGTTGACCAGTTGAAACGTATAATCAAACTTCATTGGCTAGATTTGGAAGTTACGCCCCTCACATTGGTTGGTCTTTCACTACGCCCCCTAGTTTCTTCAAGTTGAAAACATATCCAAAAGTAAACAGATAAGTTGTGAAGTCCCAATGGTTACGAGAGACATAATGGTACAAGTACCTATTATACAGAAATGAATGCAAGATTGAAGATGTGTTCTCGATAGTTCTTCAGTAACTATCTGCGATTCGTAGGGTACCCAACTATAACTACATAATGCTATCTCTAATATTCTACTTTCTTTCACATGCATCGTTACAATAATGGAACAGAGATAAATGAATTTATTCTCAAATATCAGTCATTATCCATTTGCAAATCAACTCCTTATCACCAAACCATTCCCAACACCAATTACATATTCCAAAACTGCAACAACTGCAACAAGAACCCATATTCAAATAAGTTTTCCCTTATTATCAACATTGAATAAAAACTTTGTACCATAACATTATTTCTTGTTCTTTCGAAGGAACGTCACTCAACGAAAAGGATATTGATGAAAGGATATTCATAATTGCTGAACCTGTCTTCATTAATATTATAGATTGTCTCCAGCAATTGCACATTGAAGATTATCAAGATTTCACCTTGACCTAAATACCTGAGCTGTTCTCAAGATAGCATAGTAACTGTGATTCCAGATTCAGTTACTTGATGAGTACAAATTCCTAAAACAGAATCAAACGGCAGATGAACTATACCCCAAAAAATGGAATACCAAAACAGCATTTAATAACAACCTCAAAATTTCCACATTTGACTTAATCGAATTATCCTGGGTTACGGTATCACTGTAATATTTCAAGGTTTTTTGAGCTTGAGATATTTTCTAAGGGGAGATAAAAGGGCAAATTCTTCGCTATAAACTTTAAGGGGTATTTTACTCTAAAGAGGGTTTTATACTTTTGGCTTTGGTAGAACTGTATGTTATGTCGTAGTAATTCAGTTTCGTGATAATTCAAGTCCGTGAAATAATGGATGGGAAATAATGAGGTAAATACATCAATAAAACACTCGATTGGACACAAGGGGGAACAGGCCTTTATTGGTCCAGGTGGCAGGAGTTTTCGAGCCACTTACGAGGAAAAACGAAAAGAAGAACCAATCAGGGCATTAGTTCTTCTAAAAGCAAAAACCCTCAGCTTTACAGTTGAATAGAATTACATGTAGCAAGTATCGGAATCCATTGGTTGAATATCATAAAGAACATAGGAGACATGAGCATAGATAGAATAAGATGGTGCTATACCTCAGTAAATCTCTTCGTGCAGTTCTCAAAGTAGTTTACTCATTAGTCAATGTCTACAAGCGAGTAAACAGTATACTACCTCAGCTGTCGACGGACAAGCACTGAGCTCCAACAGATGGCAGCTACATACCCACAATGACGATCCTTTGTAATGGTCGTTACAAGGTAAACTATTTCCGGATGCAGTGAGTGCAATTGAACCTGTCACAGTATTCTACCCCAGCTATCTAAGCAGACATCTTCTGGGCTCCAACAGAAGTTCTGATCGAGACTCTGCACAACTTCCTTAGTAGTTTACGTAGTGACTTTCTCACCAATCTGTGATTCTCGATCTGAGAACTGAACTCCATAGAAATACATGTGGTATATAATTAAGGATGAACGTTACTTGCATTTGAATATCATTGGATGGTAGGCGTTACAGTTTAAAACAATAATACAGATGGTAACGAAATAGCCTTTCAAATCACAGGTTGCTGAAAGGGAGGGTGAGATTAATAATTAACCATAAATAGAAACTGTAACCCTGTGATTTGTATAAAGCCACTTGATCCATTGCATAAGGAAATATTCAGAATAATAAAATATATAAGATGGAGATTAGAATGCCTCTTCGGGAGGGATAATTCTGGACTTTCAATCAGGAAGCATGGATAAATATAAAAAGTTCTGTCCAATGTAAATCTTGGATATTTTAGATATTTATTGGATAATGATCAGTAGAATGATTGGTGGAATATAATTGAATAGACAGTATGTAATGGATCTCATTGGTTCGTGCAGGTATAAACACAATGAATTAGGGACCTAGAAATAATAATGCCAATATAAATGGAGGATGAACTTACACGTTGAACAAAATGCCGTTTGGATTTCTATAATGGCCGACAAACAACAACAACTACAGGGGCGAAACCTGTCCTTCCTCACTTTAACCTCAAAGGCTCCTCTATTAGGCAATCCAACGACCTGTCAAATTTTTGAGGTTAGTGATTGTGGTCAAACAATGGAAATTCAGCTCTGATCATGTAGATATTAAAACCTCTTATTTGCTTGAAAAAATGTTTAATGTGGAAATTTCTTTGATATTTCTAGTCAATCTTACTCTTAGGAATATCAGACCAGTGAAAATTATTTAAATTAAGTGCATTTTCAATAAAAAAATGCCATAAATGTGTGCAAAAGTTGGATGTGCAAGTCGTTCAAATTAAGAGGATTTTCTTGAATATTTTGGAATACCCAGTGTGTGTAACTTGCTGTATTATACACATATTGAGTGACTTACCAGGAAACAAAGGGAAATTTGGTCAGCAATCCTCAATACTTGACAATTTTGATGATGTTAGAATTACCTTAGTTTGTTTTTACAATTGTTGAATTAGGATCATAGTTAGGATATAAAAAAAAGTTAGTTGACATTATTATGACGAGGTTGAATAAAAAGATTGGAAGGACGTCCGACTTTTTTACCAAAAAATACTGGTTCAGCAGATCTTTGACCAGGAACTGAACATTTGGTGACCCCGACGTGATCATGAGCTGCGAAGAAAAACAAAGACCTCAAAGAAGTGGAGCTGGAATAAATAGAAGTTTATCTCAAGACTTCGTTTGGCCTGACAAGTTTGGAAGGAAAGAGAACTTGGGGCATGACAAAGGAACGATATTGAGAAAGGAACCTTCAGTTGGGAATTTCAGACTTCAAGACAATAGTGAGGTAAACAAAGGCGTAGATGATCGAGAAGAAAACTATCGAGAAACCAGCATGTCAACAAGAAGTAAATCGTTAACGAGAAAAAGTACTAGAACGACAAAAACGGCAAGTATTAATGAGGCAAAGAAAAAACTTGCTCTGGAGGCGGAATTGAAGAAAATAGAATAAGAGATGAAGAAGCAGGAAATTCAGAATGCCCTCAAACTATTACAATTGGAAGATGAATATGGACAAGAGGAAGTTGAATCGAGAGCTGAAGTGGAAGAATCAGTTGGGGAAGAAAGTGCTCAATATTATGACAACCATAAGATACGTCAATGGGCTCGACAAAGTTCTGGGGAAGTTGATAAACCTGAAGATGAACAGACAAAACCAATTAAAGGAGAAGCAACTGATTCAAGTATCAAGATGGCGAGACAATCAATGAGGTACTTCACTCAGTCAATCAATCAGTTCAACACAACGTGAGACCTGAGGGACGTAAGTTTTTGGATAAAGAACTTATCTACTTTGATGGAAATCCTCTAAATTGGCCAATATTTATTCGTCAATTTCGAAATTTGATTGAGGAATATACAGCAGACGAAATTGTATTTAAACTGCAAAAATGTTTGAAAGGCCCGGCTAGGGCAGCAGTATCAGGTATCATTTTGACTTCTGATGTGAACAAAATTATTCAAACATTGGAAACTCGTTTTGGTAGACCTGATATCATTATAGAAATGTTGCTGTCAAAAATTAAAGTAATACAACCAATCAAAGACACAAATTTGGAAAAAATAATTAACTTTTCCACTGAAGTGACAAATATAGTGATTATTATGAAATCTTTACGTTCTGTTGGTCATTTGCAAAATCCACAATTACAGAAAGATTTACTGAACAAGCTTCCTGAATTGAGGCTCAAATGGGGAGAATTCATCATTCAGAAGAAAAAAGAAAATGGTGAAGCCAATCTGGAGGATTTTGCCAATTGGTTAGGTACTTTTTCAGAAGCAGCTTGTCAAGTTAGTTCTGCCAGCTTCTCTGAACATTGGGATAGGTCGAAAACTTCGTGGGATAGATCAAAATCTTTTCATAGTGGAAGAAGAACAGAACGGGTGTTCACTACGTATGATCAGAAGGCTTCCAAAAAATGTCATTATTGTGGAGATCCTGCTCACAAGGACAGCTGTCTAAAAATGGAAAATGATGACTTGGAAACTAGGTGGAACATTCTAAGAACAAAAAAACTTTGCTTCTCTTGTCTTAAACAAAACCATCAAAAATTCCGGTGTAAAAATAGGAAAATTTGTGGCAAAAATGGGTGTAAACTTTCCCATCATTCACTTCTTCATCCCCCAGTGGGCACACACACGTTGAATAAATGTTTTTTTTAACGTTGATTGGTAGAAAAATACGTTATCAGTTGATTTTTCAACGTTGTCATTTCAGTAATGATTTATAACGTTAATTCAATACGTTTCAATAACATATATTAAACGTAATTTTACAATAATCAGTTATAAAATTGAGTGCTTATACGTTTCCTCCCGAAATTATTAAATATTATTATTATGAAATATGTTATTTTAACGTTCTTATGTAACGATTCCACAACTTCTAGTTCATTAGAATCGTTTCAAATACGTCTCCAGTCAACAATACGAATACGTTTATGGCAAATATTATTTAAACGTTATCTGATGACAAATCCACAATTTCTCATTAATTTTTATCGTTTAAAATACGGATCCAGTCAACAATATGGATACGTTAATGATTTACGTATGTTCAACGTACTTTTCTTATTTCCAGAAGAATAGTTCATCTGAAAAAACGTTATTATAAAAAAGAATGCTAACGTTTTTTTAACGTTCATTTTTCAACTACTAGTCTATGTAAATCGTTGAAAATACGTATCCTGTTAACAATACGAATACGTTTATGGAAAATGTTATTTAAACGTTATCTAATATAAATTCTACTATTTTTCATCAATTTGAATCGTTTAAAATACGTATCCAGTAAACAATATGAATACGTTAATGATTTATGTATGTTTAACGTACTTTTCTTACTTCCCGAAGAATAGTTCCTCTGAAAATACGTTATTCTGAAATCGAATTTTAACGTGTGTTCTGAACGTTTTTTTAACGTCCATTCTTAAACTTTTTAGTGTATTTGAATTGTTGAGAATACGTATCCAGTCAACAATACGAATACGTTTATGGAAAATGTTATTTAAACGTTATCTAAAAACAATTCCAAAATTTCTCATTGATTTGATGGAAGGGTCATAAAAGTTGACAATACTTAAGATGAAAAACAATATAAGGTCCAATTGAATTCAATGTATTTTTCCTTTACATTTCATTTCACACTACTGAGGTAAAATTCAAAGAGGTGAAAAAAATTTCAATAGATTGATTCACACAAAAGAAAAGCTGACATGTGTTAACAACTGGGCCAATAAATATTGACACTCCTAATTTATTTTCAAATGGAGTTCGTGAATTAGCACAAATTTGTCAAATTTGATCGGAAAATGAGGAAGATAAGTTCAGGTGGCGCTACGTTCCAATGAATCACCAATAAGAATTACTCTTCCAAATCCTCAACGCAATAATAAATCATATTCCTTTTCTACATTACAATCCACTTTCAAGGAACGGATTTGCACAATCGGGCAACAAAATCAGCTTTCGACACTGTTCGCGGCATGCGCAACTCGTCTGTGACGGGGGCATCATTCGTGAATGCGCGGGAACTGCTTCTCTCTGATTGGCTTGTGACATTGCGTCTTGCGTCTACTTCTGCGCCTACTGCTGAGTGCTTGAGTGGTCGCAAATGCAACCGCCATTCGACAACACAACAGGCAAGCAACAGGTCTCTACTCTCGTTAGTCTTCGTTGATGGTTCAGTGTGTTGAGTTTCAGAGTTTCGGTTATATTGTATCAATTATTATAATAGTGTTGTTAATTACATTTGAGTTGGTGAGTACTATAATAATCATTCAAGCACCTATGATGCAAATGCTTGGAAATTTCAGTTCAATCACTTTATACTTCTGAGTGTACCCGCTATACCTCCATTTTCCACCAATTTGATTTTGCCAAGCGTCGGTTTTATTTCAGGTGAGTATTCTGTTTCAATTCGCTTTTTTCTCAAGTTGTATTTTATTGTTTGGCAATTATAAAATATTGGTTAATATTTGCATCTGCATTTTGGATATCGATAATAATCTTGACATTTTCATGAAAATTGAATTATTTTCGAATAATTATTTTCTGCTTCATTCGAAGCAATTCCTTGAAATTGGTAGAAGATGTATACCGATATAGATCACCATCAATATAATAGATCGTGACAATAGCAATTACTATGAAAATGCTCAGTTTTCTATAATACTTTTCCTGAAAAAAAATAAAATCTATTAGATGTAGATGTGTTAACCAAAAAAAATTTTTCATAAAAATTTCAGAATAGAATGCGCGTGTCTGATTTTTTTTTCATATTTATAGAGGCTGTCAAGATTTCCTTCCCAACCAAAGAAATAGATGAGTTTCGACTTTGCACAGTCATGAAAGAATGGCTGAAATTCGCCTCGGCGAGGTTGACGAAAGTAAAATAGACGAACTATTTTTTTATTTTTGTTTCTTGGATATGTTATAGTGAATGTCTCATTTTATAATATCTATATATATAAAAGAAAGATGTTGGTTACACCATTTATAAATCGAGATAGGATGGACTGTTTGTTATGAAACTTCATATATGGATTCGTCTACGGTCTGGTTATTATAAAATACAATAAAACTTTGAAAAAATCGATGAAAATTTCACTTATACAGGAAATGCTTTTTCTCCTTTTGAGCGAGCCCACTAGGTGTCGCTACAGTTACAGTTACGCTACCGCTTTTTCATAGGTACTTGATTTCATATTCTCTCCGTTAGATGGCGATGTATACAAATAGTGTGTCACTGTTCACACTATGACTATATTACCACTATAGTCACTGTAATAGTGTGTAATTTGAGTTGCCTACAACTCCGCGCTGTTGGCCAACACCAAAATGTCTTTGCGTAGGGGTACAGTAGTACAGATGTCTAAAATGATTAGATTTCGTACCACTTCAGATGGCGCTATTCGCACATTATGACTGATTATTAGTTATTTTTATAGTTTTATCTATTCAAAATACTGATTAGATTTTGTTGTGACCAAATTGAGAATATTAGCAATGTTTCGTTCTTTCCACTTCAGGTGGCGCTATTCAAAAATTATGACTGATTTTTATCAGTTATTTCAAACATTTGAATTTATTCTGGCGAACGTGGCGTGTTAATGGTAGATAATTTTTTCAAGCAATAATGTGTGCTTATATTCCTGACATTCTGATGTCATGTCATAATTGACTTTGGCAAATCAGCTGTTGATACATCAATCAAATTGATAACGGAAAATACACTGAAATGATATTGCGGCGCCGCCACGAAACATAGAATAATAATAATAATAAAGTTTATTTCAATAATGACAATAAACATATAATCTGTTACAGAAGTTTCCAAGAAAAACCTGTGCGTAACTTAAATTAAACAATTTTCATAAATCCCACCCTGCAAAATAAAATATACACCAAATTTAATCAAAAACACAATATCGCTTACATACATCCATTGCAATCACCTAATTCTAATTCACCATTTATGAGCAATACATATATGATTGGAAAAACAAATTTGCCAACACAATCCCCTTATTGGAAAAATCGGACATATAGGTAGTATCAGAAATTCCAGGTAGGTACGTACATTCTATTATATTTATTATTTTTTTTTGAGTGACATTTTCTTATAAATAAAACATTTTTTTTTCTTAGTATTTTGATAAACCTTATTCCATTCAACATATATTCAATTCAACAAATCCCCTATATATTTGACATTTTCGGGAGCTCTCAACCATGTCGTAATCTCCCTTTTGAAAGTTGAATAATTTCTTACCTTCTTCAGGTTACTCGGTATGGTAGAGCAAATTCTAGGTGCCAAGTAAGTAGCAGATCTTTGGCCGATTCTTTTATTAGATCTATCTGTTTTGTATACATTATTTTTTTGTCTTGTTTCATACATATAATCTACTCCGCAGAGTTTTATCTTCGAAGTATGAACACTGGTTATGATTTTCAGGGCATACAGTTGCCGTATATCTAGCACTTGAGACAATTGGAAGAGTTGATCAGTTGGGTAAGTCTTTTTTTTTTTGTACATTATTTTAAGAATCCATTTTTGAATAACATTCAGACTTCTGACATGTCGTTCATAAGCGCCACCCCATCCTATAATACCGTAACCGATTTGCGATTGAACCAATGCAAAATAAATTATTTTCAGATATTTTTTATTTTTTAAGTATGTTTCTAATATTCTGAATTTGTGTAGAATGCCTCTCAACTTCCTAACCAATGATTTAATGTGTAGGTCCCATCTCAAGTGGCAATCTATGACAACCCCTAAATATTTAATGCTTTTAACACCTGGTATAATAGTATTGTCATCAATATTCAAATCCACTATTTCTGGTAGACCGGACTCATACGACGCGAACGGTACATACTTTGTTTTTTCCAAATTCAGAGTTAATTTATTATGTTTGAACCAGTTTTGTAGATTAGAGAAGTCGTCTCTCACCCGCAGTTGCAGTTCCGACCACGTATCAGCCCCATACTGTATTATAGTATCATCCGCGAAACTTATAATTCGGCCAGTACTTTTCATTCTCAAAAAACCATTAATATAAACCTGGAACAACAGAGGCCCCAAAACTGTTCCCTGGGGTACTCCGTATTCAATAGAATGACTTCCGCTCACTGAGTCGTCAATTTTCACGATTTGCTGCCTGTCAGAGAGGTAGCTCCTAAGTAAACGGTATATAGGTCCTCTGAACCCGTAATTCCAGAGTTTCTCAAGTAGCTTTTTGTGACTCACGGTATCGAAGGCTTTAGCGAGGTCCAGGAAGATGACCAATGAAGGTGTTTTTTCATCAAGATATTTATAGATTTGTGAAGTGAGTTCCCTTATAGCATCCTCCGTGGACCTCCCCTGTCTGAAGCCATACTGATTCATGTGGATTATATCATATTTATCCATAAATTTAACCATTTGCCGCTTTAAAACCTTTTCAAATATTTTTGCAATGCTCGATATCAGGGTAATTGGCCTATAGTTTCTAATTTCCCTCCTGTCGCCATTTTTATAAATTGGAACAACCAATCCTAGTTTTAATTCATCCGGAAAACAACCTTTTTCCATACAGAAATTTATGATATGTGCAATCGGATGAGAGACAACCTCTTTCATATGTTTTAGGGTTTCAGACTGCAGACCATCATATCCCGGAGCTTTGCGCGATTTAAGGGATGCTATTATTTCTTCTATTTCAAAGCTGTTAGTAGGAGCCAGAAAGAATGAGTTACACTGGTAAATATCCCTTTCAACAAAACCTGGAGGATCATGTATCCGAGCAGCATATTTAAGTCCTAAGGTACTATAGTATTCATTGAAGAGTTCACATATGACTCCTTTTTCATGAATTATTTCATTATTACTATTTCTAATACAATTAATGTTAGTTCTAGGTTCAGCATCGTTACATAAAGCTTTAACGCATTTCCAGACTGATTCCGATTCCGATGAGCTCCTTTGAATATGTTTTTGTAAATGATTTTCTTTGGATTTTTTTATGAGAATTTTTAGCTCCTTTTTACATTTGGAATATTCTTCTTTGATGGTTTCATTATTTATGTTATTTTTCAATAAATTATATAATGTGTTCTTGTGATTTATTTGTTTCAAAAGGGACGGTGTAACCCACTCCTTCCTTCCAATTTTTGACTTATTTATTCGGACAACTCTTTTATTTTTATCAATGTATGACTTGAGGGTTTCAAAAAATTTTGCCGTCATAAGATTCGGATCATCAGACGCATATACTTCCTGCCATGTTTCGTCAAGTAGATCTTTTCTGAGATTTGAATAATCTACAAATTTTTTATACTTACCTTTATTCTTATGTTTTTTTTCATTTGTATTGTTTGTTGGCATCCCAACCGATAACATAGTTGGGTAGTGGTCACTTATCAAATACTGCAATACGTATCCGTTAGTATTTGAGTCCTGTATTTTTTTCCCTTTTACGAATATATGATCAAGACAAGTACCACTTACTGGTCTAGTGCATCTATTTATATAAGATTTATATCCAAACGAAGACATTATATTTAGATATTCCTCTACACATTCTTCATCCGATAAAATATTAACGTTCATATCACCAACAACAATATGACTCTCAGAACTCACACTTTCAAGAAATTCGTGAAGATTTTCATTAAAAACCTCAATACTTATTTTCGGCGATTTATACAGGGCAGTTACTCTAATACTTGAACTTTCGCTATAAAAAATATCAACATCTAACAGTGACATATCAGCTAGGTGTATAATTTCTTGTGTGTAATTTAAATGATTTTTGATATATATCAAAACACCATCATTTTTGTTGAAGGTTCCCTCACTACAAAAGCATTCATACCCATCGATATTAAACATATTCTTATTTGGGATATGGAAGGTTTCCGTCAATACAATTACATCATAATTCCGTGAAGAGCATTCCAGAAACAAAACAAACTCTGAAAAATTCGAATGAATGCTTCTTATATTAGTATGCAATATGTTGAAGAGGTTTTTCGATGATTCGTTAATCTCATCTGAAACTGTAACATCTGCAATAATGCGTGTCTGGTATTTTATTTCCTTGAAATCTCTGATAAAATTATTCATCCTTATATTGTATGATCTAAGGCTACTCAACACTATACGAAATATGCTCGCACATATCAATGATCCGCAATAATAAACAAAAGCAAAATTTTAACTGCAACAATAACTTCTATGACATCATAATATTAACCTATATTTCCTAACTATTATCTGACTACTTATCTTAATTTAATTCTTATCATTCTTCCCTTGCCTCGTTCGACTTTTCAAAAGGTTCCGCTTATTGACTCCTTCGGTATCGGGTGATACTTTCTTCGCTTTTTCGCCCGTTGTCAGTGTTTCGCTCTCCTCCAGCCCTCTGCAATTATTGATTGGTACTTTAGGTATTTCCTGGATGCTCTCCTTTTGCGAAAGAAGTTCCTGGAGTGTAAATTCCTTCCCCCCAATAAACAGTTTATTTCCTCTGATGTATGATTTCTCGTTTGTTTTGTTATCAGCTTCACGCTGATATTTCTTGAGTTGTTTCAACTCTTCTTGCTGTAACTTCGTTAAATCGTGTGCTATCGCAATATTAGAGCCTTTGAGATTTTTCACCTTAGAGAATATCTCTCTTTTTTTCCAGGAACTGATTAGTTCTATTTTAACTGGTGATGTATCCAGTTTTCCTAGTTTATAGATACTGCTTATATCTCTCTCTGTGAAATCTACATCCAGCAACTGACCTATTTCTTGTGAGAGGTTAGCTCTCGTTATTTCAGTCGAAGGTTTTTTCAGACCGAATACAACAATATTATTCTTAATTTGCCTTCTTTCGAGGATTTCTAATTTACTTTTGTAGCTGGTATTTTCTTCTTCCAAAATTTTAACCTTCTGTTTGAGTAGCTGTATTTCCTCTAGCAATCTCGTTTCAGACGCAGTTATAGCAATTTTGACTTCCTTTTTTGAGGCTATTATTTCTTGCAAAATAGTTTCCAAACTTACATTCTCAGATGTATTCATCTTCACAAGTGTGGCCACCTTTAGAATCGATATTTTCTATATAGGTTGAGTGATTTCGATTTTTTCTCTGTTTTTCCTGTTGTCTTCTGTTTTTAACTGGCATTCATGAAACACTCGACTTGTTCACAATCAATGAACCTTCAATATTCTCTTTAGCTAGTAAATTTTATGGAGCAACATATAACACGTCCGTCTCACTTGCAGCGGTAGTACGAATGTACTACCGCTGCAACTACTACTTGCTAATATTTTCGATTTGGTCGAACGTCATTCCATTCAAAAATTGACGGGTGCCTACACCATTATTCTACTATTCTAGACATCTTATCGTGAATGAACTATATTTGACATTAGCACCATTAGATGGCGATGAATTTGTTGAGGCTTTCGCGACCATTAATTTATGTCATCTGTTTTTTTTAGATCATTTCGGTCGTCGTGGTTTGAAATGGTCGAAAAAGCAACATATGACATCAATTACTGTGTAATTTGCATAGGACTTATATTACCATGAAGGGCAATTAACAGATCCAGAAGCGCGTGAATATCACAGAGAATTTTTATCGAAATGTCAAGTAGGTATATACGATTTTGGCGATCAGTTTCAATCGTGATATGTCCATTCTCATCTCTTCTCATAATTTTTAAAATGTTTTTGAATTTCTGTTTGGGTAATAAATATATTTGCTGAAATCACTCAATCCAAAATTTCCATAATCGGTAATTGACATATATTATTTTTATGAATCTGTTCTGTGTGACAGCTCATATCCATGGAAAAATTTGACAGTTCAATAACCAGAGAACCAAGCTGTTGATCTCCGATCACCGGTGATTATGATTTGTGAAATCCACCGTAAGTATCATTTAGGCGGAACAAAGTTCGCCGGGCCAGCTAGTATTTTTTATAATAATCAGAAATGTTTTTTTTCTTGAGGTTCACCAATTTGAAAACACAAGGTGACTTTCGATTCAATTATGATTTATTCGTACCTATTTGTGAAGACTCACATATATAATCCATATATTCTTTATAGGTTATCATATATACCTATACGTTTCAGTTCAACAATTGAATTATTTATGCAAGATTTATATTTTTCCATTGAAAAATGTTTATCATAGTAATGACTTATTGTTCAAGGAACATTATACATTATTATACGAAATTTGTGTAATATAGGTAAACGTTTCAATACAATGTTCAGATTATGCTCAAAATATATAGAATCATTACGTTGAAAGACAACCGTTAATGAGGATAAAAATTATGGTGAGAATAAACATTATTAATACGTTAATGATTGAACATATCAACTCGTAGGGTTATATAATATATATACACGTTATAAATTAACTTTCAGACTGAGCACAAGGTATATTATAAAATAATACTTTGAAAGACAACGATTATGAAGTATATATGATATGGTATAAATAAACATTATTTATACGTTATCGGTTAGACAGTAAACTTGTATGGTAGAATAATATACATACACGTAATAAATTAACGTTAGTATTGCGTCCAATTTATTTTTAATCAATACGTTGAAAGACAACGTTTATTAATAACTAAATTCTCGATGCAAGAAAACGTTTTTTCCCGCGACATTTTAACTGTTTTTCAACGTTTGGTTATGTAACATCTTTTCAACGTATTTTCTACGTGCGCGTGCCCACTGGGAGTGAACCTCAACCAGAACCTATTTGTACAATTAGGAATAAGGCAACAGTATTACTCCGTTTCATTCCAGTTATAATCTATGGTCCTAAAGGGCGATGTGAAATATTAGCTATGTGCGATGAGGGATCTACAGTTACCTTGTTACACTCTAAAATTGCCGAAAAGATTGGATCAGTCGGACAACTGGAACACCTATGTTTGCAGTGGACAAACGATGAAGTGGTAAGAGAAGAAAATTCCTTCAAAATTGATGTTGAAATTGCTAATTTAAACAATGACGAAAAATTTTCTCTGCATGGAGTACGAACAATCGAAAATTTATCCCTTCTTATACAATCTCTACATAAACAAGACTTTGAATATCTCGAACGATTACCAATACAAAATTACAGCAACCAAAGGCCAAGTATGATCATTGGACAGGATAATATAAATTTGATGATACCTAGAAAAATTCACTCCGGACCAGAGAACATGCCGTTTGCTTCAAAATGTAAGTTAGGATGGACAGTTCATGGGCCAATAGAAAAATTCCCAAATAAAAATAACTTTCATATTTTACATATCGCTGAAACAACACATATAGAGGAGAGCTTTCAGAAATTAATGTTGAATTACTTTTCAACTGCAGGTTTTGGAACCACTGTTCAATCAGATCCATCAGGATCTGAAAATATCGAAGATGCAAAAGCATTAGATATTATGAGTAGTACTCTTAAGAAAATTGACAACAGGTATGAAATAGGTCTGCTCTGGCGAAATGAAGATATTCAGATGCCAAAAAACAAAGGACAAGCTATACAAAGATTGAGATGTGTGGAGAAAAAGTGTATGAATGACTCAAAATTAAAAGAAGAATACCTGAAAAAATTTGAGGACCATTTGCAGAAGGGATACATACGGAAGTTGACGAAGGAAGAAGCCACTAGAGGAGGCCCAAGGAAATGGTACCTTCCTCATTTTCCAGTGATGAATCCACATAAAAAGAAGGTGAGGGTTGTTTTTGATGCAGCAGCAAGAACAAATGGCATTAGTTTGAATGACATGCTATTGACTGGACCTGATCAACTCAATTCTCTAGAATCAATCTTGTTGAAATTTCGTCAGAAAAAGATTGGATTCTGTGATGATGTACGAGAAATGTTTCACCGAGTATCGATACGTGAAGAAGACAGATTCGCAACGCATTCTATGGAGGAACTTAGAGAATAATAGAGAACCAGATGTTTACCACGTTAACCAGTTTGTAAAAAATTATAATGCCAAACATTTTTCAGAAGGTGAAATTTAAAAAACCATTCTTGAAAAATTCTATGTGGATGATTATCTCGACTCAGCTGATGATGTAAATGAAGCTCTGATCTTAACAAATGGTGTAAAAAACACTATGCAGACTGCTGGTTTTGAAGTTGCAAACTGGATATCGAATTCCAATCCCCTGATGAGGATAATGAATATTCCGAATGTTTCAGACGATTCCCAAGAAGAAATAGAACACCGAGTTTTGGGACTTAGGTGGAATTCTAAAAATGATGAATTCACATTCAAAATTGACTTCAACAAATATGAGAATTTAAAGCTAACCAAGAGAAATGTATTGAAATCCATTATGAAGTTATTCGACCCCTTGGGTTTCATTTCTTGCTTCATTGTAAAAGGAAAGATTTCAATGCAACAGATTTGGAAAGCTAAAATTGACTGGGATCAAGAATAACCGAAAAATTTAGAAATTATGTGGAAAAGAATGCTGGAAAGTCTGAAAGGGATAATACATTTCAAGATCCCAAGGTGTTATAGTGTGAAAATACCAAATTCTGAAAACATAGAGCTACGTACATTCACAGATAGCAGTAAAGAAGCCTTCGCAGCCATATCATATCTCAGAGTAGAATCAACAGGCGGGATAGAAACAATGATCGTAATTTCCAAAACCAGAGTTGCTCCAATGAAAGAATTGTCTATACCAAGGCTAGAATTACAGGGTGCAGTCCTAGGTACCAGAATAGCTACTTTCGTCATCAAATTATTAGAAATACGAATTAACCGAGTTTACTTCATGACAGATTCAACATGTGTACTTGGATGGATAAGAGATAAATCGAAGAAGTATAAACAATTTTTATCTAACCGAGTAGCAGAAATAAGAGCTTCAAGCAACTCGGATCAGTGGAAATGGGTTCCGACCAGTGAAAATCCTGCAGATTTAGCGACAAGACAAGCACCTACAAAAGTAGATATTGAGTTTTGGTTACATGGACCACGATTTTTAAAAGAATCAGAACAGTATTGGCCACAAGAAGATCCCAAATCAAATGTAGATCATGAGACTATGGTAGAGGAAAATTCTAAAATTTGCCTTGTGATACAAGAATTCAAGTATAATGGCCTGTTTCCAGAAATTGAACGCTTCTCCAAATATAAAAGAGTATTATTTTCTGAAGATTTTTCGATTTCAGTTATTAGATCGGATTTCGGATTCCGACCAATGATGTTATTTAATAAGCCGAGAATAATATATGAAGATAGGTTTTAACGTCTGTAAATAATAATTAAGGAAAGAATAACGACATGCAGACAATTGAATATTTTTTGAAATTCCGGAAAAAGTCACACACCGTGCAGGAATCGAACCTGCGTCTCCCTACTTTCCGGGCGGGGGCTTTGACCACTGGGCTAACGATGCATACTTTTTCCGGAATTCAATATACTGAGGTTCACCTCATATGTTAGTGAGAGGGGGGTTCCTAGGTGGGGAGCAATGATTCACCATCATTAGTCAGGGGATTCAAAAAAAAATATTCAATTGTCTGCATGCCGTTATTCTTTCCTTAATTATTATTTACAGACGTTAAAACCTATCTTCATATATTATTCTCGGCTTATTAAATAACATCATTGGTCGGAATCCGAAATCCGATCTAATAACTGAAATCGAAAAATTCGATGACGTAGAGTGAAGGATAAGTGGAATCCCCTGACTAATGATGGTGAATCATTGCTCCCCACCTAGGAACCCCCCTCTCACTAACATATGAGGTGAACCTCAGGATATTGAATTCCGGAAAAAGTATCATATGCATCGTTAGCCCAGTGGTCAAGGCCCCCGCCCGGAAAGTAGGGAGACGCAGGTTCGATTCCTGCACGGTGTGTGACTTTTTCCGGAATTTCAAAAAATATTCAATTGTCTGCATGCCGTTATTCTTTCCTGAATTATTATTTTCTACTGCACGGTTTTTGAGGATTGTAAATATTTTCAAGAATCTGGTGTGTAAATTTCGATCTGGAGATTCAATGCAAATTCCCCAAGAGGAGAAAAAAGGGACTGACTGATCAAGATATGCGAAATGCGGAGGAATTATTGCTGCAAAAGTCACAGTGGGATTGTTTCTATAGAACACTATTAGATATTGAAAGTGGAAAAACATTAGATCGACATAATGCATTATACCCCTTGTGTCCAAAATTGAAGAATAATCTACTTGTTGTTGGTGGAAGAACAGATTTATCACCTGTCTTAGATGAAGACACGAAAAATCCAGTCATTTTATCTCCTAAGCATCATTTAACGCAGTTGTTGATTGAAAAATATCATGAAGATTTCAGACATCAAGGCATTGAAACAGTCTTGTATGAATTGAGACAAAAATATTGGATTATCACTGGACGAAGAGCTGTTAAATCCGTATGTCAAAGATGTTTGAAATGTAGGTTCGCGAAGGCCAAGCCAGTGGTACCTTTAATGGGGCAATTACCAGAAATACGCTCGTTGAAAGGAAAAAGAGCGTTTGTTAACATAGGCATGGATTATTTTGGACCGATATCCGTCAAAATTGGTAGAAGAATTGAAAAAAGACGGGGAGTGCTTTTCACCTGCCTGGCGGTAAGAGCTATCCACCTAGAGATAGCTCATTCTTTAACAAGTGATTCAGCGATTCAAGCTATAATGAGAATGGTTTGCAGACGTGGAACACCTGAAAAAATTGTTTATGATAATGGAACTAATTTTCATGACGCATCCAAAGAATTGGAAGAAGCTTTACGTCAATTCAATATGGAAGGATTGCAGGAAAATTTGAATGTGAAAGGAATTAAATTTTTATTCAATCCTGCTTCGCCACACATGGGTGGTGTTTGGGAAAGGTTAATTGGTTCTGTCAAGAAAGTCATTGGAAAAGTATTATTTCAGCAAACTATTAAAGAAGAGACTTTAGAAACCTTTTTTGCCGAAGCAGAATTCATAATTAATTCTAGACCCCTAACCAGAGTATCATCTGACCCTTATGCTTTAGAATCCATAACTCTAAATCATTTTTTAATTGGATCGTCGTGTGGTACAGGTATTCCTATGCCCAAATTTTCAGATGGAAAAACAATAAGAACTGAATGGAATAAAGCTCGTTCTTTAACAGAGAGCTTTTGGAAACGATGGATGAAAGAATATCTACCAATCCTAACAAAAAGAAACAAATGGACAAATAACAGCCAATGCATTAATGAAGGCGATGTGGTATTATAAGTGGATGAAAATGTTCCACGATTCCAGTGGCGTCTTGGCAGAATAATAAAACTACATCAAGGGCCCGATAGAAGAGTGCGAGTAGTTGACGTAAAACCAATTATGGCGAATTTAGGCGATCTGTTCACAAAATTTGCAGATTGGAAATTGAAAACTGATTTTTCGCGTGGGAGAATGTTAGAATTACCTTAGTTTGTTTTTACAATTGTTGAATTAGGATCATAGTTAGGATATAAAAAAAGATAGTTGACATTATTATGACAAGGTTGAATAAAAAGATTGAAAGGACGTCCGACTTTTTTACTAAAAAATACTGGTTCAGCAGATCTTTGACCAGGAACTGAACAGATGATAAGAAACTAAAGTGAATATTTCTTAGTAAACACTGAAATAAGCAGTAGGTATTCAGTTCATGTAAAATGTAAAACTGATGAATATTTAAATTTATATCATATAAAAGGATAAAGAAGTTGCAGGTACAGTGCTCTGATACAGTAGAGACTCGATAATCCGGAGAACGATAGTCCGGATATCTTACTAATCCGGATTGGCGTCAAGATTGTATTATGTACCTTATAATCCGGATCTCAAGACTCAATAATCCGAATTTGCGATCGTTGCATACGTGATTATTAGTTCTAACTTGTCTTAACTTGATTTTTCAACGGAAAAGGCAATAAAACACATATTTTACATTGGGATTGCAATGGGCAGAAGAGTGTTATATTGGAATTACTGATATTCTGCTCTTGAAAGAAATACAGGAAAAAGCTATAGTTGAGCATTCTCTTACTCTTACAGTTGAAAAACAACGTGAAATATCTTATTTCAAATAATACATTTGTTTTATGATTTCGGGATTAAAGCCTTTATTTATTTTAACCGTTTTTCAAAATGCCTCTCTACGAAATTGCAAGACGCGATATTCCGGATTCCTTAATAATCCGGATTAGCCCTAGCATTAATTAATCCGGAATATCGAGTCTCTACTGTAAATACTTCTTCTCCAATACTTTCTCTTCAATCTCTTCGGGCTCCCAATACTAAAAGTTGTGATCATATGATTGAGTGGAATTTTCTTCGTCAGTTTTGCTCCAGGATATTTTTTGATATTACAAATCATAAAAACTCACTGGTTCACTCATGAAATACATAAGATAATTAAATTCCCCATATTTACTGCAAGCCAGCGACCTGTCAGAAACGTTTTGAGGTTGACATTGGGCGCGTTCATCCGACTAAGCAGCTACGGCTACCGCTCCTTCAAACGTCAAAACCATATGATTTTTTCGATTCGTTGTGTCAAATTAGTTAGTAATTTTGACACAACGAATCGAAAACATCATATGGTTTTGACGTTTGAAGGAGCGGTAGCGGTAGCTGCTTAGTCGGATGAACGCGCCCAATGGTGGAAAAAACACGTGGTTTGGATTGCCTAATGAACTAATCGATAACATAGATCGATGACAGCTGGCCTACCCCGCAATGTAGCCAGATCACCCACTGTGAAACACAACATGGCAGCGTCGTATTTTATTTCTTCTACTATCTATTTTCCGGACTCCCGGTAGATGTATTGTGTTCAAGTAGTCTTATGATATCTATTATAGTTTTCGGCACATATTTCTTTTCAAGAATATCCACTACATCACTTAGTCTCACTCTATCGAACGCTTTGGTGGGGTCTATGAAGCACATTTATGCGGGCTTTCCGTATTCTAAAGCCTTTTCCACTACTTGCCTGACTATGAAAATAGCATCTATTGTAGACCGATTTTTTCTGAAACCTTGTTGTTCTTCCGATATATTTACATATTTGCTTATCATTGCTTCTATGATCTTCGTGAAGAGCTGAGTAGGGTTATGCCTCTATTCCTCTGGAGACTTCTTGTCCCCTTTTTTGAATATTGGAATAGTTATACTCTTTTTCCAATCATTAGGATGGAATCTTTTGGATATTAACATTTTGTTAAATAGCTTTGTGAGTCCTTCCATCAATTTCTGACCTCCGTATTTCAATAGCTGATTTGATATATTGTCTAACCCAGGCGCTTTCCTGTTTTTAATCTCTTTTGCCATGTCTATAGTTGCTCCTTCGAGTATTACGGGACATTCTTCGGTATCTTCACTTTCTTCCTCATTGTCTTTCCCATCTTCCTCTTCGAGGCCATCATCGTACAGTTGTTCAAAATAGGCTTTCCAGTGGGACTCATCAATTTGTTGTGTTTGCGCATATTCTACAATGTCAAATTTCCTTTTTTTCAACATTCCCCATACTTTCTTTTGTGCTCCGTACGAGTCATGTTCGATTTCGCAGGTGAACCTTTCCCAGTAATTTCATTTTATGTTTCTCAAGAATCCAACGTCTCAGAACACAAGGTAACGTTGGGACACAAACCCAACAGAGAAATATACAATCTGGCATCGTCTTCTCAAAGGCTCTGTAGATTGTCACAGAAGATAGGTTAGGTTAGGTCATCCTTGACCTCGAGGTAAGTGAGAACACAAATTTTAATGAGATTGTTTTGGGATATCGAGGAAAATAGGAACAGATTATTAGAGTTTACAAACTAATCTTCAGGAAAATCGAAGAAGGAACTCACTTTGGTGGCAGAAATATGGATTTTCAATTGCAGAAATAATCGAAAAAAACTGAGTGTTTTTGTTAGGAAATATCGTGTTTGTAACATTCTTATTAAAATAATGTTAGTGCTTGAGTATTTTCCAAATGTATCACCACAGAACATCTAATCACCTAAATTTCAATCGAGACAAATGAACTCTGCATCAATTCCAGAGAATCATATCAGGCACGTATTCGGCCCCTTTTTTTTTCAAATGGCTGCATCTTTCAAACAGAGCTTAATTCGGAAAAATGGAAAATAAAAAAAGGTTTTTTTGGCCTCAAGAATCTACAGTTGAAATATATGTACGCGTAAAAGACTCTCCCTGTATATATTCATATATATCTAGATTGTGGACGAATTTTTGGATTATTACTCCGTTTTATTGAATGAAATTGGCATGAGGGTTCATGAAGTCAAAGATATTGAATTTTTTGTCTATTCTTTAGAAAATCATGGTTTATAGGGATAGAAAAATGAAGATATCAAAGGTATAAAAACAGCTTTATGAAAACCATTTTTCAAACTGAAAGGAGTGATAGGAAAAGGAAAGTATAGAAGAAGATAGTCCATCCATAGTAACTTGGAAGACTCATAAAAAGGAACATATGTCCCTTGATATTTTGCCGTTTTCAAAGGATATTTGTGTCAAATTTCTTTTGTCTTCTTCAAGTTACTCTAGATACACAATAATTAGATCGTAATTTCTTTCCTTTATAGCTGAAAAATTAAGATTATGAATATGTTTCGGCAAATATAGTTGTTGGAACGCATATGAAAAACTTTGCATACCAATTACAGTAAAAAAACTGTCAAAGAATGAATTTGTAATAAGAAAGTTAAGTTAACCTAAAAATTCTTTCAAATGCTCGAAAACATCCTATTTTAAAATATGCATCACAGACTGAACTATAGTCTCTATACCTTATACTGTGACGATTTATTCCCAAGTCGACTTCGTCTCGTGTGGTAAACCTCATACGCGTGAATAATAGCCATCGTAATATGCTCGGAGAATATAGTATTATTCGAAATATGCAGCCGGCACATAGCTTAATTTTAGTTGTTTCATATTTAGTCGGAAATTTGTTCATTTCGACGTGATTGTGCTATTCCTTGAGAATGGAAATTCGGTGCGCAACAGGGCGCTGGAAGTGTGAATGACATTATTCAGTGCCACTGAGGATTGGTGAAGGGCCTTATAAATTCCGCCATACCTACGTGATAGCGAACGTGACGGGAAAACGTATTATTTCCGTCGAGAATATTTCGATATCCCAAGTCAGTTTGCTGCAAATAGAAATACAGAAGTGAAATTTGGCCTTAATTGATCTGATTTCGGGTAGCTGCTAATTTTTGCATGGATTCATCCATCTGTTAGGATGTATTTTGTAAAGGATGAAGTATGAAAGAGTTTATTGATCCATTCTGTGGGCTTGGCTGAATTCATTCTGATGATGCACCAGTGGCAGCCCGTGGGCAAACAAAGTGGGTGCCCTTCATCTAAATCAGAGTCTGCAGAGTGTAGATATTGAGCTGCAAGGGTTTCAACCTTTCTATTGCAGGGATTTTTACCATAAACTAGACAAACCCAGGGTGACCCATTTCAAAAGATCCACTGAAATAACTCCCTTGGAAGAGCCTGGATCAAAAAGTTAAGAAATGAAAATTTCTTAGTTTTCAAGGAGACCTTGGACTTAGATTTCACGATCATTTCAAGGTCATTTCAGATTTTTCGGGAATGTACTTTTTTCGTTTCAGAATTTTCTTCTTCGTGAAAAAGTAAAACATTCTGTCTCTTTGGGTTTTTCATGAATATAATTTCTCTGGTGATATGAAGTGTTGCATGCTTAAAATCGATGTCCTCCTGAAAACTAGGAAGCTTTCATTTGAAACATCTTTGGATACAGGCTCTTCTCAAGGAGTTATTTCATTTTTTTTTTTGTGTTTACTTGTTGGAAGAGAGGATTCAGCTACATCGCAATTTTTTAATATTTGTGTTAGTGTATGTGCAAAACGAAAGAGTAAATCTTTCAATAATTGAACGACATCCATGTTATGTCTGTGAACTAGAGAATTTCTTCCTTATATATTTCACAATTCTATAGTGGTAATTTTGATAAGAGAAAAAATCAACGGCAAGCAGCCAAATTTTTTTAAATTCCGGAAAAAGTTACCACCGAGCAGGAATCTCCTGCCCTTGATTATTTCTCTTATTCATGATCATGGAAATTCAATCCTTTCGTATGGTAATTGTCCGACTGGTCATCAGACGACCTGTATACATCGCTGTCAAAATAAAACATTAGATGTAATCGATGTACACACTTCCTTTCCTGAGAACTCAAATGAACACTTCAAAGTAAAACCACATGAAACCAATCAGCCAGGATTATATCCGACCACATCATACTGGCAGTATAAAGCTTCCCATGTAAATTAGCCCTTGACGGTTCATTGGCTTCATTAAGAGCTTCATAGATAGTTACGTTGAGAGATTCTGATGGAATGTTTACCGATGGATTCAAGTATTTTTCAATGGAATTCATGAGATCAATTCAAATGCATAATGAATTATTAATTGTGCAATTACTTTTTTTGTATTTTCAATGAATAGTGAAATGACAATTTCCAGGATCCTTTTAGAAATTCAGCAGCTTTAGATATGTCATTTTTCGAATGAAGTCACCGAGCCGAATAGCTGCACTGCCAATAATATATGGAAGGCAGATATCCCGAATAGTATCTTCAACAAATACATATCTATTAAAATCATCGTATTCAATGAAGTAGTTTTCACAATATCGAAAAAAAAAACCTGAAAAAAAGTCAAATATTCATTGTCACTATTTTTCTTCTTCAGAACATCCCGAGTGCAATCTGTTCTCACAACGTGAATGTGGAAAGGTCATGCTTATTTTGAATTACATATACAGGGTGTTTGGAGGGTGAGTAGCCATAGGTAAATGGTGGATAGGTGATGCTCTTGGCTACTTGTTGCGCCTAATAAAATAACATTTTGCCCAAAGTTCGAAGTGTTATATTTTTTTTGCCATTTTTCTAGAAATTTCCCATTTTTAATGTATATTAAAGTAGGAGTTACTTTTCATGGCTCGCTTTCAATTACCTGTTGAACGTTGTGAGGCTCAAGCTCGCCATGAAGAGTGACACTTCTCTTCCTTATGAAATAATATACTATTACTTTTGTCATAACAAAGTAATTTCCATAGTTACCACTTCTATATTTCAATATAGAGAAACCTATTTAATTTTACCTGATTACATCTTGAATGAATTATTCCTGTATAGTATGGTGCAAAGGAGAGGAATAAATTCGTTATTTCGCAAACCGGCGACTTTAAGGAAAAATCCTCAAACCCGTCGATATTCATTTTAAGACGGGCTATTCGTAAGGATACCTTTTTATTTTTGACGTCATCTATGTGAGCGTGATGACGTCATCGCTAAAATTTTCAAATGGAAATGTGGGTGTTGTAATACATTTGTTGTGGCAAGATCAATTTATTACCAATTTTTATCTTCAATAATAAAAAAGACTTTTATCTTTAATAATATTTTGACAACAACGTTCAACTCCTTTTTACATACTATGATTCAAACAACAATATAATAAAATTATTTGAAAACACCCGCCAGAACATTCTCCGCGGCCACAAAAAAAAATAGAACACTAAAACTTATATTTTTCTTTCAACAATATAATTTTGTTTATAGATCTTCGGAATGTACCATTGATTGTTTTACTGTCCACAACCCGAATTTTATGGTCTTTTCCTGGAAACACTTGCAACTATTCCTTTCAACGAAGCATTCCGAGGAGCAGTTTCATCAGCTACTATGACCAAATCGCCGATGCCAATATTTGGTTTGGTAGCTTGCCATTTGGATCTTTTCACCAAACTCGGTACATATTCTTTCATTCATCTTTTCCAAAAACAATCAGCAAAATGTTGGGCAATACGCCACATCTTCCTGTAGAATAGATCGTCATTTCCAAAAATTCCTGGAGCCATTACTTCAGGACACTGTCCTATCAAAAACTGGTTAGGAGTCAGAGATTCTTCATCATTGTGATCACTTGATACATATGTTAGCGGTCTACTTTTCACAGTGTGCTCTACTTCTACAAATCATGTTTGAAGGACTTCTTGGTGAGGTTTCTGCTCGTTCATTATAGATTTCAAAGCATTTTTAACGGACTTGACTAGACTTTCCCAGGTTCCCCCCATTTGGGGTGCTCCTGGGGGATTGAAATGCCATTCAATACCCTTTATGCAACAAAATTTCTGAATTTCAGTTTTTTCCAATTCTGCAAGAGCCGTTCGCATTTCTATATCTGCTCCCCTCAAGTTAGTGCCGTTATCTGAATAAATCTCTCTAGGCATACCTCTTCTGCAAATGAAACGGCGAATCGCCATAATTGCTGAACTTGTATTAAGATAGTTAGCTATTTCTAGATGTATGGCACGTACAGCAAGACAAGTAAATATCACACCATAACGTTTTTCAGTTCGCCGTCCTATGGTTACCTATGGTTATCCATTCCTGTAACGTAAAATGGTCTTATTTGAGGTGTAAACCTGAAATTTCCTAGTTGACCCATTTGTTGAGTTTGAAATTTGGCGTTGTACTTTCGACATATTATACAATTTCTGATATAATTTGAATTATTTGAAAACACCCGCCAGAACAAAATTATTTGAAAGATCTTTCAGATACCTGTTCAGTCATATCACTAATTCATAGTACTTGATTTTTGTATTTGTTTTAAAAATTAATAATAAAGTTTTATTATTACAATGACAATTCAATACGTATTACTCATTAAATACAATGAAACCAAGATTAAGTGCTTAAAATTGTTCACCTTCAGCTAAAATACAATGACAATTTATTTTTGTTTGTCAATAAATACCTCATACCAAAACTTAATACATTTTATTAAGAAACATGTTGAAATTTCATCAATAATATTTGTGACAATAAGCATTACTGTATATATTGGTATGGCTGAATAGACTTTTCAAAGAATGTATCACAACACCCACATTTCCATTCAAACATTTTAGCGATGACGTCATCACGCTCATATGGATGATGTCAAAAATAAAAAGTAGCCCGAATACGAAGTAGATAACGAATTTATTCCTTTCATTTGCACCATACTGTAAAATAAAAATTTAAGGAACATAGAATTTTCGAGGTTTTTTTTGTCGAGAGGCGAGCGCCGGGAAATATTTCGAAAAAATTCGCGAAAACCGGTAAAAATCGCCCGAAAGAGCGAATTTCCCGGAAATAAGGCTTTTCCGGACGTTCTGGACGTTCGGAGATTTTTTTAAACGAAGCCTCATATCCCCGCCCACCTTAGTACGCAAAGCGTTTATAGACAAGTTCCTACGGGTGTCCGAAACAAATTAGAAAAGTTTCGTCTTTTCGCGAAAATAATGATCATTTCCGACCACCGGGTTGAGAACATCGACCTATAGCCAGAGAATTCGGACGGTTAGGATGACGTTTTATTTTTCCGAGGTCGGGCGTAACTTTTTAAAATGCAGATTTTTGGTATTTAGTCGCGGTGTGGCGGTGAGTATTTGGTCAATTATCGAAGATTAACGTTTTTTTTTCCTTTTCAACTAAAATTCCGGTCGGCTGAAGCATTTTTGGAAGCGAGATGGTTTTTTTACCTTTTTGAATGTGCAGGTAAACAGGAAAATGGATAAGAAATGGGGCGATATAATCTTGGATGTTTAGGATGGAGCATTTTGAGGTGGATAAAGACGGTTTTCAGAAGAGTTTCGACGACTTTCAGCCAAATTGCGAATGTTGACGTTCGTAAGTGGCAGGTAGAATTTAGACTTTTTTTGGTCATTTAGAGGTCTTTTTTAGGTGGAAACGATGAAAAAAGTGATCTGTAGATCTTCTTTGAATAATAGAAAGGATATCGATCTACTCACGCCGTTTGCAATAACCGAACGCGGATCAGAGAAGTCGGAGAGGATCGATCGAATTAACGAACGCTCACGGACCAACTGGAGAGAATGGTGTGGAAGGATATGTATTTACCGAACGCAACTGAAGAAGATCTTCATCGGCGGTAGGCACGTACCACATGGATCACGATTGATTATAATGAAGAATTTGTTCTTCTACCAATGATCTCCCTTATTAGATATCCTAAGTTTTTAGCGGATTAAAAAACTTCAATCCTATCACCAATTATCATTCCAATAATTTTCAACTTTTTGATCAATAGTATGATGAATAAATTAATGTGATCATTATGAATATCGCATACGTAGTCTCAGCACGTCTCTTGTCGACAATACCATGATTGTATTCATTATCCTTCACTTGTTGTGACAAAACAATCGCCACCTCATTAATTTGATGAAGGTTAGTAAAAAACTCTACCCCTGCATGTCCATTCGATTTATTTGTGCCCAAAGACTCATTTGTCTTTTAAATTGCATTATACCATTGAGTTTAAATATACATAGAGACACAGCCCAGTTCAACGATTTGAAGCTAAATTTTGTGTAGTTCCTTCACCGGTTCATAGATGGATAAGTGTGTTTCAGAGAAGCGAAATATTTTACTCCCGCATCTGGCGGTAAGTAGCTGAACTATAAGGCACTATTTCCGAAGCCGAATGCGATGACGATCAGGACCGGCATATGGAAATGTGGGATGTTCAGTATTTCATCACCTGATTTTTTTGATGCAATAAAACGACAATTATTTTCGATCTTTCATGAATATAAAATACTGATGTATGAAAAAATCAATGCATGCAATTTTTTTCTTCATTCACAAGTATTTATAAATAGATTTTCTATGAATTTATAAAAATATTTAATTTTTTATAAACAGCGGGATGCTTCTGTGTCGAGATTCCTTTGGTATTTTTTCTGTCCCCTGTACAGCTTCACTCTAATCAGTTGTCCACACAAATGAATCCTGTGCTTTTCAAATTCTGGAGTTAACGGAGAGATCCAATCTTCTATAAATTCATTTTTTTATTATTTTCCTGAAATATACCTTTGAAGTCATATCTTTTCTGATTTTGTGACCATAATTTTCTTTATGAACAACAGCGCTTTCCTCATCAAATGTTTGAAATCGGTTGAAGGAATTCTCAAATGTATCCGATTTCGATTTGCAATATATATCCAATAATTACCAAGCCTACTCAAATCATCAATGAGAAGTGCTTTTTCGCACTTACCGCATTTGTGTTTTTTTTTTGGCGATGTTCCTCATCAAATACCCCGAGAAACTTGCGATTGAGTTGGATTATGGGGTATTTAGGGGTTCAATTAACTCTTTATCCGTTATACAGGGTCTTTCACGAGGAACCTCACCCATATTTATACGGGAAACTACTGAACGTATTTTCATGAAATTCAGCACTTATTAGAATTTCACGATGCTGATGAAATCTAAAATATTTTCAAGGCATGAGCACCTCCGGTTTTTCCGGAAATGACGTCAACTTCCGTTTTTCAAATTAAAACACCATTTTTTTATTGCAGAAATGGATTCCTTAGAAAATTTCAAGTTATTAAGATGTAACATTTTTCAGTTTTGGTTGGAAAATTCTGTCTGAGCGGGAAAATTCGAAAAAAAATCGAAAATAGAGCTCCGCTGAAACAAGAATAACTTCGAGGTTTTTGGATGGAAAATTTTCATTTTTGGGATTTTTCAAGATGTAAGATTGATGTATCCACTTTAGAAATCGAAATCGCGATTCATGATACAGGGGGTGAAAAAATCGCTTTCAAAGTTAGGGAAGACAAAATCGTGAAAAATCAATTTTTTCAAATTAGAACCCCATTTTTTACGGCAGATATTGAATCTACGTTAAAAAATAATGTGAGTGTATGCATCACACCCTTGCCCTAAAGTGGATATTTTCTGAGTTATTCACAAAAAACTGTTTTTTGTCTTCAATTTTCAGCTATTTCTTTTCCCTTCACGCCAAAAAGATGAAATTTTCAGGAACTGTTACTTAAACCATGTTTTAGATTTTACTACCCTAATATGCAAGAGAAAAAAGTTACAGGTTGTTCCTAAGTAGATGGCGAATTTGGATTCGAATTTGTATCGGAAACCTCTTCATTTCAACTAGATTTAAATAATCTTCATTGGTTAAATTAGGCATAGTGATCGATTTTATAACTTAATACGAATTATCACCAAATTAATAGTAAACACAAAATGCTACTGAATAAAGAGGAATTTGGCAGATGTAATTAATGATATCTATCATTAAAAAAAAAAGAATGTAAAACATGGTAAGTTTTTGCATATGGTTCATAAGGAATTATTTATTTATCATTGGAGAGAAAACCGATGGCCGATTAGTTGAAATAAAGAGGTTTCCGATACAAATTCGAATCCAAATTCGCCATCTATTTAGGAACAACCTGTAACTTTTTTCTCTTGCATATTAGGGTAGGAAAATCTAAAACATGGTTTAAGTAACAGTTCCTGAAAATTTCATCTTTTTGGCGTGAAGGGAAAAGAAATAGCTGAAAATTCAAGACGAAAAACAGTTTTTTGTGAATAACTCAGAAAATATCCACTTTAGGGCAAGGGTGTGATGCATACACTCACATTATTTTTTAACGTAGATTCAATATCTGCCATAAAAAAATGGGGTTCTAATTTGAAAAAATTGATTTTTCACGATTTTGTCATCCCTAACTTTGAAAGCGATTTTTTCACCCCCTGTATCATGAATCGCGATTTCGATTTTTGAAGTGGATACATCATTCTTACATCTTGAAAAATCCCAAAAATGAAAATTTTCCATCCAAAAACCTCGAAGTTGTTCTTGTTTCAGCGGAGCTCTATTTTCGATTTTTCTTTTCGAATTTTCCCGCTCAGAGTGAATTTTACAACTAAACCTGAAAAATGTTACATCAAAATAACTTGAAATTTTCTAAGGAATCTATTTCTGCAATAAAAAAATGGTGTTCTAATTTGAAAAACGGAAGTTGACGTCATTTCCGGAAAAACCGGAGGTGCTCATGCCTTGAAAAAATTTTAGATTTCATCAGCATCGTGAAATACTTATAAGTGCTGAATTTCATGAAAATACGTTCAGTAGTTTCCCGTATAAATATGGGTGAGGTTCCTCGTGAAAGACCCTGTATATACCCTCACTAGGCTCACCGTTGCCCGAACCCGCAGAAGAAATGGTCGAATCTGTCCAATCAACCACATCAATGGACTTTCAGATTCTCCCATTGTACACAGGTCGAAATCATTGTCGTCTTGGCAGTTAGAAATTATCGGAATATTTTTCAAGACAACCAGTCATGACCGACAGCAACCCAAATCTGAAGCATCGAGCTGAGGGATTTGGATCATAACCCCTACGCTGTCTTATTTTGGAGAATGAATTCTCGATTGGGTCCTGGTTTAGCCGACTTTTTATCGAATATGGAAATGTTTCCTTCGTCTCCTCCCACAATTGAAGGATGCTACTGATGGTTTGTATCAAACCGTTGAAACAATAGGGAATATTTTTCCCAACTGTCCAAGACTTAATGAATTCAATTGATTCCGTCAGAGTTTGTATTGCTGATGGCTGATAATTTCCCTCAAATTTTCCATTCGAATTGAGGCACTCGAAAAGATCATTCATTTTCAGAATGAACTGAGCAGTTGAATTGGCACTTCTCGACCTCAGCTCACCAGTTGCAATGACTGTTCTCATAGCCGAATATAAAGTTCTGATGAAAATCTGCGTGGCCAATTTAACCTTCATTTTCTGGAAGGCGTTTGGATTTATGTGGTTTTCAGTTATCTTCAAGAGAGTACGAGAAAGACAAATTCTTTTCATCGATTAAGTACGTTTCTATTATGTCCCTCCATGAAACATTTTCACCCCTCATTTCCTACCTGAGAACACTCCTTTGCAGAAATTCATGGCTAATAGTTCTTCATTATTGAATCACACCGTTTGTAACGAATTTGGACGAATCCGACCCTGCCTACGATTCATAGAACTAGAGGAAAATAAATCTCCTACAGATTTCGATAAATGAGTAGTGACAAAATGGATCTAACGAATATAGTTCCTTTAGTAGCTACTATGTGCCGCCACTTAAGTTGGCAAATTGGAAAGTAAACTGCCAAAAATTTATGCATCAAATCAATGAACTGGACTGTGTCTCTATGTATATTTAAACTCAATGATTATACTAAATTTTTAGCCAATTCGAGAGGAACCGAATTTCCATAAGGGAGTAGGCTCTTTGTTCTTTCGGTGTCATATCAACCTCTGTAATTTTTCATACGTCAGTGATATCATTTATTGTATTGTGATTATCAACAGAGTTGGACGATGTCGACAATGTCATGTCGACAATTAATTGTTGACACGTCATCTATGGTGTCGATGTCGACTTTCTAAGTGACGTCGACAACGTCGACAATGTCGACAAAATCAATCAACAACGTAGACAACTGCTTTAGTACGAAAAGTATAGCTCTATATTAAAATTAAATTTATTAATATTTCAATAAAACTTCGGTAAAAACTTCCAACAAAAACAAAGAATTAATATTCAAACTATGCACAAAAAATATATTCTATTTCCTACTTTCAGTCTTCTACGATGGTGTCACTGGGCAAATCAAATGCTGAATGAGGGTCCCAATTTTACTCAAAATTGTCACTTTCATGTGAAAAATATAAGTGCACCAACATTTTGAATGTTCGATTGTTCGAATAACAACATTTTTCTTAATGCACCGGTATTTTTCAGAATACTTCCACAAAACCTGCACTTTGCAGCGGGTCTGCCGCAGTGGCGGCTCGTGCCAGTTTGAAATGGTGAGGCACATCGGAGAAAAAAGATTCCCTGCCGTGGCGTTGCCGTGAAAAAGGCTGTTTCAAAACTGATGATTAGAATAATTCTGTATCGCTAGCATACTCAAGGTCATCTTTTTCGAGAAACATTTTGCTTTGTGAAATATTTACTTCTAGCGATGAAGAATTATCTTACTCGAAAACATTTTAAAGGGTGTGTATAAAAAGTAATTTGGAGCCAGTTGAAGAAAATGAGCATCCTTATTGAAATTCTTCAATTTTGGACCTTGTTAAGAACATCCTCTACAAGCAAGTTGCTTTCCATCATATCATCAGATTTGAAACACCCATTAACCAGAACATTGAGAATATTGAAGTTTATGTCACTCTGATTATGAAGTAAAATCTTCCACTTTTCCATAATTTTTTCGTTATATGTCAGCCACGCCGGATAAATTTAAAAAAATGTTGATGCCAATGAATAAAAATACTAATTTGGGACTAAGAGATGAAATAATATGAAGTGGTTACCATTAGAACAAACCGACCTAATTCTTATACCAGCAATACCGCTTCAAACGAACACCCTGTGGCCGGTACTATTATTTTAGGCGGATATATCAGTGCAAGAGCAACCATTTTTGCAGTAAAATTATTCCGTAACTGACGAAGTATTGAGATTATCTACTTCATTGCACTAATGGGACACTCTGTATATGTACATATACCTATGAATGACTAATTCAAGTGAACTCTCTTTTTCGTCATTTGCGTAATATTCTCAAGACATCCACTCAAATCTGGGATAGATCGCTTTACTTCTTGAACTATACATATATGATTTATCCCCATAAGAATTACGCCAAAAACTTCGCTGATTAGCTGAAAAATAAAAAAAAACACAAGTCTTTCGAGCGTTTACATCTAACTGGGGAATTCGTGACGTCCCATCGGTCCCGTTAAATACATTTCGCCTTCGGGTCTCCGATGGTAATTGAATTCAGTAATAAGATTGAAAGACATCATATGAACACTGAGACAAACCTAAATCTACACAAAAAACAGATAAAACTATTTTTACAAATCGAACCCAATTCGAAAACTGACCCGAGTTCATAGATTAAAGAACTAGTTCCGGAATAGTGCAGAATAATTACAGTTTGCCCTTCGCGAGAGAATATCAAGACTAGAGGAAAGGAGAGCCTCAGACTAGTCAGACTCAACGTAATATTTGGCGTTTAGGGGGGCGGTTTTCTCGCCTGCCATCAGTTCCGTATGGTGTAAAATGACGCGTAAAGAAAGGCAGTGTGAGGCCTGCCTCTACCGTTTACTGGGAGTTGGATACCCAGAAATCGTGGGATACGGAAACTTAGACCCAACCGGAAACGCATTTTATTGCTATATAATGAAGGGAAATTTCGATATAAATGCGTATGGAAGAAGATAATGAAAACAATTCGAATTGATTGAATAAATAATTAATAAATATATGATATTTATACGTGTAATTTTCGACGTTTATTGGTGAGGCACTGCCTCACCTGCCTCATAAGATAAGCAGCCACTGGTCTGCCGTTCATTTTGATCAACGTTAAAATTTTTATGAGACCTTCTGCCACTCATAGTGTATGCCTTCTTTTATATGGACCATAGTTCACTGCAACAAAAACGTAAACAAAATATTCCAAGAAATAACTTTCATAAAATTTAAGGTTAGATTTAATCTAACCTTCAAATTCTTAAGTTGTAAGTTCTGTGACAGGCATTGTTGACATTGTCGACGTATTGTCGACGCGTCGAGGTCGACAATAAAAGTCGACGCGTAGCCGTCCAACTCTGATTATCAAGGATTAGGAGAATCATTGGATTCTCGAGAATTTTAATTAGCATTTTTTCAATTCCATCTCTAGTCCCTTTCACCATTCTTTCTGCGTTGATGAAATCAACTGGAAAACGGGCCATGAAAACAAGATGACTTTTCTCTCGGAGTACACTAGGGAGACGTATGAATGAAAATGAAAAGAGATAATCTTACCGAACATTTGCCAGAGTGTGTCGCCTGTTCCTCAAATATCTGTTATGGTACTTCTGCAGATCGCCAATTGTTCCCTGCTCAGCCTGCATCTTTCCAGTCACAGATGCAGAGAGAGTTGATGAAGAAACCTCACTCGATGTGCTACTTGTGATTGATCTTGCTTTTTGTCTTTTTTTGCCTGCTTTCACGGATAAAGTTGGCGAATGAGATTGCACATTACACCTATTTTTTGTATAACTTGATCTCAACGCGATTGGCCGATATCCTATTGTATCATTAATATCTTCGTTCGGCCACTCCTCCTCAACTACAAGATCTGTTTCCGTCTCCTCCTCTTGAATATCATGGAGGGGAGATGGTTGTCTGAACCTTGAAGGAGCCTCTGTTTCAGGCGCGGATGGTTTTGAAGAAGAAGGAGCCGGAGCTTTGCCTTCGGCCGGGGCGCACCAAGGCAAGCAACACTTCCAAACTCCCACCAGATTGCCGGATTTGCACTTAGACTCTTTGCGGAACCTAAGACATTCTGAAATAATTTATGCAATATATAGAAATTGAACCTTGGAAAGAAGATTATTGAGAATTGAAGCTGACTTTTCAATTTTTAATGTCCTATATTCTAATGAGCAACTGTACATACATACTTGGATGGCATTCTGTATAGTATACAGGTTGATTCTTTGAATTTTACATATATTTCAACTTTAGATTCCTCTCATCGAAAGAAACACTTTTTGCCTACACCATTTGTCGAAATTCGGTTTCGTTTGAAAGATACAGTGTGTCGAGAATCCAACAACACTGTTCTCTTCATATCTTCGCAACTATTATATAAAATGAACTGATTTTGGTGGAGTGTTTACACTATTCATGGTGCATATACCTCAATCAAAACTTATTCGATATTCCTTCTCGTATGAAAGTTACAGCGTAGTCCATTCATATATCCACGCAAAAATACCAAAAAACTACTTGAAAGAAATAAGCGGTTGATATTTTCGAAGAAATCAATCATTTCAGAAAATGAAATTGTTCCAAGTGTTCTATAAAATGCGTTGTTTTTGAGTTATTTTTAATTTTGTGCGATGAATTTTGAGAAAAAAATCTATCATCTAGATGTTCACCTAAATTTTAAATAGCAACGAATCACAAAAAAATTAATCCCCCCACAAGTTGATAATGTTGTCAGAATGTTTATCAACGTTGTAGAGACTAAAATCACATCGATGATTGATGTAGAGATATGTAATAATAAAATACCAGAAATGTGGAACATGAAATTGAAACCCAAGGAGCATGGAATTATACATTTAATACGCACAGCTTCTATTAAAAAGTTATTGTTACCGGTCCATATAGAAATAAATGTCAATGAAACACAAAATTTAGGTATATGAATGATTAATGTCGATACAAACCAGGTATTGAATCGGAATTAATGAAAAATAAAATGATACTAAGCACTCAATAATCTGTGGCGATAATTTCATCTGAACAATATCCTCTTGAATTTTATAAACTAGACACTAAGCGGTTAATATTACATTAGTAAACTAAAAGTCTTCACATAATCATCACGAGATCGAAGAAAAACACCTGTAATAATCACTTCTCCCTTTTTTAACAACATAGCTATAGAAAGAGTTTATTCCATTTTTTGCAGATCGCGCCGGTTGTCGCTATACGCAAGCGTCGTTCTCAGACGTTGAAACACTAGGCCACGGATAGGTTGATTCGTAAATCATATGTGTGTAAACGTAGTTTCAGGAATATTGATGGAGCTGGCGAAGCACCCATCGAAATTTCTGTGAATATTTCACAGATTATGGTTTTGAATACAAGATGGGTAAGGTTAGGTTGATTAATCATAAATTGATTGAAAACCATTTTTTATGAGATATTTTTGGGATGTCGGGGAAAATATGGACAAGTTATCAGCGTTTACAAACTAATCATCAGGAAAATCGAAGAAAGAACTTATTTTGATAGGAGAAATATGGCTTTTTGATGGCAGATATAATCGGACAAAACTGAGTGTTTCCTTCAAGAAATATCGTGTTTCTAACATCCTTATTCCAATGAGGTTATTACCTACTTAAGTATTCCCTGAATGTATAAACTCAATTTTGATCGAGAAATATTAACTTTGAGGTCTTTGCAGACAATCGTATCAGGCACGTATTTGCCCATTTTTTTTGAAAAAAATGTCTCAAGAATCTACAGTTCAAGTATATGTACAGGGTGGCCAGATGTCGATGGTTTAGTACTACAAATCCTAAACTATTCAAGATAGAAAAAAGTATGATACATGTCATGTTCTCTTTTCTCGAGAAACAGAAATTGCTGAAAACCCCAAGTTGCTACGGCGTCTAGTTTCCAAGCTACAGGGCGATTTTGTTATTTGGTCCATCATTATAATTGGCGATAACTTCCGTATTACAGGAACTACGGCCTCGAAATGAACACATCTTTAGGGCACTTTTTTACTGTTTTTTGCGGTGCTATTGGATATTTCGTATCTGCTCAAATTTCGGAGCTACAACAAAACATTTTTTTTTTCAAATGGAAACCATAGTGGCATATGAAATTTCCAAATTTATCTTTCTTCAACGATTTCAAAAATATCTATCATGATATACTTCAGAGTTCACTATATATCGAAAATTACGAAAAAAACACAACAAAATCTAGCAGGCTTTGATTCACTTCCTTCAAAATTGGGGCGGTCATAGAATTTCATGTCTTATTTATTTTCACATGTCAAATGCAATTAAGTTTCATCATTGTTCTATCGTCTGCCACTTCTAAAATTCTAATTTTCTTCACATCATGCCTTACGAGAATTATGAAGAAAATAATAATGCTAGATTGTGTTATACAAGCAAACTATGACGCTGATAATGCATCTCAAATATATTCTTAGAGATATCCTGAAAGAACTCAGCCGCAGAAAAGTATATTCACAAGGCTAAAAACCTAATGGCTTTTGGATCATCTATGTATTTAAATGCTTTTCATTTTTCAATTTGCAGAGAAATCATACTAGAATCAACAAATTTCGAGAAGCCCCTCTATTGGTCTGAGAAATAATAAAGCTCATATTTCCTGCATCAATTTGGCAGCTTATAATAATTGTGAGAATTCTATGACCTTATAAGGAGCTCCAGACTACAGTGGCTTTATACAAGACAGTGGCGATAGGCGACAATAAGTTTTTGCACAAACATGGCGGATATTTGTTTACATTTGAGTGTCGTGCTGTTTTACATTTGACTCGATCTTGAGCTTTTTGTCACTATGACATGACAACAAATCAATGAAAATCTGCCATTAGTGGTCGAAGACAGTCCGACCAATTAAAACGTGAACGTCTATTGTCGCCACTGTCCTGTATGAAGCCACTGTACTCCAGACGATACAACAATGATAGATGAAACTGAATTGAATTTGACATAAGGAAATAAATAAGACATGAAATTCTATGACCGCCGTAGTATCGAAGGAAGTGAATCAAAATCAAAGCATGCTAGAATTCGGTTGATCGAAAAGTGTTATTTCGAAATTTTCGATATAAAGTGAACTCGGAAGTATATCATGATATATATTTTCGAAATCGTTGAAGGAAGATCAATTTGGAAATATCATTCTTGTGATGTATGGAAGTTGATCCCAAGTTTTGAATATAAAAGATGTCTTTTATAAACTTAAACTTTATTCGATAAATCAATTATAATCGTATAAACAAACTCTTCGTCATGTGGTATAATTTGATACTGATCCTGGTTTTAATCTACACATGAAATACGAGTATACAACTCATTCTATTGCGCATGGAAACATTATCAGAAAAGAATTTGAATTGAGTCTATTGTAGAATACACTACACTACCTCCCTCCTTATAAAATAATAAGAAAATACCTATTCATAAGAAAAATTACCTATATCTAATATGTACAATTTCCTTAAAATTATTTATAGTTTAATCTATCTACAGGTTTAATCAATCGTTTAGGTCGGTTAGACATAGTGTTATTATCACTGGGGTGGTTATCACTAATCGTGTTATTCGTTTCTCTGGGAATATCACTTATTGTCGTTTCACTAGGAGTATCACTCATTGTATCTTTCGTTACACTGGAACGAAAAACTGAAGAAGGTTCACTTTCATATGAAAAATCATATTGGGAGAGTCACCTGATCCCTTATCATTTAAGTTTTCGCTTGGTGAATTATCTGAAAAACTACATCCAGAAAATTCTGGCAAATGTAACCTTCGCTTCATCTGATTCAGGTGACGCTTCCAAATGACGTTGGCTAAATCGGGTATTTTCACAAGATATAAAGCCTTTCCTATTCTTTTACAAATGGTACCTTTCATCCATCTAGGTTTATTAATGTCTCTATAATCTCGAACTGTGACTTCATCGTCAATGTCAAATTCAATAAAACGTTTTCCTCCATGATATTTTTCTGTTTGATTTGTTTATTAAAAACATGATCTTGCAAACTTAAATCTAAATTTTTCATTTCGGGCAAAAGTATATCGAATCTGGTTCTCAATTTTCTACCAAACATAATATTTGCGGGACTCGTTCCCGTAATACAATGAACAGTGTTTCATCAGTGTACAAATTCAATGTCATAACTATAATTTGATAGAATAACGGCCCAACGGCGCAATCTATTTGCCGAGAACTGGGGTATGCCTTTACTTGGGTGAAAAATAGATATCAATGGTTTATGGTCAGTGAACAAAGTGAATTTTCTTCCATATAAATACTGATTGAACTTACACAGGCCAAAAATAATTGCCAAACCCTCCTTTTCAATTTGTGAATACTTCTGTTCCGTATTTGATAATGTACGAGATGCATAAGCAATTGGTTTCTCGCAACCACTCGATAAAATATGAGTTATCACACAGCCAATTCCGTAACTGGAGGCATCAGTTATTAAACGTACTGGCAAGTCTGAGTTAAAATGAACTAATACGTCTGCGGACATTAATAAAAGTTTTATTTTTTCGAAAGCTCTTTGTGCTTCTCGCGACCAATACCATTCGCTTTCATTTTTCAACAAGTTGTACAAAGGGTACAGAATATTCTCCCATAATAGTTAATTAAACCTAAAATAGTTATTTATGTAATAAGGATCATAAAGACGATCATTATGGTACAAGTCGTGAATGTTATCGGGCGAGGCGTAGCCGAGTCCGATAACACGGCGTGTGCCATAATGATTGTTTATGATTCGTATTACATACAAAATTTTATCTGATGGCATTTATATCAATACATTTTCGAAAAATTAAAAACTGCATTTTCGACATGTCACAATGACAACTATTTTTAAAGGAGTAAATATTCTGTAGTTTCAAATATTAGTAGGTGAGTGAGCTGTGCTTTGCCATTTCCTTGACGTCATCAGGTTGTAATGGCAATATTTATTTATCGCTGTCAAACTCAATAATTATTGTCAGGTAGAATTTAATATAATTTAAAAAATGAGTGATTCTGAAGCTGATAGTTTACCTTCTGATTTGGAAGAAATGTCGAGAAATATCGTGGACTCCCTTTTGCCGGAAAAATCACGGAGTGTATATGAAATGGTGTTTAATCGGTACGAAGAATGGTGTTCTGCTAAAAAAATCAAGAATATCACTCATGAAAAAGTATTGTTGGCTTACTTTGAATGCTTTTCTAAGGAAAGAAAACCATCTTCTCTTTGGTCGTATTATTCGATGATAAGAAGTATTTTATCAACAAGGAAAAACGTCGATATTAGCAAGTACCTACAGCTGGTTGTATTACTAAAACGTAAATCAGAAGGTTACAGAGCTAAAAAATCCAAAATTTTTACTGAACAAGATGTTACAAAGTTTTTAACGGAAGCATCAGATGATACATACTTATTTAATAAAGTTGCCATGATAATTGGACTAAGTGGAGCATGCAGTAGAGAAGAATTGACAAATATGCTTGTTGAAAATGTAATAGATGAAGGATCCGTTTTTAGAATTACATTACCGAATACAAAAACAAAGGTAATGCGAGAATTTTTTGTAACTTCGGGAAATATCCCAGGATTGAATATGGTAGAACTTGTCAAACAATATGTGAAAATACGACCTTGCAACACAAACCATCTACGTTTTTTTGTCACTTATAGAAATAGGAAATGCACAAAACAACCCGTTGGAATACATACCTTTGGTAAAATGCCAAAAGTTATTGCCACTTTCTTGAATTTACCTCGCCCATACCGGACATTGTTTTCGGCGATCGTCTGCTTCATTTTTGGCTGATTCTGGAGCTGATCTGTGTACCGTGAAACGCCATGGCGGATGGAAAAGTAATACTGTCGCTGAAGGTTACATCGAAAATTCGAAAGAGCAAAAGAAAAAAATATCAGAAGCAATTTTTGGTGCCAACAACCAAACAGGATTACAAGTTTGCCAACAATCATCAACTACTGATGTAAAAACTGTAGAATCCATTGGAATTAATATTACAAATTGTAGTAATTGTTCTTTAACCATTTATAATAAATAGTTTTGTACATAGTTATGCATTTTGAATAAACTTTTTTGATCAAACCATTACATGTTTTCCTTATAGAATTTCATTATGGTACTTAGTACCATAATGAGCTTCCTTATGTCATCAAAATTGAGTAACATAACGTTGTCATTATGACATGCCATCAGATAAAAGATTTTAACTGCGTAATATTTCGTGGAACAGGAAAGCATTTTTTATCGCAGAAATTTTATTTTCACAGGTATGCGAACCATGTTTATCAATCACAAAACCCAAGTAAGAAACTTTAGTTTTGAAAAATTCACATTTGTTTAAAGAAATCTTTAATCCTGCTCCTTGTAACCTATTCAACACTTGTTCCAAACGCTCGATGTGTTCCTTACGATCTCAACCTGTTATTAGAATATCATCTTGAAAAATAACAATACACCAGACATTCCGCTTAGCAAGGATTCTATCATTTTCTGGAATTTAGCAGGGATACAAGCTATTCCAAATGGAGCTCTGGTGTAACGGAACAATCCCTTATGGGTGGAAATAGTAACAAAATCCTTCGACTTTTCATCTAGGCAAACTTGTGTGTACGCATTTGCCAAATCGAGTTTGTTGGATTCTGCTCCACCCTGTAGGGTAACAAATAATTCTTCAATTCGAGGAAGCGGATATTGATCAAACTCAATATATGGATTTAAGATAACCTTAAAATCACCACATATCCGTACGGAACCGTCTTTTTTTAATACAGGAACAATAGGTGTTCTCCATGGGCTATAATCAACAGGTTCCAAAACGTTCAATTCAATCAATCCATTTACCTTCACGTCAACCTTTTCTTTGATTGCAAAAGGAAGAGGGCGAGCACGGAAAAATTTTGGTGTGACGTCATCTGTTTTCAAATTTATTGAAATAGAACCCTTGGTAAATTTGCCCAAACCAGGCTCAAAAAAAAATTTAAATTTATTAACGAGATAATGTAAATCTGGAGGAAATTCAATAAAATGAGTATTAGAAATATTCAATTCGAACAAGCTGAAAAAATCACGTCCCAATAGTGGAGGACCTGTAGCATTTGCAACCACGTATATGTTCGAATCATGTTGTTTGTTTAGAAAAGAAATATTACAATTAAACATACCTAATGGAATAATGTGATTCCCATTATACAAATTGAAAATTTTATCAGTTTTCACTAATTTATATTTCGAAATATTTTCGAAATAATATCCCTCGGAAATCACAGTGAAACTAGAACCAGTGTCTAAATTGAAAGCATAAGAAATTCCATCTATAACAATTTCAACTAAAATCGGTCTAGTATTTGAATCTAAATTAAATAAAGAATTTTGCTCAACCGATTCTAAATAATCTTGAGATGCTCGGTGAGAATTTTTCTTTTGATAACACATTGGTGCTGAATGTCCCTTTTGTTTACAATTGTGACAGATACAATTTTTGAAAGATAACTTATCTGTCGTGTGATTTCGTTTACCACATACGGTGCATTTTGAAAACTTGTCCGAGTGAGAAAACTGCTGCGACGATGTCGTTTTCCGGCCTTGTTGAGATGAAAATGCTCGCGTCCCTGCTGCGCCACTTGTTGAAAAATCATGCGCACGCCCCGTTCCGGATGGATTCTTTTTTCGATTAGAGGTAGAAAAATGTAATTCCGTTTCTCTCTTCATGAAATTTTCTGAATTACAACTCGAAGACGTTGGTTGAACCACTGATTTTATGGTAGCCACTTCCACTGCTTCCTTAAAAGTTATTTTTTTCTTCTCCTCCATCAGCCTGTTCTGCACTGGACCTTTATTATATAATATCCCACAATAACCCCTTCATTTCGTTCGTTTCGAATTGACATGGAGTCACCAAACTTTTTAATCGTGCGGCCCATTCTTTAGGTGTTTCATTCTGGGACCTTTTTGCATTATGTCACTCGGTTTGTAAATCTCCGTGAGCCTTTCTGATAAATCTTTGAAAGTTTTTGTTTCAGGTTCATCCGGAATACAAAGATTGAAAAGTAGTCTGTAAGCATCTTCACTTAAAATGTTCAATAATATTGCGCTCTTACGCTTTTCGTCCTCAATCGCATTAGCCACAAAATAAGATTGTAACCTTTTCCTGAATATTGACCATTCTGAATTTGAGGGGTCGAATTCACGTTAATGTCCAACGTGGTCCGTCGTTACAGTCGCCATGTTACTCGGTGTTCTGGCTGAGTAGTTGAAACTATTTTTCGTTTCGGAGATCGGGGTTCACTTGAAAATCCTCGTCGCCACATGTGATGTATGGAAGTTGATCCCAAGTTTTGAATATGAAAGAGGTCTTTTATAAACCTAAACTTTATTCGAAAAATCAATTATGATCGTCTAAACAAACTCTTCGTCATGTGGTATAATTTGATACTGATCCTGGTTTTAATCTACACATGAAATATACGACTCATTCTATTGCGCATGGAAACATTATCAGAAAAGAATTTGAATTCTTCAATATGGTTTCCATTTAAATATTTTTTGTTATAGCTCCGAAATTTGAGCAGATACAGAAAATCCAATAGCACCGCTGAAAAGCAGTAAAAAAAGTGCCCTGAAGATGTGTTCATTTCAAGGGCGTAGATCCTGTAATACCGAAGTTATAGCCAATTATAATAATGGTCCAAATAACAAATTCGCGCTGCAGTTCGGAAACTAGACGCCGAAGCAAGTTGGGGTTCTCAGCAATTTCTGTTTCTCGAAAAAACAGAACATTACATGTATCATACGTTTTCTCTATCTTTTATAGTTCAGGAGTTGTAGTACTAAACCATCGAAATTTGGCCACCCTGTACAAGTCAAAGACTCATCCTGTATATGTGGTATTGTGCAATGCGCAACTTTTCAACTATATATGTATCATATGAATTGGAGTGTGGAACACAAGAAAGATCTCCATGAAAACATTGTGCCGAGCTACCCTTACATCTTTATTTTTTTGATATTCCTTCGAAGGCATCGACTACTGTGGTCATTAGCCGGATATCGGTTTTCTTACTTTAGGTGAATGCGAATCTTTGATACGAGTTTCGCCATGTAGGGGCAATCATGCTCCTGCAGAACATGGGATCTAATCGAATAAAGAAACACACATATACATTCAAACATGGGACACACACATACAGCATTCCCACTAACCACAAATAGAATAATCAAATAGATAAATAGGCGAAATAAATAGATAAATTAAACAGTTAGAATGAATGAATAGATATTGAATGAATAGATGAGCGATAAAAACATTCGCACAGATAAACATCAGAATAAACCAGTCTGAAAAATAAGTGAGCAAGAAACTTATACGAGAGAATAAATATTCAGGTAAGAAGCAAGGATCTGTTTTAAACATTAATCAACGATCTTTTATCTCAAATTTGCCTCAGCAATCCTACTCTATCCAAAAACATTATAACCATACATTCCATACAACTTGGTTGGCAACATACAGGGTGGCCAAGAGATTGACGTCAAAAAGGAAAAAACAGGTCCCTCGTGTCATGGGCTACTCAAATCACCCCCATGTATATCATGCGATTTTTCAAGGTTTTCGAGTTATGAATTTTTTTATGAACTTTGAGAATTTTTGACTGGACCATCTTAAAAAAGATATTGAAAAAAGTACAAGACTTCTCTGTGAAATTCTTTTGTAGCTTAATCTCCATAAATTGTACTTTTATACATAAAATAACCAGATTCGTAACTTTGATAAAAATTATGGAAATGTTGGTTGGTCTCAAGTCAAAAAGTTACGTGAATTGGATTATGATCTGAATTTTCGAATCAAAATTAAAAATGTAAGAAGGCTAATTCACGGTTTCCTAGTATGCTTGAAAACTGCGCTCAACACTTTTACACGCTTTTAGAATCATTGATAAAAAATGGTACTTAACACTCTACTTTTGCTAGAATTAGCCTTCAAAGTCATCGAGGTGGAAAAAAATCAAAGAACTAGACATTTACTACAAAATTTTTTTTTGCCATTTGAAGAGTTTTCTGATCAAGTTATGATAGAAAATGCTGAAAATCAGCTTGAGATGTTGGTCAATTATTGATGTTAAATAAGGAATTTATTTATAAAATTTACAGTATGTTTCCAAAGTGGCCACCTCCAGCCTCAATACACATTCTACACCTTCTGAGAAAATTTTCTTTTAATCGCATAAAACTTACCCTGTTCTTTCTTATGCCGGGTTTCCACCAAGCGGACAGGTCAAAACAAAACACGAACTGTCCGTTCGGACAGAAATTTCGAACAATTTTGTTTGGAAAATGTTCGAAGACTGTTGGGGTTCCCAACGGACTTTCTGTTTACACCAGTCGCGGACAGAAATGAATGAAAACTGTTCGTGTTTTGTTTAAGTTTCATTCAGTTTACATAGAGACACCGGACATGTAGTTGTGAGAATGTGGCGCGCTGCAAACTTGAGAGAAATAAGACGACGAGGATTTATTTTTGCTGGCAGTTACATTTTACATTATTAAAAAGAACAAAACTAAACGACGGTTTTGGATTAGGCCATCCTTAAAGCAAAAAAGGGGAAATGTGACGTCTAAACTGTAACAAGATCTGAGAGGAGATGATATGAGTGAGTATAGGAGGTAAACTTCGATCAAGTTTTAATAAACCTTCACGCACCGAATCAAACTACCACATTAGATCGCAACAACGTAAATAAAAACAAACTGGGCGTTTACACCAAGCTGACAAACAGTCCTAGAACTCGTAAATCCTTTGAAGTTTACCGACATTGGATGGGACTCTGTTTGTGTCCGTAAAAACGCAATTTGCGGACTTTCGAGTCCGGAAAACAATCCACAAGTTCTAGAACAGTTTGCAAACAGTTCGCGGACTGTCACAAACGGACCGAGTTCGTGTTTTGTTTTTGTTCTGTCCGCTTGGTGGAAACCCGGCATTAGGACACGTTCGGCTTCTCGTAAGTTAAGCAAACGAAAAAATCGATGGGATTGAGGTCATGTGAGCGTGGGGGCCCCTTGATTGGTCGACTGCGTCCGATCCATCTGTTCGGGTATCGATCATTCAAGTGGTTAATCAAAAATTGTTCTCGAAAATTTAAATAATCCCGATCGGTTTTTCATTGCTGTTTCCATGTTTGAAAACGATAAAATGTCTTATGAATATTCGCGACTTTGCAGATAACCGCGTTTTTTGTAATGAAGGCCGATAAGCCTTGAACATACGAGCATTCCTTTTCCCCACCCTTCCGGAAAAATAAAGCCAGATTTTCCCCTGACCATCGGTTGATTCTGATTCCGCCGAACGAGTGTCAAGAAGTGTCAAGTTTTCAAGTTTTCAAGTTTTCTAATTTTCAACTTAGTTTTCTCAGTTTTTCTTTTGAATTAAATTTTCAGTTTTCGGAGTAAATTTTCAGTTTCCGAGTTAGTTTGTTTGCTTTGAAGTGTTAGAAAATGAGTTACACGTTGAGTTAGTATGCTGATATGCATTATTTTTACGGAGTTGCACGAGGGAACGACCTTGAAGCAGCGAGACTATATCGTGAACATCTTCAACGTCGTGGTTGGCCGCAACCTGAGCATTATCCAGACCATCGTGTTTTTATAAACTCGCACCAAACCTAAATGGCTGGCCGCATTCCTGGTCAACGTGGTGGTCGTGAAGAGGTTACAGTATCGGTCAGAATTTTCGGACCCTTCCGACAATCACCGAGCGGCCATTCGGCTGTCGGCGCGAACATCTCATCGGCGAACACCGCAACTCTCAATCTTCTCGGCAATCAGCTGATTTCTGACATAATCTATTATAGGCTAGGATTTTACGATTTTTTTCTGATGTAAAAACCGGTGAAAATCCTTAACACTTTTTATCATAGAAAGGTATTGTGATATGTACAGTTATTTCCATTGGAATTCTCAAATTTTTTAGGAAGAATATGCTGAAGATGTATGAATCACATCGAGCTAACAAACCTTCGAAAACAAAACAACTGTTCTACCAAATCAGATATAGATTTTAGGAACATTAGGCTAATAATATATTTATATAATGAGTCTGAAGATACAAATTAAGAAGAATTCCATCAGAACTTATGTGCAAGGTTTTCTTTTGAACAGCTGTGAGGTGACGTAAAAGAGAAAGATTGGTTCTTGAAATAGATCGTTTATTGACAATCATTCAGTATTTGTTCACGCCAAGTGAACGGTTCAGATAACTTTTCTGAATTTTTCGTTTTCATTCATTTCAGGATTAATTCAATTTCTCCGTACTTAGGGAAATCCCATATGTAGTGTAGGCGCGTCAGCAGTGGAGCGCATATGTCGCATATTTGTTTCATCTCATTTTTCATTCAGTTCATTGATTGCCTTAATCGTGAATATATCTGCTACCGCTAATTTAAATTTCTTCTGTTTCCTTTCGTGAATTTAGAAAAGTTCAGTTTTTCTTGTGGTTCACAATTCTAGTCTATTCATTCGAATTACATTCATTTAAGAACATTCGTTTATGCGAATTTGGTTCGAAAGTACTGTTACCAGTGGCGTGGTTTTTATTCTGCCACAAGGATAAGTGTTCCTAATTTATCATTTTTAGCAACGGATTTTCAAGTCAGCTTCATTCCATGTTCGTTTGTCGAGCTCGATCACTCTGTTCATGGAAAAAGGAGTAACCGACAAGATCTGGTTGACCGTTTTGCTGAAGTAGGTAAGACAATATTTCAACTGTTATTTTGGGTACTGTTATGTTCTTTAATTGTTTATAACCACCCTGTGCTGTGACGCTGGTACATTCCACGGCGCATATGTCAGCAAGTGGAGGGGATCACGCTTGCTCCCGGGAAAATTGTGGGACATATGTATATTAGAAATTATCTCATCTTCATGCATTGTTTTGTTCAATTATATTGGGAAAATAAAATTAATACAAAATCCATAGTAAAGATTATTACATCCAAATCTGCAATACATTACATACACAACAGTTGGCGACGAGGAAAAACCGACCCTACGTGGAATTTCAAGGAAAATACAAAAGTAACCCGTCGAGCACGTGAGTCAAAGAACAGATAACCTCTGATAAATTTTTCATGCTTCAATATGAGTGCTCCAACCCATTCAATTCATACCGTATTTTCGATCGAAACTTACGATATTTCAAAAAAATTCGATCGTTGGTTAATGCGCTTAGAAAGTGCATTTGAAGTTTTTCTGGTAGCCGACGACAAGAAGGCTGCGTACTTATTACATTACATGGGGCCAGATGCCTATGATGTACTCTGTGACAAAGTTTCACCTACAAATCCCAAAGAACTACCCTATGACGATCTTCTCAAGGAAATGAGAAACCACTATAATCCAGAACCTTTGGAAATTGCGGAAAATTTTAGATTCCTACAAAGGAAACAAAATGATGGTGAGAGTGCCCAGGAGTATCTAACTGCCCTACAACGTTTGGCTACAACTTGCAAGTTCGGAGAATACTTAAAGAAGGCGTTGAGGAATCAATTTGTTTTCGGACTTCGCACCCAGAACATTCAAAGCCGTTTACTTGAGATGAAGGAGTTGACTATAGAGAGAGCTTTAGAAGTGGCGATCAGTATGGAAACATCTGCGAGAGATGCTGCACAACTACACAGAAGCAACGTATCCAGTGCTAGTGTGAATAGTGTAAAATTTGAAAAACAGAATGGTGATCGCTCTTTTGATAAAGGAGCTTTTGTAAAGCCTCCTTCATTTTCAAAAATGGTAATAAATTCAATTTTTGTTACAGGTGTGGATCTCCTACTCATCTCGCAAATAAATGCAAACACATTTCCACTATTTGCTCCAAATGTAAGGTCAAGGGTCATCTGGCGAATGTTTGTTTCAAAAACAAAAACACTAGTGGTGCAAATCAGATTGAAGAAATTTTTGCTGTACAATCTGAGCATTCAAGTTATAGAGAGAAATTTATGGTGAGAATGAAGATTGAGGGGAAATTATTAGATTTTGAAATAGACAGTGGAGCTGCTGTAAGTATAATGAGTCATTCAATGTTCAAAAATTGTTTTCCAAATTTACCAATTCATAAAACTGATTTGAGACTCATTACTTATTGCAAGAAAATCTTGGATGTTGTTGGCTATTCAGAGGTAAATTGCTTTTATGACGAAAAATCTAAATCTTTGAATTTATACATTGTGAAAACCGATAGAAAACCCATTTTAGGACGTGAATGGATTCGGCAGATGAACATTAAGTTGGAAAATATAAACCAAATTGCCATTCCAAATACTCCAGATAAAATTTTGCAAAAATATCCAGTAGTTTTAGAAAAATCTATGGGTAAAATTCTGAATATTCAAGCTCGTCTTAAGTTGAAAAGTAATGCATCACCTGTTTTTGTCAGAGCTAGAAAAATTCCATATGCGTTACAATCGAAAGTGGAAGAAGAGTTATAAAATTTGGAAAAGGAAGGGATTTTAGTAAAGGTTAAGCATTCTGAATGGGCTACACCCATTGTACCAGTTGTCAAAGCTAACGGAAAAATAAGAATTTGCGGTGATTTCAAGATAACACTGAACCCGAATTTGATAATTGATGAGTATCCTTTACCTTCTATAGAAAATTTATTCTCGACCATGGCAGGGGGGGATAAGTTCACAAAATTAGATTTATAACAGGCTTATTTACAATTAGAGGTACACCCTGATGATCAAAAATATTCAACATTGAGTACACCTAAGGGTCTTTTTCAATGTACTCGGTTAATGTTCGGCGTTGCTAGTGCACCTGCTATTTGGCAACGCGAAATAGAAATTATGCTGAAGGACATCCCTGGTGTGTCCGTATTTTTGGATGATATCAAAATTACGGCTTCAAACGACAATACTCATCTTGAAAGACTGGACGAAGTTTTGTCCAGATTAGCTAGTTATAACATTAGAATTAATTACGATAAATGTGAATTCATGAAAGATAAAATAGAATATTGCGGTTATGTGATAGATAAATCCGGAATACATAAAGCGAAAAAAAAAATTGATGCAATTCAAAATGCGAGGGTACCAACGAATAAAACTGAGGTCAGAGCTTTCACAGGTTTGATAAATTATTATGGGAGATTTTTAGAAAATCTCAGTTCAAAATTATATCCGTTATACAATTTATTGAAGAAAGGTGTAAGTTTCAAATGGGATTTGAAATGCCAAAAAGCTTTCGATGCTGTTAAAGATGAAATATCTTCTGATAGAGTACTTGCACATTTCGATCCGAAATTGCCATTGGTTTTGGCTACAGATGCCAGCCCATACGCGGTGGGCGCGGTACTTTCACATGTTTACCCAGACGGAACAGAAAGGCCTATTCAATTTGCCTCACAGGTTTTGTCTTCAATTCAGCAAAGATATTCACAAATCGATAAAGAAGCTTATAGTATAATATTTGGTGTAAAAAAAATTCTTCTACTATCTCTATGGTAGACGTTTCACTTTGTTTACGGACCATAAGCCTCTTGTTCAAATTTTTTCACCATTGAAACATCTACCCACTTTAACTACAACAAGGATGCAACATTATGCATTATTTTTGCAAACATTCTTGTATGACATCAAGTACAAAAATTCAAAAGAACATTCGAATGCTGACGCAATGTCTAGACTACCTACGAATTCTACACAAGTTAGCATGTACGATGAGCCTGATGCGTTTGAAATTTTTCAAATCCAAAGTTTACCGGTCACTTTTGAAGAACTCAGAAAGGAATCAGTGAGAGATAGTACTTTTTCGAAATTAATGAAGGGTTTGAGTTGTGGAAAACAAGTATCGAAACAAGATCGTTTTAATGTCGATCAATCTGAATTTTCATTACAACAAAATTGTTTATTTCGTGGACAGATTGTTGTCATACCTCGTACTTTACGTAAGGATATTCTTAATGAACTTCATTCCTCACATTCAGGCATAGTAAAGACTAAACAGCTGGCTAGAAGTTACTGTTGGTGGCCTGGAATTTCGGAAGATATTGAAAACAATTGTAAAAATTGCTTAGAGTGTAATAAATTCGAGAATAATCCTACCAAATTTCCTTTCCATTTATGGGAAGAGGCGAAGAAACCATTTGAGAGAGTGCACATTGATTTTGCTGGACCTTTTATGAATAGATTCTTTTTTATTCTAGTTGATGCATATACTCGATGGCCAGAAATTTATCAAATCAAAAATATGACAGTTCATACTACAATACCATTATTGCGAAGAATTTTCAGTTCGTTCGGTTTACCATGTGTCCTAGTTAGTGACAATGGACCCACTTTCACATCTTTCGAATTCAGAAATTTTTTAAGAGAAAATGGAATCGTCCATAAGCTTTCACCCCCATATCATCCTGCAACAAACGGGCTCGCAGAAAGATATGTTCAGTCATTCAAGGGTGTTTTGAAGACATTGGGAGAAAATGAAAAAGATATCGAAAAAAATTTGTCGAAATTCCCAATGAATTACCGAAAAATGCCTCATACTGTTACTGGAGTAAGTCCTTCCTCTCTTATGTTAGGTCATGATATTCGAACTAGATTAGATTTAATGTTGCCCCCTGGAAGATATGATCACAAAATTCCTGAAAATTGCAATTTCAGAACATTCAAGGAGGGGGAAAGAGTAATGGTTAGGGAATATTTGAAAATTAACAAATGGGAATTTGGCACTATCAAAAAAAAATTGGGGAATTTGATTTATTTGGTTGAATTGGACGATTCTCGGATTTGGAAACGCCATATTGATCAGATACGTGAAATAGGCCAAGACACGCCATCCAATTCTATTGTTGATCCTTCAATGTTAATGTCTTCAACCGAAAACCAAAATACCGATAACGACAAAAGTTCCGACCAATCTTCAGATTCACACACAAAATGTACAGATATTAAAGAGAATATGCCAGCTCCAGATGGTTCTTGTACCCTACGTAGATCCACACGATTGCGAAAAGTACCTTCTCGTTTAGGGATTGAACCTTGTACCTAAATCCCACACAGGGAGGAATTGTTATGTTCTTTAATTGTTTATAACCACCCTGTGCTGTGACGCTGATACATTCCACGGCGCATCTGTCAGTAAGTGGAGGGGATCACGCTTGCTCCCGGGAAAATTGTGGGACATATGTATATTAGAAATTATCTCATCTTCATGCATTGTTTTGTTCAATTACATTGGGAAAATAAAATTAATACAAAATCCATAGTAAAGATTATTACATCCAAATCTGCAATACATTACATACACAACAGGTACACTTATCCTTTCATTTGTGTTGGGTTTCTATAAAACCTTATAATTATATACAGTCCATTAGCTCTCTTATTTTTCTATTCAGAAACTTGGTAAATTTTTCTTTAAATAAAATTGAACCGCACTTCAGTTGGTTAACTGAAACTCTACCGAGAACTCTACCCAACAGTATGAAACTGCATAATTTCTCAAGTACAGAATTGACCTGTGAAATATTGAAAATTCAGTAACAAGCAAAGACAAATTAATAGTTACAATTATATACCAATGGAGATTACACATATGCGTAAGTGTAAAGATGGCTTACCTCGATAAGTACAGAAGGAAGTATTCCATAAAGGGATTGGCCATCTTCGTTGTTAGATATTTATAGTTTACATCATTATCCACAAAAAAGACCAAATTCTCAAGTGAAATATGAAATGACGAGCCAAAAACGAACAACTACTTCGAATTAACTAAGAATCAATTCTATGCCAAACATATTGTTAACAACATAGAAAAACATGTGAACTTTTTGCTTTGAGAATATTCTTCTAATTTAGAAATAAATATATCAAATGATTCAAGTATTCCGTTTAAGTCTACATTCAACAATATCTGTAATGCTTTCCATGAAAAGTGAACAAAGATACGTAGTGGATTTCTCGAAGTTTTCAAACTATTGTTCATCAACTAAAAGCATGCATCCCCAAGATGCCACAAAAAAAGATATTAACTTGTCGTCACCTTAGAGTTACACTGTTGTATGTCGCATATTTTAAGATTTTGCTTCTTTGGTTATAACATCGTTGTGTGTGCACGGGATCGTCACTATAAGGAGTTTTGGGGTTCTATCTCATAGCCTGAATTGTAAGCAACCAGATAAACACAGTATTTCTGGAAATGGAATGTGTGTGGCAGAAATATGAATTTTTATTTCGCTACAACTCAAAAATTTCACTTATGCACATACAACACTGTAACTCTAAGGTGACGTTGTGTTAGAAGAATGCATATCACACATTGTTCGTTCTCAAGGATAATTGAATATTATAGGACAAATTGGTCGATGTGAAGTTTCAAACATACCAAATTAATATGAAACTTGATTATCTACACCTTAGATATAATTTGTTTTCAAATATTATTGTTTTGTATTATAAAAATTCTTAATTGAAAAATTTGTTTGATGGAAAAGTAAGAAAAACCATGAAACATGCAAATGATGTGAAAATTTCATTCTCTGTGATGATTATACTTCCTATTCAAAATTCGCTAATCAAGCAATAATAATTGCAGTTTTTTTATTTTTGTAACTGCAAATGGGCTGAAGGATCGTAGGTCGACGGCTCTCTGCTTCTGCAATAAATTCCCATTATTATTAATTGCTGTTCAAAACAATTAATTATTGGAACAAAACTATCTGAACCAATCAGGTTAATGAAGTCGAAATTTGAAATATCGCGATACACTCTTCACATGTACGCAAACTCCGCCGTCACAACCCGAGTCCAGAACAGAGGATTGCAGTTACAGATTCTGAGTTAGAATGATTGGAATATCACGACGGGAGCCGAATGGTCGCGCGGTGATTGCCGAGGGTCCGAAAATTCTGACCCATACTGTATCCTGTCGTGAGGAATCCCTAGAGTTGATCCGGATCGCAGGCAATGGGTGCTCGAAAGAGTTCAGCGAAATCCATCTACCAGTACAGTACGAGAAGATTGGCTCGTGCTCTGAGCATCCCAAGAACTTCTATCCAAGATATACTTCACGCAGTTGGATACCACGCATTCCTCATTCAACGAGTCCAAGCTTACCTGCCTGCAGACCACCAATTGCGCGTTGAATTTTGCCGAACTATGAAACAAAAAGAGAGAGAAGATCCTGGGGTTATTTCAAAGAAATTGTTCACGACGGAGAATGTTCGCGTGAAGACGAGCTGCGACTGAAGTTAACAGAAGCCGAACATTTCCTAAGAGAGAACAGCGCAGGTTTTATGCGATTAAAAGAAAATTTTCTAAGAAGGTGTAGAATGTGTATTGAGGCTAGAGGTTGCCACTTTGAAAGCCTACTCTAAATTTTATAAATAAATTTCTTTTTATTTACATTACGATGTGTGATTTATTGCCATACCTTTTTTTTTATTTTTATCTAGAACTTTTTTTGACCAACATCCAAAGCTAATTTTCATCAATTTTCAGCATTTTCTATCATAACTTGATCAGAAAAATCTTAAAATGGCAAAAAATTATTTTGTAGTAAATGTCTAGTTTTTTGATTTTTTCCACCTCTATGACTTTGAAGGCTAATTCTAGCAAAAGTAAAGTGTTAAGTACCATTTTTCATCAATGATTCTAAAAGCTGACTGTTGAGCGTAGTTTATAATCATACTAAGAAACCGTGAATTAGCCTTTAAACATTTTTAATTTTGATTCAAAAATTCAGATCAAAATCCAATCCACGTAACTTTTTCACTTGAGATCAACATTTCCATAATTTTTATCAAAGTTACAAATCTGGTTATTTCATGTATAAAAGTACAATTCATGGAGATTAAGTTTCAAAAGAATTTCACAGAGAAGTCTTGTACTTTTTTTTCGAACCTTTTTCAAGATGGTCAAGTCGAAAATTCTCGAAGTTCATAAAAAAATTCATAACTCGAAAACCGTGAAAAATCGCATAACATACATGGGGTTGATTCGAATGGCCAATGACACGGGGGACCTGTTTTTTTTTTCTTGGCCACCCTGTATATAAGTAATATATAATTATATTACATATTTTACACCTTCATCGATCACAAATATTGAAAGTTACAGTGTCATGATAAAATTCTTCATATTTACCTATTTACGTAAATTGCGTAATAAATGAATAAATATGAAGAATTTTGTCATGACATTGTGACATTCAATATTTGTGATCAATGAGGGTGTGAAATATGTAATATAAAATAGCAAATATTCCTATTATTCTGTTTCAAGAACCACTACTGTAATTTCCTCATCTGGGCAGACCTCGTCATGTTCATAATGAAAGATTTTATGTCAGCACAATGCCATATTTCGACTAATCTTCTCTTATTTATTTTTATATGTGCTATGGAAAGCTTTTCCATTTATTAGCTGTACACTCTTCACGAGCCTCATTCCAAAGATATTTATTTCACTTGCTCAAATATTTGTCAAATTTATTCCAAACATTAATGACATATCAAAATGTCAGCGTTATTTCCAACACCAACCTGAATTCTGCAACTCAAAATATCACCTAATGGGCTGTTACCAACCTTATTTCGATTTTCCAAAGCCGCCCGAGATGTCAATAATTATTGGATGGACTATATGTTATTTGCTTACTTATGCAAATTTTTCCAGATGATATGTATAGATTTTGAATTGTCCTGGAGATAATGAATAGTCAGAAAATGTCGATAGAATTCACTATTTATCAGCATCCCAAAAGAACTGGAACACAATTGAGGAAATGTGATGAATATGTCGAATACACGACCCGTCTTTTTATAATATGAAGGAAGAGTTTATAGTTATAGCTTATGGTATATCTACCATAAGCAATAACTATAAACTATTCTCATATCGCTCATCTTGAAACAATTCAAAATGCGACTGACTGGCCCTCCATTAGACGTGCTCTTTTACAGAGATACGGCGATCAAAGAAATGAAGAATTATTAATTGCTGCAATCTCACAATGCGTCCAAAGGAGATACGCAAATTATTTGGACTATTATTGCCGAATTTCGAAAACCTTGAGTCACCTTTTACAACACCTCACTTTAAATATCGCAAGACCAAAATCTACTGGATTATAAGAAATACGAGGCAGAAGAATTATCTTTGAAAACATTTCAAGTAGGACTACTAGAACCCTGCAGATCTTACATAAGTAATTTCGCGCTTAATAACTCAGAAGAATGCATCAATAAATGTATGTAAATTCTATGTCAACAGAAAACATGAAGGGGAATATTCCGAGTTTCTTCGTAAATCCCAAGAAACTAAGAAATCTTTGGCACAACCTCATTTCAAACCAATTCAAAATTACAATAATCATCCGAATAGATTGTCAAATAACCATTTTAATCAAAGTCGACCAAATATTGTTTTTCCGAATAATCAACCCATAAGAAATAATCAGAAATATTTCACTGATCAGCAAGTTTTCGGTACTAAACCAGGTTCAAGTATCAAAAGATCGAATCCAGAACCGACACCAATGTCAATTTCAACTCGAAATACAATACCTACACCTATGTCAATTTCTACCAGAAATGCAAAATTTCCTCAAAACCGATTATTTAATGTACAATCCAAACTTGATGAGGAGATTGACCACGAATTTGAAAGTTGCGAAACCGAATATCCTGAAGAAAATTCCACCTATTTTTCCTGAAGAATATGAGAATATACTATAAAACAGAACATTTTCAAGAACTTCCTCCAGAAAACCTAGGAACATAGACCTCAACTCATTAAAAATCAAGCCAAAACAACCTTACATTTACCTTCCAAAACTAAATTTAAAAATCTTAATAGATTCAGACGCAACAAATTCTGTCATAAATGAAAAACCTGCTCTCGTGAAAATTTTCCAATTTTTATACAAAGAAAAATTCAGTGTGTCAGGATTAGGCACTACAATCAATGCAGAAAATAACCTCAATATTCCACTTTTGCACGAATTAGGAATCCTCGAATATATTCATCTACCTACATGTCATCGATTGGCATAGAAGTTTTGATGCTTTATTAGGAACATCTGATCTACAAAAACTAGGAGCAAAAATTGATTACCAAACTCATACTTTAGAAATCAATAACTTGAAAATACCTTTTTTCGGCAACCGTCCGGGAAGTACCCACTTCCCGGACGCTTTTTCTTTGAGAAAGTAGCATTTCCCGGCCTAGGCCGGAAAGTACGTACTTCCCGGCCTAGGCCGGAAAAACACGTCGTTGTTGTCATTGTTATGATCATCACAATAGCAACGAAATAACGGATGACAGTTCTGTTCTGTTTAATTCAAATATGAATCAAAATGAATAAAGAGATGTGTCATCTCATTGATTTGTAATTCTTCACGGTTGCCGAAAAAATATTGTACGCAACACGCCCGGAAATAGTTTTTTTGGACTCACAGACTTCCAGGACTCGCCTCCGGCTCGTCCTAGAATCTCGTCTATTCGTCCAAAAAAACCCTATTTTCCGGACTTGTTACGTAAATTACTATTACTCTCGAATATTCCTCTACTAGAATCAAAACACGTAAACTTGCAGCAAGGAAATCCGTGAAAGTACCTGTTACTATAGAAAATGGTGATGCTTTATTACCCGAAATAAACTTTCAACAATTTTCTACCCCTTATTGCATTGCACACGCAAAAAATGGATTTTGTCTCATACCGATTGCCCAGCCAATCGAAAATGATGTAGAAATCAATTTTTCAGAAAGAATACCTTTTAAATCACTCTTCGGAACTGAAATCGCCACTCCTCCGTTAGAAACTCAAAATTTTAAACTAGCGAAAAATATCAGAACAACCCACATGAATTCTGAGGAAAAAAGAGAAATTTTAAAGCTTTGAAGTAAATTCAAAAACATCTTTTACAATGAAAACTGCGATCTTTCATTCAGTAATACAGTCAAACATAAAATCAGAACAAAGGATGACGAACCTGTCTGCGTCAAATTCTTCAGACACCCTCATCACATGAAAAAAATTATTCAAACACAGATTCAGAAACTACTGGACGATAACATCATACGTCCATCAATTTCACCCTACAGTGTCTCAGTGTCCCAGTGTGGATTGTAGACAAGAAAAATGCGTCCGGTGGAAAGAAATATCGAATGGTTATAGATTACCGACGCGACGTCTCATTGATAAAACTGTAGACGTATCGTTCCACGTATCGAAAAAATTTTGGACAATCTTGGAGAAAGTTGCTATTTTTCAACCATCGACATGGCGAAAGCATTCCATCCATATATCTACTAATACCAATATGTATTATACGCCTGCTAATAGTTGTCTGAAAGTGAAGCCAGATCCTTGGTAACGATTGAATTGTACGCATGCGTCAACTCGAAATTCAATTATGACAATAGACTTGGAGGTTATGCTATTTATTTACATTTTAGGCTTCAAGATTTTTCTTGCATAGATAAGTCTTGGATGAAAACGTTCTACTGAAACATTTCTATTTTAGTTTTCGCAGAGAAATGAATGTTATAAGTTTTCAGAAAACTATTTGATTCATCGTATTGAAGGGAACGCATTCTTTTAGCCGGAATAAATATTGATAATTCATGTATCAAGGATTTATCGAGAAATTTTCGTCAGAAGTTCTAATGGAATTTCGACTACCCGATAAAATAAAACGTAGGTATAGGTATGAACATCTTTGCTGTGAGAGGTTGATAAAATGGTAACTCACATTATTAAATAATCCATCGTAAATCTATCTATTTCTATAGTTAAATGAACTCTTGTTATCAAATTAATGTAGAAGTCAAAAAGATTCTTGTGTTTTAGCAGAATTGAATATTTCATTGCTGAAACAAAATTGAAATGTGTTTTTTCAGGTAGGTATTCAAGGATATGTTTATTCGCAATGTTACCTCCCAATAGTTATTCTCTTCACAATTTTTGTTTGATAAGAAGTCTTGAATTTTTGTCTTGTTTTGTTGATCTACTTGCTCAGGATAATAATTTTTGATTGTTTTTTGAAAGGTTTCAATTCTGAATGAAGAATTTCTTCTTTCCTTCAAACATTCCATTTTGAGATCCCATTTATAGCAACTATTGAAGTACTATCAAGTAGAGGCCATGAACGAACATTAATTATTCAAATTTGTGTTACGCAATTTCTTAAAATGATGTATTCAATCATTCTATGTAATAAGACAAATAATAACTATTTTACAGTCTATTTACACATTTTTTCATTAGAATTCCATACCAAAAATTATTGTTAAGGAAGAGAACAAACCAGTTCACATGCTGAGGTAGGTAGATTTGGATGAACTTACTTTTTAATTGAGACATATGAAGTTTTGTTCACTTTGGTAGATTGGAAAATATGGGGCCTATTTGAAAAGGTTTTTTGGGAAATAAGCTTTCATGACATATTCAACATGCGTAAAGTATTAGAAAAGTTTGAATCCTCCTCCAATTTTGAAATGGTACATGAAATTACTTCGAAAATTTTTCTTACTATGAGTTTTCAGGTAAACTATGAATTTTTAGTCCATGATCCATATCATAATTGCTTACATAGTAAGGGAAATAGCCAATAGCCGTCGGACAAGGGTAAATCCAAAATTTTTCTCAGAAGGGCACTTTTGAGAACAGGTTGAACTTTTCTGATTGGATTATTATGTGAATATGTGATTTGGAGTTTGTAACGAGTACCTTCATGGAAATATGAAATTTTTTAACAACCCGGGGACTGCATATTCCATTAAAATTGAACGAGAGGTTATTATTATGACATATCGAGAACATGGGAATGGAGGTAGCAGTACATACACTAAGTAATACAGTATTGCAAAAATACTGAACCATGATCTAAAATAAAAAGATGTTGAAATTACTGAATTTTGTTAAATTTTCAATAATACCATCTAAATGGTGAGTAGGATAATATGTAATCTAAAAAACAAAGTTGAAACTAAAAAGACATATACTCCATTCACTTTTATAAAGTAGCCCGGGAGGCCATGGAATTCTGACACATTTCACCGCGTATATTTTGAAAATGTTAGGTTATAGTCATTCTTCTTTCAGATATGAACGCAACGTTGCCGTTTCAACATATATATCGTAGAAATTACGTATTTAACAAAATGTTTATTCACTTTGGGAAAACAATGAATTTGAGGAAATATTATGTGAATTCAATAATTCCAAAGATCTGACGAATATTGAAAAACTTTTTTTCTCTGTTAATATTGGAAAAATTTCACGTGTACGAGTATAAAAATGCTATTTTTTTGTACGGAAATCAAGAACCGAGTGTTGAACTTTTAATGAAAAATCATGGACAGAATAGTCCGTTACTTTGTGATAGTTTATCAACCCGACAGAAAAACTTTTAGAAGAACAGAACAGACGGACGTATGGAAATCCACACTTTTCAAAATTCTCAAGAAATAAACCTACAGACGACAATTAAATACCTCTTTGCGCAACTTGAAATACTCCAGTATGTATATGTAGTGGTACTACGAATCTTGTGTCACAGGATAAACCTTATAAGAACTAACTCCATTCACAAAGTTGAAACAGAGTGAAGAATAGAAAGTAGACTTGGCAATGTCGCTTGATTTTCACGATTGCCAACCTGCGTCCGTTTTAAGTAAAAGAACTTGATAAACCTAAACCATGGCTCAACAAGATACTTTATAAAAGTGAATGGAGTATACCGTTGATTGGAAGGAAGAGAGTGGATTGACTGTAAACAGTAGAAGATTAAAATCATGCAAGTTTTTTGCTAAAACAAGATGAGTACGTAATATTGAGGTGAATAAACCTAGAGTGGAACGTCCATATAACAAATTTTAGACCAATCTCACCTCAGTTTGAGGAATTACTTGATATAACGAATTTCTACTTGTTCCCTTCCGATTTGTTATATCGGGGTTCCACTGCGTATTGATATGACATAATCAAAACTCAAGGCAAGTTTACCTCTCAATACGATGAACATTAATACATAACCCAGATAATATGTAACAAATGATTTATTAAGTTTCAGAATGTCAGTTTAACTGACTGATTTCATTCATTTGATGAAAGGAAAAACGCATCCAATATGTGTGTTGAACAGCTCTTTCACCTAACGGTACATTGCCAACCCTTTCAGTGGGTTGCTGATTTATACTTTGAAAGATGTCCTCCATCCAAACCAAAATTGACTTCTCTGAGTGTTTTCTATTAGTACCTTTCCCTGTAAAATAACTTTCAACAAAATGTCTTCCACAAATTCTCAGCTGTGCGACATCAGCATTTAGGTGACATAGAGCCATCCACTGAGATCTTTGCAGGTGATTCTGAGGGAACCTCAAAAAATATAGTAGTAAAGGAGAAAGCATGAACGTATAACAGTTGTATTTGAATTTTTTACCTGTGATATGAATTCGAGCGTGTAGGGTCACAAATGTAACATTTCTGAGTAGAACTCCTTAAAGACATGTTTAATTCCTTATTGAATAAAAGAAGGCAACAAACTTTTCAAATAGATATAAATACTATTCAAAAACGGACCAACCATACCTGTAAAGACTAATAACCAACTCAACTAGGTAAATAAACGATGATTATATTGAACGCAAAAATGAACAATAACAACAACGATGAAAAATGAACGAGGATTTGAACGAACTATTGATTAACGAATTTTCAAAAGGAGAATTAAAATTCACAAACGGAATAAATAATTTGTTTGGTTATGAGCGTATGAAATAATACATCACATCATTAATTTTACGTCTATGACATAATACAAGGTGCCAGAGAGAGATAGAATAACTACGTTATTTTTATTCTTAATATTTCTGCACATGCGCAGATCTGGATTGTTACCAAAGCCCAGCTTCAATTTTGATTGGCTATTACCCATATAGGAATTATTAGATATATGATTTTATCAAATAGAAATGGATCCTGAATCCATCGAGAAAACTGCTTTTACTTTTACTTACCGATTGAAAAACGGCCCAAGCACATTTCAACGAGTTATGGACGACGTACCTAAAAAATATCTCCACATATTTTCTTTGTGTACATGGATGACATTGTCATTTTTTCTGAATCATAACAAGAACATATTTACCATTTGAAATTGATATTTGAAAAAATCAAAGAATACAATCTTGAAATTGAACTTGATAAATGTGAATTTTGAAGTAAAATCCTAGAATTTTTGGGACATGTCATTACCCCTGAAGGAGTATCTCCTAATCCCTCAAAATTGAAAACCGTAGAAAACTACCCCTTACCATGTACAGTGAAAGAAATAAAATCATTTTTAGGTTTGGTAGGTTACTGCCGTCGATTCATAGAAAATTTCGCACATATTGTTTCACCATTCACAAAATGTTTGAGAAAAGGCGCAAAAATAAAGCCTGATGATCCTGATCCTACATGCATTTCAATTATTTAAAGGGAGGCCAAGCGCTAACCCGGTCTCTTGTTCGTCAGAAAATCAATCAATCAATGTGAAGAATTACTAACAAATGCTCCAATTTTAGTATACCCAGATTTCGAAAAACCTTTCAAACCAACTACCGATGCTTCAAACATAGCTATTGGAAGCGTTCTTTCACAATCAAATCGCCCAGTAGCTTACTACTCAAGAACTCTTAATTCGGCTGAAAAAAATTATTTCACTATAGAAAAAGAATTACTAGCAATCCTAGATGCCTTTAAACATTTCAGATCATACCTTTTTGGACAAAATTTTACCATTGAAACCGATCATAATCCCCTTGTATGGCTTTATGAAATAAAAGAACCGAATTCCCGACTAATATGTTGGAAATTGAAATTAGAAGAATTCGATTTTAAAATTGTTTATACCAAAGGCGAAGGAAACAAAGTCGCTGATGCTCTTTCTCGAGTAGAGATTAATAACCGAGAAAATGAATCTTTATTATCAGAAGAAGATTTAATTGTAGAACTCTCTTCAATTTTACCAAACGTAAATGAACTCCCTGTACTAGGCGACGAAGAAGTAGAAAATATTTTGAATTCCCATAATACTATTCAGAATAACAAAAACCAGAATTTGAACGAAGGCGATGATTCGAATGCTACAATTCATTCTACTCAAGAAGATAACTGAAAAGTCATTCGTATCACTGAAACATCCGTGAATATCTACCCAAATAGAATAATTTTGAATTTTGGCGAACAGTACAATCTGAAGTTCACTAAGCCCTTCGGAAAAAACACATACAACGTATCAATACGACAGCACCATATTGAAAATGGTTTTTCAACTCTTTTCAAAGAAATTCTCAGACCAGATGAATCATACGGAATAATTTATTTTAGAGACAACAAATTACGTTGTAAGATTCTGCAAAAAATCATTTAATCATTCAGTGAAACTTTTCATAAGTAATAATTTTCTATTAGTTGTAATTCCAGAAGAAAACCAAAAAGAAATCATTTCAGAATATCATGCCTAAAATCATAATGGTATTTCAGAAACACATAACTATCTATCCAAAAGGTACTATTGGCCGAAAAATGAAAAACAAAATAACCGAAATTATAAATAAATGCGAATTATGTCTTCAGTCAAAATACGAGAGACACCCCTATAAACTGAAATTTTCAGGACCCCTCTTGGCGAAAAGACCTTTTGAAATAATTCATGTAGACACATTTTCTTTTCAAAATTCCAACTTTTTGACGATAATCGATCTATTTTCCAAATATGCTCAGTCATATCTTGTTAAAGACGGTACGGCATTAACAATCCTTGATAAACTACGTCATTATTTTTCACATCATAATATTCCTCAGAAAATTGTTTGTGATGAAGGAAGAGAATTTCATAATAAAATTTTCACCGAATATGCAAATTGAACAAAATTGATATACACTTCACCACCGTGAATAATCCAAGTTCAAATTCTCCCATAGAGAGATTCCATTCGACAATCATAGAAAAATTACGAATTTTAAAATTGAAAAATCCTAACGAAAATCAACAACCAGTCAATTCATTCAGCAACTGGTTTTTCACCCTTTCATTTACTTTATGGTCCTAACGACAAATTGCCAGAATTTGACTTGAATATGACTGTTTGCGAACAGTATAACGAAAAAAGGAAACAGGAAATCTTACCATTTTTCGATCACATCTACGAACGAAATGAAGAAAAATCACAGAAAAAACTCAATAAATTAAATGAAATTCGAAACGATCCTCCAAATTTAGAACAAAGGGAAGTTTACGTTGAAAGAAATAGACCAAGAAAAACGGACCCTCCCTTTGAAAAAACGCCGATTGAGATGCAAAATATGCTCATGCCATCGCAAACGTTGGTCAACAATAATTCTAAGGTACTTAATGGAGGAAACTCTCTCCAACTCAGGGCACAGACAACGATGACCCTTGCAGAATGGAAGATGCAGACGTAGCCGACTTAAGGTTGGCTGGTGAATAATATTAGGGGTGAAAGTCAAATATTTGGTTTTCCTGATATTCAAGGAAAGTGAGTTATCACACAACCATAAATAAATCTCACTCAGTTCAGGTTCCGTCAACACATTATCTTTCTCCCAAGATTTACCTGTAAATACGGCCACAGTGTCATCCGCATAACAAATTATGTGTCCATGAAAATTCTCCATTTCAGACAGATCATTTATATAAATGAGGAAGAGAATTGGTCCCAGCACCGTTCCCTGAGGTATACCCATTTCCACCACTGATTCATCGCTCAAGTGTCCAGCCACCCTTACCCTACATAGCCTACTTTGAAATAGACGAGCATACGACTGAATTTGACAAAATTCCACGAATAAAGCCAGGTTTGTCCCATCAGTCAAATTGAGTGGTATGCTCGTCTATTTCAAAGTAGTCTATGTTAGGAATTGTCATTTTGACTTATTCTCATTGATCAAGCACTATTATAATAAGGTACACTAGAATGATTGATATATCAAAAGTCTGCTCTTTATTTGCGGCGAATGTGACAAATAAACAGAGTAGATAATGAATGATGACTACATAAAGAAATTTCAGTTTAAAACTGACATATTCTTACTATTGACATAGCCTCCCAATAAACACACAAACGTATAATAAACGTTTATTTCTAGTGGCCGAAGTTGATTTAACGTTACACGTTGAATTTTCTACGTTACATCCGAAACGAAAATTCCACGAAACGTTGATTATACACATAATATACGTACCCAATTCAACTGTTTGACTCATCCACCATTATGAAACGTATATTTATTACATTTTTTCAAACGTTCTTTCAACGTGAGCTCAGTAACATTGAATAAACGTTAAATGAGTCACTCTTCATCAACTCTGACGTAAACCAACTTTAATTCTACTAATTACATCCGAAACACAAATTCAACGAAACGTTGAATATACATATAATATACGTACCCAATTCAACTGGTTGATGAACCGTTATAAAACGTATATTTATTGTATTTTTGCAAACGATTTTTCAACGTGAGCCCTTTAACATTGAAGAAACGTTTAATTAGTCACTCTTTATCAACTCAGACGTCAACCTACTTTGATTCTACTTGTTACAACCGAAACACAAATTCAACGAAACGTTGATTATACATATAATATACGTACCCAATTCAACTGGTTGATTCATCCACCATTATGAAACGTATATTCATTACAGTTTTTTAATTGTTTTTTCAACGTGAGCTCAGTAACATTGAATAAACGTTAAATGAGTTACTTTTTATCAACTCAGACGTTAACCCACTTCAATTCTACTTATTACATCCGAAACACAAATTCAACGGAACGTTGATTATACATATAATATACTTATCCAATTCAACTGGTTGATTCATCCACCATTATGAAACGTATATTTTTTACATTTTTTATTTATTACATGTATTGTATTATATCAGCTTCTTATTAATTCGAAGGAATATTTAACAGCATATTATAATGAAGGTAGGTACCTAAATGTACCTTTTTGAAACTCTTTTAATGTTTCTTTTATAAAATCTTTCATTTCGAAAGGATGGAGAAATATTATCATTTTATGTGAAGTGATATAGTGATTTCATACCTACCGAAATGTCCGAACTTATTTCCTGCATTCTTTACTTTGAATTTTTTATTCGTTCAAAATATGAAACCCATTATTAGTAATAACCTTATATTCGTAACATACATCGTCTTTGCTAAAATCAGTTAATAGAAAATTATGAAGTTTCTTGAACGATAATAATTAATCAACCTAGGCAACGGTGCACTAGAGTCGGCAGGGGTTGTGATGACGTGATACGTGATAGTGCCGGCGCCATATAGGCCGGCGCCGGCGATCCTGCTGTGATCGAGTTGAGTTGAATCCTGCATTCGTGCATTCCACATATTGAAGAGCTAGTGCCGCAGTCACCCGATAGTTCCCTTCGCTATTCTCGACGTGGTAAATCGAGTTTGCTAGGAAAATTATCTGATTTGTTTAGAAGTGCGACAACAAAGATTTTGGTAAGTACCTATCAGTACCCTAAAGTTTCATATTGATTATTGATTGGTGAAAGAAGATTGGAAAGCTTCCAGAGCTCTTCTGAAGAATCGGAGAACTCGAATATGGATCATTTTACACCACCGATTTTTTTGGATGAATCAGTTCCTGTTTCATCAGCAGAGGATACCGAAATAATTTGTGAGTAAATGTTAATTTTTGGACATATCTACATAATATGAAATCTTTGTCATTCCTAACATAGTTAATTGTGAAATTTGTTACATAAATAATGTTAGTTTGTTTTTTTACGAAGGCATAAATTGATATAGCAATGCTAAAATTATTACCCCAGTTCCCTGTAAAAATAATTATTCCCGTTTTTTTTAAGGTTAACCGATAAAAGTCAATGGGAGGTAATGGTCCCGAGGACCATAACAGAAGAATTCTCAGATTCATATTGAGTAATGATTTAGCTTGCCAATACAATTGGAAGGGCAGGGAGAAAAAACCTTTTAGAGATAAGAAGTCGACGGAACTCATTTATGGTAAGGCTTCATTTTGTAGACCTATATTTTCAAAATATCTAATGAGCATTATGGGTTTTTTCAGTGGCTGTCAAGAAAGAATTTGCGGCAGCCACAGACCTAAAAATTGCAGACGCAACAAAAGATTGGCTGGAATTTGCGAAAGAAGACTCAAGGACGCTGCATTAAGTAAAGAAAAAAAAATGAAATTTAAACATTTTTTTTTAATATGTAGGTACATTTGAAAATCTATAAATTTTTTTGTTTGTTCTCTTTATATTTATAGTTATGTTTTTTCTTTCATATTTTACTTATTCTGTTTATTTTTTATTATTACAAAATATTGATGAATCTGTGTTTAATTGTCAGCATTTTGAAATTGTTGTCCACTTGAATATTTCCCAAAATTTTCACCCATTATAAATAACAAGAGTCCACAGAAATAATGTTGTACTACTAACGATAACTACACCTATATATCTGACCAAAATTATATCTCCAATGAGAAACATTTCTTGTGATAATACTTCATTTAAAATTTGGACCAAAATTTATTTCCTGTTCTTTATTTTCATATTCATGAAAAAAAAACATTTGAATATCTTGAAAGTTTTTAGAATATTTTTCAAGATGTAGATGACAAAGGTTTATAAGTTTCTTTAGTTTAGGACAAATTATGCTGAAATTCAAATAATAACAATTCAAAAATATTTTTACTCAAGATGAATTCATTCTCTAAAATCAACGTTACCTTGACACTTGCAATGAACGTCGAATATTTGTGGTATTTTGGTATTAACATCAACGTTGAGAATTCGTATACCATCAACGTTATTTCCGAAACGAAAATACGTCGTTACGTTGAAACTTAAAAATAACGTTATATCAAGGTATTTTCATTCCCTAAAATCAACGTTACCTTGACACTTGAAATGAACGTTATATATTTGTGGTATTTAGGCATAAACATCAACGTTGAGAATTCGTATACCATCAACGTTATTTCCGAAACGAAAATACATCGTTACGTTGAAACTTAATAATAACGTTATATCACGGTATTTTACTTATGACAATAGGAGGTTTGCAACGTTGAATCAACGTGCAGGGAAAACGTTACGATGAAACCAAAAAGAAACGTATTTCATAACGACATTTTACCGTTTTTTCAACGATGAAATATAGTGACGTTACCTAAAAAATACAACGTTTCTTAATGGTTACTGTGTTTATTGGGCTACTTTCAAATTATCTAGATAAACTTGATGTACAGACAAAGAAACCTGGCTTTAGTCGTGAAATTCGAATTTTATTCGATAACAGCAAAACTACTGATTTTAAAGACATGAAATGTTTGGTACACTCTAACTAGTTTTTGTCGAGCAATCGATCGGAATTATGAAATTATATGGTTCCCATTTGATAAAATGAGATTTCATAGTTTTATTGAGGCTCACTTTGAAGCCCTGTTTCAGCCACCCTGTATAATATTTCCTCATAATTTATACAAGAAGTAGTATCAGCGTACTTTCTTTTGTTTCACTGTTGCAAAAAAATTTCTTACAATGACGGATTTTGAAGATATAGGTTATAATAATTTGTGACAATCTTTCTGTCAAAAAATTTGAGAATCAGACAATAACTCAATAATCGCTTGATGTGGTTGCGCATATCATACATCAAATCATTGCAGAATTGAACGAAAAATTCAAATATGTATGAATATACAGGGTGTTACATTTGGAATAACGAAGTTCACATCCGTTTCCGGTAGATTCCACTTGAAAATATTTCACAAATTGAGTTCATGTTCTCTAAAACAAAAATACAAAATTTGGTCTTTGTATCACAATTGGTTCATCGAAACCTTCTAATAAAACACCCTGTGTCATGAGTTATGTGGTGAAATATTTTCTTTGCCTTGTAGCGTGTTGCCACCAATTGTGAATCGGGATGGGGCTACGTGACGTCCCGGTCTCACTCACGATGGACTCATCAGGTTGGCTAATGTGAGTGAGGCTTGCAAATGACTTAGATGTTAAAGCTGCCCTGCTCGAGACGAGCATAAATAAATAAATAAAACAAAACTTTTAAAGCTCTACAGCATTTATTGGCATTATATTTCCTGAACTTCATATGCGGGTATATTTGCAGGGAGAAAGATACCGGATATAAAACCTGATTATGAATGGGCACTTTGAGTAGTTTGCTGTGTGAGGTCCACCACAATTTGCACATTCTACTGGAACACTGTTTCTCACTTTGATCGCGCAATCCTTCGTAAGATGATTTTTCGCGTACTTGACACATCGGGGGTTGAGGTTGCAGTTTCCTGAGCCATGTCCTAGGTTTTGGCATCTATGGCATTGCGTTATTTGGGACTTTTTGGCATACTTTTGCCAATGAATTTTGACGTTGTCGCTCAGTTTCTTCGAATCTTGAAGATTGGTTTGTTTAGATGTAGACACTAGGAACGAGTGTGAATTTTCGTGCTTCCCTTTCAGCTTGATGACGTTGATGCTATTGGAATTTATGTTGGGGTCCTTTGTTATTTTATTTTTGATGTCGGTTTCGGTCATGAAGCATGCAGCTTTCACTACAATTTTCTTTATAGTATCTTCCTTTGGTGTATACGTATAAAATTCGATATTTTCTTTTCTCAGAGAGTTAACAAGGAGGTGGTGATCTATTATAACGCTGGTAGTAACTTTCACCCTGCCTTTATTATATTTGATTTGGTATTTTTGTTTGAGCAAAGACTTGATGTTGTCATGAAATTTGTTGTAGTTACCTATTTTGCTAGTGATGGTAACTGGTGGGCACTTTTTGTAGGTTTTCTTCGGTGTATTGGCGGGGGTTGGCTGACTTTCTGTTTCCATGATGTCGAGGTTATTAGTCAAGATTTCATAGGAGTTCGTTACTTCGATGGCGCCGGAGTTATTCTTGATAGGAGTTTTGCTAGTCTTTTTAGGTGAAGTGAAGTTCACTATTTCGTCCCACATTTTGGAATCCGTTAATTGGGCTGGTGGGGTAACACACAAGTTTGACTTTTTCGCGGCGCTGACGCCTTGGTTTGGATCGGACACTTTTCTCTTTGTAGATGGTATGTTTTCCACTACTCTACTGTACTTTTTCACTATCACTATACTGGCTGACCCACTCTCGAGACGAGCGAGGGTACTGGGTAGTAGACGTGGTCGATCTATAAAGAATATGGTACCGCAGTAACCAACGCTGCCTAGGGGGAGGTGCCCTCTGCCGAGCACTTGCTCAAGCGCGGATGGCGTGTGAAGCGCGGTCGCAGACTTCTGCAAGCCGGTGGCTAGTTGCCACATGACTCTCTCCCAGTGAACAGGACAACTGGTCATAATAAAATGGACGATGCCTGGACACGTGAGAGGGCTGCAGCTGGTGCTTTGTGTAGGCCGACACTGGGATGGACGTGTGCCATCTCCAGCGAAGGACGGTTGTTGCAGCCAACGTTGAAGGTTGATCCAGACATCGTATGTGAGGACGAAAGTTGTCCTGTTCACTGGGAGAGAGAGAGAGTCATGTGCAGAAGGCTGCGACCGCCATTCACACGCCGCCCGCGCTTGAGCACGTGATCGGCAGAATGCACCTCCCCCTAGGTAGCGTGGGTTACAGCGGTACCATATTCTTTATAAATCGACCAAGTCTACTACCCAGTACCCTCGTGCGTCTCGACCAGGGCAGCTTCAACATCTACGTCATTGGCAGGCCTCACTCACATTAGCCAATCTGATGAGTCCATCGTGAGTGATGCCGGGACGAAACGTAGCCCCATCACGATTCACAATTAGCTTAAGGCTACAGCCTTAAGCAGAATAGTGATATATAGGTCTATAAATAATTGTGAATATCTTGTCTATCCCTTTTTTATATAGGGATTTCACTTTTCATGCTTTTTTCAATTTGTGTGGGTACATTCTTGTTTGAAGCATCTGGTTGTTAATGTCAATCGATGGTTTAGCTAATATTGATGTACACGTTTTCAACAGTTTTATTGGTATTTAATAAACTCCAATAGAGCTTTTTTTTGCAATTTTAGTATACTGTACTGCTTTATATCTCAATAAAAAGATGCTGTGTTTCTAAAGAATCATACAGTCAAATGCAAGGAGAGATCATTTCTATTCAGTCATGATTTACCTCAGTGACAATGTTTTTGATTCTAGTATATTGAGGTGCTTTCAATTTTACATTCGGAAAATTGTTTGATTTACCCATACAATTATATATATACATAAAACAAAGATGTACGTTACACCATTTATAAATCGAGATCGGATGGACTGTTTATTATGTTACTTCATTTATGGATTCGTCTACGGTCTAGTTATTATGAAATACAATGAAACTTTAAAAAAATCAATAAAAATTTTACCTATGCAAGAAATGCTTTTCCTTCTATTGAATGAGGCCACTAGGTGTCGCTTCAGTTGATGGCTTATTCGTAGGTACTTTTTTTGATATAATCTCTGTAAGATAGCGATGTATGCAATCACTGTGTAATTTTAGTTGCCTCCAACTCTGCGCTGTTGACCAGAACCAAAATGTCCTAGCTTAGGAGTTCAGAAGTCTAAAATGATTAAATTTGGTTGAGATATGAGAGAAGCTTCGCTTACCACTTCAGGTTGCGCTATTCACACATTATGACTGATTATTTTTAGTTATTTTCAGCAGTTTTATTAATTCGAAATAACGACGTTAGCAAACATTTTCCTTTTCATGGATTTTCGTTAGTAAACTGAAACTGAAGTGAAAAGTAATAAAATATGATAATTGGTAATGAAGGATTCTGTGATATGTATTTTCAATTCTCACTTTTAAATGGCCGCTCAATGTCAGTTCTGTGGTTTCAACGGTCATTGGTGTCACTTATATCTGTGTTCTGTGCTCTACATTCATTGTGTTGCCCTCGTTTTGTCAAAGACGAAATTTCTATATTTGGTGAAGTGAAAGAACTTCAATTCGAATTTTCAGTGTTGTATTTGTATTGCAAAACTGAAGTGGTTTATAAAGTGATCAGAGGTATTTGATCATTGGAACTTTTCTTCATCCATATAATTCGATCGTGATTTATATTTGCATTCGTGGACATATGTAAGTAATGAATGCTTCTTTCCGCCATTTTGTTTAGTCACAATTTGTGTTATTCTCCAGAGTTATTGACAATGCCACGTGCCAGAAGATCTAATACAACAAAACGAATCCGTTAGGCAACTAGGCTTCGGAATATTTCGAGTCAATCCACTGTAGAGGATCAAGAAAGAGCATGAGAGCAGCTCCATTTAAGAATGGCCCGACTTCGTCATTCACAGACACCGAAACAAAAAGAGGCAGTCTGTCGAACAGCTCTGATGGATATGAGATAGCATCGAGATAATCGCAATAACTCGAACAAAAATTTGAGAGGAATAGCTTTTCATTATCATAAAGATGTAAATTCGACTACAGCCCTACCGTTAAGTTGTTATAGGCCCGATGGAGGTTGTATGCCGCTATTGCGATGGATCGAGGTTTGCTGGAGAAGTTCCAGAATTGCGCTGTTTGAATGGTAAGGTTGTAATGTTTCATCGTTGTGAGAGGCAGTCTGAGAGATCTGGTAAAAACTGTTCTAATGCCTTGGCATCTGAAGTTCGCGTCCGCAAACTCAAATATTAAAATCTCATGCTATATCGTTGTAATTGGAACATGGAATATGCTTAGCTGGTATAGACCAGGGGCAGCAAAAAGAGCAATTAAGCAGGTGGAGAAATATAACATCGACATCACGGCACTACAGGAAATTCGGTGGCCCAACAATGGGAACCTCAATATCAGTCAATCAGTAATATTCAAAAGCGGCAACCAGGACGGGCGACAAGAATTCGAGAATGGCTTCGCGGTAAGAGGTTGATGTGACAGGTAATATCATTCAAATCAATAAGTGAACGAAGCTGCTATCTTAGGATGAGGGGAAAATGGCATAAATGCGACTGAGAATCAAGAGAAACAAAAGAACAACAAGCCACAAATACAGCAAGATGGGAAGTAAGCACACTTGCAAACGCTGAAATACGAACCAAGTATCAAACCGAAATGGAAAACCAACTACGTCAAAACACTCCTGAAATAGAAGACATAGAAACAGCCTTGTGCACCCTCAAATCAAATACAGGATGGCCAAGAGATTGACGTCAAAAGGAAAAAAACGGGTCCATCGTGTTATGGGCTATTCGAATCACCCCCATGTATGTTATGCTATTTTTCACGGTTTTAGAGTTATAAATTTTTTTATGAACTTCGAGAATTTTTGACTTGACCATCTTAAAAAAGATATTGAAAAAAGTACAAGACTTCTCTGTGAAATTCTTTTTGTAACTTAATCTCCATGAATTGTAATTTTCTAAATAAAATAACCAGATTCGTAACTTTGATAAAAATTATGGAAATGTTGGTTTCAAGTGAAAGAGTTACGTAAATTGGATTATGATCTGAATTTTCGAATCAAAATTTAAAATGTAAAAAGGCTGATTCACGGTTTCTCAGTATGCTTAAAAACTGCGCTCAACAGTCAGCTTTGAGAATCATTGATAAAAAATGGTATTAACGCTTTTTTTTTGACAATTAAAGATATTTCCGATCAAGTTATGATAGAAAATGCTGAAAATTAATGAAAATTAGCTTCAGATGTTGGTCAAGAAAAGTTCTAGATAAAAAAAAAGGTATGGCAATGAATCACTCATCATAATGTAAATAAAAAGAAACTTATTTATAAAATTTACAGTAGGTTTTCAAAGTGGCCACCTCCAGCCTCAATACACATTCTACACCTTAGAAAATCTTCTTTCAATCGCATAAAACCTGCCCTGTTCTCTCTTAGGATACGTTCGGATTCTCTTATCTTCAGTCGCCGCTCGTCTTCACTCGAACATTCTCGGGCGTAAACAATTTCTTTGAAATAATCCCAAACGAAAAACTCGATGGGATTAAGGTCAGGTGAACGTGGGGGCCCCTTGATTGGTCGACTGCGTCCGATCCATCTGTTCGGGTATCGTTCATTCAAGTGGTTAATGAAAAATTGTTTTCGAAAATTTAAATAATCCCGATCGGTTTTTCATTGCTTTTTTATGTTCGGAAACGATGAAATGTGTGATGAATATTCGCGACTTTGCAGATAACCGCGTTTTTTGTAATGAAGGGCCGATAAGTCGGAATCAAGACGTTTTCATCGATGCGACTTCGTCTGAATTTTTGAACATACGAGCATTCCTTTTCACCTCCCCTCCGGAAAAATGAAACCAGATTTTCCCCTGACCATCGATTCTGATTCCACCGATCGAGTGTCAAGAAGTGTTTGAACCGAATTTTCCAGTTTTCCAATTTTCACCTTAATTTTCTCAGTTTTTCTTTTGAATTAAATTTTTAGTGTGGGAAACTAATTTCCACAGAAATATCGAAGAAATAAAATGAGTTTCGAGTGCAAATTCGGCGGACAGAGAAAATGTGGAATCTGGGAAACCACGCCTCGAGATGAGAAAACTCATTCGAGCAACCTTATTGGAGCAACTAAAATCGGTCCAGAAATTGGATATAAAGGGCCGATATGCAAACCAGAAAGGAGATCTCATCGATTCATCACCTAGAACGAGCACCAGCACTCGAGAAGAAGAAATCAGCTATAATCGTCGACAACCACTAAATCTTAAAAGGTTTTTATCAAAACCCTCGACCAGCGACAAGAAAGACCGTCCATCACCGCACATCTGTTCCACCTCAGCACGACCACTCTTCAAGAATCGGAAGAAAGCCAGTACGTTCGTCCGCAACATCTGGTTCGCATAAACTCGACCCTTGGCGCCTGGACCAACGATAACGACTCTGTCACAACACTATAAATAAATCGTTTTTCTGAAAACGGTGTCCTCAAACTTCAGGGACAAAACAAATAGTTGGGTTGAAATAAAACTGTGATATATTTATGCCTGAACCTTTTCTTTCACTTTCCTTTCCCTGTGAATTAATTGAAGTTACAGATCAAAAACACAGCAACCCACAAATTGGTGACCCCGACGTGATCGAAAAAGAAGCCCTGAAGACAATGGAAGAAGAAGCCCAAATATCAAGAGTCGCCGTCCGTCTGCCCGAATTCACATTCACGGATCCCGAATTATGGTTTGCCGTCTGCGAAGGGAGTTTCAGCAATGCTGGCGTGACTCAGGACCGGACCAAGTTCAACCACGTCGTAGGAGCCCTGCCAGCCAAATATGCAGTAGAGGTGAAGGATATCATCATGAAACCACCTGCCAGTGAAGCCTACGACAAGTTGAAGACGGAGCTGGTGCGACGGTTGAGTGCCTCCCAGGAAGAGAAAACCCGCCGCCTACTGGAGCGAGAGGAAATGGGAGACCATAAGCCCTCACAATTTCTTCGTCATTTACAGGGGCTTGCATGTGCAACAGTGCCGGAGAACCTGATGAAGTCCCTATGGATGAGCCGTCTACCCAAGAACATCGAGATGTCATTGGCTATTATCAAGGACAAGAAATTGGAGGACTTGGCGAACCTCGCAGACAACATCGTGGAAGCTTCCCGACACCATGTAGCTGAAGTGGCCAACGTGGAATCCCTCAAGAAGGAATTCACGCAGTGGACCATAGGATTCAACCAGGAGATTGCAACCCTGAAGGCGAAACTGGCGGCATTCGAAGAACGACCTAGGAGAGACAGGACCCGAGGCCGTTCCAACGATCGTCGAAGAAGCCATAGTCGCAGACGACCCACAGCCGACGGAAAGTGCTGGTACCACAACAGATTTGGAGCAAGGTCTACGAGGTGCGTGCAGCCCTGCAACTACTCTTCGGGAAACGGAGGGGGCCTTCACTAGAGGCGGCCAGTGATCCCAGCCCGTCGACAGGCCGCCTGTTCGTAACGGATCAGGATTCCAAGCTTCAGTTCCTGGTCGACACTGGTGCAGACTTATGCGTCTTTCCATACAGCGCAGTCACTGGCAGACGAGAGAAGTCCGACTACGTCCTTTCTGCAGCCAACGGGACACCCATAGCCACCTATGGTACAATCACCCTCACGCTGAACCTAGGACTACGCCGAGCGTTCACATGGAGGTTCGTCATAGCAGACGTATCTAAACCCATCATCGGCGTCGACTTCCTGAGCTTCTACAACCTGCTAGTGGACGTCAGAAGCAGAAGACTTTTGGACGGAACCACCCAGCTCACTACCCAAGGCGAAGTGGCTGAGTGTAATATTCCAGAAGTCAAAACAGTCAACGGATCCTCCAGGTATCACAATCTATTAACACAATTTCCAGAGATCACAAGACCGGAAGGAGCCCCAGGACGCATCACGCACCAGACGAAGCATCACATTAAGACGACCCATGAACCACCAGTCGCTTCGAGACCACGACGCTTGGCACCAGAGAAGTTCAAGGCAGCCAAGAAAGAATTCGAAGCCATGCTCAGACTAGGAATCGCCCGTCCATCCAACAGCCCTTGGTCGTCCCCACTGCACTTGGCACCGAAGAAGGGTTCCGAAGAATGGAGACCGTGCGGAGACTACCGTGCACTAAACGCCCGGACTGTCCCCGACCAATATCCTGTGAGACACATCCAGGACTACGCTCACATTCTTCAAGGAAAGACAATCTTCTCGACCCTCGACCTAGTGAGGGCCTACAACCAGATACCCCTGGCAGAAGAAGACGTAGCCAAGACAGCCATCACAACGCCGTTTGGATTGTTCGAGTTCCCGTTCATGACTTTCGGACTACGGAACGCTGCACAGACTTTCCAGAGGTTCATCGATGAGGTTCTACGAGGACTGGACTTCTGCTTCAGCTATATAGACGACGTGCTGATCGCCTCCTCATCAGAAGAGGAACATATGGAACATCTCCGGATCATCTTCGAGCGGTTCCGCAATTACTCCATCGTCCTCAATCCAGCCAAATGCACATTCGGACAACCAGAAGTGAAGTTCCTAGGGTACCTCGTCACAATTGAAGGAACAAGGCCACTGCCAGACAGAGTCCAAGACATACTGGGATACAGCCAACCTACAACTGCCAAAGACCTTCGAAGATTTCTGGGTATGATAAACTTCTATCGTCGTTTCATACCTCGAGCATCACAGTCACTGGCACCGCTCCACGACATACTCGTACCAAACTTAAAAGGGAAGGCTAAGATCTCATGGACCCCAGAAGCCACTGCAGCCTTTGAAGAAGGGAAGAAAACGCTAGCCTCAGCGACCTTGCTAGCACACCCTATGGATGGCGCCCCACTTGCCTTAGTAACCGACGCATCAGACACAGCCGTCGGAGCTACTCTCCAACAGTTGGTCAACAGTGAATGGCAACCTCTTGCATTCTTCTCTAAGAAACTATCACCACCAGAGACCCGTTATGGAGCCTACGACCGTGAACTACTAGCCATCTACCTAGCCATCAAACACTTCAGACACATGGTAGAGGCCCGGAACTTCACCATCTTCACGGATCACAAACCTTTGACGTACGCCTTCAAGCAGAAGCCAGAGAAGTGCTCGCCCAGGCAGTTCCGACACCTGGATTACATCTCCCAGTTCTCCACCGACATACGATACGTCCCAGGAGAGCAGAACGTCGTCGCTGATGCCCTTTCAAGAGTGGACGAACTCACTCCCACGGTGGACTATGCAGCATTGGCCAAGTCACAAGAGGACGACGACGAACTACGGAGATACCTACGAGGAGACACAGGATTGCTGCTAAGGAAAATGAAGCCACATAGTTTTACCATCTCGGTGTACTGTGACACATCCACACCACAGGCACGCCCGTTCTTGACGAAGCCATTTCGTAGAGCAGCCTTCGATACCATCCACAGACTGGCACACCCTGGTATCAACGCAACAACAAAAATGGTGAAACAAAGATTTGTATGGCCTTCACCCAATAAACACACAAACGTATAATAAACGTTTATTTCTAGTGGCTGAAGTTGATTTAACGTTACACGTTGAATTTTCTACGTTACATCCGAAACGAAAATTCCACGAAACGTTGATTATACACATAATATACGTACCCAATTCAACTGTTTGACCCATCCACCATTATGAAACGTATATTTATTACATTTTTTCAAACGTTCTTTCAACGTGAGCTCAGTAACATTGAATAAACGTTAAATGAGTCACTCTTCATCAACTCTGACGTAAACCAACTTTAATTCTACTAATTACATCCGAAACACAAATTCAACGAAACGTTGAATATACATATAATATACGTACCCAATTCAACTGGTTGATGAACCGTTATAAAACGTATATTTATTGTATTTTTTCAAACGATTTTTCAACGTGAGCTCTTTAACATTGAAGAAACGTTTAATTAGTCACTCTTTATCAACTCAGACGTCAACCTACTTTGATTCTACTTGTTACAACCGAAACACAAATTCAACGAAACGTTGATTATACATATAATATACGTATACCCAATTCAACTGGTTGATTCATCCACCATTATGAAACGTATATTCATTACAGTTTTTTAATTGTTTTTTCAACGTGAGCTCAGTAACATTGAATAAACGTTAAATAAGTAACTTTTTATCAACTCAGACGTTAACCCACTTCAATTCTACTTATTACATCCGAAACACAAATTCAACGGAACGTTGATTATACATATAATATACTTACCCAATTCAACTGGTTGATTCATCCACCATTATGAAACGTATATTTATTACATTTTTTATTTATTACATGTATTGTATTATACCAGCTTCTTATTAATTCGAAGGAATATTTAACAGCATATTATAATGAAGGTAGGTACCTAAATATACCTTTTTGAAACGCTTTTAATGTTTCTTTTATAAAATCTTTCATTTCGAAAGGATGGAGAAATATTATCATTTTATGTGAAGTGATATAGTGATTTAATTCATACCTACCGAAATGTCCGAACTTATTTCCTGCATTCTTTACTTTGAATTTTTTATTCGTTCAAAATATGAAACCCATTATTAGTAATAACCTTATATTCGTAACATACATCGTCTTTGCTAAAATCAATTAATAGAAAATTATGAAGTTTTTTGAAAGATAATAATTAATCAACCTAGGCAATGGTGTACTAGAGTCGGCAGGGGTTGTGATGACGTGATACGTGATAGTGCCGGCGCCATATAGGCCGGCGCCGGCGATCCTGCTGTGATCGAGTTGAGTTGAATCCTGCATTCGTGCATTCCACATATTGAAGAGCTAGTGCCGCAGTCACCCGATAGTTCCCTTCGCTATTTTCGACGTGGTAAATCGAGTTTGCTAGGAAAATTATCTGATTTGTTTAGAAGTGCGACAACAAAGATTTTGGTAAGTACCTATCCGTACCCTAAAGTTTCATATTGATTATTGATTGGTGAAAGAAGATAGGAAAGCTTCCAGAGCTCTTCTGAAGAATCGGAGAACTCGAATATGGAACATTTAACACCACCGATTTTTTTGGATGAATCAGTTCCTGTTTCATCAGCAGAGGATACCGAAATAATTTGTGAGTAAATGTTAATTTTTGGACATATCTACATAATATGAAAGCTTTGTCATTCCTAACATAGTTAATTGTGAAATTTGTTACATAAATAATGTTAGTTTGTTTTTTTACGAAGGCATAAATTGATATAGCAACGCTAAAATTATTACCCCAGTTCCCTGTAAAAATAATTATTCTCGTTTTTTTTAAGGTTAACCGATATAAGTCAATGGGAGGTAATGGTCCCGAGGACCATACCAGAAGAATTCTCAGATTCATATTGAGTAATGATTTAGCTTGCCAATACAATTGGAAGGGCAGGGAGAAAAAACCTTTTAGAGATAAGAAGTCGACGGAACTCATTTATGGTAAGGCTTCATTTTGTAGACCTATATTTTCAAAATATCTAATGAGCATTATGGGTTTTTTCAGTGGCTGTCAAGAAAGAATTTGCGGCAGCCACAGACCTAAAAATTGCAGACGCAACAAAAGATTGGCTGGAATTTGCGAAAGAAGACTCAAGGACGCTGCATTAAGTAAAGAAAAAAATGAAATTTAATAGCTATTTATGTAACAAGTACATAAATTAGGTCCTTATGGACGAGTCCAAAATTTATGGCAGAGCGAGCAAAGCGAGCGAGGCCAATAATTTGGGCAAGTCCATAAGCCTAATTATGTACGAGTTTGCATACAAAGCTTTATGTTTGACTGCAATGCAGACATTTTATTTTCTGAAATGGCAATTAATATATTCGTCTCTTTATTTCAAAAAATACTTTGAGTTTGCTTTTGCTTATCTTACCTTGGTAACCATCAGCGACCTTAGCAACCTCACTGAACAAAGTTGTTTACTTCGTTAATTCTGTGACAAACGTCATAATAATCCCAAAAATGGATAGTTCGGAAGAGGACAGCGTGAATAATTTAGCCGCAAGTGCCAAAGAATCTCTCCTACCCACTAAAAGTGCTTATGAAAATTTGTATGCGGCCTATAACAAGTGGTCTGAAACGAAGAAAATTGCAAAATCGAGAGAAGACTGTGACAGTTGAGTCCAATAAAGTGGTGTCCAATAAAGTGGTGTCCAATAAAGTAGTCAATTCTGGACGCTAAACGAATTCATGAATCAAGTGTTTATGAAGCAGTCGAACATAAACATTTTTTTTAATATGTAGGTACATTCAAAAATCTATAAATTTTTTTGTTTGCTCTCTTTATATTTATAGTTAAGTTTTTTCTTTCATATTTTACTTATTCTGTTTATTTTTTTATTATTACAAAATATTGATGAATCTGTGTTTAATTGTCAGCATTTTGAAATTGTTGTCCACTTGAATAGATAAGTACTTGAATATTTCCCAAAATTTCCACCCATTATAAATAACAAGAGTCCACAGAAATAATGTTGTACTAATAACGATAACTACACCTATATATCTGACCAAAATTATATCTCCAATGAGAAACATTTCTTGTGATAATACTTCATTTAAAATTTGGACCAAAATTTATTTCCTGTTCTTTATTTTCATATTCATGAAAAAAACATTTGAATATCTTGAATAGAATATTTTTCAAGATGTAGATAACAAAGGTTTATAAGTTTCCTTAGTTTAGGACAAATTATGCTGAAATTCAAATAATAACAATTCAAAAATATTTTTACTCAAGATTAATTCATTCTCTAAAATCAACGTTACCTTGACACTTGCAATGAACGTCGAATATTTGTGGTATTTTGGTATTAACATCAACGTTGAGAATTCGTATACCATCAACGTTATTTCCGAAACGAAAATACGTCGTTACGTTGAAACTTAAAAATAACGTTATATCAAGGTATTTTCATTCCCTAAAATCAACGTTACCTTGACACTTGAAATGAACGTTATATATTTGTGGTATTTAGGCATAAACATCAACGTTGAGAATTCGTATACCATCAACGTTATTTCCGAAACGAAAATACATCGTTACGTTGAAACTTAATAATAACGTTATATCACGGTATTTTACTTATGACAATAGGAGGTTTGCAACGTTGAATCAACGTGCAGGGAAAACGTTACGATGAAACCAAAAAGAAACGTATTTCATAACGACATTTTACCGTTTTTTCAACGATGAAATATAGTGACGTTACCTAAAAAATACAACGTTTCTTAATGGTTACTGTGTTTATTGGGCAATCAACGAAGACTGCAGGAAATGGTCCCGCGGCTGTATAGAGTGTCAGCGAGCTAAAGTCACTCGTCATGTCACGGCTCCACTAAGTCCATTCGTTCCACCAGCACGACGATTTGATCACGTTCATATGGACATCATAACTATGCCACACTCTGAGGGCTACCGATACTGCCTCACTTGCGTCGATCGATTCACAAGGTGGCCTGAAGCAATCCCTCTACAAAACCAGGAGGCAGTCACCATCGCCAGAGAATTTTACACGAACTGGATTGCGAGGTTTGGTACTCCACTGCGGATCACAACGGATCAAGGAAGACAATTCGAGTCGAGCCTGTTCAACGAGCTGAGTAAGTTGTCTGGCTCGAATCACATCCGAACCACCGCCTATCACCCAGCAGCCAACGGCATGGTGGAGAGAATTCATCGACAACTCAAGGCAGCAATAAAATGCCACAGCAACGATCGATGGACCGGAACGTTACCAACCGTCCTGCTTGGAATGCGAGCTGCCTGGCGAGAGGATTTGAAGACAACCGCAGCAGAGCTAGTATATGGAGAACCACTAAGATTGCCCAGAGAATTCCTAGCTACGAATACAAATGACTATGAAGACACATCCGACTTCATCGTGAATCTGAGGCAACAAATGCAAGCAATAAGACCCACCGAAGGAAGCCACCACGGAGAACGAACCAACTTCGTGTTCAAGGATTTATCAACTTCACCTTGCGTTTTCGTCCGACATGACGGCCCAAAGAAAGATCTGCAAAATCCATATGACGGACCATACGAAGTGTTAAGTCGAAATCCAAAACATTTCGTAATAAAAGTGAACGGCAAGGAAACGACGGTGACGACCGACAGACTGAAGCCAGCCTACGTCATCACCGACGATAAGATGGAAGACTTGCCAAGAAGAGAACACCCTGTAGAATCCGACACAACAGATCCAAGGCCATCGCAGGAAACGCGGACCACACGATCCGGCAGAAAAGTCCATTTCCCAAAGCGATTTGTGCAGATGATTTCGTAACTTCGTCACTGGTGGGGGAGTGTGTGGGAAACTAATTTCCACAGAAATATCGAAGAAATAACATGAGTTTCGAGTGCAAATTCGGCGGACAGAGAAAATGTGGAATCTGGGAAACCACGCCTCGAGATGAGAAAACTCATTCGAGCAACCTTATTGGAGCAACTAAAATCGGTCCAGAAATTGGATATAAAGGGCCGATATGCAAACCAGAAAGGAGATCTCATCGATTCATCACCTAGAACGAGCACCAGCACTCGAGAAGAAGAAATCAGCTATAATCGTCGACAACCACTAAATCTTAAAAGGTTTTTATCAAAACCCTCGACCAGCGACAAGAAAGACCGTCCATCACCGCACATCTGTTCCACCTCAGCACGACCACTCTTCAAGAATCGGAAGAAAGCCAGTACGTTCGTCCGCAACATCTGGTTCGCATAAACTCGACCCTTGGCGCCTGGACCAACGATAACGACTCTGTCACAACACTATAAATAAATCGTTTTTCTGAAAACGGTGTCCTCAAACTTCAGGGACAAAACAAATAGTTGGGTTGAAATAAAACTGTGATATATTTGCCTGAACCTTTTCTTTCACTTTCCTTTCCCTGTGAATTAATTGAAGTTACAGATCAAAAACACAGCAACCCACATTAGTTTTCCAAGTAAATTTTCAGTTTCCGAGTTAGTTTGTTTTCTCTGAAGTGTTAGAAGATGAGTTACACGTTTAGTGAATATACTGAAATGCATTATTTTCACGGAGTTGCACGAGGGAACGGCCTTGAAGCAGCGAGACTATATCGTGAACATCTTCAACGTCATGGTGGGCCGCAACCTGAGCATTATCCAGACCATCGGACTTTTATTAACACGCACCAAACCTTAATGGCTGTCGGCATTCCTGGTCAACGTGGTGGTCGTGAAGGAATCCCTAGAGTTGATCCGGATCGCAGGCAAAGGGTGCTCGAAGAAGTTCAGCGAAATCCATCTACCAGGACGAGAAGATTGGCTCGTGCTCTGGGCATCCCAAGCACTCCTATCCAAGGTATGATACCACTCATTCCAAGGTATACTTCACGCAGTAGTATACCACGCATTCCAAGGTATACTTCACGCAGTAGGATACCACGCATTCCACATTCAACGAGTCCAAGCTTTACTGCTGCAGACCACCAATTGCGCGTTGAATTTTGCCGAACTATGATTCAAAAAGAGAGAGAAGATCCTGGGTATTTTAATACAATTTTGTGGACAGATGAGTCAAGATTTGAGCGATGTGGAATCTTCAATATTCACAAATAACACACGTGGGCGATTGAAAATCCTCATGATGTGAGAGCATCAAATTTCCAACAAAGCTTTAGCGTTAACTTGTGGTCTGGTGTCCTCAATGGTGAACTAATTGGTCCATATAAATTGCCGTCCAGATTTGATGGAGAAACGTACAAAAATTTTCTCGAGCATGAACTTCCTTTGCTCCTGGAAGATGTGAGTCTTCAGCTTCGTCAAACTATGATATTCCAAAACGACGGCACCCCGTGTCACTACGCTACTCAAGTCCGTAATCATTTGAATGAACGATACCCGAACAGATGGATTGGACGTAGCGGACCAATCAAGTGGCCCATACGTTCCCCTGACCTTAATCCTATCGATTTTTTCGTTTGGGGTTATTTCAAAGAAATTGTTTACGCCCGAGAATGTTCGAGTGAAGACGAGCTGCGACTGAAGATAAGAGAAGCCGAACGTGTCCTAAGAGAGAACAGGGCAGGTTTTATGCGATTGAAAAAAAAATTTCTAAGAAGGTGTAGAATGTGTATTGAGGCTGGAGGTGGCCACTTTGAACACCTATTGTAAATTTTATGAATAAATTTCTTTTTATTTACCTTATGATGTGTGATTTATTGCCAAACCTTTTTCTTTTTTTTATCTAGATATTTTCTTGACCAACATCTAAAGCTTATTTTCATTAATTTTCAGCATTTTCTATCATAACTTGATCAGAAATATCTTGAAATGGCAAAAAATAATTTTGTAGTGAATGTCTAGTTCTTTGATTTTTCCACCTCGATGACTTTGAAGGCTAATTCTAGCGAAAGTAGAGTGTTAAGTACCATTTGTTATCAATGATTCTAAAAACTGACTGTTAAGCGCAGTTTTTAAGCATACTAAGAAACGGTGAATTCGCCTTTTTACATTCTTAATTTTGATTCGAAAATTCAGATCATTCTTAATTTTGATTCGAAAATTCAGATCATAATCCAATTTACGTAACTTTTCCATTTGAGACCAACATCTCCATAATTTTTATTAAAGTTACGAATCTGGTTATTTTATGTATGAAAGTACAATTCATGGAGATCAAGTAACAAAAAGAATTTCACAGATAAGTCTTGTACTTTTTTCAATATCTTTTTTAAGATGGTCAAGTCGAAAATTCTCAAAGTTCATAAAAAAATTCATAACTCGAAAACCGTGAAAAATAGCATAACATACATGGGGGTGATTCGAATAGCCCATGACACGAGGGACCTGTTTTTTTTACGTCAATCTCTTGGCCACGTTGTATACTGGCGGTCACGAAGAAAACACTGGCAAAGAAAAGCAGGACAAAGAAGAAAGAATGGTATGATGCGGAATGCGAACAGGTTCAAGACGCAGAAAATAAGGCCAGATTGCGCATGTTACAAGACAATAATGACGCCGAAATAGAGAAATTTAAAACATGCAGAAAGGAGGCAAGGAAATTTATAAGGAACAAGAAAAGAGCGGCCCAGTTTAAAGTACTACAGCAAATAGATGAAGATGCCAAATCAACAATAGTAGGAGATTCTTTCAGAAAATATTGCAGATGAAGAAAGGATATAAACCCATAGCAAACAGTTTCCTAAAAAGCGATGGTGACGAACTCATAACAGACACATCGGAAATACTGAAAAGATGGAAAGAGTATTTCAACAACCTTCTCAATGCCAATAACGACATAACTGCAGAGACCACAAAATACCAGACAGCGGAAATAGACGTAAAAGAACCAAGTCTCCAAGAAATAATGGTGGCAATAAACAAATTCAAAAACAACAAAACCCCTGGAAGCGACACAATACCAGCAGAGTGCCTAAAATATGGAGGAACACAACACCACAAACAATCACATAAGCTTCTACTAGCCATATGGAAATGGGAAGCTTTGCCAGACGAATGGAACGAAGGTACTATCATCCCCATCCATAAGAGGGGAGACCGCATGAAATGTACCAGGGAAATATCATCACTGAATGCACCATTCAAAATACTCTCCAATGTGCTGTTGAGCCGTATATCACCGTATGCCAAAGAGCAAGTTGGCGTGTGGATTCAGACCAAAAAGGTCAACAGTGGGCCCAATATTTACAATCCGACAGCTACTAGAATAACACTGGGAGTTCAATGAAGACTTCAGACAAGCTTACGACACTGTTATACGAGACAGTGCCTGGATAGCCATGGCAAGTATAGGTATACCAAAAAAAAAATCATCACCCTCACGAAGCTATATGCATAAACAATACCAAGTGTCGCGTTGAAGTAGGAAACCATATAACGGAGGAATTTTCGGTCATGAGTGGATTGAGACAGGGAGATGGATTGTCACCCCTACTCTTCAACACAGTCCTGAATATGGCTATCAAGAAGACGAACATCAACACGGAAGTATTTACTAACCTGGGGCCACAGATGATCTTGGCCTTCGCGGACGACATTGACGCGGTCGAAAATAGCACGATTGGAGTCAAGGAAAGCTTCCTGAGAATCGAGAATGAATGTATGAAGGTGGGCCTCAACATCAACGAAGAAAAAATCAAATATATGCACATGACCCGACAACCAACCAGAATATAACGATGGACATCTATAACTACGAATGCGTCAGATAGTTCAAGTACCTTGGAGCTACGATATGCTTAGACACCGACAGCAAAGAAGAGATTAAAACAAGGATATCCAGTGGCCATAGGTGTTTCTTTGCCATGCAATCCAAAACGGTGTCGAGAATGTCAAAGCTGAGGGTGTATCAGGCTGTAATCAAACCGATCATCTGCTATGGCTGTGAGACTTGGACCCTTACGAAACACAACGAGCTTCTACTAAAGCGGGCTGAAAGGAAGATCCTGAGAAAAATATTTGGCCCCATGGCGATAACGGTGGAATATCTCCTCAACTTGTGAAGTTATCTCTAATATCCAGTTATCAGTTGATAAGTTGTCATGCCTTACTGAAGAACTCAAAAAGCTTACAAAAGAGGATATTCCTAGAATAAACAACGAGATTGTTGAGGTGAAGCAACCTTACAGGGTGCTTTCCGAAGAGGTTGATAGACGGCTTTTTTCATTTTCCATTTTTCCGAATTTGGCTTTGTTGAAGAGATATAGCCATTTGAAAAAAAAATTGGGTTAAATACGTGCCTGATATTATTCTCTACAAACACCTCAAAGTTCGATTTTTTCGATTGAAATTGATGTGATTATTAGATATTTTGGGTGATACATTTAGAAAATACTCAAGCACTAACCTTATTTGAATGAGAATGTTACAAACACGATATTTCCCAACAAAAACACTTACCTACTTTTGTCCGATTATTTCTGTTATAGAAAAGCCATATTTTTAAACCAAAATAAGTTCCTTCTTCGATTTCCCTTTTTCCGAAATTGTCGTCCGATTCGAGCAAAATTAAAGATTTTATATAAGGAGTTTCTTACTTATTTCAGGCCTTTAGTCTTTTGGAAAATTTCGAAGATGATTACGTCAAGGCTTGAAACCTCAAAATTCAATTCAAGAGACTGACTGTTTTCATTTCCTTTCAATTCATTTGGAAACATTATGTCAATGAACAGAACCTGCAATTTTCATCAGAGAATTGATCTTCAACATGGTTTCTATGTGGTCAAGAAGCTCGAGTACATCTCGAGATTGCTCTACAGGTGAACTCTTCAGAAGAACATAAGACAATTCTTACTACGCTGTAAGGACGAAGGTATTTTTCCATGGTTTATCACTAATTGCTGTAAAAGTTTGAACTCTCTACTTCGTTTAGATGATATTTTCAAGATTGAGATGAAGATTTTGAGCTAACACATTAATATTTGCTGAAAAACGTCAACAAGCTGTCTTATTCTTGCGATTTCCGTCTTGGAGAGGTGACACCTTTGGTTGACAGTACTGATTTGGACAATTTCATGTTCTTTGAGCACGCTAAAAGTGAAAAATTTTTTCAAAAGTCAGAGAGAAGAATATAAAGAAAATAAGCAATCTCGTTGCATCCTCTAAATCACTAAATCATAATTTTAAAAAGCTAGTATTGAAAAATCTTGACCTTTGGCTGAAGAACCTCACAAACTTAACCATACCTGATGATGTCGCATACATCCTAGCTCTAGACCCCAAATAACTTCAAAAATTCCCTTCTTGAATTCATCTCCGTTTCGAATCATCCCTTCAGATAGCACAATCTGACGATAATATCTCAGGACCAAATCTTGAGAAGTCAAAATTCGATGTTAATCACCTACTTCACAGAGCTCAAATTCACCATCAAAAAAAAGAAATGCACAGAACCGATATTTTCGACAGTAAAGTTAGCAGGTATATAAAACTGGCCAGAAGGTTCATGAGAGACAAGGAGAGTTTATTCTTGGTCAAAGCTGACAAGGGCAATTTTAGTGTATTGATGAGAAGAACAGATTATGAGTCAAAAATGAACAATTTATTATCCGATCAAAATACCTATAAGAAATTGGGACCCACTAAATCCCAGATATTGTCGGCACAGAACAAGAATAATGCACTCATCAAGGAAAGTCACTGACGTGTCGACCTAAAGAATCTTATATGCAATAACGGCGTGATACCTAAAATCTATGGGTTAATCAAGAAGGACAATTACCCTCTAAGACCTGTTGTGTGATCGGTAGCTTCCGCCACTCACAACCTCTCCAGTTACCCAGATTTCTTGAATCACTTACAGAAACCTCAAGTTTAAATATCAGGGATTCTTTTAACCGCATCGGAAAGTTGAGGGAGAAATACTTCGACAGATCAGCGGACTTCAAACTCATATCTTTGGATGTTGAATCTCTTTATACCAACACCCCAATTGACGTAGCTCTTGAGTACATCAATGAAAATTTCGATTCGGTCAACACTAATATTCCCAAGGATAATTACATAGCCTTGATCAGGTTTGTTTCTGATTCCACGATTTTCACGTTCAAAAATTCTTGCTATAGCAAGATTTTCGAATGCCCTATGGGAGACCCACTTAGCCCTATTATAGCGGACATTACTTGTTGAAACTCGATTCTGCGGCTTTGAATACTTCAGGTTATCAAGTGCCGGTATACTTCAGATAAGTTGATGACATACTCTTACTAGTACCCCAAGATAAAGTGTATCAGATTTTTGATTTTTCCGATTCCCGCAATGATAGATTGAAGTTCACTTTAGAAGTCTCCATAAATAATCAAATGAACTTGATAGACGCGAGATTGTCAAATAGAGATGGTACCTTTGACTTCGACTGGCTGGTACCACAAACCAACTTAGTCCGGTCGCTATTTAAATTTCTTATCTTATCAGCCTCTCCATCAAAAGATTGCCACCATAAAAAACTTGACTGACAGAGCTTTTTTGCTTTCCGATAACTCCTACCACCGGAAAAATTTTGGAATAGTTATAAAGACCCCGACTAACAACTCTCTTCCTACCAGGTTGGTAGACCATGAAAGGACGCATAAATCGGTTAAAATCGTCGAGATCGTCACCCTCACAACAAATTAACCTCGTTTCCGAAAACGAAACATTTATAAAACTTCCATTTCAATCCGCTATTGCTAAGAACATCAAAGCTCTCCTTACTCCGTACTAGTTCACAACTTATTGGTTCTCCTTGGAGTCTACTAATTCTCTCTTCAGTAGACTAAGAGATGATGATACTATTCTGTCAAAAAGTGATGTTGTTTATAAGGTAGACTGCGGAGTTTGTGATTCATACTATAGTCCATCCAAGAATTATTGACATCAGAGCAAGCCTTGGAAGACCAGTCGCAGCTTTATTTCTAGTTACAAAAAAGTAACTATAGTCCATCCAAGAATTATTGACATCAGAGCAGGCCTTGGAAGTCCAGTCGCAGCTTTATTTCTAGTTACAAAAAAGTAACTAAAAATTTTCTGTGCTTTCATCATAGCAATAAAAATATAGAAATAACCTGAAAATTAAATGGTATTTTTTCCACATAATTTTATACCTATAATTTGAGCGTAGTGGCTAATAAGTATACAAAAGTGTGGCAATCGTTCCCCTTAAATCCAGGGTCAGTCATCGCATATACGCATGCCTAGGGAGAAGAGAAGGGACATGTAATTCTGTATCCATGGATACCGTATGTGACTCAATACAAACAGAGACAAATAACAAAACTGCATCCGCTGATCGCCACGATGTCCCTATTTTCCCACTCTCCGCCAGCATGGCTTTAGAGTCGGACATTCTACCCAAACAGCGGCACTCGAGTTTTTGGAATTTGTTTACTCTAATGTTGACGGGGGAATGGATACAGCCGGGATATTTTTCGATCTATCTCGAGCATTTGATTGCATTTCGGCAGAATTCCTCTGGTCGAAGCTTTACAACATAGGCTTCAGAGGTGTGTTTCTTGAGTGGACCCTGAATTTTGTGAGGGATAGAATAATTTCTGTTAGAGTGGGAAACTCGTGGTCTGATAAAGTAGCAGTTGATCTGGGAGTTCCCCAAGGATCCGTCCTGGGGCCACTCCTATTCATTCTTTTTATTAATGATGTAGTGCATCGGATCCCACTCAAAATTGGCAGAATGATCCTATTTGTGGATGATACTTCAATTGTTGTATCGGCAAAGAGTACTCATGAGCTTCGGCAGATTTGTGGATCATTGCTGGGAGATTTCGTTAATTGGTGCCAGGCAAACTCACTTATCGTCAATGTTGAGAAAACTGTGCTCATTAAATTCGGGTTGAGGAAAACCTCCCCGTTAGTGATAACACATGACGGTAAAACTCTTATTTCTAGTGAGAGGACCAAATTTCTTGGAATTATTGTGGATGACAACCTCAGATGGTGCGATCATGTGGATTATGTATGTGGGAGGTTGAATTCCTCCTTCTATGCCATACGCAGAATTCGAGATTCACTCCCCCTTCATTCTGTTATAAACATTTACTACAGTTCAGCATTTAGTATTTTGTCATATATAATAATAATAATCCTTTATTTGATCTTTTACAACATACAATATAATGGTAAGTATGAGTAGCATTTACCGCATAGGTGTAGATCGCGTCAAAATAAAAATAAAATACAAAAATTAAGTTAAGAAAAAAAAATCATTACAACTACCCTTACGTTAAAGATCACTGAAATCTTTTTCATCCAAAAAGTCATTTAATGAATAATAACATTTTTTGATTCGGAATTTTTTTAGTGTTTTTTTTTTAATGTACGTAGGTCTAGTTTTGAATTCACTAGGTAATTTATTCCATATTGTTAAAATAGAATAAGAAACATTTTTTTGTACATAAGAAAAATTGGGTTTTTCATCGCACAAATAGAATTTACTCCTTGTATTATATACATGTTTCAATTCTAAGTTTTCGAATTCAGATGGATTATTAATTTTGTATATTACACATTCATATATATATATAAGTTATACAATGTTAGAATATTATATTGATTAAAGATATTTTTACATGTTTCTGTTTGTTTTAATTTGAATATTGTTCTTAGGCATCTTTTTTGTATAATAAAAACTCTATTGGCCTCAACTGACCTGGCCCAGAATATGATTCCATATTTGATTCTGGATTGCACATAGGAATGGTATGCTGTAAGAGCCGCATTCGGACCAACTGTGTTTGTCAATATTCTTAGTGCATAGCAACATTTAGCCACCGTAGATGCCACTGATTCAACTTGTGGCCTCCAATTTAGTTCACAGTCGATCTGGATGCCCAAAAAGGACAAAGTATTTACCGTTTCAATTCCTACATTTTGAAAATCTAAACTAATATTACTGGAATTCCGTTCCTTCAGCATTAAAATTTTTGTTTTAGCAATATTTAAAAGTAAATCATTATTAGCGAACCATGTTTTCATATTTCCTAGATCCTTCAATATTTTTGATCTACATTCATCCTCAGTACTTCCCTCGCACACCAATGACACATCATCAGCGAACATGACGACATTATTTGATGTTATTTGGACCAAGTCATTGGTGTACAATATGTAAAGGAGAGGACCAAGTATGGAGCCTTGGGGTACTCCTGCTTGCACATACAATCCATTGGATATTAGTTTTTCCCCATTTGAAGACACTTTCACAGTTCTTTGAATTCTGTTTGATAAGTACGATTGGAATAAACCATGAGCAACACCTCTAATACCATATTTTTCCATTTTCCGCAATAATATTGAATGATTTACCATATCGAATGCTTTTGTTAGATCTAGGCACAAGGCCATTGTGATGTGATTTTTATTTAAAGATTTTATTATTGATTGAAGTGCTTGGTAAATTGCATTAACCGTTGATTTCTTTTGTCTGAAGCCACATTGTTCTTTCACAAGGATGTTATTTATTTCGAAGAAGTGTAATAATTTATCAAAGATGATTCTTTCAAATAATTTATTTAAATTTGATAATAATGATATAGGACGATAGTTGTCATATTGATTTCTTTCCTTTTTTTTATAAACTGGCTTTATCCACGCTTCTTTGAGTTGTTCTGGATATTTCCCTACTTTAAGTGTTTGATTTATAATGTGCGTTAGCGGTATGACTAAAGATGAAGCACAAGTTTTTAGTAATGCTACTGGTATTTGATCGTAACCCACTGACTTTTTATTTTTCATTTGCATTATATAGCGAAAAACATCTTGTTCAATAACCGGTCCAAGAAATATACTCGTATTGCAGGGATTTATATGATCCTTATAATTATAATTATTAGTTCTGTTGATATGTTGATGAGAAACATTAATGAAGTGATAATTAATTTCATTGAGTAGATCCTTTTCGTCTTTACCCGGAAAATACTGAAAAATGGCAGATTCTGTGTTGATACTTTTTTTAGTTAACCCGTTGATGATAGTCCAGGTGGCTATAGCTTTATTATCCGATCTGTTTATAAAGTCATTTTCAGAAATGATTTTAGCTAATTTTATAGTTTTTTTCAGAATGTTTGAATATTTCCTATAAAAACTTTCAGGTACCTTACCCGCAATCATCTCTTCAAACAGTTTCCTTTTATTTTTGCATGATGTCCTTATGCCTATTGTGATCCAAGATCTCGACAAATTTTTTTTGAATTTATATTTTTTTAACGGAAATATTTTGTTGATCCGAGTTGACATAATACCGCTGAAAATGTCGTATGACCTGTCCGGATCCAACTCCGACAGCACACCACTCCATGAACACTCCTGCAACGCCATAGAAAAGTCATTTAACTTATTTTTTGTAAAGAATCTCTTTCTTGTTACATGTATTTCCTTTTCTGAGTTATCAATTTCTACATTATTTACTCTTATGTATTGACACATGTGATCTGATAGAACTGAAGTTATGTTTACGTTATTTTTGTAGCATTTTGCATTTATGAATATATTGTCTATTAGTGATGAGGAGTTCTTTGTAACTCTGGTTGGGCTGAATATTGTTTGTTCATAATCAAAGCTTTTTAACAAATCTAAAAATTGAGTTTTTGTGTGATTATCATACAATAAATTAATATTGAAATCACCACATATCACAACCTTATATGTACTAAATTTTGTATATATTTTATCAAGAACTTCCTCGAACCTTTTTACAAAAACCCCTACATCCCCCAAACATGTTCTATACATTGAGACAACCATTAATTTACTTTTTCTACTCACTATGCAAGAAATTTCTATTTGACTTTCAATACTCATTTCTGTGATGAATGGTACATCCTCAAGATCTTTTAAACATTGTTTACCTAGAATACAGGTTCCCCCATGAATGGAGTTCCTGCGTACATAAAAAGATACCACCTTGTAGTTATGAACATTTATTAAGTCCATTTCTTCTTTATTTAGCCAATGCTCAGATATGCATATTATGTCAGGTTGTTCTTCAACACTTTCAATAAATTCTTCCAATTCAAGTATTTTATTGCGAAGGCACTGGATATTTTGATGAATGATATTGATGTATTTTAAAGTTCTTCTCTTCGTCGTCTTAGGTGGAGAAAATGGTTTATGCTAATCCCTTTTCCCCAATTACTCGCATCCATAATCTTGTCCCTTTCATCATATGGTACATGAATTTTGAATGAACTCCTATAAGTGTCCCTTCTAGTTTTCATTTTTTCGCAATTGGATTCAACATTAAAAGTTTCTTTTATATAGATTTTAACATTATCAGATGTTGTTTCAGTATCTAATCCTGATAGAAATAGGCAACTTTGTCTTGTAGCGGCTTGTAAATTACATGCTTCTTTTTCTCCCTTTATCGGCTCCGGCCTTTTCCTTTGCTGATATTCCTTTTTATATTTTTTGTATGAGGCTTCTTTCCAATCATATTTGTTATCATCGTTATCTTCTGTTGTTGTGGATGTTTTGTTATGTTTACTTCTCGCAATTTCTCCTATTACATTTTGGGAAATAGATAAACTTTGTGCTTTCGGGATACCTTTAACTTGATTAATTTCTAGGCAATCTTGTTCTTTTGCTTGCTCAGTTTGTTTTTGTTTGGTTTGTTGTTCTGCCATTTTTGTCATTGACTTTCTGGTTATGGTTTTATTCTTGTCTTTCTCATCGTGATACATTCCTTGTTTAGCAGGATTCTGCATTATTGAATTCATATTTTGTTGTAGATTGCTGTGAAAGATATCAGCATGACGATTTTCTGTAGTTTGGTTTTCAATATTCTCATTCCGCACTACAGATGGCACTGATATATGCGACCTATAGATTTGTTGTTTATTCATATCATTTATTTTTTCTAACAATAAAAAATTGTTTTGTTGCAAAATTTGATTTTTCTCTTGCATTTCCTTGATAAATTGTTTTAGATATGAATTCTCTTTTTCTAATTTCTCATATTCAGTTGCACTTACACGGTTTTCCGCATTTTTGGAATCCTCAACATCGTTTGTTTGTTTTACAGATGACAAAATCTTAATAAGAATGGAATTTTTTGATTCCAATTCTTGAATTATTTTGAGTAGGAGATCTTGATGTGTTGACTGACCTGAGATTTGCACACTCTCAGACTCGTCTGAATCGATGTTATCCTGATTGACGTATGGCGTAACCATATCTTCACCACAACATTTTTCAATTTTCAATCCACAACTAGGATGATACATATTGGGGCAAATATTACATTTAAACCCAACTTTCACAAACTTTCTCTTACATAAACCGCATTTTTGAATTTCACTTTGAAGAGCATCGCCCACACCAACCTTCTTCGTTGACGACATCTTAATTTGGGGAAACTCTATTGATTTCAATAGGGTGTTCGTGGCACAAAAGCGTATCTTACGTTGTATTTTCAGTTTGAATCCTCGCGACTCCTGCAGGCCACTATTCATAGAAAATGAAATACTCACGGCTCCATGTATTTATCTATTGAAGCTATTATCATATGTGAGAGATAATCTTTCGAGGTATAGAAAGTTGTCTGAATTCCACAGTTATAACACTAGAAGTTCGGAAACTCTTTCTTTTCCTCCTCACAGAACCTCTAAATTTGAATAATTCCCATTCTTTCAGGGTGTAAGAGTTTATAACAAGTTGCCAGACTCTATAAAAGAGTTGAACAGGAAGAGTTTCCATACTGAATTAAAAAAATTGTTAATAAAGAATTGTTATTATAGTGTTGATGAATATCTTGTGGACAGTTCATTGTAATTTTACTTGTCATTTGAATTCAATTTTGTTTTTCTCACTTCGTTTATTTCTTTGGCTTACTGTTGACTTATCCTATACATTGTAAATGTCTTGACAGGATGAATAAATATTACTATTACTATAGCACATGCTCAATAGTCTCACTGACCCTAGTCAGAGCCTTCTAGATGTTTCACTATTAATTTCAAGGATCAAATTATAGGTATAGAATTATGTGATTTTTTCGAAGTAAGGGAATCTGAACATGAAAATGTTTCCAATTATCACATACGATTACCTGCAAACTGAATGGATAAATGGATTGGGAAAATTGTAATAGATATCAAGACAGAAACAAAACTTAACGAATGGATTTTATTTAAAATATAGAGAATTTTGTCATGACATTCTAACTTTCAATATTTGTGAACAATGAAGGTGTAAAATGTTCCTACTATTGTTTCAACAACCACAACTCAACAACTGTTCTTTCATCATCTGGGCAGACCTCATCATGGTCATAATGAAAGATTTTATATCAGCAACATCCCATATATTTCGACTAATCTTCTCTTATTTCTTTTTATATATGCTATGGAAAGCCTTTCCATTTATTAGCTGTACACTCTTCAAGAGCCTCATTCTCCTAGTTATTTATGTAATAAGGATCATAAAGACGATCATTATGGTACAAGTCGTGAATGTTATCGGGCGAGGCGTAGCCGAGTCCGATAACACGGCGTGTGCCATAATGATTGCTTATGATTCGTATTACATACAAAATTTTATCTGATGGCATTTATATCAATACATTTTCGAAAAACTAAAAACTGCATTTTCGACATGTCACAATGACAACTTTATGTCACTCAATTTTGATGACATAAGGAAGCTCATTATGGGACTAAGTACCATAATGAATTCATTATGGTACTTAGTCCCATAATGAATTCATTATGGTACTTAGTCCCATAATGAATTCATTATGGTACTTAGTCCCATAATGAGCTTCCTTATGTCATCAAAATTGAGTGACATAACGTTGTCATTATGACATGCCATCAGATAATAGTTATTTATTTCACTTGCTCAATTATTTGCCAATTTATTCGAAATTTCGAAACATTAATGACAGAACAAAATATCAGTGTTATTGCCAACACCAACCTGAATTCTGCAACTCAAAATATCACTGAACGGGCATTACCAACCTCATTTCGATTTTCCAAAGCCGCCCGGGATGTCAATAATTCTAGGATGGACTATAAAAATTTTCTGTGCTTTCATCATAGCAATAAAAAATATAGAAATAACCTGAAAGTTAAATGGTATTTTTCAAAGTACGGCAATCTGAACATGAAAATGTTTAGAATTATCACATACCTGCAAACTGAATGGAATGGGAAAATTGTAATATATATCGAGAGTTGAGACAGAAACAAAACTCAACGATTGGATTTATGTAATATATGAAGAATTTTGTATGACATTGTAACTTTCAATATTTGTGAACAATGAAGGTGCGAAATATGAAATGTGAATATTCCTACTGTTGTTTCAACAACCACAACTGTTATTTCCTCATCTGGGCAGACCTTATCATGTTCATAATGAAGGATTTTATGTCAGCATCATCCCATATATTTCGACTAATCTTCTCTTATTTCTTTTTATATGTGTTATGGAAAGCCTCTCCAATTATTAGCTGTACACTCTTCAACAGCCTCATTCTGAAGATATCTATTTCACTTGCTCAATTATTTGCCAAATTCATTCGAAACATTAATGACCAAATATTAGTGTTATTTCCAACACCAACCTGAATTCTACAACTCAAAATATCACTGAACGGGCATTACCAACCTAATTTCGATTTTCCAAAGCCGCCCGAGATGTCAATAATTCTTGGATGGACTATACATTGGTGAAACGAAGCAATATTTAAAGAGATATTATATCAACACCAATATAATATTAGATGTTACAACGAATACCATTCAGGTTTGGCTCATCACTCTTTGAGTACGGGTCATAAATTCAAATTTCAGGAAACACGCATAATACACCGTTGTCCTTTCTATAAAACAAGACTTTTCCTTGAGTCCTTACATATCCACCTCAATCCCAATAACGTCAACTGCAGGACGGAGATTGCGGATATGAGACAGCAAAAATTACTTTTTCATTACACCGCTCTGAAAACCCTTTCAAAACATGTCGATTCAGGGCACCGAAAGTGACCCTTTTCCGTGCGGCCGCACCGAAAGTGGCCCTTTTCCGTGCAGTGAGACATAGATGCATCTATGCAGAGACACAAAGCAACGATTGCGTGATGACAGTAGACGTCAGTGTTTCGAATAATTATTGTTTTACAATATCGAAATGCTTTCTGGTGAAGAACAAATATCGCTAGAAGCGACAAAAATAAGTGCACAATTACTGCCCACTAAGTCATGTGACAGATACGAGAAAGAGTTTGAACAATTTTGCAATTGGCGACGGCAAAAAAATGTTAGCACAGTGAGTGACGATATTCTTCTGGTTTATTTATCGGATAAAGCTAAATCCATCAGTTCTTCAACTTTATGGAGCAAATTGTCGATGATAAAAAGTTGTCTGGCAGTAAAAGAGAATGTGGACGTTAGTAAATTTCCAAAAAGTATTGCATTTCTTAAACGACAAAGTGTTGGTTACAAACCAAAAAAATCTAAAGTATTGAGTGCAGACCAGGTTACCAAATTCATTCTTGAAGCTCCTGATGAGAAGTGGTTGTTAACTAAAATAATTTTAATATTTGGTATATTTGGGGCATGCCGTAGAGATGACCTCATTCATTTAACTTTGGAAGACGTGGAAGATAATGGCCGTTTCTTAGTGGTATTTATTAGAGACGGCAAAACTCACCGATCAAGAAGCTTCACTATTATAAAGGAAGGATGTCAATTCGACCCATGCACTTTATATCGTAAATATATCAGTTTAAGGCCTAAAAATATGAATAGTAGAAGACTATTCATTACATATCGCAATGGCAGATGTTATGCTCAGCATGCAGGTTGCCATACTATAAGTGGTACAACGAGACAAATTGCAGAATATCTCAATTTAAAAAGTCCAGAAAAATATACTGGACACGGTTTGAGAAGGTCTTCAGCATCAATGTTAGTTGAGGGAGGTGGGGATTTATTGAGTCTGAAGCGACATGGTGGTTGGCGTTCCTCGGCTGTAGCTGAAGGCTACATCGAAGACTCGGTAAACGGAAAACTTGAAATTTCTCGTAAATTATTTGATCGCACAATTGCAGACAGCTCAATCTCAACACCAGAACACAATGTTCATGAATATGATGGACCATCTACATCAACAGTTTCACAACATGAAGTGATTACCAAAGGAATCCATATTTATAACAACTCAAATTGTAGTATAAATATTTACCTCAATAAAGATTAAAAATTGTATAGAACATGTTCGTTTGTATTGGAAAATAAAAGTTTTCAGTATATATTAAATTTCTTCCCGTGTTATTGTTTTCAGAGAGGTGAAATGAAAAATATCGTTCATTACACTTCCAGAAAGGCTTTTTCCGTGCTTGCACGAATTCCCGTGTTCGGCTCCGCCTCACACGGGAACTCATCGCACGCGCACGGAAAAAGCTTACTTTCTGGACTAGTAATGAAATATACTATTGGATTTTTAGTTGCCTTGTTTATTCTGTTTGTTTATTCATCGAAAGTGAGGTTAGACCATAGAGACTTGACGTAATTCTCAAAGTACTCGTTATTTTTATTGTTGATATCACACCTGAGTTTTTGTGGACTTCGACACATTTCATCTTTCTGTATTAGTTTTGTAACGGTCAAGATGCAATAATCTGGCCTTTTGATGTATTTCCTTTGTTTGAAGCGATGCCGATTGAAAGGAAAAATAACGAGCAACGGGGAACTACCCAGATGAATTCAACTCAGAATGGCCCGCGAAGAAAATCCCGGAATAGTATATTCTAAAACTAGTTGCAGAATGGGCTCCTATTCCAATACGAATGCGAAATTCGAAAACGAGCGACGAAGGAGCGAGTTTTCGAAAGCATGAGTATTGGAATTGCATTCTGCAACGAGTATTAGACGATATTTTCTCTATTTCACTCAAATTTTGTGAAATTCAATGAAAAAATTCAAATTATAGGTCCTAGTGACTTTTATATTGTATCTTGGCAGTTGGTGTCAATGTTAGGAAATACGAAAATTGACATTTCCAAATTGACGTCTGCTGAAATTTAAAAGGATCGGAAGTCATTGCTGACAACCACAAAACGAAAAATGTTACTGAAAACGATGCTGTAATAAATTCATTACAGCACTGTTTTTAGCACTGTAATGAACACATTACGATACTGAAATAGAGAAAAGTATTATATGTACAGGGAACATCAAAGAAAATGAAAGAATAAAAGGTGCCATTAAAAGAAGATGGATCTATATCGTAAGAATTGCAGGAACTGAAGCAACAGAGGTCGACATGAAAAGTTTTCTTTCAGACCTTCCAAGAGCTGAAACATATGCTGTATATACTGACTTTTCGAAAGCCTATGATAGAGTGGCTCATTGATTGCTTATCATCAAGTTGAGAAGATTAGGTATCGAATCTCCGCTAATCGATTGGATCGCTGATCGAATTCAGGGGGGAAAACTAAGAGTCAAAAGTTTCGAAGTACTATCTGAGGAACTACGAGTTGAATCAGGAGTACCGTAGGGTTCTCCTTTATCGTCTTTGCTCTTTCTGTGCTTCATAAAAAAGATTATCAAATTTTGCCTCTTTCTTTTGTTTGCTGATGATTTTGAAATATTTCATAAAATTTTCAGTATAAATGATTGCAAATTATTACAGAGTGATTTAGACAGATTATCATGGTGTCTCGAGAATGAAATGAAGTTCAATATAGATTAATTCCCGATAATGAGATTTTACAGATTACAGACACCAATCCCCAGGCGTTGAAACTGGTGTATACAGCAAATGTAAGAAGCATGTTAGAGTATTCATCGGTATTGTGGTCACCTCATTATCATGTACATATAAACAGTATTGAACGAGTACAAAGAAATCTTTACGTTGGGTATCCATCTCAGATTTCAGTTACGAAAGCGTGCAACTGAGTCTATGTTTGAAAACATTAGCGCAGAGAAGGAAAAATTTTGACTTGATGTTCATTTTCAGAATTCTGAATAATTTTATAGATTGTAACTACTTCCTTGAGAATATTTTATTGAATTGTAGTACAGTAACTGATAGAAATAGAAATCTATTCAAGGTCAGATTTTGTCCTACCAATTATACATTTAATATTCCTTTGGATAGAGCATTAAGAGAAGCCAATTCGCGTAATATTGATTTATTTTCTTCGACAATAATCTATATGGAAAGATACATTGGAAGTGATCAAACATAATTTGATACATCTGTATGAGTTTTATTGTTCATCTTTAGGGGGGGGGGGTCCGATTTATTGTTATCGGATTTTTTTTGAATATATTTCAATTTAATATATTTTCATGACATATTTTCTTTGTATTATTGAAATTTTTCCAATTTGTAAAATGGCATGTCCGTTTGATGAAATAAATAAATAAATATTCCATTTTTTTTAATCATTCGATCATCGCGTCACGTATTTGAGAGAGATGGTAGATTATTCTAGACAGAATATTCACCATCCGTATCTGGTAGCGGAAATAAATCTGAAAAGTATCACACCCTCTTCTCATATCAATACAAATTGAATAATTCAGTTTCCACCCCTAAATTCTAGTCAAATTGGAATTCTGATTCCGCGCACCGTTTCCAATTTCAGATTTAGAGCGAATGACGGAGAAGATACGATCATTTTGAACGACATTAGCGAGCAATAGATTTCAATCAAATGTTTATATGGATTCCCTTTCTTTTCAAGAATTTCACGATTTTCTGTCATGATTGTACGTATTACGGTGGATTTCCATGCATCCGTCATCCGATGTCCGATTCGGATATCGTATACATTTTGTCGGACAGACGAAACTGTCAATTTCCATCCATCCGAATTTTCAAAACGTTGCCGTGTGTTTTAATGAGAAAAATGGTAACATTTTGTATATACAGTGCGCGTCAAAATTATGGAACAAATTCATTTTCTCAGAAGAAAAATATTTGGCAACAAAATCCTGAGACAGAGGTCAATTTTTGTTTCACTTTTACCAAATTTTTATGCATTTTTGAAGGATTTTTGTTGCCAAATATTTTTCTTCTGAGAGAATGAATTTGTTTCATAATTTTGACGCTAACTGTATAATTATTGAATCATCAAATTACAAACCTTAAAGTCAAAGCTAGTCTTTCACCCGGTGAGATGGGTTCTCGTATAAATGGTACATTTTTGTGAGAGATGGTCCAACAATACTCAATAATTTGTTGAATGTGATATTGATCATTCTCAAATAATTGAAATACTTCCCACTAGCGGACAATCGCATTTCTTGCACCAAGTTATTGAGCCTTTCTGCTCATAAAAATATCTTTCACCCGTATTATAGGTGAACTTCGTTCCACCGTAACGGTGGATTTCCATGCATCCGTCATCCGATGATACGATCGTCCGAAAGTGTTGTGATTGGCGGAAATATTCAAAATTGAAAGAGCGCCAAACATTCGTCCGAAAGTTTCAACTATCTTCCGTTATCGGAGAAAGTTGAAAAATGTTTAACTTTTGTCCGTTATCGTATCAAATTTGACATATCTTTTTGAATGTTTGGCGTTCTCTTCTTTTTGCAGAAGAATATAAATATCAATGAAAAATTTGTTGTTGCTTTCGATTCTTCTATTAAAAAAAAGAAAAGAAAACGAACCTATATTATGGGTGAAAAAAAGGAGGCCCAACTTGGTGCAAGAAATGCGATTGTCCGATAGTGGGCAGTATTTCAATTATTTGAGAATGAGCAATATCACATTCAAAAAATTATTGAGTATTGTTGGACCATCTCTCACAAAAATGTACCATATACGAGAACCCTCTTCTCACCAGGTGAAAGACTAGCTTTGACTTTAAAGTTTGTAATTTGATAATTCAATAATTATACAGTTCGCGTCAAAATTATGAAACAAATTCATTCTCTCAGAAGAAAAATATTTGGCAACAAAAATCCTTCAAAAACGCATAAAAATTTGGTTAAAGTGAAACAAAAATTGACCTGTCTTGATTTTTGTTGCCAAATATTTTTCTTCTGAGAAAATGAATTTGTTCCATAATTTTGACGCGCACTGTATATACAAAATGTTACCATTTTTCTCATTAAAACACACGACAACGTTTTGAAAATTCGGATGGATGGAAATTGACAGTTTCGTCCGTCCGACAAAATGTATACGATATCCGAATCGGACATCGGATGACGGATGCATGGAAATCCACCGTTATCCGTCATTTCCATGAAAAAAATTGAAAGTAAATTCTGAAAATTACTGAAAATTTTTCTTCTGTAAAATGTGAGAAGCTTATATCAAAGTTTCCAGATAGCTACTCATCGTTTAAGGTTCTCATACCCAGATCTGAGGACGTGAAAGTTATGGATGCATCTAACTGGCCTAACAAAGCTAGCGTGCGCCGCTTTTTTCGACCGAGATCGGGGAAACAGCAGGCACCTTGAAGAAGAGTACTTTTCATATAAGTCAGAATTTCAAGCTAGTTCAACTGAATGCTCAATGCTTAACAAATAAGCTGGATATTCTTGAGTTACTTGCAGCTGAAAGGAAACCTGACGTTATCAGTGTTGTCGAACACTGGTGTTGCTCTGAAAATGTGAAGACTATGACCATTCCTGGGTATTTCCTGGCCGACTGTTACTGCCGACCTAATAGAGAGCATAGGGGTTCGCTGATCTTCGTTAGAACTGGCTTGCAGGTGAAAAGTGTTCGTGTCTCGGTTTTCAGAAGAATTGGAGTGTGAAATTTGTGGCACTATATAGTGATCGCCCATAACGTTCGTATGGTTATTTTAAGTGTTAACCGGCCTGGAACTGTTAATGTTGAAAATTTTCTAGAAATAATATCTTTAGCTTTGAATAAATGATACAGCTCAGCTGATATAATCTTTGTTTGTGGGGACTTGAACATCGATTTTCTCAAAGTAAAATGCAAGAATCGTATGATACTTTTGGACTTACTAGAATGCGTCAATCTGAGAGTATCATCGAATGAACCTACTAGAGTGTTTACTGATGTCACAGGTCATACTTCTATTCCGAAGGTAGATTATGTTATCACTAATGGGAGGTTAAGAGATTGTATTGTTGAGGTATGTGAGGCTAATATTAGTGATCATCGGATTATTTCTCTTAAAATGCCTATTGATATCGCTCAAGTAGTTCCAAAATTCCGAATGTACCTAAAATTGTTAGAAATTTAAGTCAGCATAATCTCGATAATTTTGTTTATTGTATTTCGCAGTGTGATTTTACTGATATTCTGTTTTGGAGCTTTCTTCAACATTATTCGGAACACTTGTTGTCCACTAAAAATATGCTCTGGTCTGGTCCAGCATAATAAACAGTCGATATCTTCTGATATTTTCACTGCTAAACGTAAATTGGATGATATTTGTTGGTTACACAGAAATTTCAATAATCAATCCAATTATGGCCTAGGTATATGAAAAAGCCAAATCTTCTTATCATTCCCTTATTGAAAGAACAAGATTTAATTTCAATAAACAACTGATTGAAATATCAGAAAATGAAAATAGAACTGTTTGGTATATGGGGAATACTATGAATGGTAGAAAGATGAAGAATCATAAGTCTATCTCGCTCACTATTGATGGTGTTTCATTTGATGATCCCAAAGAGGTTGCAGAGATTTTTGTTGATTACTTCACCACGATTGCGGAGACTCCTCTCAGAAATTATTTCAAGGGTTCATTACCCCTATTGTACCACCTCCCCTATTTTGCACACTAATTTTTTCTTTTATCCTGTTCTTAGCGAAGAGGTGGTTGATGTTGTTAAACTGTTGAAGAGGTCCAAAAGTTCTGGAGTCGATTTCATGTCCGTTCGAATTTCGAGGCTAATAATAGATGAGATAAGTACATATTTGGCAGATATCATTAACCGTTCTATAAACACAGGAGTATTTCCTGACCTCCTCAAAAAAGCCTGCGTTATTCCTGTCTTCAAAAAAGATGATACGGATGATGTTTCGAACTACAGATCTATTGCCATCCTGAGCGCCTTCTCCAAAGTGTGCGAGAAGATAGTATATAATAGAATGATTGGATATCTTGACAAATTTCAGATTCTGGACGGTGCTCAGCATGGTTTTAGATCTGGCCGCTGAACTCAATCTGGAGCGGTTAACTTCGTTGAATTTGTCTATAAGCACCTAGATCGTGGCGCACATGTTGCTGCTCTATGTTTTGATCTGTCGCGAGCATTCGATAGTCTCTCGCAACAGTTCATCTTAGACAAGCTCTATAATTTGGGATTTAGAGGTATCTTTCACGATTGGATTCGGAGTTATCTCGAGAACAGATTGGCGTCCGTTCGTGTCAAAGATTGTTGTTCAGGTGAGCGAAACTTGAAGTTGGGAGTGCCTCAGGGCTCTTATTTCTCCTGTTTATAAACGACCTCTCACCAAACCTGAATAAAGTTTTCAACATGTTATCCGATCCAACCTCAATAAACCACCACATCAGGTTATCAGGATAATATTGTTTGCCGATGATTCCTCCATAGCGGTTTCAGCAGAGACGATTGAAAAATTACAATATTTCTGTGAAATTATCATGCAAAGTTTCGCTGAATGGCGTCAAAGAAACAGAATCAAAATGAATGTTAATAAAACCGAATGCATTCGTTTCAGTTTGTCTAGCAATGAGGCTGACACATTTCTTGTTCGGCATTTAATTGAATACGATGATTACATGTACCGACCATGTTAGGTTTCTGGGGATACACATTGAAATGGCAGTCGCATATTGATGCCCTTTGTAAAAAACTCAACAGCTCCTATTTCGCGTTGAGTAGACTTAGAAGTTCTCTTTACTTAAAATCTTTGATTCTTCTTCTTTCCTGTATATAAGCAAGTTTGCTTGTTTCTCTTCGGTTCTCTGTCTTATTTCAACCTATTGGTAGGTTATCGCTCCATCGTTTGCGGGGTCTTCCGACGCTCCTGCGACCCGTCGGTGATCTGTCCCTCGTGATCTTTACCATTCTGTCGTCGGTCATTCATTGATGTTATCGACTTTGCACACTTTTCTGATGTCCTCGCTCCTCACTCGATCAACAAGTGTCCTGCAGCTATTTTGCGCAATACTTTCATCTCTGTGGTCTCTAGGGTTTGCTTTGTCTTCGAGGTTTCAGGCCTGGTTTCTGCAGTGTATGTTAATATGGGTCTGATCGCTGTCTTGTAGATCCTGGATTGGACTTCAGTTCTTATATGTTTATCGCCCCAAATGGTGCTGTTGAGACATCCGGCTGTTCTTGCTGCCTTCAAGGCTTGTCTTCTCACCTCTGCTTCAACTTCCCCGTACCCGGATATTTCTATGCCGAGATACCTGAACTTCATCTCCTGTTGTATTACGACTTTGTAAATCATCCTCACTCTCAGCTATCAGCAGCACATCGTCAGCGTAGCACACAATTTTTATCTTCCCATTTCGTACCCTTTCAGTTTACGCACCTGCTTTATCAGCTCATCCATTATGATGTTTAAAAGCGGCGGGCTAAGTGAGTCACCTTGTCGTATACCGTTATTCGCCTCAATTTTTTCGGTCAGATCACCGTTTATCCTGGCCTGAATCCAACTGGCTTGGTATATGTTCTCAATGGTTCTAATGATGTTTAGCTGTATTTGTCTGTCGTGTATGTTGAATCTTTTATCTGAATGCGATCGAAAGACTTTTCCAGATCGATGAAACACATGAAAGCTGGGCGATTGTATTCAATCGATTTTTCAGTTATTTGTCTTAGAACAAACACGGCATCCGTACATGACCTTCATGACCGAAATCCCTGCTGCTCGTCCGCTAAGGACGTATGTTCATTAATTTTTTTTTGCAATAATTTTTGTAGTTAGTTTTAGGTTGGTAGAGAGAAGATTGATCCCCCTATCGTTAGCTGGTACTTCTTTATCCCCTTTTTGAATGAGTATTGTCGTGCTAGTTCTCCATTCATCGGGTATTCTGTGATAGTGTAAAATGTTATTGATCAAGATCTTCAGTTGTTCTGTCAGACTCTCCCCTCCGTACTTCAGCATTTCATTGGTGATACCGTCAGGTCCCGCACTTTTTCTGTTCCTTAGTTGCTTTAAAGCTTGTTCCACGTCTTTTTTTTTTCTACAATGATATCGTTGTTAATAATGACAGTCTGCTGTTTCCTGAATAGCTCACTTGAGTAATTTACCCAAGTACCTTTGGGTATGCGGTTACAGCTAATTAACTCGCATGATTCCTTTCTCTGGTCTCTGATCAGTCGCCATTTCTGTTTTTTAAGGCCATAGAAATCGCTTTCCATTCTCTTTGAGAAGGTTTCCCAGTGTTTGTCTTCAACTTGTCTCACTAGCGTGCTGGTAACATTCCTAATTCTTTTGTATTCTTCGTAATCTTCCAAAGATTGCGTTGTGCTGTATTAGTTTAGGTAGGCTTTCTTTTTTCTTTTACATTGCTCTGTAACTTCTTCACAGAACCAGGGGGTCCTGTTGGTTCCTGCTTTTCCCTGGATTACTCTTCTTGTTCCGAGAGCTTCAGTGGATGCTTCGATGATATTTCTCTTAAGTTTATCCCAGGGACCCATCTGATGTTAATATCACCTTTTTCTGCCAATGGATAATTTTCTATTTTTTCCCTGAGTCGTTTTTGGTATAATTGCTTAGTGGATTCATGCCATAATGCTTCCACGTTTATTTTTTCCTCCGGTGATGTTGATCTTGTGTTTTTGTGTGGTTTTAGTTTGATCTTGATTTCTCCCAGGAGTAATTTGTGATCGCTTCCGATGTTAGCTGAATTAAGGGTTCGTATGTCCAAAATCTGAAGTGGTTGTAGGCATCTGTTTGTTATCATATAATCGATCATGGATTGTTGTCCTCTAGTATTGCTGAAAGTATACTTGTATTGGGGTTTGTGGTCGAAGAAGGTGTTATTAATTCGGAGTTCATTGAGTGCACACATGTTGACTAGTAGTTCTCCATTAAAGTTCAGTACGTCTTCGTTGAACCGTTGTTTAATTCCAGGTGAAGCTTCGTTGCCAATACGAGCATTGAAATCTGCCAACATTATCACTGGTTTGCCCTGAGGGATAGATTCGACGATACCCTGGAGTTGATCATAGAATTCCTCCCGTTCTTATTTTACCTAATTGTCTTCGGGAGCATATGCGGATATTATATACAGTTCTTGGCTTCCCGTTTGCAATTTAATCTCGAATTTAATAGTCAGTATTCTTGAAGATATGTACTGGCATCCTCCCATACAGTCCTTGTATTTGTTGTGCAAAGCTATTGCTACTCCTTCTTTTGCCCGCTCATCCTTAATTCTCACCGCTATATGTAAAGATGTAGTCACTTTACTGTTCCTGACCTTTTTCCTTTAGTTTGGTCTCCTGCAGTGCACATATGTCGATGTTGTTATTGTTCAACTCTATAAACAGTTCCTGCTCCCTACCATTGAACGATTTTATGTTCCAGGTAGCGCAGCGCAATATGTCCGGTTTTATATGATGTGTGGGATTTGTGGGTACTAGGACGATATTCTTCGGTGTTAACACAAAACTACAGTTTTTTCTGACGTTTCGCTCTTTATTAGAGCTTCTTCAGAGGCTACAATATAAATCAAGACATTACAAATCATAAAATATATCACCAGCTCACATGTTGAGGTTATTTCTTATAAATGTTTAATATGACAATATTTTGTTCGGATATAAGCTACTTACTTGCTGAAAATTGTCACCATTGTCAAATTCATGTAGCAAACCATCAAGAGGGCGACTCTGGTTAGAGATGATATTTTTTTTCGTTGACTGAAGTGAACTGGCGAGAATACAATACATATAATGTATACCATAAAATATATCAAAAACATACAAATCAACATTTACGGAATTTTTTTGTTATTATAACGTTTGAACTTACTTTTCTTGTCAATATTTTAAAAGTTTTCGCGAAATTATTTTAGTTCAACGTGTTGTCTCTATTCTTGTTGTTTACTTATCTGTCATCTGTGTTGGCGTATGTGACATATATGATGAAGTCATTCTGGTGGCGTTCCGTTCGGATCATGTATTATCTTACGTGTTGTTTTAATGTGTTAATTGTCCAGTAGTATTTTGTACATGCTGTTTAGTGTCGCTGTGTCTGTTCTGAAGTTGCAACTATTCTTGTCCATATGTATCCTTAGAACTTCCATGATTTCCCTTTTAATTTGGTATTCCCCACTGTCTAATATCTTCACATTTTTGAAATCGAACTTGTGCTGGTGTTCTTTGGCATGTTTAGCTAGAGCTGTTTTTTCGCTTTCATTTCGAACATCATTTGCATGTTGTCTCGCTCTTACATGACAGTATTGACTCGTGTTACCAATATATGTACTTGGGCAGTCTGTACATGAAATCTTGTAAACTATATTGGATTTTTTTGGAGTTTCAGTTTTATCTTTGAGTCTTGTATAGATTAATTTGTTGTTGGTTTTGATGTTATATAAACTTAAATTTATGTCATGTTTTTTGAATACTGTCCTCATTTTCTTATCTACTACACCGACATTTGGAAATTTGTAGAATCTTGTATTTATAGATTGAATATTATTAGCGAGTTGTGCAACACGTTAGATAATACATGATCCGAACGGAACGCCACCAGAATGACTTCATCATATATGTCACATACGCCAACACAGATGACAGATAAGTAAACAACAAGAATAGAGACAACACGTTGAACTAAAATAATTTCACGAAAACTTTTAAAATATTGACAAGAAAAGTAAGTTCAAACGTTATAATAACAAAAAAATTTCGTAAATGTTGATTTGTATGTTTTTGATATATTTTATGGTATACATTATATGTATTGTATTCTCGCCAGTTCACTTCAGTCAACGAAAAAAAATATCATCTCTAACCAGAGTCGCCCTCTTGATGGTTTGCTACATGAATTTGACAATGGTGACAATTTTCAGCAAGTAAGTAGCTTATATCCGAACAAAATATTGTCATATTAAACATTTATAAGAAATAACCTCAACATGTGAGCTGGTGATATATTTTATGATTTGTAATGTCTTGATTTATATTGTAGCCTCTGAAGAAGCTCTAATAAAGAGCGAAACGTCAGGAAAAACTGTAGTTTTGTGTTAACACCGAAGAATATCGTCCTAGTACCCACAAAACCCACACATCATATAAAATATTTGGGGACGCTACTATACCTTGAAATATGTCCGGTTTTTTCCAATTCAAAATCCTTTTTCTTGCGTGAGTCGTCATCTTTAATTCCATCCTGTTCCGAGGCAAATTTTCGGTTCTATGAGCAGTGCCCTTTTTTACACTAGGTAGGGTGCTGACCTGTCCAAGAAACGTTAATCTTTGATTAACGTCTATTATTCTTTAGTATATAGCCACCTGTCGTACAATATTCTGCTGTGGGGAAATTCTTCAGATGTCGATAGAGCTTTCACGTTGGCCTCTTTATTTATACTCAAATGCCTTATATATGTGAAGGAAAATGAGAATAATATTGTGAAGCTTTCCCGTTTTCATTCACACGATACCAGAAACAAGAATAAATTATATTTTTCCATTCATAGAACCGCTAAATTCGAAATGTCCCCACATTATCAAATTGTAAAAATGTTCAATCATCTCCCACGATGCATTCAGGGTCTTCATACGAATACATTCAAGAAGATAGTTAGGAATTTGTTATTGAGGGAATGTTTCTATAGTGTTGAGGATTATTACAGTTTTAAATTCAATGAAAATGGCTGTATGTAATTTTGAATGTATGTATTCAATGGATATATTATTTTGACTTGTCCTATACATGTTACATTATGTCTCACAGGATAATTAAACTTTTATTATTATTTTCTTCATCGGTCTCCCGTTCTCAGCTTGAGCTGGTATTACTTCTATGAACCAGTGAAAATACATTTCAGTTCCTCCCACTAGTTCAGGAATTTCCGCACGATGTGACAGGTTTGCAAATCCACAGGCTGCTGTGCATATCCCACGATCCTCTAGGATAATTCGATCCTTTGAAGATTTCTCTTGAATGATTTCCTTCCGTCAGCTGAAGTTCCGGATACCTCCCGGTGAACTGGCCCAGTGGGCACACACACGTTGAATAAATGTTTTTTTAACGTTGATTGGTAGAAAAATACGTTATCAGTTGATTTTTCAACGTTGTCATTTCAGTTATGATTTATAACGTTAATTAAATACGTTTCAATAACATATATTAAACGTAATTTTACAATAATCGGTTATAAAATTGAGTGCTTATACGTTTCCTCCCGAAATTATTATAACGTTTATGAAATATGTTATTTTAACGTTCTTATGTAACGATTCCACAACTTCTAGTTCATTAGAAACGTTTCAAATACGTCTCCAGTCAACAATACGAATACGTTTATGGCAAATGTTATTTAAACGTTATCTGATGACAAATCCACAATTTCTCATTAATTTTTATCGTTTAAAATACGTATCCAGTCAACAATATGGATACGTTAATGATTTACGTATGTTCAACGTACTTTTCATACTTCCAGAAGAATTGTTCATCTGAAAAAACGTTATTATGAAAAAGAATGCTAACGTGTGTTCTGAACGTTTTTTTAAAGTCCATTTTTCAACTACTAGTCTATTTAAATTGTTGAAAATACGTAACCTGTTAACAATACGAATACGTTTATGGAAAACGTTATCTAAACGTTATCTTATAACAATTCCACTATTTTTCATCAATTTTTATCGTTTAAGATACGTATCAATTCAACAATATGGAAACGTTAATGATTTACGTATGTTCAACGTACTTTTCTTACTTCCATAAGAATATTTCATCTGAAAAAACGTTATTATGAAAAAGACGGCTAACGTGTGTTCTGAACGTTTTTTTAACGTCAATTTTTCAACTACTAGTCTATTTAAATCGTTGAAAATACGTATCCTGTTAACAATACGAATACGTTTATGGAAAATGTTATTTAAACGTTATCTAATAACAATTCCACTATTTTTCATCAATTTGAATCGTTTAAAATACGTATCTAGTAAACAATATGAATACGTTAATGATTTACGTATGTTTAACCTACTTTTCTTACTTCCCGAAGAATAGTTCATCTGAAAATACCTTATTTTGAAATCGAATTTTAACGTGTGCTCTGAACGTTTTTTTAATGTCCATTCTTCAACTTTCTAGTCTATTTGAATTGTTGAAAATATGTATCCAGTCAACAATACGAATACGTTCACAACTAAACGTTATCTAAGAACAATTCCAAAATTTCTGATTGATTTGATGGAAGTCTACCCGTGCCGAAAAACACGTTCCGAGTGCCTCGCCAGGCTCCACCAGCAGTTGTGAACATTTTATTCTTCTGTTGATATTCATTTTACTTCAAAAATGGGTCACAATTCCAAAAAGTTTGAGAAGCATCGACTACTCTGGACACGATTTTGATAAGATGACAGTTTTTCTGCCTCTCCTGTCTATCGTTAAGTTTAATAGGGCATTAAGCTGAATTTCCATGCATCCGATGATACGATCGTCCGATCGTCGTTGTGATTGGCAGAAATTTTCAATTGAATATTTCTGCCAATCACAACGACGATCGGAAGGTCGTATCATCCGATGACGGATGCATGGAAATCCAGCATTAAAGGTTGAAAATTCTACTCATCAACAGCCAACAGTTTGTCACCAAATTATTCTTTATTTTACATATTAGGATATTTTTGGCGCTTTTGTTGAGCTGAACTGAGAGCATATTAATTTGCCCAAATGTCTGTAATTTTCGAATTTTTGGCAGAAAATGGTATCAATAGTAATTTTTACGCAGAGACAACTCTGTTATTACGTGACAATACTTGAGATGAAAAACAATATAAGGTGCAATCGAATTGAATATATTTTTCCTTTACATTTCATTTCACGCGCTAATGAGGTAAAATTCAAAGGGGTGAAAAAAATTTCAATAGATTGATTTACACAAAAGGAAAGCTGACATGTGTTAACAACTGGGCCAATAAATATTGACACTCATAATTTATTTTCAAATGGAGTTCGTGAATTAGCACAAATTTGTCAAATTTCATCGGAAAATGAGGAAGATATTTTCAGGTGGCGCTACCTTCCAATGAATCACCAAAAAAATTTATCTTCCAATTCCTCAACGCAATAATAATTTATATTCCTTTTCTACACTACAATCCACCTTCAAAGAACGGATTTGCACAATCTGGCAACAAAATCAGCATTCGACACTCTTCGCGGCATGCGCAACAGCGCAACTCGTCTGTGACGGGCGCATCATTCGGGAATGCGCGGGAACTGCTTCTCTCTGATTGACTTATGACATTGCGTCTTGCGTGTGCTTCTGCGCCTACTGCTGAGTGCTTGAGTGGTCGCAAATGCAACCGCCATTCGCAAGCAACAGGTCTATACTCTCGTTAGTTTCGTTGATGGTTCAGTGTGTTGAGTTCCAGAGTTTCGCTTATATTGGAATATTGTATAAATTATTATAATAGTGTTGTTAATTACATTTGAGTTGGTGAGTACTATAATAATCATTCAAACACCTATGATGCAAATGCTTGGAAATTTCAGTTGAATCACTATACTTCTGGGTGTGCCCGTTCTACCTCCATTTTCCACCAATTTGATTTTGCCAAGCGTCGGTTTTATTTTAGGTGAGTATTCTGTTTCAATTCGCTTTTTTCCTCAAGTTGTATTTTATTGATTGCCAATTATAAAATATTGGTTAATATTTGCATCTGCATTTTGGATATCGATAATAATCTTGATATTTTCATGAAAATTGAATTATTTTCGAATAATTCTCTTCTGCTTTATTCGAAGAAATTCCTTGAAATTGGTAGAAGATGTATACCGATATATACTGTGTCCTGTGTCCGTATGGAACAAATTCATTTTCAGCTAAACGGGTCATTTTAAGTAATAATCCTGAAACACGTCGATTTTTTATATTAATTTACCGTATTTTAAAATAATAATCTAATATACAGGGGAATTACGTTCGAGTAATGACGTCACCGTCATTTTTTTGAAATGGAACACTCGCATTTTGTCTCAATTTTCGGATTACTCTAGCTGAGCTGATTCAAAAAATGTATCACATGTTGATTCCAATTGGTACAGGATGGACGAAAATACAATAGTTTTGTGTGTGCTCATAAAGTAACGCGTAACATTCTTTATTAGGTAAATTAACAATATTATCAATAATACTTGGTAATCCTGACGTTGTTTAATCAAGTAGAATTTGGGTAGTGGTGGGGGGTCCGTCAAATTCGCAGCAACGTTGCCAGATCGGGCGATTATTCCGGTATTTGAAGAAAAGGTCATAGAACCGCATTCATCTGACAGTACGGTAATTTTCCGCGACCAATTCTGGCAGTAATTTAAACTTTTTTATAAATGCTCTATTGTAATTCCAATGTTATAGCATGCTGGAACTTTTTTTCAAACAAATATGATGTATTTTTTTTAATTAGGTGCTTGATGAGTGATGGTTTTCTATGCTTAGTTCTTTACTTCATTAGCACTTCGAACTAAGCAACCCTGAATAAATTATTAAAAATCATATATTTTCTTTCAATATAGTGTTAAATCCAAAAACAATTCTTATTCATGGAATTAGAATTAAATTCTAATTTATTAAATTAGAATTTAATTATTTATCAAATTAGAATTTTCTAATATCTTTATAACGTGACGATAGACGAGATTAAGAAACAATTAAGTGAAATTGAATTGGATTTTTACCCTCGCATTTTATTTCATGCCACTAAGGTGCGAAAAAATTTCAAATCACTAATTTCAAAATTTACGCTCCTTCTGATCAGTAGTTGATTAATTCAACTTAGCCAATATTTATTAACACATAATTTAGTTTCTAATGGAATTAAAACAAATTTCATCGAAAAATGCGGAAGATATTTTCTAGTGGTGATTCCTGCCATTGAGAGGCCAATAAAAATTACCCTTCCAATTCCTGAACGCAGTATAAGTTGATAATTCTTATTCCTTTTCTATGACATTACAATTCACTCTGAAGGAATTGATTTGCACAATCTGGCAACAAAATCCGGTTCGCGCATGCGCAAATCGACCTTCTAATTCAACAGGATTACCAAATGAGCTGTTTACAAACAAAAACTATTGTATTTTTGTCCACCCTGTACCAATTGGAATCAGCTCAGTTAGAGTAATCCGAAAATTGAGACAAAATGGGGGTGTTCCATTAAAAAAATGACGGTGACGTTATTATTTTTTTGAAATACGGTAAATTAACATCAAAAATCGACATGTTTCAGGATTATTTCTTAAAATGACCAGTTTAGCTAAAATTCCATACTTTAGGAACACAGTGTAGATCAGCATCAATATAATAAATCGTGACAATAGCCCAAACAATCATTCAACAACTAATGATATGCAAATAATCTTCAATAATTATTTTTTTCGATCTTCCTGTTTGTTAATTATTTAAGAAATTTCTTCTATCCATTTTGATCATTAAATAATGCACAAAATGTTGATTGCATTGTATATTCGATGATTTTAGTTATTTGTTCTTGTGAAAATGAGTAGATAATGCTGGATTTCCTTGCAACCGTCATGCGATGATACGATCGTCCGATCGTCGTTGCGATTGGCAGAAATTTTCAAAATTGAATATTTCAACCAATCACAACGATGATCGGACGATCGTATCATCGGATGACGGATGTATGGAAATCCAGCATTACTGACAATATCATCTTTTTTAGGATATACGAAACATTGGCGAACTCTTTTTGTCATAAATTTTAAGTGGTTAAACGGAAAGCGGTAACTTCGTAGGTACTCATTCATAAGGTGAAATGTTCAAAAATAAATTAGTGGGAAAAAGGCAGTTGCAGCGTAGAATAAAACGCCAAACCAAACTTTTACAAAATCAAATAAACAATGGAGTAGGGGAATCTTCTAGTTCAATATTAGCTGTCAATAATGATATGGATTTAAAAATCCCGTTAATCAGTTCCGAATTGGATTCACATAATAATAGAGAGGTTGATAATGTTAGTAGCAATACTGATTTTCTGGAGATCGGTACAGACCAAACTGATTTTGATTCTGATAGTGATATTGAACTAGAAGAATCTGTAGATATTGCTATCGATTTGAAGAATAAACTGAGGGAATGGGTCAATACATATAATGTAACCCGTAATTCTACAACTGCATTATTACATATACTAAAACCAGTTTTACCTTTTATACCTAAAGATTTTCGAACACTCATGGGGACCCCGAGACACACAGAAATTGTAAAACTGAATAATGGGAACATGCACTATTTCGGAATTGAAAATACAATTTTGAAAAAATGTCAATATGGTATAAAAGAAAATGTGAAGAAAATTTCATTACAAATCAATATTGATGGTTTGCCTCTCTTCAAAAGCAGTTCTACAGAGTTCTATCCTATTTTGGGCATGTGTCAGGATTTGAAAGATAATTCTCCATTCACCATTGCTTTATTTTGCGGTACTGGCAAACCAGATCCTTTAGAAATTTATTTACAAAATTTCATAGATGAAATTATTTCGTTGAAAGAACGTGGAATAAATTACAATGAAAAAGTATACACATTCGATATACATTTCTTCATTTGTGATGCTCCTGCTAGGAGCTACTTGCGCCAAACTGTAGGTCATACGTCAAAATTAGGGTGTGAGAAATGCCACATTGCTGGTGAATATGAAAATCACAGAATTATATATGCTCAAAACAATCTCAAATTGTTTAATTCTAAGTTGGACCAAGACTTCATAACTGAACCACTTCCTACATATATCAAAGGAAAAAGTCCTCTTCTTAGAGCAAACATTAAAATGGTAACACAGTTTCCTATAGATCCCATGCATCTACTATTCCTGGGTGTAGTGAAGCGACTATTAGTGAACTATTTTTTTGCCACTTCTCCAGTGAAGTTATCCCAGAAAATAATGAAAGAAATTGATGATAAAACTATCATTCTCCATGAGTATATTACATCAGATTTCCCTAGAAAATGCAGAACCTTCAAAGAAATACGAAGGTGGAAAGCAACAGAATTCAAACTTTTCATTTTATACACTTTTCCAGTCATTTTCTATAATGCTGTGAATACTATCCAATTCAAATTAGTTTTATTATTACATTGCGCTATTTTCATATTGACAGATGAGAACTTGATCTCAAAATATATATCTGTTGCTGATGAAAGCTTAAAAAAATTTGTTGTAAAATCTGCTGAAGTGTTTGGTAGAGATTTTGTTGTATTCAATATCCATAATTTGGTGCACTTGGTTGATGATATAAAGTTGTACGGTACAATCAATCAATATTCTTGTTTTCCTTTTGAAAATTACATGACATTTTTGAAAAGGAAATTACACTCTTCAAATAATCCATTGCAGCAGCTGCATAGGAGAATCCATGAGCATGAATATGTCTCAGCAGAACATGTCAATCTTAAAAAAATTTCTAAACATGAACCAAAAAACCTATGTAAGAAGTTGTATAATGCACAGGGTAAATTAATTTCTTACAATTGTGAAAAGTTGCAATTTAATGAGACATGTTTATCTATTCACAAGCCTGACAATTGTGTTATGTTGAATTCTAAAAAAATGTATATTATCAAATTCATAAGATACATTGAAGACGCGTTTGTACTTGGTGGTGAGCCTTTCACATATTATGATGATTTATATAGTGAACCATTGCAATCTTCCAAATTGGGCATATTTTATATTAAGAAAATTGATGAATCTCGAGCAAAAACATTCAGTTTGGGTGACATTTCACACAAATGTATGATTATGCCTTTCAAAGAAGGTTTTGCCGCTTTTCCTCTTAACCACTATAAATTCTGTGATTTCCATCAGTGAAGCAATGTATGCGGTAGTGGAGTTCCTGAATTCCGAAATGGAATCCACAGGGGAAATATCTATTGTGCCATTAATTTGGCTGCTGAAAAATGGGAAAAAATGTTATTGGCCAATACGTACTAATAAAGTACCCTTCAGAAAATTTGTGGAAGATCTCACCCCCTTTAAAAAAAGTTGGCCCACTTATAAGGTTAACACGCGCTTCACATGTGGTAAGGTTTTCCTGAAACTGGTAAAATTCTGTTCACATCTGATCTGTTTCCAGCAACTTATGAGTTAGCAGAGAAAAATTTAAATAAAATCATAGCAGATAATTATGAATCTGCAGAATCAGTCAGAACTTTGACTCAAAAAGGACTTTTGAATGATTCGAACTCCAGCACTGATTCTGAACCTGTTCCTGCTAAAAAACCACGTCGTGAGGATGACTTATGTGCTGCATCAGTATTCTCATACTCTACGCTTTCCCTGGCAAATGAAGGAGCTTCTACTAGTAGAAGTGCAGATGGAGGAAAGTCTCCAACAGTATCCTCATACTCTACGCTTTCGCTGGCAACTGAAGGAGCTTCTACTAGTAGAAGTGGATATGGAGGAAAGTCTCCGACATCCTCTTCATTTTCATCTACCATTGCAAATGATGGTGGTAGACATGTCTCCCTTTCACGAAACGCAGGTAAATTGAATGTGTTCCTTCATAATATATTGATAGCAAGTACATATTAAAAACCAAGACTCCATAATGTGTCTGTTGACACCTCAAAGCAATAAAAAAAAACTCAATAACCTATAGCATCTCAAAATAACTTAGTCTTTTTTTTTTAATTTGATTACAAATATATATTTTATATATTTTTTTTAATATTTTCAGAATTTGAGAGTGTTGTTTTAAATGCTCTGTCAAAGATATCGGCAAGTGTAGACCAACTCTCAATCATTCTGGCTGATATAAACAGACGAACGAGTTTGGCAGGCTCGGAACACTTGAATCCACCAGAGTGTATCATGTCTGAAACTTTTCCATTTCAAACTCTTTCCAGTTTTCAAGAGTTTGAGAAGAAACTAGCTGATAAAATGGTTTGGGAATATATGGTAAGAACACAACAATATTTGTAGCAATACTATTTCAAGCAGAATAATATTTATATTGACAATTCGATGAGATGGAAAAACTTTTTTTATATTTAAAAAATAAGGGTAATTTACTGCACTAATGCACTAATTTAGTGCATTTTGAGGTTGAAAAGATGAAGATTTCAGTAGAACTGTTCTTAGAAATCATATTCAATTGAATATTTGTAGAAAAATCTTCCTGTCACTGTAGTAAATATAAATCATATCTGTTCCAGGTAAGGAGATTGGCATGTCTTGGAGGGTCTGGGTCAGAGGGCCTGACCAGACGAATGCTCCGATACCTCATTGCTGACGATGTGGCCAAACTTTTTAATTGGAAAGGAAGAGACAAAATAGCCTTCGAAAAATACAAAACCAAGGAGTTGCTGTTGGGTAAATAAAAAAAATATACTTTAGTATCCTAATCTAGTTTATGAGGCACATATTGACATCTATATTTGAAAATGAGTAATGGTGTTCCGTATAATGGCAAATACAAGTTGATATTAAACCAAGGCTGACTCTTTTGGGTAACCAATAATCTTATTATTTTCATTTTCAATAAATGGTTGCATTGACATACATGCATTGTTTGTCCATTAATATTATGCAAAAGGGATATTTTAAAATGAATGAACAGTTCCATTTGAGAACTTATATCAGTCACCTGAGGCGGTGAATATAGGTATTTCTGTAAAGGAGCTTAACATAAAACTGTCTAAAATTATTATGAAATATGATTTTTTTGGTTAACACCCCGACCAACATTGAGTAACATTGTGATTTATTTCAAGAATGCTGTTGTTAGACTTTCATTTTCATTCAGACACCCACGAATGAAAGTAGAAGGCATTGTATACGGATATCTTGTATAGACTCTCCCCAGATCAATCATTTCAAGGCATCTAAGGACATCACCCCCAATAAGTTTTTGGTTGAATAATAATATACTTCATGTTGTTTCTGCAATCACCATACACCAGTCTCTGAATCTGAATTATATTGAAGTTTACTGACTATCATTAATTATGGGCTAGTATTTTCGAAATATCTATATATTGTTTCTCCAAGTTTTTCCATGAATGGTATGAAAATGCTAGTTTTCTAAAATACTTTTCTTAAAAGAAATAAAATCTTATTAGATATAGATGTGTTAACCAGAAAAAAATTTTCATATAAATTTCAGAATAGAATGCTCGTGTCTGATTTTTTTTTCCATATTTATAGAGGCTGTTAAGATTTCCTTCCCAACCAAGGAAATTGATGAGTTTCGACTTTGCACAGTCATGAAGGAATGGCTGAAATTCGCCTCGGCAAGGCTGAAGAAAGTGAAATAGACAAACTTTTATTTTATTTTTGTTTCTTTGATCTCTTGTAGTGAATATCTCCTTTTATAATATATTTTTCATAATAATCAGAAATGTTTTTTTTTCTTGAGGTTCACCAATTTGAAAACACAAGGTAACTTTCGATTCAATTATGATTTATTAGTACCTATTTGTGAAAACTCAAATATAGAATCCATATATTCTTTATAGGTATATACCCATACGTTTCAGTTCAACAATTGAATTATTCATGCAAGATTTATATTTTTCCATTGAAAGATGTTTATCATAATAATGACTTCTTGTTCAAGGAACATTATACATTATTTTATGAAATTTGTATAATATAGGTCAACGTTTCAATACAATGTTCAGATTATGCTCAAAATATATTGAATCATTACGTTGAAAGACAACTGTTAATGAGGATATACGTTATGGTGAAAATAAACATTATTAATACATTAATGATTGAACATATAAACTCGTAGGGTAATATAATATATATACACGTTATAAACTAACTTTCAGACTGAGCACAAGGTATATTATAATAATACGTTGAAAGACAACGTTTATGTATAGGTATATGATATGGTGGAGATAAACGTTATTTATACGTTATCGGTTAGACAGTAAACTTGTATGGTAGAATAATATACATACACGTTATAAATTAACGTTAATATTGCGCCCAATTTATATTTAATCAATACGTTGAAAGACAACGTTTATGAAGTATATATGATATGGTGGAAATAAACGTTATTTATACGTTATCGGTTTGACAGTAAACTTGTATGGTAAAATAATATACATACACGTTATAAATTAACGTTAATATTGCGCCCAATTTATATTTAATCAATACGTTGAAAGACAACGTTTATTTATAACTAAATTCTCGATGCAAGAAAACGTTTTTTCCCGCGACATTTTTACTGTTTTTCAACGTTTGGTTATGTAACATCTTTTCAACGTATTTTCTACGTGCGCGTGCCCACTGGGGGGTATGGTGGGAGTATCTCCATCCACGAAGTGGTTTGTCCTCGCAATTGTTCACGTAATGAAAAGCTCGCATTAGTTCAATATTCATTTCGCGGCTCCACTTGATACGTGCGTTGCGAATGTTGCGAGCTCCCCTGCGGGCAGTCCTCCTCACGGTGGTCGAGCCAGCAGGTGGAGTGGCATTTCGATCTTCTGCCATGATATCGGTTTCCACTTCTCGTTGTTGGCTTAATATTTTCTCAATTTTCATGGGTATGCCACCATTTACCCTTGGTGGCCCAGGTAACTCGGGCCGAGGGGACGTCACCCCCCATGTGGCGTGACAGAAACTAAACCACACCCGTGCGGTTATTATTATTATTATTATAGATCTCATATTTTTAGATTTTATAATGTTTAAGTTTACCTTTACATGTAACTACCTCTGGTGTATGTGAAGTGAAAATAAAATAAAAAAAAATAAAATAAAATTATTATCCTAATCGGTCTCCCGCTCTCAGCTTGAGCTGGTATTACTTCTATGAACCAGTGAAAAAACATTTCAGTTCCTCCCACTAGTTCAGGAATTTCCGCACGATGTGACAGGTTTGCAAATCCACAGCCTGCTGTGCATATCCCGTGATCCTCTGGGATAATTCGATCCTTTGAAGATTTCTTCTGAGTGATTCCCTTCTGTCAGCTGAAGTTCCGGATACCTCCCGGTGAACACGGTATAGAGGGACTATCTCCATCCAGGAAGTGGTTTGTCCTCGCAATTGTTCACGTAATAAAAAGCTCGCATTACTTCAATATTCATTTCGCGGCTCCACTTGATACGTGCGTTGCGAGCTCCCCTGCGGGCAGTCCTCCTCAAGGTGATCGAGCCAGCAGGTGGAGTGGCATTTCGATCTTCTGCAATGATAGCGGTTTCCACTTATCGTTGCTGGCTTAATATTTCTCCATTTTCATGGGTATGCCACCATTTACCCTTAGTGGCCCATGTAACTCGGGCCGTGGGGACGTCACCCCCCATGTGGCGTGGCAGGAACCAAACCACACCCGTGCGGTTATTATTATTATTATCATTACTCATATACACGGTGAACAAAAAATTTTGCCGATAGTGAACAATACTTTCAGACATGATATCGATGGTAAAATGTTACATTTTTTTTAATTGTTGAAATTTTGATGAAGTATGATTTATGACACGAAATATCATCACAGACGGATCGAAAATCACGAATTAATAAAAAATATTTGTTGTTCCACATCATTCATCAAGCTAAAAACGAAATTAATCAAATTTGATGAATCAGAATCATTTTCGAAATTCGGATTATTGTTTTGAAAAGGTTTACTTTCTTCGTGAGAACAACTGTTTTTCTGAAAATTTTTCCTTTATTATGTTTCAACTGACATTCGTCATTCTTTGAAAAGTTTTCACTCGCTTACTATAGTCTGTTCAAATATAAGAGAATGTAAACAAACAAACCAAATCGGTTTGTTTTGCGCATTACTAACATATGATTGGTGAAACGGTCGGCTGTATAATTCTTTTCACGCCTCCAAAAGACTGCCAGGATCGTACTTAAAGCTTAGAACGATTTCACAGTTATCTTTTCCGGACAATAATGTCGAATTCAGAAACGGACACTGCATCTGAAGGTGGTATATTGGGCCCACCACGAAAAAGAACGAAACGTTCACATTTGTCTATTCAAATCATGTGTATTCCATTCAGAGAATAATATCAAGTTTATATGATTGTGTGAACTATCCTCGATCCGACCCTGGAGCCCTGCCCAGACAGCACCGGATATTCTAAGAATATGCCTAGAATATTCATTTTGGCATATTGGAATATTCTATGAATATGCGTATGGGAATTCCACAGATATTCGTAGAATATTCTGTGAAGGATATTCCAGGAATATTCCGAATATTCATAGAATGTTCCAAGAATGTTATTCAAGGAATATTACTGGTATATTCGGGAACTAATATTCTAGGCATATTCTCAATATTCCTGGAATATTCAAGGAATATTTTATACTGAATATTCCTATAATATCACTCAAGTATATTCATGGAATATACTTAGAATATTCGGAATATTATAGAGATATTCTATGGATATCTTAAACTCGAACCATTTTCATATTCAGGGCATATACATATATGCATTCTTAGGTCCACTTAAACTTTGGTTAATTCAATGATTTCACTCAGTGAGCCAAAGTTCAACACATGAGTTCAAACTGAACCTAAACATTTGAGCCTAGTAGGCTTGAGAATACTTTTCAGAAATATTGATTATAATCTATCCAGTGAATAAGAAATGAAAAACATATTATCATATATTCATATTTATTGAAGAAAACAAAAACAATTGAATGAAATATTTATCTGAATCAGCTAAGGGGGTTCTGAACTTCTAAAGGACACGCAGAGACCCTGAAAAAAAAACATTTTTCAAGACATAACATAACACTGAATGGGAGAGATTGACAACATTCATAACCTCCAAATAACGTATATGAAGGAAGGAATGTACAATAGGGAATCGAGGAACGAGGTCTCGTTCACAAATATATATTATATATATATTTCGATTTCAAAATGGCCGTGAATAAAATTAATCAATCAATTCATCACGGACATATAGAATTCCATCAAATTCACTTACCTCATAAATAACACAATAACAAAAAATCCAGGATCCAGGCAATACTCAAACTCGATTCACTAAGAAATCTCTCAAAATATCACTTGAAATAACACTCACAAAAGTTTCGATCTAAAGCTTCCAAGGAAACGATTAGAAATAGAAATTATAGAATGGTGTGGCTAACCTATAATGTGGTTAACCGACGCCGTGGAATTTGACAGTCCACGAATGGTGACATTCTATTGGCTGTTGATGGCGGGATTTTATAGCGTTCATGGTCAAGTGTTTAGTGACATTTTACTGCGCACAAATTTTGTATACAAAAAAACTTCAACTCGGTGATAAAATGGGAACATGAATTTATATTTAACTTTCGCCATCGTACGTAAATCTAAAAATTGATGAGATGATTGAATTTATGGTTACAATAAAATGCAAACAGTCGCCATCCGCTAATTGCTGTCCAAAAATAATTTGAAATGTCATTTCCAATGTATACCTTCACATATTCCTTTAATATGACGTACAGGATATTCCAGGCATATTATGAGCGGAATATTCCAGAAATATTACGTGCGGAATATTCCAGGGATGTACCATGAAGAATATTTAATTTTGAATATCCTATGAATATTCCAGAAATATTCTTTACAGAATATTCTTTTCGGTATATTCTCAGCATATTATTTTAGGAATATGCCTGGAATATTCGCATGGAAATATTCTCGGAATATGCTGCAAGGGATATAGATATTCTATGATATTCCATGAATATTCTACGAATATTTGGAATATACCTATTCCATTTTGCACATTCAGGGAATATTCTATGAATATCCGGTGCTGTCTGGGTGAAAGCAAGTCTCTACCTGAAGCAAGCCCATCCTTCGTGTGCGCGACTTTGTTTACGTCGTAGTCGCTTATATTTGAACAGAGTATAGTCACAAATGATTAATTGGTTCAACACTTCTCATGTCCGTGAAATTGATGAACAGCTTGATATTTCTATGAGGATTATTAGTGGAACCATTAGATCTATACTCCATTCACTTTTATAAAGTATCGCAGTTAGCCTTGATTTAAGTTTATCAAGTTCTTTCACTTGAAACTGACGGAGGTTGGCACTCGTGGAAATCAAGCGACATTGCCAAGTCTACTTTCTATTTACTCTTTTTTGTATTCAACTTTGTAAATGGAGTTAGTTCTTCTTAGGTTCAACTGTGACGCAGGTTTCGTAGAACTACTACATTTTCATACAGGAGTATTTCAAGTTGTGCAAAAAGGTATTCAAATGTCTTCAGTAGGTATTTCTTGAGAATTTTGAAAAGTGGGGAATTTCATAGGTTCGTCTGATCCGTTCGTTTTGCTGGGTTATTCGAGTACTTTTATTCTTTTTCCGTATGTCCATTATTTTTCAGTGAATTTCAACAATCGATTCTTGATGCATGAAAGTCGCAGGAATTTCAGCTGTTGAAGCCAAAACGCTTCAGGAATGTTGACCGCACTTACCGAAATTTTCGAATCAGATCGCGAACTTGACTTACTTTTTCGGTCCGAGCTCATAATGTCCACGTGTCTCTTACCGCACTTTGAGCATTTAACTTTGGCTCTACAATGCTTCTTTAAATGTCCGGCGTTTTACAAGCAACGGAAACAAAAACGTTTTGTTTATGCCAACCCTTGTTTTTCCGAAAGCGACATTTTCTTCGCTTTGAAGAACCGCTCACTGTTGTGATTTGTTTTTTCGCAAAACGAACACTTGTCCGTCTTTGCTTCCGAAACAAGCAGATTCCGCGAACTCGGTAATGTCACTTCTGCTTCACGATCGCGTTTCGGTTGACCATCTATGCGGAATCCCCTCACGGCCATAGATATTCTCATCTCGTTTTGCACTTCGGATTCCAAAAAACGAATGAGTCCATCGAGTCGCGTTTTCGACACATCCGATTCTTTTCCCACGCAACCATTTTCAGCCGCATTATAAGAGCGCTGCCACACGCGTAATAAGTTTTCTGGTAACGCGAATTCAACCAACGGATAAAGCATCGCCGCACACTGATCCGTGGTAACGCCTATGGCCGCGTGAAGTTGGCGAAAAAATGTCGGCACAAATTCTGAAATAATTCCCAATATTTAGTGCTCAATTTGTGCCCATTTGTGCCGTATGAATCAATTTCAGCACCATTATGGTTTTCGAGATATTCGAGTTTGAAGTTTTTGGTGCTAGCTTCACACTTGGCACCAACATTTTTCGATTTCGAAAAACTTTTAATGCCAATATTTAGTGCCCAATTTGTGCCCATTTGTGCCGTTTAATTGACCTCATTATCACTTGTAGTTTTTAAGTTATTTCAGTTTGAATATCTTGGTGCCAGCTTCACACTTAGCACCAACATAATCCAACTTTGAAAAAAATTTTATGCCAATATTTTGTGCCCAATTTGTGCCCATTTGTGCCGTATGAATGACATTTCTACCATTTGTAGTTTTTGCGATATTGACTGTTGTTTTTTAGCCGGCGTGAAGTTGGCACCAACATATTCCAACTTTAAACAAATTTTGATGCCAATATTTTGTGCCCAATTTGTGCCCATTTGTGCCGTATAAATGACATTTTTACCATTCGTAGTTTTTGAGATATTGACTGTTGTTTTTCAGCCGGTGTGAAGTTGGCACCAACATATTCCAACTTTGAAAAAAAATTTCCGCCACTATTTAGTGCTGAATTTGTGTCAATTTGTGCCGTTGAAATGGCTTCGATATCTGGGATAGTTTTCGAGTTATGAACAATATTGTGTTTTATTAACGGCGCCATCTATGGGAACAAGCAAGTATTGTTTCGCTTCATAATAGGTCAAATATGTCGGCCTCACATATGTGAATTCTGTTACATAATAACTTCCCATGAACTTATAAATAGACCTCTGATTATTAAGCAAACAATTCCTTGCGTTAATCGAACAATCTATCCTTTTCGATGGTAAAAATATGTTGAATCGGGAAAATTGTTGAGTAATATTATTTCTAAATAATATTATATTTCGATGTGGAATTCAAAATTCAATAAATACAATTAGAAATATATTCCTTATTACAATTACTTGTATGGATTCACTTTCCTGCATAAAAGCAGATAGCGTGTGGCGGCAAACATCAAACGGGGCGATCTAACACGTGCTTGCCTAGTTGAAACGGCTGCTTCGTGAGCGTAAATTTTTTATTAAAAGGACGTTCCGATATGGCATCTACGGCACATTCGGCGATTTCTCTGATCTGACATTTACTGGTGAATTTAATTCACTTTGGTAATTTACGGACCTTCTGAATTAATTGAAATCGAATTTAGCCTGGTCCCAGACTCCCAGATGAACTTACCCAGGTTAAAGATGGAATATTGAACCGGGTTGAAAATCAGTTTTTATTTGAACTGTGACAGAAATTTTAGTTCAAAGTCCCGAAGCACCCCAGGAATTATTGCATCACTAAGGTTATTCTTCGTGATATACTTGAACTAATACAAAGTTCGTAACAGTAGGTAATCTGAATTTGTGCCAATTTTGTTTTATTAACGGCGCCATCTATGGGAAAAAGCAAGTATTGTTTCGCTTCATAATAGGTCAAATATGTCGGCCTCACATATGTGATTTCTGTTACATAATAACTTCCCATGAACTTATAAATAGACCTCTGATTATTTAGCAAACTATTCCTTGCGTTAATCGAACAATCTATCGTTTTCGATGGCGAAAATATGTTGAATCGGGAAAATTGTTGAGTTATATTATTTCTAAATAATATTATATATCGATATGGAATTCCAAATTTGATAATAGTAGGTATATTGTTCTATGAGCGGTAATGTAAGTCATAACATATGCAGATGAATTTTGCAGCCCGAGCCGTCAGGGAAGGGGTGTAATTCATCAAGTGTGTTATAACTGCGATGTCTGATCAAGCGAACGTGTGGAAAGTTTGCTCCGACAATTTTATTGTAAATTCGAGATTGTTAGAGTGTAATTTATGTGAAACCAAATTTCACTCATCATGTGTATAATATATAAAAGACTCATGGTTAAAAAATTTCACGGAAAACGATAATATAAAATGGTTTTGTGACTCCTGTAATGTAAATTGGAGATCACTATCAAGTGGGGCATCCACATCGTCTAACACAGAAGCTCTTCTGAAAAAGGATGTGGAACGTCTTATAACAGAGAAAACTCTGCTTCAAAGGATTGTTGATGATATGGATTATACAGTAAATATTCAAAAAACTTTGTTGAAAGAATACGAAGAACAGCTCTGTCAGCTGAAGGGTCAACCCAAGGTTAGTTCTTCTAATCAATCTGCGAATTCCTTATCGAATCTCGATCCAAATCAATCACTTATTGTGGAGAGTGAGATGAACAATCCTTCTCACTCTTATAGCAACAAATTGAAGAAGGTGCCGATAAAGAAAGATATATCAAAGTCAACACCTGCTGTCAAGATAAATAATACTGATGTTGAGAATAATAAAAACGACGTTCCGTCGAATGTCAATTTGGCTCCTCATATAAATAAACAAATGGTAAGTTCAGCCGTTATGCAAGCACAACAAAGAGTTCTCATGCAGGATATTCAAAATTTGGAGCTAACCAAAAATGACAATAATGTTAACGAAGACAAATGGGAATTAGCAAAGTCTAAAAACAAACGCGGTAGCCGTAAATTTGTCGTAGGGGCAGGTAATTCGGATATGAAAATACAAGCAGTGCCAAGGTTTGTAGCATTACATATATCCAGGTTGCAGCCAGACACAAAGCCAGAAGACATGAAAAACCTATTGGAGAAAGACTTTCCGGAGGTGATTTGTGAACAGCACCCTTCTAAGCATCCACAAATATATTCTTCGATGAAAGTTTCTATATACAAGAATAATCTGGGAAAGGCTTGGAATAAGGACATATGGCCGCATGGAGCTCTTATATCACGCTATTTTTTAGCCAAAAAGCCTCAAAGTGCGAACACTTAGATTATATATCTCAAAATACTGAAAGTAACCGTTTAAATAACCAAAATTTTAGTGAAAAAAATTCAAAATCATCAGTATGTTTCAGTCTTTTACATCAGAATGTAAGGTCTCTAGGTAAAAACATCCGAAAAATGGAAATGTTGCTCCAGGAACACAAACCCTCAATTATTGCCTTGACAGAACACTGGGCCAGTGAGGAACAACTAGAAAGGCACAAACTAGGCTGTTATAAGCTCGTTACAGGGTTTTGTAGGCCTAAGCAATATGGAGGATACGCTATATTCTTTCAAAAACATATTATTGCCAAAGAAAGGAACGATATAAAATGCTTGAGCAAACCGAATGTGATAGAATGTTCGGGATGTGAAGTGGTACTAGATTCAAATCAAAAAGTCACAGTGTATATAGGCCCAATACCTATCCAACAGGTGACATAAATGTGTTTTTCGAAAGGTTCGTCTCACTTTTGGAGAAACTCACTCTTGAAAAAAATAGCTATGTAATCGCAGGTGATTTTAACATTGATTTTTTGAATATAAATGAAAAAATTACACAAATGTTGTTAACTATACCTACTTGGTAGCTTTAATGTAAAAGTAACTGTGGACTTGCCCACTAGGCTAACTCCAATCAGTTCCAGTTGTATTGATAATGTGTTAACAAACTTATCAGATGGCACGTCAAAAATTATCGAAGGTCATATATCGGATCACTCTGCCCAGCTATTTCAGTGTAACACTCTTATACCAAAAATTGAAAGTAAACAGCAATTTAGGTTTCGCAGGTATGATGAAGAATCCATACAGGGTTTTTTGGGGGTACTTGGGGAGTTTGATTGGAGTAGAATCTATGATTTGCATAGGGATAACATTAATGGCATGTGGGACTTTTTTTCTGAGGTTTTTTATAAAAATTCTGAAGATGCTTTTCCTGTTCAAATGAAAACCTTCAAACCATTTAAATCTGTGAAAAACTCAACTCCAACTATAGATAAATTAAAGAATCAGTTGGATCTTATGTACACTATATCACAAGTGGATAAAGATTACTTGGATTCATATAAGAAATTGAAACAACAATATGATAAATCAATAGTTGACATGAAGCAGAAGCTTTATGGCAAAATTTTAAGAGAATCTTGTAATAGAACTAAGGACACATGGATGCTAGTGAATCGACTAACAAATAAAATTAGAAATAAGAACATCAATTATCCCTCCATCTCTCCACAAATATTAGTGAATGATTTTAATGATTATTTTATAAACATTGCGCCAAAAATTGTTTCACAAATTGATGAAAAAAGATCACATAGCTCTGATCTAAAACGCAATACAAAATCTTTTTACCTTTTTAAAGTATCAGAGAAAGAAGTATCTGATGTAGTTAATAAGTTGAAGAATGGTGCGTCGTATGGCTTTGACAATGTACCAATGAATATCATTATCTAATCTATCTAATAGAAAAACCATTATCTTACATTATAAATAGAAGTTTTGAAGTTGGTATCTTTCCAGAGGCACTTAAGCTTGCAGTAGTTAAGCCGCTTTACAAAAAAGGCAGCTGCCAAGATTTTGATAGTTTTCGCCCAATCAGTTTATTATCGTCCTTTTCGAAAATAATAGAGAAAATTTTATCGAATCGTCTGATTCATTTTTTTTTTAAATTCCAAATTTTCAATATCCATCAGCATGGCTTTGTTCCTGGAAGAGGTACACAGACGGCTATATATGAGCTCACTCATCAGATATTGGAGGCTTTGGAGAGGGGTGAGATACCTTTGTGTCTCTTTCTCGACCTCTCCAGGGCCTTTGATTGCGTTGATCATGGCCTCCTCTTGCGAAAACTGGAGGCATGTGGCATTAGGGACAGGCAGCTGCATTTAGTTGAGAGTTACCTGACAGAACGAAAACAAAAAGTTATTCTGAATCTGAATGGAAGCGAGTTTGTGTCAAGCGAAAGAGCCATCTCAATGGGTGTACCACAGGGCAGTGTGCTGGGCCAAGTGTTGTTCGTCATATATATTAATGACCTACCCGAGACTCTGAACGATGCCTGCTTCAAAGCATTATATGCAGATGACTATAATATGTTGGTGTTCGGAAAACAATTGAACACAGTAATTGAAAAATCTGACATTGTGTTGCAGATAGTTGAAACTTGGTGCAGGGAGAATGGTCTTGTAATAAATAAGCAAAAAACCCACTGTTTTATTTTCCGTACAGAGAGGTCAAACCTAGATGTACCTGAATTTTTTGAGGGGGATAACGGTAGAATTGGGGTAGATGGCACAACAAAATTCTTGGGGATACAGCTTGACTGCTTCTTAAAGTGGGATAATCACATTTCAATGTTAAATAAAAAATTATGTTTTGTTATTTATTGTTTGAATATACTCCAACATCAATTGGATTCTGATGTTCTTAAGTTAGTATATTATGCAAGCTTTCAGTCATTGTTGTCATATGGTCTGATTTTTTGGGGTTTTAGTAGTCATGCCAAAAAGATATTTGTTACCCAGAAGTTGGCATTAAGATCAATATTACGACTGAAGTACAGGGCATCGTGCAGAGGTCTTTTTAGAGCTAACAATATCATGACACTACCGGGTTTGTACATTTTTAGCTGTTTGATTTTTATTCATAAAAATAGTCATTACTTCAATTCTTTTAAGAACAATAATAATACTAGACATATAGTTAAATATCTATATCCAGCTTGTTCCCTTACTTTGACCCAACATAATACACAGTATATGTGCATGAGATTGTTTAATGCTCTTCCACCAGTCATATCAAATATTGTTGATGAAAAAATTTTCAAAAAGCACATCCAGGATGTGGTGAGATGGGTCAGGGCACGAAATAGATTCTGGAGGGACCACGTAGAAAGAATGCCAGAAGACAGATGGGCAAAGTGGGCTAAAACTCAGAGACCGAACACACGCAGACCTGTAGGTAGACCACCAAAGAGGTGGTACGAGAGCTGGAGTTCAGCTTCTCAGGAAGATCCAAGAAGGGGGCCAAATGTACAGAACTGAACAGGACCTGGTCCTATTGAAAGAGGAAGAAGAAGAAGAAGAACATCCAGAAGCTAATAATGCAGTGCGAACCTTATGCTGTTGATGAATTTCTGTTATATTGTAGGGAAACAAAGATTAGTTATTAAGAACCAGCTATTTTGTTTATTTGATTTTCTGATTTTCTTTGACTTGTTGACACTTTGTTTCGGGTATGTATATTTGTATACATGTTTGTGATGATTTTGTCAATAAAATTCATTTATTATTATTATTATTAACCATTACCGCGAATTGACAAGTAATAGACCTAGAAAGAGGGTTGAAATTTTCAGGGTAGGTTTCAACGAGATAAAGTTCTCTATTCAAATGGATGTTACCCAGATCGCTCCACCAGTACCATATAAATGATTTGGGAATTATCGAAAAATAATCTGTTTTTTTATTTTTTGAATTATCTCGATCAATTCACAATTCCTATTGCGAGTAAGGCGGAAACATCAAACAGTGACCACACAGGTGGATGAGAGCGGCATTGCAATCGAAAGCTTTTTTTATTCTTAGAAGTATTGCCGACACTTCGCAGTGTGTCCTTACTCCTTAGACCACTTCTTGATGAATTTATTGCACTTTGGCCTAAGCCCTTATATGCTTGAATAAAAATTTGGACCAATCCTTAGAAAGCTCCCTAAACTTTGTGAATTTCAATTTTCTACCAGATATATTCTAGTGGACTTCATTATCATTAGTACGGTCTGAGTGACTTCGATTTTGATATACCTATTTAGTGTGTTTTGAGTGAAGAGTGAAGTGAAAATGGTCGGGAGGAAACGCGCGTTAGATGATAACCCAATATTGCATAAATTATTCGAGCATAAGGAAAATATATGTTCAAAGTTGGGCAAACCAACTGATGAAGTTTGGAAAATGATCAGTCGAGAGCTGGATGATAAGATTTCTCCAAAGGCCCTTTATAATTTCATCAGAAGAAACTGCCAAGATTGTTGGAAATATTTAAATATATCTGAAAATGATTTCAGTCGTGTAAAAATTTCTGGAAGTGAAGATAAAAGTGATGACAACGAAATTTTTGTTGTATTGACTTTGGATGCTCCGGAGGTGAATTTATTAATTGCTATGGAGAATCTCAAACTGAATTCCGGATGGGGAGACAGATTGTCAATATTATTGAAGAATGATGAAAAAGTGGCCAATTGTACGTGGGCCTTCAAAAAACATTATTTTGGGGTTGAAACCTTCTTGAAAATTTGGGAGATGCGTAGAGTGTGATGCTTCATTAGTGGGGACGAATTACGATGGATTAAGTGAAAATGGATCTCTGATTTTATATTTCAAAATATCGCAGATAAACGATGACTTCCACACAGGGCAGAAAGTAAGGAATTTAACAGGTTCAAAACGAAGAGAAATTGGGGCAATTTTAAGTTCAGGTAAGCCATCCATCAATCATTTGAGGGAAGAGGTTTAGGAAGGTACCAGATATAGAGACCTGCCTAAACTGAACACATTACGCAAATGAAAACAGGAGTATAAGGCAAAAAAGATGCAAATTAAAAGTTCAAAGGAAACTGATCCCGTCTTAAAATTAGTAGAATTCAAATGGACTCTACCCTTCATTCATTCCATAAAAATGATTTCAATTGATAAGTTCTTCATGTTTTATTGGAGCCCTGAACAAAACCAGGTTTACAATGACTATTGCTCTAAGCCGGGCACCAGCTTATTAGCAATTGATGCTACAGGAAGTTTGATCCGAAATCTACAGCGACCATACAACAACACCTCCAGCCATATATTCCTGTATTCAGCTGTTATCAATCTGAATCAAGAACACGGACAAATTCCTGTAGCCCAAATGATTTCTGAATGCCAGGATACCAACACCATCTCGTATTGGTTGAAAAACTGGCTGAAAACAACGAGATTACCTAAAATAGTTGTTGCAGATCATTCGCTGGCTTTGCTGGGCGCTATTTGTTGGGCATTCAATGATTCAATAATCTCCTTTTAGGAAATTATATTGACATAATTTATAGGTACCTACAAGGAGATAAGAGGGTTATCATTCCATCTGTAATGATAAGGGTGGATTATGCGCATTGCATTAAAATTGGCTTACGAAGATTTTCAATGAAGTTTACTCTACTGGAGTTATACCTAATATTTGGCTTAAAGCTACATTCGTAACCATTCCAAAAAAATCGACTGCAAAAAGTTGTGAAGATTTCCGTACCGTCAGTCTCATGAGCCATTCACTCAAACTATTTTTGAAGATAATCCACCAGAGAATATATAAGACGTGCGAACAGCAGATGGGACCAACTCAATTCAGGTTTCGAAATGCGTTGGGAACACGAGAGGCACTTTTTGGCTTGCAAGTTCTGTTCCAACGGGCCCGTGATGTAAATCACGATGTTTACGCATACTTCATCGATTACCTAAAGGCGTTTGATAGAACTATGCACAACAAAATGATGGACGTGCTAGAGACGGCTGGTCTAGAGGAGCAGGACTTGCGAATTATTGCCAACCTTTATTGGAACCAGGCCTCTTCGATCAGAGTTGAGAACGAGGAATCCGACGCAGTCTCAATAAGAAGAGGGGTCCGACAAGGATGCGTGTTGTCACCGCTCTTATTCAACATATACTCCGAGTACATCTTCCGCGAGGCTCTTGAAGACAACAACGACGGCTTGGTTGTCAATGGCGAATGTATTAACAACTTAAGATACGCAGATGACACCGTTCTTATATCGAGTAATTTGGATGGGCTTCAGAATTTAATCGACAAAGTAGTACAAGTTGGCGAAAGATATGGACTATACTTAAATGTGAAAAAAACAAAATTCATGATCATATCCAAAAATAAACATCTGACTGGTCGATTAACTGTTCATAATGAAACCATCCAAAGGGTACATAGCTTCGCTTACTTGGGAACAAACATTAACGACGAATGGGATCACTCGATCGAAATAAAATGCCGAATCGAAAAGGCCCGTGCTGCATTCCTTAAGATGGGAAAACTGTTCAGGGGCGGTGATTTGGCGCTTCCTACTAAGGTGAGACTGCTTAGGTCCTACGTGTTCTCGGTGCTTCTATATGGTGTAGAATCGTGGACCTTGTCTGAGGCTTCATGCAAGAAGTTGGAAGCATTCGAGATGTGGGCGTATCGTCGAATCTTGAAGATATCGTGGGTGGATCACATCACTAATGAGGAAGTCTTGCGGAGAATGAACAAACAAAAAGAAATATTGTACCAAGTGAAGAAGCGGAAACTTGAATATTTAGGCCACATTATGAGAAATCCTGAGAGATATCGTATTTTGCAGCTCATTCTCCAGGGTAAAATACAAGGTAGAAGAAGTGTTGGCCGGAGAAGAATCTCATGGCTTAAGAACCTGAGAGTTTGGTTCAATTCATCGACAGTGGGTTTGTTTCGAGCGGCTGTCGATAAGGTCCGTATAGCCATCATGTTAGCCAGCATCCTAAGCGGATAGGCACCAGAAAATGAAGAAGCATTAAAATTGTCCTGCGATGGGGTTGCTTCAAGATAAAAAGCCGAAGGTTCATTGAATTTTACGTGCATTTGATGGCACATGTAATCAAAAGTACATCTTTGGATACAAATTCCGCCATCTTAAAATCAATTTTAATTACTGCCAACAGTGAGTTCATTGGTTTCAAAGACGATGAACCTATTCCAGCACAAATACACCGCGAACGTCTAAAAAAAATGATATGTCTTCATGCTCAATATTCCTTACGATACGGATGAAGAATTTGAGGAATTTGAGGAAGTTGATGATTTAGACAGCAGTTTCGAAAATTGGTTTGATCGACTTCATGAGGATGCCATGAGGTATTGTGGTGTGGAAACTGACGACGAAAATTTTTATTACTGTCCACAAATAAATAATCACCTGAAGAACTTCATCTGAACATTACCATTATGGTCTGGTATAGCTGTTCCCATTTACAAGTATGGATCCCCAAGTCAATCATCAGCAATAGTGGAGAGTTATTTTTCTGATCTGAAAACAAGAACTCTGAAACAGGAAAATCTACCTTTACGTGTGGATAATTTTTTTCTAATTCACTACAAGGCCATACAGGGTATGCTGATTTTAGCCGAAAGCGTTAATGAGAATGAACATAAGTTTGGGGGTAAGACATTTTAATTATTACTATTTATTTATTTATTTATTTATTAACGGTACATGACCTTTTTAGTAACAAGAAGAAAATCAAACGAACACAAACCAAAGCAGCATAACACAATTAATAGTAAATATTGAGTGCATGTATATGATAAAATAAAATTAACAGAAAAAAAAGCTCAAGAGCATCAATACAATTAAACTCGAAATATAACAGTTCTATCAGGTACCTCAAATCTCTCCTCAATCTCGAAATAGAGTCATGAAATATGTCAACTCCCAAGGAGTCCACGACGTTGGTGTTTCGCATTATTCTCGAAACCGGAGAATGAAAGCAATAATTGGTTCTTGATTGGGCGGGTCGAAATAGATCAAACCTTCGGATGGGTCTACAGGGAACATATAAATTGAACTGTGACAACAAGTCAGGGGATTACAAAAGGCCCTGAAAGAGTTTTGCAATAAATACCACATCCGCATGAAATCTTCTAGTCCTCAAGGAGGGCAGTCCAAGAGAGTTGCGCATTCGACTCGCGGAGAAAGTATGAATCGAGAATGTACCCATTCTAACAGCCGCACACCTAAGAAATTTGTTTTGGACCCTCTCTATCAATGAACTGTCGACCGAGATGTATGGAGACCAAACGACAGATGAGAACTCCAACATAGGTCTAACTAAAGAAACACACAGATGTCGTAGGGTCTCGATGTTGAAGTCCCTAGTATTTCGCATTATGAATCCCAAAGTTCTGAGAGAAGCAGCAGAAATTGCCTGAATATGTGCCTTAAAAGACAACGTGCTGTCATAAGAAACACCTAGGTCCTTAAAAACAAACACTCTATCAATAGGTATACCACCAATAATATAATCGACCGTGATAGGGCACTCCAAACGGGAAATCGTCATGAATTTACACTTTTTGATGTTGATAGTGAGACAATTGGCAGCACACCACTCCTCCACAGACCTTAGATCCGAATTCAACTTCTGAACGTCGGATAAAGACTTAACTGAAAAAAAAAGTTTTAAATCATCTGCAAACAGCAAGAATTTAACGAATCGGATGACAAGACCTAAGTCGTTGATAAAAATTAAAAATTGCAAGGGCCCTAGGTGACTTCCCTGAGGTACCCCCGAAGTAACAGGAATCTGAAAAGACAGTGTTCCACCCATCTGAACGATTTGATATCTGCCCGATACATAAGAAATCAACCAACGATTGAAACTTCCATGGAAACCAAACATCCTAAGCTTTCTACCCAAAATTTTATGGGACACACTATCAAACGCTTTCGCAATATCAGTATACAGGGCCTTTCACGAGGAACCTCACCCATATTTATACGGGAAACTACTGAACGTATTTTCATGAAATTCAGCACTTATAAGTATTTCACGATGCTGATGAAATCTAAAATATTTTCAAGGCATGAGCACCCCCGGTTTTTCCGGAAATGACGTCAACTTCCGTTTTTCAAATAAGAACACCATTTTTTTATTACAGAAATAGATTCCTCAGAAAATTTCAAGTTATTTTGATGTAACATTGTTCAGTTTTGGTTGGCAAATTCTCTCTGAGCGGGAAAATTCGAAAAAAAAATCGAAAATAGAGCTCCACTTAAACAAGAATAACTTCGAGGTTTTTGGATGAAAAATTTTCATTTTTGGGATTTTTCAAGATGTAAGATTGATGTATCCACTTTGAAAATCGAAATCGCGATTCATGATACAGGGGATGAAAAAATCGCTTTCAAAGTTAGGGATGACAAAATAGTGAAAAATCAATTTTTTCAAATTAGAACCCCATTTTTTTTTATGGCAGATATTGAATCTACGTTAAAAAATAATGTGAGTGTATGCATCACACCCTTGCCCTAAAGTGGATATTTTCTGAGTTATTCACAAAAAACTGTTTTTCGTCTTGAATTTTCAGCTATTTCTTTTCCCTTCACGCCAAAAAGATGAAATTTTCAGGAATTGTTACTTAAACCATGTTTTAGATTTTACTACCCTAATATGCAAGAGAAAAAAGTTACAGGTTGTTCCTAAATAGATGGCGAATTTGGATTCGAATTTGTATCGGAAACCTCTTCATTTCAACTAATCGGCCATAGGTTTTCTCTCCAGTGATAAATAAATAATTCCTTATGAGCCATATGCAAAAACTAACCATGTTTTACATTCTTTTTTTTAATGATAGATATCATTAATTACATGCTACTGAATAAAGAGGAATTTGGCAGATGTAATTAATAATATCTATCATTAAAAAAAAAAGAATGTAAAACATGGTAAGTTTTTGCATATGGTTCATAAGGAATTATTTATTTATCACTGGAGAGAAAACCGATGGCCGATTAGTTGAAATAAAGAGGTTTCCGATACAAATTCGAATCCAAATTCGCCATCTATTTAGGAACAACCTGTATCTTTTTTCTCTTGCATATTAGGGTAGTAAAATCTAAAACATGGTTTAAGTAACAGTTCCTGAAAATTTCATCTTTTTGGCGGGAAAAGAAATAGCTGAAAGTTCTAATTTGAAAAAATTGATTTTTCACGATTTTGTCATCCCTAACTTTGAAAGCGATTTTTTCACCCCCTGTATCATGAACAGAGCCGGACCGTGGGCGTGGCGAGGGAGGCATTTGCCACGGGCGCAAACGACCTAGGGGCGCAAAATGAGAAATATCAGAGATCAAAAATTATCAGAACTTAAAAAAACACAAGTGATATCTCAAATTACTTCAAGAGTGAAGGGGTTATTGTCCCGACAAGAAGTGATTCCGCGAATGACGCCTATGTTGCAGAAAGTATTCCTTCTGAAGTCAAGTACTGAACAATTAGAATTGAACTATTCTATTTCGGACGATTCAGAAAAAAAATTCTTTCGAAGAATTAGGAGTTACTAAGGAACCATCTGAACTAGTTGATTTCAATGAACCTATAACATGGCAAATTACGAAAAATAATATCAAAATATTTCTGAATGAGGCGATGATCTCGACTTTTATCCTTCAAGTGACGATGATCGACGTTTTGATAAAAAATGGTTCTTGAAGATTTTGCCAAATGGAGATAGGTTGCAAAGAAACTGGCTTATTTATTGTAAGAGGATTGATGCTTTATTTTGCTTTCCCTGCTTGTCCTTTTCTGGAAAAACAGATTTTTGGACTACAGGCTATCGAGACTGGCAACATCTCAATCCATCACTACCGCGTCATGAGATTTCTTTCTTTAAGGGGCTGTATCACCTTTTGAATCGTGGTAAATCTCCATTCAAAAGAGGTCACTTTATTTCACGAATAAGTACCCTAATTTACGACGGAGAGACTTGTTTTTTTTTTCAAATTGAAGTTGAAGAACGTCCCGAGGGCAAATAGTTTTCTGTTTTTCGATTTAATTAGTTTTTCAATTAAAAAAACCCAGGTAATCGTTGCTACAGAAACTTCCTCACTAAAAATGAAAAGAGTGGAATAGTCAATTAAAAAAACCATGGTAATCGGTAGATCTGGGGTTATTGAATATGTTTTTCGTTTTTAATGAGTACAAGCTATATTTTTGAAATAATAATCATGAAAGTTTCTGTAGTTTGTAGAAGATTAAATTGTCGAGGGCAAATAGTTGCGATTTTTTCCAAAAAATGATGAATAACCGTCGGAAAAAAATCATTAAGTGTAGTTTCCAAAACGCTGAAGTTCAACCTGTTTTTTTTTTAATTGAAAAACTAATTGAATCGAAAAAATCGCAACTATTTGCCCTCGGCAGTTTAATCTTCTATAAACTACAAAAATTTTCATGATTATTATTTCAAAAATATAGCTTGTACTCATGGAAAACGAAAAACCTATTCAATAACCCCAGATCTAACGATTACCATGGTTTTTTTAATTGACTATTCCACTCTTTTCATTTTTAGTGAGGAAGTTTCTGTAGCAACGATCGTTTCATCCCGAAAAAATTTTCAAGCCGGAAAAACCAACATGTTGGTTTTTCAGCGACAAAACTTTTGACGTTTCTCGAATTCATAGATAGCTTCGGAAATAAATATCATAGAGAGAACAAACAACGTTTAGTAGTTTAGTTAATCTATGATGAATTCTAATTTGCCAAATAGCGCAATACTCGTCAAATGTGAACATATTACCCTATTTTCTCGTGGAATAGTCATGCCGAATTCCACTCGAGATGAAATTTAAGCAGGTAAAATTTCTCTCTTGTAATATTCGAGTTTGTTGCTTTTCGGAAATTTCGCTCATGACTTTTTTTTCCATAAAATCACTCGCCTAACGGCTCGTGATTTTGATACAAATGTCGTTCGCGAAATTTCCGACCAACAAACTTTCATATCACAATCGAGAAATTTTGCCGGCAAAATTCCATCTCTAGTGGTATTACATATGAAAAACTAATTGAATCGAAAAAAATAAAACTATTTGCCCTCGGGACGTTCTTCAACTTCAATAAAAAAAAAATCAAGTCTCTACGTCGTAAATTAGGGTTCTCACTCGTGAAATAAAGAGACCACTTTTGAATGGAGATTTACCACGATTCAGAAGGTGATACTGCCCCCTAAGTCATAGGGAAACTACATAAAATTGCGAAGTTTTGAACGGAGTTTCAATATTGGCGGATTCATTTGGAGAAAATGGGAGTCCAAAATATAATCAATAAATGTCAATTATGAAAAACATGTATTTATTGAAAAATGAATTTCTTCAAGGGCGCATTTTGAAAGTTTGCCACAGGCGCTAGAATCCTAGTTCCGGCTCTGATCATGAATCGCGATTTCGATTCTCAAAGTGGATACATCAATCTTACATCTTGAAAAATCCCAAAAATGAAAATTTTCCATCCAAAAACCTCGAAGTTATTCTTGTTTCAGCGGAGCTCTATTTTCGATTTTTTTTTCGAATTTTTCCGCTCAGAGAGAATTTTCCAACCAAAACTGAAAAATGTAACATCAAAATAACTTTAAATTTTCTAAGGAATCTATTTCTGCAATAAAAAAATGGTGTTCTAATTTGAAAAACGGAAGTTGGCGTCATTTCCGGAAAAACCGGAGGTGCTCATGCCTTGAAAATATTTTAGATTTCATCAGCATCGTGAAATACTTATAAGTGCTGAATTTCATGAAAATACGTTCAGTAGTTTCCCGTATAAATATGGGTGAGGTTCCTCGTGAAAGACCCTGTATATAACCTCGACCTGTTTATGATTGTCCAACGCCTCAAGAACAAACTGAGCGAAAACCAGAAGATTGGTCTCAACGCTTCTCCCCTGAAAAAATCCATGCTGCTCAGGAACAATTCTATCATATATTCTCGATTTTATTTGCTCATGAATAATTGATTCGAACAACTTAGGGATTACGCTGAGTATAGTTATCGGTCTATAATTCGCAACGTCTTCTCTGCATCCCGATTTGAAAATAGGCTTGATGAATCCTGTCTTCTACATATCCGGAAAAACGCTATCATTTAAGGACTTATTGAATAAAATTTGAAGTGGGAGAGCTACGAATTCTTTGCATTTCTTCAAAAACAACACCGGAACATTATCAGGTCCAGGACCCTTGTTTATGTCGAGAGATTCGATACCGCGCAACACCTGTTCAATATGAATCATCGAGAAAGAAATGATGTTATCTTTATCGCAAAATGAACTATCAGTGGCGTCACAGGAGATATTAACAGTATTGGTCTTATAAACCGATTTGAAAAACTTTGCGAAAGCATCGGCTATCTCCTTCTCACTTCGGAATTCGCAACCATCATGCACCATAACATTAGGCAAACAATTATCTTTTTTCCTAGCGTTTACAAAGTTCTAGAATTTTTTAGGATCGGTTCTAATAGATCCTTCGGTTTCCCTGATAAAACTGCTATAACATTCAATAGTCAACCTTTTACATTGAGACCTGAGGCTACAAAATTCCTGATAATCATCCCATGCATTAGAAATTTTATAATTCTTATGTGCTAATTTCTTTCTGAAAACTAAGTCTTTCAATTCACTTGAAAACCATTTGGGAAAATTCGAGTGTCTGATCCCAATTTTTGGAACAAATTCTTCAATGGCATTAAACAATTTCCTATAAAAAACATCAACCTGAGAGTCGATACTTCCCTCAGCTGAACTGAGCTCTGCTGTCCAATCTATGAATGACAAACGCTCATTGAGGCCTTCATAATCTGCGGCCTTAAAATTAAAAGCAATTATTTCTTGTTCTCTCCTAAAGTTTTGACTAGTAGGAATAGCAAAGACTAGCGCTGGGTCATGAACATCCAACTTCGATAAAACATCAATAGCAGCATCGACCCTCAGTGATTCACAACTTGAAAAAATTAAATCCAACATCCTACCATTGACATTTAATACAGAATTATTCTGGTAAAGATTAAGAAAACTGAAAGTCTCAAGTAAAACCCCAGAACGCTGACACAAACCCGACTCAACAGACAAGTTCAACTGGCCGTTAGACCATACACTATTAGGAAGATTATAGTCACCAACAATGAATACTCCGTCCGGTTCAAACTGTTCAACGGCAGCCTCGATGTTCTCACAGTGACTCTCATAGTAAGACACCGGCATATTAGGTGGTATACAGGGTCTTTCACGAGGAACTTCACCCATATTTATACAGGAAACTACTGAACGTATTTTCATGAAATTCAGCACTTATAAGTATTTCACGATGCTGATGAAATCTAAAATATTTTCAAGGCATGAGCACCTCCGGTTTTTCCGGAAATGACGTCAACTTCCGTTTTTCAAATTAGAACACCTTTTTTTATTGCAGAAATAGATTCCTTAGAAAATTTCAAGTTATTTTGATGTAACATTTTTCAGTTTTGGTTGGAAAATTCTCTCTGAGCGGGAAAATTCGAAAAATAAATCGAAAATAGAGCTCCGCTGAAACAAGAATAACTTCGAGGTTTTTGGATGGAAAATTTTCATTTTTGGGATTTTTCAAGATGTAAGATTGATGTATCCACTTTAAAAATCGAAATCGCGATTCATGATACAGGGGGTGAAAAAATCGCTTTCAAAGTTAGGGATGACAAAATCGTGAAAAATCAATTTTTTCAAATTAGAACCCCATTTTTTTATGGCAGATATTGAATCTACGTTAAAAAATAATGTGAGTGTATGCATCACACCCTTGCCCTAAAGTGGATATTTTCTGAGTTATTCACAAAAAACTGTTTTTCGTCTTGAATTTTCAGCTATTTCTTTTCCCGCCAAAAAGATGAAATTTTCAGGAACTGTTACTTAAACCATGTTTTAGATTTTACTACCCTAATATGCAAGAGACAAAAGTTACAGTTTGTTCCTAAATAGATGGCGAATTTGGATTCGAATTTGTATCGGAAACCTCTTTATTTCAACTAATCGGCCATTGGTTTTCTCTCCAGTGATAAATAAATAATTCCTTATGAACCATATGCAAAAACTTTCCATGTTTTACATTCTTTTTTTTCAATGATAGATATCATTAATTACATCTGCCAAATTCCTCTTTATTCAGTAGCATTTTGTGTTTACTATTAATTTGGTGATACATGTAATTCGTATTGAGTTATAAAATCGATCACTATGCCTAATTTTACCAATGAAGATTATTTGAATCTCATTCTACTTCATGGAGAATGTAATAAAGTTGTAGATAGAACGACTCGACTGTTCATTGAGAGGTTTCCTGACCGACCCAGACCAACGAGAGATACCATTAACAGAACCATGACAAACTTGAGAAATGTCGGATCTTTCGTTAAGAAAACTATACACAGAGAAAAAAGTGTAGTAGAAGATGAGAACAACGAAATTACAGTTCTTGCATATTTTCGTGTGAATCCTCAAAATTCTCTCAGAGATGCCGAGATTGATCTGGGATTATCTCAATCGAGTGTTTGGAGAATATTAAAAAAACATAAAATGCACCCATATAAATTCAATAGGGTACAGCATTTGAAGGAAACTGATTTCGTCAGGAGAACAGTTTTGCGAAGCTATGATGATTCGATTTCAAGAGAATGAAAGTTTTTGGACTGTATAATTTGGACAGATGAATCTAAATTCACAAAGAATGGTTCTTTCAATAGGCATAACAGTCATTATTGGGATGAAGAGAACAACCACCACTTCAGACAATGGAACTTTCAAGAGACCTGGAGTTTCAATGTTTTTTGCGCCATCAAAAATAATGCAATTCTCGATGTTCACATTTATGATGGGACTTTAACTGGTAAGATAGAACACTACACATGGTTGCATTATTTAAAGAATGTTCTCCCTTAGGAGAAAGATATTCTGACATATTGACTCAAATAATTGAGCCGCTAGTACAGAACCATAATGACTTATGGTATCAACAAGATGGCGCGCCTCCAGACAATTCACTCAATGTTTCAAATATCCTCTACAGGCTATTTGAAGATCGATGGTTGGCGAACAATGGTCCACATCTTTGGCCACCACGTTCTCCCGATTTAACTCCTTTAGACTATTATGTTTGGGGTAGGATAAAAAATATTGTCTACTCAACTCCCCTGACTGATAAAGAGGACTGCATAGAACGAGTCAGAAATGCGTTCAGGATTGTTTAGATTTTTAGATTCATAGTTTTGAAACTCAATTTGGTTTTTAAACACTTCTGCAGATCTCTTCCTCCCGATGAAATAAGAAGAGCAACGCACGAAGCATTCCTGAGACGTATAAATAAATGTCTAGAAATTAACGGTCAAAACTTTGAGCATCTTCTCTAGTTATAACTGCGAGAGTTTGCCATGGTTCTCCTAATAGTAACTTGAAGTCAGTTTCAAGAAGGGGTGAAAAATCTACAGCATGGTTCAAATAACAGTTCCTGAAAATTTCATCTTTTTGGCGTGAAGGGAAAAGAAATAGCTGAAAATTCAAGACGAAAAACAGTTTTTTGTGAATAACTCAGAAAATATTCATTTTAGGGCAAGGGTGTGATGCATACACAATATCTGCCATAAAAAAATGGGGTTCTAATTTGAAAAAATTGATTTTTCACGATTTTGTCATCCCTAACTTTGAAAGCGATTTTTTCACCCCCTGTATCATGAATCGCGATTTCGATTTTTAAAGTGGATACATCAATCTTACATCTTGAAAAATCCCAAAAATGAAAATTTTCCATCGAAAAACCTCGAAGTTATTCTTGTTTCAGCGGAGCTCTATTTTCGATTTTTTTTTCGAATTTTCCCGCTCAGAGAGAATTTTCCAACCAAAACTGACAAATGTTACATCAAAATAACTTGATATTTTCTAAGGAATCTATTTCTGCAATAAAAAAATGGTGTTCTGATTTGAAAAACGGAAGTTGACGTCATTTCCGGAAAAACCGGAGGTGCTCATGCCTTGAAAATATTTTAGATTTCATCAGCATCGTGAAATACTTATAAGTGCTGAATTTCATGAAAATATGTTCAGTAGTTTCCCGTATAAATATGGGTGAGGTTCCTCGTGAAAGACCCTGTATAGGCCGTCACGAATAAGAACCTTTGACTTCCGACCGACACAACTACAGATAAATCCTCAACGGACACTTGCACACGGGGTACGCATTGGACACATAGACTCTTTCGCACAGCAACTAAACAGCCCCCACCTTTTGTCTTATCACTGGTTAGAGAAGAACGATCAGTCCTATAAATATTGTAGCCCCCTAGCTGCAGCTCCAGGTTTCCAACCGAACCATCCAACCAAGTTTCAGTGATCAGAATAACATCGTATGAGGAGACATATACACTCTGCATAAAATTAGAGAACTTGGTGCGCATACCTCTGTGGCGACTCAATGCCACGCGTGTAGAAGTCTGCGACCGCGCTTCACACGCCGCCCGCACAGAGGGCACCTCCTCCTGGGCAGCGTTGGTTACTGCGGTACCATATTCTTTATAGACCGACCAGGTCCTACTACCCAGTACCCACGCTCGCTCAGAGCAGGGCAGCTGTAACACCTACGTCATTGGCAGGCCTCGCTTACATTAGCCAATCTGATGAGTCCATCGTAAGCGAGGCTGGGACGAAACGTAGCCCCATCCCGATTCACAATTAAAAGCAACACGCTTCAAATTGGTGACCCCGACGTGATCGGGTATGGGGAAATAACAACTAAACTTTCGTCCCCACATACGATGTCTGGATCAACCTTCGAGACAGTTCTGGCTGCAAGCGCAACAAGGTGTGCAACCGTCCCTCGCTGGCGATGGCACACGTCCATCCCAGTGTCGGACAACACAAAGCACCGGCTGCAGCCCTCTCAGGTCTCCAGGCATCGTCCACGGTATCATGACCATGACCAGTTGTCCTGTTCACTGGGGGAGAGTCATGTGACGACTCAATGCCACGCGTGTAGAAGTCTGCGACCGCGCTTCACACGCCGCCCGCACAGAGGGCACCTCCTCCTGGGCAGCGTTGGTTACTGCGGTACCATACTCTTTATAGACCGACCAGGTCCTACTACCCTGTACCCACGCTCGCTTAGAGCAGGGCAGCTGTAACACCTACGTCATTGGCAGGCCTCGCTTACATTAGCCAATCTGATGAGTCCATCGTAAGCGAGGCTGGGACGAAACGTAGCCCCATCCCGATTCACAATTAAAAGCAACACGCTTCACCTCTTACGTTCTGATAATAAACACTCAGGTGTTCGGAGGCTAATGTCCTTGATGATCGTATGGAGGTGGTCGACGATTTTTTGAGAGAGAAACAATTCGTGGTGTACCTCGGATATAACGAATTGTAATGTCTTCTTCACCACTGGACTTCCTGTTCTCCAGCTCCTGACGTAACTGCGACAGATAATCTCTCTGCTTCACTGTGAGATCAGCCCTTACCCTGAATTGCCCAAACTTATTTTTGCTCCGTAAAATCCTGAGTGCATCCTCGGAATCTCCAAAGATAGCCTTGACTGACATCGTGCCCTCGTCCCTGTTTCTGCCGACACGAATGGTTCTGATTACCTTTATTTCAGAGAATACCTCGGATATAATATCCTGGATCACCCCCCTTGAATCTTGCGTCGACTCAACTGCAGGAACGCCGTGAAACATTAGGCCCGTTTACACGAAGAGTTTTTCTGGCAGTTTTGGAGCGTTTGCTCCATTTCTCAACTCCAATCTTGTGCGTGTGAATGCTAGAGCATCGTGAGTCCAAAAGCGTCGATTTGATGCGACGTGCCAGATGTGCTGGTTTGGTATTTCAACGTCGTATTCACACGCACACTCCGATCTACCGAGATATGTAGCAGCAGATGCTTATCGTTCTCTCGAATTTTCGTAGTTGGAAATGTGTATTTATGTTTATATGAACTTGAATTCTGGTCATTTCCACCAGTACCTACATACACAATGTGGAATAGGGATAATTTAGAATTATTTATAAAATGTACAGAGGCTTTCCGTGTTTATGGAAAATAAAAAGTGACGACTATAAAAATAAGAATTTGAGGAATAACGCCTTGAGTTTTGTAAACAAAATGTAGATCCGAGAGCAAATCGAGAATTTGTTAAAAAAAAAATACAAGGTATTCGAGGTGCTTTCCGGAAGGAGTTAAAAAAATAAATTATTCCAAAAAAAGTGGAAGCGGAAAAGAAGATGTTCACAAGCCAACTTTATGGTATTTCGACCTACTTTTATTCACAAAAGACCAGGAGCACGGAACGTGGAGTTTCCACCTCAACGGAAATTCCACGCTCCGCTCCAAAACTGTTGTATTTTGCATTCACACGGAGAGTTTTGGAGCGTACAATAAAATCTGCCGAATCGATGCGCGATCCAAAAGTGTTGCTCTATTTGACGACCACGCATCAATCCTCACGCTCCTGGAACGCCGTTCCGGAGTGCCGCATCAGAGCGACGCTACAGGAGCGTTGGTTCGGAGTGTACGTGTAAACGGGGCTAATACGTTTCTAGCACGAAGACCGCGCTCATCCAGCTCAGTATAAAACTCCTCTGCTGAGAATGCTCCCCCAGCACATTCCGATGGTCGAACATTAGATTCAAGAGCCGCAATAGTTTTATGCAATGAGGAAATTTCTACCTCCTGGGCAGCAAGTTTATTGGTCATCATATTCACCTCCTCCCTCAACTCAACCATCTTGCCGAGGTACTTCTCTTCAATTTCCCTCTTGAAGCCGTCGAACTTTTCCTGGAACAGCTGACTTAATTTCCCGAATAGTTGATCAGTTTCAGAGGTCGGCTGAGGCGGTTTACAACACATAATCACCCCATCAGGCCCAACGGCACGGGCCTTATTCGAACAGTTTAGATGAAAATGGTTACCACACTCGATACAGCTAACAGGGTCCACAACCTTCCTTTTACAATGACCACACTTGTTCTCACTGTCGGAGGCAGACATGATGATTCAAATTCGACCCGACGCCTATGGGAAATCTGCAGACAGCAGCGATAACAGCGATGACCGATATTCACGTAAACTAATTCAGGAAAATCTGAACAACAACAATTACACACCCCGAAAACAAATCGAAAAGGCCGACAATGCCGCAAACAGACCTTATCGATCTGATCGAACAAAATTTTCTGGGAAAAGAGGACGAAAACTCCGAAAAATCAGTACTTGAAGCGAAGAAAGCGATGAACGTGCGGAACGTTTAACATATATGTATACAGATACAGATATACAGATATTGAAAATATTTGGAAATTTTCATGGAAATGCATGAATCATGAAGCATACTTTCATAATGAAAATATGCTTCGGATAATGTTAAATTCAAATATTGTTTTTCAGGTATTGAAGATCCACCAGTTCAAAAAATAGGAGAAACCAAGGATTCAGTAACACTTCCACAAGAGGCTTCAGACGGAGGTGTTATTTCCTCATGCAATCCACATGAAAAAAAAGGTAGATATATATTATTTAACTATATTCGCTCCATTACTTATTTTGTTACAAATATAACTGATTGTGATAGCCAAGAAAGCATTATTATTTAACAAAACCAATGTATCCTTTCACATTGATATGATCATAGTTGAAATTTCAATTAATTATCACCTTATTATATCTATTTTTAAGCTATACCACAAACAAAGCGCCTGTTCGATGAAAGTTGCGAAGACCTATCAGACAACGAGAACAGGGAATCGATAGAATTAGAGATAGAACAAGAAACAAAGGGTAAGGAAACTAATTCATGTGAATATTGCGTGCATAGTATTCGAGAAAAATACCTGATATATGTAGATTTTGACGGCCGCAAATCCAAACAATTAGATTTTGTCATTTCACTACAATCCCCTAAAATGACCTATTTTCTTTCTTCAAGGATGATTGTTGATTGCTGAAATAATTTTTTGAATATTTGAACTGTTAATTTGATCAGATTTTGTAATCTGATTGATCGATCAGCAGCCGACGGAACATGATTTATGCATTTTTCTCGAAAACTACGCAAGCAATATTGTTGATATTTGAAGAGAAGATGTAGCTTTTCATCTTTGATTTATCCGTGAAGAAAAAAACATCGCCACTCTTGTATTTAAAAAAAAATTGGGGGTTTCGCTAACTTTATATCAATTTGACAAAACAACTTTTCGAAAAATGGTTTCAGCACAAAACAAAATAGCTCACCTTCTTAAGTGATTTATCCGTAAATTATCCGTGAAAAAAGACAAAATCTGATTGATCGATCAGCAGCCACGGAACATGATTTATGCATTTTTCTCGAAAACTACGCAAGCAATATTGTTGATATTTGAAAAGAAGATGAAGCTTTTCATCTTTGATTTATCCGTGAAGAAAAAAATTTTGCCGCTCCCGTTTTTAAAAAAATATCACGTGCGCTGGTATGTGTACATCAATTTACCAGGTGACATGATGAAAAAATGATGTCAGCAATCAACAGATAATGCAATTTCTTTAAATGATTTATCCGCAAATTATCCGTGAAGAAAAATACATCGCCACTCTTGTATTCAAAAAAATATTGGGTGTTTCGCTAACTTTATATCAATTTGACAAAACAACTTTTCGAAAAATGGTTTCAGCACAAAACAAAATAGCTCATCTTTTTAAGTGATTTATCCGTAAATTATCCGTGAAAAAAGAAAATTTGTATCAATCAAGGTTTTGAAGAAGAATGACAAAATCTGATTGATCGATCAGCAGCCGACGGAACATGATTTATGCATTTTTCTCGAAAACTACGCAAGCAATATTGTTGATATTTGAAAAGAAGATGTAGCTTTTCATCTTTGATTCATCCGTGAAGAAAAAAATTTTGCCGCTCCCGTTTTTAAAAAAATATCACGTGCGCTGGTATGTGTACATCAAATTACCAGGTGACATATTGAAAAAATGATTTCAGCAATCAACAGATAATTTAATTTTTTTCAATGATTTATCCGTAAATTATCCGTGAAGAAAAAAACATCGCCACTATGGTATTTTAAAAAATATCGCTCAATTGATATCAAGTCAACGAAACATCTAATATTTGTTTAAATGAGAGTGGCGATGTTTTTTTCATCACGAATAATTTACAGAAAAATCATTGAAAACAATTAAATTATCTGTTGATTGTTGAAATAATTTTTTTCGATATGGATATGTCACCTGTCAATTTGATGTGCACTTATCAGTGCACGTAATATTTTTGTAAAAACAGGAGCGGCAAAATTTTTTTCTTCACGGATAAATCAAAGATGGAAAGCAACATCTTCTTTTCAAATTTCATCGATATTGCTTTCTCAGTTTTTGAGAAAAATGCATAAATCCTGTTCCGTCGGCTGCTGATCGATCAATCAGATTTTGTCATTTGATCGATACAAATTTTCTTTTTCACGGATAATTTGCGGATAAATCATCAAAAGAAATTGCATTATCTGTTGATTGTTGAAAAATCATTTTTCCAATATGTCACCTGGTAATTTGATGTACACTTACCTCAGCGCACGTGATATTTTTTTGAAAACGAGAGCGGCAAAATTTTTTTCTTCACGGATAAATCAAAGATGAAAAGCTTCATCTTCTTTTCAAATATCAACAATATTGCTTGCGTAGTTTTCGAGAAAAATGCATAAATCATGTTCCGTCGGCTGCTGATCGATCAATCAGATTTTGTCATTTTTCTTCAAAACCTTGATTGATACAAATTTTCTTTTTTCACGGAAAATTTACGGATAAATCACTTAAAAAGATGAGCTATTTTGTTTCGTGCTGAAACCATTTTTCGAAAAGTTGTTTCGCCAACTGGATATCAAGATAGCGAAACATCCGATATTTTTTAAAATACAAGAGTGGCGATGTTTTTTTCTTCACGGATAATTTACGGATAAATCACTGAAATCATAGTGATAATTTTTAGATTTTAAATATGTCTAGTTCTCCAGAAAGGTCTAATAGGCACTCGAACTTGGGACACCTTGTATGTGGAAACTATTCAGTTTTCTTCGACAAAATCGAAAAAAATTGGATTATATCTGCAAAGAAAATCAAGAAAATATAGAAACTTAAAAATAATTCCACTTATCACATTTTATAATTTTTCTTCCTTCAACGCCTTTATAATATCTTGTTCTGATAATTATAGGAAATTGGACTGAAAATTGGGGTGGTTTAGGAAATCCCGTCAAGAAGAAGAGGACGAGGTATTACGGCATTCCAACACCGGAAATCCAACACATTCAGGAAGGAAAAAAAATTAAAATTCCCCTTTTGAAAAACGGCAATGAGCAAAACTTCTTCAACGTATTCAACGGCAAGAAGTACCGAGTTACGAATACCTGTCCGTTCGACACGCTGATTCAATGTTTTGCTGCTGCACATTGCGATAGTACCAGCTTTGGTGCATATGTGACAATTCAGAGTGATGAATGCGAAATTTTCAATTTTCTTCTTTTTTTTTGAAAAACGGAAGTAGAAGAATTTCGTACAAACTGAGATGCCAATTATTGCAAGAGGGACAAATATTCGAGGAACGAACTATGGTCAATGGGGTTACAAAAATTGATGTGAATTGTAACATTACCTATGTTGCATCTCGAATGTTAAATGAAGCTCCTTGTGTAATAGAAAAATCTAGTTGTGAAAAATGTTTCCACAACGTGAAAATAAGAAAATTATTTTTTGTAGCAGTCTTTGTAGAACGTCTGAAAAGAGAAGGTTTTCAAAGATTGCAAGAATGCATAGACTTAGTTCCTCCATCGCAATCAAAATGCTCTAAATGCTCCAACGAATTGAAAACAGTCAAAACATTCACCGATTATTTGATAATTGATTGTGATAAATGGAGGTCCATTGTCCGAAACAACAGTATCTGGTAAACCAAATCGGGAGAATATGGTTCTCAGATTATTTATAACGCAAAAACAGTTGTCGATTTCATTTCACAGACTTCTATCCATTTTGAGTAGGAATCTACAATGACTAAATATTTACTATTAAATATCGGACCAACAAAATCGATGTGAATTCTCGACCATGGTTTGTTCGTATTAGGCCAAGATGATAGAATTGACTTTTCAGGGTTGTCACTGACCCTAATACATATATCACAATTTGTACACATTTTTACAATATCCGAGTCTATGTTCGGCCAATAAACATATGAGCGAGCTATAGATTTACATTTGTTTATACCTAAATGCGTGGTATGAATCTCCCTTAATATATTTCCCTGTAAAACTCTGGGTACAATTATACGGTAACCCCATAGAATACATCCTTGATCTACATTCAGTTGATCTCTATTATGCCAAAATATTTTCATATTTTCATCGAAATTTTCTTTTGGCCAACCATGTAAACAATATCTCAAAATTTTATTTAAAATTGGGTCTTTTCTTGTTTCCTTTGCTACAATCTTCCAGTCAATCATTAAACCTTCATTCAAATAAAATAAATGAGAGAGGATCATATTCTTCGTTAGATGGAGCTTTTTTACATGTAGAGGGTAAACGAGATAATGCATCAGCAATGCAATTTTCATTTGATTTGATGTATTTAAATTTGAAATTGTAAGTGGAGAGAATAACACTCCATCTTTGTAATCGACTTGCAGCAAAAATAGGTATTCCTTTATTATTTCCGAAAATACTGACTAATGGCTTGTGATCAGTTAGAAGAGTAAATTGTCTACCAAAAATATATTGGTGAAATTTCTTTACACCAAAGATAATCGATAAGGCTTCCTTATCTATTTGACTCTATTTCCTTTCCGCAACATTTAATGACCGTGAAGCAAAAGCTATAGGCTTAGAATATCCTTCTTGAAATTCGCGAGACAAAACAGCAGCTATTCCATAAGAAGAAGCATCACAGGCTAAAATAAGTGGTAACTTTTCATTATAATGTGTTAAAACTGGAGAAGATGTTAATTCACCCTTGATATTTTGGAATGCCGTTTGTTGCGATCTACCCCAATTGAATTTAACATTTTTTTTTTAACAATTTATATAAAGGTGCTAACTTCTGTGAAATGTTGTAGACAAACTTGGAATAGTAGTTTACCAGTCCCAAGAATGCCCTTAGTTCTTTAATATTCGAGGGGGCTCTAGCATTAATTATGGCTTCAATTTTCTTTGGGCAGGTGTGAATTCCAAATTCATCGATAACAAATCCTAGGTAATCAACTGATTTTTGAAAGAAATTGCACTTGTCCATTTGTATTTTTAAACCATATTCGTTTAATATCGAAAACACTTCCATTAATACTTCGTAATGTTCTTCTTTAGTTTTAGTTGCTATCAAAATATCATCTATAAAAATAATAACGTTTTTCATACCTTTAAAAATACCTTCTATGGTCCTCTGGAAAATTCCAGGACTCGAAGAAGCTCCATACGGTAAGCGATTGGATTTAAATAAACCTTTATGAGTATTTATAACAACTAATTCTTTTGATTCGTCATTTAATTCAATTTGAGCGTATGCCTGTGCAAAATCTAATTTAGTGAAAAAGGAACAATTTTCGAGAGAAGCTAATAAATCGTCAATTTTTGGCACAGGGTATTTGTCTATCTGTAAAAACGGATTCAAAGTGACCTTAAAATCACCACAAATTCTAATTTGGCCATTTCTTTTCAAAACAGGAACAATGGGTGTTGCCCATTCACTGAAATGTACTGGCGTTAATATACCTTGTTTAACTAGAGAATCTAATTCTTCTTCAACTTTATTTCTTAAGGCAAAAGGTAATGACCTTGATTTGAGAAAAACAGGTTTAGTATTAGGTTTCAAATATAACTTTACTTTAGCAGCAGCGAAATACCCTAATTTATTTTCGAATACCTAAGGAAATTTGGATGCTAAGATTTCTGAAATGTTTTTCGATTCACTTTCGATTGAATTTAAACTTAATACTTGATCGATTGAAATGTCCAACATTCTCAACCAATTTCTACCTAATAACGGAGGTCCTCCTCCACGAATCACATATAATTTCAAATTCTGTTTGTAAACATTTCCTATCTTAACGTCTACTTCAAGAAAACCTAAAGATTCTATTTCTGATCCAACATAAGATTTGAATTTGACATCAGAAGTGTTAATTTCTAGATAAGAAAAGTTATTTTCATAAAATTTCTCAGATATAGCTGAGATTGCTGATCCTGTATCGATTTCCATTTCAATTAATTTTGAATTTACTGAAATTTTCAGTTTGATAGGAATATCTTGTTCGTTTTTTATTACGAATAAATTTTCTTCGTATTCGTTTTCAGCATCATCAGGCTTACCACTAATTTCAACGTATTTGTTGAAACGCAGACTAGATTTTTGGCGACACACTGCACTCACGTGACCGGTTTTCTTGCACTTGTGACACTGCGCAGATCGAAAGTAACACTTTTCGGATACATGATTCGATTTTCCGCAATGGCCGCACTTCCTTTGATTTTCTGGTGTTCCATGTGACTTGGCCGTTGAAAACTGCCAGAGATGTCTGGCTTCCTCCAAAATGGCCGCTCCTTGAATGAACGCTGATTATTAATTTTATTTATTTCATTTCTCTCCATGAGGCCGGCATTTTTCTGGGCTGCTTCCATGCTAGTTGCTACTTGAACTGCGGATTTATATGTTAAATAAGGCTCTGCAAATAGTCTTTGTCGAACCATTTCATTTCGTAGTCCAAATACCAGCTGGTCTCGTAAATTTGTTTCCATTGTACCTTCAAAATTACAGGTCTTGGCCAAATTCTTGAGGCTTGCGATGTAGTCTCCAACAGATTCGTCTGATTTTTGGATACGTTGACGAAATTTGTATCGCTCAGCAATTTCTGATGGCCTTGGCTCCAGATGATCCTGCATAATTTTCACAAGTTCCTCGAAGGATTTGCTATCAGGAGATTTTGGTGCACACAAATCAGTCATGAGTTCGAAGGTTTCATTCCCCACAACTGTGATCAGCATCGCCGTTTCCAATTTTTCATCAATTTCGTTCACTTTGAAATATTGGTTGATACGTGCTATATACGTACTCCACTTCTTTTCCGCTAAATTGAATTCTTCGATTCTTCCGATCGACATTTTGAATTTATAAATATCTATTTAAGAAATTTAAATTGATTTTAAGATTATCCTCGTCGCCACTGTGATAAAGTTAGGTGGTGTTAATTTAATATTGATTGAACAAACGCTTAAACTCAACTGTGTCTTTATTTCCACACATTTTCATACATGAATGTATCGCGTCACATATGCCATATAAAAAACTTAAGCAATATAAAGTATGTTCATTACCAATATAACAGTGATGATGTAAAGATATGAAGTATAATAAAAATTTCATTTTTTTTCTATTCTCTCTATTACCTACTGTTACGAACTTTGTATTAGTTCAAGTATATCACGAAGAATAACCTTAGTGATGCAATAATTCCTGGGGTGCTTCGGGACTTTAAACTAAAATTTGCGTCACAGATTAAAAAAAAACTGATTTTCAACCCGGTTCAATATTCCATCTTTAATCTGGGTAAGTTTATCTGGGAGTCTGAGACTAAGCTAAATTCGATTTCAATTAATTCAGAAGGTCCGTAAATTACCAAAGTGAATTAAATTCACCAGTAAATGTCAGATCAGAGAAATCGCCGAATGTGCCGTAGATGCCATATCGGAACGTCCTTTTAATAAAAAATTTACGCTCACGAAGCAGCCGTTTCAACTAGGCAAGCACGTGTTAGATCGCCCCGTTTGATGTTTGCCGCCACACGCTATCTGCTTTTATGCAGGAAAGTGATTGTAATAAGGAATATATTTCTGATTGTATTTATTGAATTTTGAATTCCATATCGAAATATCATATTATTTAGAAATAATATTACTCAACAATTTTTCCGATTCAACATATTTTTACCATCGAAAAGGATAGATTGTTCGATTAACGCAAGAAATGGTTTGCTTAATAATCAGAGGTCTATTTATAAGTTCATAGGAAGTTATTATGTAACAGAATTCACATATAACTCGAAAACTATCCAAGATATCGAAGCCATTTCAACGGCACAAATTGACACAAATTCAGCACTTAATAGTGGCGGAAAATTTTTTTCAAAGTTGGAATATGTTGGTGCCAACTTCACGCCGGCTGAAAAACAACAGTCAATATCTCAAAAACTACGAATGGTAGAAATGTCATTTATACGGCACAAATGGGCACAAATGGGCACAAAATATTGGCATCAAAATTTGTTTAAAGTTGGAATATGTTGGTGCCAACTTCACGCCGGCTAAAAAACAACAGTCAATATCTCAAAAACTACAAATGGTAGAAATGTCATTTATACGGCACAAGTGGGCACAAATTGGGCACAAAATATTGGCATAAAATTTTTTTCAAAGTTGGATTATATTGGTGCTAAGTGTGAAGCTGGCTCCAAGATATTCAAACTGAAATAACTTAAAAACTACAAGTGATAATGAGGTCAATTAAACGGCACAAATGGGCACAAATTGGGCACTAAATATTGGCATTAAAAGTTTTTCGAAATCGAAAAATGTTGGTGCCAAGTGTGAAGCTAGCACCAAAAACTTCAAACTCGAATATCTCGAAAACCATAATGGTGCTGAAATTGATTCATACGGCACAAATGGGCACAAATTGGGCACTAAATATTGGGGATTATTTCAGAATTTGTGCCGACATTTTTTCGCCAACTTCACGCGGCCAACGCCTATAGTTTTTAACGCCCGTATATACAGGGTTGGGATAAAGTTTGGCACCAAATCAATATATTTAAAACGGAACGGACGATAATTTTGAAATCTGGCAGCTGAGTGTAATGGACCACAATGCTTTTGATGAGCATATTTTCATTAATGAGATACTTCCGGTTTAACCGGAAATGACCAATTTTTTTTTTAATTTGAACTGAATGAACTAGACTGAATTTCTTTTTTTTACAGAGAATTTTTACATGGAACCCGATATGGCCAGATCCGAAACAAAGTGCACTCTCAGAATCTGCAGAAATTTACAGGGTGTCCCATTTAAATAAAAAAAAAATTTGTCATTTCCGGTTAAACCGGAAGTATCTCATTAATGAAAATATGCTCATCAAATGCATTGTGGTCCATTACACTCAGCTGTCAAATTTCAAAAATATCGCCCGTTTCGTTTTAAAGATATAAATTTGGTGCCAAACTTTATCCCAACTCTGTATAACTCGATTCTGTCATAAAACGAAGCGAGGATCACTTTTTTCTTCACGACGGCATTTTCTAAAACTAACTGTAAGTCTTCGCGCCCGAAACGTTTCGTAAGACCATCGATGGTTTTTTGATCATTTTCGCCGACCGTAGGGTAACTACTCACTAGATCTGCTCCTCTGGATCCAGGTACCATCGAATGAATTAGATAATGGAATTTATCCTCTTCACGTAGTCCAGCGTCCTCGTGGATCTTGCTGAAGACACTCCAAAATTTCAGCCAGTCCCGAATATCTCCGCTGAATTTGGCCAGCTCCACTTTCGAAAGATTGCACCCCGCTCTGGACTTCGTATTTCCACTGCTGGGGATGCTTTGAGCCTTTTCTTCAGTCGAAGCCATCCTGTCTTCGAAATTACACTTCGCTGTCAACAATTGGCTCTCATACTTCATGTTTTCCTCGGATTTCTTCTCAAGGTTATCGTCATCAATGCCCTCAGCAGCGCACATTTCCTCCAATATTTTTGTAGATACTTCTTCTAGTTCCTGGTACCTACTCGTCAGTCCTTCAAAGGCCGATTTGATCCCCACCGTACTGGTATTTTCCTGATCCATCAAGGTGTTCAGAGATCTGAGTGCCTTCGTGAAAGAGATGCGTCTGGTCGTTCTCTTCCTCTGGTCCATTTCTCGAATAAAATTATTTTTCCCAACTTGAAAGAAATTGCCTAAGAATTCCGATACGATGTCCTGTCACGGTCGCCAGATGTTGAATTTAGAAAAAGGGGGAATTATCGAAATTCTCGTACTCGTACAGGCAATTGTATGGGTTGGTAAAATAAATAAGCACTTTCACTACAGTTTAGATTTTTATTCAATACACAGAGTTTAACACAGTCAAAATCTATTTCAAAAAGTACTTACTCGATTTGTATGGCAGGAGCAAAATTGTGCATATGATTCAACAGTGGAAGCCTGAGATAGTCTTCGTAAGTGAAACTCATTTAACACCGGAAGTTCTACCAGGTGAGATCGATATTTGTGGCTATGTAACTCTGAATTGTACATCAAATAATAGAAGAACTGGAGGTGTATTGGTTTTCATAAAAAAAAATTTGAAATATTCAGTTAGGTCTAATCTGAGCAAAGACTCATATTTGTGGTTTATCTCAGTTGAATTGAAGTTTGGCCATGAAGAATTGCTGTTGACAACTCTCTATCATCCACCGAGTGTGCGGGTGCCTGCGTTTTTGGATTTTCTCGGGGAATTTTCAGGAGAGGCTTCATCTTTCCGGGGAAACATAATATGCTTGGGAGATTTTAATTTGGATCTTAAGAGATCATCATATTATTCAGACAAATGTAAATCTTTTATTGGTCAAAGTGGTTTCAAACAAATTGTAAATGATTATACAAGAAATACTGAAAATAGTCCAACACTGATTGATTATGTTATCACTAATTGTAAGCAGCTTGACCATAGGGTTCATTTAACACCAAGAATTTCCGATCACTTTATTATATCCTTGTGTTTGAACATTCGATTAGACTAAATCTGAAATTAAAAATGTTATGAGATCATACAAAAGTTACAATTCATGTGAATTTCAGAATATCATTAGAGAAATGAACTGGAATAACTCCAGTACCGATCTGAATATTTTAGCCGGTAATTTTGTTAATCCTATAAAACAAGTATTTGATGTTATGTGTCCATTAAAAAAAATTATTAAAAACCATAAACCTGTAATACTTTGGCCAAATATTGAGATTTAGCAGTTAATGAAGCAAAGAGATGATCAGTATGAAAGGGCGGTTTTGATGAAATCAAGTGAATATTGGACATGTTATAAAAAACTTAGAAATGATGTTGTAGGCAAGTTAAGGAAATAAGAGAAAAAATATTATCATGAAATCATAAAGGAGAGTTCCAACTGTAACATATGGAAAAACTTGAAAAACTTATTTGGAAATAAATGTATCTCTGAGCCGGGTAATATGAAATTCCATGACAAATTACTTATATAGATGCATATAAGATAGCGGAAAACTTTAATAGTTTTTTTGTTAAGAGTATAAAAGATTTAATTGAGGGTATAGTTAAAAAACATAACCATGATTCTTACCTATCAAAAATCGTTGAGTATTCTGGATTTTTGGAATTTTCCAAGGTCAATATGACACAAATTAAAAATTATGTCAAGAGGTTGAAAAATACATGTGGGCCAGAGGATGGAATTACTACGAAAATTTTCAGGGATGTTTTTGATGTAGCGGGTAATCGCCTACTTGACGTTATGAATACTTCATTGGAGTACGGTATTTTTCCGGATAGTTGGAAAGTGTCAGTGGTTATACCACTCCAGAAAGTAAGCAAACCTCATCATGTGAAGAATTCAGAGGTGTTCATACTGTACCCACTTATGAGAAGGTTCTGGAAATGATTGTAAGGGACCAGTTATTGAAATTTTTGAATGAGAATTGTGCAATTGTTGATGATCAATCGGGTTTTCGCGCTGGTCATTCTTGTGAAAGCTCTGTAGTGTACATATGTAACGATTGGTAGAGGAATATCCATAGGAATAAAATATTTTTAGCCGTTTTCATTGATTTTAAAAGAGCTTTTGAGACCATTGATAGAAAATTATCAATGAAGAAGTTAAAAAAAATGGGAATTGCAGGTGTTGTTCTAAGTTGGTTCACATCTTATTTAAGTAATAGAAAACAAAAAGTGAAATACAATGGTGTGTTATCTTCATGTATAAAAAATGGGGACGCTGTTCCACAGGGAACAACATTGGGATGTTTGTTATTTATCATATATATCAACGACATTGTAAAGCATAAAAAACATTGTAAATTGAAAGCATTTGCGGATGAAACAATGATCCTATATAATAGGTGAAGACATTAATGAAATGGTGGATCTTGAAAAATTAAATGATTGTATGGGGGACAATCAATTGGTTGTAAACTTCCATAAATCGCACTTCATGCTGTTCGGAAAAGGAACTAGGCTCGGGCAAATCAATAAAGATAATATAGTTATTTCCATAAATCAAAATGTCTTGAAAGAAGTTAACTCAATAAAGTACTTAGGAATGAAACTGGATAGGAATTTGAATTTGAGAAATCATTTTTAATCGGTAATCAGACAAATTTTCGAATTTCGGAAAAAGTTTTCACTTCGAACGGGAGTCGAACCACGTATCTTTGAATTTCCGGTCCAACGCATTAACCAATTACACTACCGAAGTTACTCATCTTTCCGAAATTCGATGTTAATGATGCCGCGCAGACCAAGATGTCTGCGCGGGTTAGAAGGTTAATAGGTGGGGGGAAACTCATTCGCTATCATCGATCAAAGAATTCCCTTTTTACCCTTCTCCTATGCGTCATCGATATTTTTTCGACATCAGCGGGGATCGGATTTCAGGACTCCGATCGATGAACAATTTAACCGAAAATATGTAAATATTGATATGAAGTTTAATGTCTGTGAAATAAATATAAGAAATCATTTTTAATCGGTAATCAGACAAATTTTCGAATTTCGGAAAAAGTTTTCACTTCGAACGGGAGTCGAACCACGTATCTTTGAATTTCCGGTCCAACGCATTAACCAATTACACTACCGAAGTTACTCATCTTTCCGAAATTCGATGTTAATGATGCCGCGCAGACCAAGATGTCTGCGCGGGTTAGAAGGTTAATAGGTGGGGGGAAACTCATTCGCTATCATCGATCAAAGAATTCCCTTTTTACCCTTCTCCTATGCGTCATCGATATTTTTTCGACATCAGCGGGGATCGGATTTCAGGACTCCGATCGATGAACAATTTAACCGAAAATATGTAAATATTGATATGAAGTTTAATGTCTGTGAAATAAATATAAGAAATCATTTTTAATCGGTAATCAGACAAATTTTCGAATTTCGGAAAAAGTTTTCACTTCGAACGGGAGTCGAACCACGTATCTTTGAATTTCCGGTCCAACGCATTAACCAATTACACTACCGAAGTTACTCATCTTTCCGAAATTCGATGTTAATGATGCCGCGCAGACCAAGATGTCTGCGCGGGTTAGAAGGTTAATAGGTGGGGGGAAACTCATTCGCTATCATCGATCAAAGAATTCCCTTTTTACCCTTCTCCTATGCGTCATCGATATTTTTTCGACATCAGCGGGGATCGGATTTCAGGACTCCGATCGATGAACAATTTAACCGAAAATATGTAAATATTGATATGAAGTTTAATGTCTGTGAAATAAATATAAGAAATCATTTTTAATCGGTAATCAGACAAATTTTCGAATTTCGGAAAAAGTTTTCACTTCGAACGGGAGTCGAACCACGTATCTTTGAATTTCCGGTCCAACGCATTAACCAATTACACTACCGAAGTTACTCATCTTTCCGAAATTCGATGTTAATGATGCCGCGCAGACCAAGATGTCTGCGCGGGTTAGAAGGTTAATAGGTGGGGGGAAACTCATTCGCTATCATCGATCAAAGAATTCCCTTTTTACCCTTCTCCTATGCGTCATCGATATTTTTTCGACATCAGCGGGGATCGGATTTCAGGACTCCGATCGATGAACAATTTAACCGAAAATATGTAAATATTGATATGAAGTTTAATGTCTGTGAAATAAATATAAGAAATCATTTTTAATCGGTAATCAGACAAATTTTCGAATTTCGGAAAAAGTTTTCACTTCGAACGGGAGTCGAACCACGTATCTTTGAATTTCCGGTCCAACGCATTAACCAATTACACTACCGAAGTTACTCATCTTTCCGAAATTCGATGTTAATGATGCCGCGCAGACCAAGATGTCTGCGCGGGTTAGAAGGTTAATAGGTGGGGGGAAACTCATTCGCTATCATCGATCAAAGAATTCCCTTTTTACCCTTCTCCTATGTGTCATCGATATTTTTTCGACATCAGCGGGGATCGGATTTCAGGACTCCGATCGATGAACAATTTAACCGAAAATATGTAAATATTGATATGAAGTTTAATGTCTGTGAAATAAATATAAGAAATCATTTTTAATCGGTAATCAGACAAATTTTCGAATTTCGGAAAAAGTTTTCACTTCGAACGGGAGTCGAACCACGTATCTTTGAATTTCCGGTCCAACGCATTAACCAATTACACTACCGAAGTTACTCATCTTTCCGAAATTCGATGTTAATGATGCCGCGCAGACCAAGATGTCTGCGCGGGTTAGAAGGTTAATAGGTGGGGGGAAACTCATTCGCTATCATCGATCAAAGAATTCCCTTTTTACCCTTCTCCTATGCGTCATCGATATTTTTTCGACATCAGCGGGGATCGGATTTCAGGACTCCGATCGATGAACAATTTAACCGAAAATATGTAAATATTGATATGAAGTTTAATGTCTGTGAAATAAATATAAGAAATCATTTTTAATCGGTAATCAGACAAATTTTCGAATTTCGGAAAAAGTTTTCACTTCGAACGGGAGTCGAACCACGTATCTTTGAATTTCCGGTCCAACGCATTAACCAATTACACTACCGAAGTTACTCATCTTTCCGAAATTCGATGTTAATGATGCCGCGCAGACCAAGATGTCTGCGCGGGTTAGAAGGTTAATAGGTGGGGGGAAACTCATTCGCTATCATCGATCAAAGAATTCCCTTTTTACCCTTCTCCTATGCGTCATCGATATTTTTTCGACATCAGCGGGGATCGGATTTCAGGACTCCGATCGATGAACAATTTAACCGAAAATATGTAAATATTGATATGAAGTTTAATGTCCGTGAAATAAATATAAGAAATCATTTTTAATCGGTAATCAGACAAATTTTCGAATTTCGGAAAAAGTTTTCACTTCGAACGGGAGTCGAACCACGTATCTTTGAATTTCCGGTCCAACGCATTAACCAATTACACTACCGAAGTTACTCATCTTTCCGAAATTCGATGTTAATGATGCCGCGCAGACCAAGATGTCTGCGCGGGTTAGAAGGTTAATAGGTGGGGGGAAACTCATTCGCTATCATCGATCAAAGAATTCCCTTTTTACCCTTCTCCTATGCGTCATCGATATTTTTTCGACATCAGCGGGGATCGGATTTCAGGACTCCGATCGATGAACAATTTAACCGAAAATATGTAAATATTGATATGAAGTTTAATGTCTGTGAAATAAATATAAGAAATCATTTTTAATCGGTAATCAGACAAATTTTCGAATTTCGGAAAAAGTTTTCACTTCGAACGGGAGTCGAACCACGTATCTTTGAATTTCCGGTCCAACGCATTAACCAATTACACTACCGAAGTTACTCATCTTTCCGAAATTCGATGTAAATGATGCCGCGCAGACCAAGATGTCTGCGCGGGTTAGAAGGTTAATAGGTGGGGGGAAACTCATTCGCTATCATCGATCAAAGAATTCCCTTTTTACCCTTCTCCTATGCGTCATCGATATTTTTTCGACATCAGCGGGGATCGGATTTCAGGACTCCGATCGATGAACAATTTAACCGAAAATATGTAAATATTGATATGAAGTTTAATGTCTGTGAAATAAATATAAGAAATCATTTTTAATCGGTAATCAGACAAATTTTCGAATTTCGGAAAAAGTTTTCACTTCGAACGGGAGTCGAACCACGTATCTTTGAATTTCCGGTCCAACGCATTAACCAATTACACTACCGAAGTTACTCATCTTTCCGAAATTCGATGTTAATGATGCCGCGCAGACCAAGATGTCTGCGCGGGTTAGAAGGTTAATAGGTGGGGGGAAACTCATTCGCTATCATCGATCAAAGAATTCCCTTTTTACCCTTCTCCTATGCGTCATCGATATTTTTTCGACATCAGCGGGGATCGGATTTCAGGACTCCGATCGATGAACAATTTAACCGAAAATATGTAAATATTGATATGAAGTTTAATGTCTGTGAAATAAATATAAGAAATCATTTTTAATCGGTAATCAGACTTGTGAATTATCAATGGAATCATTTATCTTCTATGGTCACAGAATATTCTCATGCAACATATTCGATGAAAAACCTCAAATTAGACCTGTCACTTGTGAATTATTGATGGAAAAATGTATCTTCTTTGGTCACAGAATATTCTCAAGTGAAAGATCAGATGAATTTGATTCTACGTACAACATGAATGCAGAAAAGCTCAAATAACTCGGGAATTATTGAATTTAGGAGAAAGAGCATCTGAGAGTGCTATCATTACTTTTCTTCGCAGAATCCAACGAAATTATGAAAAAATAGGGTTCTAATTTGAAAAACAGAAGTTATGGCCAATTTTCGATCACAGTTTTCGACACAAAATTTGGAACACCCTGTGATGATATTTATGAAATTCAAAAGATGCATGACCTCTCCACGTTCTTCTACTTTGACGTTGTGAGAACGGTTTACACTAAGGATGTTCAGAATAAGAAAAATGGACATGATAGTGACTATGAAAATTTGACTTTTTCTCAGGTTTTTTGTCGATATTTTGAAAACCATTCGAATGAATACAATGGTTTTGACAGAAACTTATTCAGCATTGAATACTCAATCATATTGGAAACGAAAAGATTGAAAAAACATTTTTGAGCAAATTTATTTTCACTCCCAGTATAACCGGAAAAGCTCTTTCTCTAAAAATATTTTGGGTCTATAGAGAATTTCGAACAATATCATAATCCCAATTTTCAGATTTCAAATATGTCCCGTTCTCTAGAAACGTCTAATAGGCACTCGAACTTGAGACACCCTGTATATGAAAATAAGAAATCATTTTTAATCGGTAATCAGACAAATTTTCGAATTTCGGAAATTCAAAGATACGTGGTTCGACTCCCGTTCGAAGTGAAAACTTTTTCCGAAATTCGAAAATTTGTCTGATTACCGATTAAAAATGATTTCTTATATTTATTTCACAGACATTAAACTTCATATCAATATTTACATATTTTCGGTTAAATTGTTCATCGATCGGAGTCCTGAAATCCGATCCCCGCTGATGTCGAAAAAATATCGATGACGCATAGGAGAAGGGTAAAAAGGGAATTCTTTGATCGATGATAGCGAATGAGTTTCCCCCCACCTATTAACCTTCTAACCCGCGCAGACATCTTGGTCTGCGCGGCATCATTAACATCGAATTTCGGAAAGATGAGTAACTTCGGTAGTGTAATTGGTTAATGCGTTGGACCGGAAATTCAAAGATACGTGGTTCGACTCCCGTTCGAAGTGAAAACTTTTTCCGAAATTCGAAAATTTGTCTGATTACCGATTAAAAATGATTTCTTATATTTATTTCACAGACATTAAACTTCATATCAATATTTACATATTTTCGGTTAAATTGTTCATCGATCGGAGTCCTGAAATCCGATCCCCGCTGATGTCGAAAAAATATCGATGACGCATAGGAGAAGGGTAAAAAGGGAATTCTTTGATCGATGATAGCGAATGAGTTTCCCCCCACCTATTAACCTTCTAACCCGCGCAGACATCTTGGTCTGCGCGGCATCATTAACATCGAATTTCGGAAAGATGAGTAACTTCGGTAGTGTAATTGGTTAATGCGTTGGACCGGAAATTCAAAGATACGTGGTTCGACTCCCGTTCGAAGTGAAAACTTTTTCCGAAATTCGAAAATTTGTCTGATTACCGATTAAAAATGATTTCTTATATTTATTTCACAGACATTAAACTTCATATCAATATTTACATATTTTCGGTTAAATTGTTCATCGATCGGAGTCCTGAAATCCGATCCCCGCTGATGTCGAAAAAATATCGATGACGCATAGGAGAAGGGTAAAAAGGGAATTCTTTGATCGATGATAGCGAATGAGTTTCCCCCCACCTATTAACCTTCTAACCCGCGCAGACATCTTGGTCTGCGCGGCATCATTAACATCGAATTTCGGAAAGATGAGTAACTTCGGTAGTGTAATTGGTTAATGCGTTGGACCGGAAATTCAAAGATACGTGGTTCGACTCCCGTTCGAAGTGAAAACTTTTTCCGAAATTCGAAAATTTGTCTGATTACCGATTAAAAATGATTTCTTATATTTATTTCACAGACATTAAACTTCATATCAATATTTGAATTTGAAATTGCATGCGGAATATGTGACGGGAAAGATGGCTCAGAGGATACAGTTCATTGATAGAGTTAATGATAAAATAGATATGAAAACTAGATCACTTCTGTTCAGATCGATTGTGTTGCCCCAATTGGATTTTTGTACATCTTTGTTATTTAATCTTAAGTTGAATAATATAGATATGATTCAGAAGGTGTTGAACAGAGGTATGAGGATAGTATTGAATTGTAACAGAAGAACACCCATAAAGTTGATGTTGGAAGCTTTAAAAAGGATGAATGCTAAGCAGCGAATAATGATCAAAACGTTAGATTTCATATATGAAATTGAACATAAAATGCTTCCAAGTTATCTATCTGAAAACAGGAAATATGTATCGGAAGTTCATGGATATGAAACTAGAAATAGGAATGGCTTCTATGTCGATACTTTCTGTACCAGTTCAACATCGGGTTAAACTCTGATCAGAGGTTTAACTTTATATAATAGCTTACCTTATGAAATAAAGAACTGTTCTAGATATAGAATTTTCAGAAAATTGTTGGTACCATATGTTAAGGAGCATTATAATTGAATAGTTGTTTAGTTGATTTTGTTATTGTTTATAACTAGTTATAATGAAGAGTATTATTACTATTCTTCATCATCGGTCCCCCGTTCTCAGCTTGAGCTGGTATTACTTCTGTGAACCAGTGAAGAAACATTTCAGTTCCTCTCACTAGTTCAGGAATTTCCGCACGATGTGACAGGTTTGCAAATCCACAGCCTGCTGTGCATATCACGCGATCCTCTGGGCTAATTCGATCCTTTGAAGATTTCTCTTGAGTGATTCCCTTCCGTCAGCTGAAGTTCCGGATACCTCCTTGTGAACTCGGTATAGAGGGAGTATCTTCATCCAGGAAGTGGTTTGTCCTCGCAATTGTTCACGTAATAAAAAGCTCGCATTACTTAAATATTCATTTCGCGGCTCCACTTGATACGTGCGTTACGAGCTCCCATGCGGGCATTCCTCCTCACGGTGGTCGAGGCAGCAGGTGGAGTGGCATTCCGATCTTCTGCCATGATAGCGGTTTCCACTTCTCGTTGCTGGCTTAGTATTTTTTCCATTTTCATGGGTTTGCCACCATTTACCCTTGGTGGCCCAGGTAACTCGGGCCGTGGGCACGTCACCTCCCAAGTGGCGTGGCAGGAACCAAACCACACCCGTGCGGTTATTATTATTATTATTTTTTCAACGTCCGTGTGAGGGGAAAACCCTTTATGGGCACCGAGAGGATCCGCACTCTCGGTAGTGTGAGAATCCAGGATCTCGTTTGGATACTCACTAAAAATCCCTTACACATTCAATGGAGGCAATTGAGCTGCAAGTGGCTTCTAGAGTTCATGGGACCTGATGTTATGACGTGACCCGAGAAACACTGCCTTCTGCATTCTCTGCGCCACTACCTCGGCCAGTGATCTACAGACCGGGATAATCTTTAGTTCATCCACGTAGTTTGCTCTCATTCCACCGAGACATCCTATGATCAGTACGACCATCCTAATTTTATGACCTAGGTATAAAGTTCCAAGCTCGAACATAAGGTCTTTGTATTTTTGCCTCTTCTGTTCTTCTTTCATCACAACATTATTTGCAGCAGGGGAGGAGAATTCCACTACAAATAACTCCTTCAGCTCCTTGTCCAGCAGAAGTAGGTCTGGCTTAACAGCATTGATCTGCCGTGTTGTTGAGACATGATAGTTCCAGCATATGCGAGCTCTATCGTTCTGGACCACCGCTGCAATCTCCAGAGGCACATATGGTAGCACCGGTTCTTTGTCTAACCCATACGCGGCTCTCAGATGGAAGTATAGAATTCGGAGTGCCGCGTTGTGTCTCTCTACATACCCCGATGGAGCATGGACTCTGCAGGCGGAAAGGATGTGCAAAATCGTTTCCTGTTGCCCATAGCAAGCCCTGCAAGTTGTTGGGGTGTCCATTTTCATGATGTTTTTTTTATACCATCTCGTATTCAGTACTCCATCTTGACACGCCATCACAAATCCTTCTGTCTCTGACTTAAGGCTAGCTGACTTTATAAAGGCGAAAGACAATTCTTCAGACAGGTCCTGGTCTTTTGAACTCCTGAAATATATGGAGTGCAAGGTCTTACTCATATGATGTTCGAGTAATGTATCTGACTGAAACTTTCGAATCAGTCTTACTAGGCTTCTTTGGTCCGCTTGAGTGATCGGTGTTCCAGCGAGCTCAGGATTGATCGATACGCCGGTTATGCTTCTCCAGGGCCCTTTGTGCAGCTCGAAATAGGAAGGCTCCATGGTTCGCAATTTCATGCTGAGCGACAAATTTCAGAAGCAGATCTTCACTTCTTAGAATCCTTACTGCCATTTCCAATGTTTGTTGATAGTGTTGATATTCCGAATATTGCAATCCTCTACCCCCCTGGCTTCGGGGGAGGTATATCCTCTGTATTGAACTGTTGGGATGTAGGCTACGATTCATGTTCATCGTTTTCCTTGTTAACCTATCAAGATCGAGGAGTTCGTTTACCGTCCAGTTCACCACTCCGAAAGAGTAGGTGAGAATCGGGATGGCTAGCATATTTGTAGCAGATACTTTGTTCTTTCTCGACAGCTGCGATTTCCAAATGTCTCTCAGCTTCTTTTTGTAGCTGGCTTCTAGGTCATCCTTTATCTGGGTTGTTTCCAGTACACCCCTCTGTTTCATCCCAAGAAACTTGTGAGTTTATCCGTCTTCGAGGTGTCGAAAAGTCATTCCATCTTCCAGTAGAATATCTTCTCCTGTATCTTCAGCTTTTCCCCTGCGCAGATGAAATACAGCACACTTGTCCAAACCGAATGACATTCCTATGGCTGAGGTGTAGTCTGAAACGATATTCAGTAGTTGCTGTAGTGCGGACTCGGAGGGAGCGTAGAGCTTCAAGTCGTCCACGTATAAGAGATGAGAGATCAGGTGGTTCCCTCTGCCTGGTGGTCCGGCCTTGTATCCTATTTTGCTCTCTCTCAACTCAATTGTTAGTGGTATGAGTGTTATGCAGAATTATTATTATATTATTATTATAAGATACAATAAGAGTTGAGGTAATAAACCTATAAACTCAGTACAATATATGAAAGCAACAAAAAAAACACCAAATTGAAGAGTTGAGACACATTTATCATAGCGATTCTCAAAGATATTAACTGATGATGCAGTCACTACGTCAGATGGCAATCGGTTCCAGCTCTCAAATATTCTGTTGGATAGAAGGTTTTGTCGAACAGTCGTCTTAAATTTTTCCTTGCCAAGCTTGTAAGGGTGACCTCGTAAATGATTTTGGTTTCTATTGAACATTAACTGCAGATCTGCATCAGCACAACCGTGGACTGCTCTGTAGGTAACAATGAGATCACCTCTCTCCCGTCGCCGCTCAAACGTGGGGATGTTCAAGAGGTGGAGACGTGTATTATAGTCTGGGCAGTTGCGACCATATGGGAGCCGAGTACAAGTGCGCTGAATAGCCTCCAATGCATCCATATCACCCTTCAGTGAAGGCCACCAAGCTGGGCCGGCAAATTCAAGCATAGGGCGGACATAAGACAGATACAGAAGCTTACACGTCTGTAAGCTGCAACCATGAAAAGAGCGATATAATAAGTAGCATAGTTGTTTAGCTCTATTACATATAGATGTTATATGGCTGGACCAGGAAAGATTGGATGTCACCATCAATTCCAAATCACAGTGCTCCTCAACACTCTTTAGCAAAGTATTGTCGATGGAGTACCCGATTTTGGGTTTTTTTGCCCACATGGAGAACACAGCATTTCTTTACATTAAGAGGCAACATCCATTGCTCACACCAGTTGTTTATAGTATGGAGGTCATTTTTGAGAACATCAGCACATGTGAGAGGATAATTGTACAGTTTTGTATCGTCAGCAAATAATGCACATATTGATTGGAGAGAGGATGGAAGATCCGACGTGAATAAAAGGAAAAGAATGGGGCCAAGCACTGTACCCTGTGGAATACCGCTGGTGACCTGGTAGTCAGACGATGTGCTTTCCCCAACTCTGACACGAAACGTCCGGTTGCACAGGAAAGACTCAATCCACGATAGACAGGCTCTCCGTATACCCAAATGCTCGAGCTTAGCTATGAGTCGGCGATGGGGCACACGATCAAATGCCTTGGCGAAGTCTAAGAAGATTATATCTACAGAAATATCAGAGTCCCAAGCTTTGGTCCAATCGTCGATACAGGGTAGAAGATTCGTAAGGATAGACCGTCCAGGTAAGAACCCATGTTGCTGCTTAGGGATGATTTTACGATCAACTGCAAAAGTTAGAATGGCATCACAAATCACCCTTTCCATTACCTTACAAGAGATGTTAAACTGATCCGTCGGTAATTTTTGGGATCCAGTTCTCCTTTTTTAAACATAGGAGTTATAGAGGCAGACAACCAAGCTGATGGTAGCATAGAAGAGGTGAATGATTGTCGGAAAATGATGGACAATGGAAGTGCGAGTGCCTCTGAGCATTGTTTCAACTGAAATGAGGATATGCCATCTGGGCCAGGTGCTGAGGAGGATTTCAGTTTAGAAAGATGTTTCTTGATTAGGTCTTCACTAAATAGGATGTTATTCAGTTCCGAAGATTCACGGGATGTCTGCGGAGTCAGAACTGGGCCTGCAGGTTCGTCGGTGAACGCAGAAGAAAATATATTTGAGAATATATTAGCAGTTTCTTCATTATCTTGGCATAATGAATTGGAGCCATTTCTGACTGAAGGAATGCCTACTTTGGTATTAGATGAAGATCTCAAGTACTTGAAGAGCTTCTTTTTGTCTTTAGATGTGGCTAACTGGTGCTCGTAGGAATTTTTAGATTTTTTCAGTACATTCGACAAAGAGTTGGAAAATGACCTATGGTTTTGAAAGTCGCTTTGGGAGCGGCTTCTGAGGTACCTCTGCCATAAGAATTTCTTTTGCCTGATCATTTCGATGACTTTCCCAGTGATCCATGGTTTCGAGACGTTTGACCTGATATGTCTCTCTTCTGAGCTCGACGCTACTGCGGGCTTATCGAATCTCCCTGAAAAACTCCTCTCCTGTATCTCACCTATCTCGTATATACGGTTGGACCCTCTGCTCGGATGGCAAACTTCGTTTTCCACAGCGCTATGATGTTTTCTATCGCGTGGATGATGTTCAGCATTTTTAAGAGCCGTATTATCAGTTCGTGCGGCGAGGTGTCATAACGTATGGTTCGAAAGTTTTAGAAAAAATTTCAAAAGCATAATAATAATAATAATAATAATGGTTCTTTATTTCAAGTCAGAATAATATGTACAACATAACAATGAGGTGAAATAGTGTCAATAATTTAGTTATTTTCATCTGATATAATCTCGTAAACTATATGGTTCCAAGTTCAATAGAAATTTATATAAACTACGTTTAAAACATTTTAAGTTTTCTATCTTTTTTATGTTGTCTGGTAGTGAATTATATATTTTCAGACACCTATATTGAACCTGTTTTTGACTAGTTGTTAATGTAAATTTGGGGTATATATAGTTTAAACTCCTGGTTGCGTGATGGGTTTCTTATTTTCGAAATTTTGAAAGAGTTGGCTCTTTCTTCTGATGAATAGTAGACACTCTTGTATATATAGTGCATATATGGTAAGTAGACCGTTACTCTTGAAGGCGCCTCTGCATGTTTGATTGTATCCAAGACCACTCATTATTCTTATTCCTTTTTTTGTAGAATAAATAAATCCTCTATGTTCGATGTACCATAGAATACTATTCCGTATCTCAATTTGGACTCAATTGTTGCATGGTATACCAGCTTTAAAACCTCTTTGCCAATATATTTTGCTATCTCTCTGAATCCATAAACTGCTGATTTGATTTTTCCACCAATGTACTTAACATGTTCACTCCAGTTGAGGTTTTTATCAATGTGCATCCCTAAAAATTTGGTGGAGTCGCTCAGGTTGTATGTGTATTTACTTGATTTAAAGTCAAATTGTCCCTATTCTCAATGTTTGAGTTGGAAGGTGTAAAGAGAATCAGCCTTGTCTTTTCCTTGTTGAGGATGAGGTTATTTGTGTTGAACCATTTCTCGCTGTTTTCCAATAATGTTGAACGGAGATGTTGAAGTTCTGTGAAGAGCTTTTGGATTGCTAGTAAATTTGTGTCGTCTACATAGTTAACAGTAATGCCCTCTTCTTCCCCCGTTCCAAGACATTTATCAAAGTCATCGATATAGATAATGAAGAGCGGACCAGCTATGCTTCCCTGTGGTATGCCAAGAATTAATTCCTGAAGATAGGATTTATATATTTTGCCCTATTTTTCAATCTCCACCATTTGTTTCCTCAATTCAAAGTATGATCTTGCCCATTCTAATGCGGGTCCGCGGATTCCATATTTCTCCAGTTTTCCCATCAGTTGTTGCACATCTAGACAATCATATGCCTTTGTTAGATCCAAGAAGATTCCCATAGCCAGTTTTTTACCTTCAAAGGCCTCCACTATTTTCGTAGTGAATCGATATATCGCTGTCTGAATCGACTTCCCCTTCAGAAATCCATGTTGATTGTCCTTGAAAATCGCGTTCTTTGTCAAATATTCCATTACTTGTTTGCAGTATGCCTTCTCCAGAATTTTTGAAAAACCTGGTAAGATGCTAATTGGTCTGTAATTCCCATACTCATTAACATCCCCCTGCTTGTGTTTCGGCTTAATAACTGCTATTTTCATACTCTCAGGAAAAACTCCATATTTTAGTGAGTTATTTATGATATAGTGTATTGGCTCAATTATTTCCTCAACTGTCTGTTTGATTATACTATTTGATATTTCATCGTAGCCGCTAGAGTGTTTCTTCTTCAATGTTTTTATGATTTCCCTTGTTTCTTCTTTTGTGATTTGTTTTAGCAACATACTTTTACTTTCTTCCACATAGCTATACTTCATGTTTCCTCTTGATGAATTTGATGTTAATGTCCGCGCAGCATTAGTGAAAAATGTATTCATATCATTTGCCGTTTTCATTGGGTCTTCTGTTACTTGCATTGGTGTAGCTCTTCCTGAGTTATTTAAAGAGTTCACCAATGACCATAGAGTTTTGTTTTTATTTTCCGAACTTGTGATTTGTTTTTCAAATTTTTCTCTTTTTTGTTTTTTCAAGAGGTTATCATATTGGATCTGTGTTTTTTTGTATGTTTCTTTGAGTGAGTCATTATGTGTACTCAATACCAAAAGCATATCTAGTTTTTCTCGCAATTCTCTTATTTCTGGGTTTGTATTTCTAGTTCGGGGTTTTCTGCTTACTTGTACTTTCTGTAATGGGAATATTTTATGAAACATCTCCAAGTATACTCGATGAAAGTGCTCAAATTGTTTATTTACATCTGTCTTTCCAATGTCATATAAAATCTTCCATTTATGCTTACTGAATTCATTCCTGAAAGCTTCAATATTCATTTGTGAGAAATTACGTCTGTATCTATATTCCTTATTAATTGGATCAATGGCTAAGACTATTTTTTGAGCGGTATGGTCAGATATATGTGCCTCAATGACACTTAAACTGTATGGTATTTCAATATTTGTGAAGATACCATCAATACATGACTTCGAGTTCTCAGTTATTCGTGTTGGCTGATGTATTGTTTGCTTTATGTTGAACGTACATAATAAATCTAGAAATTGACTTCTCTTACTTGATTCTTGAGTCATCTCTATGTTGAAATCGCCTACTATAGTAACTTTTGTATTTTCATCATATAGTTTTTGTAATACGGGTTCTATCGATTCAATCATAGTTCCAATATTTCCATCATTGTATACTACAATACATACTTGTTTCCTCTTCTCTATATAGTATTCTACTGCTGCGCATTCAATTTTAAATTTTTTGGTTCGTTTCTTGATATCCTTCCTCTCCTTTGCTTGGAAATCATTTCTTATATATATTGCCACTCCTCCATGTTCTTTCTCTTTCCTACAGAAGTGTGTGATAAGTTTGAAACCCTCTATTGTATACCACTGCCCAGTGGGCACGCGCACGTAGAAAATACGTTGAAAAGATGTTACATAACCAAACGTTGAAAAACAGTAAAAATGTCGCGGGAAAAAACGTTTTCTTGCATCGAGAATTTAGTTATAAATAAACGTTGTCTTTCAACGTATTGATTAAATATAAATTGGGCGCAATATTAACGTTAATTTATAACGTGTATGTATATTATTTTACCATACAAGTTTACTGTCAAACCGATAACGTATAAATAACGTTTATTTCCACCATATCATATATACTTCATAAACGTTGTCTTTCAACGTATTGATTAAATATAAATTGGGCGCAATATTAACGTTAATTTATAACGTGTATGTATATTATTCTACCATACAAGTTTACTGTCTAACCGATAACGTATAAATAACGTTTATCTCCACCATATCATATACCTATACATAAACGTTGTCTTTCAACGTATTATTATAATATACCTTGTGCTCAGTCTGAAAGTTAGTTTATAACGTGTATATATATTATATTACCCTACGAGTTTATATGTTCAATCATTAATGTATTAATAATGTTTATTTTCACCATAACGTATATCCTCATTAACAGTTGTCTTTCAACGTAATGATTCAATATATTTTGAGCATAATCTGAACATTGTATTGAAACGTTGACCTATATTATACAAATTTCATAAAATAATGTATAATGTTCCTTGAACAAGAAGTCATTATTATGATAAACATCTTTCAATGGAAAAATATAAATCTTGCATGAATAATTCAATTGTTGAACTGAAACGTATGGGTATATACCTATAAAGAATATATGGATTCTATATTTGAGTTTTCACAAATAGGTACTAATAAATCATAATTGAATCGAAAGTTACCTTGTGTTTTCAAATTGGTGAACCTCAAGAAAAAAAAACATTTCTGATTATTATGAAAAATATATTATAAAAGGAGATATTCACTACAAGAGATCAAAGAAACAAAAATAAAATAAAAGTTTGTCTATTTCACTTTCTTCAGCCTTGCCGAGGCGAATTTCAGCCATTCCTTCATGACTGTGCAAAGTCGAAACTCATCAATTTCCTTGGTTGGGAAGGAAATCTTAACAGCCTCTATAAATATGGAAAAAAAAATCAGACACGAGCATTCTATTCTGAAATTTATATGAAAATTTTTTTCTGGTTAACACATCTATATCTAATAAGATTTTATTTCTTTTAAGAAAAGTATTTTAGAAAACTAGCATTTTCATACCATTCATGGAAAAACTTGGAGAAACAATATATAGATATTTCGAAAATACTAGCCCATAATTAATGATAGTCAGTAAACTTCAATATAATTCAGATTCAGAGACTGGTGTATGGTGATTGCAGAAACAACATGAAGTATATTATTATTCAACCAAAAACTTATTGGGGGTGATGTCCTTAGATGCCTTGAAATGATTGATCTGGGGAGAGTCTATACAAGATATCCGTATACAATGCCTTCTACTTTCATTCGTGGGTGTCTGAATGAAAATGAAAGTCTAACAACAGCATTCTTGAAATAAATCACAATGTTACTCAATGTTGGTCGGGGTGTTAACCAAAAAAATCATATTTCATAATAATTTTAGACAGTTTTATGTTAAGCTCCTTTACAGAAATACCTATATTCACCGCCTCAGGTGACTGATATAAGTTCTCAAATGGAACTGTTCATTCATTTTAAAATATCCCTTTTGCATAATATTAATGGACAAACAATGCATGTATGTCAATGCAACCATTTATTGAAAATGAAAATAATAAGATTATTGGTTACCCAAAAGAGTCAGCCTTGGTTTAATATCAACTTGTATTTGCCATTATACGGAACACCATTACTCATTTTCAAATATAGATGTCAATATGTGCCTCATAAACTAGATTAGGATACTAAAGTATATTTTTTTTATTTACCCAACAGCAACTCCTTGGTTTTGTATTTTTCGAAGGCTATTTTGTCTCTTCCTTTCCAATTAAAAAGTTTGGCCACATCGTCAGCAATGAGGTATCGGAGCATTCGTCTGGTCAGGCCCTCTGACCCAGACCCTCCAAGACATGCCAATCTCCTTACCTGGAACAGATATGATTTATATTTACTACAGTGACAGGAAGATTTTTCTACAAATATTCAATTGAATATGATTTCTAAGAACAGTTCTACTGAAATCTTCATCTTTTCAACCTCAAAATGCACTAAATTAGTGCATTAGTGCAGTAAATTACCCTTATTTTTTAAATATAAAAAAAGTTTTTCCATCTCATCGAATTGTCAATATAAATATTATTCTGCTTGAAATAGTATTGCTACAAATATTGTTGTGTTCTTACCATATATTCCCAAACCATTTTATCAGCTAGTTTCTTCTCAAACTCTTGAAAACTGGAAAGAGTTTGAAATGGAAAAGTTTCAGACATGATACACTCTGGTGGATTCAAGTGTTCCGAGCCTGCCAAACTCGTTCGTCTGTTTATATCAGCCAGAATGATTGAGAGTTGGTCTACACTTGCCGATATCTTTGACAGAGCATTTAAAACAACACTCTCAAATTCTGAAAATATTAAAAAAAATATATAAAATATATATTTGTAATCAAATTAAAAAAAAAAGACTAAGTTATTTTGAGATGCTATAGGTTATTGAGTTTTTTTTTATTGCTTTGAGGTGTCAACAGACACATTATGGAGTCTTGGTTTTTAATATGTACTTGCTATCAATATATTATGAAGGAACACATTCAATTTACCTGCGTTTCGTGAAAGGGAGACATGTCTACCACCATCATTTGCAATGGTAGATGAAAATGAAGAGGATGTCGGAGACTTTCCTCCATATCCACTTCTACTAGTAGAAGCTCCTTCAGTTGCCAGCGAAAGCGTAGAGTATGAGGATACTGTTGGAGACTTTCCTCCATCTGCACTTCTACTAGTAGAAGCTCCTTCATTTGCCAGGGAAAGCGTAGAGTATGAGAATACTGATGCAGCACATAAGTCATCCTCACGACGTGGTTTTTTAGCAGGAACAGGTTCAGAATCAGTGCTGGAGTTCGAATCATTCAAAAGTCCTTTTTGAGTCAAAGTTCTGACTGATTCTGCAGATTCATAATTATCTGCTATGATTTTATTTAAATTTTTCTCTGCTAACTCATAAGTTGCTGGAAACAGATCAGATGTGAACAGAATTTTACCAGTTTCAGGAAAACCTTACCACATGTGAAGCGCGTGTTAACCTTATAAGTGGGCCAACTTTTTTTAAAGGGGGTGAGATCTTCCACAAATTTTCTGAAGGGTACTTTATTAGTACGTATTGGCCAATAACATTTTTTCCCATTTTTCAGCAGCCAAATTAATGGCACAATAGATATTTCCCCTGTGGATTCCATTTCGGAATTCAGGAACTCCACTACCGCATACATTGCTTCACTGATGGAAATCACAGAATTTATAGTGGTTAAGAGGAAAAGCGGCAAAACCTTCTTTGAAAGGCATAATCATACATTTGTGTGAAATGTCACCCAAACTGAATGTTTTTGCTCGAGATTCATCAATTTTCTTAATATAAAATATGCCCAATTTGGAAGATTGCAATGGTTCACTATATAAATCATCATAATATGTGAAAGGCTCACCACCAAGTACAAACGCGTCTTCAATGTATCTTATGAATTTGATAATATACATTTTTTTAGAATTCAACATAACACAATTGTCAGGCTTGTGAATAGATAAACATGTCTCATTAAATTGCAACTTTTCACAATTGTAAGAAATTAATTTACCCTGTGCATTATACAACTTCTTACATAGGTTTTTTGGTTCATGTTTAGAAATTTTTTTAAGATTGACATGTTCTGCTGAGACATATTCATGCTCATGGATTCTCCTATGCAGCTGCTGCAATGGATTATTTGAAGAGTGTAATTTCCTTTTCAAAAATGTCATGTAATTTTCAAAAGGAAAACAAGAATATTGATTGATTGTACCGTACAACTTTATATCATCAACCAAGTGCACCAAATTATGGATATTGAATACAACAAAATCTATACCAAACACTTCAGCAGATTTTACAACAAATTTTTTTAAGCTTTCATCAGCAACAGATATATATTTTGAGATCAAGTTCTCATCTGTCAATATGAAAATAGCGCAATGTAATAATAAAACTAATTTGAATTGGATAGTATTCACAGCATTATAGAAAATGACTGGAAAAGTGTATAAAATGAAAAGTTTGAATTCTGTTGCTTTCCACCTTCGTATTTCTTTGAAGGTTCTGCATTTTCTAGGGAAATCTGATGTAATATACTCATGGAGAATGATAGTTTTATCATCAATTTCTTTCATTATTTTCTGGGATAACTTCACTGGAGAAGTGGCAAAAAAATAGTTCACTAATAGTCGCTTCACTACACCCAGGAATAGTAGATGCATGGGATCTATAGGAAACTGTGTTACCATTTTAATGTTTGCTCTAAGAAGAGGACTTTTTCCTTTGATATATGTAGGAAGTGGTTCAGTTATGAAGTCTTGGTCCAACTTAGAATTAAACAATTTGAGATTGTTTTGAGCATATATAATTCTGTGATTTTCATATTCACCAGCAATGTGGCATTTCTCACACCCTAATTTTGACGTATGACCTACAGTTTGGCGCAAGTAGCTCCTAGCAGGAGCATCACAAATGAAGAAATGTATATCGAATGTGTATACTTTTTCATTGTAATTTATTCCACGTTCTTTCAACGAAATAATTTCATCTATGAAATTTTGTAAATAAATTTCTAAAGGATCTGGTTTGCCAGTACCGCAAAATAAAGCAATGGTGAATGGAGAATTATCTTTCAAATCCTGACACATGCCCAAAATAGGATAGAACTCTGTAGAACTGCTTTTGAAGAGAGGCAAACCATCAATATTGATTTGTAATGAAATTTTCTTCACATTTTCTTTTATACCATATTGACATTTTTTCAAAATTGTATTTTCAATTCCGAAATAGTGCATGTTCCCATTATTCAGTTTTACAATTTCTGTGTGTCTCGGGGTCCCCATGAGTGTTCGAAAATCTTTAGGTATAAAAGGTAAAACTGGTTTTAGTATATGTAATAATGCAGTTGTAGAATTACGGGTTACATTATATGTATTGACCCATTCCCTCAGTTTATTCTTCAAATCGATAGCAATATCTACAGATTCTTCTAGTTCAATATCACTATCAGAATCAAAATCAGTTTGGTCTGTACCGATCTCCAGAAAATCAGTATTGCTACTAACATTATCAACCTCTCTATTATTATGTGAATCCAATTCGGAACTGATTAACGGGATTTTTAAATCCATATCATTATTGACAGCTAATATTGAACTAGAAGATTCCCCTACTCCATTGTTTATTTGATTTTGTAAAAGTTTGGTTTGGCGTTTTATTCTACGCTGCAACTGCCTTTTTCCCACTAATTTATTTTTGAACATTTCACCTTATGAATGAGTACCTACGAAGTTACCGCTTTCCGTTTAACCACTTAAAATTTATGACAAAAAGAGTTCGCCAATGTTTCGTATATCCTAAAAAAGATGATATTGTCAGTAATGCTGGATTTCCATACATCCGTCATCCGATGATACGATCGTCCGATCATCGTTGTGATTGGTTGAAATATTCAATTTTGAAAATTTCTGCCAATCGCAACGACGATCGGACGATCGTATCATCGCATGACGGTTGCAAGGAAATCCAGCATTATCTACTCATTTTCACAAGAACAAATAACTAAAATCATCGAATATACAATGCAATCAACATTTTGTGCATTATTTAATGATCAAAATGGATAGAAGAAATTTCTTAAATAATTAACAAACAGGAAGATCGAAAAAAATAATTATTGAAGATTATTTGCATATCATTAGTTGTTGAATGATTGTTTGGGCTATTGTCACGATTTATTATATTGATGCTGATCTACACTGTGTTCCTAAAGTATGGAATTTTAGCTAAACTGGTCATTTTAAGAAATAATCCTGAAACATGTCGATTTTTGATGTTAATTTACCGTATTTCAAAAAAATAATAACGTCACCGTCATTTTTTTAATGGAACACCCCCATTTTGTCTCAATTTTCGGATTACTCTAACTGAGCTGATTCCAATTGGTACAGGGTGGACAAAAATACAATAGTTTTTGTTTGTAAACAGCTCATTTGGTAATCCTGTTGAATTAGAAGGTCGATTTGCGCATGCGCGAACCGGATTTTGTTGCCAGATTGTGCAAATCAATTCCTTCAGAGTGAATTGTAATGTCATAGAAAAGGAATAAGAATTATCAACTTATACTGCGTTCAGGAATTGGAAGGGTAATTTTTATTGGCCTCTCAATGGCAGGAATCACCACTAGAAAATATCTTCCGCATTTTTCGATGAAATTTGTTTTAATTCCATTAGAAACTAAATTATGTGTTAATAAATATTGGCTAAGTTGAATTAATCAACTACTGATCAGAAGGAGCGTAAATTTTGAAATTAGTGATTTGAAATTTTTTCGCACCTTAGTGGCATGAAATAAAATGCGAGGGTAAAAATCCAATTCAATTTCACTTAATTGTTTCTTAATCTCGTCTATCGTCACGTTATAAAGATATTAGAAAATTCTAATTTGATAAATAATTAAATTCTAATTTAATAAATTAGAATTTAATTCTAATTCCATGAATAAGAATTGTTTTTGGATTTAACACTATATTGAAAGAAAATATATGATTTTTAATAATTTATTCAGGGTTGCTTAGTTCGAAGTGCTAATGAAGTAAAGAACTAAGCATAGAAAACCATCACTCATCAAGCACCTAATTAAAAAAAATACATCATATTTGTTTGAAAAAAAGTTCCAGCATGCTATAACATTGGAATTACAATAGAGCATTTATAAAAAAGTTTAAATTACTGCCAGAATTGGTCGCGGAAAATTACCGTACTGTCAGATGAATGCGGTTCTATGACCTTTTCTTCAAATACCGGAATAATCGCCCGATCTGGCAACGTTGCTGCGAATTTGACGGACCCCCCACCACTACCCAAATTCTACTTGATTAAACAACGTCAGGATTACCAAGTATTATTGATAATATTGTTAATTTACCTAATAAAGAATGTTACGCGTTACTTTATGAGCACACACAAAACTATTGTATTTTCGTCCATCCTGTACCAATTGGAATCAACATGTGATACATTTTTTGAATCAGCTCAGCTAGAGTAATCCGAAAATTGAGACAAAATGCGAGTGTTCCATTTCAAAAAAATGACGGTGACGTCATTACTCGAACGTAATTCCCCTGTATATTAGATTATTATTTTAAAATACGGTAAATTAATATAAAAAATCGACGTGTTTCAGGATTATTACTTAAAATGACCCGTTTAGCTGAAAATGAATTTGTTCCATACGGACACAGGACACAGTATATATCGGTATACATCTTCTACCAATTTCAAGGAATTTCTTCGAATAAAGCAGAAGAGAATTATTCGAAAATAATTCAATTTTCATGAAAATATCAAGATTATTATCGATATCCAAAATGCAGATGCAAATATTAACCAATATTTTATAATTGGCAATCAATAAAATACAACTTGAGGAAAAAAGCGAATTGAAACAGAATACTCACCTAAAATAAAACCGACGCTTGGCAAAATCAAATTGGTGGAAAATGGAGGTAGAACGGGCACACCCAGAAGTATAGTGATTCAACTGAAATTTCCAAGCATTTGCATCATAGGTGTTTGAATGATTATTATAGTACTCACCAACTCAAATGTAATTAACAACACTATTATAATAATTTATACAATATTCCAATATAAGCGAAACTCTGGAACTCAACACACTGAACCATCAACGAAACTAACGAGAGTATAGACCTGTTGCTTGCGAATGGCGGTTGCATTTGCGACCACTCAAGCACTCAGCAGTAGGCGCAGAAGCACACGCAAGACGCAATGCAGTGTTGCCACCCTCCGTACCTCCGTTTTCGGTAGAAAGTTCAGAAAAATTCGGAAGAAAATCGGTAGATTTTTGAAATACATACCTTTCACCTATTTTATGGGTTTTTTCAAGTTTAAATACTATTTATCCGAAATATTTTACAATAATTGCGAATTAAGCAAAATTGAAAATAGATTTAATTTATATTCGAAAAACTGGACTTTTCGACAAAATAATCAATAATCTAACGAAATAAATAGGTATTTCAAAAATTAACACCTGTTGTAAACAAATATGCAAAAAAAACACATGAACATCAAATTGCTCGAAGAAAAATATTTGAAAAAAATACATACAATATATGTTTATGTAATAAACATTTTATATGTATATGTAATAATCATTTTAACGAAAAATAAAAATTGGTACTACAGAAATATATAAAAAAATGAATTTTTGAAGGAAATAAACATTTGAAACAAAAATTAATGAAGTGTAATATGTATCAGTCATTTAAATAATATAAGTCTTGACAAACGTCACTCTCAAATTTTCAGACGAGAATTTTCCCCCCAGATTAGCATCAATCATTGAACTAAAGCTACCAGTTCTCAAGTTAAGGAATTTATCGATTTTAGGAAGCGGCAACCTCTAAAACGTGTAGTATGCTTTTCGTTATACAGGGTGGGGCAAAAGTCACGAAGGGATTTGAAAAATTGATAACTTTTTTAAATTCAAGTTTTATTTTTTTTTCTGTACACAAAACTGAAATACAATAGTTGGAGTTTTTTTACAATTCAAGAGTGAAAGATTACATCACTCAAATGACCTCCATTTTCGGCTACGCAAAGTGCAGCTCTTGAAAGAGCATTTTTCATGATCCGAGTCAGAATATCTGGCCCCAAAGCCCTTACTTCTGCGCGAATATTTTCCTTTAGTTGCTGCAGGGTTCTGGGTTTATTAACATAAACCTTTCCTTTCAAATATCCCCAAAGGAAATAATCAGGAGCTGTTAAGTCCGGCGAGCGGACGGGCCAATTGAATCCTAAATTCCTCGAAATTAAACGTTCGCCAAAAATCTGCCTTAGAAGGTGCATAGTGGCTCGAGCAGTGTGCACAGTAGCCCCATCTTGTTGGAACCACATCCCTTGATTGTCAGCAAGAGCTGTTTTGAATCATATCCCGATATCGCTCGCCATCTACAGATAGAGCATTGCCATCGTGGTCTTCGAAGAAAAATGGTCCAATAATTCGTCGAGACGTAACTGCGCACCATACGGTACATTTAAGTGGATGTAATTGCCTTTGATGAACCACCCTTGGGTTCTCAGTACCCCATATTCTGCCCTGTTGCTGAAATCGTCGAATCATCGATTCAGAGGGCGAATTCCGCAAATTGAAATGACGACGATATGCTCGTTGAGTTTGAATGATTGAATGATGATATTCAAAATGAAATTCTATGAGTTTGCTTCGTTGGTTGAGGTTGTAACGCTCCATAATTAATCTCCCGGATTTATTTTACACAGTCATGAAAAAAAAAATAAAAAAAAAATAAATAGGAAGAAGTTATTAATTTTTCCAATCCCTTCGCAACTTTTGCCCCACCCTGTAGATTTGTCAACTTTTAACTCCAAATTATCTATCACATTATGTTATGGTGAGGAAACCTTCAAAATAATATCGAAAGAGTCATGATTTCCTAGAAAATCAGAACATACATTCGCTCTATCAAAATTCGGTAGATTTATGTGCTTTTTCGGTAGATCGGTAGATTGAGACGAAAATCGGTAGATCTACCGAAAAATCGGTAGAAGTGGTAACACTGACGCAATGTCATAAGTCAATCAGAGAGAAGCAGTTCCCGCGCATTCCCGAATGATGCGCCCGTCACAGACGAGTTGCGCTGTTGCGCATGCCGCGAAGAGTGTCGAAAGCTGATTTTGTTGCCAGATTGTGCAAATCCGTTCTTTGAAGGTGGATTGTAGTGTAGAAAAGGAATATAAATTATTATTGCGTTGAGGAATTGGAAGATAAATTTTTTTGGTGATTCATTGGAAGGTAGCGCCACCTGAAAATATCTTCCTCATTTTCCGATGAAATTTGACAAATTTGTGCTAATTCACGAACTCCATTTGAAAATAAATTATGAGTGTCAATATTTATTGGCCCAGTTGTTAACACATGTCAGCTTTCCTTTTGTGTAAATCAATCTATTGAAATTTTTTTCACCCCTTTGAATTTTACCTCATTAGCGCGTGAAATGAAATGTAAAGGAAAAATATATTCAATTCGATTGCACCTTATATTGTTTTTCATCTCAAGTATTGTCACGTAATAACAGAGTTGTCTCTGCGTAAAAATTACTATTGATACCATTTTCTGCCAAAAATTCGAAAATTACAGACATTTGGGCAAATTAATATGCTCTCAGTTCAGCTCAACAAAAGCGCCAAAAATATCCTAATATGTAAAATAAAGAATAATTTGGTGACAAACTGTTGGCTGTTGATGAGTAGAATTTTCAACCTTTAATGCTGGATTTCCATGCATCCGTCATCGGATGATACGACCTTCCGATCGTCGTTGTGATTGGCAGAAATATTCAATTGAAAATTTCTGCCAATCACAACGACGATCGGACGATCGTATCATCGGATGCATGGAAATTCAGCTTAATGCCCTATTAAACTTAACGATAGACAGGAGAGGCAGAAAAACTGTCATCTTATCAAAATCGTGTCCAGAGTAGTCGATGCTTCTCAAACTTTTTGGAATTGTGACCCATTTTTGAAGTAAAATGAATATCAACAGAAGAATAAAATGTTCACAACTGCTGGTGGAGCCTGGCGAGGCACTCGGAACGTGTTTTTCGGCACGGGTAGACTTCCATCAAATCAATCAGAAATTTTGGAATTGTTCTTAGATAACGTTTAGTTGTGAACGTATTCGTATTGTTGACTGGATACATATTTTCAACAATTCAAATAGACTAGAAAGTTGAAGAATGGACATTAAAAAAACGTTCAGAGCACACGTTAAAATTCGATTTCAAAATAAGGTATTTTCAGATGAACTATTCTTCGGGAAGTAAGAAAAGTAGGTTAAACATACGTAAATCATTAACGTATTCATATTGTTTACTAGATACGTATTTTAAACGATTCAAATTGATGAAAAATAGTGGAATTGTTATTAGATAACGTTTAAATAACATTTTCCATAAACGTATTCGTATTGTTAACAGGATACGTATTTTCAACGATTTAAATAGACTAGTAGTTGAAAAATTGACGTTAAAAAAACGTTCAGAACACACGTTAGCCGTCTTTTTCATAATAACGTTTTTTCAGATGAAATATTCTTATGGAAGTAAGAAAAGTACGTTGAACATACGTAAATCATTAACGTTTCCATATTGTTGAATTGATACGTATCTTAAACGATAAAAATTGATGAAAAATAGTGGAATTGTTATAAGATAACGTTTAGATAACGTTTTCCATAAACGTATTCGTATTGTTAACAGGTTACGTATTTTCAACAATTTAAATAGACTAGTAGTTGAAAAATGGACTTTAAAAAAACGTTCAGAACACACGTTAGCATTCTTTTTCATAATAACGTTTTTTCAGATGAACAATTCTTCTGGAAGTATGAAAAGTACGTTGAACATACGTAAATCATTAACGTATCCATATTGTTGACTGGATACGTATTTTAAACGATAAAAATTAATGAGAAATTGTGGATTTGTCATCAGATAACGTTTAAATAACATTTGCCATAAACGTATTCGTATTGTTGACTGGAGACGTATTTGAAACGTTTCTAATGAACTAGAAGTTGTGGAATCGTTACATAAGAACGTTAAAATAACATATTTCATAAACGTTATAATAATTTCGGGAGGAAACGTATAAGCACTCAATTTTATAACCGATTATTGTAAAATTACGTTTAATATATGTTATTGAAACGTATTTAATTAACGTTATAAATCATAACTGAAATGACAACGTTGAAAAATCAACTGATAACGTATTTTTCTACCAATCAACGTTAAAAAAACATTTATTCAACGTGTGTGTGCCCACTGGGTGTAGTTGCTCCTTAGTCTCCAATGTTCTGAAATACATAGTATTTTAATCTCTTCATTTTCTTTCATTAATTCCTCAAGGTGATCTCTGGAATTACCTATCGAGCGAACATTTTGGTGTAAAATACCAAAAAGAACTTTATTCTTTTTATTGGAATTATATTTGCGGGAGTATTCATTATTAATTTCAATTTCTTTGTTTTCCTCTGCTGATTTATTTGAAGTAGATACTGATGATTTTCTACTTGTATTCGTTTTCTTATTATTCTCAATTTCTTTGTTTTCTGCTGATGAGTTATTTGGAGTAGATACTGATGGTTTTCTACTTGTTTTCGTTTCTAAAAATTTATCGTGGCTAGGAAGTTTTTGTGTTTTTCAAAATCAAACCGTTTGATACCTACGTTTTGTGGCCAGAATTCTGGTTCATAAAGTTCTTTTTTTCTATGTAAGGGTCCTACGACTAAAAATCTCTTCAGTTGGTTGTAGTTGGATGGGATTTCCTTTACATTTATGTTTTCATTTTCAAACCGGGTTTTGCTTTTATAAATGCTACGACATCTTCCTCTTTTGCTTCCTTTTTCACTCTGTTCATGTACACTGAGAAAAATGTTCAATATAATAGGTAATAAACACTTGTTTCAGGGATATTTTGTTGTCTATATTGGGCACTATTTGTTTGAAATAATTTCTATTTATAATCCCCAAATTCTTGAATTCGTGTTATTTATAGAAAATAAAAGCTTTGTTTCAAAAATATTTTGTAGATCCTATGATCATTACTTAAAAGTTAATAAATAATATGCAAAAATTCTCTAGAAAATCATTTGTTACATGATATTCGTTATTTTATTAATTGCTAATGTGGCTTGTTAACTATTTCAAAATATTTATTACTTCTAGAAAGCATCTTCTTGAATATTAACAAATAATATTCATTGGAGTGCAATTAATCTTCAATAAAATATATATTAACTATAAACATATCTTTGTTATAACAACAATGTACTTTGTTTCGAGATGTATTGAAGTACCTATCCTATTATGCCGGGTTTCCACCAAGCGGACAGGTCAAAACAAAACACGAACTGTTCGGACAGAAATTTCGGACAGTTTTGTTTTGAAAATGTTCGAAGACTGTTGGGGTTTCCAACGGACTCTCTGTTTACACCAATCCCGGACAGAAATGAATGAAAACTGTTCGTGTTTTGTTTAAGTTTCATTCAGTTTACACCGGACGTATAGTTGTGAGAATGTGGCGCGCTGCAAACTTGAGAGAACAAGACGACGAGGATTTATTTTTGCTGGCAGTTACATTTTACATTATTAAAAAAAACAAAACTAAACGCCGGTTTTGGATTAGGCCATCCTCAAGGAAAAAGGAGGAAATGTGACGTCTAAACTGTTAGAAGATCTCAGAGGAGATGATATGAGTATAGGAGGTGAACTTCGATCAAGTAAAAACAAACTGGGCGTTTACACCAAGCTGACAAACAGTCCTAGAACTCGTAAATCCTTTGAAGTTTACCGACATTGGATGGGACTCTGTTTGTGTCCGTAAAAACGCAATTCGCGGACTTTCAAGTCCGGAAAACAATCCACAAGTTCTAGAACAGTTCGCGGACTGTCACAAACGGACCGAGTTCGTGTTTTGTTTTTGTTCTGTCCGCTTGGTGGAAACCCGGCATTAGGTTTCACCGGCTCCGGACTGTCCAAACCCCTTCCATTCCACCGTCGCCGCGGTTGCCCGCGATCTCATGTTATAGTTTCAGTTTGTAGTTTGCCGGTTGAGTAAGTCAGTAAGTCACTTGGATGTTGAATTGTTGAAAGTTTTTATTTAAGTGAGTGAAAAATAATATCTATAGTATGGAAGAATCATCAAGTGGTTGGGAAATTAGCAGTGTATTCGCGGATGTTTTGGATACTTCCACTGTAACTAATTTTATACGTAAGTACCCAATTTTTTATGAATCTACTCGTATTTTTTCATTGGCGCGTAGTAGATTGGAAGCAGTAATATTCGCTTCTCAAGATTTAATTAGACTCTTTGTGTAAGCGAACAAGGGATCTGGTTGTTCAAATTAGAATCTTTCGGTACAAAAATGTTATCAACCTTTTTAAAATATGACACATTTATTTACAACCCGATTGATAAAATTTTTTGTACCCAAATTATGATATTCTACTGTAGAGTACTTTTGCGTCCATATACATTTTTCTATCATCTCTCATCGTAGCTTTTAAGGAAGAACCGAGGGAAAATCATGTTTTGTAATAGTTAATAAATTATGTTATATTAGACCAAATTCATTACCTAATCAGAAATATTTGAAATTATTAGTTAATATATTTGGTTATAGTAAATAAGCAAATTCATTTGCCAAATACTTTTCGTTGATAAAAATGGCCTACTTATTATAATGTAATCAATAATTCTTATCTTAATTCTTCTTTTCTCCAGTGAATGGAATAACTAGTGTGAGTTTGTTGGAGGAGGCTATTCAAATAGAAACATATTTCAGGGAAATTGTTCCCTGTATGGGCACTCGCCTCAAAATTATTAGAACATTGAAAAACTTATCGTCAAGTGCCAATGAAGAACTAAATTCTGATGACTGTAGCACCTCAATCAGTAGCCGGTAAGTTGAGTAGTTTAATTAATCTGTTTTTACATATTATATGGACACCTGTTACCTATTCGGTTATACAGTGCGCGTCAAAATTAAGGAACAAATTGAAATGATGAACAAAATATAAAAAAATTATAGTAGTGATAGTAACTGTGCTTTATTGTAACAATACAAATGGCCATCGACCATGGGTCATTTGAATATTCGGATACGCTATATATCTAGTACGCTCTATTGATCAAGAATGTCTTCAATATCTTGGCATTATAAAGTAATTTGGTCTCTCCTGGTATCTTATAATTATCAAAATTATGGAACAAATTCATTTTCTCCGAAGAAAAATATTCGGCAACAAAGTCCTGAAACAGGTCAATTTTTGTTTCACTTTTTCCAAATTTTTATGCATTTTTGAAGGATTTTTGTTGCACCCTGTGCCATCCCCAACAACCCTCTGAATTTTTTGATTAGGGAAAGTGGGTCATGTTGTATTTTTTTGACAACGTCTTTGTATCTTCTTCACAGGCGTGCAGAAATTTTCAAGAAACATTTTTTTTTTAATTAGTTAGTTCAAAGAGGTTTTCAGTATGTGCACTTTGCTCATTTTCTTCGAGACGATGGTACCTGATGAAATTTGTCACCGAATGAAGGTCGACCATTACAGTTTTGTTCATGCACAACTTTCAACCCCTTCACGTGAAAAATTAGATTGTGTGAAACACTGCGCTTCAGTTATAATCTTAAGTAGGTCAAAGTCTAATACGATATGTAGAATATTTCTGAGTGTCTGTTCGTTTTCAATTTAGGAACAACTTGTGGTTTTTTTAAATTAGTTTTTCAATATTTGAATTAAAAACATTCATTTCCTGAAAACATAGGTATGGGTAAAGTTTTTTCATTTATATTTTTAGCTATAGTACTTCAGATTTAGCAAGTATAAGCGAGGAACTGTCAGGTGAACCTTCGGATGAACCCCCACATAAAGTAATAATTTTGGGCAGTCCTAATCTATTGAGTCAATCAGACAGTACTGTGGACTGCGAAGAAGAGTTGGAGACAACATTGATCAATGGTCCTTCAAGTAGTCTACCTAGCGATAGGGAAAATGATGACATCATAATCCCTAATATTTCCAACTTGCTGGAAGCAACTTCAGTTGGAAGAGCAATAAAAAGTATTTATAAACAAGAGAGACAGCTCGATTCTAGGTGTCAGTCATATTTAACTGACATCATAGTGCAACACTTTGTGGATGCAGTGCCATTTATGTGAGTAAATTTTAAATGTATGACTTATAAAATGTTTCTGTTTGAATACGAAGAATAAGAATTCCTGAAACTCTTGAATATTCAAAATGCAGAAGAAGATGCCCTCACAAAAAAAATCTGATGGGTCCAAAATGCAAAATAATAATAATAATAATAATGTATCTTTATTTTGAAGAAAATCGCATACATTGGTCTGTAAGCAACTGTTAGACAAAATAACGTCAATAAACACAAGAATATAATTCTAACTTTAACAATTTAAATAATCATTTATCTCATACGGTTCAAGGTTCAACAGTAGCTCAAATATACTTTTTTTGAATTCTTTGATGTTATTTATTAATTTTATCCTATTTGGTAGCTTGTTGTACATTTTTATGCAGTTATAGTATGGTCCTTTCTCTGTCATGGTTAGCCTATGTCTCGGATAATTATAATCAAGACTTCGTGTTTCATAAGTACTTTGTGGCATACATCCCTCGAAGATATGCCTGTTCTTGAAGAAAAATAACAAGATCTCTTGTATATACATTCCCTTAAATGTTAGTAGCCCATTTGCTCTGAACTTTCCTCTACAGGTTTCCCTGTGTTTCAATTTCAACATTGTTCTAAGAGCTCTTTTCTGTACTATAAAAATTCTGTCACTACCTCTACCACATCCATAGAATATTATGCCATATCTGATCACCGACTCAAAATTAGCATGGTATATAATCTTCAGTGTTTTCATATCTACGTACTGACCTATAATTCTCATGGAGTAAACAGCTGAATTCAATTTCTTACTTATGTAGTCAATGTGACTATCAAAAGAGAGTGTGCTGTCAATATACAATCCAAGAAATTTAGTATCATTTGTAACCTGTAGTGTGCTGCTAGCAAGATTTATATCGTCTGGAGTTTCAAAGCGTGCATGATTTGTTTTAAACAATACAGTGGTAGTCTTATTCTCATTCAATGCAAGATTATTTTTCTCGAACCATTGACCTGCTTTGGTGAGAGCTACATTAGCATGAATAGAGAGTCTTGGAAAATCCATAGCATTAATGAGTAAGTTTGTGTCATCAGCGTAGTTGGTTATCTTGCAGTTTTCAGTTTCTATCTCTTCCAAATCATTCAAATATAATATGAACAAAATCGGTCCCGTTATGCTCCCCTGGGGTACTCCAAGTTTAACATCTCCAAAATCAGATCTTGCCATTTGATCATCCCTGTCTAGTACTACCATTTGTTTTCTGTTCGATAAATAAGATTCGAACCACTTTAGCGCTGGTCCTCTTATACCATACCTCTCGAACTTGTCCAGTAAGTTACAGTGATTTATACTGTCGAAGGCCTTTGACAGGTCAAGAAATATTCCAAGTGAAAGCTCATCTTCCTCCAGAGTATCCAATATATTCTGGAGAAACTGGAATACAGCAGTTTGTGTTGATTTGCCCTTCTGATATCCATGTTGAGAGCTGCTTAGTCTACCACACATCAACATGAAGTCTATTACTCTCTTACATAGCACTGTTTCGAATATTTTTGCGAACGATGGTAACAGGCTTATTGGTCTAAAATTTTCAAAATCTGTAAGGCTGCCCTTTTTATGTATAGGTTTAACCAAAGCAATTTTTAATTTCTCAGGAAAAACACCATATTTCAATGAGTTATTAATGATGTAAACTAACGGCTGGATGCACTGTTTGATTGTTTTAGTGGGAACTTCATCTACTCCACTACTCATTTTATTTTTTAAATTCTTAACCAACTCTAAAATTTCTTTGATGTCCACTGGTCTTAAGAAGATTGATTTCTCATTGAACATAATGTTATTTGAGGAAAATTGTTGGTTTTTTACTACGTGCTTCACCACGTTAAGCAGATACTCATTATAGTCATTAGCTGTTTTTTTTGCATTTCCCTCAAATAGAATGTTGTTATTGATTCGGTTACATTTCCCCTGGATTTGTTTTATTACTCCCCATACTGCCTTGGATTTGTTATCTGAATTTAAAAATTGTGAACGGTACCTGTTTGACCTTAACTGCTTCAGTTTGCTGTTGTACTCTATTTTTGTTCTTCGGTATTCATCTCTATATCTTGTATCCGAGGAACTGCACACATAAAGTATGTCCAATCTGTTTTTGCATTCCTTTAAGTCAGTGTCATGTTCCAGTTTTACATGTTTCTTTCTCCCTTCAAGGATTTTTTTCTTAGGAAAAGAGCTGTCAAAAAACCTCAGGAATATACACATGAAGGCATTCCATTGATCATTTACTTCAGATTGTTTAATATTGTACACTTTCGACCAACAAGCTGTCGTCAAACCGTTCACAAAGCTTTCTGTATTTTGTATATTAAAAAATCGTTTTGTAGAGAAAACATTTGAATTCACCTCACCTGTGGTGTTATAGTTGAGGTAAATATCCAATTTTTGAGCCGTGTGATCAGATATCATTGAATGCAACACCTGAGAAGAATAATTCACTTCATTAGTTAAAATGTTGTCAATCCCGGTTTTTGAGGTGGGAGTAATTCTAGTGAAATCTGAAATCGTATGTAGAATATTGTAGGAATTAATAAGTGACATGAAATCTTGTTTTTCTCGTGACATACTACAAAAGTCAATGTTAAAATCACCTGCTATAACTATCTTACAGTTGTTTTTTTGAATGAGAATGTCCAATACCTTTTCCAACCTATCAAGAAGCACAGATGCATTTCCTGGAGGGCTATATATTGTTATTACCACAATTTTTACCCTGTTTACATCGAATTCACCTGCAGCACATTCAAACTTCCCCTCCACTGACAAATCCTTCAAATCATTCCTCTCATGTCCCGTTATTCCCTCTCTGGCATATAAAACTGCTCCCCCATGTGAATTTTCCCTCTCCCTGCAGAAACTTGCAACCTGGTGGTAATTTTCCAGTGTAAACATTTGTAATTGTGACTCAGTCTTCCAATGTTCTGTAACACAAATGAAATCACAGTTTTCTTGTTCACTTATAAAAGTCTGAAGCTCATCAATACAGTTACCAATTGATTGGACATTTTGGTGTATGAATGTTATTTTGTTGATTCGGGTTGATGTCTCTACTTTCCTAGATAGGTTTAGGTCTCTTGTATGTCCACTTGAAAATTTCCCTCCTGATCCTCCAGGAATTTTCTGTTCTTCTCGAAATCGAATCTCTTCACACCCACATTCAGAGGCCAAAACTCCGGTTTATACATTAGGTCCTTTTTGTCTAATGGAGCTGTTACAAGAAATCTTTTGAAATGGTTTGGACTGCTCGGGATTTCTTTCACATGAATGGAATTTTTTTGGAATCCTGGTTTACTTCTCAAGTATTTCACAATTTGTTCTTCTGTGGCGGTTCTTTTGACCCTGTAAACATACAGCCAAACTTTCCTTTCGCCGCCTGAAAAGCCGTTTTTGTTGTCTTCCTCGCTGACTTCTGCTGTTCCCAAATTTTTCCTTGGTTTTCTTTTTTTGTATGTCACTTTCTTAAACTCGTTTGGTGTTTGCCCCTCAGTTTTATTGTCCCCCATTATCATAGATTACCATTTTCTCCTTGATTTTATTGTTATCTTGTTTGTTTACGTTTATTGTTATTGCGTCTTTTCCATCATGATGTTTAGTCAAAGGTTTTGTGTTGACATTTGACTTTGACGTACTCGGCTGGCTTATTTGTGGCGGGTGATTTGAAATTGGTGTAGTCGATGCTACCCGACTTCCAACGATTGTGCTGTAAGTTTTGTTTACATTTGTATCCCGATTTTTTTGCGTCGTTATTTCCGACTTTTCAAGATATTGAATTTTTTCTAAAAGAAGTTTGTTGTGATCTTTCAGAATGACATTTTTGTCTTCCATTTCATTCATCAGTTTTTTCAGTAACTCATTTTCAGTTTTAAGATGTTCATTTTCTTGAATTTTACTTGCCAATTTTGAATTGGATTTTCCAGTATTCTCCTTCTCTTTTGCTTTACAGCAAAGAATTTTGTTGCCATCAATAATTTTAAGTTTTTGCACGCGTGCACAGCTTAAATGGAACAAACCAAAGCAATTCACACACACTACCACCTTGCATAACTTTTTAGAGCAACAATTGAAATTTGTGACTTTAATTTCACCGAGAATTTCGTTATCTTGCGGGAGATCATCTTCCGACGAACTGTCGTCGGACGCCATTTTCGAACATGCGACCATCAGATACAGAAGTTTTGACAAGTGATCATGTAATTTGATGAGAATTAAATAATTATAAATTTTTGAATTCGATATGAATGAAACAATAAAGTTATGTTTTCAGGAGGCTACAAAATTCTCATTTTGGTCAGTTGGCTCGGGAGATAGTGAAATGTTTTCCAAATGAAGCTCCTCAGGTGTATTATACACCTCCCATAAGTAAAAAAAAATCCAAAGAAAACAGGAGCATAATAGCTCGCGGAAAACTGGTCGACAAATACCGGAATAAACTTAGTTTCCTGAGAAAGGCCAGAATTCTATCGTCCAGAATATCAGATGATGATGATGATGAGGCTGTAGGTGAATCAATTTTCGTACATAATAACATTCACACCAACTGCCAAGATACAATATGAAAGTCACTAGGACCTATAATTTGAATTTTTTCATTGAATTTCACAAAATTTGAGTGAAATAGAGAAAATATCGTCTAATACTCGTTGCAGAATGCAATTCCAATATTCCAATATTTCGCATTCGTATTGGGAGCCCATTCTGCAACTAGTTTTAGAATATACTATTACGTAACAAGTAGGATATAGATGTGATTAAAGCATCAATTTCATAGATTGAACAACGAGACCGTGGACCGAGTTGTTTAATATATGACATGAGTGCTTTAATGATACTTTAGGCATCCTACGAGTTACGTATAGGTACTAGATTTTATCTACAACTAAAGATTTTCTTTTTTAGAATTTTTCCCTGAAATTTAATTAGTTTGAACTCTCAATCAAATATGGAACTTAGGCCCCCTCAGACTACAGACATTTTAATCGGCTGATAGTTTAGTCGGGTTGGGCTAAAAGTGCGCACACTGAGCAAACTAAACAGTTTTTGCTTGTGATTGTATGCAATCGCGAAGCCTGTCAAACCTTTTTACTGGCCAATACTAAATCGCTATAGTGTGCGCATATGCATTAATCTCTATAACTCTATACTGATTAAGGAAACGATCAAACTGTCGGCCGATAAAAAGTATGCAGTCTGCCAGGGCACTGAGATATTTGTATTATGTTACCACAGCAACGGATATAAATTCCGTTTTCATTGAATTGCTTCTGCCAATCTGTTGTTCTCATTACAGCTCTGTATACTATAATGAATCTATAAACACACTAGTGTGTATATGAAGGTTGTTATGATATTTTTTGAGTGTATTTTTCTCTTTTTTTAGTGGAACCGACAGATCAAAGTAACGAACTTACTTGGCTAAAGAATAATCATGAACCATGGGTAGAGGTCCAGCAGAAGTGGGAAAAAACCTTTATTTATCGCCAAAACCTTTTGAGAAAGGATATAGAGGTGAAAGATTTTCCGAGGGAATTCCCAATCGTTAAGAGCAACACAGGGCATCTTTTGATAGAATTGGATTTTAAAAAGCGAATATGGAAAAATTTTCGAGAATTTTGAGTTCGTTTTTGAAAGTCTGCTAGAAATCAGGGCAAAGCATTTAGGTACAGCTGATCATCTGATATTGGAAATTATTCGATCGGACGTAAATAAAGGTACGTAAACCTCCAGCAAAGTAGGAAGTTTCCAGTTTTGTAATCTTCCTCTAATTTTTCTGACGTAAATTTTTGAGTACTCTTTTTTGTTTCAGAGTCACTCCATTGTTTAATGCTGAATTTAATTGTGTCATTGCTGCCCGCCAAAACTTATAATAAACGAAATAAAAAGAACGGGCATCCCACTGCCAACGATTCTAAGGAAGGTCTTCTGGTTCAAATTGAGGTGAGTAATATTCATAGTACTGGCTGATTCGATAGATTTCGATTCACAAAACTATTCCAGAGCGAAGTGTTATATTCTGTGCACTACTGCGCATTGATTTTGATTTTTTTCCTCAAAATTTCGAGAAAAATTCAGAAACACATCTATAGGCTTCAAAATGTTCTGTTTGGGTAGTTTCCGAGTGCTTGCAAGCCATTGGACCAAATCTAATTTTTTTTAAGTAACCGAGATACCGAGTCAGGTCACAAGAAAATTAATTTGAAAGTAAAAAAAAACTGCAATCAAAAGAATGCACATTTTCTTCCTTTTTCCTCATTTTTCTTGTACTTAATAATTTCAATTTTACATAGTAGCTTTAATATTCCAAAAAGTTATCTAGATCTGTTTTTTCAAATACTGCCGGAAAAAGGAGGAATGAAATCCTGAATTTCAGATGCTTTTCAGATTTTGATCTACTTTTTATCAAATCTCCTTTTCAGGTTCCTAGTGATCTAGAAAATGTAATCGAGGAAAGAAAAAGCGAGCTGATAAAATATGGGCTACCAATGCTTCCCTTCGTTATTGTTGAAGCTCCCACTTACACAGAAATTAAAAATATTTATATAAGTTTTGACGGAGTTTTGTACAATGTTGTGTCTGTTTTGAAAGCTGTTGATATTTGCTTTCAATTGATTCATGTTTTAAACCTGGTGTATCCATTCCAATCGGAGCATATTTGGCTATTTATTCAGTTAAGCATTTACAATCTTAATACTAAATTTGATAATATACCAAGTATTATTGATATTGCAACCAAAATTAAGAACAAAAAAATTAATTATTAATATTTTCATCACTAATATTGCGATTCTGCTTTTTCGAAGAGACTTTGAACATGAGGTGCCAAATATGTTTTCAAGTATTTCATAGTATCAATTCATTTATATTACATACATCAGTCAGTCATCGGTGCGCTGTAGAATATAGTTGCGGGTATATCACTTGTCCTAAGACTTTCAGTAACCTATCAGCTCTTAAAAAACATCTTAGAAATTTTCATACACAGCCCCTCTTTTCCAAAAGCAACAAATGTTACGACTCACCTTCAACATCAACATGGCATGAGAATGAAGACCAAATTTCAGTACATAAAGAAGAAGAATACAACACAAAGGATGATATAGAAAAAACAAAAGACAAAACTCCTAAAATAGTTGAAATGCAGTGTCTGAAATTCATTTCAAAACTTTATGATAATAGTACTATTAATCGGTCTGTTGTACAAGAAGTTATTGATAATGTTTCTGAGTTGATCAACACGTTATTTTTCTGCCTATCTGAAGTTAATAGTAATGAATTAAAAAACATTGCTTCATGTAACCCTTTTGACTCCTTGAATTCCGAATATAAAAGCTTGAAAATTGTGGAAGATAGAGGATACTATATTAAGCCTCAGAGTTTTCTTATTGGTAATAGATTTGATACAGGTATCAATGAAAATGGAGTAGGTATTATTCATAAACCTTGTGAAGGACAGATTATTCCGCTCAGAATAGTTTTACAAAAAAATTTGGAGTTACCAAATTGCTTGGAAGTTATGTTGAATTTCATTGAAAGTGAAGAAAGTAAAAATGAAATTTCCAGCATATTTAATGGCCAGTGGTGGAAAAAAGTAAAAAGTTTGTTCAAGAACAAGCTAGTTTTGCCCCTGTTCATCTACTTTGACGATTTCGAAACTGGGAACCCTCTAGGAACCCAAGCTGGGGTACATAAATTAGGAGGAATATACTTTTCATTTGCGGCTGTTCCACCTCAGTATGCCTCAAGGTTAGAAAATATTTTTTTGTGGGGCCTTTTTTATTCTTCGGATCGCGTTATATTTTCCAATAGTATAGTACCTTCCAACCATTTATAGAGGAACTTAAATTCTTAACATCTGAAGGACTTACAATTGGCAATAAACGTATATTTTTTTTAGTTCCACTTCTACTAGGTGATAATTTGGGGATAAATGCAATAACTGGGCTGACAGAAAATTTTTCATCTAATTATTTTTGCCGTGCATGTGTAATGACTAAAAAATTTACCCAAAAAGTAAGCAATGAGGATAAGAAAACATTGAGAAATAAAACAGACTATGCAAATCATTTACAGGAATCAAAGAGGAATGTGTTTGGAACCAAGTGGCTTTTTATCATAACACCGAAAATATTAGTTTTGATATAATGCACGATATATACGAAGGTATATGTCGTTATGATTTTGGAAAAATTCTTAAACACTGTATTTTTGAAAAAAAATATTTTTCCCTTCAGAAACTAAATACGCGACTCAAAAATTTTTACCATAAAGAAGTTGATATAGGCAACAAGTTTCCTCCTATCCCCCTGAACCAAATAGAAAAAGAAATGATTATCATGTCCTCAGCAGAGATGCACGCATTTGTTACATATTTTGGTATTTTAACATATGACCTTATTGATACATGCGATGAAGTGTGGAAATTATATTTATTGCTTTTTGATATAGTTCATACCGTTTCAAAAAACTGTTTTAGTGACGATGAAATACTTTATTTGAATCATTTAATAAGCGAACATCATAAATTATTCATTGCCCTATTTAAGACTGATTTAAAGCCAAAATACCATTTTCTGACTCATTACGATACTACTATTGAAAAATTTGGCCCATTATCGAAGCTGTCATCAATCAGATATGAAGCTTTTCATAAAATTAGTAAATCTAACGCAAAAATTGTTTCTACCAGGCGAAACATACCACTTACTTTAGCTGTAAAACATCAGCTGCGATTGTCACATCGCTTCATTTTAAATAAGGACTTAATGGATGATATTACTGTGGGTAGTTCATGTGTTTCAATTCAAGATGAATACCCATCTCTTGTACAAACCCAGTTAGATTCTTCTATAATAATCCCTTGGGTGAAGGTGAATGGAGTCGTCTTCAAACCTGGACTAATTGTTCAGGTAGGTGAAGATGAATTCACCGAACCAGTTTTCGGATTAATTCACAAAGTAGGTTATATTAGTGATGAAAATATTAAATTTGTTTATAAAAGACTGATTTGCTATGGATTTAACGAAGATTTACGGGCTTATGAAATAGCCAAATGCTCTAAAAGTGTTCCTCATGTTATTGATTTGAAAAATATTTTTCATGTACCCACAGCTATTCATGCTGCTGGTGATGGATGTAATTATATAACTTGTATGAATCAAGAGTGATTCATACAAACGAAATCTCACATTGTATTGACTGAAACCATTATTAATTATTGTAGATTTATTAGTTCATAAGTGGAGAAATGTTTTTTTTTGTTGATTATGATTGGCAGTTTATTGTTATATTCAAATATTGATTGAATAAATAATTATTTTCAAAATGAAACCGTTTTATTTGAAACAATCCGTTCACAAAGTTATAGTTAAACTTGATTCATTAACAGTAAATAAATGATACTCTAATGTAAACTGAAACTTTTTGCATATAAGCATAATGTTCAGTTTCCGCTAAACAAATTCATTAATAATGAAAAAATAGTACATTTAAAAACAGTAATATTTTTTATATATAAACAAATCTATATCAGAATTCAAAAAATTTTATTAATAGTAATTTTATGATTCATTCATCAAATCCAAAATATTATGATTATTAATAAGTATGGCTATCGAGAGGGTGATCACGAGTGGAAATGGTTGTACAGTTGCTTGGAAATGTGTAGAAATGTCTGGAAATATGTGAAAATGTTTGGAAATGTGTGGAAATGTTTGGAAATGTGTGGAAATGTTTGGAAATGTGTGGAAATGTTTGGAAATGTGTGGAAATGTTTGGAAATAGTCATGCGCAATGGCACCAATTGACGTACTGTAAGTGAGGTAAGGTTATTCATTTGATGCTTAGATTATATAGCCCTGATATAGGATATATAATCTAAGATTTGATGAACATTAGCGTGTTTATTTCATGTTTATACGGGTGTTTATAGTAGTAACGTGTAAAAATTTAGTATTTGATATATTATTGTGCTCGTTATTGTGTGTATAATATAAATAGTAAGTACATATTAGATATATTCCTAAAATTTCATATCTTTATTTTGTTATGTACTCCAGGTATTTCAATATGAACGAGCCAATAGTTGAGTTTCTAAAACTATATGATATCCAGCTGCCTTGTTATCTACAAAACATTTTGAAATACTCTGGATGCGACAGCATGAGCTCATTGTTGCAATTAACTGAAAATGATATAAGCTCCATAGAAAAATTCACTCAAGAGGAAATCTGTGAATTTATTCCCGAAGGAGACGATTTAGGAAATTATTACGGATTTTATAAACACAAACCTAGCAAATTTAAAATTATACCCGGACACAGAAAATTACTTTTTGACGCAATAGAGAAGCTGAGACATCATAGAGCAAAGCGCTCAGCAAATTCTCTCGGACATTCGAGCGAGAATTTACGTAGGAATAAGCAATCCAGAATAGGTTTGCCACAAGAGACAGGAGAATCAACTAATCACCTTATAAATTCTCCAAATGATAATTCTGAACTGATAGAAAAAATTAAATCATTGCAAAAAAACTACATTGCTACCTTACTAGAGCAACTCCAGGAAAAACTGCCATGCCATGACCAAATTTTGTCTAAGTTGGATGGCATTGAAGTAAACATTTTTAAGAAAAATAACAATACAAGTGGAACCATATCTTGTCCTGTTGTGATAAATTTATTAAAATACCTTGGGCTGCTCAGAAATCTTACAGTCCTAGGCCCATTTATTCGAATTTTCACGATCATGTAAAATTACATTTTACCGAGCATATTACGGAAAAGAAAAAGAAAATTATGAGCAAAACTTGTAAGACATCTTCAAGCAACCAGAAAGCGATCAGCAATTATTTCAAACCGATGACGAGCAAATTGCACTCAAATGTAACATCTCTTGATTCCACTAGCCAGACACATTCCGATATTTCTAATGAATCAAAAAAACAAAAGATACTCATACATCAGAATATATTGATAGGAAATACAAACTCTGAAATAAATAAAAAGGTTGAGAATGAAATTGGCATGCAACAGTTTGAAATGACCGAGGAAGGCACAACTACGGGAATAAATGAGAAAGCAGAAAATGTAATGAATACGCAACAAAATGAAAAAACAGAGCAGTTGGTCTTCAAATCAAACATGTTGAAGAAAGACATCAATCAGAATCAGGACAAAAGTTTGCAAGTGTTGGTGAAGATGGAATAGCTGAAGAAAAGTTTCTCGATTTGGTTAAAGAAAAATATGAAATTATCAATGAAGAATCTGGAAAACCCGGGAAAAAAATTCAAAGAAAAATTGACTGGTCTAAGTATTCTAGAGAAAAACGTACAAAAACGAAACTTGAAATCGCTTCTTCGAAAAATAATTTAATAACCGAATACTGCTGAACAAAATTGAATATATATTGAAACAGAACAAAGAAACAGAAAAAATGCTCACTCATAAAATTAAGATGCATTTAATTGGCGAAAATGAGATGAATGTTTTGGAACATTTCAAGGACAAACGTCTCGATACTCTTGATCCTGGCTCAAATACTAGCACTCTGCTGAAAATGTTGTGCGAAGCATCAGTGAAGAATTCAAATTTTAAATCTACTACTTCCAATAAGTACGACCACAACTTGAAGCTTTTTTGTACAGCAATTTTTCTGATTGGGGGACGACTTGCTTATCAAACACTTCAGAAAAATTTAAATTTATCAATGCCATCGATTGCAACAGTACAAAGATGCTTGAGAACAAATGATGGAATTAAGGAAGCAGAAATCAGGTTAACTAAACTGAAAAGCTTTTTAATCAGTAGGGGATATCCTCTGAACGTTTGGATTTCGGAAGATGCAACAAGAGTTGTTAGTAGAAGAGAATATGATTCTGTAAATAATGGAATTGTTGGATTCAGCTTCCCCTTCGACGAAAATGGTTGTCCAAAAGTTGACAGCTTCCCTGCATTATCGGCATCCCACATACAGAATTACTTCAAAAACGAACCGAAAGCCAATTATTTATACGCTATTGTTGCACAACCCTTGGTGGCAAATTCTCCTTCTTACACGTTATGTATATATGGTTCAGACAATAAATTTACTAGTGACATTGTTATAAAGAGATGGAATTATTTGAAAATCGAAGCTCAGAAAATTGGCATTACAGTAGAAGGTTTCTCCTCAGATGGTGACCCAAGGCTGCTTCGTGCTATGAAGATAATATCATCAATGCCTTCTAAAAAAAAAATGGATTATTCAGTTGGTTTCAAGCAAATTGTCAATTCGAACGCCCAATTATGATACAAGATACCATTCACATTGGCACAAAACTGAGGAATAGGTTGATCACTCCATCAATTGTTTTACCGATGGGAAAATATTTGGTGTCAGCATCACATTTGAGATTTCTTATCACCAAAATTTCCAAAGACAAACATCTTTTGACCCAAGAGGACATCAATCCTATAGACAAAATGAATTCAAAGTCAGTGGAAAAGTTAATTGCTCATGAAGTTTCTGGACTATTAAAAGAGCACATTGCTGATAGTTATGCGACTATCGAATATTTGAAACTAACAAGATTCATTTTAGAGTCATTTAATGACAAGAACTTGAAAGTTGAAGAAAGAATATACAAAATATGGTATGCAACATTCTTCTTGCGTTATTGGAAGTGTTGGATTTCAAAAACAAACTTACTACTCCGTGTTTGAAAATTTCATTTCGTCCAACTGTTACAATTGCATTGAAATAAATGCACATGGACTAATTCTGATTGTGAAGAAAATGGGGGTCAGCAACAACGGAGATTTATTTCTTCCTTGGTTAATGGGAAGTCAGAGCTGCGAGAAACTTTTTCGTTCCTTGAGATCGCTCACATCAACATATTCAACAATTGTTAATTTTAGTATCTTGGATGTAATGCGACGAATAAATCGCATTAATTTTCTTAACGAGGTGACATCTGATTTGGGTAAGTTTTTCAAATATCTGTTCTTGTTTGGGCGAATTTCTTATACGTTTTAGGAAAATCTGAAGAAAATATCGATTTCCCAAGAGAAAATAATCCTCGATTGGCTAATATATCCAACATTTCGGGCACATATAATTCTGATGAAATAGATCTTCCTGACGACATAAAAATAAATGAAATTGTACTGAAGTGCAAAGCTGATGTTGAAAATTGTGCACATAAGCTAGGAATGGTTTTAGCTGATGATAGCTGGTTGGATATTGATTTGCCAGAAATGACCAATGAGGATGAAGACGACTTTGAAGAACAGGATGAAACCATGAAAGAACCAGAGTTGATAGAAGACCAATGCACAGGTAATTCGTTTAAAAGAACGAGTATTGTTCGCCGTTATTTTACTAGGTATATCTTCAACTTTGTTTTCGATTTATTTCAATACCTAATCTCGCATGCTTTTACATTTCACTTAATTAAGCTTGTTCGAATTACCTTGAAACAAGAATATCAAACAAAAATAGCAAAAATTCTTTACAGCAGAGATCGAAGAAACATATATGAACAAAATGATATTGCAGAAGAGGCTGCAGATGAAATGGAGCTGCAACAATTATCAGAAGATTTAAAAGTGGGTGATAAATTGAATTTAAAAGACTTTATGTCGGATTTTATGGACCGTGATATGAATAGCTCAAACGAATCCTTCAGAAAGGGTCCATTTTTGAAAATAATGGTTGGGGAAAAGTACATGGTAGTGAAGAAGAGCTCATTTTGTTGGCTTTTGAATGATACCAAAGATAGACCAAGTGTGGATAGACTCAGAAGATTTGAAATTATAAAAACGTCCAGAATCAAACACATCAGGTCTTCGATGTTATCAAAAAAGACACTATAAACATCGGTGATTGGTGTGCTTTCCAAAATCCAAAATGGAATAAAAAGAATACTATTTTGGTTGGAAGACTACTAGCATTTAAGTACTTCTCAGGTTCCGTTAAAAGCAAGAAATATACTTTGGACTCAGCACCAACAGAGCTCTCTGGAATCAAAAGAAAACGGAGACTGGGCTATTTATGTACTTTTTATGAGCTAGAACCACATGAACCAACTCACTACTTTGAACTCACTCTTACAACTATGAACCATTCATTCGTTGATATAGATCTTTATGTAAGCCATATACCAGAACCTAGCTCAGCACAAACAGAATCTCAATCGTGTTCACTGTTACTACCGGAAGAAGTTGTAGATAAATTACAAGAAAAATTGCAAGAAAAAAAATAGGAAAAGGCCATCGCTCGCTGAAACATCAAATCTGGAAACCTCTGAAAGCTTTGATATCAATAATAGAGCCGTTATTCTGGATGACGATTCGGGAGAGAGTGAAGAGTCTTTTTATGAAAATGAAACAACCTATGCGTCAGGTTAACATTCGAAATGAAAAATATTACGCTATTTTTATGACTCTAGGTGGTATTTAGGGAGAGTAATTGAAATAAATGGAGAAAAGCTAATAGTGAAATTTCTAGAAAGCTACCTGAACGAATATAAGTGGCCGAAGAACGCCCAAATCGAAGAAGTAGACAAAAAATTCGTTTTTTATGGTCCCATTGAGTAAATTGGTACGCATCCTTTCCAATTAACAAGAATTCAAAACCAGCTCATAAACAAGTGTTATAAAGAATTTAAGAGTTTCAAATGATAAATAATTCTTAAAAATTCCCCAAAGGTGCAAGGACATAACGGCGAGCATATAGCATCCTACTTTTCTAGTCTCATAATGAGTTTTTGTTCTGTTATTAATAAAGTTTTTCTATGTTTTCAAGTTCTTTGAAGCTGAGAGTTTTCTTAAAAGTATTGAGTTTTTGTTTTGAGAATTTTGCCTTGTTATAGGAATTTTTAACATTGTTGATATTGTTGGATGTTGGATATTATTAAATGGTCTAAACACTAAACCTTTGTGTTATTTATGAATTTATTCCTCCGTTTATCCCCTATAAAGTTATCAAGCCTTTTTTTATAAAAACATTACTTTTTATGGGCCATCTTAACACTTGGGGTCTTTGAAAAAGATGTGAACATGTGTGGAAATGCTTGGAAATGTGTGGAAATGCTTGGAAATGTATGGAAATATGTGGAAATGTGTGGAAATATTTGGAAATGCTCGGAAATGTATGGAAATGTGTGGAAATACTTGGATATTTGGAAATTTTGTACACATTTTCGGCTCGTGATCACCCCCTCGATGGCTATACGTATCAATAAATCCGGAAAGTAACAGTAAAACAATATTTATTCACAAGTTCCAAACAAATGATTGGTTCAAGATGAATAAATATTTAATAAGCCATATTTCAATCAAGGATTTTGTTGTGGTGAACAAATTTCGTAACTATTATGTACATTTTTCTTTCAGTGTATATCCATACTTTTCTCTCCTCTTCTGTGAAGTTATCATTTTCCTGAGAGGATCCTCCTTGGCCTAATCTTTTCTTGTATATACTACGTCTTTTCCTTGGATAGATAAACCCCTCGTTTTCGCTAATCGCTGATGTACCCTGTTTAGTGGCTCTTGTATTCGGTGTATTCGGTTCTCTCGATCCAGAAATAATATTGGACGTAGTTGATGGTGTTGATAGTCTTTGTGTTTGTTTATCTTTGTTGTCATTTTCGACCCCTATGACATTTGAGTCCAAACCGTTGATATTTTGATTTTTCCCCATTCGTGTAGTTCATCCGTTCACTGTTTTCGACACGTGTTGTCGACGGCTTCTGTTCCGTGCTCGCAGAAATTTCTACAGTTGGTATTACCACATTTTTATAGGTGTTATCTCTTCTGTGGATCTCTGTATTAGAAAATTTTCCTTTGTTATTCCGCATTTCAAGGTTATGTACTTTTTCTGCCAAAAGCATATTATGTTCCTTCAGTATTAGATTTTTGTCACTAATCTCGCTTATTATTCGCTTCAGATATTCCACTTCCTGGTTCAGCCTTATATTGATACTTATCAGTTCAGGATCACCTCGTTTATTTTCAGCTTTCGACTCGCAGCAAATAACTCGTGTGTGACTTAGGAATTTCAAATTTTTGCGTTTCGCACAGCTTCTATGAAGTACTCCCTCACACTGTTCGCAAAAGCACACTCCACAGGTCCGTTTGGCACAACAGTTGTATTTCTTCTCTTCATTATTCTCACCTATTTCACTTTTTTGGCTCTCGACATCTGAGATATCATCATCGTCCGACGCCATCTTAGACACCACAACATATAACTCTGACTTAAATAATCTCATATTTTTATCGAATTATTCAACAATTCAACTCAACTATCCCTATTATAAATCAAAATTCAAGTGACAGACAAGGGACCATCATTTTCGATTTGCCTAATTATTCCCCTGACACGTTGCTTCTCAATCAGACCAGGTGAAATGTTTCCCAAAACTTTCGGACCATACGTTATGCTTTCGCGTAGTCCAACCATGATGTGTGCAGGTCGCGTTTGTAGTATCTGGCGTCTAGACATACGCTCTTGTCTATGAGCAAGTTGCCCTTGCATCCTTGCACTCCTTTCTTTGCTCCCCTCTGTTCGTAGATACTTTCCACACTGGTCCAATAACCCTCAGTATTTGATCTTGAATTACACTTGTGAGGATCTTATACAGTGTATTGAGGCAAGTGATTGGGCGATAGTTCTTGGGTTGCCCTGATTTTGGTATCTGCACTGTTTTCTACCCTCCACCATCCATGACGGAATGGGCTCACGGCGAGTCAGCATCCCGCTGAATAATCTTGCCAGGTGTTGATGTGTAGCTGGAAAACTCTTCCACCAGTAGTTTTGAATACCGTCCAGTCCAGGTGCTGTGAAATCACGCTTGTTCTTAAGGGCCTGTCTAATATCTTCGGTTGATATTTCAGAAAGTTCATCGTTCTGCTGTTGGTTTTGATCACACATCTGCTGGAATCTGAGAAGTGCTGGAGTATCCCTGATTTCTGCTTGTTGTTCAATTCGACCCAGATGAGCGGTTGCGAGTAGACGCATAGTGGTGCTCCTTCTTAACTCGATTATACAAAGCGACGAAACTCCAATAAAAATCTTATTTAGTCCTATTTTCCTATATTAAAAAAAATACATAGTGATCCTGTTCGGGAGGTTTGTGAAAAATGGTTATCACAAGAGAAATCAGTGAAGAAATACAACATTCCATTCAAAATGCATTGAAGAAGTTTCTACACGATCAATCATTCATCGAAACATTGGCAGATGGTGTATCACATATAATAGCAAAAACAATCAACGACAGATTCTTCGAAATGGAACAAAAACTTGATCAGGCCATGAGGGAATCCCGAGCAAAGATACGCGCCGAACATGATGCGTCATTAAAAATATTGAAGGAAGAAAATGAATTTCTTCAGATAAAAATAGATCAAATTGAACAGGGTAGCAAATTGAATAATTTAAGAGTGTTCAATCTACCTGAAAAAACTAGGGAAAACACCAAGACTGAAATTCTGGAATTCTTCAACGAAAAATTTTCGACAAATATACGTGACTCGGACGTGGAACAATGCTACCGCATTGGAAAGGCATCACGTTCAAATGATGCACCCCGTGGGATTTTCATCAGATTTAAGTGCTTCAATATGAGACAGCAACTTTATCATAGGAAGAAACTACTTAAAGGATCCAAGGTTGTGATAAGAGAAGATTTGACTGAGCAGCGTCTTCATCTCTTGGAGAGAACGATAGAGAAAACATCCAGAGGACAGGTATGGACGGAGTCGGGAAGAGTCTTCGTGAATCACGGTGATAAAGTTAATTATATTGAAAATTGTATGGATTTCGGTAAAATTTTTCCTATAGATTAGGGAGCACTTCTGTGATTGTTCTCATATTTCTCTCAGATTTTGTTCCGACATCGATTGAGGATATTTGAATTTGTGTTTTTCATCTTTGCATTTTTTGTTAATTTGGATTCAATTTAGTTTTATATTAATGCTAGAATATTTGCAAATGCTCGATGAGCAGGATGAAATTTCAACTTGTGTCTATTCGACTATCGGTGAATGCTTGGCGGGGAGAGGGGCGCGTGCTGGGGGGAGACTCAGCATTTTTCACTTTAACATTAGAAGCATAAGAAAAAATTTTAATGAGCTGCTGATATACTTAAATGATGAGCTTGATTGTGTTGATATTATTGTACTTTCAGAATGTTGGCTGAGAGATATTGGGGATAATTTTGAAATTCCAGGTTATTTTATGTGTTGCAATGAATCAAAGTTCAATAAAAATGATGGGCTGATAATGTATATTAAAGATAATATTTCTGTAGAATCAATTGTATTACATATGACGGAAACTAATTTACTACGAATTACTTTTGAAATTTTCGGTATCGATATTGGATTGACGGCATCCTACCGGTCACCTGCAACGGATGTCAGAAGGTTTGTTGATGATTTGACGAGTTGTTTCTCTGAAATGGAGCACCAATCGGTGGAGATTTTCTTGGGCGACATAAATATTAATCTACTTGATGACATGTCTGGTGAAGTTAACTATTATAGAAGTGGTCTTATCGAAAATGGGTTTAAATCATATATCAATATACCAACTCGTGTAACAAAAGAGTCAAAAACTGTCATTGATCATATTTTTGCGAGAAAGAGTAAAACTGTTGAGAATATTGAACTCATTTCATCTGTCATTGAAACCAACATAACGGACCACTTCAGTACATCTTTGATTCTTGAAACGAAGGACAGTGTCGTTAAACAGAAAGGTAATAATATGTTCAGTTCTTATAAAGTTGATGGTGACAAGGTTGGAGAACTTTTAGCTGCAGAGAATTGGAATGAAGTTCTTAATTGTAATGACGTCCAACAATGCTATACCACCTTTATCGATACATTCAAAAGACATCTAAATGAATCAAAAATCGAGGTGAGGGTAAATTGTGGGGTCTATAATAAATTGAAACCTTGGATCACACAGGGTCTCATTAATTCAGTGAAGATGAGAGATAAGTTGAAATCCAAACTCCTCAAGAATCCATCCGATGAATTGAAGAATGAATTCAAAAAATACAGAAATGAACTAACTAAGTTAATAAGGATCACGAAGAATAAATATTATAGGGATAAATTAAATCAATATAGCAATGATTGCAAGGTAACATGGCGGATCATAAACGAAATAGGTAATGGTACATTCAAACAAACTAAAATAAATAACATTAAAGCTGAAAAATTAATAACGAATGATAGAGAAAAAGCTGAAGGTTTCAATGAATATTTTACAAGAATCGGTTTGGATATGGCGGACAAAATAGTTGACCCTCTGTTGCCATCGGACTTTTCTGAGGATGATTCGATAAGTTCCTCAATTTTTCTCAGGCCGGTGGATCAAAATGAGGTAATAGACATAATATCGGGACTTAAAAATAACTCTACTTCGGGACCAGATGGAGTAAGTTCAAAGATCATAAAATCCACACATGTTTATCTTTTGAAACCTTTAGTGCACATAATAAATTTAATATTCAGTCAGGGAGTGATTCCAGACGAACTGAAAGAATCAAAGATTACACCCGTTTATAAGTCAGGAGATAAAGCAAAGATTGAAAATTATAGACCTATTTCAGTTATCAATAACTTTGCTAAAATTCTTGAACAAGCTCTCAAACTTAGAATAATTTCATTTTTCAAAGAGAACAATATAATTACTGAAAAGCAATTTGGCTTCATCAGTAATGGAAGTACAGAATGTGCTGTTCTAGATTTCTTCAGAGAGACAGTAAATGCCTTAGAAAACTCGGAGAAATGCCTTGCCATTTTTCTAGATTTAGCAAAGGCCTTCGATACGGTCTCTCATGATAAGCTCCTCGATAAACTTTACAAATATGGCATAAGAGGGCCTGCTTTGAAAGTGATCAAAAATTACTTGTCCCAAAGAACACAGCGAGTTAAGGTTGGTGATATGGTTAGTGATCCTCGAAATATTTGTATAGGCGTGCCTCAAGGTACTGTCTTAGGGCCGATTCTTTTCCTCGTTTATGTAAATAGTATTACTAAGATAAGAAATATCAAAGGTTCTCTAGTTTTATATGCGGATGATACTACGATTATATTTAGGGGTGAAACATGGCAAGAGGTATATGAGGATGCAGAGAAGGGTTTGAGGAAAATAAAAATGTGGCTTGACAATAATAAATTGAGTCTAAACGTGAAGAAGACGGAATTTGTCACATTCACTTCATTAAAGAATAATCAGCCAAGTTGCCAAGAACTTTATATACATGACTCAAATTGCTCGAGAGAACACTGTCAATGTCCAACTATAAAGAAAAAGGAAAGTGTTAAATATCTCGGTGTTATCATTGACCAATACCTAAGATGGGAAGAACACACAGTCTACGTCATCAATAGACTCAAAAAATTAACATATAAAATATATGACTTGAGGGATATACTATCCAGAAAAAACCTGATAGTAGTATATAAATGCATTGTTGAAACGGTTATACGTTACTGTATTTCAGTCTGGGGTGGAATATTTGACAATGTTTTGTCTAATATTCAAATACTACAAAACACTTTCTTGAAAATAATTTTGAATAAGCCTAGAAGGTACAGTACGAAAGCCCTATTTGAGGAAGCAAACCTTATGAATGTGAGAACACTTTACGCTTATCAGTGCTTAATATATATGCAAAAGAATAAAACACCCCACACACCCAAAGTATTCAACACAAGAGGTGAGCGAGACAAACATGTTGCCATACCTCTGTTTAGGAAGGCACATACACAAAGAACTATATTTTACTTTGGCCCAAAACTTTACAATATCCTTCCAATCCAAATGAGAAATTGCAATTTTAAAAGATTTAAATTTGAAATTAAAAAGTTTGTGATTGAGAATAAAGTTTCTATTATGTCAGTCTTGAGGGGGAATTGTTGATAGCTCCTCTCGGCATGCGTGTATCTGCTCCTTTGCAAAATTTCTGAATTAGATGGCGTGTCGTTTTTTTATGTCCTTTCTTGTTAACGATTTTCTTTTGCTGGAATGTATAGTGAATTAGCGATTGTTCATCGGTTGAATTTGAATTTATTTAAGTTGTGAATGATCAGGCCATGTCAGGAGGGGGACGGGAGGCGTATTGGCATTGTTTACTACGGTGCAACGCATACATGGTGTTGGAACGCAGTAAAGAATGGCTGAACCAATGCTCTCTCTACCCAGCCATATCTTACTACGACTCAGCGCAGAGAGGTGTTGAAGCGTAATAACTATTGTATTATGGATAAGCGAATATTCTCGGGTAATTGTTTACCGCATTAAAGACATTGTTCTACAAAGATGTAAAGCGTTCAATGCTTGTGCCCTATTGGATTTAGTTGCCAATGTTTTCGAGTCCTATCAAAGACGCCACTTTCTGTCATTTGCAAATTTCCGGAACTCAAAGAATAAGATACTCTTCAGAAAAATGTCACATTCTGCTAATGTCTCTGTTGAAAGAATCGACGAAAATACCTTTTTAGTCTTTAGTTTCTTCGGAGACCGATGATCACATGTTTTATACTGCATATGTAGATATTGCATTTTGCGACTGTGTTTTTGGACAGGGTGGAAGGTATTGTAAGCATCTTTGCGCCATACTAAATAAGTATGGAATCACTTTTAGGACCTGAATGCAAATAAACGCTAACGACAGAAAATAATAGGCAAAATTAGCTCTAGGAGAAAACATATCCTCAGAATTTCATGACGACATGTCAACTGATGTGAGTATAGAAAATGACTTGCAAAATAGGTACTACAAAGCAACAAAACAATGTTTCTACCCAACAAGATAATGTTTCTATACCAAGTACCAATAAACACTGTCGATAATGCCAACGAAATTTAGATGAAAAATATTCCGCTGCTGCTGCAGAACTAACAGAAAAATTTGAACGCATTACTAAAATAGCCGGCAAAAATAAAACGGTTCATATGGTTAATGCCATAAAAAAATTTAATCAGACTTTAAACAAAGTTGTTACACCATACGACTTATTAAATTTTATTCTTGCTTCAAAAAATATCCCACGAAAAAAGAACATTTCTCTTCAGCCAACATCAGTGAGCCGAAGAAAAATTAGACGTGGTTTTTCATGCTGGTAGGTCATCCAACAAAGAAATGACATAAAATCCTAAAAGGCACAGATCTTTAAAGAAAAATATTGATCTTAATAGATCCAATGCAGAATCACGTGGAAATGCACACTAGGATTATACGTCAGTTGATTTTACATTTTATGTAGTTGCTTTCAGCGATACTGAAATTATACTATTGTTATCTTTATGTATCATTTTCTATATATTATTCTTTTTTTACTCAAGTATGGTTCAATAAACTATTTTTGGCGATAGTATATTATTGTTATCTTTATGAACGATGGTTGCAAAATTGCGGAAGAAAGCAATTTTGAACGTAGTGACCCGAGAATAGGTGCGTATCCATAATACTACGCCTGACCACCTCGCTGCGCTGAGCCGTAGTAAGATATGTCTGGGTAGAGAGAGCATTGGTTCAGCCATTCTTTACCGCGTTCCAACACCATGTATGCGTTGCACTGTAGTAAACAATGCCAATACGCGGACGGGACACGAGACAAGCCACTTGCGCTTAGGTGCCTGTGTCCTTCTTGATTATGGTATTTTTATAAAATCGAGAATTGTTATGTTTTTGTAGTTATAATGATCCAATAAATTGAAATTGAAATTGTTCATACAGGCTCTTCCAAAATTCTTCGACCTCTTGAGGTGATGGTGGGTTCTGTGCCTCTTGTTGTTGGGACTGAAATAGTTTCGATGGTTCTGCGGTGAAGGTGTTGTTATCTTAAATCCATTTTTGCCTATTTATTAGTTTCTTTCGCGCTGCAGCAAGTGATCTTATTTTATCTACAGCTTGCTGCTTCAGTAGATGGACTGTGGGCAAGTAAGTCTACTGTATGATGTATGGAACGAAGCTCCTCAATCATATCCTCCAATTTCTTGCTCGATTCAATTTTGCCTCTCAAAACATCTATGATACATTGGTACCAAGATGCCTGTTGCCTCATTGATTTTATTTTGATGTCAAGCCGACTGAGTCTTAACCTATCCTTATCGTTCTTCATAGCTGTACTTTTCGGTGGACATAGAAGTGAAGCGGCCGCTCTCACTGCAGCCACTACATCTTCTAGTGAACAGGTCTCGTTAAGATGATCTTGAATTACTTTATCCAATATGGCTAGATCTTCAGCCTTATGTCTTGTTTTCATTCGGGTGGCCTGACGGCCGCCTCAAATGCTTCCCTTGTATTGACGATTAACTTCGGAACATCTCTCACCATTCTTGGCCTCTGTTGCTGTTGATCTGGAGTATCTGTCACCTGCTCTTCAGCGTGTTCTATTTCTGGAACATCTCTCACTTGTTCCACTCTTGGCCTTGCCCCCAGGACCATTGCTTGGTGTTGTTGGTTTGGAGCATCTGTCACCTGCTCTTCACCGTGTTCTATTCCTGGAACATCTCTCACTTGTTCCGTTCTTGGCCTTGCTCCCAGGGCTATTGCTTGATGTTGTTGGTTTGGAGCATCTGTCACCTGCTCTTCACCGTGTTCTATTTCGGGAACATCTCTCACAAGTTCTGTTATTGACCTGTTGGAGCGTCTACCAGTCCCGGTTCGTCCCGCAATATTTCTCACCAGGGCGACAGCTTGTTCTTCAGCTGTGTCAATCGTCAATTGCTGATGTTGGCTCGAAGCATCTGTCACCTGCTCCTCAGCTTGCTGTTCCGTCCTTTCTTGCTCTTGAGACCGCCATAAGATTTCTCTTCTTTTGAGATGACTGATCTGATCTCTAAGGTTTTGCTGCGTCATGAAGTCAAGGTCTGGATAATTTTCGCACCACAGACCATGCAGCCTATTCATGTACCCTCGTCTTTCGAGTCTAGATCTTCTGTAAAGTGCAGTCAGCAGGCTATGCTGCTCGGGCGTCCACTTGTGGCGTCCCCTTTGTGCCGTCCTGCTTCGGCTGCCAGTTCCGATTACGGGCTGCTCTTTCGAACGTTGAATCCCTATGCGACCGACAACCTGTACTCTCTCCTCGTCGATGTCCTCCTCTTCTAAAGGCATAGCTTCTTGTATGGCAGGCGCCTGCCTTCTCAGCATCCTGCCGTTGGTGTCCCGCATGCTGTTACGTCCAGCACCAACTCCAGACACGCCCTGACGACCCCCAGGCAGCGACTGTTCTCCGAGGCTTAGTATACATCTTTCCGACATCGGTTGAGAGTGACCGGGGTCCGCGGGATTGTCACACCCGTACACTACAAAGTAGTACCCCCCGTGCGGGTTTGCCACCATTTACCCTTGGTGGCCCAGGTAACTCGGGCCGTGGGGACGTCACCCCCCATGTGGCATGGCAGAAACCACACCACACCCGTGCGGTTTTATTATTATTATTATTATTAGAAGAGCTTAGAGCATCTTCTACTGTTACTGATTGACTTAAAACAGGACCAATCTGTCCGTTTCCGCTCATTTTACACCTTTTCCCCCACCCTTTTCTCTTTCTCTCAATCTATCAGTACCACGGAATACTCACAAATTCCGAGGCTCGCAAAATCACCGATAGGGGTGGCATTGCCAGATTTAACAACTATATTATATTTTTTGACCGAATCTCTGATAATAGTTGTTTCGACATTGTTTCGGCACTTGGCATATTTTTGTTGATTTCAAATGTCTATTTTTAAGTACTTGTCTAATCTGTTTGTTTACGTCAGGTTGGGTTGGTTTGACGTATAGTATAGGGTGAGATAGGACTAATGGTTAAGTTCGCATGTGCTCGGCTGTCAAGGTTTGACGTTTACGTTTATATCTACCAATTGGACTTCATGATGACTACTGTCAGTTGTCTTGTCATTCATAACCTATTTGTACTGCCTCGTATGTGTGAGCGGGGCCATGTGGTCTGAAATATTAATTTTAGTAGAATTTAATAAACATCTTTTTATATTGAATCTCACTATCGTAAGTAATAAGTATGACGTAAGATGTTTCACCTATTATTTGAAATAAAATTTGTAGCACTCCTGAAGAAGAAACAATAAAGTTTCGAAAACTCGAGCATAGGATAAAAGATTCTTCTTATTAAACCTGGACTGTTATCCCACGAATTCTGTTCAATTCTTTAAGTTAGATACAATTTTCTTCTTATGACTTCAGAGCTCAGAATTCTAAGCACCGAATTCGGTTTCTAACCCGAAATAGATCTTTAAGTTTCAATAGTCAGAAATGAAATTTCAAGAAAGAATTTCAATCAAATCGGTTAATTTTTCATTATGCTGTCACCCAATTTTCAAGAAAATTTACCAAAATCTCATACTTTTTTCCATGCTGCCAATACAAACCCGTTAAATGCATTCGAGTTTAGTTTCTACGATCGTCCGGACTAGGAGCTAGGAGTATAGAATGACTGGAGAGAAGGCTCCGCTTCTTTTTCGAACTACCGAAGACGGCGGAACTTATTAGTTCGCCGCACGGTCACGATGTGGCGCCATGTCGTTATGGCTCTGGCCAGGCTATATCAATATTTAAAATATATGTAATTGGTTTTGACAAATTTATTTCCATAGATTTTCCATATAATTGCGCATATAAAGTTGATTTGAATTGAGTGATATGTCAACAATATTATGTTCTTATTAATATTTGGTGTTATTTTGAGACTCAGGAAAATTCTTTTATTTGAGTTACGCACAGGTTTTCTGCGAGAACCTCTGTAACAAATGTTTATTATCAGTAGTAGTAACTGTGTTTTATTGCAAGAATACAAATGGCCATCGACCAAGGGTCCTTCAGCCGTTTATTATCATTTATTGAAATAAACTTACTTATAATAAGTAACTTTGAGGAAAACAAAATTTTATTTTTGGATATAAAAACATTGTTATGTATTGTAATGAAGCATACTATATTTCTCATTCATAAAAGTCCTATTCTCATATAGGATTCTGCCAATAAATCCCCATAACTTCAATGAAAGGAAAATTTTATTCGATAAATTCATTATTGTAAACATAAACGCAAGTATAGTAATAGTAATAGTAATAGTAATAGTAATAGTAATAGTAATAGTAATAGTAATAGTAATAGTAATAGTAATAGTAATAGTAATAGTAATAGTAATAGTAATGGTAATGGTAATGGTAATGGTAATGGTAATGGTAATGGTAATGGTAATGGTAATGGTAATGGTAATGGTAATGGTAATGGTAATGGTAATGGTAATGGTAATAGTAATAGTAATAGTAATAGTAATAGTAATAGTAATAGTAATAGTAATAGTAATAGTAATAGTAATAGTAATAGTAATAGTAATAGTAATAGTAATAGTAATAGTAATAGTAATAGTAATAGTAATAGTAATAGTAATAGTAATAGTAATAGTAATAGTAATAGTAATAGTAATAGTAATAGTAATAGTAATAGTAATAGTAATAGTAATAGTAATAGTAATAGTAATAGTAATAGTAATAGTAATAGTAATAGTAATAGTAATAGTAATAGTAATAGTAATAGTAATAGTAATAGTAATAGTAATAGTAATAGTAATAGTAATAGTAATAGTAATAGAACCATCGCAGTACAGACCTATCACTTGTCTTCCAACACTATACAAAATACTCACCTCATGTTTATCCAACCGAATATATCAACATTTGGATGAAAACAACATTATGGCAGAAGAACAGAAAGGATGCAGAAGAAAACACCAAGGGTGCAAGGAACAACTCATCATCGACTCAGTGATCATGAAACAGGCCCATGAGAAAGGACGCAACTTGCACTCAGCTTTCCTCGATTATCAGAAGGCATTTGATAGCACCGCTCATTCGTGGCTCATCGAGGTGCTGCACATTTATGGAATCAATCCTGTTTTGGTGGAATTTTTGAGGACAACAATGTCTCAGTGGCGAACATCAATACAAGTCACTATGAACAACAAGACGATTAAGCTCGAAGAAATCCCCATTCGTCGTGGGATCTTTCAAGGAGACTCCTTGAGCCCATTATGGTTCTGTTTGGCAATGAACCCTTTATCATCGATGCTCCAAGAAACGAAATGTGGATTTAAGATCAAGACAGCGCGGGAAGAACATACTATTTCCCACCTACTCTACATGGACGACATCAAACTATATGCTGCAAACAAGAAGCAATTGGATGAACTTCTGAAAACCGTCAGTTCTTTTTCAACTGATGTTCGAATGGAATTCGGCATTGAAAAATGTAGAACCCTGAACATCCATAGGGGAAAAGTCGTGGACGGTGAATCACAACTACCGAATGGAGATATACTTCAAGCCATGAGGGATGGAGAAACTTATAAATATCTGGGATACCAACAGGCTAGATGTTTGGAGCGAAAGCAGTCGAAGGCAAAAATCCGGGAGGAGTATACTGGCCGACTGAGAACGGTGATGAAGTCACTGTTGACTTCTGGAAATCTCATCAAAGCCATCAACAGCTACGCAATCCCAGTGCTGGTTTATTCATTTGGAGTTATCAAGTGGACCAGGACAGATCTGGAGGACATTCAAAGGCAAACCAGAACGATGCTGACGAAACAGAGAGGTCATCACCCAAGGTCGTCAGTATTAAGAACCACTTTACCACGGAAGGAAGGAGGACGGGGACTTGCGGATATTGTCAACCTTCACACTCGCCAGATTAAAAACCTCAGGGAATTCTTCTTTGAGAAGGCGAATAATTCCAATCTACACAGAGTTGTTACTTTGGTTGATAAGAAGTTCACACCTTTAACTCTGGCTACTGCAGATGAATTGCTGGATCTGCCATCTCTTTCTGAAACTGACAAGCTAGAACAATGGTCAAAAAAAGAACTCCATGGACGGCATCACCATGAGTTAAATCAGCCACATATTGACAAAACCTCATCCAACAAATGGTTGTCGAAGGGTGAACTGTTTCCTGAGACGGAAGGTTTTATGATGGCTATACAAGATCAAGTCATCTCCACCAACAACTACAAGAAATACATCATGAAGGACCGTACAGTGCCAACAGATATGTGTAGGAAGTGTCATCAAAAATCTGAAACAATTCAGCATGTAACTTCTGGCTGCGAACAACTGGCCAACACTGATTACCTCCACCGACATAACCAAGTGTGCAACATCATACACCAGAAATTGGCGCTCAAGTTCGGACTTCTCAACTCCTACAAGCCGTATTATAAGTATCAGCCGCTGCCTGTGTTAGAAAATGACTCTTTTAGACTATACTACGATAGGCCTATTATCACTGACAGAACGGTGACGAATAACAGGCCGGATATTGTGGTTTACGACAAGAGGGTCAGAAAGGCAATTTTGGTGGATGTAGCTGTGCCCAACAATAACAACATGTTGAATAAGTACCAGGAGAAGATAAGCAAGTACACAGACCTGGCTTTCGAGATCAAAAAAATGTGGCACCTAGAGAAGGTTGATATCGTTCCAGTGATCATCTCGTCGACTGGATTGATACCCAAGAGCTTACACAATAGTCTGAACAAATTAGAATTGAATGTAAACAGCTACATTGAAATGCAAAAAGCTGTTATTCTCAATACCTGTAGAATTGTTCGTAAATTTTTGTCAAGTGTATCGTGATCGAGCCTATTCCCTTTGATTATTGTATCTGGGAAAGGTAAATGTATCCGGCCGGATGCCGAGATAGTGAATAAGTCCACGATCATAGTAATAGTAATAGTAATAGTAATAGTAATAGTAATATTTATTCATCCTGTCAATACATTTACAATGTATAGGATAAGTCAACAGTAAGCCAAAGAAATAAACGAAGTGAGAAAAACAATATTGAATTCAAATGACAAGTAAAATTACAATGAACTGTCCACAAGATATTCATCAACACTATAATAACAATTCTTTATTAACAATTTTTTTAATTCAGTATGGAAACTCTTCCTGTTCAACTCTTTTATAGAGTCTGGCAACTTGTTATAAACTCTTACACCCTGAAAGAATGGGGATTTTTCAAATTTAGAGGTTCTGTGAGGAGGAAAAGAAAGAGTTTCCGAACTTCTAGTGTTATAATTGTGGAATTCAGACAACTTTCTATACCTCGAAAGATTATCTCTCACATATGATAATAGCTTCAATAAATAAATACATGGAGCCGTGAGTATTTCATTTTCTATGAATAGTGGCCTGCAGGAGTCGCGAGGATTCAAACTGAAAATACAACGTAAGATACGCTTTTGTGCCACGAACACCCTATTGAAATCAATAGAGTTTCCCCAAATTAAGATGTTGTATGACAAAATACTAAATGCTAAACTGTAGTAAATGTTTATAACAGAATGAAGGGGGAGTGAATCTCGAATTCTGCGTATGGCATAGAAGGAGGAATTCAACCTCCCACATACATAATCCACATGATCGCACCATCTGAGGTTGTCATCCACAATAATTCCAAGAAATTTGGTCCTTTCACTAGAAATAAGAGTTCTACCGTCATGTGTTATCACTAACGGGGAGGTTTTCCTCAACCCGAATTTAATGAGCACAGTTTTCTCAACATTGACGATAAGTGAGTTTGCCTGGCACCAATTAACGAAATCTCCCAGCAATGATCCACAAATCTGCCGAAGCTCATCAGTACTCTTTGCCGATACAACAATTGAAGTATCATCCACAAATAGGATCATTCTGCCAATTTTGAGTGGGATCCGATGCACTACATCATTAATAAAAAGAATGAATAGGAGTGGCCCCAGGACGGATCCTTGGGGAACTCCCAGATCAACTGCTACTTTATCAGACCACGAGTTTCCCACTCTAACAGAAATTATTCTATCCCTCACAAAATTCAGGGTCCACTCAAGAAACACACCTCTGAAGCCTATGTTGTAAAGCTTCAACCCGAGGAATTCTGCCGAAATGCAATCAAATGCTCAAGATAGATCGAAGAATATCCCGGCTGTATCCATTCCCTCGTCAACATTAGAGTAAACAAATTCCAAAAACTCTAAAGCCATGCTGGCCATCCGCCATGATCCCGAACTTGTCAATGTAGTTCATCATTCGGTTGAGAACTAACCTCTCAATTACCTTCGACAATGTACTCAGTATAGATATAGGTCGATAATTGGATATTTCTTCTATACTGTTTTTTTTGAAAACGGGTATAACGTGAGCAAACTTCAAGATGTCAGGAAAGATACCAGCGCAGATCGACTCATTGATTAGATTCGCCAGATGTTGGGCGACACAATGAGATATGTTTTTCAAAATTCTAGCAGTTATCAAATCAGTATCCGTATTTTTTTATTTTTAAGTTTATTTATAATACACAGAACCTCCTCTCCATCCGCTGGAAAAAAATAAAAAGTGTGGCTAATAAGGGGAGGAGTAGTACATGATAAAGACAGATTGTTACCATAACGCTCTTCGACACAACGTCTGGCAATAGTGGAGAAGTATTCAGCAAAACAATTTGCTACCTTTTGAGGTTCAGAATAAAATTCATCACCTATATGTAGTGTAATGCGGTCATTTGATTTGTCCTTTCTACCTGTCTCCTGGTTAACCATATGCCAAATAGTCTTATTTTTGTTGTCAGATGATGCGATCATGCTCTCATAGTAAGCCAACTTAGAGTTTCTCAACAATTTCCTATAATCAGTTTTCGCATTTTTATATAACTGGAGCGAATAACTATTATCTACACTAACATGAAGCCAATATAATTGTTTCAACCTACTGCCCTCGTGCTTAATTTCAGCAGTCATCCAACCTTTGGATGTATCGTCTCTCTTTTTCCACCTGACCAGAGGGCAACAAAATTCAACAGCGGACTTTATTATGTCAACAAAACTTCTGAATTTAGCATTTACATCATCATGTTTAAATATATCAAGAAATTTTGTGCTAGAAATAACAGCTGACAACTTCTGTAAGTTGTTTTGAGACATGTTTCTTACTAGTCTAGAATGGTTATTAGTGTCAACAGCAACATTTTCTAAATTGAAATAATAATCAACGATAACACCCATATGGTCGCCGAAATGTGGTTGGAAAACTTCTGCTTCACAGTTTTGGACATCAGTGTTTGTAACAATATAATCAACCATCGTCGAAGAAGATCAACCTGTCGCATTCGTGAAAACTCGAGTTGGACATTGATAAGTAGTCCCCAAACCGAAACAATCGAATAAATCATCCAAAAACTTTTTCACGCCGCAGTTTAACTTAAGATAGTCAATATTTAAGTCTCCACAAAGAAAGACAACATCATTACCCGTACAACACTGCAGTACAGCGGACATTATATCCAGAAAAGATTCTAAGTCCCCCTTAGGAGGTCGATAAACACTTATGATCACATACCTTGAATTTCCCAAAATCAAGTTAATTGCACAAACCTCACAAACCATTTCCTTTGAAAATTTGGAGAAGTCCATTTTATTCACTTCCAAGGTTGATTTGCAGAAAATCACTGTTCCCCCGTGAATTCGATCAGAACGGCAGTAGCTGGCCACCTGTGTAAATCCCGGAATCTGCATGGTAGCTAAAGCAGTGGAATCGCACCAGTGTTCCGCAACACTTACAACATCCGGTCCTTCTTCATTCAAAAGAACTGTTAGATTTAGAATTTTATTTGTGATGCACTGTGCATTGAGTTGAAGTATACGCAACCTCATAGTGCACTCGGCATTTTCTTCAAGAAGTTCGATATTTTTGGTATTTAACCATTTTTCTCTGTAACTCTGCGACGATAAAAATTATGTACACTTGCCCTGTTAGGCCAGTAAGATTCTTCAGTAACCTTGTCGTATTCGTCTTCTGGAATGAGCACCTTGAACGATGAATAACTTCTTAATATAATAAAAACGCCCATGCTAGGCATTGCGATAACGGGCCCGTATCTTGGTTGATTCCGCGTTTCTCAACGGCCAGGGATTTAAAAAAAACGGAGCTGGAATTGTCGAATTTTAGTGTTGTATGAATTCGTATCGATTTCTTTTTGGAACAACCTGACGTCAATTTAAGTGCCACCATTCACAAGAAAAAAGATTCAAGTCAATTTTCAATTAAAAAGGAGCGTAATGGTATCAATAACAATGACAGCCAATTCATTACCAAAGAGGAATGGAATGGAAGAACTCAATGAGAATATAATTATTATATAAGAACCCATTCAATTATCTCGATCATTTTTCACAACGTTTCACTATTTCACAATTTCAGGTTATAACTGAGAATTAAATATTAGAATTCAAATCTCGGCAATTTCTCGCCTCTTGGATTTTCTCCCACTACCAAAGTTGCACCCCCCGCCTAATACTCGAGGTCAATCTGACTGATTCGGCTCAGATTTGAGAGTGATTCGTCTTAATTGTCGTAACCATCATTCTTACTGTTGAATTCAGAGCCATATCGATTACGGCGTCCTCTAGCGGGCGACTAAACTCTAACCTCCGCCGTGTTTGGAAGTCCAAAATTAAGTGTACAGCGTATGAAGCCTTCTCTCCAGTCATTCTTTACTCCTAGGTCCGGAATTGGGAGCTATTACGTTCATTGTGTAATCAAAAGCCGCCGACTTGGCAGATTATCCATTATTGTATCCAACAGTGGTTCATGGTAATTGAAGGAGTAAACCTAAAATTGCATCAATTATGTCGTCCATCAAATCGAGTCATAAAATTTGGTATTATTACCTTTGGCCTTGCCGAACCGTTTGCACATCGCTGGAACGTCCTTTCAAAAGTAAACAATGGAGTTATTGTCATCACTCTCCTCACAACGTCATGAGTGTGAACAATCTATTCCACATCTGTTTTGGAGGATCTGCCAAAACCGCGTTCTTTCCACAGAGTTTTTTTTTCCTACTATTGAAATTTACATTTCGTAATTTCTGTTGAGGGTTCAAATTTCATAGCATAAATTATGGAATAATTCTCGTGATTTTTCGACAAAAAAAATTGTCGGGGTCTCAGTTTTTTATATGAGGTGGCTCTGCTAATTTCATACTAAGCCACTCGCAAATGAACATCGGTTATTATTAAAACGAATATAAGTGATGATCGCGTAATAGTCGAAGTCTACTCGTATATGAAGTGAAGCATGCCAAAAATCTATTTCTCACAGCAAACATACAGAGTGTAACAGCAAAATGGAATAAATTCGATAACGAATAAATGAGGGCGTGTTGGGAAAAACGCTCGGACACGTCGATTTGTAATTTTAAATGCGCATATTTCTGAAATCTGAAAACACTTGATATTTCCGAAAAAGTTGAAGAAAGGTTTAGGACATTGTACATGAATTATGTCTAGAATTATCTGATGAATCCAAAAAATAAATAATATACAGGGGGTTGCATTTGAAATAAGAAAGTTGGTATTGGCCACGGTCGCATGGAACACCCTATATAATTTTATTTTCTTGAAGAATATGCGCATTTTTGATTACAAATCGACGTGTCAGAGCTCATTTATTCGTTATCGAATTTATTCCATTTGGCTGTTACACTCTGTATAGCTCTTTCTTGGGATTTTGATTTTTCTGTGAGAATTTGGTACTTTTGGCAACAGCTCTTTTGTATAATGGCCTCTTACCTCTTTATGTAATTGTTGTTTGGGTTCAAATCAGGAAGGTCAACTGGCATTGCAGTTATTTCCGTTTGGCATAGCCTGTATCTTATATTATACACTCAACGAGGGGAAGTGGCCTGGACTTTTCAACTTTTCAGTGGCCTAAGACTGTGTTGACCAGATTCTTCTACGTAGGTTGCGAATATGTGAATTTTGGGGTGATTACCTAGGGTGACTTTTTTCTTTTTTTGTCTGGTAGATATCAGTCGCTGATTTTTGGTGGGGATGTGTGTTCAGCAGAGTCTTACTTGCGGCGAACCGCAGGGTTCGTTTTTTGGTCCCATTCAGTTCCATCAGATGGCGCTTTCATTTTGACAATTCGCGCATAAACACATGTCGTTTTGAACTTTCCTGCATACTCACCGCCACATCCCTACACTTCGAAGTTTGCTACGTTTCCGTAGAAATAATATTCTGTAACGAGACATTATTTTCAAGAGTCGATAAATTTTCTTGAACTTCTGACAGCAGCAATAGGTTTGTTCGTGTCGAAGTTCTCTTGTTATTCTGGGTTAAGGGAGAACTTGGTTCTCGAACTCATGGAACTGAAGCACGTTGTTCTATGACACGAACGTTTGAGAATCAAAGATTAAGATTCATTCAAACATTCATTCGAATCATATATAAGAGCCTTAATCATATTATATGTTATATTCCATATTGTATAGAATATCTCTGTTCGGAACAGATCATTTCAAACATTTTTCGTTAAACTAGAGTACTTTATTATCTAAAATTTTAGTTTAACTGTAACATAACATTGATAGTTTTAAGTTTTCTCTGGATTGGCGTAATAACAGTGCCATTAACTTAGAGGATATAATGAAAACACACTAATTTCTGTAAAATTTATATTCTTAGGCGATCGATTTCGGTAAATTTACCATCCTCAGGCCAGCTGAAAGTATACACAATAATATATACGTGTTTTATTTCTTTTTTGTTATGATATAAGGAATTAATTTGACAAACTTTTGAGGTTAGATAAGAGTGTGCAACCTACTGTCTTAATAAAGCAAAAATGGTTTTGACTGCAATCTCCCACCACAGAAATAAAACCAATGTTTGAAAGTGTCATCCGTCCATATTCGTTTTCTCCTTTTCTACGATTGATTGATATAACAACATCATAACATCTTAAAAACTCTTCACTCGATCAAATTAACAAATTAATAAAATAATAAAAAATCATTTATTTATACAAGTGTAGAAGTACAAATATAGATATTTCAATGCAGTCAAAACCATTTTTGCTTTATTAAGACAGTAAGTTGCACACTCTTATCTAACCTCAAAAGTTTGTCAAATTACCTATGGATCCGCGGGGTAGTTTTCCCCACCCTTATAATGCGAAAGTTTCAATTTCGGGAACTATTCGCCGGAGCATATACAGATTTTGGTGGTAGATTCGTCTGAATTTTCATGATGATGGGATCAGAATAGCTAGGAACAGTTCCGAACTCGAACGCGGGGATCGAACGGGTGGGATTAAAAATGACCAAAAAGTACATTTTCGAACAACGAAGCGAACAAACCTAAGTAAGTCCCCCTTCTTAGTTATTTTTGTCTCCTGGAACGACGGTAAGCTGACCATAATTCGGCCGCTTCGTGCAACTACTTGAGGAAAACCGCTAACAGTGACTGAACAGAACACTGAATCATTCTGCCAACATTCCAGTCCTGGTTGCATTTTTCCGTTCCCTATACAGTCAGCGCGACAGGTCGCTCTCACCGTATAGGAAACGGAATGCACGAAGGAACACTCCGTTCCCTAGCAGATATGCGCGATGTGACTGCCCTAGTCTTCTTGGTGCCGATGGGACAAATTGCAAATTATTAATAAGGTTTTCTTACTTTCTGTATAGGGTATTAGGTAGAGTCTACCACATTTTTCCTCTGTGAACATTTTTGTAGTCGCGGTTTTTTTTTCAGCAAACCTCTAGTAAGTCGACCATATTTTCATTTTTTTTTAATCATACGTACCTACTCTTTTTTTGTAAAATGCAAGAAAAGAAAGGAGGTAGAGGTCTGCGCTCCATCGAAGATACCTGTGAACAAGAAAAAATTAACATCGAAAATTATTTCAAGAACACAAACTTACCAATACATCAATGGGTAACATTACAGGAAAGTCTGACACAGAGAAGGAACGATGACGGACAGGACCGAGGAAACCCAGCAGAACAACTCAGACAGAGCTGGCAGTCTAAGCAACTGCACTGTAGGTTCTACTCAAGTCTGCACCAGGAGGACGTGGATATGGCAGCGTCGACTTCCTACCTGACTCAAGGTTATCTCTTTCCACAAACAGAAGGAACTATCTTTGCCATACAGGACCAAGTGGTACCCACCCGAAATTACTTGAAACACATAATAAAACAACAAGTAGAAAACACCAAATGTCGGCTGTGCAATAACGCTGAGGAAACCACACAACACCTACCATCAGGATGTTCAGTTATAGCCAGCACAAAATATCTTTCACGACATGATAACATGGGAAAAGTGGTACACCAAATCATGTGCCTGAATAGGAACCTCCTGAAACATTTCACGCCGCACCATCTCTACGTTCCGGAAGCAGATGTCGAAAACGAAGAAACAAAGATATACTGGGACCTCACGATACTGACTGACTTGGTAACTGAGCACAATACGTATGTATGTTGTCGTCGTGATAAGGTTGTTATTTATTAGCGCACGAAACTAAACGAAAAAGTTAAATTAAGGGACCCCGCTGTACATATATTATACCGGGAATAACAATTAGATATCTCCATACATTCTCACAAGTGAAAATCATAGTAGAAAGATCGTGAAATACCAAGTTAATTGGAAGGAAGAACTGTTTACACCTCGAGTTCTTATCTGAATCCGATAACCCCTTAATCGATCCTGGGTGTCGCATCTAAAGAGCTCCATCGACTGTCCGGATTGTAAACTATGACCAGTACGAGTGAATTAGCGAAATTGCTGAAACAGGAATTTTCCACACAAACTTCTGTTCTAAGAAAGGAGCTGGATGTTATAAGAGAGAATATACGAGAGGAAGGTGCATACACTAGGCAGTGCATTGGTCTGATTGAGGGAAGGGTAACAAAGGTTGAGTCTGACATTTTGGCTGTGAAAAGATCTTTAATCAAGAATAACATAATAATTACTGGCCTGCATATAGATAATGGTGATATGGTCGAATCTGTAATTGCCCAATTGAATGGTTTGCTCGATGTTAATCTGACAATCAATGATATAAATGATTTATATAGAATTGGCAAAAAATTTAATTCACCGATAAAGATTGAATTCGTTTCATATCTCACGAAAAGAAAGGTGATAGGGAACAGGAGTAAATTGAAGGGAAAGAATACTTACATAAATGACGATCTTTGCTCTGAGGATAGGGATAAACAAAAAGTCTTAAGGAAACACTTGCAAGAAGCCAGAAAGAAAAACTTCAATGCCTACATAAAGAACCAGATCCTTTTCATAAATGGAGACAAGTTTACATATGAAGATCTCCAGGCAGAGAACGATGAAGTGGATATGATCATACAGGAGGGTAATTCAGCTGCAGAGTTAGACATCACAATAAGAGGTACAAGCGGAAAGTCATATAGTGCGCCTGATACTCCAAATGCAGTTACAAGATCTGAGAAACTGAACATAGAACTTGAAGAATTGGGTGGATCAGAAGCTATTGTGCACCAGGATCGCCAGGACAAGGACCAAAAAATCTCTGAAGTTGCAGAAGCCGGTGGTGTAGACACAGTGTCCAATATAAAAACAAGATCCCAGTCATCAAGTAGGCCCAGTCAGAAACCAACTAAGGCGAAGGATAACAGAGGGGGTATGTGAACGTTGTTCTGTTTTTTTTTTTTTTCTATTGAGAAAGGGTAAAAAAAAAAAATACATATATAATAAGTAAATGAAAAAAAAATATATATAGTATATAACTAAAAACAAAAAATATTAACAAAAAAAAAATATATAAAAAAAAAATATATATTGTATGTATATAATATAAAAGAAGAAAAAACTTTTTTTGTGGGTACAATTTGTTGTTTCTTATTTTAATATGGATTCTTATATAAGAGATTATCAGGGCGAAGATCCAGAGACAATTGAACTTGAGGAAAGTGGGCATTTAAATAGGTTCCTTTCATTGTCTCAACTCAAAATCATGCACATGAACATCAGGAGTGCTGCAAAAAATATGGATGAGTTCAAAATTTTGATGGAACAGCTAACTCCGGAAATGGACATAATCATACTGACTGAGACCTTTGTTATACATGATAAAAGCTTGTATGCCATCCCAGGGTATGCTGTCATCTACAACTACGGTGAATATAATGCTCACGATGGAGTGTTGTGCTATATTAGGAAGGAATTGGAATTTGATCACAGAAATGTTGTGATCGGAGAAACGGAGGCTCTGGATGTAGATCTAAACTACGCGAACAAACTATTCAAACTGACAGCCATTTATAGATCACCGAAATCCTCAGAAAATGTCTTCATTGATGCACTGTACACATATCTTGAAGAAATAGGATCTAAATGCGATTATCATATACTGGGTGGAGATATTAACATAAATCTTCTGGATGTTCATGGTTCAAAAGTAAATGAATACAAAAATATCTTTAGTAATTTTGGATATCGATCTTTTATAAACCGATGTACACGACCTGAAAGCAACTCCTGTTTGGATCATTATTTTGTAGCGCAGAGAAAAAACTCAAGTTTGGAGAAAATTCGAGGTTATATATTGCATTACCTCATAACGGATCATTACCCAATTTTCCTCACGGTTGAGGTTGGACAGAAAATGACTGCTGAACATAAAACACGAACCAAAACATTCACTGATTATAACTCGTTGAATATCGATTTGGCGGAGGAGAAATGGATCAAGGTATATGAGGAAAATGACTTAAACCTCAAAATGGAATATTTCACCAAAATTTTACAGAAACACATAAAAAATAACACGAAGGTAGTTATGTGTAGTAGAAAAAAATTCTCAAATAATCCATGGATTACAAAGGCTCTTCTCAAGTCAATAAACGAAAAGAACAAACTGTATGCTTTGCTTCGAAAGAGTCCACTTGACACTAACTTGAAAAATAAATATATACAATATAAAAACAAATTATTAAAAATCATAAATATATCGAAAAAACAATATCTGAACGAGTGCATTAATAGAAGCCGAAATGAAACAAAGGTCTTATGGAAAGAAGTCAAAAAAATCTACAATAATGACGAAAAAGAAAAAAATATCGATAAAATAAAGGATGGAAAAGAAAACATTATACGTGATGAACAGAAAATTGCCTGCGAGTTCAATGAGTTTTTCAGTAAATTAGGAAGAACATATTCTGATAAAATTGTAGAGCCAAAAACAGCAATATTAGAAAACGACTCATACCCAAGGGATAGTTTCTTTTTCATTCCAACGGATAAAGGAGAGGTAGAAGGGCAAATAGAAAACCTGAAAGTTGGAAAAGCTCCAGGTATTGACGGGCTAAAACCAGAGCTACTTAAGAAGATCAAAACAAATATCTCACTACCGTTAACACATATTTTTAATGACTGCTTTGCTCATGGGATTTTTCCAGACACCCTGAAGACAGGTGTTGTCAAGCCAATTCATAAAGGTGGGAGTAAATTGGACATGATTAATTACAGGCCGATCTCGATAATCTCGAATATTGCTAAGGTACTTGAAAAGCTTATTAAGATGCGAATAATGGAGTTCTTGAGGAAAAACAATATTTTATCAGATCACCAGTACGGATTCAGAGAGGGAATGTCCACGGAGGATGCCATTGGAGAATTAACGAAGTGTATATATAGTTCTCTGGATCGAAGTGTACCACAGATTGCCGTTTTTCTCGACCTATCTAAAGCGTTCGATACAGTAAATCATGAAAAACTTTTGGGAAAAATGTATAAATATGGAATAAGAGGTGTTGCACTTGACCTGTTCAGAAGCTACCTGAGGGAAAGAACACAAATTGTTCAGATAGAGAGTGAAAGTAGCCATGAAGAGATAATAACATGTGGAGTTCCACAAGGCACGGTCCTAGGACCGATACTATTCCTCATCTACGTGAATGCCTTGTTGAACCTCAAAATTTTTGGAAGAATCATAGCCTTTGCCGATGACATGGTTTTATTATGCGAAGGAAGAACGTGGGATGAGGTAAAGGAGAATGCGGAATGTGATCTTCGTATTATTTCAAAATGGTTTAGGCAGAACGGATTGACATTGAATTCGGGGAAAACTTCGTACCTGCCTATCACATCTTATGAAAGTCATCTTCCAGATGTGGGTCCATTAAGGATCAGTGGACGGGAATCTATTCATGAAAGTAGAGAAGGACATGTTAAGTACCTTGGTATATATGTTGATAACCATATGAAATGGGACTTTCAATGTGAGTACTTAGCAAAGAAACTCCGAGGACTACTACATACATTCAGGTATCTGAAATCGCAGATGAACATTAGGCAACTGAAAACCATATATTTTGGTTTGGTACAGACACAATTGACGTATGGCAACATTGGCTGGGGAGCGGCATATACTGCTCATTCAGAGAAACTGAATATTATACAAAGGATGATCCTCAAAAGGATATTCGGAAAGCCGCTTTTGTTTCCTTCGGAAGAGTTATATAGGATCTCGGGAATTTTGGATATTCAACAACTTTACTTTCTGAAATTGACTGGTTTAGTCCAGAAAGGGAAAATATTACTACAATCAATTGATCATGGGCACTCCACTCGGTACAAACAGAATAATTTCAAGATAACACGCGCCAAAAAGACGGTTGGTCAGAGACATTGGACGTACCTAGTCCCAAAAATGTATGCCGCACTACCAATGGAATACAGAAAGTTGAAAAACCTCAGAATATTCAAAGAAAAAGTAAAATTATGGCTTCTGAGTTCAGATTCCGTACTGGTAAACGAATTAAGAAATAATTGATGAAATATAGTAATATAGTAGAGTAGACTTATTAAGTGGAATCAAGAAAAGTGACATTTTTTCACGATTAGGACATCTGTTTGTGACCGGACTTGACGTATAAACCCGATTTAGATTTGTTTGAACCCGAATATAGACATTTCTGTTCACTCGGTTGTATATAATTTTTGGAATACTGTTGTGCTTGATTGTGTATAGTCATCACGACGTCAAGAGAATTGATGTATTTTATTTCATTTCAAGAACTAACAGGCGATCTTGTAGAAAGCCTCTGTTCACTTGTTTATTTGCAATATTTAGATAGAGAGAATTATATTAGGTTGTGTTGGAAGCAAATAAACTTTATTATTATTATTATAATAGGCCGGACATGGTGGTATGGAATAAGGAAGCCAAAACTGCAACAATCATCGACTTTGCGGTTCCAATGGATCAGAATATGGGAAAAACGTATGCGGAAAGAATAAAGAAGTACGAGGCGTTGTCAAGGCAAATAAGAGATAATTGGGCATTGAAAAAAGTATAAATAATACCATTGATTATAAGTGCCAATGGACTGGTGCAAAAAAACCGTCCAACATCTGAGGGAACTAGAAATGCATCCTAATACGATCTCGTGGATGCAGAAGGCAGTATTGCTGGGGACAGTCAACATCATCCGACAGGTCATATTTCCTCACTAACAGTCTCCTCTTGGTACAATTGACCCGAGGAGATCTGTAACATACGCCACATTAAGTGTGAAATTTAAAAAAAAAAAATAAAAAAAAAATTAAACCTCGGTCCATACGCAGATGGAATAAGAAACGACACAATAACCATAGAACAGAACAGGTAGGTTAGTCGTTCATGACGTTCTTGAAAGATTTTTTGGATTTACCTATTTAAGAATATCGTTATATGTGTCGTTTCTGATTCCATCTGCGTATGGACCGAGATTTAATTATTATGCTCACATTGATTAATAATTTTTAAGGTATTGTGTACAGGATGTTTTTTTGTAAATTTTTTATATCCTTTCAGACCTCTGAAGAAGCTTCACAGTGGAGGCGAAAGCTTAGGTTTTCAATAAAGAGCACCACGAAATCTTAAAGGACCTTTTTAGACTCTGATATAACCCGATATTATATATATCCTACTTTAGTTATTGAGTCGAAAACTCTGCATAGATTATGCGAATTCAATAATTGCAGTACATTATGGTTGACTCATGCGGTTATTGTTATGACTTATGAGATATTGAATCAACTCCTGAGGGAGCCGAAACAAACTTAATGGAATTTCAATCACTCATATCATTTAATACATTTCCAGGTTTTTTTATATTTGCATATCTACTACTCAATCAACATCAACTCAACTAATTCGTCCTCCATTATGTGTCTTTATTTTTGACAATCACATAAAAATATCTACAAATGTATAGTTATTTTCCTATCAAGGGCAGAAAGTTGTGCTTTCCCGCACTAGATAGGAACAATATTTTTTCTACAACCGATTTATAAAATGAAAGACAACTTCTAAACAACTTTAGAGAATATTCAGCGGAGTTCGGGCAAGAAATAATTATTTTCCTATCAAGGGCGGAAAGTTCTACTCTCCCGCACTAGATTGCCGTTGCCCGAACGACGCGGAGCGGTGCGGCAAGCAATCGAGTGCGGGAAAGTACTTTCCGCTCAAGATAGAAACAATATTTTTTTTCTACAAACGTCAAAAAATGACAAGGTTCGCGCATAGACAACAATATGCGAAGTGACCCTTTTTTTCATTTTCCTTCGTTACTATGACCCGTGCGCGAAGTCGTGTGGAAATATACTCACTTCGCACACTGCATGTAAACTAGGATATGCTATTTATTCTTTATTAATGAATTTGTTCAGCGGAAACTGAACATTATGTTTATATGCAAAAAGTTTCAGTTTCCATTAAAGTTTCATCTATTTACTGTTGAATGTATTCAACAAACACATTACATTAGGATATTCGTGTTCTAATAAGACAATGAATCTCGGTTTAGTCCAAATTCCTGTCATCATTCTCTTTGAATATACAGTTTAAACCCTACTTACGGTTTAAACTGTGATTGATCTTACGGCCCTAAGCCTCTAAGGTATACGTCTTGAAAGCGAGTGTTTACAGCGAGCGCTTTATATCATACGTTTTCAGTAAAGTATTCGTTTCGTTGACGTAAATGGAGTAAATACTTTTTTTTACAACCGGGCCTAACTAACTACTTTCCCGCATTGTTTTAGATTTTTGCGAGGATTTTGGGCTTAGAATATGTTTTACTTTCGATCCCCTCAATGGGGTGCGCGACTTCTGGGACACCTGTATATAGATAGCAGAACCACTTCCTCGATATAGATCGAAATCATTACACTGCTTATGAATAATTGTCGAAGACCATATCAAGTAAAAAACACACAAAAAATCCATTCCTTCTAGTTTATTTTACGCCATTTTTCGGCGAACGCGAACGCAATGCATGATTAACTAGTTTGGGATTCTGTGGAAAATCATAGACCACGACATAGATGCATAGAATACCTGGTGTTGGCACTGATTAGATTTTGTTTAAGACTTTCTTGTCGATCGAAAATCCGAGAATTTGTCCTGATTTTCATCTCTCCCGAAAGGGGTCGCGCTATTTGTCGTTGTCGCAGTAGCGCCACGAGCGATAAACATTGCGGATTTATTCCGGAACTAGACCAAAATCTGAAATCTAGAATGCCGTTTTGATCTACAAATTTTGGTCACGATTTTTAGTAAGGAGTCGATACACCAGGTATTCTATGCATATATATAGTTATATAGTGAAATGGGGTTACAGTCCACTGCGACCTTAAGGTCTATTGTGCCCCCTGACAGAGCTGTCATCATCCCGCCTCCTACAGCTCGCCCTCCAGTTCCAGAGATTTGATGAAATCCAGTATCTGGGACGGCTTCAAGGAGGATAACTCCCCACTTCTACAAGTTTCTTGTCCAAAGCTATTTTTCCTTTGGCTTACAATGGCATAGCATTCCGTAACCAGGTGAATAGGAGTTTCTTCCTCCTCCCCACAGAATCTACACTCATCAGTGTCCGAAAAACCCATTCTCAACAGATGCTTCTTCTATACTATGACATAGAAATAAATACACAGATCCATGTATGCCAGTCATAATTTTTGAAGGATGTCAAGTTCTCTTTGAAAATGCAATAATTTTCAAACGGAAATCTGCATGATTAATTAGTTTGACATGGATGAAACTGCAAAATTTGAAATATATAAGTAAGTAGATTAAGAGATTTCATGATAAAGGTCTTATTATACACAAATTCAACACATATACTTTCCGCACTATTGCGGGAAAGTGACACTTTCCGAATCGAAAACAATGCAGGAAAGTAGTTAGTTAGGCCCGGTTGTAGAAAGAAGTATTTACCCTCGTATTTACCCCATTTACGTCAACGAAACGAATACTTTACTGAAAACGTATGATAAAAAGCGCTCGCTGTAAACACTCGCTTTCAAGACGTATACCTTAGAGGCTTAGGGCCGTAAGATCAATCACAGTTTAAACCGTAAGTAGGGTTTAAACTAGGGCTGGGAATCATGAATGAATGATTTGAATATTCATTGAATAATTATTCGAATAATTTAGTTTTGCATTATTCGAATATTCATGAATATTCAGTGAATACTTGAATATTCAGTGAATACTTGAATATTCAGTGAATACTCAAATATTCATTGAATAGTTGAGTATTCAGTGAATAGTCAAATATTCAGTGAATACTCGACTATTCAATGAATAATCAGCTAATAACAGAATACTCCACAAATGAATTTTTATGAATTTATTTATTCAGGACTGAGCTGAGTAATCATTTATGATGTTACGAATAATAGTTTGAATGATCATTCCCCTGTCTATTCAGGAATAATTAAAACAAGATTTGTGATTTACTACGAACAATTTATTTGATATTCACATTATGTTCACATCTGACCTTCTTGAAATGGGTCCATAGATTGCTTGTAGGACCTATGAATTTTGTATTGTAAGGGCACAATTTATACTGAACTAGACCATCATCATTTTTCAGAAAATATTTAAAACATTACTTTTTTTCGAAATTGTAATTATGGATTCGACACAACGACTGCTTCAAAATTCAGAACAAATATTCTAAGCTTCAGAGAATTTATATTAAGATCTATACTTTTAACCTAAATATGACGAATGGGTCCATTCCATGTTGAGTGCCACTAAATTTATTTATTTATTGTTGGTCTTAGAAACGAATCTCCTCGCGAATCTCATTGTAAGAATATCACATTTTTTTTGGTAAAACCAGAGTAGTAGCGTACTTTCAACCGGAATAGTTTTAAACTTTATGTAACGGATAACAGTACCCGTAAACTGTGTAGGTATAAATATTTGAATAGGTATAATTCACAAAATGTTCTTTTGAATTAACAATAAAAAGCAAACTCATCCCCATTGTTGGATATCTTCCGATAGTGTGGGAATCCCAGGCGGCAAGAGTTCAATATAATTAGATTTTATTAGGTTCCTTTCAGTTTTTATGAAATTACTATTAACGTTAAATTTTTTGTATATACATTATTTTGCTCGTTATTTTGTCTACACTCTACAGGCTCTGATCGGTTTCAGTTGGAATGTAAAATTTACCTGATGAAGCTACTTTTTTGGCGAATCGATTGTCGTGATATAAAAATTTGTGGAAATCGATTTTATTTTTTCTATGACGGAAAAACCATTGACACTTTATCCATGTTGACCGGTCACAAAATATCACTTTCTATAAAATTACTTTCTTCCCGGAATGATTCTCGGAATGACATGTATACCTACGTATATCTACTTGAGTAAAAGTAGACAATATCATCTAATAGGTACTACCTGGCTGATTCAAATTGAACAAGCTACTGCAGTCCCAAATACAACATCATTGGCCATTGAATAAACTTCGCCACCAGCATTATTTGAAAAATCATTAATTTGTTTAGGTACTCATAAAAATCGCAGTATTCTTGGGCGTGTTACATCATTCAGGTTTTTGTGTTGAATATTCGAATACATATTCACTGAATTTTCATTGAATAATCACTGAATAACTAACTATTCATGACTATTCGTGAATAGTTGGATATTCATGAATACTCATGAACAGTTGAATACTCATGAACAGTTGAATACTCTTGAATAGTTGAATACTCATGAATTGTTGAATACTCATCAATAGTTGAATATTCATGACTAGTCATGAATAATCAACCATGAATAATTGTTTGAATGAATTATTCGAATAATCGAATTAATTGAAGAATGAATATTCGAATACAAAAGGCAAAAAAGTCCTAGCCCTAGCTTAAACTGTATATTCAAAGAAAATGATGAGAGAAATTTGGACTAAACCGAGACTCATTGTCTTATTAGAACAAAGATTCCTGCTTCACGAATATACTAATGTAATGTGTTTGTTGAATACATTCAACAGTGAATAAATGATACTTTAATGGTTACTGAAACTTTTTGCATATAAACATAATGTTCAGTTTCCGCTGAACAAATTCATTAATAAAGAATAAATAGCAAGTGTCTACATTTAAAAAGATTTTTCATCTATAACATATTGTAATTATTAATAAGTATGGCTATACTTATCAATAAATCCGGAAAGTACCTATGAGTAAAACAATATTTATTCACAAGTTTCAAACAAATGATTGATTTGAGATGAATGAATATTTAATAAGCCAATCAAGGATTTTGTTGTTGTGAACAAATTTCGTAACTATTATGTACATTTTTCTTTCGGTGTACTCTCGGGTGTACTTCATCGAAGAATACTATTCAAGAAGTAACTGCTTGAAAGGATTTCGCCGCATCAATGTCAAAGAAAGTTAGAGATTTTTTTTCATTCAATTGAAAGAACCTATTTTTTCAATGAAGAATAACCTCTCAAGGAAAAACTCAATACTTATTTTGATTTTCATTATGCCATATTCATTTCAACCATCATTCCATATTTTCTTTATAGAAAAATTTCGATGTTTTACATATTTCAGGCGTACCCGAGGGCGTAACGCGACGTCTCGTTCCTTTTATCTTTTATTTTTATCCCTGAAAAGTCTTGGGTTTCGTCTTAAGATTATTGGATATTATAATTTCAAAAGTATTATCGAAAGAATTGAAAAAACCTCGGAAAAAACTCAAGGCCACTCTTCAAAGAGGAGTATTGAAGATGCCTAGTTTAGTGTCTAATATCACTAGAAAGAATCAATTCAGCCTCTCAAAGTCGGTTTTTTTTCTATGTCAGTTGTCAGTAAGTTTTATATGGAATAATTGCATGAACTTGATCATTAATGATGCATATATCATACTCGATACCGTAGTTAGCACGCGATCCCTTTCCAAGGTTCAAAAAATCCAACAATCAATAATGAGTGAAGTTCACCTGTTGCTTCAATCCTCGAACTGGCAGGAGTCTAATGAAAGCACTAAAGACGAAACATCGGAACTTCACATATCTTCTGAGCACAAGAAAATTCAGAATTTCTGGGATATATTCACTGGACCAAAAACACAAATTTCACACACAAGCTCGTCGGAACACTATGAGCTTCTTGACCACGTGTTCTTCGATCAGATATAACGAATTTCGATGTAGTTATTTCGGTATACTGCTACTGTGGAGGTGTAGGAGGGTAACAACATATCGCAACACATAATAATTTATCGAATTGGTATTTGCGTTGAAATTACACTGATATGTTTATTAGTTTGAGTTCCTGAATTTGTTGATATTCTGGACTGATTTCTGTTGGTGTGAAACAGATCATTTTCATCTATTTCAGTCGCTTTTTTCTTGATTGATTGTCTTGAAGATCTTCCAGTAACACTAGCTCTGAACATAAGCTCGATTGGAAAATAAATTTTAAAAGGATGTGTATCACATTCATCAACAAAAAGGATAAGTTCCATTCATGGTAGGTATCCGGATTCCTTCAGTTTAAATCGCGTCATTACGGTTTTGTTGTTCGTGAACAGCGGTCCGAAGTTTCACGGGAAACAGCTGGCGTCGAACTGAATTTTCCTCCTACCGTCCATCGCTGGAGGCGCTGCTGTTGCTCATGCTGGCCGTCAGAGTATGGAAAACGACGATGGCAGGGTGGAAATGATTTTCCATCTCTAGATGTGGGCGATGTGGTTAGGTGTACAGAAAGCCACCGAGTATTTAGGCACACGTGCTCGATATATTGAACATAACTTATTTTCTTGTTTATTATGTCGTATCTGCCGATTGTGAATTCCATAATATTCATTAGGTAGGTAGGTAGGTATATACGGTAATTTTGGCGATATTCCATGAAATCTAGTCATATAAAACAAAAAAAGTTCGATTTATCAATCAAAATTTCATTTATTCCAACAATTGTTGCTTCCTGAAAGGAGCTTTATTACCTCACAGGTTCGAGACTGTATAATCATTTGAATTTCTTCGAATTACAAAAGGAGATTCATTCACCCGTTTGAACTCCATAATATACAGTCATCAAAATGGCTATTTATAGCAAATTTGCAGGAAGGATTCAGAAAACCCAAATAAAATTATAAAATTAAGTTTTAGAGTGAAAAATGAATTCTTGGATGAATTTTCGGATTCGTTGTTTCTGGTTTGACCGGTTCAACTTTCATTTCTCGAAAACCAACACCCCATTCATATAGTGGTATCATCAATGCCTACTATCGCAATAGAAATTAAAAATCGATTATTGACTTCTTGAAATATTGGATACTTTGAGTCCATACTTATTTCAAAATTGATAAATAATATTTCATACCGAGCTTACATTTGTTCATCTTTCCATACAGGGTCTTTCACGAGGAACCTCACCCATATTTATACGGGAAACTACTGAACGTATTTTCATGAAATTCAGCACTTATAAGTATTTCACGATGCTGATGAAATCTAAAATATTTTCAAGGCATGAGCACCTCCTGTTTTTCCGGAAATGACATCAACTTCCGTTTTTGAAATTAGAACACCATTTTTTTATTGCAGAAATAGATTCCTTAGAAAATTTCAAGTTATTTTGATGTAACATGTTTCAGGTTTGGTTGGAAAATTCTCTCTGAGCGGGAAAATTCGAAAAAAAAATCGAAAATAGAGCTCCGCTGAAACAAGAATAACTTCGAGGTTTTTGAACGGAAAATTTTCATTTTTGGGATTTTTCAAGATGTAAGATTGATGTATCCACTTCAAAAATCGAATTCGCGATTCATGATACAGGGGGTGAAAAAATCGCTTTCAAAGTTAGGGATGACAAAATCGTGAAAAATCAATTTTTTTCAAATTAGAACCCCATTTTTTTATGGCAGATATTGAATATACGTTAAAAAATAATGTGAGTGTATGCATCACACCCTTGCCCTAAAATGGATATTTTCTGAGTTATTCACAAAAAACTGTTTTTCGTCTTGAATTTTCAGCTATTTCTTTTCCCTTCACGCCAAAAAGATGAAATTTTCAGGAACTGTTACTTAAACCATGTTTTAGATTTTACTACCCTAATATGCAAGAGAAAAAAGTTCTAGAACAGTTCGCGGACTATCACAAACGGAACGAGTTCGACCGACAGAGACGGGCCAAGAATATCATGGTTTATAAACTGCCCGAAAGTTCACCTGATTCAGATACACTTCAGGTTCAGGCAATCATTGGAAATATCGCTTCTGATGTGCAATGTAATAACATTAAATTGTCTAGATTGGGAAGAAGAAATAACAATGGCCATCCTCGTCCCCTTAGGGTTACTTTGAACTTTCATGAAGATGTCGCAAAAATTATGAAGAACAAGAAAAAACTGAAAGATTTCAATCCTGGAATATCTATTGGAATGGATGAAACAGTAATGCAGCGCAACTGCTATAAAAAGGTTAAGGAAGAACTGGACAAGCGTAAAGCTCAAGGGGAAACTAATATATACTACACTAGCTGGCCCGGCGAACTTTGTTCCGCCTAAATGATACTTGCGGTGGATTTCACAAATCGTAATCACCGGTGATCGGAGATCAACGGCTTGGTTCTCTGATTTTTGAACTGTCAACATTTTGAAATGTTTCCATGGATATGAGCTATCACACAGAACAGATACACAAAAATAATATGTCATAATATGTCAATCACTAATAATGGCAATTTTGGATTCAATTATTACCGCAAATATATTTATTACCCGAACAGAAATGCAAAAACATTTTAAAAATTATGAGATAAGATGAGAATGGACATCTCACGATTGGAACTCATCGCCAAAATCCGATTTACTTGACATTTCGATGAAAATTCACTGTGATATTCACCCGCTTCTGGATCTGTTAATAGCCTTTCATGGTTCTATAAGCCCTATGTAAATTACACAGTAATTGATGTCATATGTTCTTTTCTCGACCATTTCAAACCACGACGACCGAAATGCTCGAAAAAAAACAGATGACATCAATGGATGGCCGCGAAAGCCTCAACAAATTCATCGCCATTTAATTGTGATAATGTCAAATATAGAACCCTCACGATTACGTTATTTGAAATAAATAAAACTATACAAATAACTAATAATCATCAGTCATAATGTGTGAATAGCGCCATCTGAAGTGGTAAGAACGAAACTTTTCTCATATCTCAACGAAATCTAATCATTTTAGACATCTCTACTCCTACGCTAAGATAGCGCAGAATTGTAGGCAACTCAAATTACACAACATTACAGTGACTATAGAGGGAATATAGTCACTGTACACACTATTTGTTTATATCGCCATCTAACGCGTAGAATATCAAATGAAGTCCAAACGAATAAGCGGAGCGTAACTGTGACTGTAGCGACATCTAGTGGCCTTACTCAAAAGGAGGAAAAGCATTTCCTGTATAAGTAAAATTTTCATCGGTTTTTTCAAAGTTCCATTGTATTTTATAATAACCAGACCGTAGACGAATCCATATATGAAGTTTCATAACAAACAGTCCATCCGATCTCGAGTTATAAATGGTGTAACCAACATCTTTCTTTTATATATATATATAGACAAGAATAACTTCGAGGTTTTTAGATGGAAAATTTTCATTTTTGGGATTTTTCAAGATGTAAGATTGATGTATCCACTTTAAAAATCGAAATCGCGATTCATGATACAGGGGGTGAAAAAATCGCTTTCAAAATTAGGGATGACAAAATCGTGAAAAATCAATTTTTGCAAATTAGAACCCCATTTTTTTATGGCAGATATTGAATCTACGTTGAAAAATAATGTGAGTGTATGCATCACACCCTTGCCCTAAAGTGGATATTTTCTGAGTTATTCACAAAAAAACTGTTTTTAGTCTTGAATTTTCAGCTATTTCTTTTCCCTTCACGCCAAAAAGATGAAATTTTCAAGAACTGTTACTTAAACCATGTTTTAGATTTTACTACCCTAATATGCAAAAGAAAAAAGTTACAGGTTGTTCCTAAATAGATGGCGAATTTGGATTCGAATTTGTATCGGAAACCTCTTTATTTCAACTAATCGGCCATCGGTTTTCTCTCCAGTGATAAATAAATAATTCCTTATGAACCATATGCAAAAACTTACCATGTTTAACATTCTTTTTTTTTAATGATAGATATCATTAATTACATCTGTCAAATTCCTCTTTATTCAGTAGCATGTAATTAATGATATCTATCATTGAAAAAAAAGAATGTAAAACATGGTAAGTTTTTGCACATGGTTCATAAGGAATTATTTATTTATCACTGGAGAGAAAACCGATGGCCGATTAGTTGAAATGAAGAGGTTTTCGATACAAATTCGAATCCAAATTCGCCATCTATTTAGGAACAACCTGTCACTTTTTTCTCTTGCAAATTAGGGTAGTAAATTCTTAAACATGGTTTAAGTAACAGTTCCTGAAAATTTCATCTTTTTGGCGTGAAGGGAAAAGAAATAGCTGAAAATTCAAGACGAAAAACAGTTTTTTGTGAATAACTCAGAAAATATTCACTTTAGGGCAAGGGTGTGATGCATACACTCACATTATTTTTCAACGTAGATTCAATATCTGCCATAAAAAAATGGGGTTCTAATTTGAAAAAATTGATTTTTCACGATTTTGTCATCCCTAACTTTGAAAGCGATTTTTTCACCCCCTGTATCATGAATCGCGATTTCGATTTCTAAAGTGGATACATCAATCTTACATCTTGAAAAATCCCAAAAATGAAAATTGTCCATTCAAAAACCTCGAAGTTATTCTTGTTTCAGCGGAGCTCTATTTTCGATTTTTTTTTCGAATTTTCCCGCTCAGAGAGAATTTTCCAACCAAAACTGAAAAATGTTACATCAAAATAACTTGAAATTTTCTGAGGAATCTATTTCTGCAATAAAAAAATGGTGTTCTAATTTGAAAAACGGAAGTTGACGTCATTTCCGGAAAAACCGGAGGTGCTCATGCCTTGAAAATATTTTAGATTTCATCAGCATCGTGAAATACTTATAAGTGCTGAATTTCATGAAAATACGTCCAGTAGTTTCCCGTATAAATATGGGTGAGGTTCCTCGTGAAAGACCCTGTATATTTATTACCCAAACAGAAATTCAAAAACATTTTAAAAATTATGAGAAAAGATGAGAATGGACATCTCACGATTGGAACTCATCGCCAAAATCCGATTTACTTGACATTTCGATAAAAATTCACTATTATATTCACCTGCTTCTGGATCTGTTATAATAGCCTTTCATGGTACTATGAGCCCTATGTAAATTACACAGTAATTGATGTCATATGTTCTTTTTCCGACCATTTCAAACCACGACGACCGAAATGCTCGAAAAAAGAACAGATGACATCAATCGATGGCCGCGAAAGCCTCAACAAATTCATCGCCATTTAATTATGATAATGTCAAATATAGTACCTTCACGATTACCTACGTTATTTGGAATAAATAAAACTATAAAAATAACTAATAATCATCAGTCATAATGTGTGAATAGCGCCATCTGAAGTGGTAAGAACGAAACTTTTCTCATATCTCAACGAAATCTAATCATTTTAGAGATCTGTACCTCTCCTACGCTAAGACATTTTGGTTTTGCCCAACAGCGCAGAGTTGTAGGCAACTCAAATTACACACTATTACAGTGACTATAGAGGGAATATAAAGCGCGTTAGGCAATAGCATCCGAGAGCGGACGGATTTTTTAGTCACGTGATAACAGATTGTACAGATTTGTCAGATTTTTCTGTAATAAACGAACGCTACGTAGCGTTTAGATCGTTTTTTTCTGTTTGACGTATGTAACGTCTCACCCGAGCCAGATATTAAATCAGAGCTTCAAGGTCTATTCGTCCGTAGAGGTAGTCTGGGTACTATTATAATTCTTTTGTTATAGTTCTCAACATTTCTACCCCTTGGTTGAGATGATTCAATATTTTGAATCATAATTTTTGTATCAAACGAAATTTTTTAATTCATTACTACACAATGAATAACATAAGACACGAAATTTCAAAAGACTGTTCAAGAATATTCGAAGCGGGATAAAAAATCGATTGACAAAGGCCGAAAAGTAATTTCTGTTCTGTGGAAAAAATCCTTTTGCTCCGTCGAAATACACCGAGAAAAAGATCTACATCCGATTCATCAGATTTTCTTTCCGAAAGGTGCAGATGTGTACTCCCCTCAATCTGGATGTAATAAACGAAGTAACGAACGGTTCAGATCAATCCGAGCAATTAGATGTAATTGCCGAACCTGCTTAATGTCACTCTGTACACACTATTTGTTTATATCGCCATCTAACGCGGAGAATATCAAACGAATAAGCGGTAGCGTAACTGTAACTGTAGCGACATCTAGTGGCCATACTCAAAAGGAGGAAAAGAATTTCCTGTATAAGTAAAATTTTCATCGATTTTTTCAAAGTTTTATTGTATTTTATAATAACCAGACCGTAGGCGAATCCATATATGAAGTTTCATAACAAACAGTCCATCCGATCTCGAGTTATAAATGGTGTAACCAACATCTTTCTTTTATATATATATAGATCAGATTCACTAATGGATCTCCAAAAATTGTGCAGTTAAAAAACTAGTACACTCCTCGATGCACTCTTTAGGCCTTTTCGGAAACTTACTCGGGTTCACTGGATCCCTGACCTTTGCGTTCGTTTACCTAATCTGAACATCCAACCCGTGTTCGGAAAGTACAGAGCTGCTAACCCGATCATTGACTCGGGTTGATTTATCGTAACCCTACCAGAGCTGTGACGAGCACTGAATGATAGTGCTCCGAGCACTAAGCACTAAGCACCTGAACAAAAAGGCCCCCAAGTCTCAAGCACTAAGCACTTATTTTCACAAAAGGCTCGCGAGTACTAAGCACTTTGTGAAAGTAATTCGACATTTCGAGCACTAAGCCCTAAGCACTTTTTTAGGAATTTTTGAAAGTGAGGTTATTTTAATCGGGAAAGGAATCGTAAGCTATCCTATGTCACGGATACTGTTTCAGTATCCGTGGTCCTATGTAAGATTATTGACGGGAGAGAAGAGATGCACAGGGTGTCCCAAACTCGATGAGCTGATCCCGAACTATAAGCGATGGAGAAAAATTAGATAGAAACGATTGGTTCTATTCGATTGACAACGAGAAGATTCTTGTCACCTTCCAAGTTTCGACCATACAATACTTCCAGATAAAAATTTCGAATTTGATTCAAGATAATATAAAATTGATTCTGATCGGTAATGAAATAGAAAACTGTTTTGATGTCGTCTATACAGGGTCTTTCACGAGGAACCTCACCCATATTTATACGGGAAACTACTGAACGTATTTTCATGTAAATTCAGCACTTATGAGTATTTCACGATGCTGATGAAATCTAAAATATTTTCAAGGCATGAGCACCTCCGGTTTTTCCGGAAACGACGTCAACTTCCGTTTTTCAAATCAGAACACCATTTTTTTATTGCAGAAATAGATTCCTTAGAAAATTTCAAGTTATTTTGATGTAACATTTTTCAGTTTTGGTTGGAAAATTCTCTCTGAGCGGGAAAATTCGAAAAAACCTCTTTATTTCAACTAATCGGCCATCGGTTTTCTCTCCAGTGATAAATAAATAATTCCTTATGAACCATATGCAAAAACTTACCATGTTTTACATTCTTTTTTTTTAATGATAGATACCATTAATTACATCTGCCAAATTCCTCTTTATTCAGTAGCATGTAATTAATGATATCTATGATAAAAAAAAAAGAATGTAAAACATGGTAAGTTTTTGCATATGGTTCATAAGGAATTATTTATTTATCACTGGAGAGAAAACCGATGGCCGATTAGTTGAAATAAAGAGGTTTCCGATACAAATTCGAATCCAAATTCGCCATCTATTTAGGAACAACCTGTAACTTTTTTCTCTTGCATATTAGGGTAGTAAAATCTAAAACATGGTTTAAGTAACAGTTCCTGAAAATTTCATCTTTTTGGCGTGAAGGGAAAAGAAATAGCTGAAAATTCAGGACGAAAAACAGTTTTTTGTGAATAACTCAGAAAATATCCACTTTAGGGCAAGGGTGTGATGCATACACTCACATTATTTTTCAACGTAGATTCAATATCTGCCATAAAAAAATGGGGTTCTAATTTGAAAAAATTGATTTTTCACGATTTTGTCATCCCTAACTTTGAAAGCGATTTTTTCACCCCCTGTATCATGAATCGCGATTTCGATTTTCAAAGTGGATACATCAATCTTACTTCTTGAAAAATCCCAAAAATGAAAATTTTCCATCCAAAAATCTCGAAGTTATTCTTGTTTCAGCGGAGCTCTATTTTCGATTTTTTTTTCGAATTTTCCCGCTCAGAGAGAATTTTCCAACCAAAACTGAAAAATGTTACATCAAAATAACTCGAAATTTTCTAAGAAATCTATTTCTGCAATAAAAAAATGGTGTTCCAATTTGAAAAACGGAAGTTGACGTCATTTCCGGAAAAACCGGAGGTGCTCATGCCTTGAAAATATTTTAGATTTCATCAGCATCGTGAAATACTTATAAGTGCTGAATTTCATGAAAATACGTTCAGTAGTTTCCCGTATAAATATGGGTGAGGTTCCTCGTGAAAGACCCTGTATAAGACTCTTTAGTCAGATGAAAACGTAAAAAGTCAGAATCGTGCTTTATGGTTTTTCTATTGAAATTAAGTTGTCGACGCACAAATTACCAACTTCATATAAAGAAATACACGTGGACCCTTCAATGTTTCTTTCATGTTGTTCGGGTTCTCTCATCATCTTTTTTCTCTGTTATTGCAATTAACACAATTTTAGGATGTTATTATCATAAAAGGAAATGTTGTTTTCACATTGTATTTTATGTAAACATAAAAAATACAGGTTTACATTATAAATATTTTCCGTCAAAACGGTTTCACGGATTGTCAAAATAAAATTAAAGTCATATAAAAACAATCAAATTGTGACAATACAGATACAACACAATCTGAAATTCATCCAGTCTGTAAATGGTCTTCAGTAGCTATTTGTGATTATATAATTCAGAATAAACAATCTGAAGAAAAATAACAAAATATGAGATGTATGAGAAAACTCGAGATGTAAGAAAATAATTTCAACATTTAACACTTTTGTTCTAACCTGAAGAAGAATGTACGAAGATATTATAAAATGGTAATAGCTAATGATTGCAAAATGAATGGTAAGTTTTCGTAGAGTGATTATAGGTATACTTGAGGATAGGCATTCTCGCACTCCATTTTTGATCAATTTCATAATGATCTTAGACGTGTTACGACAAGATTGGCTCATCGCTTAGTGCTTAGTAATCCGAAGAAGTGCTCGGGAGAACTTTTGGGATTACTAAGCATTAAGCCTTTTCTTGAAGGACTTCAATTACTAAGCACTAAGCACTGCTTTTGAAAAGTGCTCGGGAGCACAGTGCTCAGGAGCTCAAAAGGGCTCCGAGTACTTTCAAGGGCACAAAGCACAATGCTTTTGCACAGCTCTGAACCCTACTCGAGAGCAGGGTCGCTAGATCCACCGCATGCACACGGCAGTTTAGTTTCGTATCTGTAAAACGCGGGAATAAGCCTTCCACTTTATAATAATAATATTCTATTCTATAATAATTTCATAATGATTAATCAATAATTATGGAAAGAGAAGAGAATTTGGCGCAATGTGAAATGTGTGGGTTCATTAGCGAAGCATCACTTAACTTGGAAAAAAAAAACTTAAAATTATTGGTTATTTTATGATCTACTGACACTTCAAATCCTAAACCTGATAGTACGTAAACTTAAGACCGGGTCTGTGATCCAAGAAGATCCGTCACGTGACCTCAATGGATCGAGTTAGTAACCCAGAGTAGGTTTCCGAAAAGGCCTTTTGAATATGTGTCACGTAAATATAAGGTCGCTGAATAGTTGTTTCAATAGATTCTCTGAATTCGTCAAGTGCAGTCATTATGACATTATCGGAGTTACGGAAACTTGGGTAGACCCTGACTTTCCGAGTGAGCTTATCTCAATTCCTGACTTTGATTTCTACCGTGCTGATCGGCCTTCAAGGGGGGGTGGTGTTCTAGTGTATGTGAAGAGTGAAATAAAGTATAGGCTTCAGTAATCGGGAACTGATTTGGAACTGGGTTTTGAACAATTGTGGATTGATGTTAAGTTGTCCAAAAACAGTATAGTTTTAGCCATAGTTTATCGCAAACCAAATGCAGGTAATCAATATTTGCATAATTTTACAGAATTATTAGAGCGCTATTACTTTGAGTATGATTCTGTTGTGGTGGCAGGAGATTTTAATTTAGACTTTTTGAAACCAGAAGTACCTGATGTTGTTCTGTTATCTAACACATTTGAGAACTATAACATGGAGCAAGTGATTCGTGATCCAACTAGAATCACGTCCTCTAGCCAAACGCTTATTGATTTGTTTTGTATTTCCAATAATTTGAAGGTTTTGACAAGCGACACTCTTGAACTGGGTGGCCTGATGGATCACTCGTTGATATATTGTAATTTAAGCTTAGACTGGCAGTTTAAGGCCGATCCTGTAAAATTTGTTAGATGTTTAAGTAGAATTGATACTGATAGTTTTCATCGATGTGCGTCTGTTATGAATTGGAGCATTGGTGATTTTCTAGATGATGTTAATCGTAGTGTTGAGATACTGAATCATAATATTACCTCTTCGTTCGATATCCATGCTCCAAGAATAGAGTATCGAAGAAATAAAAAACGATCGCCTCCATATGTGACTGATTCAATTCGAGATATGATTAAAATCAAGAATAATGCACGTAAACGCTATTTAAAAACTAGATTAAGTACTCATAGAGAATATTATGTAGAAATAAAACATTATGTAAATATATATATATATATATATATTCTTTTGAAAGAGAGAATTACATACTGTTTTGTAATATCAAACAATATATGGCATATGGCACGTGTGAAGAAATGGCGACAAGGAACAGATTGTATAAAAGAATAAAATATGTTTCCCGCTCCAAATCTGAGTGTTAGCAGAGGGAATGTAAACGGGGTACCATACAATTGTGCGTATGATACACGAGAACAGATAAAAACCTCTGAAAAAACTCTGTCTCCCCGTGTATGTGTGGTGATACTGAATTTGTTCAAAAAATATGCTGCTATCCATGTTACAGAGCTCCTTGTGCTTGAAAACATGCCTTTTCATCGAACTGGAGGCGAATATCTTGAAATTATATCTGTAACGAGAAAAAAACAGAAGAAAAACGAGAAAGAAGCAGTAGAAAAAAATACTTCACCTGCTAAAAAAACCTTTTCACAAAGTCCTAACTCTCTCATGGATCGGGAGGATCTTTCGATCAGGTCCGATCTTCCAAGTGATGATTCTTCTGTTCTTCAGGTGTTCGAGGAACGCTACAGGCCCCTTATGTTGGGATATCATCTCCCATAGATTAGAGTGGTTGTTTTTAGCGAAAAATCAGCAAAAAAGCAAGAGCAAATTCGAAAAACGTCTGACACTTCATTCTCATTTCTGACAATGTAAATGATGCTATTAAAAGAGAAAAGGAAGCGTATATGCAGTATCAAATTAAGAATGCCAAAGGAAACTCAAAAATGCTGTGAAGTAGATTGCGAGAAGCTGGCATACAGACCTCTAAATTCAGATATAATCAGCTAGACCTGCCGTCTGGAATTACCGCCGATACTATCAATGATTTTTTTATTTCCGTAGCAGGTGAATCCGATATTGGTAGTGCCTACATTCGTCTCTATGAACAAGGTAGATTTCTTGATACTGCTCACTTCAGTTTATATCGTGTTGATTTGGGTACACTTTATAGAGCCGTCAACAAGATCACGTCCAATGCTGTTGGAGCGGATGGAATATCTATTTCAATGCTTAAGATGGTATTGCCGTATTGTGCTGAAATATTGCTATCCATAGTTAATGAATCTATCGCTTCTTCGACTTTCCCAGATCTCTGGAAGTCTGCGTTGATTTTTCCCAGCGCCAAAGTACCGAGCGCTGAGGAGATTGGGGACCTCAGACCATTTAGCATACTGCCTGCTATGTCAAGAATAGTCGAGAAAATCGTTGCCGAACAACTCATTAATTATCTTAATGAAATGAGTATATTGCCTGAATTTCAGTCAGGTTTCCGCTCTGGTCATAGCACGCAAACTGCTTTGTTGAATGTTACGACTGATATTGCAAGCGCCATAGATCAATCTCACATAGTCTTCCTCATTCTCTTAGATCAAAGCAAGGCCTTCGATCTCGTGAGTTTTGCGTTACTCATAGCGAAGATGAAATATTTGGGTTTTGATGACAGTGCTGTTCAATGGTTTCGGAGCTATATAATGTCTAGAACTCAGTCCACTCAGTATAACGGTGCTACTTCGGCTTTGAGTACTGTTAGAAGCGGTGTTCCGCAGGGTATTATTATCGGACCCATTTTGTTTTCTTTGTATACGTTCGACTTACCCAGATGCATTAAACACTGTTCTTACCACTTATATGCTGATGATATTCAATTATACATTTCTTGTAGATTGGAAGACATTCAAAGTACTGTTGATAAAATTAATATCGATTTGGCTAGCCTCTCTGACTGGTGTAAGAATAATGGTTTGAAAATAAATCCATCGAAAACCTTAGCCATGTGCATGGGCTCTGCTAATAGCTTGTCTAGGTTAGATTTGACAGAATATCACTTGCGCATAAATCATTCAAACATTCAGTGGGTTTCTAATGCCAGGAATTTAGGTCTTATAGTTGATGACAGACTAGACTTTAAACAGCACATAAATAAGATATGTAGATTGTCGTTCATGAAGTTGAAAATGTTGTATCAACATAAACATTCATTGAGATCCGAAACGAAGCTTAAATTAGTTGGTCAAGACATTGATTTACCCGAATGTTGATTATTGTTGTAACGTATACTATAATTTTCTGGCGCAATACAGTAAATCTAGATTGCAAAGAGTGCAAAAAGCGGCCATGAGATTTGTCAGCCGCATACCGTACAGAGATCATGTAACTCCTTATTTTCGGGAACTCAGAGAGCTCAAGGTTGATCAGAGGGCCTACAATCTGTTGGCCCTGCTACTTTATAAATTGATAAAAAGCAAGCAACCCGGTTATTTCTTCGATTTTCTTGTTTTGCGGTCTCAAATACATGATGTTAATGTAAGAGCGAACACTTACACGATTCCTCAGCATAGAACAACTAAGTTTCGAGGATGTTTCGCGTTTAATGCTCCTAAGGTCCTCAATGAAATTTTTGATTTTCTGTCTCTTCCTGAGACGTCATTTAAAAAGAGTGTAACAACATTTCTGCTGAACACGATGTGATAAATTGTGATTTATGTTTATTTTCTCTTTGGAAGTTTTTTGTATATTTTTGTAGGCTTTTTTTATGACCTTAAATTTTCTAGATCTGGGAATATGTACATTTTATTTTGGTTGTGGAAATGGGTTATTTTGTATTTTGAATTTTATTGCTCACCAATTATTGTGAAAAGAGTATTGATGTGCAATTTGTATTTTAGGAAGAGTGGAAGATCGGCTTCGGCCGAACTCTATTCCTTTTGGCTAACCTAACATTATGTAAGATTTGGTAAATAAACAGTTTTTTTTTTAACGTCAGTGTGAGGGGAAAACCCTTTATAGGCACCGAGAGGTTCCGCACTCTCGGTAGTGTGAGAATCCAGGATCTTGTGTGGTTACTCACTAAAAACCCCTCACACTTCAATGGAGGAGTTCTTCATCCTGCCCTCGTAGCGTCCCTTAACAAAAGAGATGAGCTGCAAGTGGCTTCTAGAGTTCATGGGACCTGATGATATGGAGTGACCCGAGCAACACTGCTTTCTGCATTCTGTGCGCCAATACCTCGGCCAGTGATCTGCAGACCGGGATAATCTTCAGTTCATTCACGTAGTTAGCTCTCATTCCACCGAGACATCCTATGATAAGTACGACCATCCTAATTTTATGACCTGGGTATAAAGATCCAAGCTCGAACATAAGGTCTTTGTATTTTTGCCTCTTCTGTTCTTCCTTCATCACAACATTATTTTCAGCAGGGAAGGAGAATTCCACGACAAATAACTCCTTCAACTCCTTGTCCAGCAGAAGTATGTCTGGCTTAACAACATTGATCTGCCGTGTTGTTGAGACAGGATAGTTCCACCATATGCGAGCTCTATCGTTCTGGACCACCGCTTCAATCTCCAGAGACACATATGGTAGCACCGGTTCTTTGTCTATCCCATACGCGGCTCTCAGATGGAAGTATAGGATTCGGAGTGCCGCGTTGTGTCTCTCTACATACACTGATGTACTCCATCTTGACACGCCATCACAAATCCTCCTGTCTCCTTCTTAAGGCTAGCTGACTTTAGAAAGGCGAAAGACAATTCTTCAGACAGGTCCTGGTCTTTTAAGCTCCTGAAATATATGGAGTGCAAGGTCTTACTCATATGATGTTCGATTACCTAATGTATCTGACTGAGACTTTCGGATCAGTCTTGCTAGGCTTCTTTGGTCCTCTTGAGTGATCGGTGTTCCAGCGAGCTCAGGATTGATCGTTACGCCGGATATAGGAAGGCTCCATGGTTCGCAATTTCATGCTGAGCGACGAATTTCAGAGGTGGATCTTCACTTCTTAGAATCCTTACTGCCATTTCCAATGTTTGTTGATATTTCCAAACATTGCAATCCTCTACCCCCTGGCTTCGAGGAAGGTATATCCTCTGTATTGAACTGTTGGGATGTAGGCTACGATTCATGTTCATCGTTTTCCTTCTTAACCTATCAAGATCGAGGAGTTCGTTTACCGTCCAGTTCACCACTCCGAAAGAGTAGGTGAGAATCGGGATGGCTAGCATATTTGTAGCAGACACTTTGTTCTTTCCCGACAGCTGTGATTTCCAAATGTCTCTCAGCTTCTTTTTGTAACTGGCTGTTAGGTCATCCTCGATCTGGGTTGTCTCCAGTACACCCCTCTGTTTCATCCCAAGAAACTTGTAAGTTTCTCTGTCTTCGAGATGTCGAAAAGTCATTCCATCTTCCAGTCGAATATCTTCTCCTGCATCTTCAGCTTTTCCCCTGCGCAGATGAAATACAGCACACTTGTCCAAACCGAATGACATTCCTATGGCTGAGGTATAGTCTGAAACGATATTCAGTAGTTGCTGTAGTGCGGACTCGGAGGGAGCGTAGAGCTTCAAGTCGTCCACGTATAAGAGATGAGAGATCATGTGGTTCCTTCTGCCTGGTGGTCCCGCCTTGTATCCTATTTTGCTCTCCCTTAACTCAATTGTTAGTGGTATGAGTGTTATGCAGAATAATAGCGGGCTTAGCGAATCTCCCTGACAAACTCCTCTCCTGTATCTCACCCATCCCGTATATACGGTTCGACCCTCTGCTCGGATGGTAAACTTCGTTTTCCACAGCGCTATGATGTTCTCTATCGCGTGGATGATGTTAGGATGGACTTTCAGCATTTTTAATAGCCGTATTATCAGTTCGTGCGGCGAGGTGTCATATGCTTTCGCGTAGTCCAACCATGATGTGTGTAGGTCGCGCTTGTAGTATCTGGCGTCTAGACATACGCTCTTGTCTATGAGCAAGTTGTCCTTGCATCCTTGCACTCCTTTCTTTGCTCCCCGCTGTTCGTAGATACTGTTCCTCACTGGTCCAATAACCCTCAGTATTTGATCTTGAATTACACTTGTGAGGATCTCATACAGTGTATTGAGGCAGGTGATTGGACGATAGTTCTTGGGTTGCCCTAAATCACCTGATTTTGGTATCAGCACTGTTCTACCCTCCACCAACCATGACGGAATTGGCTCACGGCGAGTCAGCATCCCGCTGAATTATCTTGCCAGGTGTTGATGTGTAGCTGGAAAACTCTTCCACCAGTAGTTTTGAATACCGTCCAGTCCAGGTGCTGTGAAATCACGCTTGTTCTTAAGGGCTTGTCTAATATCTTCGGTTGATATTTCAGAAAGTTCATCGTTCTGCTGTTGGTTTTGATCACACATCTGCTGGAATCTGAGAAGTGCTGGAGTATCCCTAATTTCTGCCTTTTGTTCGTACAGGCTTTTCCAAAATTCTTCGACCTCTTGAGGTGATGGTGGGTTCTGTGCCTTTTGTTGTTGGGACTGAAATAGTTTCGATGGTTCTGCGGTGAAGGTGTTGTTATCTTCAATCCATTTTTGCCTTTTTATTAGTTTCTTTCGCGCTGTAGCAAGTGATCTTATTTTATCAACAGCTTTCTGCTTCAGTAGATGGACTGTGGGCAAGTCTACTCTATGATGTATGGAACGAAGCTCCTCAATCATTTTCTTCATTTTCTTGCTTGACTCAATTTTTCCTCTCAGAACATCTATGATACATTGGTACCAAGATGCCTGCTGCCTAATTGATTTTATTTTTATGTCAAGCCGACTGAGCCTTAACCTATGCTTATCGTTCTTCGTAGCTGTACTTTTCGGTGGACATAGAAGTGAAGCGGCCGCTCTCACTGCAGCTACCACATCTTCTAGTAAACAGGTCTCGTTAAAATGATCTTGAATAACTTTATCCAATACGGCTAGATCTTCAGCCTTATGTCTTGTTTTTATTCGGGTGGCCTTGACCAGTGGGTTTCTGACGGCAGCCTCAAATGCTTCCCTTGTATTGACGATTAACTTCGGAAGATCTCTCACCGTTCTTGGCCTCTGTTGCTGTTGATCTGGAGCATCTGTCACCTGCTCTTCAGCGTGTTCTATTTCTGGAACATCTCTCACTTGTTCCGCTCTTGGCCTTGCCCTCAGGGCTGTTGCTTGGTGTTGTTGGTTTGGAGCATCTGTCACCTGCTCTTCACCGTGTTCTATTTCTGGAACATCTCTCACTTGTTCCGTTCTTGGCCTTGCTCCCAGGGCTATTGCTCGATGTTGTTGGTTTGGAGCATCTGTCACCTGCTCTTCACCGTGTTCTATTTTGGGAACATCTCTCACATGTTCTGTTATTGACCTGTTGGAGCGTGTACCAGTCCCGGTTCGTCCCGCAATATTTCTCACCAGGGCTACAGCTTGTTCTTCAGCTGTGTCAATCGTCAATTGCTGATGTTGGCTCGAAGCATCTGTCACCTACTCCCCAGCTTGCTGTTCCCTCCTTTCTTGCTTTTGAGACCGCCATAAGATTCCTCTTCTTTTGAGATGACTGATCTGATCTCTAAGGTTTTGCTGCGTCATGAAGTCAAGGTCTGGATAATTTTCGCACCACAGACCATGCAGCCTATTCATGTACCCTCGTCTTTCGGGTCTAGAACTTCTGTATAGCGCTGTCAGCAGGCTATGTTGCTCGGGCGTCCACTTGTGGCGTCCCCTTTGTGCCGTCCTGTTTCGGCTGCCGGTTCCGACTACGGGCTGCTCTTTCGAACGTTGAATCCCTATGCGACCGACAACCTGAACTCTCTCCTCGTCGATGTCCTCCTCGTCTAAAGGCATAGCTTCTTGTATGGCAGGCGCCTGCCTTCTCAGCATCCTGCCGTTGGTGTCCCGCATGCTGTCACGTCCAGCACCAACTCCAGACGCGCCCTGACAACCCTCAGGCAGCGACTGTTCTCCGAGGCTAGGTATATATCTTTCCGACATCGGTTGAGAGTGACCGGGGTCCGCGGGATTGTCACACCCGTACGCGTATTGGCATTGTTTACTACGGTGCAACGCATACATGGTGTTGGAACGCAGTAAAGAATGGCTGAACCAATGCTCTCTCTACCCAGCCATATCTTACTACGACTCAGCGCAGAGTGGTGTTAAAGCGTAATAACTATTGTATTATGGATACGCGAATATTCTCGGGTCATTGTTTACCGCATTAAAGACATTGTTCTACAAAGATGTAAAGCGTTCAATGCTTGTGCCCTATTGGATTTAGTTGCCAATGTTTTCGAGTCCTATCAAAGACGCCACTTTCTGTCATTTGCAAATTTCCGGAACTCAAAGAATAAGATACTCTTCAGAAAAATGTCCCATTCTGCTAATGTCTCTGTTGAAAGAATCGACGAAAATACCTTTTTAGTCTTTAGTTTCTTCGGAGACCGATGATCACATGTTTTATACTGCATATGTAGATATTGCATTTTGCGACTGTGTTTTTGGACAGGGTGGAAGGTATTGTAAGCATCTTTACGCCATACTAAATAAGTATGGAATCACTTTTAGGACCTGTATGCAAATAAACGCTAACGACAGAAAATAATAGGCAAAATTAGCTCTAGGAGAAAACATATCCTCAGAATTTCATGACGACATGTCAACTGATGTGAGTATAGAAAATGACTTGCAAAATAGGTACTACAAAGCAACAAAACAATGTTTCTACCCAACAAGATAATGTTTCTGTACCTAGTACCAATAAACACTGTCGATAATGCCAATGAAATGAATTTAGATGAAAAATATTCCGCTGCTGCTGCAGAACTAACAGAAAAATTTGAACGCATTACTAAAATAGCCTGCAAAAATAAAACGGTTGATATGGTTAATGCCATAAAAAAATTTAATCAGACTTTAAACAAAGTTGTTACACCATACGACTTATTAAATTTTATTCTTGCATCAAAAAATATCCCACGAAAAAAGAACATTTCTCTTCAGCCAACATCAGTGAGCCGAAGAAAAATTAGACGTGGTTTTTCATGCTGGTAGGTCATCCAACAAAGAAATGACATAAAATCCTAAAAGGCACAAATCTTTAAAGAAAAATATTGATCTTAATAAATCAAATGCAGAATCACGTGGAAATGCACACTAGGATTATACGTCAGTTGATTTTACATTTTATGTAGTTGCTTTCAGCGATACTGAAATTATACTATTGTTATTTTTATGTATCATTTTCTATATATTATTCTTTTTTTACTCAAGTATGGTTCAATAAACTATTTTTGGCGATAGTATATTATTGTTATCTTTATGAACGATGGTTGCAAAATTGCGGAAGAAAGCAATTTTGAACGTAGTGACCCGAGAATAGGCGCGTATCGATAATACTACGCCTGAACACCTCGCTGCGCTGAGCCGTAGTAAGATATGTCTGGGTAGAGAGAGCATTGGTTCAGCCATTCTTTACCGCGTTCCAACACCATGTATGCGTTGCACTGTAGTAAACAATGCCAATACGCCACCCGTACACTACAAAGTAGTACCCCCCGTGCGGGTTCGCCACCATTTACCCTTGGTGGCCCAGGTAACTCGGGCCGTGGGGACGTCACCCCCCATGTGGTATGGCAGAAACCACAACACACCCGTGCGGTGTGTTGTGTGCGGGTTATTATTATTATCATTACATTATCTTACTATTGACATAACCCACTTGAAAATTATCTCAATAAACTTTATGATTAGACAAAGAATCCTGGCTTTTGTAGTGAAATTTGAATTTTATTCAATAACGGCCAAACAACTTATTTTAAAGACATGAAATGTTCGGAACACTCCAGCTAGTTTTTGTCGAGCAATCGATAGGAATTATAAAATTATATTGGTCCCACTCGGGTTCCCATTTGAAGAAATGAGATAGCATAGTTTTGTTGAGGCTCTCTTTGAAGCCCTGTTTCAAACACCCTGTATAATATTTCCTGATGATTTATAAAAGGAGCAGTATCAGCGTACTTTCTTTGGTTCCACTGTTGCGAAAAAAATTTCTTACAATGAGAGATTTTGAAGATATAAACACTTATTTGTGACAATCTTTATGTCAATAAATTCGTTATCCAGGCTATAACCAATCGTTCGTTATTACCAATCCGGAGTGGAGCGAGAGAAAATGGACACAGAACATCTAATAAATACGAATCTCTCTCTCTCCTCTCTTTCAGCCAGAGAGAGATATCCGAATTATTGGATGTTCTGTGTCCGATCCACTTCCGAAGGTGAACACCGAATGCGCGTATTGAGTTTAAATATACATAGAGACACAACCCAGTTCAACGATTTGAAGCTAAATTTTGTGTAGTTCCTTCACCGGTTCATAGATGGATAAGTGTGTTTCAGAGAAGCGAAAATTTTTACTCCCGCATCTGGCGGTAAGTAGCTGAACTATAAGGCACTATTTCCAAAGCCGAATGCGATGACGATCAGGACCGGCATATGGAAATGTGGGATGTTCAGTATTTCATCACCTGATTTTTTTGATGCAATAAAACGACAATTATTTTTGATCTTTCATGAATATAAAGAACTGATGTATGAAAAAATAAATTCATGAAATTTTTCCTTCATTCACAAGTATTTATGAATAGATTTTCTATGAATTTTTAAAAGTTATTTAATCAACTAGTTTATTAATGACAGCTATTAATAGTCGAAATATCCGAGACCATGAATCGCTAGATTAATATACGAGTTGATTACAAGATTTTTCCGTCGACCTCATCATGAATTGAAAATGAACTCTGGATGCAAATAGTTATTTTTGTATCTAGTGCGCGAAATGCTACTTTGGTGATCGAGAACTGATTTTTTTTAACGAGGCGCAGCCGAGTTAAAAAAAATAGTCGAGATCACCAAAGTATTTCGCGCATGAGATGCAAACAAAATTTTTTCTACAAACGTTCGAGCACTGGCTGTACCATAAATGTTAACATTGTAAATAATAAATAGAATTAAGTAGTGTTCAATTTTCTCACAATTTGAAAGCCTTAATTACTGTTATACATTAATAAATAAATGATATCTTGGAGTTTTGCTTGATTGAGGAACATAAAGGTTAAAATATAAAAATCCCATATATACTCCATTCACTTTTATTAAGTAGCCCGGGTGGCGCTGGAATTCTGACACATTTCACCGCGTATATTTTGAAAATTTTAGGTTATACTCATTCTTCTGTCAGATATGGACGCAACGTTGCCGTTTCTACATATAAATCGTAGAAATTACGTATTTATCAAAATGTTTATTTACTTTGGGAAAACAATGAATTTGAGGAAAAATTATGTGAATTCGATAATTCCAAAGATCTGACGAATATTGAGGAAACTTTTTTTCTGTTAATACTGGGAATATTTCACGTGTACGAGTATAAACATGATTGGAAGATTCAGTTATGCTATTTTCTTGTATGGAAATCAAGAACCGAGTGTTGAAATTTTACTGAAAAATAATGGATAGAATAGTCCGTTACTTTGTGATAGTTCATTAACCCGATAGAAAAGCTTTTGGACGAACAGAACAGACGGACGTATGGAAATCCCCACTTTTCAAAATTCTCAAGAAATAAGCCTACAGAGGACAATTAAATACCTGTTTGCGCAACTTGAAATACTCCAGTATGAAAATGTAGTGGTACTACGAATCTTGTGTCACAGTTAAACCTCAAAAGAACTAACTCCATTCACAAAGTTAAAAAAAGAGTAATTAGAAAGTAGACTTGGCAATGTCGCTTGATTTTCACGTCTGCCAACCTGCGTCCGTTTTAGGTAAAAGAACTTGATAAACCTAAAGCATGGCCCACCAAGATACTTTATAAAAGTGAATGGAGTATAGTTTACATGCAGTGTGCGAAGTAAGTATTTCGCGCACTACTTCGCGCACGGTGTCATGGTAACGAAGGAAAATGAAAAAAAGGGTCACTTTGCATATTGTTGTCTATGCGCGAACCTTGTCATTTTTTGACGTTTGTAGAAAAAAGATTTTTATTTTGCGTGATAGACAAATTTGACATAATGTTAATTTCTGTGTTCATTTCTATATATTAACTAGCTGGCCTGGCGAACTTTGTTTCGCCTAAATTATACTTACGGTGGATTTCACAAATCGTATTCACCGGTGATCGGAGATCAACAGCTTAGTTATCTGATTTTTGAACTGTCAAATCGAGTTGATGGTAGATCAAGCTCCTATCACCGGTGATTACGCTCTATAAAACCCACCGTTGAAGTTGTATAAACTAATCATTGCTATTTTTTCAAGCAGGAGATAAATTAGGCAAAATATTCAAAACTTTAGTACCATTGTTATTCGCAGGAAAATAATTCTCGTTATTTAAGCGGTATCTAATTGTTGAACATATAACTTTTTGTTTTAAATGCTTTTCAGTTCTCTCATTGCACTACCTATTTTGTGATGAACGACATCACGAATGCAAATATAAATCATGATCGAATTATATGGATGAGAAATAGTTCCAATGATTAATTTTACCTCTGATCTGATGAAAATTAGAACTTATTTTGTGAATAGCGCTTTCTGAAGTGAAAAAAACCAATTTTTTCTAATATTTTCAATGTTGGCTAATTAAAATCTAATTAGTGCTTACACCATAAACGTCTTAGCCTTTTGGTGCTCAGCTTAAAACAATTGGTAAAAATCTCATGAACATGCGCTCAGTAATTAATTATTAGTCAATCGTCAATTCAGTTCAGTTGTAATTCGAAAGTCGAAATAAATGTAACCTTGGCAAGTAGTCTTATTAATTAGATTAAATTTATAACTGTGGTTAAGTCTTCCAAGGGAAAGACCCCACAGTGGAGCAGCGAGATTTCCACACAGAACATAAACACAAAAATAATATGTCAATTACTAATTATGGCATTTCCGCAAATATATTTATTACCCGAAGAGAAATTCAAAAATTATGAGAAAAAATGAGAATAAATGAACAACTCACGATTGAAACTGATCGCCAAAATCCGATTTACTTGACAGTTCGAGAAAAATTCACTGTGATATTCACCCGCTTCTTGATCTGGTAATAGCCTTCCATGGTACTATAAGTTCGTTGCAAAATACACAGTAATTGTATATACATCGCCATCTAGTGATGATAATATATCAAATACAGTACCTTCACGATTGCGTTATTCTGAATAAATAAAACTGTTAAAATAACTAATAATAATCATTCATAATGTGTGAGTAGCTCCACCTGAAGTGGTAAGATCGAAACTGCTCTCATATTTCAACGGAATCTAATCATTTTAGAGATCTGTACTCCTACGCTAAGACATTTTGGTTTTGGTAAACAGCGCAGAGTTGGAGGCAACTCAAATTACACACTATTTGTTTACGCCATCTAATGGAGAGAATATCAAATAAAGTACCTACGAATGAGCTGCAGTGTACCTGTGGCGACACCTAGTAGCTTTACTCGAGAGAAGGAAAAGCATTCCCTGTATAAGTAAAATTTTCATCGATTTTTTTCAAAATTTTATTGCATTTTGTAAAAACCAGACCGTAGACGAACCAATACATGAAGTTTCATAACAAACGTTTCATCCGATCTCGAGTTATAAATGGTGGTGTAACCAACATCTTTCTTTTATATATATACAGGGTGAGTCTTTGACTTGTACATATATTTTAACTGTAGATTCCTCTCATCAAACGAAACACTTTTTCCTTTTCCGATTTTCAAAATTCGTATTGGTTTGGGAGATACAGGGTGTCGAAAATCCATGAAAAAAACACTTTTCTGTTTATATCTTCGGAACCGTTATTTCGAATGAACTGAATTTTGATTGAGTTTTTACTCTATTCATGGTGCATATTCCTCAATCAAAACCTATTCAATATCTCTACTAGTATAAAAGTTACAGGGTAGTCGACTCATCAATACACGCTAAAACACCATAAAACCACTTTAAAAAGATAAACGGTTTATATTTTCGAAAGAATCAATCATTTATGAAACTAAAAGTATTCCTATTTTTTTTCAATAAAACGCGTCGTTTTCGAGTTATTTCCAATTTTGACCGCAGAAATTTTACGAAAAAATCATTAATTTCAAGAATAATCTGAATGCGTCTCTGATGAATTAAATATCATCGAAAATTCCTTCTCTGGTCTTTACACGAGTTTACAATGTTGTCACAATATTTATCAACTTTGTCGAGATATTTTTTAATAATAAAATCCCCCAAATGTGGGAGATAAAATTGAACACCAAGGAGGATTTAACACGCACAGTTTCTATTGAAAATTCATAGTTACCGGTCCATATTGAAGTTAAATGTCGATGAAATACAAAATTCGGATATGAATGATGAATCTCAACACGAACTACTTATTAAATTGAAATTAATGAAACGATACCTGATAATCTGTGGCGATGTTTCTATCATTCTATCTAAACAACAGAGGTACTCTTGGAATTTTATAAACTCGACACGGTTGAAATTATTCACTCCACGTAATAATCACATTAGAACAATAATCCACTGAATGTAATGAATGTAATTAGATCTTCACATAACGTTAACAGTTTGTTCAGACTGTTCAGAGACTGCTCTGTTAGTCTGTTATTGTTTTAGTTGGCTCCAGACCAGATAACCAATATTCCGGTTTTCGCTCTACGCATGCGTGGTAAAATTTTGCGGCAAAGTCGATTTATGATGGAAACGGCAGAATTCACAGATATTCATACCACGGTACACAAATGTATCGTGATTTATACTATGTTTCGTAAAAAATCCTTAACCTCAATGAAAATATCAGCAAGCTGACAACATGTTCTTGACATTTCTGTCCAAAAATTCACAGAATCGATACAAATAAGATTAAGTTAGGTTGTTTAATAATAAATCTGAATGAAAGTCTTTCTTCATGATATTGTTTGGGAATTTCGAGGAAAATATTGTTACGTTCTCGGGTTGATTAAATTGTCCAATTTGTTAATGTCTAATTTATTTACAGGAGCTACTACACTAATCACTAATTTATGTACAATTATTAACTAAATCTAATTCATCTACACAGATATTTATTTTCACACTAAAGTCTCTTCGCGCACTGTCGATTCGATTTCGATTATCTCTAGACTATCCTGTCCTGCTCAAACGTCGCTCTCATATACCCTCGCATCGCGTCTTTCTCGATACGTCTGGAATAGTCGCGTTTCTTCTAGAGTTCTCCAGAACTAACTGCAAGGCGTAGTCGCGACAGGGGCGTATTTAGGAGCGTTCGTTACACTGCCCCCTCCTTAAGATGTTCGGTCCCCGAACCCTTCGGAAGCTATGGCTGAATCGACAAGTGTCTCCCTTTCTTCCAAGACGAGGCTTTTGGTCTAGGAGTTCATGCACACGACCAAACTTCTTCCTGAAGACGAGGGCTATTCCCCTGGACATTCGAAGATCTTCGGCTACACAATGAGCTAGCGAATACTCTTCGGGTACCGAGAAGAGGTCCTGCTGCTGCTCGCTGGTGATTCCGAACCTTGCCCTTCCAGTTCCACCATAGTTAGCCATGAATCGTTCAAAGCTCATTTCTTCATGTTCTTCTTCCATGGTCATTCTCCTGGTCTCGTCATGGCCGTCGTAATCCGCTTCATATTTCGCCAGTCGATTAACATGGACCACTCGCTTCTTCCCTCTAGGTAGTTTCTGTATTCGATACACTACATCGTTAATCCTTTTCACCACCTTGTATGGCCCTTCCCAATCCTTTTGTAATTTGGGTGAAAATCCTCTTCTCCTCTGAGGGTTGTATAGCCATACCAAATCTCCAGCAATAAAACCACCTTCTGCAGCTTTGTTGTCATAACGGGTCTTCATGCGATCACTCGCTATCTGGAGATTCTGCCGGACTTTCTCATGGATGTAGTGTAGTCTCCCCTTCAAGCTGCTCACGTAGTCCTCGCCAGCTATTTCAGCTCCAGGTTTGCATCCGAATTCCAGGTCACAAGGCAATCTCATTTCGCGGCCAAACATTATACAGGTTGGTGTTTCTCCTGTCGATTCCTGCACTGAAGACCTATATGCCATGGTGAACAGATGGAGGTACTTGTCCCAGTCTCTTTGGTGATCAGAGACTACTTTTGTCAGGTATTTACCCACAGTTCGATTCATCCTTTCCAGCATGCCATCTGACTGCGGATGAAGGGCCGTAGTTCTCGTCTTCTTGATTCCCAGCAATTCGCATACACCCTGGAACAGGCTGGACTCGAAGTTACGGCCTTGATCGGAATGCAGTTCGAGTGGCACCCCAAATCGGCAGAACATCTCCTTGACTAGTACATCTGCCACTGTTGCAGCTTCTTGATTTGGAATGGCATAGGCCTCGACCCATTTGGTGAAATAGTCCATTGCTACCAGGATGTACTTACTCCCATTCTCGGTTTCAGGAAATGGGCCCGCAATATCGATGGCAACTCGCTCCAAAGGACTGCCTACATTGTACTGCTTCATCGGCGCCCTACGATTTCCTCTCGGACCATTTGATGAAGCACATAGTCTGCATTTTCGGCACCAGTCCTTAACGTCCTCCTTGCAGTTGACCCAGTAAAACCGTTCCCTCACCTTTTCGAGCGTCTTCTTGATACCGAAATGTCCACCAGAAGTTCCATCATGCAGCTTCTGTAACACTTCGGTAACTCGACTTCTTGGGATTACAAGCTGATTCCTAGCTGCAGCACCTTCGTCGTTATCGAGGGATCTTTTCAGCAGCCCATCTTCCAAAATCAGAGAGTCCCACTGTGCCCAGTATGACTTGAGTCTCGAATTCAGATGGCTCACTTCTTCCCATCTGGGTCTCTGTCCTGATATTTTCCAAACAATCAGCAGTTTCAGCTCAGGGTCGTTCTCTTGATCTTTCTGCAGGGATTCCGGCAGCCAATTCTCATCCATGACAGAGGTTCTCAAACAGAATTCCTTCTCTTCTGTTTTACTGCAATGTTTGCAGTCTGAAGGACATGGTCTTCTAGACAACGCATCAGCATTGTTATGTGACCTCCCTGCACGATGTTCGACAGTGAAGTTATATTCCTGAAGTCTTTCAATCCATCTAGCAACTTGGCCCTCTGGATTTTTGAATTGGAGAAGCCACTTCAATGCAGCGTGATCTGTCCTCAGAAGGAATTCGCGGCCATACAGATACTTGTAAAAGTGTTCCATAGACTTGACTGCAGCGAGGAGTTCTCTTCTGGTAACACAATAATTTCGTTCGGGTTTTGATAGGACCTTGCTGAAATATCCTATAACTTTCTCTTGCCCCTTTTGAACTTGGGACAGTACACCTCCTATGGCCGTATTGCTCGCGTCTGTGTCTAGGATAAATTTTCCACTAGTCTGGGGATAACTCAGAATGGGAGCCGTTGTTAGGGCTTGCTTCAGTCGATTGAAAGCGTCTTGACATTCTAAGTCCCATTCAAAATCTCTTCCCTCTTCTGTCAGTTTTGTTAAGGGCTTCGCAATGTTGGCAAATCCAAGGACGAATTTCCTGTAATATGTGCACAATCCAAGAAAGCTTCTCACTTGATGTTTGTCCGTTGGCGTTGGCCATTCTCGTACAACCTTAACCTTGTCTGGGTCAGCACTAACTCCAGCTTCGGATACTACATGTCCCAAGTATTTGACTTCTTTCTTGAATATATGGCACTTCTTAGGACTAAGCTTCAGATTGGCTGTACGTAGTCTCTCCAAAACTTCTTTCAGATTCCTCAAATGCTCGTCGAAAGTCCGGCCAACGACGATGACATCATCCAGGTAAACGAGGCACGTTTTCCAAGATAATCCTCGAAGAATGGTTTCCATTAGTCTCTCAAAAGTCGCAGGTGCATTACAAAGACCAAATGGCATCACTGTGAACTGCCATAATCCCGCTCCGATGGTGAAAGCTGTCTTCTCCTTGTCCTTGGCGTCCAATTCTACCTGCCAATACCCACTCTTCAGGTCCAACGTGGAGAACCATTTCGAGCCAGAAAGCGTGTCTAACGTGTCGTCGATTCTTGGAATGGGGTAACAGTCTTTCTTGGTGACGTCGTTCAACCGGCGGTAATCGACACAAAATCTAGTACTGCCGTCTTTCTTCTTCACCAGAACCACTGGTGATGACCAAGGACTGTCAGATGGTTCAATTATTCCTTGATCATGCATATCCTTGATTATCTTCTCAGCTTCGTTTCTCTTTGCTATCGGGAGCCTTCGTGGATGTTGGCGAATGGGATCTGCCATTCCAGTATTAATTGGATGTTTCACCACATTGGTTCTTCCCATTTGACTATCATCGATAGCAAACACATCGCAGTATTCCTTTATTAATTTCTTCACTTGGTTCATGTGTTCTAGTTCGAGATTCGTGCAGGAAGAGGTCAGAACTTCAAGTAATTTCTGCGAACACTCTGGTCCCTTATTTGCGGTGATCTGTCCATCCTCAATGCTTCCTGTCACAGACATTACAGAACAGCTCTCTCCCAGAATTGTGTTCCTCTTCAGCGTCACGGGGTGCAAATTGGTGTTCAATATTCTTTCGGGAACCTCTTTCCTCCCTTTCACCAGAGTTTTTCCCACTAGAAGGCCTTTCCCAAGATTCCTTTCGTTCGTTGGTTCCACGAGTCTTATTTCATTGTTTCGAAGATCTCTGTCCAAGTAACCACTCACTATGGTTTCTGTCTGACCCCGTAGGTCAACATCTTCAGAGAGCAAGACTCGAATTGTAGCATCTTCACATCCTTGGAATGGAATTTCCCGGCTTCCGATTCTCAGAACATCGTCTCTCATATCCAACTGAAAGCCATAACCCTTAATGACATCCATTCCTAAGATGACTTCTTCCACAATTTCTGCCACCAGCACCTCGCAGTTAATGGATATGTCCCCAATATCCATGGAAATCCTTCTCTGACCATGAGTTGTTATTTCATCCCCAGTTGCTGTTCGCAGGCGGATCATCGTTGGTAAGATCCTTCCTTTTGTTCCCATTATATCTGGCCTGATAATTGTTCGGGTTGCGCCCGTGTCGACTAACATTTTGATCGACCGCCCATCGATTCTTCCGTTGACATAAATACTAGATGATATGGCCTGTATTATGACTTCTGGGGCATTGTCTTGGCGGGCCGGTTTATGCCCCTTCTTACCAGCCCGTTTTAGTTTTCCTGCTTGGTTGTTTTCGCAGGCTGAGGGCATTTGTTCCGTAGATGCCCTAATTTTCCACAATTCCAACATCGTATTGGGCGGTTTCGATTTTCTAGCGCCTTGAGAACTTGCTCCACTATTTTATTTAAAGAGGTGACTTCATTTACTTCTTCTTCCTCGATAGCATGTTCGGTCACTCGAACCTTGGCATAACCCCTTGTCGACAGCTTGATAGCTTCGAACTCCGAAGCCTGTGTGAGTGCTTCATTCACCGTTTTTGGTCTCGCTAATTTCACGGCCTGCTGAGTGTCACAGTTGCGAAGACCGTCCAGAAATCTGTCCACAGCTAGACTTTCGCAAACGTCGTCTGGAACTGTCGGGTATGCCATCTTTACCAAGCGAACCACGTCTGCCTCAAATTCCTGAAGTGACTCCCTCTCTTTCTGCACTCGGTTCTTCAACTGAGACCGGTAAACTTCGCCGAGGTGTTTTTGACCGAATCGCATGTCTAGGCGTTTCACCAAAAGCTCAAAATCAACTCTATCATTCAAGGGAATGGTTTGCAGAACACGTAGCGCTTCACCACGAAGAGACATACTGAGAAATGCCGCTTTCTTCTCCATGGGCCACTTATGAATCAAGGCAGAAGTCTCGAAAAGTGTGAGATAGTCTTCCCACGCTATCTTTCCATCATAAGTCGGTAAGTCGGCTACGGGATCCCTGATTGAACCACCAATGGGTGAATCGGATTCAAGTGGTCGCTTCACTAGAACACTTTGAATCTTTTCTATCTCGTCGATTTTATTTTTAACCGATGCCAATTCATTGTGCATTTCATCTTCTAATTCGTTCACATGGCTCATCAATTCTTCCCTCAAACTGGACATATTCTTCGAAAATTCATCCTTCAGATCAGCTGATATATCAATCAGTTTGTCATCTATAGACGACAAATTATTTGACATGTCATTCAACTTTTTTTCCATATCGTTTGACATGTTATTCATGGATGATGACAAATTTTTCTCAAGAATGGTGAGTGTCGACTTAACATCATCAACCTCAAACAAGTAAGTCTCTACATCCTCACCTTCCTCAATAAGGGCCTGACGTAATCGTTCCTGTAATATAGACTTCTTTCCCGTTGTCTCCAACTCTCTTTCTCCGAGTGCCTCCTTCAGTTCCTGCACTTTAAGCTCCAACAATTTCTTTTGGCCGCTCATTTCCACTGAATTATCACAACAAAATACAAAAATGTCAATTTATTCCGAGTTCACAAAAGTTCGCACTTATTTACTCAAAGAGTACAATTATCTACTCAAAGTTCCCGAACTTTTCGAGAAAGTTCCAATCAACTCCACTGTCCGAATTTATTTTCACCCCACACCTGACACCAATTGTTACGTTCTCGGGTTGATTAAATTGTCCAATTTGTTAATGTCTAATTTATTTACAGGAGCTACTACACTAATCACTAATTTATGTACAATTATTAACTAAATCTAATTCATCTACACAGATATTTATTTTCACACTAAAGTCTCTTCGCGCACTGTCGATTCGATTTCGATTATCTCTAGACTGTCCTGTCCTGCTCAAACGTCGCTCTCATATACCCTCGCATCGCGTCTTTCTCGATACGTCTGGAATAGTCGCGTTTCTTCTAGAGTTCTCCAGAACTAACTGCAAGGCGTAGTCGCGACAGGGGCGTATTTAGGAGCGTTCGTTACAATATGAACAAGTTATTAGTGTTTACAGACTAATCTGCAGAAAAATCGAAGAAGGAACTTATTTTGGTGTGAGAAATATGGCTTTATAGTTGCAGATATAATCCGATGAAACTAACTGTTTTTGTTGAAATTATCGAGTTTTCAACATTTTGTCATTTTTATTCCAACAAGGTTAGTACTTGACTACTTGAGTATTCCCTAAATTGGGCCTAAATGTATAAACTCAATTTCTATCAAGAAATATGAACTTTGAATCAATTCCACAGTATCATTTCAGGGACGTAATTAGCACAATGTTTTTTTTCGAATGGCTATATCTTTTTAACAGAGCCGAATTCGGAAAAATGGAAACTGAAAAAAAGGTTTCTTTTGGCCTCAAGAATATTCAGTTAAAATACATGTACAAGTCAAAGGCTCACCCTGTATAGATATTTATGCTCCCTATAGAAGTTTTCGAAAAATTCATGGATGGAATATAGAACATGTTGTGACATTCTGAATAGTTTACATTTTTTTCCATGAGAACAAGTTGGATTAACGATTCAATTGAGTTTTATTTTTACCTTAGATATCAACAAAATACTATTAGGAGCATTCGCTATGAATTCTTCCACATGTTCTTTTTCGATTTTTCGATCAACAGTTTGTGGTATCTGCTTATAACAATGTTGTCTTCAGCATTGGATACTTTGACCATGAATTTGTTTAATGCCCCTTTTCTGCAATACATGTAAAGCATGCCAGCAAAACCGTTACTGAAAATTTCAGAACGTTCTTCTCCTTGCACCAACATCGAAATTCTTCATAGGTTTTCTCATAAATGTTCGGCTCTTTCCAGGTAGCATACTCAAAGTTGCTGCTTCAGCAGTTTTTCCCACATATAGCGGTGTCGAAGGGATATTTTCTTCGATATTCATTATGTAAAATAGCGTAACTAGTAAAATCAGATTATGATCGAAAGCGAATAATTAAATTTGACAGCTCGATATTGCTCCGATGCATCTATGCTCCGACTGAATATTTTATGTTCGGTTGCCATGATAATCATGCATTAATACAAAAATTCATGCATTAATAGGGGTCATTAATGGATGATTTCGAGTGCGTTAAAATGAGCGACGGAAATAGTTATTTAATCAACTAGTTTATTAATGACAGCGATTAATGGCCGAAATATTTTAACTTGTGAGCGGAGCAAGCGCGTTAATGTTTGAGACTGCGCTGTTTACCAAAACCAAAATGTCTTAGCGTAGGAGTACAGATCTCTAAAATGATTAGATTCCGTTGAAATATGAGAGCAGTTTCGATCTTACCACTTCAGGCGGAGCTACTCACACATTATGAATGATTATTATTAGTTATTTAAACAGTTTTATTTATTCAGAATAACGCAATCGTGAAGGTACTGTATTTGATATATTATCATCATTAGATGGCGATGTATTTACAAATACTTTGTATTTTGCAAAGAACTTATAGTACCATGGAAGGCTATTACCAGATCAAGAAGCGGTTGAATATCACAAGATTTGAATTCAGCATAGGTTTTCTCATATAAATGGCGGCTCTTTTCAGGAAGCAGACTCAAAGTTGCTGCTTCAGATGTTTTTGTCACATCTGGAGGTGTCAAAGGGATATTTTCTTCGTTATTCTCTATGTAGTAGCGTAACGGATAATATCAGATTCTGATCGAAAGCGAATAAATAAATCTGACAGCTCGATCGTGCTCCGACATAGATGCATCTATGCTCCGACTGAATATTTTATGTTTGGTTGCCATGATAATCATGCATTAATACAAAAAATCATGCATTAATAGGGGTCATTAATGGATGATTTCGAGTGCGTTAAAATGAGCTTTTATTCTATGGTCGACGGAAAAAATATTTAATTTTTTATAAACAGCGGGATGCTAGGTTTTTTTTTCTGTCTTCTGTACAGTTTCACTCTAATCAGTTGTCTAAACAAAGGAATCCTGTGCTTTTCAAATTCTGGAGTTAACGGAGAGTTGCAATCTTTTATGAATTCATTCTTTTAATTTCCTAAAATATACCTTTGAAGTCATATCTTCATTGATTTTGCGACCATATTTTTCTTTATGACCAACAGCACTCTCCTTATCAATTTTTGAAATCGGTTGAGGGAATTCTCAAATGTATCCGATTTCGATTTGCAATATACTTATATCTCTTCGTTACCAAGCTCATTCAAATCATCAATGAGGAGTGCTTTTCCGCACTTATCGCATTTGTATTTTTTGGCGAAGTTCCTCATCAAATACCCCGAGAAACTTGCGATCGAGTTGGAATCACTCTAGATTTAGGGGTTCAATTAACTCTCTATCCCTCATACAGGGTGAGTCTTTGACTTATACATCCATTTTAACTGAAGATTATTGAGGTCAAAAGAAATCTTTTTTTCATTTTCCATTTTTCCGAATTCGGCTCTGTTAAAAAGATATAGCCATTTGAAAAAAAATTGTGCTAATAACGTCCCTGAAATGACACGGTGGAATTGATTCAAAGTTTGTATTTCTCGATAGAACTTGAGTTTATACATTTAGGGAATATTCAAGTACTTACCTTATTGGAATAAAAATGTTGCAAACACGATAATTTGAACAAAAACAGTTAGTTTCATCGGATTATATCTGCAACTGAAAAGCCACATTCATTCCACCAAAATAAGTTCCTTCTTCGATTTTTCTGCAGATTAGTTTGTAAACACTAATAACTTGTTCACATTTTCCTCGAAATTCTCAAACAATATCATCCAGAAAGACTTTTCATTCAGATTCATTATTAAACAACCTAACCTTATCCAATCTGTATCGATTCTGTGAATTTTTGCACAGAAATTTCAAGAAGATGTTGTCAGCTCGCTGATATTTTCATTGAGGTTAAGGATTTTTTACGAAACATAGTATTAATCACGATACATTTGTGTACCATGGTATAAATATCTATGAATTCTGCCGTTTTCATCATAAATCGACTTTGCCGCCAAATTTTACCACGCATGCGTAGAGCGAAAATTTAAATATTGGTTATCTGGAGGCCGACTATAAACAATAACAAACCAAAGTCTCTGAACAAACTGTAAACATTATGTGAAGTTCTGAATACATTCAGTAAATTATTGTTCTAATGTGATTATTATGTGGAGTGAATCAATATAATTTCAACCGTGTCGAGTTTATAAAATTCCAAGAGGATGTTGTTTAGATAGGAACATCGCCACAGATTATCAGGTATCGTATTAGTTTTCATTCATTTCAATTTAATAAGTAGTTTGTATCGAGATTCATCATTCATATCCGAATTTTGTATTTCATCGACATTTAACTTCAATCTGGACCGGTAACTATGAATTTTCAATAGAAACTGTGCGTATTAAATCCTCCTTGGTGTTCAATTTTATCTCCCACATTTGTGGGATTTTATGATTAAAATATCTCGACAAAGTTGATAAATATTGTGACAACATTGTAAACTCGTTTAAAGACCAGAGAAGGAATAATATTCGATGATATTCAATTCAGAGATACATTCAGATTATTCTTGAAATTAATGATTTTTTTCGTCAAATTTCTCGGGGTAAAATTGAAAATAACTCGAAAACGACGCGTTTTATTGAAAAAAATAGGAATACTTTCAGTTTCTTAAATGATTGATTCTTTCGAAAATATGAACCGGTTATCTTTTTAAAGTGGTTTTATGGTGTTTTAGCGTGTATTGATGAGTCGACTACCCTGTAACTTTTATACTAGTAGAGATATTGAATAGGTTTCGATTGGGGAATATGCACCATGAATAGAGAAACCAACCAACCAAAATTCAGTTCATTCGAAATAACGGTTCCGAAGATATAAACAGAAAAGTGTTTTTTTCATGGATTTTCGACACCCTGTATCTTTCGAACGAAACCGAATTTTGAAAAATGGTATAGGAAAAAAGTGTTTTTTTTATGAGAGGAAACTACAGTTAAAATATATGTACTAAAATATATGTACAAGTCAAAGACTCACCCTGTATACTCTCACAAGTCTAACTGTTGTCCGAATCCGTAGAAGAAATGGTCGAATCTGTCCAATCAACCACATCAATGGGCCTACTTTCAGATTCCCCCATTGTACACAGGTCGAAATCATTGTCGTCTTGGCAGTTAGAGTTATCGGAACATTTTTCCAGACAACCAGTCATGACCGACTGCAACCCAAATCTGAACCCCTATGCTGTCTTATTTTGGAGAATGAATTCTGGATTTGGCCCTGGTTGAGCCGACTTGTTATCAGATATGGAAATGTTTCCTTCGTCTCCTCCCACAATTGGAGGATGCCGCTGATGGTTTGTATCAAACCGTTGAAACAATATGGAATATTTTTTCCAACTATCCAAGACTTAATCAATTCACTTGATTCCGTCAGAGTTTGTATTGCTGCGGTGTTTTTCTCGGACAACAGTCTCCTTAGATAATTTTGCCCAAATTTTCCATTTGAATTGAGGCAGTCGAAAAGATCATTCATTTTCAGAATGAACTGAGCAGTTGAATTGGCACTCCTGGACCTCAGCTCGCCAGTTGCAATGACTGTTCTCATAGCCGAATATAAAGTTCTACTAAAAATCTGCGTTGCCAATTCAACCTGCATTTTCTGGAAGGCGTTTGGATTTATGTGGTTTTCAGTTATCTTCAAGAGAGTACGAGAAAGACAATTCTTTTCATCGATTAATTACGTTTCTTTTATGTCCCTACAAGAAACATTTTCACCCCTCATTTCCTACCTGAGAACACTCTTTTGGTGAAACTCATGGTTAATAGTTCATCATTATTGAATCACACCATTTGTAACGAAGATATATAATTTGGATGAATCCGACCCTGCCTACGATTCATAGAACTAGAGGAAAATAAATCTCCTACAGATTTCTATAAATAAATAGCAAGCAGAATATAGTTTTCTCGATAGTTCTTTCAGTGGCTACTATGTGCCTCCACTTAAGTTGGCAAGTAAACTGCCAAAAATTTGTGCCTCAAATCGTTGAACTGGGTTGTGTGTGACTCTATGTATATTAAAACTCAATGCTATAACTTAACATTCGCTTGATGTAGTTGCAAATATGTATAAATATGCTGAGTGTTGCATTTTAAATAACGAAGTTCACATTCGTTTTCGGTAGAACCGGAAGTAGATTCCGCTTCAAAATATTTTACAAATTGAGTTCAGGTACTCTTATAAAAAAATTTCGGATTTGTATCGCAATTCCTTCCTCAAATACGTCTAATGAAACACTTAAGAAAATCACCCTGTATGTTTGTCTGGTTTATGGTGAAACACCCTGTATCTCATAACAGTAGATGGATTTCTGTTCGTACGGATAGCGATTTCTCGAAATGACAATCCTTCCATTGACCAGTAGTTTGTCCTCTTTCAAATTCACTCAGCTAGCGATAAATTCCGCGTACACGTGCTCTAGGCATTATAACAACTACTTAACATCGACTTTGGATCTCCCCGAACAGCTGGTTTGTTGTAAAATTTGAAAATTTTGCAGGAAACAACTACAATATTCGAATAACAAAAATTGTTTACATGAAAAAACCTTCACGACTTCTTTCTTCAAATTTAATCATTTAGGTACTCCTTGTTATACTATGGTATGTTTCACCAAAAAGATTTAAAATTTGATAGCTCCTTCTGGGATTTGCAGTTTCCTTGTCAGATAGTATTTTTTTTTACATGTATTCGAATTGAACAGATAATAAACTGGGGTAACCAGATGAACCCTGTTTTTTATAAATCGATTAATGTTGGGTTTCACAAAGCTCTGTCAATTCTGGAATCAGTTGATTGCCCATCCCATGATACTTTTGAACTGTCAAATCGAGTTGATTCTCCGATCAAGCCCGTGATACACCGATCAATACCTACTGACTGCGCTTCGTGAAAACCGCTTGATATTATGATTTTCAATTCTAGTATTCATTGAGAGTGAATAATAATGTCTGAAGTGTAGCCAATGAAAGTTTAACGTTTTTATGTGTGAACACTGTAATTGTGGAAATGAGTTTCATGTGATAATAGGTACTTACGAGGCTTACCTTCACCTGATTTTTGTTTGCATGAGCAATTGAAATTACAGATGATAGCCGATGTTTTCATTTCAAATACCTTATACTGGTATATTTCAAGTAACCTCTGCTAGCTTCAGAAGCTGACAACTTTATTTTCATTAAATAGAATATAGACCTCGATAGCCTACTCTCTGTACAATTGACTATTTCATTGCAATAGCATATAGCGGGAATGTCCAAGACGTTGGAATTATTCATTATAAGGCGCGAAGTAAACCTTCTACACAACACTTTACGACGAAGAATTCCGTCGCTATATCTCGATCCAATCGATGGAAGAGTATGTCACCATTCCGTTCGGTCAATTTTCGCGCTCATTGTTCCAGAAAGGCGGTATCGGTTATGAGAACCCAGGCAGAACGCATCCTTCTCCAGAGATTCTGGTCCCATTCTGTAAATAAACCGGATGGAGGTATCGATTTTCAGCAACTTCAAAGTCGAGTGTGGCATTCTAAAAATGAGATGTGATGGGTTAACGATACGATATGAATTCGGGGATTGTGATTTCAATTTAATGCTGAAAATGAATTGTAGCTGAACATCGGACTAGATCTTATGGACTGTTACGGAAGATTGTTAGATTAACATTGTTATTGTATATTGTATTTTATATTTGACAAGTAGATTGACAAAAAGAGATTAAAAAAGATAGAATACCTGGTGTTGGCACTGATTAGATTTTGTTTAAGACTTTCTTGTCGATCGAAAATGTGACATTTTGTGCTGCTTTTCATCTCTCCCGAAAGGGGTCGCGGTATTTGTCGTTGCCGCAGTAGCGCCTCGGCCGATAAAAATTGCGGATTTATTCCGGAACTAGACCAAAATCTGAAATCTAGAATGCCGTTTTGATCTACAAATTTTGGTCACGATTTTTAGAAAGGAGTCGTTACACCAGGTATTCTATGCATCTATTTAAAGAGTAATGTCTTGTCAGTGTATTATCAAAATAAAAAACCTTAATTTTTCTATGAAAGAAGTAATTCATTGACAAAGTGTGGTCCTTCGAGCCGGATAGTTCCAGCACTAGGGTGTTCATTTAAGAAATGAGGTATTAACGTGACCCACCTACCCGAAGGCTGTATGGCCACGGCCATCATTAGGCCCGGGATACACGCAACTCACACGGCGAGAAGACGAACTTCTCTAGCCCTGCATGCGGGCTTTGAACCACTGCCACTACGAAACTAAACCCAATAGGGGACGCCCTCCCGTAGTACCATCGAAGCGTCATGGTTTGACATGCTGCGGGAACGCATTCCCTTGCAATTACGGATCTTGGGAATCCATACCTTGCTGAGGCAAGTTCGAGATCCTGTGCGGGGCCACCACTCCCCGCCGCTCCCCACTGGAATCAAAACATCCTGAAGCGCCAGAGCAGCGCTCCGACTCACCCCCCTTAGCACTCCAAGGGTGAATCTTTCTACCAGTGGTGATCGCCCTGCACCACGCTTTCCCCAAAGGGAATGAGCCAAATACCTTCTACCATGATTTCCGGGAAACGAATCGCTCAAAGAGTCTAAAGCTTGAAGGGCCGCTTTCCGCTTAGGAAAGACAGCCTTCGAGAAATCTTCCAGACGCCCATACCTTTCCTCATCGGCGATAAAGTGAGCCAACTCGCCGTCGTCATTCACACCTCTAGCCATCCCCTCAAGTATAATCATTCTCTCTACTTGGTACTCTGTGCAGTGCTGCAGCACATGCGACCAAGTCTCAACCAACTCTCTTTTATACAAAAATTCATTCAGGCTCCCATGACCTGTAATGAAGTTTCCCAAATACAAGCCAGGGGAGAACCACTCGTTCTCTCCGGCAAAGTTCACACAAGGAATGAGATTATGTGTGACTCGTCCCTTATCGCTATCATTCCATCTCTGCTGCCACACTTGTCTCAGTGTTTCTTTCATTCCTCTTATACATTTAGTGGGATCTGCCCTTTCAGCAACAAACTTTCTATCAAATTCATCCAGAGGGCCTCTTTAGCCTGCGTCGAACACCCATACCTATAGCCACAAGATCCCACGGTGGCTTGACAAGCAGCACATTCATGGCTTCGGGGGACACTGTTCTACACCCTCAAGCATGCACTCAGTACCATCCTTCGACACCTATTCAACTCGTCCCTTGCATACCTGTACGTTATGGCTTCATACCATACTTCCACACAATATATGGCACATGCTCGAAACATGCCACCATATATCAATTCCATAGCCTTTCTTTTCAACCCCCATTCTTTCTTAAGGACGCGCCCCATACATTTCGTTAGCTTAGCCAACTTTGTCCTCACATCCGAGAAGGGCCCAGAGAATCTGAACCCTTCTTCTACCCGTACACGCAAGTACTTACATATCTAACAGCTTTATCATTCAAACGTACGGTAGGTGGCCTATTTGCGGCCAACTTCCCTTTCATCAACATGCAAACTGTCTTCTTTTCAGAGACAGTGACACTGGCCTCGACAGCCCCCTCGCTCAAGATGTTCATACTACAATTCGCCCTCTGTTCTAACTGATGGCGACTGCTCTCATTCACAATGAAGAGCACGTCATCGGCATATGCTAAGACCTCACATCCTTCCACATTATACTTTGTGAGAAGTAACTTTTCCATAGTGCAATTTCCTCACATTCGACCTCATTCAGTTGGTTCAGAATATACTTCCATTCTAGATAGTCAAAAGCCCCTTTAAAGTCGACAAATATGTCAAGAACATATTTGTCTGGTGACTCCCTAACCACCTTCTCAAACATCAGCCAGGCGTCGACAGTCGATCTTCCTTTGGTGAAGCCATACTGCCCCGCACTGGTTTCTCCAATCTTACTTTCCAGTCTATTTACCACCAATCGCTCCAGGATCTTACCCAAAACGGGAAGGAGGCAAATCGGCCTGTATGAACTCACGTCGTCCCTGGGCTTATACAAGGATTTCAGCAGGACCACGACCGACGCCACCCTCCACTTTCCAGAAAATCTCCCCTCAGCCAGAATTGTGCTGTACATCGACAGCACGAAGTCAGGCACACTTTTCCACACAGCCTTAACCATCTCAGGATATATCCCATCCATGCCTGGGGATTTCCCATTTTCTGTCTTTTCACAGTCTCATCTACTTCATGCATACTGAGCTCCTGTGACTCATACACTCTTGCCACTCCCTCGCCTGTTCTCTCATCATTCGCCCTGGGGAAAAACCCGTTCAACAAAGCATTCATTGTTTCGTTCCAAGTCTTTGTCACGAGTGTGCCTTCTTTTACTCAGCATATCTGAGGCCTATGCCTCCTACCCATGCATACTTTATACACCTCTCCCCATGGATTAGTGTTTCCCTCGTTGTCAACGAACTTCTCCCAGTCTTTCTTCTTGCACTCAAGTATTTCTCTCTTAAGGCTTGTTCGGACTAGGCCAGTAGATTAGTCGAGTAGCGAGTGATTTAATTACTTGCCGTGTGCGAACGCCAACAATCGAGTCGAATGGATTAGTCAGTGGGCGAATCGAGTCGATCCATTCTATTCTATTTTCTCGGCGAGTAGCTTCCCCCACCACGAGCCACTTACCACTGGACCGCCAGTAGGCAGTAGTCCGAACATTTCATGTTAGTCGAGTGCATTAGTACTGACAAAATCGTACTGCCACAGGCGAAAGGAAAAGATACCGTCCGTCGTTTTCCAAATATGTTTCGTTGGAGCAAAGATATCACATATAGATTTGTTCAAAAATATTTGGATCACGAATGTTTATGGAACATCAAGTCGAAAGACTACAAAAATAAAATGATGAGGCAATCCGCATTAGAGGAAATAGAATCCGAAATGCATTTACCTGGTTTAGGAGAAAAGGAAATAGAAACGAAAATTAAAAATATCAGGTTTGTATATACTTCACGTCTATAAAGTTTTATTAACAGAAAATTTACACAACTTTCTGACATTCTCAAAGTATCGAGGTAATCTTTGGGATCTTCTAATGCCAATTCCTTCAGAAGACAATTCGTAGCTCCTAGTTCGTTCTTTTTACGTATCTCACATATTTCCTCATCCACCTCTTCTAAAATAGCAATTACGATGAGGTTAACCAGTTTATTGACTTGTGTTGCATTGTAAAAAGCACCCTCTTTGTGATTTGACGGAAGAGCGGCTTTCCACCAATCAAGGGTGTTATTACTTAAATAAAAAGAAAAGATGTTATTTTAATTTTGAAGTTCTTTCTCCAGAAGGGAGAAAGTGTGGGATCGGCCCAACGCACTTGGGTCGGGACTTAGTGTTTAAAAATATTCTCTAGGGAGAAGGATGATAAATGAAACTTTTTGGGTTAAATTTAAGACGTATATTAAGACCAAATCAAACTAAACAACTTTACATTCGTTACGTATGTGTCAACGATATAAATTATCGAAAGTACTCGAATATTTCTTAAATCAAATACAATTAATCACAACAAATCGAATTATTACATTCAACGTTAGATTGTAAAACAGAATCCAATTATCGAAATCAAATTAAACATCGGTGTGAATTCCAATTATAAAAAAAATGAAAAAAAAAAAAAAAATCGAGTTATCAAGAACCTAAAATGGGTTTGTCAAAATAACCCGCAAAATCACAAACATGGGATGATCTCAAAATTTACTCAATTAAACCTTCAACTACTCAAGAGAGATTTCAAAATAAATACAAATTCAAACTTCCTAACACATAAGGGGGAATCTCAACAATAACTTCCCACCTAAACTTTCCAACACTTAAGGGAACCCAACAATTGTTTCCATATACACTTTCAATTACTTAAGGGTGATTACAAAAAAAAATACAATATACTTTAAAAGACGATTACGACTTATGGAAGATTTCAGGACTCTGGACCATTAGAGATATATGGGCTTTCATGCAGCTTTCTACCAATACTCAAATTAAGCTAAGCATAAACAAAATAGTCTGACCTTTTTCCTGTACCAATAATCCAAAGAATGTTGAATCTAGGATGATGACTCTTTGACGGGGCTTCTTTCCTGAAACAGACAGATTAAACACCAAACACGACACCCACACGCGTTTCGCAAATTGACCTCACTCCCGAATATACCGACGATACGCAATCTACAATAATTCCAAGTAATTTAGAGATTTTATTAATTTCGACTTAACACCTTTTTATGTCCCTGTTTGAGACTGACCGTCCGAAATAAGACCAAGACTTATGAGTTACCCTAACACCGTCTTCCGAATAACTGATTTACTTCCAAACACTGAAGTACCTACCCTAAAACCGTACTACCCTTAGTTTCCGATTCAATCTTAACTGTTTTCGTCTCCGCTTTGAGACCGTACTTCCAAACACTGAAGTACCTACCCTAAAACCGTACTACCCTTAGTTTCCGATTCCAAACCTGAGTCAACTGAGGACCTTCCCTTTAGGTTCCTCCAGTTACTCCCTATTACCGACGCGAGCACTGGCGACCTTCCCGTTTTAAGGTTCCACCAGACACTGCCTTTTTCGTCTCCCGAGCAAGTCGAAGTTTTTCCCCTCTTCGTCTCCTCCAAAAACCAATCGTCAATCTTTCAAAACCAATCAAATCAAAACTTCTTCCATCTTCCTTTTTACGAACCAATCAAATTGAAGACTTTTCCACTTCCTACCCCCTCGTAGGTGGGGCTGTCTTGAAAAATCTAGGTTCCCAAGCACCGGTTTGGGAAATGCAACGTCGGAAAAATCTCATGGTTCCCAGCGAACGCAAGCATATTTCGGTGCTGGGTTCGAGGAACCATAATCTTCTTATCGTCACAGATGCAGCAGAAACTTGAACCGAAAATCGACAATCTCGATCGTTACCGTCTCGCCAGACCTGTCTGATAACTGATTCACTAATTTTCTGGCACAGGGATATCGAATTTCCGAAGTCTACATCGATCAATTAAATTACTGTGAGTTTCTTGGGCGATTTCCGAATAAAATAAACGGTGTTGAAAATACCGGTGAATTATTATGGACAAGAAAATGTTCAAGTCCCAATTTTCGAAAAGGATATTCATTTTATTACTTCCAAATTATCTCGCTTATTACAAATATCCTCCCCTTTGAAAAAGTCCATGGCATCGGTTGCCATGACTTTTCCCTTACCCTCATTCCTCAATAGTCCAATAGTCCCTCGTCTTCCATTTAAGACATTATAAAAGCTATACAACTCGAATGTATCAAACTTAGAATTCTCAACTTTCATGCAGCATGCCTTAAAACTAAATATCATTCTTGCTCAACTAATTAGCTCAAGTTCAAAACAAACAATATCAAAAAAAAAAATCAACGAAAGGTTCAACGCAGCAAAAACATAATGCTCATAAACCAAGCTCAAAAAAAATAAAGCAAATCCTGTCTTTCACTTCACTTCTCCTACATGGAGTCCATTATGTCTTATTTTTCGGGTTTTCAAACTTCACTCGCGATCACCACAGAATCTTCTTAATCCGGTTCTGACTACCTCCATATGTTTATTTCCTTTGGATTGGTATTGACCTTTTCCTCGGGAACGACCTTCGAAGATACGCGACGATCTAGTCCATCGTAATCAGCGTACCGCACTTTGTGTCCGATAAATTTGGGTTCTAAGCACTCGAATTCAATGTTTACGTTCGTCACCAACAATCATCGTTATCGCGAGAGATGTCCCTTACGCGGCACATATTCCGGGTTCGCGACCGATGACAACATTTGCACCTCCTTTTTAAGCCCAGTGTGGTACGTTCGGGTTTAAGGTCGGGTACAATCCCGACGGTTTTATCTTTGCTGCTACAGCTACGCCCGCCTCTGCATCCTTATCTATTCTCAGGTTCTCTTGTCTGGTTCTGTGTCGATTCATAATCCATATAGTTGGAGTGTTCCATAGGCTAGCCAACAGGGTTATCCCGCATCCAAAAATCTCATATAGGAGTAGTCCATTCAATATAACTCATATTCCATACTTTATGATTCGGAATATCGCATAGAATCCCATGAGTCTGCGCATGAACAAGTCGGTGAACCATCCTCATATCTGTCTTACTGGGTTGTGTGCCAGCTTTCTCATCTCTTCGGTGTTGACCATGTTGATCGTTTTGAACCATTAAACCATTTGTCAAAAGTCTCCATTTCTGGTACTCGTCGATGATGTTTTCCACGGCTTTCAAACGGTAAATAAAGTTTATTATACCCTAGGCTACGATTAAGCTACGCCTATGATTCCCGCAATGTTTAATCAGTAATCGCTCAAGCCTACTCGACACAGTCGGTCCATACGGTTTTTTAATTGTTACTACGTCACTCTGGTAACACGATCCCTTTGACGGATTAACTTCTGTAGATGTTCTGTAAGTTGGGACACTTCGGGTATAGACACCGCGATTATCTCACTGTTTTTCTTCGCACACGCGTACGCGATTAGCGTCTCAGCACTGTTTACTTTTACGAATAAGGTCATTCCTCTGGATAGGGTCAGTACCTTTCCAATACTGCTAATGGGCTTGGATCCTCTTGAAACATCTTGTGGAGAAGTGTACAATAAATACATTAGCAACAACAAACAAAAAAAAAATAAATTTTCACAATTTTACATAAATTCATAGAACAATTTAAAATGAAAAATACGTAAATCCCCTTTTTCCCTATTCGTCCTCCTATGATCGCTTACATAATTAGTTCCCTTTTAATCATCTGAGGAAGAATACCACAAATAATACATCCATATTTGCTTTTTGTTGTGGGACACAAAACGCAAAATCTTATCACGATTGTTCCAAAACGATTCCCGCAAACAGTATATTATACCTTAGCCCTAGTGCTAAAACTGAAATTATAAAGTCGAGTGGTACTTCTTGATAGAGGAAAATAAAAGTTTAGAAAAATGTTAAATATGCACTGAAAGATTTTCACTTTTTGTTGCTTCAAATAAAAAGTTAGGCGTTAAAAATACCCCCAAAAGACTGTAGCACAACTATTTCCGAATTACCACAAAGACGTTCCAACTGACTGGAATCTACGAAATGGGCAGGAGTCGATTCACCCCTCCTGGAAGACTGTCGATGACTTGCCTTCTCGCTATCCGAATTCCGGTCCAAATTATCCATGGAATCTAACGAAACGGGCAGGAGTCGATTCGCTTCTGATGGAAGGCTGTTGAAGAGTTGCCTTCTCGCTACCCGTGTTCCTGACTAGTTTATCCTTGGAATCTAACGAAATGGGCAGGAGTCGATTCACTTCTCCTGGAAGGCTGTTGATGAATTGCCTTCTCGCTACCCGAGTTCCTGGCCAGTTTTTCCCCGGGTCCGGAGGGCGCCTTGCCCTCGAAGATCGTCGTAATGGTATGGCTACCACTACCGATCTTTCTTCCTCCCCATTACTACTTTCTTCCTTCACGTTTATTATCTTGACCCAAAATCGTTCCCTATTTTTCTCCTTCCTCAGTTTGGCCTCTACCACCATTTCCGAACGTGCGGGGATGGTGATCCCCGACATCAACAAAACGTCGGTTTCCCAGGTACCATCTTCCTCAACGGCTGATTCCTTCCTGATAGATACCCGATCTATCCCTTCAGCCGGAGACACATTGTTATTCCAACGAAGCTCCCCTTCGTTATTCTCGTTCGTCATCTCCACATCCTTCGACCCGGTGACAACACCATTCCATTCCCTTATGGTGTCACCCTTCGACAGTCCATTGCTGTCGGGCCCCTCTGCACCCTCTGTCTGAGTGCTAACACTTCCAGTCCTCTTCAAATCTGTAACTTCATGGGAATTTTCTGGTTGTGTATCTACTTCCCTGGACGTCCTGTCAACCTTGTACATTACATTTCTTTCCTTAGTGTCCTCCCGGACTCTTCTCTGATCATTAAAATGTTCCATTTTCCCACCGTCCTCGTTTGTTCGGGGATAGTGGCTTCCAAAACTTGGCTCTTCAATATTCCGTATTACCCCAGAAATCTCCTCTACACCCTCATTTACGCCTATGCGTTGGTTCCAGGAAGTATTCGGTTCCTCTATATATTCACCCCTCAACCATTCGACCTTTGGCTCCCGCCATCCAGCCGAACCCCTGCTAGGGCATTCCCTTGCCCAATGTCCCTGTTGATTACAGTTATGACACACTCCCTGTGTCATTTGTCCTCCTTGTCTGTTATTCCGGCAATCCCTCGCGAAATGGCCTGTTTGGCCACAAGAATGGCATGTCCTTGCATTACCTCTTTCCCCATTTCCTCGGTTCTGCCTTACACTCCTACACCCCTTCGCGGTGTGGCCTTCTTTGTCGCACAGTTGACATACTTTTTCGGTGTCAACTGTCGATACCCACATATTTACCGACCTCCTTTGCAACATCTTGCTAGTGGCCTCCTGTAGCCTAACTAGTTCCTCTGCTTTTTCCAGATCCAGGTTCTCCTCTTTCAACAACAAAATTCCTGTTTCCTTCATTACGTCCTTCCTTAATCCTATCTTGAACTGATTCAATATTGATTCCCGGTTCTTCTTCCTTATTCCAGGTTCTTCGTCCTTCTGGGCTCCGGCTAAATCCTCGTTCAGTAACCTCGCCCCTACTGTACGCAGTCTAGTGCAGAACGAGGACACATCCTCGTCCTGTCTTTGATAGCATCGGCTAAGATTCCACTGGTTCTCCCCAGGAAATCTAACCGTTGTGAACTTCCGAACAAATTTATTCTTTAGATCACCATAGTTCAAACTGTCAAGGTTGATATCAGATTTGAAAAATGTATAAGCATCACCCTCGAGCTTAAGCTTGAAAAGGATAAGAGTGTCCTTTTCGTCCCATCCGTATAATTTTGCCAGCAACTCCAATTTTTCGAAATACCCGGTCGCGTCCTTCCCAGTAAAATCCTCTAAAGTAGTCGATAGCATACCTAGCGAGTACATAGGTGTTACTTGACCCGCGGGAACATTCATGTTGGATGCACCAGCTGGTTGAGCCCTTTTTCAAAAATTTAACCAAAACCCAATTATCTTAACCAAAATATGATTTTTTTTTAATGTATTCAGTGAATTATTTACTTTCCAAATCAATGAATAATTTTTAAATTCTCACCCTCAAATTCCAACAGAACTGAAATACGCTCAAGATCACGACTTCAAATTTCACGAATAAAAAAAAATAGCAAGATGATACTCCAATGATCCCTTCAAATTTCACGAATTAAAAAAAAATAGCAAAATGATACTCTAATGATTCCAATTCAAACAGTCTTACCCAAAACACCAAAATAAAACAAATCACCTGGAAACGAGCTGAAAAAGACCAACGCCAAAAAAAAAATTCAAAAAAAAATCTGGCAAAATGATGTAACCAAAAAAAAACCAAGAAAATCACCAGGTGTCGAATTCCTGAAAAATAAAAGTACACAAAACCACCTGAAATAAAAATAATTCTAATTTTTATTCTAAGACTCAAAAGATCACGATCAGCGGCTCATCTACTAAAATTTCAACCAAATTTATACTTTTCCCGACTTCCTAACTTTCAAAATGAACTCAACTTGAAAAGATAAAAATTTCCCTTCTATCAAAGTGTTTCCCAAAATTTCAAACTCAAGTTAAAACAAGGAAAGCCAAATTCAATTATTCTCCAAATCAAACTCAATACAAAACCGAATGATGTTACTTTATGAAAATAAAATTTTTCGAGATTCAACCGAAATCCCGAATAATAGGATAACCAAAAACAAAACAAATTTTTCATGCAATACGCCCTGAAAAAAAATTCAATCGAAATTTCAATCAATCGATAAAAGCACAATAATTTTCAGAAAAACAAAATAACCCTCCTGAAACAAAATTTGATCCGCTATATCACCAACAGAAAAACCAATACCTTCAAACAAAATCAAGTAAATGGATAGCGTAATCAAAAGAAAATTTTTCGCGCAATACGCCCTGAAAAAAAAATTCAATCAAAATTTCAATCAATCGATAAAAGCACAATAAGTTTCAGAAAATCAAAATACCCTTCCTGAAACAAAATTTAATTACACATTCAACAATCAGAAAATTCAACGTCCTGAAAGAGAAAAACAATGTCCTGAAAGAAAAATAAATGTCCTGTGAGAACAAACGTATGCCTTTTTCCCTATGAAGCCGCAATGAATCTAAAACCTCTCTAAAGTCTTAAAATCTTGACATCAACTTGACTCTATCAAAAATCCTCTACATAAAATGAAAGAACATCACAGAAATATGAACTGTTCTATAATAATTTCAAAACAAAGAAAACTTGAACTTATTCAAAGAAAAACCAACTATACTCACTCAAATCTTCAATATCTCAAAAAAAAATCTTTAGATCAATAATTTTTTACTTTACTTTAATTCAATCCTAAATTCTGTCCCTACCAATTGCAATTTTTAAAACTTAATTTCAAATTCATAGGCATATACGTTCATACAGAAAATATAATCCAATTCAACATAAGAACCTGAAAACCTTCATCCGGAAATCTTCCAACAAGTCAATACACACTATTTCGATCACCCATAAAACAACAGGATAAAAATCCCTTATACCTCGAAATTTCTCTGAATTTCTCAAAATCTCATTAAAAAATCTCTCTGGGAAAATTTAACACATTTGACTCTAGTAATCTTTACATTCACACTGACGCAACCTACAGAAAACCCAAAAAAAAAACTTTTTATCTACCGGAAAATTCAACAAATTTCAAATAAAAAAAAAACTCTCCCTCAGAAAATTGAACACGTTACACCGGTAATCTTTACGTTCAAAGCTAATGCAACACAAATAAAAATTACACTTTTCCCGACGGACACCGTCAACACGAATGCGAAATTCCGACAAACAACAACAGAAAAAATTCTCCCCTAGAAAATTAAACACATCCCACCGCTGTCACCATTTGTAAAAAGCACCCTCTTTGTGATTTGACGGAAGAGCGGCTTTCCACCAATCAAGGGTGTTATTACTTAAATAAAAAGAAAAGATGTTATTTTAATTTTGAAGTTCTTTCTCCAGAAGGGAGAAAGTGTGGGATCGGCCCAACGCACTTGGGTCGGGACTTAGTGTTTAAAAATATTCTCTAGGGAGAAGGATGATAAATGAAACTTTTTGGGTTAAATTTAAGACGTATATTAAGACCAAATCAAACTAAACAACTTTACATTCGTTACGTATGTGTCAACGATATAAATTATCGAAAGTACTCGAATATTTCTTAAATCAAATACAATTAATCACAACAAATCGAATTATTACATTCAACGTTAGATTGTAAAACAGAATCCAATTATCGAAATCAAATTAAACATCGGTGTGAATTCCAATTATAAAAAAAATGAAAAAAAAAAAAAATCGAGTTATCAAGAACCTAAAATGGGTTTGTCAAAATAACCCGCAAAATCACAAACATGGGATGATCTCAAAATTTACTCAATTAAACCTTCAACTACTCAAGAGAGATTTCAAAAATAATACAAATTCAAACTTCCTAACACATAAGGGGGAATCTCAACAATAACTTCCCACCTAAACTTTCCAACACTTAAGGGAACCCAACAATTGTTTCCATATACACTTTCAATTACTTAAGGGTGATTACAAAAAAAAATACAATATACTTTAAAAGACGATTACGACTTATGGAAGATTTCAGGACTCTGGACCATTAGAGATATATGGGCTTTCATGCAGCTTTCTACCAATACTCAAATTAAGCTAAGCATAAACAAAATAGTCTGACCTTTTTCCTGTACCAATAATCCAAAGAATGTTGAATCTAGGATGATGACTCTTTGACGGGGCTTCTTTCCTGAAACAGACAGATTAAACACCAAACACGACACCCACACGCGTTTCGCAAATTGACCTCACTCCCGAATATACCGACGATACGCAATCTACAATAATTCCAAGTAATTTAGAGATTTTATTAATTTCGACTTAACACCTTTTTATGTCCCTGTTTGAGACTGACCGTCCGAAATAAGACCAAGACTTATGAGTTACCCTAACACCGTCTTCCGAATAACTGATTTACTTCCAAACACTGAAGTACCTACCCTAAAACCGTACTACCCTTAGTTTCCGATTCAATCTTAACTGTTTTCGTCTCCGCTTTGAGACCGTACTTCCAAACACTGAAGTACCTACCCTAAAACCGTACTACCCTTAGTTTCCGATTCCAAACCTGAGTCAACTGAGGACCTTCCCTTTAGGTTCCTCCAGTTACTCCCTATTACCGACGCGAGCACTGGCGACCTTCCCGTTTTAAGGTTCCACCAGACACTGCCTTTTTCGTCTCCCGAGCAAGTCGAAGTTTTTCCCCTCTTCGTCTCCTCCAAAAACCAATCGTCAATCTTTCAAAACCAATCAAATCAAAACTTCTTCCATCTTCCTTTTTACGAACCAATCAAATTGAAGACTTTTCCACTTCCTACCCCCTCGTAGGTGGGGCTGTCTTGAAAAATCTAGGTTCCCAAGCACCGGTTTGGGAAATGCAACGTCGGAAAAATCTCATGGTTCCCAGCGAACGCAAGCATATTTCGGTGCTGGGTTCGAGGAACCATAATCTTCTTATCGTCACAGATGCAGCAGAAACTTGAACCGAAAATCGACAATCTCGATCGTTACCGTCTCGCCAGACCTGTCTGATAACTGATTCACTAATTTTCTGGCACAGGGATATCGAATTTCCGAAGTCTACATCGATCAATTAAATTACTGTGAGTTTCTTGGGCGATTTCCGAATAAAATAAACGGTGTTGAAAATACCGGTGAATTATTATGGACAAGAAAATGTTCAAGTCCCAATTTTCGAAAAGGATATTCATTTTATTACTTCCAAATTATCTCGCTTATTACAGCATGCTGTTCGTTCTTCGAAACATCACTCACTTCTCATTTCACTTATGAACTCGACTCGATCAAAGTGCGAACGATTTCCTGACAGTTGTGCGACAGTAGTGAGTAGATTAGCTACTCTCTACTCTCCACTCGACTGAACTACTAGTCTAGTCCGAACAAGCCTTTATACAAGCGTCTGAGACTGAGATAACTCGCCTTAGCTCTTTCATCCGGTCTCTCTTTCTTCCTCTCTCTCTGATATGCCACTCTCGCCTTTCTCACCTGTGTCTTTCTTTTACCCAGAGCAGTCGTCCATCAAGCCACCTTTCCTGGGGTACGAGCTGGTCTCTTCAACATTGTCTCATTGACACTCGTGATCCAACTTTCCATCTTGCATACCTTCTCCTCGGCCGTAAGACCGTCATAATGGTATGAGCCAAAACTCTCAGCCTCAAGTCTAATGAGACCCGTATATCTCTCCCAATCAACTCCCCTTATCCGCCACTTATTCTCTACCATCCTTTGCTCAACCATGCCCCCAAGCCTTTCCAGAGTAATCAGTATACCGTTATGGTCACTAATACTCCAGTCCGGCTTGACACACCACGTTAGTGCGAACCTTTTATCAAGCCTTTCATTCGCGAGAGTCAGATCTATGTCAGATTCTCCTCCCTGACCACTGAAGGTATACCATTCAGATCTTTCATTCACCACCAGGAGCTCTTTTTTCCTTATAAACTCCTCAATCATTACACCTATTTGCACTCTTGCCCCATACGTACCCATCCTTCCCCTTACTATGCCACAAGGAGGATGTTGCATTCAAGTCCAATCCTATGAGGATTGGATTGTTACCTATCACACCTAACAGCCTTTCTATCCCAAGTATGGCTCTATCTCATAACTATACTGGCAATAGACTGATGCCACATATCCCTCATAATGCTCACTTCTGAACCAAACACATACCCCATTATCATCAGACAACTCAGGTACGGGTACGACGTCAGTGGTTGTTAATCACGGTGTACATTAAGAAATGAGAGATTAACGTGACCCCACCTACCCGAAGGCTGTATGGCCACGGCCACCGTTAGGCCCGGGATTTGGATACGCCAAATCAGCGCGATCCGTCTAACGACGTCTCTCCCAGTCAGCCTTTGGCTCCCAAGACCTAGACCCTCACTGGAAAGAGCGAGGCACTATCCAACCTCTGGTAACTCTGCAGGCCACCACCCGAGTTGATACACGCAACTCACATGGCGAGAAGACGAACTTCTCTAGCCCAGCATGCGGGCTTTCAACCACTGCCACTACGAAACCAAACCCAATAGGGCGGACAGGATTGCTCCTGCGGGCACGCCCTCCCGTAGTACCATCATAGCGTCATGGTTTGACATGCTGCGGGAACGCATTCCCTAGCAATTAGGGATCTTGGGAATCCATGCCTTGCTGAGGCAAGTTCGGGATCCTGTGCGTGGTAACTACTCCCCGTCGATCCCCACTGGAATCAAAACATCCTGAAGCGCCAGAGCAGCGCTCCGACTCACCCCCCTTAGCACTCCATGGGTGAATCTTTCTACCAGTGGTGATCGCCCTGCACCACATTCCCCACAGAGGGAATAAACCAATTACCTTCTACTACGATTTCCAGGGAATGGATCCCTCAATGAGTCTAAAGCTTGAAGGGCCGCTTTCCGCCTAGGAAAGACAACCCTTGCAAAATCCTCCATACGCCTGTACCTTCCCTCATCGGCAATGAAGTGAGCCAATCCGCCGTCCTCATGCATACCTCTCGCCATCCCTTCGAGAATGACCATTCTTTCGACCAGATATTCCGGGCAATGAAGTAGCATATGCGACCAAGATTCGATCTCGCCACATATGCACCTATCGCTCGCACTGAGACATCTCTTATGCAGAAATTCATTCAGGCTCCCATGACCCGTAATGATGTAGCCAAAATACAAGCCAGGGGAGAACCACTCGTTCTCTTCGGCAAAGTCCACACAAGGGATAAACTTATGTGTTACTCGTCCTTTATCGCTCTCATTCCATCTTTGCTGCCACACCTGCCTCAGTGTATCTTTCATTCCTCTTATACACGCAGTGGGACCTTCACTTTCATCAACATACTTCCTGTCAAATTCATCTAGAGGCAGGCCCCTCTTTAGCCTGCCTCGAACACCCATTCCCACAGCCACCAGATCCCACGGTAGCTTACCAAGCAGTACATTCATGGCTTCGGTGGACACCGTTCTACATACCCTCAAGCATGCACTTAGTACCACCCTCTGACACCTATTCAGTTCATCTCTTGCATACCCGTACGTCATGGCTTTATACCATACTTCCACACCATACATGGCACATGCTTGAAACATGCCACCATATATCACTTCCATAGCCTTCCTTTGCAAACCCCAGTCTTTCTTCAGGACACGCGCCAAGCATCCTGTCAGCTTAGCCAACTTCGACCTTACATCCGAGAAGTGTCCAGAGAATCTGAACCCCTCTTCTACCCTTATACCCAAGTACTTAGTACTTCTTACATACCTCACAGACTTTTCATTCAGACGTACGTTAGGTGGCCTATTTGCGGCCAACTTCCCTTTCATCAACATGCACACTGTCTTCTTTTCAGAGACAGTGACACCACCGGCCTGGATAGCCCACTCGTTCAGTATGTTCATACAACAATTCGCCCTCAACTCTAATTGAAGGCGACTGCTCCCGTTCACAATGAAGAGCACGTCATCAGCATATGCTAGGACCTCACAACCTTCCACATCAAACGACTCAAGCATGTCGTCGAGGCAGATATTCCACACTTTTGGGCCCGCTATAGACCCTTGTGGACACCCCCTCGTCACCATTCTCGCTATACTCTCATGCTGACCAATTACTCTTACTTCTCTTTGTGAGAAGTAACTTTCCCATAATGCCATTTCCTCGCATTCGACCTCATTCAGTCGGTTCAGAAGGTACTTCCATTCTAGGTGGTCAAAAGCCCCCTTAAAATCGACAAATATGCCAAGGACATACTTGTCTGGTGACTCCCTTACCACCTTTTCAAACATAAGCCATGCATCGACAGTTGATCTTCCTTTGGTGAAGCCATACTGCCGTGCACTCGTTCCGCCAGTCTTTCTTTCCAGTCTATCTACCATCAGTCTCTCCAGGATCTTACCAAGAACGGGAAGGAGGCAAATCGGCCTATATGATCCCACCTCGTCCCTGGATTTATCCAAGGACTTCAGCAAGACCACGACCGACGCCACCCTCCACCTCCCAGGAAATCTCCCCTAATTCAGAATTGTGCCGTACATTGACAGCACGAATTCAGGCACGCTTTTCCACACAGCCTTAACCATTTCGGGATATATCCCATTCATACCTGGGGATTTCCCATTTTCTGTCTTTTGACAGCCTCATCTATTTCTTGTACACTGAGCTCCTGTATTTCATGTGCTCTCACATCTCTGACACCAGTTCGCCAATCATTCGTGCTGGGGAAAAACCCATTCAGCAAGGCATTCATAGTCTCATTCCAGGTCTTCGTCACGAGTGTGCCTTCTTTCACTCCGCATATCTGAGGCCTTTGCCTCCTACCCATGCATACTCTCATACATATACACCTCTCCCCAAGGATTGGTGTTTCCCTCATATTCAACAAACTTCTCCCAATCTCTCTTCTTGCACTCGAGTATTTCTCTCTTATACAAGCGTCTGAGACTGAGATAGTTCGTCTTAGCCCTCACATCAGGTCTTTCTTTCTTCCGCTCTTTCTGATATGCTACTCTCGCCTTTCGCACTTGTGTTTTCCTTTTGCTCAGAGCAGCCGTCCACCAAGCCACTTTGCTTATGGTACGGACTGGTCTCTTCAACATTCTTTCGTTAACACTCGTGATCCAACCTTCCATCTTACATACCTTCTCATCAGCTGTTAGGCGTTCATATTGGCATAAGCCAAAATTTTCTGCCTCGAGTCTGATGAGACACATATATCTTTCCCAATCAACTCCCCTTAATCGCCACTTGTTCTCGTTCAACTTATGCTCAGCCATGCCATCATGCCTTTCCAAAGTAATCAGTATACCGTTGTGGTCACTGATACTCCAGTCTGGCTTGACACTCCAAGTGAGTGTATATCTCGCATCCAGTCTTTCATTCATAAGAGTCAAATCTATGTCAGATTCTCCTCTCGGACCACTGAAGGTGTACCATTCAGATCTCTCATTTACGACCAGGAGCTCTTTTTCCCTCACAAACTCCTCAATCGCCACACCTCTTTGCACGCTTGCCCCATACGTACCCATCCCCTTGCTATGCCACAAGGAGGATGTTGCATTCGCATCCAGTCCTATGAGGACTGGGTTGTTACCAATCACACCTAACAACCTTTCTATATATCCCAAATATGGTTCTATTTCCTCACTAAACTGGCAATAGACTGAAGCCACATATCCTTCATATTGCTCATTTCTGAACCACACACATATCCCATAGTCATCAGTCAGTTCTGGTACAGGTACGACATCACCATCGTGGTTGTTAATCACGATGGCCGCCCCACCCGACCTGGACCCAAACACTCTAAAGGCATTGGGAAAACCATGCACCAACCCATGCCTGACATAAGGCTCCTGCAGCATACATATGCTCAACCTTTCACGCACCATGCAGTCACCTATTTCACTCATGATGCCGTAGCATCTTTGACCATTCAACTGCAGGATTTTCAGACGAGTCATGGTTTATATACCATTACTCATCCTAGCCTTCAGCCATTTCTCCTTTCGTTTATAAAAGGGACATTTAGTACTAATAGTACTATGTCCCTCTCCTGTCTTTCCTTTTGCTCTGCATGTTCTGCAAGATTCAACCTTCTTGCAATCCTCAATAACGTGCCCCTCTTTACCACACTTTCTGCAAGCCTGTGTTTTCAGCTTGCAATCTCTCACAAGGTGTCCTATTTCCAGACACCTATGGCACCTTTCGACGTTATCCAGGCCCCTCACTCTGCAGGCTCGGAAGTGAAGGTATACCCTCCTCTCCCTGAGCCATGCCGCTTTCAATGCGGGTGGTACTTCTATGACCACATTACCCACATCATTCTTGGAGTTCCTACTCCTTATCCTTGCAACTTTGTGGAACTCGTCCACCGTCATGCTCTCCACATTCTTTCTATAGAGCTCATTGAGGAGCTCTACTTCAGCCAGGCGAGAAGGAACATCAAAGATGATGACCTTCTCCCCCAGTTTCCTGGGACTGCCCACACTCAAACCAGCAGAATATGTGGAGGCAAGACTGCTAGAGGCATATGCAATGAGACAATCAAATCTTCAAAAGATGCTCACAATGCCAAAATAAGATCGATACTTGTTGAATGTCTCAACGGATCCTGTTCATTTTGGTCTTTCGCCAAATCTGTAGGAAGAAACTTCACTTCCAGCTCGTTTCCTCATCTAACCAAGAAAGATGGAACACTAGCAACGACTGCCCTGGAAAAAGACAACATCTTCGCGCATTTGTTTGCTGAAAATTCCTCTCTGGATTCATCGGGAAAACAACCCCCGAATATAACACCTATTGACAGTCGTATGCCCGAGATAACCTTTCGCATACGTACTGTCAGAAAGATTCTATTGGGTCTCAACGCCAAAAAAGCCAGTGGATCCCACCAATTTTTTCCAAGAAATGTGCTCCCGAACCTACACCTGTGTTCACACCAAGTGAACGGTTCAGATAAACTTTTCGAATTTTTCATTTCCATTCCTTCAAAATTAATTCAATTTCTCCGATACCAGGGAGATTCCATGTGTAGGTGCGTCAGCTGTGAAACAAACGCATATGTCGTATATTTTGTTTCATTTCATTTTTCATTCAGTTCATTGATTGCCTTTATCGTGAATATATCTGCTACCGTTAATTTAAATTTCTTCTGTTTCCTTTCGTGAATTTAGAAAAGTTCAGTTTTTCTTTTGGTTCACAATTCTAGTGATTTCGATTCATTCGAATTACATTCATTTAAGAACATTCGTTTGTGCGAATTTAGTTCGAAAAAGACTGTTACCAGTGGCGTGGTTATTATTCTGCCACAAGGATAAGTGTTCCTACTTTGACATTTTTAGCAACGGATTTTCAAGTCATCAGCTTCATTCCATGTTCGTTTGTCGAGCTCGATCACTCTGTTCATGGAAATAGGAGTAACCGACGAGATCTGGTTGGCCGTTTCGCTGAAATAGGTAAGACCTTGCAATTGTTAATTTGGGTGCATTTATCCTTTCATTTGTGTTGGGTTTCAATAAAACCTTATAAATATATACAGTCCATAAGCTCTCTCATTTTTTCATTCAGAAATTTGGTAAATTTCTCATTCAGTAAAATTGAACCGCACTTCAGTTGGTTTACTGAAATTCTACCCAACACGTTTTGGTCCTTCGGGCCGGATATTAAGCTCAATCTCAAGCTCATTTCCTTAAAATTTGAAAGTTCTAGTCAAAAATTCAAAAATCTCGGTTTTAAAGCGGCCATTTTATATTCAAATATACGACGATCAGCGCAATCTGGCAACATCGTTCCACAGCTGACGGGTCGCATACATCTGTTTCCATCGAAATATTCAATTTCATTCCTTTTTAATTCATTTTTTGCTGGTTGTATCTGTTTCTTATTAAATTTCTTCATAACAATGCCACCGAAGACAGATACAGGCAATAAAACATTGGATAAGTTGGTTGAAAAACGGGCCAACATATTTTCTACCATCACCGGAATCTGGCACAGAGTAAAAGATTATGATGGTACAAAACTTTTCGAATTACAAGCATACCGAGAAAAGATTTCTGGTTATGAATCTAAATTTGAAAATATACAGGAGGAAATAATTGAGTTGGATTGCGAATTATTATCGGAATATCGTATAGAGACGGCAAAGTCAGAGTTGGCGTTTGCTGAAGTGATTGCACGCATAACTGGGCTTTTTCTGTCTCTGAAACGACAGGAAGCTTTGTCGACACCTGCGTCGAGTTCGCAAGCTACGAGTTCAAATGAATCCATTTTGCTGCCAAAAATTAATATTCGCCCCTTTTCTGGCGAAAGCGCTGAGTGGCCTGAGTTTTTCCAGCTATTCAATTCTTCGGTCCATGAAAACAACAGTTTGACAACCATACAAAATTTTCAACTGTTGTAGTCCTATTTAAGAAATGATGCTCTTGCAGTCATATCGGGGTTACAATTGTCAATTGAGAATTATGAGTTGGACTATCAAGCTTTGAAATCGCGCTTTCAGAATCCTCGTATGTTGGCTACATTGTATTTGAACGAAATTCTCAATTTTAAGGCTTCGAATAATAATTCGGTCTCGCGTTTGAAACAATTTTTAAACTGTCACCAAAATTCTGTCAATGCAATAAAAGCGCTGAATATAAAGGACTTATCAGATTTCCTTTTGTTTTCCATAACATTGCGTAATGTTGACCCGTACACGAGAAAAGCGTTTGAAAGTCAATTAAGTTCATCCCAGATTCCCTCATACGGCACCTTAATTAAGTTCGTGACGCAACAGCTAACGGCTCAGGAATTTTACCAACAAAGTTCTTCCAGATCTGCATCCAAATCAGGCCCATTCAATTCATCACATTCAAATAAAAATATAACAAAAAATGTTTTACTCGCAAATTCTGCATCCACCTCTCAAAGCTCCAATGATTCACGTAGCTTCCCGAATTCAAGAAAGTTTCGTTGTCCGAAATGCTCTGATTCGCATCCCTTATTCGCCTGTGCCTCCTATATGAATTTGTCAAGACAAGACAAATTCGAATTTTTGAGAAATTCCAAGCGCTGTTTCAACTGCCTTGGTCTACACAATTTCAAAGATTGAGCTTCCAAAAATTCATGTCGATTGTGTAAATCAAATCGTCATCACACCCAGTCGACATCCCGATAACGAATCTTCTTCCAATAACGGATCTGCCAATCAATCAAACGGACCATCTCGGATTCCACTTGAAACAAATCATGTCGAAAATCAGCCTTCAGCTTCTCATTCCATTCCTTCGAATGATGTTATTAACTCCTATCACATTAATAGAAAATCAGCCTCCGTAAATCAAGTACTTCTTGGCACTGTTCAAGCAAGAATAGAATCCGCAGATGGTTCAATGATATCTGTAAGAGCAGTTTTAGACCCTGGATCCCAGATTTCAGCCATTAGTCAACCCCTAGTCGAAAGATTAGGTTCGAAAATTGATCCTGTCAATATATCTATTTCTGGCATTGGTCAATCAAATGCGAGACCGTTAGGTTTAGTAGAATGCCGGATGTATCCTAGGTTGGGATCACAGTTCTTACAGGTGGATGCCATTGTGTTACCGGAAATAACAAACGAGATTCCTTCTGCACCCTTGTCTCAGGAAATATTCAGGCAATTTTCAGCATTTAAATTTGGCTGATGAAAATTTTCACCGTTCTCAACCGGTAGATGTACTCTTGGGCGCTGATACGTATTCACTGGTTTCCGATCGCGATGGTCGAATTTCGTCTTCTGGATTTCCTACAGCCGTCAACACATTTTTCGGTTGGACTATCATAGGTCCTATAAAAGAGTCTTATTCCAAAATCAAATCGGTTTTTTTCACCCGATCTACCCCTAACGATCGCCAGCAGAAATTATGCTCGGAAAAATTAGGTTGTGATGAGCCTTCATGTGATTCTCACTCTGACGAGTGTTCTGAAGTCGTCGATGATAATCAGGCGTTGAGGATTCCTCGCTCTGCCATTCGTTTACATGAGTGTCAAATCATACCGGTGGGTTTCTGTGACGCATCTGAGAAGGCATACGAAGCTTCTGCTCATCTGTCGGATACATTTGAAAATCGCATTTCATCGCACTTATTGGCCGCTGAATCAGGGGTAGTAGCTCCATTAAAAACAATTTCGGTTCCTCGATTGGAACTATCTGCTGCGGTTTTGTTGGCTAAATTGGTCAGAATGATTCTGGACAATAGGTTTCCGCTTAGAATATCTGAAGTTCGCCTGTTTTCAGATTCTCAAATTGTGCTGTCATGGTTGACAACACCTTCTCATCCCCTCAAATTGTTTGTTGCTAATCGTGTAGTCGCGATATACGATTTGGTTTTTGAAGTCTCATGCCATCATGTATCCACCGAGTCAAATCCAGCTGATTTGCTATCTCGAGGTCTCACGCCCCAGCAATTTCTTACCCCAAGAATCCACCATTTTTGGCTTCCTGGTCCCGATTTCTTAGTGACTCCAGTTTCCAATTGGCCACCACTTTTCACCGGTTGTGATCTGAATTCAGCTCCCTTAATTGAATTGAAAACTAACATCATTGTTGCAACCGCAAACGAGCCTCCAGTAAATCCGCTTTTAATGGTTATCGAAAATTTTTCAAATTTAAAAAGGGTAAAACGAGTCTTCGCCTATTTAAGAAGGTTCGTTTTCAATTGTCACCACAAAAACAATTCAGTGTCACGATTGTCCGGCACAAATTCTCAGGATGAGCTGGAGGAAGCCCTTCAATCCATAGTGTTGATCAAACAGCATCATCACTTTGATCAATTGCGCCAGAGTTTGCTGCAGAAAAAATCATTCGAAAAATCATTTCGAACTTTAAATCCTTATATCGATTCTACGGGATTTATCAGGGTGGGAGGTAGATTACAATTCTCTTCTTTACCACATAGTGCTCAGCATCCAGTTTTGCTCACGAGAAGGTGTGCGTTGTCACGTTCAATATGTCTCCATTGTCACCTAATTTCGCTTCATTCCGGTCCTAACACGACTATGTCTTTAATTCGGCAAAATTATCGGATTTTGTCTGTACGAAATCTGGTTCTAGAGTGCATTCGAAAATGCATAACATGCACAAGGTTTCGAGGTACAACCTATCAACCCTTCATGGCTCCTCTACCTGCCCCCCGAGTCAATATTCCACGTCCTTTTAGTAAGGTGGGTGTGGAATTTGCTGGCCCCTTTTCCTATCGGTCAAATAATTCCCGCAAACCAACAATGATGAAAGCATATCATGCTCTCTTCATTTGTTTCGTCACCAAGGCAGTTCATTTGGAACTAGTCTCGTCCCTCACCGTGGAGGCCTTTTTATCGACCTTAGATCGATTTATCGCTAGACGAGGCCTTCCTCAAGAAATTTGGTCCGATAATGGTAGCAATTTCGTCGGAGCTTCACGCTATCTTGATGGGGTTTCTCAGTTTTTGAGGTCGAATAATGTCGATATATGCGATAATTTGTCGAAGAGATCCATCAAATGGAAGTTTATTCCTCCATATGCCCCTCATTTCGGAGGTTTGTGGGAGGCCGGTGTTGAATCAGCAAAGCGTCTGCTTCTCAAATCTCTAAATTCGGTTGCTTGTACATTTGAGGAACTTGCAACGATTTTCACTCGTGTTGAAGCGGTTTTAAATAGTAGACCAATTTGCCCCTTGTCCTCTGATCCCTCCGAATCCGCGGACTTTTTAACACCTGGACATCTCCAGATAGGCGCCCCATTGTTGTCCATTCCCGAATTGACGCTTGATAATGTTCAAACGCCCATCAAACGTTGGGAACAACATAAAAAATTGTTTCAACAATTCTGGAAACAATGGTCACACGAATATCTCCACACTTTGATTCAGCGTAATAAATGGAAGACACAAAACGCTTATCCATCTATTGGAGATTTAGTTTTCATCAAGGGCATAGATTCCAAACCTGCCACTTGGCCTATCGGACGTATAATCGAGTTGCATCCGGGACCCGATGGTACGATTCGAGTTGCGTCAATAAAAACCGCAGCCGGTCTATATACAAGAGCCCTGACACGATTGGTCCCGATTGATATTTAATTCAGCAATCACTTCAAATTTTCTTTAGTTTATTAGATTATTAGATATTAGTTTATTAGATTTAATTCCACTGCTTCCAATATTCTGTAAAATTCAAACAATTTTACGGCGGCCTGTTTTGTTCACACCAAGTGAACGGTTCAGATAAACTTTTCGAATTTTTCATTTCCATTCCTTCAAAATTAATTCAATTTCTCCGATACCAGGGAGATTCCATGTGTAGGTGCGTCAGCTGTGAAACAAACGCATATGTCGTATATTTTGTTTCATTTCATTTTTCATTCAGTTCATTGATTGCCTTTATCGTGAATATATCTGCTACCGTTAATTTAAATTTCTTCTGTTTCCTTTCGTGAATTTAGAAAAGTTCAGTTTTTCTTTTGGTTCACAATTCTAGTGATTTCGATTCATTCGAATTACATTCATTTAAGAACATTCGTTTGTGCGAATTTAGTTCGAAAAAGACTGTTACCAGTGGCGTGGTTATTATTCTGCCACAAGGATAAGTGTTCCTACTTTGACATTTTTAGCAACGGATTTTCAAGTCATCAGCTTCATTCCATGTTCGTTTGTCGAGCTCGATCACTCTGTTCATGGAAATAGGAGTAACCAACGAGATCTGGTTGGCCGTTTTGCTGAAATAGGTAAGACCTTGCAATTGTTAATTTGGGTGCATTTATCCTCTCATTTGTGTTGGGTTTCAATAAAACCTTATAAATATATACAGTCCATTAGCTCTCTTATTTTTTCATTCAGAAATTTGGTAAATTTCTCATTCAGTAAAATTGAACCGCACTTCAGTTGGTTTACTGAAATTCTACCCAACACCTGTCCTCTACAAGTTGTTCAACCACTCTTACGAATTGGAAAATCGCAAGAGTACAACCAGTCCCTAAAAAAGGCAAAAATACCCTACCTAGCAACTACAGACTTATCGCTCTGTTATCTATTATTTCAAAGGTCATGGAAAAGGCCATCAACTTCGAGCTCTTGAAACATCTGGCAAACTTCCGTCATCAGAGATCCACTGGTGACTTACGTCTCACATATATGACAGCTACCATTGAGAAATATGGTAAAACCCTAGCCGTAGCACTTGATATCTCCAAGGCATTCGATCGAGTCTGGCATCAGGGACTCCTCGCCAAGATTCCATCTTATGGCGTGCTCCCAAAGCTGTGTTCTATGCTGGCTAGTTTTCTTTCAAACAGATCTCTCCATGTAGTGGTCGATGGAGTTTCATCTGATATTCTACCCATAAATGCTGGTTGCAACACTATTTCTACTTCACATCAACGATTTGCTGGAAGCAACTTCGTGTCCAGTGCACAGGTTCGCGGATGATAGAACCTTCTATACCGCCTGTTCTTTTAGGGCTCCAAAACCAGCCCGCCAAATCAAAAACGAACGAGGAAGAAATGTTAACAACATAAATATGGACTTGGCAACAATTCTTTGATGGGGATCTAATAACTTGGTGGAATTCAACGTAAACAATACACAAGCATGTATTTTCTCTAGAAAAGCCGATCTTACTGGGCCCAGCATAGAATTGTCGGGAGTGACCATACCATTGAAGTCATCCATTTCGATGCTTGGTATCACTGTCGGCAGTAACCTTCCTTGAGAGAATAACGTGAGATCCACTCCTAAAAGTGTATCCCAGAAACTTGGTTTTCTGTTTCGTGCCAGGAGCTTGTTCACCTCAGGTCAGCTGCTTGTGATCTATATGGCACAGATTCGACCTGCCCTGGAATACTGTTCTCATGTTTGGTGGCTGCACCTAAACAACCTCTAAACTCTTGGATTCTGTACAAAAAAGGGCAATTAGTCTCGTCGGTGATTCCTCGCTCACAAACTCGCTCACTTCTCTAGAACACCGTAGAAGAGAAGGAGACCTATCTTCATTTTATAGATATGTTGTAACGGGCTTTCTTTACCTATTGGCTATTGTCGGCGGAAATATAATCGCTCGGGCGCCAGCCACAATGGGTTTTAAAAGGTTGTGACTCCTTTCGAAAAAGTTTCACTTCGAGCCCCTGCCTGGGTAGCTTTTAGACAGTTGGAGAAGGGCTCGGCTCAATCTGAGGTGTTAGCGATTGTTGGGTTTGTGTCCCAAGGTTACCTTGTGTTCTAAGAGGTTGGATTCTTGAGGACGCAATGGTTGAGACTTAGATGCGGATCATGTGTTAATGATCGTTTATTCCTGAAACTAGTACAGTTTATATATCATACAATTAGAATGACATCACGTCCACGCGCCCGATATAACCAATCAAATACATAGAAACAATATTGCGATAAAAAAAATGATGATTCTGTAAACAAATTCAAAGCATAATTGTTAATCATCATTTCGCTCGGCCTACTTTCAGGCAGGAAATAACAATTTCTGCCATATTGCATGATTGAAATAAATTCCATCTGAATATTGTCGGTTCGAAAGGAGATTTATAATAATTGTATTTCCAAACGTACGATAACAACGTCAGTTGACTGACAGGATCATCGAAACGTTCTATTTCTCCGCCTAGGCGGAGAAATATTTACTTTTCCCTCCGGCGCGGCGGCAGGAAAAGTGTTGCTACGAAAAAAAATACTTGGTAACCATTGAACATAGATGCATAGAATACAAAAACTTCCCATTCAAACGTCATTTTTATTTGATAAAGTTACATTAAATGTGCAATTTTCATGAATTTGAAAACGTTTGGAAATAAAATAGCATATTTCATTCGGAGAAGAAGTGACTTTTCGTGGCTCGCTTTCAATTATCTCAATTAACTCAAGCTCGCCACGAAAAGTGACACTTCTCCTCCTAATGAAATAATATACTATTATTGATTGATTTGAGGATTTTCTGTACGTTTGGTACATATTCCCGACGGCCTTAGTTATGTGGTTGGAGTCGTGATGTCCTTGATATTTTTCTCGGCTACGTGAGGGTTGTTGTCCTGTCATGGGGATGGCTGTAGATTGGCTGCAACTCTATTCCTTCTTCAGGATGAACTGCTTCATCGCTTTTCTGGACTTTCATGCACATTAGAGTTAAAAGCGTCAACAGTGCTTTGCAAGGACCATTTCTTCTCGTCGTCGTTTTCGGATCGTTTGGGTCCTGTTCATCCTCTGCTGTTACTGGAAGCTTGCATATTTTTGTGATTGGTCTTCTCATGCTGACATTGTCTTTGGTGCGTAATGTCGCTACTCGCACTAGCCCATCATTGCCGTGGTGAGTTTCGAGCACTTTTGCAAGAGGCCAGTTGTTGGGATTCACATTTTCTTGTTTTATCAGTAGGTACGATGTCTCCGTTATTTAGGTTTTCTTCTCTTCTTGTCCATTTTGATCTGTGCTGTAGTCGAGTCAGATATTCGCTGGACCATTTTTTCCAAAAATCTTTCTTCATCGCCTGAATGATAGACCATCTGTTTTGAAGACTCATCCTTTCGTCTGATGAGAATGGAGACTCGGGAATCATTTTGATCGGGTGTCCTATTAGGAAGTGTCCTGGCGTGATCACATCTATTTCCTCTGGATCTTCTGAGAGGGCCGTTAGTGGGCGTGAATTCAGGCATGCTTCGATTTGACACAGCAAGGGTTGGTAGTTCCTCACATGTTAGAGTATGGTTGCCGACAACTCGTTTTAGGTGATACTTGATGGACTTGACTCCAGCTTCCCAAAGCCCTCCATGATGAGGAGCCGCTGGAGGATTCCAGTGCCATCGTACGGCTTCGATAGCAACCGCTTCTTTTAGGGCTTGTTCGTCTATCGCGTCTTTTGTTTCTTTGTCCAGGATTCTCTTGGCTCCGACAAAGTTCGTACCGTTGTCAGAATACGAGTCGGTGCATATTCCTCTGCGCGAGATGAATCTCCTGAAGGCAGCCATGAAGGCATTTGATGTGAGATCTGTTACAGCTTCTATGTGGACTGCCTCGGTTGCCAGACAAATGAATATAGCTATATATCCTTTGTGTGATATGCATCCTCTTCCTCTGGAAAGCCTTATTTGAACTGGTCCAGCGAATTCGACTCCAGAGTGTGTGAAAGGTTTTGGCAGTGATCCCATTAATTGGTTTCGTGTCTCTGCTCGAAATCTCGTGCATACAACGCATTGTCGGACGACATGTTTCACTTTGTTTTTTGCTTGGATTATCCAATAGCTCTGTCGAATGTGATTGAGGGTGGCTTGATTTCCCCCGAATTTCCCCCATGCAGCGTTTGATGATGAGCATCCCTTATTATTAGATTTGTAAGGTGACCTCTCATAGGTAATATAATGGGGTGTCTGTGGTTGTACTCCAAAGGTGCATTGTGTATTCTTCCGTCTACTCTTAGCAAGCCTTGTTCGTCGATGAATGGGTTGAAACTCTTCAGGCGGCTTGATCTACCAACTTTTCCTGTCTGGAAGATTTGCTCGATGTCAGATTGGAAGTTCGTTCGTTGTGCCAATCTGAGTAATGCTGTTTTGCTTTCTAGTAGCTCTTCCGCAGGAATATGCTGGCTCGGCGGTTTTGTGGTTTCATGCAGTAAGCCATAATTCTTATGGTTTTTATCCACGAAGAATATTTGCTCAATATTTCCGGTTCCTTTTCGACGTTGGCAGTATTCACAGAAATTTCCATTCTCTTCAGTTCAAGTGGCTTCAACCATTCGGGTCCATTCCATCAAAGATCATTCGTCGCCAGAGCACTGGGCCTCAATCCTCGTGAAATTAGATCTGCAGGGTTATCGGTCGATTTAACGTAGTACCAATGAACTTGACCTAGTAGCTCGTGGATGCCTTGAACTCTGTGGGCGACGAACGTTTTCCATTTGCCTGCGTCAGCGTTTATCCACGATATGACAACTTGGGAGTCAGACAAGACGTATATTTTTGTATTGTCGTGCTCCAGGGACGTGACGCAGCGTTTGATGAGTTTGGCCAAAAGGAGAGCTGCACAGAGTTCTAACTGGGGAATTGTTTTCGTGTTTCTCAATGGTGAAACTTTTGATTTAGATGTGAGCAATCGTACTCGTATGTTTCCGTTGGTGTCCATCGTTTTGGTGTATACTGCTGCGCCATATGCCTTTAGGGAAGCATCTGAGAATCCGTGTATTTCTAATGGCTGATGACGTTTGAGGTGAATCCAACGTTGGACTTGAATTTCTCCTAGTTTTGGAAGCTCTCTTCTGGAGTTTTACCAAGCCTTTCTGATTTGCTCTGGTGGTGGTTCATCCCAAGAAGTGTTGTTCTTCCATATTTCTTGCATAAGCATTTTGGCCTGAATTATAACCGGAGATAGTAATCCTAGTGGGTCGAAAATAGTGGCAATTTCGGAGAGGATCTTTTTTTTCGTTAGTTGGCATTCGGAATTGTGTTTTATTTGGTACTGTATATTATCTTCTCCGGGTATCCATGATATGCCAAGTGTTCTCGTTGAATCATTTTTTTCGTCCAATGTAAGGTTGGTTGGGTTTTCGGCTTGCTTGTTGAATTTCCACTTTCTCATGTTGAATCCTCCTTTTTTCAGCATGCTTGTTATTTCGCTTTGAATGTAACACGCTTCTTCTTCAGTGTCGGCTCCACTTAGTAGGTCGTCTACGTAGAAGTCCCTCAAAACGATTTCAGCCGCAAAAGGGTGGTTTGTTTGTTCATCCATGGCTAGTTGTCTCATTATCCTTATGGCTAGAAAGGCTGCTGGTGCTGTGCCGTAGGTTACTGTGGTTAATTCGTAGGTTTGTATTGGCTCGCTCTTGTGGTTTCTCCAAAGTATTGAATGCAAGGGTTGATTTTCGCTGGCTAATTTCACTTGCCTGTACATTTTTTCGATGTCTGCAGTCATGGCAATTTTGTGTTTTCGCCATCTCATCAGAATATCTATAAGATCTTGCTGCAATTTTGGTGCCGTGTGTAGGATGTCATTAAGGCTGAGTCCAGTACTGGTTTTTGCACTTGCATCGAATACGACTCTTAGTTTCGTCGTATCTCGTTCTTCTTTCAATACAGGCTGGTGTGGAATATAATATCTTGTCGTTGAATAGTTCGAATTTGCAATTTTCATGTGTCCTAGGTCAATGTATTCCTGCATGAATTCTCTGTACATGACGCTGAGCTTTTCATTCTTGTTCAATTTGTTTTCCAACTGGTATAGCCGTGCCATTGCTCTCTGTCGGGATTCACCTAGCTGAGTTGCATTTTTTTGAATGGAAGTTTAACCGTGTAGCATTGTTCGTTTCGTCGAACGGTTTGGGCATAAAATTCTTCGACTAGGTCATCGTCGTGTGTTAATTCGTTCGAATTTTCTGCTTCCTCGATGTTCCAGAATTTTGTGAGTTGTTCGTTCTCGTTCAAGTTCGTGATCAGACTGGTTATATATAGATGTGGACTCGAGGGTGCTGTTCCACTTATTATCCATCCAAAGTGAGTGTTTTGTGCTACCAATCCATCATTCAAAACTTTGAAGCCAGAGTTCATGTATTTGGGGAAATAGTCTATACCTAGGAGGACGTCGACTGGTCCTGGTACATGAAATTGTGGATCTGCTAGTTGCATGCTTTCCCAATTGTTTTCTGTATATATGTAAGTAGATGGCATGTTGTTCGTTACTCTGTCTATGGTATTGAGCTCTGTTTCCATCGCGAAATCACTTTCGAAATAGGGTCTCATACTTGTGTAGATCTTTCATCTGGATTCCGCCGTAGCGGTGTTTCCTAAGCCGGTTATTTCAGCATTTTGTTTGAATCTTGGGCTTCCCAGTGCTTGAGCGGCAGCTGTTGTGATGAATGAAGCTTGTGATCCTGGGTCAATTAGGGCTCTCAAAGTTATAAGCTCATTATTTTTGTTTGTTGCTCTGATGAGCGCTGTTGATAAAACCGAAGTTTTTGATTTTCGTCCGTTTGTTGGTGTGTGTCCTAGGTGTGAGTTCATTCTGCTGGATGGCTCTCGGCTTGTGGTGGACTGTTGGGGTGTATTCATCTGGTTGTACTGCTTCTCTCGGTGGAGCATTGTGTGGTGGCGATCCTGGCATTTTTGGCATCTACTGCGGCAATAACAAGTTTGTTTGAAGTTGTGACTTAGGCAGTTCCTACATAATTGTTTCTGGTTGATGTACCCTTCTCTTTCGGCTACGGTGAAATTTTTGAATTGATCACATCTGTAAATCTCATGAGAGTCGTTGCATAAATTGCATTTCGTTGTTTTGATGTGGTAGCTGCTTATTTTCTGGTGTTCGCCGTATCTTTTTTTGAATTGCTGACTTCCACCTTTCAAAAGTTTGTTTTGACGACTTCCAGTATTTGAAACCGTTGCCCTAGAAAATTGACGAGGTCGTCCACGATTTGAATGCTTCTCGGTTTGTTGACAATTTGTTCGTAGAGATTTGTGGTAACGGAGTCCAATTTCCTCAACATAAGGTATGCGATTATGTCTTCCCATTGAGTTACATTCATGTTTTTAAAGGCTTCTGTACTTTCTCGGATTGTGTCGTGCATCCTTTTTATTGATCCTGCGGATTCTGTATTGAGGTTCGTGAAGTTGAGAAGGTTGTCCATGTGCTTGTTGAACAATATTCTTGGATTGTTGTATCTGTCTTCTATGAGTTTCCAGGCAGTTTGGTAGTTAGGAGATGATGTCTCCATATGCTGGATCATTCTGGCTGGCTCTCCTCTTAGATTTGTTTTGAGTAGTTGCAGTTTTTCGACGTTTCCAAACGATTTATTGTTTTCTACTAGTTGTATGAATAGGTCTCTGAAGTTGGGACATGAGTCATACTGTCCATTGAATATGGGAATGGTAACTGCTGACAAATTAATTCTTGGAGAATCCGCTGTTTTTCCTTTTCGAAATGCTATTAGGATTTCAGCTTGGACTTCTTCGTATTTGTCGCTTGCTTCATCGAATAATCCCTTTTCCATATATACTTTTGAATCTCGGGTATCGATTGCGTTGATTTTGACTTCGAGGGAGATAATTTCATTCCATCTTCTTTCCATGAATTGTTGTTTGATTTTGAGAAGTTCCATGTTTTCTCCTTTTTCTAGTAAGGCTTCGATCTTTTTTATATCCCTCAAGAAGATTTCTATGCTTGAAATTTGTTCTCTGATGATTGTGCAGGTGGTGTCTGGTAGTTTTTCTTCTGCTGCATTTTGCTGTTCCTTGGAAGGTTTCCTTGATTTCTGTTAGGTGGGCCAATGCTTGGTTATATATTTTTTCTGCTTGTCCGTATAAATTTTTCGTAAAGTATTCATCAGTTTCTGGGAGTTTTTCTATCAAGGTTTTGTGTGATTCGTTGAAGCGACTCCACTCTTCGTTTAGTTGATACAATTTTTTTTTGGCAGTAGTCTGCGGTTTTTCTTGAGGGGGAGTCCTTCTTCATGTTGACATGAATCCTCTTGATGGCTTCTGCCGTCGTGATTTGTTCTGTGACGAGATTGTCCATTCTGGGTTTAGGTACTGGTGTATAGATCTTTCGTTGTTTTTTTTGCTTGTTGGATGTAGGGTTCAGTGGTGGTGTCCCAAAGTACCTGGTGGTTGTTGTCAGAGGGTCGTAAATCCAATGAATGTTGTTCGTTGCTTGAGGGATTAAGTGGTGGTGTCCCAAAGTCCCTGGTGGTTTTTGATTGTGGGTGCAGTGGCTGAAGTTCCAAAGTCCCTGGTGGTTATTGTCAGAGGGTCGTGAATCCAATGACTGGTGGTTGTTGCTTGAGAGAATCAGTGGTGGTGTCCCAAAGTCCCTGGTGGTTGTTGATTGTGGGTGCAGTGGCTGAAGTTTCAAAGTCCCTGCTGTTTCTTGGTTGTGGGTGCAGTGGTTGAAGTTCCAAAGTCCCTGTTGTTTCTTGGTTGTGGGTGCAGTGGTTTTAGCTCCAAAGTCCCTGGTGTTTGTTGTGTAGGCTCGAAGGACCAATGGTGGGATTGTGTCCCAACGTTACCTTGTGTTCTAAGAGGTTGGATTCTTGAGGACGCAAGGGTTGAGACTTAGATGCGGATCATGTGTTGATGAACGTTTATTCCTAAAACTAGTACAGTTTATATATCATACAATCAGAATGACATCACGTCCACGCGCCCGATATAACCAATCAAATACATAGAAACAATACTCAATACTCAATACGTTTATTTCATCAAAATATAATATTAACAGTACACAGTCAATTAACATAAAAGATGAAAAAACGAATTAATTCAGCACAATAAACATTGCGGAATTCGTCAAAAAATATAAAATATAAAATATGGACGATTTTTGTCTATTACAAACATTTTTCTAAACTAACTTGTTGAAACAAAAGAACAATTTAAAAATTCGTCTATGGAGTAAAAACAGTTTTCAACTAAAAATTTCTTTACAACAATATTAAATTTTCTGTCATTCATTTTCTTGATGTTTTCTGGCAACTTATTGTAAAGTTTAGGACCCCAAGTGTCCACATAGATTTTTGTTGATTCGAGCCGATGAAGTGGAATAGTGAAATCATTCTCTCCCCTTGTGTGATAACCATGAAAAGTCGAGTTACGCATAAATTTTTTCTTGTTTTCACGAACAAATTTCAGACAACTCAGGATGAAAAGACAAGGAACGGTGAGTATTCCCTCTGATTTAAAATAATTTCTGCAGCTCACATCTCTTTTTATTTCAGTAAGAGCTCGAATGGCTCTCTTTTGCTGCAAGAATATCCTGTTAGCATCCACCGAGCCACCCCAGAACAAGACCGAGAAGTTGATGACACTATGGAAAAAGGAGAAGTAGGTAAGTCTTGCCGCAGTATGTGTTACACGTCTCTTTATTTGTCTGATGGCGTATATGGCGCCATTTAATTTTTTGCTCATCATTTCAAGATGGCATCTCCAATTCAGCCTATTGTCCAGGTGCACACCAAGAAATCTAACGTGTTTCGGTTCATCTGATCTATTCGAAAAATTAAGTTCTTGTGTTTTTTCCTCATTCAAGAGTAATCTATTTGCCCTGAACCAATTACTGATATTATTCATCGATTCACGTAAATTTTCCTTCATCAGTGATTCCGATCGACCTACCGAGAGAACAGTGCTGTCGTCAGCATAGAGAAATACATCCAGAAGGCCGAGGTCGTTGATGAAGATGACAAAGAGCAACGGACCCAAAATTGAGCCTTGAGGCACTCCCAGATGGACAACAGAATCTTCGGACCATTTCCCACTCCATAATACTCTCTGACGTCTCTGTGAAAGGTAGGAATCCAACAAGTCCAGCACTCTTCCTCTAATTCCGTAATACTCAAGCTTGGTCTTAAGTATGTGGTGATCCACGACATCGAAGGCCTTCGTCAGGTCACAGCACGTTATCTGACAGGCATCCTGATTGTCAACAGCCCTACTTATGACCTCAAGTACTTCACTTATTGCTGTTTTTACAGATCTCTTCTTTCTAAAACCATGCTGCCTCATCGAGAGCAAATTTTTTTTTTCAAAATAGTCTACAATTCTAGTCTTTATACACTGTTCAAAGACTTTCGACAATGCTGGCAAGATTGCTATTGGCCGGTAACCTCCACATTCGTTGTTGCCACCCTTATGCAAGGGTAATACTTTTGCCAATTTCATCTCGTGCGGGAACAACCCTTCAGAGATACACCTATTTATGACAATTTCAAGTGGTGTTGCCATCTCCTTGCCAATCATTTTCAACAGCGACGTACTCAAACCATAAATGTCCTCGGTTGGTTTGTTTTTTAGAGAGCTTATTATGTTTATTATTTCATTCTCCGTAACAGGCATGAAAAACAGAGAAGACTCATTGGGGATTTTCTGCTTCTTCAAAAAGTATTCATGATCCAAGAGAGCCGCCGGAATGGAATCTGCCACGCTTCTGCCAATTTCAGAGAAATACCGACCAAACTTCTCGGCATTCAGTCTAGGATTAGTATTTGTGTTTTTTTTACTTTTGATGTTTTCATTTATCGTTTTCCAGATGGCTTTCTGTTTATTTGATGCGTTTCTCAAATTTTCCTCTTTTTCCATCCTCAACTCTGAATCAAGATGCTTATAATATTCTTGTTTTTGTTTTTTGTATTCACGATATAAATTTTCGTTTTTATTTACTGTTATTATAGTTGCCAATGCATCCAATTTGTTCTTCATTCTTTTCAGAGCTGGGGAGGTTGAAGTTTTCTTGCGTGTCTTTTTAACAAGTTGTTTCTTTTCTGGACAACACTCCTCATACATATTGAAGAATATTGAGTGCATTATTGATGCAGCCTCTTGCGCCCCTCTACTGCTCAACTGCTGAGACCAGTCACATTCAATGATCTTCTGTTTGAGAGATTCAATACGTTTTTTATTCATTAGCCTTCGTTTGCAGTAGGTCTGATTATTTTCGCTTTTTATTTTGCCCCTGTATTCAAATACCTGTCCTCTATGGTCTGACAAATGATGTTCAACTGTAGATGTTCTCGATCGCTCCTCGCTAATGCATGTGAAGATGTTATCTATGCAAGAAGAAGTCTGGGCCGTTATCCTGGAGGGTTCCATTGATGTCAACCTCAAGCCAAACGTCTCAAGCAATATTGCGATAAAAGAAAATGATGATTCTGTAAACAAATTCAAAGCATAATTGTTAATTCCATCATTTCGCTCGGCCTACTTTCAGGCAGGAAATAACAATTTCTGCCATATTGCATGATTGAAATAAATTCCATCTGAATATTGTCGGTTCGAAAGGAGATTTATAATAATTTTATTGATTGATTTGAGGATTTTCTGTACGTTTCGTACAGCGATTGATAAGTATGTTCTCTATTGAATATTTCTAGCTGTTGCTCAACTAAATAATGTATGCAACAACAAAAATCAAAGTATCAAACAACTAAACTGTTTCCAAAGATCAACTATTAAACAATTGAAATGCAAGTATGAAAGTTACAAAAGCCTTACTGATATTATGAAAAGAGATGAAAACGGTTGCGGGTTGACGGGGTGAACAGGTGAGACAGGCGGAAAATAAGCGGTGATAGAAAATGACAATCTAATTGCAACAAATGAACAATGAGAGCATTCAAAGCAGCCGTGAAGGAGCAAAGCAGTGAGCATATAAATCGAAAAAAAAAACTGTATAGAAACCTGAAATGGGCTACGATTTCCGAACCACAACTGTATGTCTGAATTCCCGTGGGAAAATACAACACTACAATATTTCCTACTCGAACAATTTATCAGCGGTCGAAATGATAACTCAGAATTCAATCGGTCGGAGGGATTAGCGCATCCACCAAAATGTCGGGGACGAGTCACGAAGCTCGGGGACCGTGCGTTGCCCCAAAATGACCCCAGCAAATAGCCAACCACAACAACGGGGTTGCACCGCGCGCTGTGTGACCAAACTAGTGTGCTCAAGAAACAAGGAACTCAACACTGTCCAACAAGCGACGGAACAAGTCAAAATTTACGAAGACTCGGAAAACAGCGCGGCGCATCCGCCAAAATGTCGCGACGAGTCACGACGCTCACAGGCCGTGTGTTGCTCAAAAATACCCCCAGCAAATAGCCAACCACAACAACGAGGTTGCACCGCGCGCTGTGTGACCAAACTAATGTGCTGAAGAAACAACGGACACAACACCGTCCAACAAGCGACGGGACAAGTCAAAAATCTTAAAATTTGCAAGTATTGAAAGACCGGGCCTCCCAAGACCGGGCGACCTTGAATCGAGACACTCGATCGCTGGTACGCGGACCGCCGGACCGGTTTTCCTTCACGAGAACGTTACAAATAAATAATGGAAATAACACGTAGTTCGAGTAGGAAAATGATTCTACACAAAATAAACACAATAATGGTTCGGAATACGGAATAAAGATTCGGAAAAGCCCGGATCAAGATTTTCCTACCTGATGGAGATTTCGTTAGCTTTCACAAGGCACTAAAAGGTGGAATAGAACTTCACGGTCCCAAAATGAATTGCACGGATTCGGTATACAATGTTTTCGAAACTAACAATTTCTATTCAAACTTCCGGACTTTAAATTTTCGCTCGGTCGTTCAGCCTCAAATACTTTCCCTACCAAACTTTGACAATCTCCTCGCACTTCCTCTAAATCTCGAATGAATCCCTCTTCGTCGCGTGCATCCCCTCCCAAAAGGCCCCCCCATCATCGGGAGTCGCGCGCGTGAAAATTCCTCAAATTTTCAAGAAAAAATTGGTCATGAAGGGCTCTGATTGGCCAACCTGAGTTCCCACTTTTCGTGAACATTCTACAACTTTCTAGAGGCACCTACGACGCACAAATCGCCGTCACATTAAAATTCGGAAAAATGGAAAAACACACGACCAACAAAAAAACGACGAAGAGAGATAACAACATCCGGTCGCCAACAATCGGCGCTTGCTTTAAATTGAACCCGAAAAACATTAATGAGATTTACGGGTTGCCTATCGGAAAATTTCGAAATGATTTTACCGAGATTCCTACAATGAAGGGCGCTTCATTACAATGTCCATGGGCGATGCTCTTCTGAATTATCAGCAATCGTTCCCCCTCTGGCAGTCTCTTCGAGACTAACCCGTCAAGTTACGTCTTCACATCCCTTCGTGGACACTTTGGAGATCTGCAGAACATCTCTCTTCAAAGACTCGTTCATCCAACGAACAGCGAGGCTTTGGAACTCATTGCCTAGGGAGGTGTTCCCCGAGGCATATTACCTCCAGAAATTCAAGAAGAACACCAATTCCTACCTGCTTGCCCTTGGTTCTCACGATGTTTTCTGAGCATTACAGGATATTATTTTTCGTGAGTACCAACATGAAAAAAAAAGAAACAACTCACGTAACACATACGAACAGCAATGCATTGTTGGAAATATTACCCGTCAAACTGAAAGGTCAAAATGGTGTCATGGAAATTGTAGCTCTTTCGGACGAAGGAAGTACAACTACACTGCTCGATTCTAGCGTAGCAAAACAGTTGGGTTTTACTGGTCCAATATCACCATTCACCATTGTGTTGCAAATGGACAGGCAATATTTTTCGGTATGAAACTAATTCTTAGATTAATGAAATGGGTAATGGTGTCTAATGCCGGGTTTCCACCAAGCGGACAAAGCACGAACTGTCCGTTCAAACAGAAATTTCGAACAGTTTTGTTCGGAAAATGTTCTAAGACTGTTGAGGTTCCCAAAGGACTTTCTGTTTACACCAGTCACGGACAGATATGAATAAAGACTGTTCGTTTTTTGTTAAAGTTTCATTCAGTTTACATAGAGACACTGGACGTGTAGTTGTGAAAATGTGGCGCGCTGCAAACTTGAGAGAACAAGACGACGAGGATTTATTTTTGCTGGCAGTAACATTTTACCTTATTGAAAAGAACAAGACTAAACGTCGGTTTTGGATTTTGCAGGAGGAAATGTGACGTCTAAACTGTTAGAAGATCTCAGAAGAGATTATATGAGTATATGAGGTGAACTTCGATTAGGTTTTAAGAACTTTTTGCGAATGTCGAGCGCAGATTTTGAAAATCTGCTATGTTTAATTGGTCCTATCATTAGCAAGATCAACACCAACTAGAGAGACTCTATCTCAGCACAGGAACGTTTTGCCATCACACTGAGATTCCTAGCAACAGGATATTCGTACTGTAGTTTAATGTATTTATTCAGAGTTTCGGTACCATCTATATCAAGAATTGTGCCAGAAGTATGTAACTTACCCCAGACATTACGACTTCTTCCCTTCACGCACCGAATCAAACTATACCACTAGATCGCAACAGCCAACAACGTAAATAAAAACAAACTGGGCGTTTACACCAAGCAGACAAACTTAGTCCTCGAACTCGTAAATCCTTTGAAGTTCACCGACATTGAATGGGACTCTGTGTCCGTGAAAACGCAATTCGCGGACTCTCGAGTCCGAAAAACAATCCACAAGTTCTAGAACAGTTCGCGGACTGTCCCAAACGGACCGAGTTCCTGTTTTGTTTTTGTCCAGTCCTCTTGGTGGAAACCCGGCATAAGACTACCAACGTAGTCCTCCCCAGCTACATCTTCTTCAGGCTTACACCCAAACTCGAGGTCGCAAGGTAGTCTTATTTCTTGGCCAAACATTATATTGGTAGATTCTTGAACCGAAGATCTATTAGGCCATCGTGAATAAATGCAGGTATTCATCCCAGTCCCTTTGATGGTCAAAGACAACTTTGGCCAAAAACATAACCATAACATAACCTTATTTAATGAATTACGTCATGTTACGTGTGTTGGAATTTTCTATTGTACTCTACCTTATATGATTTTATTATATGACAAAAACTTTTAATTAGTTGACGTAGGTAATAGTACAGACTGTTAGTTCTCTCTTCTTAATTGTATTGTATTAATTTCAGCCTTGAGAAAGAGGAGATCTTCCTTGAAACGTTGGCATAGTGACGGAATAAAAGTTGTTACAAGTCCTATTACCCAATATTATTTCATTTACTTTGGCCAAATGTTTTCCCATAGTCCGGTTCATTCGTTCCACCATGCTGTCTGACTGAGGATGCAGAGGTGTAGTTCTGGTCTTATGTATCCCCAATGTTTTGCAAACTTCCTGGAATAAGTTCGACTCGAAGTTTCGGCCTTGATCACAATGCAGCTCAAGGGGTATTCCAAATCTGCAGAAGAACTCTTCCACCAATTTGTCAGCTACTGTGCTTGCCTCTTGATTGGGAATACCGTACGCTTCCACCCATTTGGTAAAGTATTTGGGAATCGCACTCCGATTCCCGATAATTTGCTTTCGTTTTATAATATAGATGTTCGATTATTTTATGAATTCAGACTGCGTCTAATGCCGGGTTTCCACCAAGCGGACAGAACAAAAACAAAACACGAACTCGGTCCGTTTGTGATAGTCCGCGAACTGTTTGCGAACTGTTCTAGAACTTGTGGATTGTTTTCCGGACTCGAGAGTCCGCGAATTGCGTTTTTACGGACACGAACAGAGTCCCATACAATGTGGGTAAACTTCAAAGGATTTACGGTACTAGGACTGTTTGTCATCTTGGTGTAAACGCCCAGTTTGTTTTTATTCACGTTGTTGCGATCTAGTGGTAGTTTGATTCGGTGCGTGAAGGTAAGAAGTCGTAATGTTTATTAAGACTTGATCGAAGTTCACCTCCTATACTCATATCATCTCCTCTGAGATGCCAGCAAAAATAAATCCTCGTCGTCTTGTTCTCTCAAGTTTGCAGCGCGTCACATTTTCACAACTACACGTCCGGTGTCTCTATGTGAACTGAATGAAACTTAAACAAAACCCGAACAGTTTTCATTCATTTCTGTCCATGACTGGTGTAAACAGAAAGTCCGTTGGGAACCCCGACAGTTTTCGAACATTTTCCGAACAAAACTGTCCGAAATTTCTGTTCGAACGGACAGTTCGTGTTTTGTTTTGACCTGTCCTCTTGGTGGAAACCCGACATTAGAAGCAAGCTAGACTACATCCATGACAAGGTGCGTAATCGAATGCAGCAAGCAAGTGACTGGATGAAAATGCGCTGTGACGTCAAGGTCATTGAATGAGGGTTTACTGCAGGAGATCTGGTGTGGTTGTATAACCCACAAAGAAAAAGAGGTTTTTCACCGAAGCTGCAGAGATATTGGGAAAGACCGTACGAAGTTATGAAAAGAATAAATGACGTAGTTTACCGAATACGGAAGCTTTCCAAAGGAAAACCGAAAGTCGTCCATTTCAACCGATTGGCTCCGTACGCATCCACGCAGGATGAAGAAGAAGTACGATTCGTCGAGGTCCCGGCTAAGAAAAATTGCGAATTCCAAGAATTCATGAACATCTATGGGAGAACACGCATTGCTCGGTTTGGCGCCACACAGAAAGTTCATCAGGACCTGTTTATAGTCCCCGAGGAATACTCGCTTGCTCATTGTGTAGCAGCTGATCTACGTATGAGTAGGGTAAAAGCAAGAGTATTCAAAAACAAATTTGGTCGGCAAGAGGAACTAATGTGACAGCTGCCCAGAGTCGGGAAATGTTTAATATTGAAGTCCGAGGGTCGGTTCATTTATTATTTGGTTACCAAGCAGCACTCTTTCCAGAAGCCGACCTACCAGAACTTATGGACCTCGCTGCATGGCTTGAAAGAAGACCTTCAACGTTCCGGCGTTAGGAAACTAGCAGTTCCCAAGCTTGGTTGTGGACTGGATGTACTGAATTGGAGGGTAGTGCGAAGCATGCTTGAAGTAATTTTCCAGAGGGAAGGTATACTGATCCTAGTATGCAGTTTCTTCCCAAATCGTATCAAGCTCCCCGGCAAAACCATAGAATGCTATTTCCATCAAAGGGGCTACTTTAGAAAAGAAGCCGACTGTGGATTTCGCTCCGGCTCGATCTGGAGGATTCTGGAAGCGCGTGGAGTGTTCCATCCGACAGAGCGGCCGCGTGTGATTCGAGAAGTTTCCAGACGGATCCGGATTTCACGAGAAACAATCTGCGTGATATACACAAGGGGCACATTGGCGGATGGGATTCATTCAGTCAGAGACAAGCGCCGAGTGAAAATAAATAGTGGTGGAAATAAATTGGACAGACTTTTGTTAGAATAAGTTCATTTGTCGTTAATCATTAGTGTTATAAGTAGTTAAAATAAATAGTTTATTGAACCGGACGTTTTACTTACGAAGAAAACGTTACAATATAATAAATGTATAATGTAATAGCAGTAAAGCACTGAGCTCCTACGTCATTGACTCAAAGCTGATTCGGGAGTGCCAAAACAAACTCAATGAGGTAGTCAAGATGAATAAGGTCTTTTTAATCTGGGTTCCCGGTCATTCAAGAATCGTAGGAAACGAAAAGGCCAATATACTGGCCAGAAAGGGCGCACAAACGCCACTCACTGGCCCTGAAATGCACCTATAGGAAGGAGTTTCTGCTGAAGGAGAAAACCGAAAGAGAAAAACTCTGGCGGAATCTCCCAGGGATGGATCATTCCAAAAAGTTCCTCCGGAACTTTGAAACTGCTAGATCCAAAAAATATGTGGATCGCAGTAAAAACCAACTTCACCTACTCACTGGATTTCTCACAGGACATTGTCGCCTAAAGAAGCATCTACTGAGAATGGGTTTATCGGACACTGATGAGTGTAGATTCTGTGGGGAGGAGGAAGAAACTCCTATTCACCTGGTTACGGAATGCTATGCCATTGCTAGCCAAATGAAAGACTGCTTTGAACAAGAAACTTGTAGAAGTGGGGAGTTATCCTCCTTGAAGCCGTCCCAGATACTGGATTTCATCAAATCTCTGGAACTGGAGGGCGAGCTGTAGGAGGCGCGATAATAACAGCTCTGTCAGGGGGCACAATAGACCTTAAGGTCGCAGTGGACTGAAACCCCTTTTCACTATTACTATAACTAACCCACAATGCATGGGAATCCCCATTCGTTTTCACAGCTGATGCATATGATTTCTTTGACCTTCCCTACTGTGACAAGAACTATCATGTTTCATGAAATTTGTTTTTCAAATGTCTCCTTTTTACAAAGTAATCGTTTTTTTTGAAGAATGGGAAATATTAAAAAAAAAACGGTTTGAATATGGGACACACTTTGTGAAAATGTAGACATTTGAAAAACAAGTTTCATCAAACAGAAAAATACATGGTGTTCCATTTGAAAAAAATACCTATTTTTCATTAATTTTTTTTTTTAACGCAACCTGTATATGAAAAATTATTTTTAGTTTGTAGATTTTCGTTAACCTTACAACCATGCCATTTAAGTTTCATTCCACAGGGTACGCCTTGATGACGCACCCTGTATGAACCGACCGAACATGTTATTCGTTTCGAAATAATTATTTCGGTGACGTATGTTGCGATCCAGAAAAATTCAATTCATGAAATATCCCCAGCAACTCACCCTGTATAGCTTCATTACACATTCAAAATAATCGTTTGTAGGGCAATCATTTCAGTTTCCTGGGATTTCATATTGTCATTATTATAACAAGAGGTGATCTATATTGCAAAAGTTCAAAAAATTGTCATAAATCTGACAAATCTGAGTGACATCTTACAAGATATTCTAAGACGTCTGCAATGAATTTTATGTATGATTTACCCATAATATAATTTGAATAATTACCGAATCCACCATTCAAGTGTGTTGTTAACATGCCAATTGGTACCACTGGTCAAATTATAAAGGTTGTACTCATTGTCATCCTCATCATTTTGTTGGTAAGTCTTGAAAACAAACTTCTAATTAACTTCTCTATTGGATTGCAGCATTGAGGTATCACTGAATATCGATATATACTAGGATACTTAAGGCACCTTAACAATCAACCACCCTCCTTAATTCTTAGTGACACCTCGTTTTTTTCTGTTAAATATCGCTTATCAAGATTTTGTCCAAGTTTTACTGGAACCATACATTAAGCATTTTCTATTGTGAGCTCTTCTGCTAAATGTGCAACTGATGCATCTTCGTAATGTTTATTGCTTTTGCACGTTCAAAACCGTTTTCTTAAAGTTTGTGGCACTGTGGTTCCTGAAGTTATGCAGAGAAACAGATGCTATTGGAGTAGCAAGCACTGGCAGTTGCTGGGTATATCAAGTTGAGATTGATAGAAAAATTGGTTTCCCTTGAAATATTAAGCCAATGGTACGCATTGTCTTAAAGGGAAATGGTACACGTCCGAGCTCGCGAGCTCCCTTCAAAAATTGGGCTTTCTACTTCCATGATATCTCAGTTCGTATGGGGCGTAGAACAACAATTTTTTTAATTGTTAGTCTACGTAGGCATGAGCAAGATCTCATTGAATTATTGTTTTATCAGTTTACGAAAGTCGCTTGGCTATGTAAGATTCGAAATCTACATGGAGATTTTTTTTTCATTGACAATATTATAAATTTTCTATGCATTGACGATAAGACTATCCAAGGAGTTTCAAAATAAAGGCCAACTCCATTTTTTTTCAAATACTTGGCACCTAAATTAGCAATTGCGTAATCATATGTAAATCTACTCCACCCATATATATATTGTATTGAGAAATTACATAAGGTTGGGGTATACATGGTGATTCACGGTTGATGGCACATTAGACGGTTCTGGTGAAGCAGACTTCGGATAGGTTTGAAAATTCAATGGAGTATGTAACCAGACACTTTCTCTCCAACTAAAATACTTTCGTCAATGCGGTGTTGCCACTTCTATTAAAACGTAGTAGCAACTTTGCTTTTTCAAATGGAACACCTGGTATATTATATTATTTTTGGAATCTCCAATACTTTCCCGACAACTTCTCTCAACATTTACCTATACCTATCTGTTGCCGTTTTCGAAACATAAATTAATTTCAATTTTTTTCAACGGAAATCATGACCTCTAAACATGCTGATAACTTTGTGTTGATTGTTTATCTATCACAATGGCATTGAAATTTAGTTTGGAGTTGGGTGATACATGAATGCTTTCAACACACCATCCTGATCTACGTTAATTCAACACAGGGTGATAAAAATACAGTTTTTTCGTTTGCTTGAAAAAGTGACTAAAAGTTGTTTATTTCAAATGGAACGCCCTGTATATTATTAGAAAGTCAGAAAGCTGTTGAAATTTGATTTCATTCTATGTACATCGTGCCTATACCTAACTGGTCAAATTTCGGACTTAGGTATGGGACTTATGAGCATTTATTTGTCAAAATGTCCCTTCAGAATGATATTCCCATTTGGTATTAGGTAGGCAGGCCATGATTACTATTTAACAGTACCTTGTGACATTCTCCTAATAATAAAGGCACCAAGAAACTTGAATCTCGACATTTTAGTCATTTCAGAAGTTGCAAATAACCTCGAAGAATATCGAAACTGTTGGTACCAACCAGACGGAGCTCCTGCATATTGTGCAGGAGAAGTGATTGCAGAACTGAAGAGACTTTTTGACGATCGGAGGATAAGGTGCTTGGGACCATGGAAGTGGCCAGGAAGATCACCCGATATTAGTCCATTAGATCCGTGATGAATGTTGAAAGGAGAAGTTTACAAGACACTCGTGCGTTCGAGAGATGAATTGTTGGAAAGAATTACCTACCCAAGCATTTGAAGATTTGGATCCCAATGAAACCGATCTGCCACGACGAAAGCAGTCAACATCCATCCGCATTTTGAAGTGCTTGGAAGTGAACGGCCATCAACGATTCGCATATATTTTGAAATATTCGACAGGATTGTTCTATTTTTTTATAATTATTCATATAAATAGTTTGACTTTCAAGTTTTTTGTATGCCTTTATTATTTGGAGAATGTCACAAGGTACTGTCAAATAGTATTCATAGCCTGCCTACCTAATGCCAACTGGAAATACCATTCTGAAGGAACATTTTGACAAATAAATGCTCATAAGTCCGAAATTTGAATAGTTAGGTATAGATATGATATACATAGAATGAAAGCAAATTTCATCAGCATTCTGAATTTTCAATATTATATTGGGCGTTCCATTTCAAATCAACAACTTTCAGTCACTTTTTCAAGCAAACGAAAAAACTGCATATTTTACCACCCTGTATCGAAGTAACGTAGATCAAGCTGATGTGTCGGAAGCATTCATATATCACCTTACTCTAAACCAAATTTCAATGCCATATTGTATCTCAACACAAAGTTATCAGCATTTTTAGAGGTCATGATTTCCGGTGAAAAAAATTCAAATGAATTCATATTTCGAAACCAGCAATAGATAGGTATATTAAAATGTTGAGAGGAGGTGTCGGGGAGTTGTTGGAGATTACAAAAATAATATAATATACCAGGTGTTCCATTTGAAAAAACAAAGTAGCTACCACTTTCTAATAGGAGTGGCATCACCGCATTGACGAAAATATTTTAGTTGGGTAGAGAATGTCCGATAATAAACTCCTTTAAATTTTCAAACCGATTCAAAGACTGGTTCACCAGAAACTTCTAATATGCCATCCACCGTGAATCACCCTGTATATAAGTATATTGTTCAATGAGCGGTAATGTAAGTCATAACACACGCAGCCCGAGTCGTCAAAAATTCACGTTTTCCAAATGCGATTTTTGGATATTCAGACTCAAGAAAATGTAGAAATGGATGGCGAGAACGTTACCTTGATGTCTGAAATAGAGTTCCCCATTGACCCGACATTTTTGTATTCATTTCGTAAGTTACATTTTTCCTATTTGTATTTTGTATAAGATTGAGTTATAGGCGTGAGTTATTATTACCTCACACTATTGGTTTATGGAGACTATTACAGATCAAAATCAGTTGAATAATGGATATATTATTCTATGGAAGTAGATAAACATATTTTCGTATTTAACGGATAAGGTTGATCGGGTATGTAGTCAATTGTTAATAATTTAGCTCTTTATTGTCCCAAACAAGCTTTCGGATAATCACTTATCCTTCTTCGGGGCTACTGGAAACTTCATAACGTTGTAAAGACATAAAGAAGTAAGCGTAATAAAACTAACAACAATGTGAGACTTCAATATTAATTAAAAAAAAATTATAACACTAAGATTTCCATACATACAGGGTGATTTTTTTAAGTGTTTCATTAGAAGTTTTCGAGGAAGGAATTGCGATACAAATTCAAAATTCTGTATTTTCGTTTTAGAGTACATGAACTCAATTTGTAAAATATTTTCAAGTGGAATCTACTTTTGGTTCTACCGCAAACGGATGTGAACTTCGTTATTTCAAATGTAACACCCTGTATATTTATACATATTTGAATTCTTCGTTTAATTCTGCAATGATTTGATGGATTTGCGCAACCTGCACATAGAGCGATTGTTGAGTTATTGCCTGATTCTCAAACTTTTTGACAGAAAGAATGTCACAAATAATTGTTTATATCTTCAAAATCCCTCATTGTAAGAAATTTCTTTTTGCAACAGTGAAACAAGAGGAAGTTGGCTGATGCTGCTTCTGTATAAATTATGAGGAAATATTATACAGGGTGCCTGAAACAGGGCTTCGAAGTGAGCCTCAATAAAACTATGAAATCTCATTTTTTTGAAATGGGAACCATATAATTTCATAATTCCGATCGACTGCTCGTCAAAAACTAGTTAGAGTGTGCCAAACATTTCATGTCTTCAAAATGAGTAGTTTCGCCGTTATCGAATAAAATTCGAATTTCACGACTACAGCCACGTTTCTTTGTCTAAACATCAGGTTTTTCAAGATAATTTTCAAGTAGGATATATCAATAGTAAGAATATGCCAGTTTTAAACTAAAATTTCTTTATTTAATCATCATTCATTATCTGCTCTGTTTATTTGTCACATTCGCCGCAAATAAAGAACCGACTTTTGATATGTAATTCTAGTGTACCTTATTTTTATTATTGCTTGTTTTGCATAGTACTTGATCAATTAAAATGAGTAGGAATGACAATAACATAGCTTATTTTGAAATAGACAAGCATACCACTGAATTCGATAGAATTTCACGAATAAAACCAGGTTTGTCCCATCGGTCAAATACAGTGCTATGCTCGTCTATTTCAAAGTAGGCTATGTTAGGAATTGTCATTCTTACTTATTTTCATTGATCAAGCACTATGCAAAACAAGCTATAATAATAATTAGGTACACTAAATTGATATATTAAAAGTATTTTCTTAATTTGCGGCGAATGTGACAAATAAACAGAGCAGATAATTAATGATGACTAAATAAAGAAATTTTAGTTCTTGAGTCGTGAAATTCGAATTTTATTCGATAACGGCAAAACTACTGATTTTAAGGACATGAAATGTTTGGCACACTCTAACTAGTTTTTGACGAGCAATCGATCGGAATTATAAAATTATATGGTTCCCATTTGAAAAAAAAAGAGATTTCATAGTTTGATTGAGGCTCCCTTCGAAGCCCTGTTTCAGGCATCCTGTATAATATTTCGTCATTATTTATGCAAGAAGCAGTATCAGTTTTTCCTTTCATTGTCGCAAAAAAATTATTGCAATGAGGGATTTTGAGATATAAACACTTATTTGTGACAATCTTTCTGTCAAAAAATTTGAGAATCAGGCAATAACTCAACAACTGCTTGATGTGGTTGCGCATATCATACATCAAATCATTGCCGAATTAAACGCAGAACTCAAATATGTATAAATATACAGGGTGTTACATTTGAAATAACGAAGTTCACATCCGTTTCCGGTAGAACTGGAAGTAGATTCCACTTGAAAATATTTTACAAATTGAGTTCATGTAGATACTCTTAAACAAAAATACAAAATTTTGAGTTTGTATCGCAATTCCTTCCTCGAAAACTTCTAATTGAAAACTTAAAAAAATCACCCTGTATTAATGTTTCTTTTAGGAAGTTTACAGAATAAATACCTCAAGTGTTTCTCTGTAATCAAAGTTTATTTCCCACTTACTATTTACAGTAAATTAATGAATGTTACCTTTAATCAAAGAAACGACAAGAGTATTCTTTGTGATTTTTATAAATATGACCAAATTCTTCGATAATGTAACTTCTTATTCAATATGACATTAAATTATTAGTTGACATCAGTTAACTATTCAAAATAATGTGAAAATTCAAATAAATGAAATTTCTTTACATCTCCACTCCAAAGTGAAAATTTGTTTTCAACTAAAAAATTTTCAAATCCAAATAACGTTTCATAATTAGCCTGTTGGGTTTGGAATCAGTTTCGATATGTGGAATAGGTTCGATTCTGTTTTTCTGAAGAAATGAACGACAGATGAGGACCAACGAGAAAACACCAGACGTTTTATCGTGAGAGGATCATCTCATCTCACCCACATTAATCAATTCGACGATATTACAGTAAATGGAATTAATATCATTAAAATCTGTGTTAATATTTAAGTTGTTATTAGGGATCATGATTTCAACCGCCTCCAAAAACCCTCGCTTGTACCTACCTATTACGCTCAGATCTCAAACACTTAGCATCCGAGAATCTCATAGTATGTCCAGTTTCGTATAATGTATCTGTTTTGATAGACCCGTGGTTTGCTTTTCCATTGTGCAATATCTAACATGTTCCTTTATTCGTGTTTTTAAGTTTCTGCCAGTTTGGCCTATATCGGGCTTATTACAATCCATGCAATCTATAGAGTAAATTATTCCCGATTTGTTGGTTGTTGGTGTTTTGTCCTTCATTTTTGAGAAAACGTATTTAACCAAAGTGCAGGGCATGCGTGCAGCAACTGTAAGATCTTGACTGCTAGGTATGTGTCTTCTAAGAGTTCTTACGATAGAAGGTGTGATGGCAGGGTGGTAAAGCATAGAGAAATATTTTTTTTAGGGATAACTTCTCTTTATCAATGGCCGGAAGGGTATCCTGTCCCACGTTAGAGTCAGATTCTACGATACGACCAGGGGCCGTATTCTCGGCAAGTGATTTTTTGACGCATACGCTTCGAAACGAATGGTTCAAGTGCGAATACTCTTCAGTAGTCGTATTCTCGATGATCATTCGTTCCTTCAAAAGTATTCGTTTGAAAACGTGCGATCGCAAACTCCGGCAACATTGCAAATCTTCACATTCTGTGTTTGAATTTGAATAAACCCCAGTGTTCTTTTATGAGTTTTCAAAATAGTGTCAAAGTGAAAATACTGTGATTTTAAAACATCTTTTATTGAAAATGAACATTTCTCAGAAGAGAAGCGAAATTACGAATAGCTAGAAAGAGGTACTCTTAGAATATGACAAAAAAAATCATTTTGTTTAAACATATTCATAGACTTGACGAGTCGAGAACAAAAACAAGGATCAGCATTCCAGAGGATCAGGCGGTGGACCCCTAATTGCTGGCGAAATATCCAAGATTGTGAAGAACTAATCGATATGATGAAAGATGTGTCCATTGAGGGGAAATGATATTGAAGTGGAGGAAGAAATTCATGAGCAGCCATCAGTTGCAAAATCCCACTGGAGCCCCAATCAAATCGGAATCAGAAACTCCATTCCGAAAAGGAAAACTATTTCAGCGAGAGGCATACATTAGATGCCGTTTAACATTTCTTGTTAAACATGTTCGTCAATGTTCTTCATTGTCAATAAATATGTATTGAAAATTTGGTGTATTTTCATAGGGCAAGTGATTCACATGTCTATTATTTATTGCAAACTAGCTGGCCCGGCGAACTTTGTTTCGCCTAAACTATACTTACGGTGCAGGATTTCACCAATCGTAATCACCGTTGATCCCCGATTCTGATTTTTGAACAGTCAAATCGAGTTGATTCAAGATCAAACTCTGATCACCGGTGATTACGCATTGTGAAACCCGCCGTTAAAGTTGTATAAACTTACTATTGCAATTTTTTCAAGCCGGAGATAAATTAAAGTTTATACTTCATACCTTCGATCATAACTTCACAATTTCATGTGAAGTGTTTCAATCGCTTTATTTCATTTTATTCAAGCCCTGAATATGTTTTATTTCGACTCCCATTCATTATTTAAGAATTGAACTGAAAATATTTAAGTGACTTATTTTCATCCTCGATATCTATTTTTGTTGTCTTTCGGAATATACATAACCTCTACATTTCTAGCAATTTTCGAATTTTCAGTTGACACATGCGTACAACTCAATTCTTACCAAAAATTTGGCTTCGCTCTGTGACTATGAATTGCAGGAGTATAAGCCATATTGAACCTTTCCTCAGTACTAATATGGAACAAAATGTCAAGAATGTGAACAAAAATTATTGCTTTAAAGAACTATCGAAAAAACGAAACTTTTCTAATATTCTCAATTTTAGCTAATGAAAATCTAATCAGTGCTCATAGCATTATTTTAGACACCGTAGAGTTGCTACTCAGCTCAAAATAATGGGTAATTGGGTAAACATCTCAATTGGTGGAGCAGCGAGATATTTATGTTTCCATGGAATGAGCTGTCACTGTCACACAGAACATGTGGGGGTTTACCCATAAGAGTTAAATGAAAATTTCAGTAGATGTTATTTTATATTATTGAAAAAATCTAAAAGGTTGAAAACATGTACATATTTTTAAACTTTCCATGATCACATACAATGATTACCTAAAAGTTTGACCAAATTAGATGAATTCGTCAATGTCGAAAAATACGGCAAATAACCAAGAACTTTAGGGTCCAATCTATCTTTAATTTTTTCCAATTTGGTTGACTCGATAGAAGGCGAATCGAGATGATCAAATGAAATCGATAACACGATCGACACGATCGATACGATAGTGAAAAAAGAAAGAATATAATTATCAACAGTGTCGGTTGTGTTGAACTCACATTCAAATTCATTGATGGTCGAATGCCATTAAATTAGGCAACCCATGATACATTATTGTATATCGTTAGTGGTAGCCCGATGAGTAAACGTTTCAAAATTATTGCCTCTTACAGTACTGTCTCTGTGCAAAGAAAAACGCAAAAATAATATATCAATTACTAATTATGGGCAATTTTGGATTCAGTTATTTCCGCAAATATATTTATTACCCAAACAGAAATTAAAAAACATTCCAAAAATAAAGAGAAAAGATGAAGATGGGCAACGGACAACTGAAACTGATCGTCAAAATCCGATTTACTGGATATTTCGGTAAAAATTCACTGTTCCACCATCTTGAGATGTTTACCCACTTTTTGATCTTGTAATGTTCCACAGTCACGCCATCTGATAGCGGTTACATCAAATAAAATACCCACGAATAATTCATCAACAGTTGCGACACCTAGTGGTCGTATGCGAAAGAAGGAAAAGCATTTCCTGCATACGTAAAATTTTCATCGATTTTTTCACAGTTTTATTGTATTTTATAATAACCAGACCGTAGACGAATCCATAAATGAAGTTTCATAACAGACAGTCCATCCGATCTGGAGTTATAAATGGTGTAACCAACATCTTTCTTTTATATATTGCAAATATATGAGGAAGAGTATCAATCAGCATTGAGATTGTACATTATAGACTACAACTACAACTACAACTACCAACTCCTCAGAGAGCCGAAACAAACGTAATTAATTGTTAATCAATTTAATAATCACTCATATCATTCAATGGATTTCCACGTTTTCTATTTATGTGCATATCTACTACTTAATCAACATCAACTCAACCAATTCGTCCTACATTATGTCTCTTTATTTTTGACAATCACATTAAAATATCCACAAATGTAAATTTTTAACCAAGTTATGTCAACGAAAGCAGTTCCTACTTTACTGAAAACGTATGATATAAAGCGCTCGCTGTAAACACTCGCTTTCAAAACGTATACGTTAGAATGTTTTTATCTGTCAAGAATACCAAAACATAGATGCATAGAATACCTGGTGTATCGACTCTTCACTAAAAATCGTGACCAAAATTTGTAGATCAAAACGGCATTCTAGATTTCAGATTTTGGTCTAGTTCCGGAATAAATCCGCAATTTCTATCGGTCGTGGCGCTACTGCGGCAACGACAAATAGCGCGACCCCTTTCGGGAGAAATGAAGAGCCGCACAAATTCTCGGATTTTTCGATCGACAAAAAAGTCTTAAACAAAATCTAATCAGTGCCAACACCAGGTATTCTATGCATCTATACCAAAACGTACGATAACACAGAAAAACGTATACGCATCGAAAGATCACTTGCCGAAAATACGGCCCCAGGTGTGTTGAACAAACAATTACTAAGGGGGTGTTGTAACCTATGGAGGCTTGATTGCAATAGATGAGGGCTCACCAACTTTTCTATTCAACTTTTTAAGCCAAGTATGAGGTTTATCTTGTGTTTGAAGTCGTTTGACGACTTGAAGTTAAGGTAACGACCTGAAGCCATTGGTTTCTGGTACCAATAAGGCAACACCTGGTTCTCGTCACTACGTGTCAACTGCATGTCAAGGTAACTAATAGTAGAGTCATGTTCCGATCCTGAGCATTGAGGGTGTCAACAACACTGAGGAGCAAATCAGTATTAGACTACAGGCCCGTGTCGAAAATTGATGGGTCATTTGAACCAGAAGGTGACCTATCTAGAACGATAGAAGGACATAAAATAATAAGATTCAGCACTATGCCGTCACTTGTAAGCTGTCCAACTGAGTACAGGTGGCAATTCAAAAGGACAGGTAGACTGGGTACATTTGGTTCATATGACTTTTGACGGCATTCTTACCATCGATAGCTCCATGGAAAATAATAGGAAAACGGGCAGTGCCGTACAAAAATGATGCGCCATATATTCAGAAAATTTTTTTGATTTTCCGAAAATTTCCATGGTAAAATAGGTCATTTGACTTTGTACGGCATCAGTTTTATACGGTTGCCATACATCTTCTAATCCATTATTCAGCAACGCCGTACAAAAATCATGCGACAAAGGGAACAAATCGAGGGTTGCAACCCCCTCTCTTGCCGTGCTCCAGGGGGTCATTTGAAAAAGTACGGCTTCGGTTCCAAAACATTATCCAGCACTCAAAATTACTATTAAAAATAAGGCCGTCAAAAAAAAATTGTTCATTTTGATGTTATATCAATAATTATCTTAATTTCATCTTATGCTTGACCCATAAAGCTCTAAAGTCATTTGACCCAGTACGGCAACTTCTTTTTTTACATGATACTTTAAGATACAATTCTTATATTATATTGCCGTTCAAAAGAAACTGTTCTAAAAAAAATTATAGAGAAATACAAAAAGTGAAATTTTTCATATTATTGTAAAAGTTTGGAACTCATAGATTAATGATATATAACAATTTTCTACATTTTATCCCTTGTTTTGAATAGTATTAAGGTATCATCTGTTCCTAATTCATTTACCTTAATACTATTCAAAACAAGGGATAAAATGTAGAAAATTGTTATATATCATTAATCTATGAGTTCCAAACTTTTACATAATAATCTGAAAAATTTCACTTTTTGTATTTCTCTATAATTTTTTTTAGAACAGTTTCTTTTGAACGGCACTATAATATGAGAATTGTATCTAAAAGTATCATGTAAAAAAAGAAGTTGCCGTACTGGGTCAAATGAATTTAGAGCTTTATGGGTCAAGCATAAGATGAAATTAAGATAATTATTGATATAACATCAAAATGAACAATTTTTTTTTGACGGCCTTATTTTTAATAGTAATTTTGAGTGCTGGATAATGTTTTGTAACCGAAGCCGTACTTTTTCAAATGACCCCCTGGAGCACGGCAAGAGAGGGGGTTGCAAACCTCGATTTTTTCCCTTTGTCGCATGATTTTTGTACGGCGTTGCTGGATAATGGATTAAAAGATGTATGGCAACCGTATAAAACTGATGCCGTACAAAGTCAAATGACCTATTTCATCATGGAAATTTTCGGAAAATCAAAAAAATTTTCCGAATATATGGCGCATCATTTTTGTACGGCACTGCCCGTTTTCCTATTATTTTCCATGGCGCTATCGATGGTAAGAATGCCGTCAAAAGTCATATGACCCAAATGTACCCAGTCTACCTGTCCTTTTGAATTGCCACCTGTACTCAGTTGGACAGCTTACAAGTGACGGCATAGTGCTGAATCTAATTATTTTATGTCCTTCTATCGTTCTAGATAGGTCATCTTCTGGTTCAAATGACCCATCAATTTTCGACACGGGCCTGTAGTCTATATGTACGATACAAAACAGATCATCTACATACTTTTTAACAATGATGGGCGTGTAATTTAATGCTTTGAAGTACCGCTACAGGAGCTGGCGCTGAGATTTACGGTACAAGTACCAAGTGTTCTCTATCGTTAGGCTCCTGTACAAGCGTCCTTCAAACGGAAATACTTGCAATCGGAAGATGTCTAGATATAAATGTAGAAATGGTCAAGCTGCTATTAAAGCACTGAGCTCCTACGTCATTGACTCAAAGCTGATTTGGGAGTGCCGAAACAAACTCAATGGTGTAGGCAAGAAGAATAAGGTCTTTTTAATCTGGGTTCCCGGTCATTCGGGAATCGAAGGAAACGAAAAGGCCAATACACTGGCAAGAAAGGGCGCACAAACGCCACTCACTTTCCCAGAACCATTCTGTGGTATAGGAAAATGCACTCATAAGAAGGAGTTTATGCTGAAGGAGAAAACCGAAAGAGGAAAACTCTGGCGGAATCTCCCAGGGATGGATCATTCCAAAAAGTTCCTCCGGAACTTTGAAACTGCTAGATCCAAAAAATATCTGGATCTCAGTAAAAACCAACTTCACCTACTCACCGGCTTTCTCACAGGACATTGTCACCTAAAGAAGCATCTGTTGAGAATGGGTTTATTGGACACTGATGAGTGTAGATTCTGTGGGGAGGAGGAAGAAACTCCTATTCACCTGGTTACGGAATGCTATGCCATTGCAAGCCAAAGAAGAGAGTGCTTTGGACAAGAAAATTGTAGTGGGGAATTATCCTCCTTGAAGCCGTTCCAGATAATGGATTTCATCAAATCTCTGGAACTGAAGGGCGAGCTGTAGGAGGCGCGATGATAACAGATCTATCAGGGGGCACAATAGACCTTGAGGTCGCTGTGGACTGTAACCCCTTCTCACTTAACTATAACTAATAGTAGAGTTTACCTCTCGTTCATAAGTAAAATTTATGTTCCGATCCTGAGCATTGAGGTTGTCAACAACACTGAGGAGCAAATCAGTATGTACGATACAAAACAGATCATCTACCTACTTTGAAACAATGATGGGCGTGAAATTTAATGCTTTGAAGGCCCTATCAATCAAATCGTCCACAACCATTTCTGTAATAATGGGAGAAGCAACCCCTCCCATGGGAGCTCCCTTAATCTGTAGAAAAAAACGTCATTGCAACTGGCAGTAAGTGGTCCCGAAAACAAGTCTGACACACTCCAAAAATTCTTCCTCATTCAAGGTGCGAATCCCAATGTGAACTAATGCTCTCCAATGCGGCATCAAGTGTGATATTGGAGAAAAGGAGACTCAATATCCAAACTCACCATTAAATGGTTATCAGGAATCTTGAAATTTTGTATGTTATTTGAGAATTCAAAAGAATCCTTGACATAATAATTGTTATTGCTTGTGTTTTGAGAAATGGACAGTTGGCAATAAGCTTGGAAAGTTTGGAATTGGGAGAATCAATGCATGCAACAATCGGTCTGACAGATAGAGTAGGTTTGTGGATTTTGGGGAAAGAATAGAATTTTGGTGCTACAGAATTATACCTATAATAATAATAACACCCGCACGGGTGTGGAGAACTCCACATGGGGGGTGACGTCCCCACGGCCCGAGTTAACTGGGCCACCAAGGGTAAATGGTGGCAAACCCATGAACGAGAAGTGGAAACCGATATCATGGCAGAAGATCGAGATGCCACTCCACCTGCTGGCTCGACCACCGTGAGGAGGACTGCCCGCAGGGGAGCTCGCAACGCACGTATCCAGTGGAGCCGCGAAATGAATATTGAAGTAATGCGAGCTTTTCATTACGTGAACAATTGCGAGGACAAACCACTTCCTGGATGGAGATACTCCCTCTATACCGAGTTCACCGGGAGGCATCCGTAACTTCAGAAGACGGAAGGGAATCATTCAAGAGGAATGTTCAAGGGATCGAATTATCCCAGAAGATCGCGGGATGTGCACAGCAGGCTGTGGATCTGCAAACCTATCACATCGTGCGGAAGATTCTGAACTAGTGGGAGGAACTGAAATGTTTTTTCACTGGTCCATGGAAGAATTACCAGCTCAAGCTGAGAACGGGAGACCGATGAAGAATAATATTTTCTCCTTCTTCAGGGCTTAAGATTATTAATTATTCAGAGATTAATAATCTTAAGCCCTGAAGAAGGAGAAAATAATGTCTCCGAAACGTTGGCTCTGTAGATTTAATTAGAGAAATAAACTGTCCACGTTTCTGATAAGTACTTTAATTTGAACAAATAGTATGGATGAAAACCAATCTGAAATAATAATAATAATATAAATTTATTCATACATGTATGTTGAGTACATTTCATACTTCATGTATAAATTTTGCCATCAATAGTTACATGGCCTGTCAGAAAACAATAAAATAAATTGTAAAAGACTATTACACTGTACACATTTACAAAGAATTAATTGAGGAAAGAGACTATTGTTCCAGGAACTCATTGACCGTATATATTGTCTTTTCGAGGAGCATATTTTTGACCTTGATTCTGAAGACTCTAGTCCTAGTTGTTTCCAGCTGTCCGGAATTCTATTATAGAGCTTTATGCACGTATGATTGGGACCCTGCTGTGCCTTTTTTATTATTGAAAGTGGCACAGAAACCTTTTCTTTGTGACGGTGTTGTATGTGTGGTACGCGGAGTTTTTTGAAAGCTTATCCTGATGTTGGTGGACATAAGTCACACATGCGAGAATAAAAATTGAAGTGATGGTAAGTATTCTTTCACTTTTAAAAACTCCCCTACAGCTTTGCCTTCTTGTTATACCAAAAAGCGTTCTCACCGCTCTTTTTTGTTGTAGCGAAACCCTCTGGGATTCGCTGGATTGTCCCCACACTATTATACCATATACTGCCACACTATGGAAAGCAGCATAATAGGTAAGTTTCGCTGTTTTAGTGTTCGATATCTGTCTCATCCTTCTAATCATACAGATAGCTGTAGATAGTTTTCTACACAAGGTATCAATGTGTTTCTGCCAAGTAAGTGAAGACTGAAATTCCACTCCCAGATATTTAAGAGATGAGTTATCATGCTCTCTAAGCTTCGGTGTTTTCTCTGGGTTCATGAGTAGACCATTTTCTGTGAACCAGTCGAATGCCTGGAGCTGACATGACTGTGTCGCCTCCTGAAGTTCCTTCCTGATTTTTGAGCTGTTTAGGAATACGGTATCATCTGCGTAGCTGCATGTTTTATTCGCTTTTACATTGGCATATACGTCATTGGTAAATATTATGAAGAGTACAGGACCAAGGATTGACCCTTGGGGTACTCCCATTCTAACATGCCTTAGGTCTGACACCGTATCATTCCATTTCACTGCATGCTTTCTATTATTTAGGTAAGAGAAGAACATGTCATGGGCCTTTCCTCGTATTCCATATTTCTCAAGCTTTTCCAATAATATTTCGTGACGTACACAATCGAAAGCTTTACTTAAATCGATGCTGATCATTTTCACGTCCTCACAGTTATTATAAGCTTCTATTATTGTATGAAGTATATCAATCATGGCAGAGATGGTGGATTTATTCTGCCTATATCCGTGCTGTGCATTGTTGAGAATCAGCTTTGTCTCCAGAAAATTCACTAGCCGATTTTTCAGGACAAGTTCAAATATTTTGGATATTACAGGCAGCACAGATATTGGTCTATAATTACTGAAGTGTTGTTGGTCTGTTTTATTTTTGAGAACAGGGCTTATGATTGCAACCTTCAGCTCGTCCGGAAAGACACCTTGAGTAATGCAATCATTTATAATTTTGCACAGTGGATCTGTCATATAGAGAATGATCTGTTTCACAAGTGCAGCCGACATGCGATATATATCCTTCGAATTTGTGTTTTTTAAACAAGATGACAGATCAAGTATTTCGTTTTCAGTAACAGGGGACATATACAAAGAATTCACTACATTCAACTTACTGCCTTCGAGTAGTACCATGAATGTTGCTGCAGATGACTTCAGCTTTTCTTGAACCTCTGTTCCAGCCGAGACAAAGTAATCGCTAAGCTCGTTTGCTGTTATATTTTGCTCGGGAGTCCTTAGTTTGTCTTTTCGTCCTGTTTTCTGTTGTATGAGCTTCCAGGCAACCTGTATCTTATTAGTTTCTGTACTTAACATTCTTTTATTTTTGGCTCTAACAGATTCCCTTATACTCTCCTTCATTAGCTTCTTCAAACCGTTATTCAAATTGTAACTGTGTTCGTCGTTTTTCACCATCGCGATTGTATGGGCAGCCTCTACTCTTTTCTTTAATTCCTTCACTTGCTTATTGGGTTTATATCTTTTTCTCTTCTGAATTTTTATTTTTGTTTCAGGGAATGACTGACAGAACCGCTCCATCAGTCTCTTGTGGAAGTTTCTGTACTGTTCCGAGGCTTTAGTGCAGTATATGATGCTCCAATTTTTTTCTGTTATACGCTGGATGAATTGGTGAGTATTAGTTTCATTTATCTGTCGAACTGTTTTATATCCCTTTTTTTCAGAATCATCACATCGAAGAGTCATTTTCAACACTTGTGCATGATGGTCCGACAAGTATGGTTTGTATGTTCTCCTGGCATTAATTTCAGATGTTGAATCAATAAATACATTGTCTATGCATGTCCTCGAGCTTTTAGTCTCTCGTGAGGGTTCGTTAAAAGTGTAAACCAGATTGTAAGAAAGTAAAATTTCATTCAGTTGTTGTTTCTCATTCGACTCATTGAGGAAATCAACATTGAAGTCACCGGCTAATATAATTTTGTGGTCATAATATTTTTCGGCACAGGTTTCTAGTACACCACCAACCACCGTCAAGAACTGTACGAAATTCCCCGACGGCGGTCTATAAAGTGATATAACCACCAGGTTTAACTTGGGCAATTTTACTGCCACCTCAGCCACCGTTTCAATAGTCAGATCTCGCAGTTCGTTCATTTCATTGTCTGGGATTTCTTGTTTTATAATAACAGCAGCACCACCATGTCGTGATGCTTGACGACAATAGGAATTCCCTACCAAATAATTATCTATTTTTATTCTATTTATTATGTCATTGCTGAGCCAATGTTCCGTAACATAGATAATGTCGATATTATTATCATTCAAAAGTCTGTAAATTCATCTACTTTAATACTCAAGGATTGCACATTCATATTAGCGATAGTAACTTCCTTAGTGCTTCGTTTTGTGGTCCCGGTTGACATCTGAGTTTCTGTACATTCGAAAAAACGTGTATCTTCTTATTGTCACTCCATTTAGCCAGTTTTCAGGTTTGTAGAGTCCCTCTAGCAGATCTATGTCTCCCCCTATTTTGAAAGACATGATCTTTGCATTGTTCCTTGCCTGGAGCGCCTCCACAACGAAACATCTCCCAGGAAATATCTGACTTAAGTGAATCCGAATTCCGAAGTATTCAGTTTTACCCGACCTAAGTGTATCGACGCCTTCTGTTCAACACCTGAGAAACTTCCTTGGTTTTCCTTTGATCGAGTACCTTTTATTAAATTTTTATTATGGGATTTGGTCCGGATTCGATTAATTGTTCGTCCTTTGTTATCTCCTGTGTCAGCTGATTGTTTTTCTCCGGGATTGTTTACCTTATTTGAGTCAAGAGTTCGTTGACCTCGCCAGCTCTGGTCCCAGGACGCGCTGTGTCGCGGTCGATTTGTTGGCTACTTGTACAGTGGCTTTATACAAGACAGTGGCGACAATAGACGTTCACGTTTTGATTGGTCGGACTGTTTTCGACCACTAATGGCGGACTTCCATTGTTATGTTGTCATGTATCTAAACATAAAGCTCAAGATCGAGTCAAATGTCAAACAGAACGACACTCAAATGTAATAGTATATTCTAAAACTAGTTGCAGAATGGGCTCCTATTCCAATACGAATGCGAAATTATGTTGTGTTGGAATTGCATTCTGCAACGAGTATTAGACGATATTTTCTCTATTTCAATCAAATTTTGTGAAATTCAATGAAAAAATTCAAATTATAGGTCCTAGTGACTTTCATATTGTATCTTGGCAGTTGGTGTGAATGTTAGGAAATACGAAAATTGACATTTCCAAATTGACGTCTGCTGAGATTTAAAAGGATCGGAAGTCATTGCTCACAACCACAAAACGAAAAATGTTACTGAAAACGATGCTGTAATGAATTCATTACAGCACTGTTTTTAGTACTGTAATGAACACATTACGATACTGATATAGAGAAACAAATATACGCCATGTTTGTGCAAAAACGCGTTCTATGACCCTATTGTCGCCACTGTCTTGTATAAAGCCACTGTAGCTACTTGCATGTGTAGATTTATCTATGCTCCGCTTGTAATTTGATGTTTTGTTCTTATTTTCCTTTGCAGGAATGTGTCGATCAACGTCATTGTTCCTGTCTCTTTCCAATGTATTGATTTTAAACAATAACAAATTGTTCTTGTCTTCCATTTCGGCTACGAGTTTCCGTAGGAGCAAATTTTCCGCTGAAAGCTTCTCATTTTCGCGTGTAACTTCCAAAACAATATTTTCGTTTGTTTTTATCACCTCATTTAAGTCCACGACTGTATTAGACGAACTGTCGAGATCATCACTTTGGTTTTCGAGGTTACCTCCATTATCTCGAGGTTCACAACACTTTATATATTATTCGTTAAGTTGTTCAATATCTTTGAAGTATTTTAGACACCCCGGGTGCATAAGTGTTCCACAATTAATACACTGTAGTCCGTTATTTGGTACACTATGGCACTTCTTGCACTTTTCAACTGGGAACTCGTATACGCGACTCTTCTCGGCAGCCGTGATTACTTGATTTCAAGTAGAAGAAAGATTCACATCGATTCTTATCCCAGAAGACTCCTTCGTAAATGTTTGTTCAACACACCTGGTCGTATCGCAGAATCTGACTGGATACCCTTCCGGCCATTGATAGAGAGAATTCAGTTATCCCTAAAAAAAATTATCTATGCTTTACCACCCTGCCATCACACCTTTTATCGTAAGAACTCTCAGAAGACACATACCATCAGTCAAGATCTTACAGTTGCTGCAGGCATGCCCTGCACTTTGGGTAAATTGGTTTTCTCAAAAATGAAGGACAAAACACCAACAACCAACAAATCGGGAATAATTTACTCTATAGAATGCATGGAATATAATAAGCCCTATAAGGGCCAAACTGGCAGAAACTTAAAAACTCGAATAAAGAAACATGTTAGAGATTGCACAATGGAAAAGCAAACCACGGGGGTCTATCAAAACATATATACGAAACTGGACATACTATGAGATTCTCGGATGCTAACACTCAGTTGCAGGAACGTCCATTATAATTTAAAAGTGTCATTAAAATCCTAATGCCACATTAAACATGGTTTCCTGCCACAGAATACCATGTTTAATGTGGCATTAGGATTTTAATGACACTTTTAAATTATAATGGACGTTCCTGCAACTGAGTGTTAGTGTTTTAGATCTGAGCGTAATAGGTACAAGCGAGGGTTTTTGGAGGCGGTTGAAATCATGAGCCCTAATAACAACTTAAATATTAACACAGATTTTAATGGTGTTAATTCCATTTACTGTAATATCGTCGAATTGATTAATATGGGTAAGATGAGATGATCCTCTCACGATAAAACGACTGGTGTATCCGCGTTGGTGCCGTCACTCGGTGTCATATCTGTCGTTCATTTCTTGTACTTCTTGGTTCTGGTGTTTTCAATGTTTAAATTTTGACATTGTCCATTCTTGTGTCATTTGACTTGCATGATATTGGTCTTTCAGAATGAACAAAAGATTTTCCTGACGATATACATGGTGTCTCACTAGTGCCGCAGCAGGCGATATACGCGTAACGGTCTGAGTTTTGCGAAATTTTTTGATGCAGACTTGATATACTCCAAGAAGAGCACAACCTGAAAATATTTTCGCATATATCGGGTGGCCCACAAAAGAGGAATAGAGAGAATAGTGTTTTCCAATTCTCTGAAACTTCCTGGATGCTTTCGTATACTTTTTACATATTCTTATTCCACAGTTTTCGAAATATTGGCCATTTCGACAAAAAAATGATACTTGTAAAGGCTCTGTTATCCAATTATATTTCACGAACCCTTGCACATACCAATAACAGCTTTATATGGATTGAAAGACAAGACTTCAAAGTATCCTAGGCAGCTATAATAAAGCATATCCAGTATATGGAGCGTTCACAAAAAGACTATGAACATGACGAATTTTAAATCGATTCTTCTTCATTCTTTCAAATGCAATGCATATTATTTTTTTTCATCATTGTAATCAGCATTCATTTCACTTCATTTTTTGTCGACTACATGATATGCATCTTTTTAACAGAATAGGATTTTTTAGAGTTTTTCCCTAAAATTCACATCTATTTCGGAATTGAAAAAGCAGATTTGGCTTTTCTGTGTTTATTATGAGAACTGTCAAATTATTCTATTCAGAATTTACATTATTGCAGCTTCAATCATATCATCATAGTTTTTACGGATTGGATGAATACTCACCAAATGATGTAAAAATTCAAAACATACAAAAGAGTTTGAATGTACAAGTTATGAATGCTACAAAAAAACGAGTTTCGAAACTTTAGGATACAAAAAAGTGCCCGCTCTTATCCTTATACAACTTTCCTCGAAAAAATGATATTCATAAGATTCCCAGGCACCTCGCCAGGCACGCACGCAGATCTTCAACCTCCCAAGCTTGAAGCTTGTTTGAAATTTTTGCAAGATTCGACTCTTCAAGTAGAAACATAGAAAATTATCGAAAATGTACTTTAAAAAATGGGTACAGAAAGCAAGTTTATGTCTTCAGTAACTGATTTCATCACATTTTTGACTAGATACATCAAAACTTTCAAGTTCCTCATTTCGCTATAATATGATAATATGAATTGAAGCTTCAATGATACTTATTCTGAGTGGAATAATTTGACAGTTCTCATTAACCAGAGAAAAGCCAAATCTGCTGTTTGAATTCGAAGGTATATGTAAAATTTAGGGAAACATTTCGAAAAAGCTCTTAAAAATCCTATTCTGTTAAAAATATGCATATCATGCATTTGACAAAAAATGAAGTAAAATGAATGGTGATTACAATGATGAAAAAAAGTTATAGGTACCTAAGCATTGCATTTGAAAAAATGAAGAAAAATCGATCATGTTCATAGTCTTTTTGTGGACACTCCATATGCTGGAGATGCTTTATTATAGCTGGCTAGGATACTAGGATGTCTTGCCTTTCAATCCATATTCATCATCATCAAATCAAAATTTATTCAATATACAATTATACAACATTTATCATCAGTACCATTCTCTAATTGGTTTACAATAAATACAATATGTATAATAGCTATTTACCTCAACGAATGGCTTGGTTCCATATTCAGATGCATCACTGGAGTAGACCCACGCTAGGCTCTGAAGCCTGTGTTGTGGTATCTAAACCAGTGAGGCATTTACCGTGTGTGTTCATTATGAGTGGCATTCGCAGCAGCGCGGTTGGATTTCATGTTATGGTAGAGGCAACGAAAAAGAAAAAAAAAGGAAAAAAAAAGCAAATTCATACATTTAAACCTAAGACCAATACAAAGACAAAGACACAGGTGTTGATTTTGCCCAAACAGTTTTGTACATGGAACCATTGGGGAAGAAAGTGGAAAACCATGTACGAAAACTTATACGAGTTTACACAATATGTGATTCAACAGAAAAGAGGAAATTTGTCCGGATGATCTTGCACGTACTTTTTTACTTCTTTTTTAAATGTTTTAAGGATTTTTATAACTTTTAGATTTTTTGGGAGAATGTTAAATATTTTTGGGCCATAAAAAAGAAAAGAGTTTTGTGTGACAGTTTTATTAAAAAATTCGGTTTGTACTTCCAAGTTCATTTTTGATCGAGTTTCTTTTGAGGGTTTTTTCGTGTAATTTTTTTGTGTATGGAACATTCTTATTAGGCAGTTATAAGTGTACAGTGAGTGAATATTGAACATGTTAGTTTCTTGATATAATTTTTTTGTGGAAAACAGTCTTTAAATGTTTTGAGCGGTTTGTTGGTTTGTTTGTTGCACCCCATCCAAGAATACAATATTTGATAATGGATTCGGCAAGAGACGTATAAAGTACAACAAGATTTTTTCTTGATAGTATGTCGCGTAGTTCATAAAAGGTGTGCATTAATACCCAGAGCCGTTTTGTAACGAACTTAATATGTTCCGTCCATTTTAAGTGTTGGTCTAGTATAACTCCAAGGTATCTTGTTGAGGTAGTATGTTCTATGGTCTGGCAGTCACAAGTGTTCTGATTACTACAGAGTGGTTTGTGCATTCTCAAAACAAAATCTTTTGGTTGGCCACGGAGGGTGGGAGAAAAGGTTATATATTTTGTCTTATCCACATTAAGCGATAACTTATTAATATTCAGCCATAAGTGTATTTTTGTATGTTTGTTTCTGTTGTATTTCTTATTTCTTGCCATGATCGTCCCGTGTAAATTAGTACAGTATCATCGGCGTAGCATATTATATCGCCTAGAAAGTTGATGATTTTTGTTATGCTGTTAATGTAAACTAGAAAGAGTATCGGTCCCAAAACTGTGCCCTGTGGTATACCTGTTTTTACAATTTGTTCCTGACTTATTTCATTCCTAATTTTCACCCGTTGGATTCGACCCGATAGGTAGTTCTTCATCATCACATATGCGTTCCCACAAACACCATAGTCATGCAATTTTTCCATCAATAACTCGTGATCAACCGCATCGAAGGCCTTGGCCAGGTCCAGAAAAACTGCCAAGCATTTGGCCGACCTGTCCATGGTCCTCACAGTGGTTTCGAGAAATTCCATAATGGCATTTTCCGTGTTCGAGTTCTTCACGAATCCGAATTGTCTGTCTGTTATTATACAGGGTGTCCGGGGAATAACTGTACATACTCATACCAGAGATAGAGTTGGACTAGCTGATTACGAATTGACTATAAAAAATTAATTTCTGGATTTCCCTAGAAAGCTACAGGGTGATATTCCAGCTTCATGGAAATACTAAGACCATCATAAAATCCCAACTTATTGACGGGGATATTATTGAAACTTGGGAGGTTATTGGCACATGCTAAGAGGTCGAGTCTGAAAGATATCAATTATTCCATTATTCCAGGGCCGGACTCATTAATCTTCATTCAAAGTGTTCAGGGTAAAAAAAACACTTTGTATTTCGAATTACTTATAATTTATTTCAATTTAATTTATTTAATATACGGGATCAACCCCATTACAAACTTAATTGTTTATGAAAATACCAACCAACTTATATACTATAAAATAGATCCAGGTATAAACATAAAATACATAGGTATACATACATATATATATATATATATACAGGGTGTTTGGAGGGTGAGTAGCCATAAGTAAATGGTGAATAGGTGATGCTCTTGGCTACTTGTTGCGCCTACTGAAATAACATTTTGCCCAAAGTTCAAGGTGTTATAATTTTTTTACCATTTTTCTAGAAATTTCCCATTTTTCTCATTAAAACCTTGAATTTTTTCAAATTTAATGCTCGAAGTGCCTCAAAAATGATTTATTTCCTTAGTCTAGTCTTGTCTTATTCAGATTGAATCAAAATTTCATACAAACGTCTTCAAAAAACCTGACAGCGTCGTATCAAACTTCAAAATGAAAAAAAAAAAATAATGTTGTGTCCACTTTACAAAGTGAAATAAAAAAAAATTTACATAGTGTTGGGTTTTAAAATGGCTTTAAAAACTTCTCTAGTTAATTCTCTTTGCAATGGTATGTAACATGTACCATTAATAATCAGATAACTCAACAAAAAACCGTTTTGTCTTCAAGGATGCCTTGAGAGGATGACGATAAAACTATTCCATTGAGCAGGCAAAATCTTTTCTCTCATTCTACCACAGCTAAATATAGCGTGCTCTCTCTATCATCGGCTAACAATACTCCCAAGGGCGTCGCCAGGGAGGGGGCAGCTGCCCCCCGTGACCCCCCCCAATTAGAATAGAAAAAATTAACTGATTTTCGTATATTATGCTATTATTTCATAAGTTTTTGAGGGATTTTTGAGCTCTTGGGGGGGGGGGGGGGCAGCTGCCCCCCGTGCCCCCCCAGCTCAAAAGCTGTGGGGTAATTACTACATTTGCAAGTCATTTCATAGGCCTGCAGTAAAGGTGCAGTAATGCAGTTTTGAGTTCACTCAACATTTCGGTGGTTCATCAACATATTCTGTAGAAAACTAAAGATAGAGAACTTCAAATCATTTATTTTGAATCTTGTTCAAATTTTTTGCCATTGACACAAGAGCGCAATTAATAGCAAAAATAGATAATGCATTTGTGATAATGAAGCAAGAAATTGGACTAAGCTATACCACAACGGAAATAAGAAAGAGATGTTACGCATGTATTAGAAATAATGGCCAACAATTTGAACAAGATTTAAAATAAATGATTTGAAGTTCTTTATCTTTAGTTTTCTACAGAATATGTTGATGAACCACCGAAATGCTGAGTGAACTCAAAACAGCATTACTGCAGGCCTATGAAATGACTTGCATATGTAGTAATTACCCCCCAGCTTTTGAGCTGGGGGGGCACCCTAGAGCTCAAAAATCCCTTAAAAACTTATGAAATAATAGCATAATATACGAAAATCAGTTCATTTTTTCTATTCTAATTGGGGGGGGGGGAAGGGGGGCAGCTGCCCCCTCACTGGCGACGCCCTTGGGAGTATTTTTAGCCGATGATAGAGAGAGCACGCTATTTTTAGCTGTGGTAGAATGAGAGAAAAGATTTTACCTTCTCAATGGAATAGTTTTGTCGTCATCCTTTCAAGGCATCCTTGAAGACAAAACGGTTTTTTGTTGAGTTATCTGATTATTAATGGTACATGTTACATACCATTGCAAAGAGTATTAACTAGAGAAGTTTTTAAAGCCATTTTAAAACCCAACACTATGTAAATTTTTTTTTTATTTCACTTTGTAAAGTGGACACAACATTATTTTTTTTTTCATTTTGAAGTTTGATACGACGCTGTCAGGTTTTTTGAAGACGTTTGTATGAAATTTTGATTCAATCTGAATAAGACAAGACTAGACTAAGGAAATAAATCATTTTATAGGCACTTTGAGCATTAAATTTGAAAAAATTCAAGGTTTTAATGAGAAGAATGGGAAATTTCTAGAAAAATGGTAAAAAAATTATAACACCTTGAACTTTGGGCAGAATGTTATTTTATTAGGCGCAACAAGTAGCCAAGAGCATCACCTATCCACCATTTACCTATGGCTACTCACCCTCCAAACACCCTGTATATATATATATATATATATATATATATATATATATATACAGGGTCTTTCACGAGGAACCTCACCCATATTTATACGGGAAACTACTGAACGTATTTTCATGAAATTCAGCACTTATAAGTATTTCACGATGCTGATCGAATCTAAAATATTTTCAATATATAGGCATAACAGTCATTATTGGGATGAAGAGAACAACCACCACTTCAGACAGAGTTTCAATGTTTTTTGCGTCATCAAAAATAATGCAATTCTCGATGTTCACATTTATGATGGGACTTTAACTGGTAAGATATAACACTACACATGTTTGCATTATTTAAAGAATGTTCTCCCTTAGGAGATAGATATTCTGACATATTGACTCAAATAATTGAGCCGCTAGTACAGAACCATAATGACTTATGGTATCAACAAGATGGCGCGCCTCCACACAATTCACTCAATGTGTCAAATATCCTCTACAGGCTATTTGAAGATCGATGGTTGGCGAACAATGGTTCACATCTTTGGCCACCACGTTCTCCCGATTTAACTCCTTTAGACTATTATGTTTGGGGTAGGATAAAAAATATTGTCTACTCAACTCCCCTGACTGATAAAGAGGATTGCATAGAACGAGTCAGAAATGCGTTCAGGTTTGTTTAGATTTTTAGATTCATAGTTTTGAAACTCAGTTTGGTTTTTAAACACTTTTGTAGATCTCTTCCTCCCGATGAAATAAGAAGAGCAACGCCCGAAGCATTCCTGAGACGTATAAATAAATGTCTAGAAATTAACGGTCAAAACTTTGAGCACCTTCTCTAGTTATAACTGCGAGAGTTTGCCATGGTTCTCCTAATAGTAACTTGAAGTCGGTTTCAAGAAGGGGTGAAAAATCTACAGCATGGTTCAAATAACAGTTCCTGAAAATTTCATCTTTTTGGCGTAACGGGAAAAGAAATAGCTGAAAATTCAAGACGAAAAACAGTTTTTTGTGAATAACTCAGAAAATATCCATTTTAGGGCAAGGGTGTGATGCATACACTCACATTATTTTTTAACGTAGATTCAATATCTGCCATAAAAAAATGGGGTTCTAATTTGAAAAAATTGATTTTTCACGATTTTGTCATCCCTAAATTTGAAATCGATTTTTTCACCCCCTGTATCATGAATCGCGATTTCGATTTTTAAAGTATATACATCAATCTTACATCTTGAAAAATCCCAAAAATGAAAATTTTCCATACAAAATCCTCGAAGTTATTCTTGTTTCAGCGGAGCTCCATTTTCGATTTTTTTTTCGAATTTTCCCGCTCAGAGAGAATTTTCCAACCAAAACTGAAAAATTTACATCAAAATAACTTGAAATTTTCTAAGGAATCCATTTCTGCAATAAAAAAATGGTGTTCTAGTTTGAAAAACGAAAGTTGACGTCATTTCCGGAAAAACCGGAGGTGCTCATGCCTTGAAAATATTTTAGATTCGATCAGCATCGTGAAATACTTATAAGTGCTGAATTTCATGAAAATACGTTCAGTAGTTTCCCGTATAAATATGGGTGAGGTTCCTCGTGAAAGACCCTGTATATATATATATATATATATATATATATATATATATATATATATATATATATATATATATATATATATATATATATATATATATATATATATATATATACAGGGTCTTTCACGAGGAACCTCACCCATATTTATACGGGAAACTACTGAACGTATTTTCATGAAATTCAGCACTTATAAGTATTTCACGATGCTGATCGAATCTAAAATATTTTCAAGGCATGAGCACCTCCGGTTTTTCCGGAAATGACGTCAACTTTCGTTTTTCAAACTAGAACACCATTTTTTTATTGCAGAAATAGATTCCTTAGAAAATTTCAAGTTATTTTGATGTAAATTTTTCAGTTTTGGTTGGAAAATTCTCTCTGAGCGGGAAAATTCGAAAAAAAAATCGAAAATGGAGCTCCGCTGAAACAAGAATAACTTCGAGGATTTTGTATGGAAAATTTTCATTTTTGGGATTTTTCAAGATGTAAGATTGATGTATATACTTTAAAAATCGAAATCGCGATTCATGATACAGGGGGTGAAAAAATCGATTTCAAATTTAGGGATGACAAAATCGTGAAAAATCAATTTTTTCAAATTAGAACCCCATTTTTTTATGGCAGATATTGAATCTACGTTAAAAAATAATGTGAGTGTATGCATCACACCCTTGCCCTAAAATGGATATTCTCTGAGTTATTCACAAAAAACTGTTTTTCGTCTTGAATTTTCAGCTATTTCTTTTCCCGTTACGCCAAAAAGATGAAATTTTCAGGAACTGTTATTTGAACCATGCTGTAGATTTTTCACCCCTTCTTGAAACCGACTTCAAGTTACTATTAGGAGAACCATGGCAAACTCTCGCAGTTATAACTAGAGAAGGTGCTCAAAGTTTTGACCGTTAATTTCTAGACATTTATTTATACGTCTCAGGAATGCTTCGGGCGTTGCTCTTCTTATTTCATCGGGAGGAAGAGATCTACAAAAGTGTTTAAAAACCAAACTGAGTTTGAAAACTATGAATCTAAAAATCTAAACAAACCTGAACGCATTTCTGACTCGTTCTATGCAGTCCTCTTTATCAGTCAGGGGAGTTGAGTAGACAATATTTTTTATCCTACCCCAAACATAATAGTCTAAAGGAGTTAAATCGGGAGAACGTGGTGGCCAAAGATGTGAACCATTGTTCGCCAACCATCGATCTTCAAATAGCCTGTAGAGGATATTTGACACATTGAGTGAATTGTGTGGAGGCGCGCCATCTTGTTGATACCATAAGTCATTATGGTTCTGTACTAGCGGCTCAATTATTTGAGTCAATATGTCAGAATATCTATCTCCTAAGGGAGAACATTCTTTAAATAATGCAAACATGTGTAGTGTTATATCTTACCAGTTAAAGTCCCATCATAAATGTGAACATCGAGAATTGCATTATTTTTGATGACGCAAAAAACATTGAAACTCTGTCTGAAGTGGTGGTTGTTCTCTTCATCCCAATAATGACTGTTATGCCTATTGAAAGAACCATTCTTTGTGAATTAAGATTCATCTGTCCAAATTATACAGTCCAAAAAGTTTTCATTCTCTTGAAATCGAATCATCATAGCTTCGCAAAACTCTGTTCTCCTGACGAAATCAGTTTCCTTCAAATGCTGTACCCTATTGAATTTATATGGGTGCATTTTATGTTTTTTTAATATTCTCCAAACACTCGATTGAGATAATCGCAGATCAATCTCGGCATCTTTGAGAGAATTTTGAGGATTCACACGAAAATATGCAAGAACTGTAATTTCGTTGTTCTCATCTTCTACTACACTTTTTTCTCTGTGTATAGTTTTCTTAACGAAAGATCCGACATTTCTCAAGTTTGTCATGGTTCTGTTAATGGTAGCTCTCGTGGGTCTGGGTCGGTCAGGAAAGCTCTCAATGAACAGTCGAATCGTTCTATCTACAACTTTATTACATTCTCCATGAAGTAGAATGAGATTTAAATAATCTTCATTGGTAAAATTAGGCATAGTGATCGATTTTATAACTTAATACGAATTATCACCAAATTAATAGTAAACACAAAATGCTACTGAATAAAGAGAAATTTGGCAGATGTAATTAATGATATCTATCATTAGAAAAAAAGAATGTAAAACATGGTAAGTTTTTGCATATGGTTCATAAGGAATTATTTATTTATCACTGGAGAGAAAACCAATGGCCGATTAGTTGAAATAAAGAGATTTCCGATAAAAATTCGAATCCAAATTCGCCATCTATTTAGGAACAACCTGTAACTTTTTTCTCTTGCATATTAGGGTAGTAAAATCTAAAACATGGTTTAAGTAACAGTTCCTGAAAATTTCATCTTTTTGGCGTGAAGGGAAAACAGTTTTTTGTGAATAACTCAGACAATATCCACTTTAGGGCAAGGGTGTGATGCATACACTCACATTATTTTTTAACGTAGATTCAATATCTCAAATAAAAAAATGGGGTTCTAATTTGAAAAAATTGATTTTTCACGATTTTGTCATCCCTAACTTTGAAAGCGATTTTTTCACCCCCTGTATCATGAATCGCGATTTCGATTTTCAAAGTGGATACATCAATCTTACATCTTGAAAAATCCCAAAAATGAAAATTTTCCATCCAAAAACCTCGAAGTTATTCTTGTTTCAGCGGAGCTCCATTTTCGATTATTTTTTCGAATTTTTCCGCTCAGAGAGAATTTTCCAACCAAAACTGAAAAATGTTACATCAAAATAACTTGAAATTTTCTAAGGAATCTATTTCTGCAATAAAAAAATGGTGTTCTAATTTGAAAAACGGAAGTTGACGTCATTTCCGGAAAAACCGGAGGTGCTCATACCTTGAAAATATTTTAGATTTCATCAGCATCGTGAAATACTTATAAGTGCTGAATTTCATGAAAATACGTTCAGTAGTTTCTCGTATAAATATGGGTGAGGTTCCTCGTGAAAGACCCTGTATATATATATATATATATATAGGAAATAATTGATAGGTTCTCGGCAAGGAAAGGGGCCACTATAATTGATGCACAACCAATTTGTTAACTGTGTCTATATTTCGGACATCGATTATGTCCTTCCTCAGGACTAGCTAACTAGGCTGGAATTAAATTAGACCATAACTGTGAATGTAGTGCGTGACAGGAACGAACAATCATGGTAAGTCATAAACAAATTAAAATAATAACCAATTGATATAATGTCGCAAGGAAAATATTTCTTCATATATTCCAGAATTCATATAATTCTTCTATAATGTCGCAAGGAAAATATTTCTTCATATATTCCAGAATTCATTCTGGAATATATGAAGAAATATTTTCCTTGCGACATTATATCAATTGGTTATTATTTTAATTTGTTTATGACTTACCATGATTGTTCGTTCCTGTCACGCACTACATTCACAGTTATGGTCTAATTTAATTCCAGCCTAGTTAGCTAGTCCTGAGGAAGGACATAATCGATGTCCGAAATATAGACACAGTTAACAAATTGGTTGTGCATCAATTATAGTGGCCCCTTTCCTTGCCGAGAACCTATCAATTATTTCCTATATTATATACGGCAATACTCCTTTAAGTATTTTATATATATATATATATATATATATATATATATATATATATATATATATATATATAGATTTGTTCGACCGCACATACAGACCCAAATCGGTATACTCGACCGACTTTTCAGTCCAAAAGTGACGTTTTCAGACCCGGCTTCGGGACTGGTAACGTTCGACTATAGAAACGTTATGAGGGGGCTGAGGGGATGCTAGGGGTGCATTTTCAGCCGGGTCTGAAAAGTCGGTTTTACATGTGATTATATATGGAAAAGTTTCAGTGTTTGGCCAGTGCGAGGGCGCTTCAGTCGACATCAACTTGCTGTATATAATTCGTATAGTTGACCAACGCATTAGGTCCCTAAATATGGCAACGCTGTTTTCCGTTCATACACCTCAAATACACTATTCGAGTACTTATACGATCCCGGTATGGACGAACGTCGTCATGGGTGTTTGTGAATATTTCGAATACACTCGTAGATTTGATATTGGATTCTCTTTATATCAATCTGAACTGCAGATTCTCCGGTATGGAAGCTTATACAAACCCGATGAATATTACTGTAAACAAAGTGTTACCAAGTAGGTACGTGTGTCTTCGAGTAGGAGTTTCCTTTCGAAAGTGAGAAGAGAGACTTTTTTAAGTGCTGAAAAAATGGCATTTTGTGAGCAAAGAAGAAGTTACAGTCACATACTAATTTTTTTTGTTTCCGATTTACAAGATTCGTTCATGCACAATCACAAAGGGGGGCAAAAGAGAAATTATTTACATTTCCCATTTCAAAATTCATTTTCAGAATGTCAATATCATATTATGACGGTATGTTTGTTGTGCTGAAAAATGACAAAGGGATCAGAATCTAAAGACGGAGGCGTGTCCACCTGCCTGTGGGCACCCATGTAGGCACACAATATATTTCATTTGATTATTAAGGAACTAGTAGAGCTCAGCAAACTACTTTATGATAGATCAACCTTTTCGCCATAATCTACCAAAAAAGGAATGGTTCAAACCCACGATAGATCAATGAATATTTAAAATGTTAACGTTTCTCTCGAGCCCTCTTCGGGTATTGGGGATGAATATACGATTTTGAGTTAGAATACGGGCTAACGTGAAAAGCATCAAAAGATCACAAAAAAAATTTGAAATATATTCATTTGTAAGACATGTCCACAAAATCGGATACGTCAATTATACCTGGCTAATCACGTGATATACTGCGGTTTCAACGGGAAACCAGTGGTGCGTTATCAAAATACTCTCAAATGAATATTTTTACAATGTAGCTGACAGACGTCTAAGGATTTAATTTTCAGCGCTTCCAAGAGAAAAATAGTATTTTTTCCTCATATTTGGAAGAATGTAATATTGAAAAGAAATGCCCACTAGCTTATGCTAGGAATCATTCCCTGAAAGCTTTTGCACTTATGAGTACCACCGTGTATAATTCATTATTTGTTTATAAATGGAGTGTGATTCAGTTGAAGAGATTATCACAATATGCTGAGTTTTGGAATTTCATAGAAATGAAAGATAGGAATGATGTAAATGGTGTACCAGAATCGGATAATGATTATACATACAGGATGGCCATTTGAAAACGAAACAGACGAGATTACAGGCGAAATAAATTTTTTCGATAGAAATGCTCGGACAGGTCGATTTCTGTTTCGAGGGGGACAACTCAAGATGTAAGTTACGGACGCATAGCGCTTCAACCCTTGCTGCTACAACCCCCACCCCCAATTTTTGAATGGGGAAGATGGGGTGAGTGATACCTCAATTCAAAGGTATTTTTATACTGATTTCAGCACAGTAATTGTTTTTTCATTTTATACATTAGTTCTCGAAATATTCTTAACTAAGTATTTGAAAATGAAGTGGTGTTTTCATGGCACTTGTAGTGTTTTTTTGTGAAAGATCGACATTTTGAGCTTCAAAACAACCATGACTGTGGCTTCCTTCCTCCAATCCACTGACATAGAAATCTTTAATCAAGATGTCGATTTTTCACAAAAAAACACTACAAGTGCCATGAAAACACCACTTAATTTTCAAATACTTAGTTAAGAATATTTCGAGAACTAATGCATAAAATGAAAAAACAATTAATGTGCTGAAATCAGTATAAAAATACCTTTGAATTGAGGTATCACTCACCCCATCTTCCCTATTCAAAAACTGGGGGTGGGGGTTGTAGCAGCAAGGGTTGAAGCGCTATGCGTCCGTAACCTACATCTTAAGTTTTCCCCCTCGAAACAGAAATCGACCTGTCCGAGCATTTCTATCGAAAAAATTTATTTCGTCTGTAATCTCGTCTGTTTCGTTTTCAAATGGCCACCCTGTATAACAAGGCTCTTGTTTTTAGTAAACCGGTGCTTCTTCTAAATCTGATGAGTATCTAAGACCCAAAAAGAAATTACGTTTCAAAGTTTATTTGAGGATGTTGTGTACCTGATTTAATGGTTTTCAATCAGATAACCCCCCCATGAAAAAAAACTATATCCACCCATGTCTGATAACCGATTCTCATCAGTGGAGGAAAATAATACTTTTAATTTTTGAGATTATGTTAGTCGAAGACATGGTCTCCTCAACCATTTTCGAAAAAAAGAGGTACGGAGCTACGGAGCCCCATCCTTTAGAAAAAAAATTACTTAGAATTTTCATCACACTAAAATACTTTTATTCCGAGATAGGGGTTACGTAACGCTTTCAATTTGAAAATATTTTAGGAGCCCATTTTTTCGACTGAAATTTCAATTAGATCATCCACTAAAAATTGAAAATGATTTTTTATCTTTGCTACTGATGGGAATCAATTAGTTCTTTTACAATCAAACGATCAAGTTCATCCAGAAAACTCCATGCTATCGATTTCATTTGAATTCGATAAATTTTGGTGCAAAACTAACCAACTAACGGTACTTTAGAGGTCACCCGTGGGCTGTGGAATGCATTAAGGACCTGAGTAGATATAGATATCTTCTGGTTTCGATATTTAGAATCACCTCCTGAAATATATAAACGTTTAATCCTGACACCCTTTATGTAATTCGTTATATATGACGGCATCCAGAATTGATTCTAATTTTTTTTTACAGTGTACCGGGCTGGTCAAGCTACACCAGCATTCAGCCTTTTTCACATCACGTGATAATATATGCGTTCAAATAATTCTAACTTCCAGCCGAACCGCAAAGAAATATTGAAAGGGAAAAAGGATTAATCAAATATTTCATTCATGAAAACAACAATGAAATGTGTCAGATTTTTTGTTTTCGGTTTAATTTTCTTTAATATGCGGTTTTTCTAAGAGAATTTGAAACAATAGTTTTTGTTAGATCAGATTCTTACAGTTTCAATGAGAGGAAATCTCGAAAAATGAGATAATTATTCCCACAGTATCAAAAAAAGTAGTTTGTAGATAATGATAAGCATCAAACAAACAGTTTAATAATCTAATGAGGCAAAATGGATTAATGCTCATTCAAAATGCCTGTGCCCTATAATATATAATATCAGGGGAAAGGGCTTGATGAAAGTAACTTGAAAAATAATGCGATGTTATTTTTAATCCAATATGGCGGACCATCAAAGATTTCGAAATAGTTAAATTTATTCACTTCTATAATATGGGTATCAAATGGAAGGGCTTGTTGAGAGTAACTCGAAAAATAATGAAAAGAAGGATAATGTCCATAAGTTGGAACAAACTAAATACATGTGAGAAAAATAATGTGACGTAATCCTAAAACCAATATTTCGGAAAATCCAAGTCAGTGACAATAAAAAATTGATTCAACAAATGAAAATGAGAAATTTCAAATTCACAGATAGCAAAATTGTTCACTTCGTGAAGATATTTAGTCTTTCCGTCGACTCACTAACACATATACAAATTCTTACCATAACAACTACTCTTTCAATCCCTTTCATACATTGAAATCGTAGCGACTGATCCCGACAATCTGGCAACAGTGCTGGGATCGAAAACGTTGATCGTATTTGCCGGTGCAGTATATGTGGGATTGAAAAGTTGGCGCAATGTATCGGGTCTGAACACGACTATCAGATATACAACTTTTTTGAAGGAAAAAAAAAATTTCCCCTCTCAATGTGCCTAGGGAGTTATATTTTAAAAGAGCCCATTTTTTGCATATATACTCGTAAAAAACATACGGATCATGTGGGTCTTAGGTCGCCTTAAGAACGTACCGGGACTGGATACGTCTGCCAGACAAATATGTATATATATATATATATATATATATATATATATATATATATATCGTCCAGAGGTTCAGCCCGATGGGGGAGACTGTGGTGCGAACGGCGCAGACCCCCGAGATGGTACCGCAAGGCCCTTGCACGGAATGGAAGGAATCCTCAGCTTGGACGAGAGAGAGTCTCGTCCCGCTCAGGAACCGAAACGAGATGGGAGAGCGCGGTGGACGGAGGACGAAAACGTCCTAATTATACGCGCTCATTATATAGCTAAGCACTTGGAGCGGACATCGGAAAGAACATACCGACAACTACTGACAGAAATCTGGAACGAAATCAAACCAGATAAACAACTATACACGAATCTGCTAGCTAATCGAGTGAGATACTTACTAGAAAATGAAAAGCTCTCAAGTGTCGAACTAACAGCAATCGAACACAGCATGTGGCCACAGACAGCGCTACCAGCAGAAGAACAAGAGCTTCACCAACAGGAAGAACAGCTAACAGAACAAACGGGAGAAGACCAAGACGACCCACTGACTCGAAAGATGAAGCAAGTCTTCGACCGAAATGCCCTCTTATACGCGGGTATAAACCCCGGAGTTAGGCCAAAAATCCCTAGGATGAAGGGCTCGCGCATCATGTTGGAAAGGGTAAAAGTGGTAGATGCAGTAATTAAATCTCACATCTCAAGCACAACAACATTGAGAGACATCGTGGATCTGGTATACACGGGAGCAGCCACCGTTTGTGAGGAGATGGGAAAACGCCTAACGGAGCCGCACAGGAAACCAAAGAGAGAACAGCCTCCATGGAAAGCCCGTCTGGAAAGGAAAGTAATAAAAATTAGGAAAAACATCGGACTACTACATACTTACCTGAATAGCGAGGTCGTAACCAACAGAGTCAATAAGTCGGTCCGCAGGATAGCCTCTGAAGCCCGCATAAATCTAAGAGCACTTGACTCCCGGATGAAGCTTGAGACCCTCAATGATAACCTGAAACAAAAAATAAAAGCCCTGGGTAATCGTATAAAACGCTACACTGAAAAGACAATGAGGTACCAGAATAACCAGTTGTACTATAAAAACCAAAAGCAATTCTTCAGAAACCTGGAAGACAACAACGTAAGTAATGGCGAACCTCCCAAAACAGAGGACATGTACAACTACTGGCAGGCAATATGGGGTAAGAACAAGCAACACGATGATGCGGCTTGTTGGATCAGGGGGGCGGAGGCTGAGGGCTCCAGACACAATATGGAAGAGGTTAATATTACCAAACTGGATATTGAACAAGTGCTGAAGAAAACAAACAATTGGGCAGCGCCAGGACCGGACAAGATCCAGAATTATTGGTGGAAGCACTTCCCGAGCACCCATCAAGCACTTGCTGTGCTTTTTCAGCGAGCATTAACCAACCCAGCAGTTATCCCAGACTTCTTCACACTAGGAACCACTATAATGCTACCAAAGGGAAACACAACATCAGACCCAAAAAATTTTCGGCCAATAACATGTCTACCCACCATATATAAACTACTAACTGGCACCATCACAACGCATATATGGAAACACGTGAAGAAGGAACACATCTTGGCACGCGAACAGAATGGCTGCTGTAGGGACGCAAAAGGATGCAAGGAACTCCTTATAATCGACCAAATTATCACCGGGCAGGCGAAGGGTAAACTTCGAAATATATCTATAGCCTGGGTCGATTATAAAAAGGCGTTTGATTCGGTACCGCACTCCTGGCTGCTGAAAGTATTGAGGTTGTACGGAATATCAGATAAGGTGGTCAATCTGCTAGAACACCTCATGAACACCTGGCGTACAACATTAGTGATCGAAAGTGGAGGCGGAACAAGCGTGTCAAAGGAGGTGGCCATCAAATGCGGAATTTTCCAGGGCGACACTTTGAGTCCGCTCTGGTTTTGTCTGGCTCTGAATCTCCTCAGTAAGCTCCTCAATAAAAGCAAACATGGATACGTCATCAACAAGACCGGAAACGTAAAAATCAACCACCAACTTTATATGGATGATCCTAAATTGTTTGCAGCCAGTGAAGAACAGATGAGGAGATTACTGGAAATAGTGTCCTCCTTCAGCCAGACCATCGGCATGGAAATGGGTCTTGACAAATGCGCGGTCCTGAATGTCAAGAGGGGTAAAATCGTCGAAGGTCAGGGGATGAAACTGTGGGACGAGTCAAGGATATCATGTCTAAAGCAACAAGAAACATACGGTATACAGCAGGCCCTCAACATCAAAACGCCTGAAGTGAAAGATGATTTCAAGACTAAGTACTTCGCCAGGCTGAGGAGTCTTCTGAAAGCTAAATTAAATTCGAAGGCACTATTCACTGCGATAAATATATGGGCCTTGCCCTGTATTACTTACTCATTCGGAGTAGTACGCTGGACAGCCGCAGAACTGCAAGCACTAGACATCCAAACCAGAAAGCTCCTCACTAGGTATGGAATCCATCACCCCCATTCCTCGGTGAATAGGTTGTACTTGGGCAGACATGAAGGTGGCAGAGGACTCCAAAACATCTTAATAACACACAATAAAATAGTATTACAGATGAGAGACTATTTCAGATCAAGAAACTTACCCCTTTTTAAGACCGTGTGCCAGGCAGATGAGTACTCGGCCCTACAGCTGACGAAGTCCTCGGTAAATCTCAGGGGACAATCACTGGAACAGCTTTCGGAGGAGTGGCACAGCAAAACTCTTCACGGCAGATACCCTGGAAATTTAAAATCTGATAGCATTATAAGAACTGAGTCATTAACTTACCTGAAGGCAGGGTACCTTTTCCCCGAGACCGAAGGAAGGATTGTAGCTATCCAGGACCAGGTGGTGCCAACTCGAGCCTATATAAAGAGAATAACTGGCCGCAACATCCCCTCCGACCTGTGTAGAAGGTGCTCCAAAGCCCTGGAGACAATACAGCACATCACGTCCTCGTGCCCTATACTGGCACCTAAAGACTATATGGAACGCCATAACGCCATGGCCAGAGTATACCATAGGGAAATCGCGACGAAGAGAGGCCTGCTGCGAAGTAAAGGCAACTTATATACTTACCAACCACGTGATGTGCTGGAGAATGACATCTACAAGCTGTACTGGGACACAGCCTTGGTCACGGATAGGGCTATAGCACACAATCGCCCAGACATAGTGCTGTTCAATAAAACCGACAAGTCTGTACAAATAATAGACGTGACGGTCCCCGCTGACGACAACATCACCAGGGCGTACACAGAGAAGGTCAGCAAGTACCACGATCTCGCATTTGAGCTCTAGTCAAGCCCAGAAAGAGGTGATACTGGGCACCACGCGGATAGTGAGGAAGTTCTTGACTAGCTCCTGAGAACAATCTTGGCTGAAACACTCAGCCCGGTTGTCTCATGCACCAACCCGCTAGACGGTGGAAAAAAAAAATATATATATATATATATATATAGTAAGATTATCAGGGTTTGGAACGGATAAAAAGGCACTTCAATAAGTATGCTTCATTTATTTATGTCGACGTTTCGGTTACAATTTCGCAACCTTCCTCAGGACACTGCAATTATGACTTAGCCATTATTTCAATTCAGAATCTTCTATAAACTTAAGACTCACCAAATAGTCGAGGTTAATAAGTAAGCCACATGGCAAGGAACAGACTCACAGTTTACAACCATGCAAATTCCTGTCTAATATTAAAAATCTTATACAACAATGGAACATAAAACTCAATGGACAATATAAGATGTTGATTTCCAATTTCAAAGCAAGAACTACATTAATTTTAAATTTTTCTTCTATTACTTAAAAATCAACTGCCAAAATTTTAAGGTTAGGTTACTTTGACATTATGACATACAATTTGGCTCAAATGTTTCTTCTTCTTCTTTTCTACTTCTACACTGTCATGTTCACTAATCTGAATTATTTGCTACAATTTGTTGGTTGAATCTGTTATGACCTATCAAATATGAATAAATACTACTAATGTTTTTTATGTCAGACCGCGAATTCATCGTTAACGGGTTATTTTTTATATGATACATCTCCAAGAACAATCTCTTTCCCAAGTTCCCCTCAACATCCAGGACTGTCACATCCCCAAAATCCATGTCATGATCCGTATTCCTACTTTTATGCTGTATTAAACGTTTTTTTAATTGTTGTGATGTTTGTCCCACATAGCACAACTCACAAGAGGAGCACTGAATCTTATTCACTACATTATTACATTTTAGACTTGGAGTTCTGTCTTTCATCGAGCTGAATAGTCTACCCACAAGGAACTCATTTCTCACAGCTATCTTTAATTGATTATCATGAAACAACCTCATAAGTGGACCAGTAATATTTTTAATTAGTGGTAGAGACGTGAACTTTATATTTTCTTCATTTTGCATGCTATTTTCTCGAGTGGGGTTCCTCAATTCCAACCGGGAGTCCACCCCTATATCATCTTGACTACCGATGTTGTTGGCTAGCAGTTCATTACCTATATTCGGAGTACTATATATAAGCTTTGACAACAGGCCCTTTGGATATCCATTGGTGCCTAATATGTCATACAATATTTTCAAATTTTTATTTAACAATGATGGATGAGAGATACGTGTTATTCTATTCTTCATTCCCAAAACCAAATTTACCTTTTGTTTTATAGGGTGACTTGACTGAAAATGTAAGTACCTACCTGACGACATAGGTTTTCTATACCAGTCCACCAAGAGAGAATTGTTGTTAGTTCTTATTATCTTAGTGTCTAGAAATGGGACAGAATTATCTGTTTCCCTTTCTACAGTGAACTGAATATGATATGATATGATATATTGTTTATCCTGACTACTCCTAGGTCTCCTGAGGAGACCCCTCTGAAATTACAAGCTTCGAAGCTTGTAACTTGTGCCGAGTTCGGAGTAAGCAGTTGTGTTCTGTGTAGGCTTTGTTACTGTGTCCTTACGCCACCTTAGGCACAGCACTGTTAATTTTTGACCCAACAGTGGGAATGGTGGCCCCTACCGAGACTAGAAAATTTCTTTCCTAGCTCGGGATTGAACCTTTGGGTCCGAATTCCAACGCTCTACCACTGAGCCAAGGGCACTCATATATGTTCATTATAATCATTGAACCTATCAAGTATGAATCTACATGATTCCTTGGAACTGTACAAAATATGTCGTCCACATATTTCTTTATTATGGGAATCTCAAAAGGCATGGCCTCAAGAACCCGGTCAAGAACAAAATCCATCACTATTTTTGCTAAAATAGGACTAAGTGTAGAGCCCATCGGTGATCCAAAAATCTGACTGTATATGGTGTCATTGTAAACAAAGTAATTCGAAGAAAAAAGAAATCTAACAATCAAAATAAATTGATCCTTGGGAATGTTAGTGTTTTTTGAAATGAGCCCCCACCCAAACTCAATCACCTCCACTGCAAGTTCGACTGGTATATTACTATACAAAGAGACAACGTCCAAGCTTATTAATTCGTAGTTATCAGGAAGTTGAAAGTTGTTTACTAGGTCCGAAAATTCAAAGGAATCTTTTATAAAATATCTATCAGCCGAGTTTCCCATTGATTTGGTTAATATATCAGCAATAAAAGCCGAAAGTTTTGACGTGGGAGTATTTATGCACGAAACAATAGGCCTTAGGGACAAAACTGGTTTATGAACTTTTGGAAGGCCATAAAATTTTGCTGGAATTGCATTATATTCATATAATTTTTTACCTTCTATTTTTGTGATGTACTTTTTGTTGACTAATGCCCTTACAAAGTCATTGCTCCTCCGCTGAATTGTCCACTTATGAGGTTGTTTCATGATAATCAATTAAAGATAGCTGTGAGAAATGAGTTCCTTGTGGGTAGACTATTCAGCTCGATGAAAGACAGAACTCCAAGTCTAAAATGTAATAATGTAGTGTATAAGATTCAGTGCTCCTCTTGTGAGTTGTGCTATGTGGGACAAACATCACAACAATTAAAAAAACGTTTAATACAGCATAAAAGTGATGTAAAAAACCCTAGCAAGGCATGTGCTCTGGCGGAGCATGTTAGGAATACGGATCATGACATGGATTTTGGGGATGTGACAGTCCTGGATGTTGAGGGGAACTTGGGAAAGAGATTGTTCTTGGAGATGTATCATATAAAAAATAACCCGTTAACGATGAATTCGCGGTCTGACATAAAAAACATTAGTAGTATTTATTCATATTTGATAGGTCATAACAGATTCAACCAACAAATTGTAGCAAATAATTCAGATTAGTGAACATGACAGTGTAGAAGTAGAAAAGAAGAAGAAGAAACATTTGAGCCAAATTGTATGTCATAATGTCAAAGTAACCTAACCTTAAAATTTTGGCAGTTGATTTTTAAGTAATAGAAGAAAAATTTAAAATTAATGTAGTTCTTGCTTTGAAATTGGAAATCAACATCTAATATTGTCCATTGAGTTTTATGTTCCATTGTTGTATAAGATTTTTAATATTAGACAGGAATTTGCATGGTTGTAAACTGTGAGTCTGTTCCTTGCCATGTGGCTTACTTATTAACCTCGACTATTTGGTGAGTCTTAAGTTTATAGAAGATTCTGAATTGAAATAATGGCTAAGTCATAATTGCAGTGTCCTGAGGAAGGTTGCGAAATTGTAACCGAAACGTCGACATAAATAAATGAAGCATACTTATTGAAGTGCCTTTTTATCCGTTCCAAACCCTGATAATCTTACGATATTCATAATACGGAGGTATTCTTGTCAATTGAATATATATATATATATATATAGGTAGGTAGGTTAAGGATGTATTTCGACTCGCTACTTAGTATTTGGAGGCTTTTATTTCATCTGCTCTTTAAATTTTACTTGCCAAGCTTTCGGGCCACTTCGGTCCTTCTTCAGGGCTTAACTACAAACATTATTACAATATGTAATTAAACGACAAACATTTAAAACAAGTTTACAAACTTACAATTAATTGAGGTTTTTTTCGATAAACTTCAATAGCATTCACAAATTTCAGGTATGAAGAAGGACCGAAGTGGCCCGAAAGCTTGGCAAGTAAAATTTAAAGAGCAGATGAAATAAAAGCCTCCAAATACTAAGTAGCGAGTCGAAATACATCCTTAACCTACCTACCTATATAAATAATATTGTGACTCTTAAAATACATCAAATATATATATATATATATATTATTCTTCGATTTGGGTATCTAGGTTAGGATTACTTCAGAGAAATTTATTTCATATATAAACGTTTCGGCGCATATCTGCCTTCTTCAGTATACATACAGTTTAAAAATTACATCTAAAAACAAACATAATAAATTAATACAATAAAATCGTGGACATGTAAACATCTCACTATTTGTTTTCGTTGCCGTCTTGGTCTCGTCTGGTGGGTGTTGTTCTGTCATCTATGTTATCCTCTTGAACGTCAAACGAGTTTTGTCCTCTTCTTTTATTTGGTGGTTTTCGCAGTATTGGTCTGTATATATGACTTAAAAATTTCGTGTCCTGTTTGTCATTTACCACATTTTCATTATTCACTTGTATGTGAATCATTTCCAATATTTCTCTCCGTTTTTGTTGGGGTTCGATTCCTAGAATTCTTGTGTCTTCGTAATTGAACTCATGTTTGTTGGATTTCTTGTGTTTATTGAGGGCTGTGGTTGCGTTTTTTGTATATTTATGTCACAAAGACTAAAAGATAGACTTAACGCACATAAATATACAAAAAACGCAACCACAGCCCTCAATAAACACAAGAAATCCAACAAACATGAGTTCAATTACGAAGACACAAGAATTCTAGGAATCGAACCCCAACAAAAACGGAGAGAAATATTGGAAATGATTCACATACAAGTGAATAATGAAAATGTGGTAAATGACAAACAGGACACGAAATTTTTAAGTCATATATACAGACCAATACTGCGAAAACCACCAAATAAAAGAAGAGGACAAAACTCGTTTGACGTTCAAGAGGATAACATAGATGACAGAACAACACCCACAAGACGGGACCAAGACGGCAACGAAAACAAATAGTGAGATGTTTACATGTCCACGATTTTATTGTATTAATTAATACAATACTAATAAATTTATTATGTTTGTTTTTAGATGTAATTTTTAAACTGTATGTATACTGAAGAAGGCAGATATGCGCCGAAACGTTTATATATGAAATAAATTTCTCTGAAGTAATCCTAACCTAGATACCCAAATCGAAGAATAATACATATACAAAACTAGGTAAAAGACAAATCGTATTCTATATATATATATATATATATATATACACTACTGGAAAAAATTAAAGGATCAAAAAAAAATTCCAAATTTTTCGGCAATTTTCAACATGCCGTAACTTTGAGAGGAATAGTCGTACAAGGAATTCAAAAAGAGGAAATTGTAGCTCCAAGTGTCTAGTTTTTGGATTAGAACTTCAAAAATTTTAAGTTTCAGTGGTTTTCGAGTAATGATAGAAAAATCAGCAACAAAAAAATTCTCAAAATTTTACCACTTTTTTTTTTCTTGTCTACGAGCGTGGTAATTTTATTTTTGGATAATCGTTATAATGATGGGATACTTTGTTAATTGAGCTTTAATTTATTTTTTTATTGACCTCAATACGTCCACTTCTCGCCGAGATATCGGTCTTCAAATGGAAAAGGATCCATTTGTCTTTGATTATCGATTTCTCAGCAACCAATGATCGCACAGAAAATTGAAGGGGGGTTTCAAGACCTTAAATGAACTCCCATTAATGAACAACCATTGCTTATTCATAGAAATTTTTTTTTCTTAATGTCGCATCAATATGAAAATTTAACAAAAAAAGGGCTTTTGGTGGTTTCTTGGAAAATCTACCGCTGGATCGAAAATGTTGAGGAAACCAATAATGTTAAGTGTGACTTCCACAGTTCAATATGTTGATAAAAACCTTACGAAGAGCCAACTCAATTCAGCGAGCCGTTTTTTTGTTTGACTCGATTGAATTTCTGAAAAAAAATAAGGATCACGTTTTTTGCTCTGAGAAGCTCGTAATCTTTAAAAAAGGCAAAAAAGAATTTTCTCGAGCTTTTTCCACATTTTGATTGCAGATAGTTCATAAATTTCAAAAAAAGAAAAAAAAACAACAAATAACATTTTTATTAATTTAATAACGGGTATTGTTACCGCCTGCATTAACATGGCTGAACGTTTGAGAGCCGTTATTGAAAACAGGGGTGGCAATACCCGTTATTAAATTAATAAAAATGTTATTTGTTGTTTTTTTTATTTTTCTTTTTTTGAAATTTATGAACTATCTGCAATTAAAATGTGGAAAAAGCTCGAGAAAACTCTTTTTTGCCTTTTTTAAAGATTACGAGCTTCTCAGAGCAAAAAACGTGATCCTTATTTTTTTTCAAAAATTCAATCGAGTCAAACAAAAAAACGGCTCGCTGAATTGAGTTGGCTCTTCGTAAGGTTTTTATCAACATATTGAACTGTGAAAGTCACACTTAACATTATTGGTTTCCTCAACATTTTCGATCCAGCGGTAGATTTTCCAAGAAACCACCAAAAGCCCTTTTTTGTTAAATTTTCATATTGATGCGACATTAAGAAAAAAAAATTTCTATGAATAAGCAATGGTTGTTCATTAATGGGAGTTCATTTAAGTTCTTGAAACCCCCCTTCAATTTTCTGTGCGATCATTGGTTGCTGAGAAATCGATAATCAAAGACAAATGGATCCTTTTCCATTTGAAGACCGATATCTCGGCGAGAAGTGGACGTATTGAGGTCAATAAAAAAATAAATTAAAGCTGAATTAACAAAGTATCCCATCATTTTAACGATTATGCAAAAATAAAATTACCACGCTCGTAGACAAGAAAAAAAAAAGTGGTAAAATTTTGAGAATTTTTTTGTTGCTGATTTTTCTATCATTACTCGAAAACCACTGAAACTTAAAATTTTTGAAGTCCTAATCCAAAAACTAGACGCTTGGAGCTACAAATTCCTTTTTTTGAATTCCTTGTACGACCATTCATCTCAAAGTTACGGCATGTTGAAAATTGCCGAAAAATTTGGAATTTTTTTTTGATCCTTTAATTTTTTCCAGTAGTGTATATATATATATATATATATATATATATATATATATATAGTTATTGATGGTCATTGTCACCTCCAAAATATAAACTCAACAAGCGTTGTCACCTCATATATAACGCTCTCACCTCCGAAATCGGAGGTCACAACGTTTTGCCTTGTTTCTTAGCTTGTTAGACTCAGGAGACTTCAGGGATCAACATATCAAAAAATCGTTTTGAGGTCAGAACGCACCATATTTCTGTACTGTACAATCTTTTAGTTCAGCTATATACCACCAGCGCTAGTGCGCCGTCCTATATATGGAGAAATAAGTCGAAGAGACATTCAGTTCGTTGTCACCTCCGTAAATGGCAACACTGTAAACCATACTCGTATGGAGCAGGTGCACTGAGGCATGCTTAAAAAAGTGTATCAAAACAACATCTGGCATTCTTTCGAACCATAAAATCGTCTGGTTGATGTAAAATGAATCGTTTGTGAAAAGTTCGGAGGTCGATATTTCTGACCCGACTATGAGATAACTAAAAATCTTTAAACGGAACATTTGTTATTGTCGTTATTAAAAGCTTCATTAGGTTCTTTCTTCTTTTATTTTGCAAGATTATCAGAGTTTGTCTAAGAATAAAAAAATTGCATATGCCAGATTTCATTGAAATACACTAGTATGACTGAATACAGAATGTTTTCCCCGAAACTGAATTACGAGCCGGTTTTCTAATGACGTTTATTTTTTTTCACCTACACGAATTGAGTTTTTTAGTTCTTAGGGCCTAATGAAATCATCCCAAAAAATAATTATAAATTCTTATCCTTATACATTGCACCAATATTTAGACGATATACGAACTGGAGCTTCGTCGTCAAAGGTGAATAGTACCTACATAATTTCTCCGTTTCGTCGAATTTTGAAAAATAAGCAAAAAACTTTGTGACTGACTGCGTTTTAAAAGTTTCCTTTTGAGATAAACTGCGAATATTTCTCCACAGAAACAGATTCAAGAGAAAGGTGGAAGGTGGAATCACCGTTTATAAACAGGTTCCTTGAAAAAAGTTGGAGACTTTCAATAATGAACACTTAATAATAAATAATTCTATTCGTATGTTGATTATAACATAAGCATTAGGTTTTTTTAGTAACATATTTTTCAAGATATATGAAAGTTTGCCTCTCGAGAGCACAATAATTTCCGAAAGAAAGTACTTGAAGATTCGATATTCACGAAGCGGCTTTATTTGCGAGCATCAAAATTATGCTTCCTCAAATTCCACCCGATGATTCAGCAGATCCGAAATGTTAGTGTCACCATATATTCAAGATTTCAGATTCGATGCAACAGAAATATGGTATCTTGGATGAAATATGTCGACTCAAAAGTTCATGCAGAATTTCAGCCGAACTTGACGAATAGGTTAGATGTGAAAATGAAACTTTCTTATAATACGATCCTCACAGAATTTCGCATCATTTCCTTTTCGGAATATACTCTTTGGTGAATTTAAATTCGATCGTATTTTAGAGTTATTAAGTGAATGATAATGGATGTAACTCCAAAACAGTCGAGCAGATTTAGTTCGAGAGAGAGCTCACCATCAAGACTCCACAGCGAGCAAGAAAATTTCTAGTGTTTGTTCCTTTCTCTCGAAAGTTGAATGTCTACGAATGATCGGCCCCAAAAATTTAAAATCAATGTTCTCATCAAGAGCCTTATCTTACAAAAAAAAGTATGCAGCCAAACAGCGTAAACAAGTAAACGAGCCTATACCTGTCAGCAAGCAATTGAATTCAAAATTTGAAATACAAATCAAATAGCTTTTGGTGTATGTAGCTTCTGAGTGCTCGTCTATCCACCTAGTAGGTAGATTCGCATTTTTCAGTCCGAGAATGTAATTATAAAAAAATGACTGAGGCCGTAAAAAAATTGACAGTGATACTGTCCGTGATTCCGACCTTAATATCTTGAAATTCTTTCGATAATCGCTAGAAATTTTCGAGGTTCTGGATATGTAATACATGGGCTTCCAAGTTCCTACCTCGAACGCCGAAGGGTAGTCTCGATAGACCATACACGGAACTCTTTTCGAGCATTCGTGCGATGCTGGATGCCCGGAAGTCCCGTAGAGAGTCCTCGTCAGTGGCCTACATTAGGTTATGAATTTATTGGGATGAAGGAATGAGTATATTTAAATAAAATTTTATACTGAAGCGAAGAAAATGGTCGAAATCATGTCTTAAATGGGACCTACTTTGGATGATTGGGTTTAAGAAAAAATTGAAATCTCGAACCTAAATTATGTATCACATAGAAACAAACCTCTCAACAAATAGGTGTAAACAATAAATATATAAAATAATATAAAAATGAGTTTGGAAGAATTATTTAACGAATTTGTTATCCCACAAACTAATATTTTCTTCGACGCATTTTGTTAAGGAGTGTTGAGCTTTTTGTTTTTTTTTTCGTCGAGCAAGCAGTAGGTTGTACTGCTTGCTATTTCCTTCGTCTTTCATCTGGAAACCGATTTCGGCTCAACACAAGTTTTCCTTCATTTTCTGAATGTTCTTGTTCGGAAGGATAAAATTGATCATTCCCTTTATTCAAGAGTAAATGCTTTTTAGTAATAAATTTACTAGGATGAAGACATGAGGATATTTAGAATAGATTTTATACCGAAGCGAAAAGAATGACTAAAACCATCTCTTAAATGGTATTTTTTTTTTAATTTTCGAGGGGTGTTCTATCAGTTGTTCTTATTGACCAAATTACTTTTTTTGCATTTATAATATCGGATTCTCACTTCTGAAACGAATTGACAAAATTAATCTTTATTCCCGTTGCTGTTGGAAAAATACACAAAGTAAAAAGCCGTTGAATAGAAGAATCAGTGAGCTTAAAGTTCGAAATTATTAGAAGAGTTATGAAATTCAAAAGCTGTCAAAAGGGGAATGGCATTGAGAAAGAATGTCACTTAATTGAAATCTATGTGCGATATACGAAAGACAAGAATAAGAATCATCGTTGCTTGGAAAAATTTATGACAGTAAAAGTATGATTGGAAGACTATTCGAAAAATTAAGTGGGCAGAATCCCTTCGAAAATTACGTTCAATAAATAAGATCACCCCACATTTTTTTTAAAGGATATAGTTACATCAGAACTAAATTAGGGTATAGTTATATCAGAACTAAATTTGAGAATAGTTTACAACATCCAATAACCCTGTCCAAATGATGATTCAGTTTGTGATAACAGAAAGTATTCCGTAGGGAATATCCCTTCTTTATCCTAATGAATAAAAAAATGAGAAGCTTAGCAATATGTCGATATAAATTGAATTCTTATATACAATCCGCATTCCCTCAGTTACCTGCCCAATATTATGTTGAGCTATTGGTTGAAGGAATTTATAAATATGACATTTTTTTGGTAATGAAATTTTATAGTATATTGTTCAATGAGCGATAATGTAAGTCATAACAGACGCAGATGAATTTTGCAGCCCGAGCCTTCAGGCGAGGGGTGTAATTCATCAAGTGTGTTATGACCATTTCCGCGAATTGAACACTATACTTTACCTTCGACTTCTTCAGTGAAATTCGAATCAATCAGCATTATCAAAATTGACAACAGTTGTCAAAAGCGATTTCTTTGGTCGAAAATCTAATCGATATCGAATACCGTAGGAAACGTCAGAAATTCACGTTTTCCAAATGCAATTTTTGGATATTCAGACCTAAGAAAATGTAGAAATGGATGGCGAGAACGTTACCTTGATGTCTGAAATAGAGTTCCCAAACGATTCGACTTTCTTATTCATTTCGTAATTCGTAAGCTACATTTTTCCTATTTGTATTATAGTGAGTTTTAGGCGTGAGTTATTATTACCTCACACTATTGGTTTATGGAGACTATTACAGATCAAAATGAGTTGAATAATGGATATATTATTCTATGGGAGTAGATAAAGATTATTATGTCTTTCCGTGAGTCCCGTATAACAATTACATATTTCCATGCATCAAATAAATGATGATTCTTTATGCCGTGTATTTTATCCATCCAAAAGCTGCACTTATACCAATTAATTATTCACTCTCCCATTTTATTTGAAGACTTGTTTCTTTCCAATTGTAGTAAAATAACGTCTTGATATAATTCTCTTCCGTTATTGTTTGATTCAATAACTTTTGGAATTGCTACTATTGTAAAATTACGAAAAACCCCTCACCTCAATTTCTGTGGCTATTTTCATTCTTACTATTTAGTTATCGATTTGCGAAAAAAAACTGCACTTATTTTCTCCAAGAACTCCATTTCGCAGCATTGTGATGGGATTTTTTTAGCGATCTCACACAATTCAAAATATGTATATCGATATTACAACTTTTTATTGATTTCGTGAGTTTTTATTCATGTTACAAATGATTCGATTTCCACGAAATTCTGAATTTAGGTTATAGTTCCCCAAAAAGAAACCTTCGATTTATTCATTTTTGTATCTTTACTATTATACCAGTCCCATCTTTGGAATCGGATTACTATTTAACAAGTTGTTAAAATGAATCGTTGCAAATGGCTAGAGGTTTCAATAATTTCAAGACTTGGTTCACTGGTCGCAAGGAGTTTCGAATTTGACCACATATTCTTCACCATTGATTCCAACCTAATCGTTCAAGATCATTTCGGCTGAAAATTCTTCAATTGAAGAAATTTTGACGAAACGATAAATATCGTTTCGAATCCACAACAACAAGAATACTCCCCGATCTCCGACTCCTTTATAGACATGAATCAACCTTGAAAAACCAAGCCACCTGCATCCAATGGATGAATATTGAATTTCATATATTCACTTCACCTACTCACCTCCGAAATTTGGCAACACCGCCGGAGGTTATAACGTTCACACTACAAGAAATATAAGCGGAGGCTACAGCGCCTCGATTGTTCAAACAAAATTTTTTCAGCAAAAATGTTTTCCCCTCTCTCGGTAATTTTGTTCTTTGGCTTCCCCTCTCCATATATCAACAAAAAATTTTCCATTGAGACTCCTCCTTCACCCGGAGGTGAGGTCGCCCAGTCTACTTAACGGAGGTCACAGCTTAACAGGGGTTTATATATATATATATATATATATATATATATATATATATATATATATAAAACAATAATATCAACGGCCAACTATGGCTTTCACAGTCCAAAAATAACAATTATTCAGTACAAAAACTAAAACTAACATTATACAAACAAAGAATCAAAGCTTATTCCTAATTAAATTTTTAAATTGTGACAAAGAAATGCCCAAAATCTCAATACCCTTAGAATCAATCAGTCTCAATGTTCTCTCAATAGGCAAGTGCATAGCATAATTAGTAGCATGATTGGGCAAATAGAACAACCGGTTCGCCCTCAAAGAACGTGCCGGAACATTAAATGCTATACTACCAAGAAGCTCGGCACAAGTCACCAGGCCATTCAAAAGTTTGAATACAAACAGTAGGTCTCCCCGAACATGTCTTTCTCTCAGACTGCTCATATTCAACATATCGAGTGCTTCATACATGGTAATCTGGAATTTTTACACCAAGTTTGAGGAGACAAAAACGGATAAACTTATTTTGAACCCTCTCTAGAGTCAAGCAACCATTTTTATAGTATGGAGACCAGATCATAGAACCATATTCCAACAAAGAGACAACAAGTGACATGTAAACCCTCTTGCGAGTTTCAAGTGATAAGCCCTTACAATTGCGCAAAACAAAACCGAGAACCATAGAAGATTTAACCACCAAAGAACTTATATGTTGCCCAAAATTTAAATGCTCATCAAAGTAAACTCCAAGATCCCTCACACTCTCTGTATAACTGATATACGAGCTTCCAATGCAGTAAGAAGACTGTAGTTTTCTGTGTCCTTTAAAAAAACTGATGTAAGTACACTTATTTGTATTCAAAGCTAGCCCATTGTTACTACACCACTGGTCAAACAAATCCAAGTCATCCTGCAGACTGATCATGTCTTCCCGTGTACGAATTTTCCTATACATTTTCAAATCGTCTGAAAATAACAAAAAACTGCTGTTCTTAAAACAACCCGAGACATCATTCATAAAAATGAGAAATAGCAATGGAGAACAATGACCCCCCTGAGGAACACCTGATGGTACAGTTATAAGACCTGACTTAGCTCCGCCCACACGCACCTGTTGAACCCTATCACACAAGAAACTTTTAAACCAAGACACCAAATCATTAGAGAAGCCAAAATGTTGCAACTTCACCAGCAACACAGAGATAATAACCCTGTCGAATGCTTTGCAGAAATCCGTGTAAATAACATCCACCTGTTGCCCCTCCTCCAGAGACCTCAGTAGGTCATCATGAAATACTAACAAGTTAGTCAGACTCGATTTACCAGTACTAAAACCATGTTGTTCATTTATTAACAGTTCCTTGCAATGAAAATAAAGCTGGTCATATACAAGACTATCCAAAAGTTTCGGAATCGCTGACTGTACCGACACACTTCTATAGTTGTCTATCCAGCCAATATCCTCAGACTTAAATATCGGGACCACAAAACTGTGTTTCCACTGTTTTGGAAAGATCGCTGAGTCGATGGATCTCTGGAACAGAACGAACAGAGGGTAGGAAAGAGTACACACACAGTTTTTCATAAAATAGTTTGGCACACCATCTGGACCTGAGCTAACCTTAGGAGATAACTTACTAATCTTTTCATAAATCAACTCGACAGAAAGCCGAGGACCAGGAATGGTCCCACTATTACTCGCCTGTTGAAAAGTTTCACTACCAGAAAAATTACTGCCATCATTATATACCGTCTCAAAAAATTTGGCAAAACCTCCAGCAATTTCCTCACCTCCCACAAATTCCCGATCATTGAGATACATTGTACTAGGAATTTTACCCCCCATTCTCTTATCATTGAATCTACTCCAGAAGCTCCTAGGGTCAGAAAACAATAATTGGTCCAAATTCGACAAATACTGTTGGTAACATACCTCAGCAAGGGCTTTGCACTCACCTCTCAAACGTGAAAAAACCTCATAATCAAACAATGTTCGACTTGATTCGCTTTTTCAGAAAGAAGCTAAATTATGCTTCAATTTGTGATATCGCTTAAAGTTGTCACATAAACAATTATTTTATTATGAATTTTTGAATTTGGATAAAGTTCGATAAATTGAATTTTTCACCATGAAGAGAACTGAAAATCACATGTTTGAATATAAAAAGCGAAGGTATTAGTAGAAAATTTTCAAAAAAGTTCAGAGCTTTAATAAGCACATTCCATAACTAAACAATAACAAATGAAAGAAACTAAAATACACTGAAGAGTACCTAATAAAAATGAAAATAGGAACGAATGAATTGCTGATTCGACGTTATTTTAGAAGTGGTTCGAAATGAAAACCATTAGCTTGTATACATTTCTCTTGCCGAATGTTCAAATTGGATACAGCCTTGCGAATCATATCGCCATTATTTCTTAAAATATCGCAACAGTTGGTAATTCTGTTCATCAGCTGTTCTCTTGACTGAATTTCTTCAGACTATACCATATCCTTCAATTTTCCCCATACAAAATAGTCTAACGGGTTGAAATCTGGAGATCGAGGAGGCCATGGAATACGTACTCCTCGACCTATCCACCTATTTGGATAGGTATTGTCGAGGTAACTTCTCACTTCCAAGCCAAAATGAGGTCCAGCTCCATCATGCTGGAAATAAATTCCTCTAATATTTATTCCTCGTAGCATGCCGGGTGAAATATTTTGCAAGAAATCTAGATAAATCGCACTTGTAAGGCGACCGTCAAAGAAATTAGGCCCTATCAAATGTTTATCACAGCACACCAAACATTTACTGAAAATTTTTGTTGTGATTTTCTCAGTCTTATACTGTGTGGATTATTTTCGGCCCAAATGTGCGAGTTATGAATATTGAACACACCATCTCTGGTGAATTGAGCCTCATCACTGAATATTGTTCTGTACAAAGTGACTCTGTGATTTGTTATCCAATGTGCAAAATTCAGTCTTAAGACATTATCGCCAGGTTCCAATCGTTGTACCTGTTGTATGTGGTACGGGTACATATTTTCCTCTTTGATTATTCTGTGCACCTTATGCTTCAGCAAATGTATCACCTCTTTCTAGATTCCTTTGGCGATCCTTCTTCCTATCTGGCACTCTACCATATTGCGCTATACAACTAAATACTGCAGAAAATGTTTGGTGATATGGAATTCTGCGCGTCGGTAATCTCAGACGATACTCTCTCACAACAGCTCGACTATTTCCCTCCACGAACATCATTGTAGAGTCTATATGTCCAGGAATGTTCTGTTGAGTTTGGGCCTGTTTTATGGACCAAGGAAAGAAATGACTGTTTCAACTTTATAATCTTTCTGACAACTACTGACAACTACTACAATTGTTTGATATAACTAGATTAAATATGAACTATGAACATTATCATAATATAGATCCAACATCCTCCGGCCTAAGGAAAATGTGTATACTTTAGTGTTCCTTCAAAATTCGACGATACTGCTTCAATCTCTGAACCCACTCCAAATACTCTCTCTTTCCCTCAACACTCCTGAATTTCACTTCTGAATCTTGCTGGTCGATTTCGTATATCTTCTCAGTGTAGCAATGGTGCTTTTGGTGTGTTTTGGACCTATGCCTTCTTTCTGCACCTTCATGTTGGTGCTTCTCCCGATGTTCATACCAATTTTTATTAGCCTCATACTTTAACCTAAACTGTTTGTCATAAATTTCCTGGAAAATATCTTTGAAACGTCCATCATATTTCTTGAGGATAGTGTTTTCAGTGTTCCAACACTTTGGATAACCCGTTCCCAAGGCGACTTGGAATGATGAATGTGTAACAATTGATTCATCAGTATTGAACATTTTCATTGCAACACCAGGTCCCATATAAGTACTGACTTCGTATTCGATTACCTCACCTACTTCAGGTGTGAATACCATTTCCAACTTCTCTGCTGATGGCACCACAAAAGCTTTATACTGATCATCATGAGCATGATGATCAGTAATAATTGGTTTATTCCAACCTGTGACTAACGTAGATCTTCTCGAAGAAACATTTGGCAGTTCCTTTATTTCTTCTTCGATCTCAATAATTTCATTGCGTAATAATTCTTGCTCCTTGAATTCTTTTATTAATTCGTCTCTATTTAGTGGTTCTTCCGACATCAAAATTTCTTCTATTTTATCATCAAGTTCGAAAATTCTTTTCGCCTTATCGTCAATTATTCTTTTCCATACTCTACTCGTGTATTCATCCTTGGTCCCAGAACTGGAATGTACATCAGTAAATATCTTTTTAATTTCAGTTCTCAGGGCTTCCCGTTTTAACTGCCAACGAAGCAACATAATCCTGGCAGGATCGCCAAATGTAGAGTCTATATGTCCAGGAATGTTCTGTTGAGTTTGGGCCTGTTTTATGGACCAAGGAAAGAAAATGACTGTTTCAACTTTATAATCTTTCTGACAACTACTGACAACTACTACAATTGTTTGATATAACTAGATTAACTATGAACATTATCATAATATAGATCCAACAATCATATCAGCATATTCTCTATTTGTGAAATTGGCCATTTTGATAATTTCACTATTGTATAATAATCAAAACACAAGCAACGAACAATCTTAAATTTCAGTTGTCAAAATGTTTGAAATTTATCACAGAATATGTTAAAGGAATTCATATTTACAATGTTTTATAGAATTAATACGCCTTGTATTAAACTATACATTTATTTCTAATAAGAGCTTACAGTAACAGCGTGTTATACGTGTTCACACAATTAATACAGCGTACAAGATGGCTTCCTGCCAGTACAGTGACTGTGGCGTCACTTTTGGTATGCAACCATAAATACATAGATTTGTATACAAGTAGACTACATTACATCTCCCACATATGTGGGAGATGTAATGTAGTCTACTTGTATACAAATCTATGTATTTATGGATCAAATTATAGGTATAGAATTATATAATTCTATACCTATAATTTGATCCTTGAAATTAATAGTGAAACATCTAGAAGGCTCTGACTAGGGTCAGTGAGACTATTGAGCATGTGCCATAGCGGAGAGTGGGAAAATAGGGACATCGTGGCGATCAGCGGATGCAGTTATGTTATTTGTCTCTGTTTGTATTGAGTCACATACGGTATCCATGGATACAGAATTACATGTCCCTTCTCTTCTCCCTATATATGCGTATGACTGACCCTGGATTTAAGGGGAACGATTGTCACACTTTTGTATACTTATTAGCCACTACGCTCAAATTATAGGTATAGAATTATGTGACATCTCCCTCCTTAAGTCTAAAGGTATACAATACATCTCATTAACAATTACAAATTTAACCTCTCAGGTGGACGTATTGTCCTTTTTGGTCTATCCTTAATATTTGAAGTTTTTACATCTGGTAACATTAAATTTGAACTATTAGCAGTATTTGCATCTGGTAACTCAGATACTGTTTTTTTATTTTCATTTTCATTATTAATACTAATGTCCCTATCTCTAACAATACTAGTACTAGGTTCTTCAAAATCTTTTCCTTCTATATCAACAGTAGCTTCAGATACTACTTCTGGATTTCCTACAGATAAATTTACTTTCACATTATCTTCTCTAACGATTTCTTCCCCTTCATAGAATTTACCAACCCTTATCAATTGATCTACATGTCGTTTCCATAAAAGTTCATGGTCATCTAATGGCTTTACTAAATATGTAACTCTACCGATCTTATCTGTTATTCTGGCTTTAGTCCATTTAGGTTTATTTGGACAATTTCGGAAATCTTTGGCATATATTATTTCTCCTTCCTCAAAAGCAATGTTTCTATTTCCATGATGAAACCTGATCTGATTCTGAATTGCCTTTTCCGAACTACTTTGGCTCAAAAAATCTAGACGTGTTTTTACCTTCCTTGAGAACATTCTTTTAGAAGGGCATTCACCAGTTACACAGTGTGGTGTATTTCGGTATGAAAACAAAAATTTATTGATTAAGGTTGTTAAACTAGTTTTCCTATTGTTTCCTAAATCCATAATCAATTTATTCAGAGAATGTTTGAACGTCTTGACACTATTTTCCGCTGCTCCATTCGTTTCTGGATGATAAGGAGCTGATGTTACATGTTTTATTCCGTTTGATCGACAAAACTCCTCAAATTCCTTACTTACCAGTTGTGGTCCATTATCTGAAATAATGGTATTTGGTAAACCATACCTGGCTATAGTGTCTCTTAATTTTTCGATAGTATGTTCTGAATCTGTTTTGGTCATTTCATAAATTTCAGGCCACTTAGAATAAGCATCCGTAATAATCAGAAATGTTTTTCCCTTAATTGGACCTAAAAAGTCTATATGGATCCTATCAAAATCATGTCGACCTTCGTCAAATTTGATTAGAGGCGTCTTATTAGGATTTTTTGCAAACGTCATACAGGTATTACAGTTTCTAACAAAATTGTCTATATCTGAATCCAAATTTGGCCACCAAAAATATTGTCTTGCAAGAGACTTCATTTTGACCATGCCATTATGGGCACCATGTATTTCCTCTAGTAATTGTTCCCTAAATTTACTAGGTACTATTACTCTGTAACCCCACATCAATAAACCATCTTCAATACTAATTAATTGTTTTCTTCGACTAAATGATTTTAATTCATCTGTTACCTCCAACGGCCAACCACTTCTTACATATAGAAATACCTTACATAATACCTTATCCTTAGCTATTTGTTTTTTTAATTCTTCTGCTCTAATCGGAATTTTATCTTCAACCAAAAAATTTAAATAATCAAATTTTGATTCTTCAGTCTCAATCGTTTTCAATGGCAATCGCGATAGCCCATCTGCTCCCCCATTTTCTGAACCTTTTATGTGTTGAAATGAGTAGTTAAAACCGCTGAGAAAGAAAGCCCAACGTTGCAACCGCCCTGCTTGCATTTGTGGAATTCCCTTATTCTCTCCAAAAATTGCCATTAAAGGTTTGTGATCTGAACATAAAATGAAAGAATTCCCCATTAAATACTGGTAATGCTTTTTAAGACCCCAAAAAATTGAAAGTGCCTCTTTATGTATCACTGAGTAATTCAATTCTGTCTTACTTAGCGTTCTTGAGGCAAAACATATTGGTTTCTCCGTACCATCAGGGAATATATTATTATTATATTATATATTGTTTATTATATATTGTTTATCCCTCTGAAACTACAAGCTTCGAAGCTTGTAACTTGTGCCGAGTTCGGAGTAAGCACAAGCAACAGAACACTACCTAGTCCTACATTTGATGCATCACACACTAATTTTAAGGAAATATTTGGGTTAAAAAATGCTAAACTCAAATCTGAGGAAATTATTTCCTTAGCTCTTTCAAAAGATTTGTTACACTCGGTAGACCAATTGAATTTGACATCTTTCTGCAAGAGTTTATACAGTGGATTCAATATCGTAGCTAATTTTGGAATGAACTTCCCGTAATAATTGATCATACCAACAAAAGCCTTAACTTGTGTTTGATCTTTAGGTTTATCCATCTCAACAATTGCTTTGACTTTATTAGCATCTTTATGTAATCCAGGCTTATCTATGTAATGTCCCCAATATTTTATTTTTTTCTCAAAAAACTTTGAACCCGGCCTTACGTAATCTTTCAAAAACATCTTTTAAATTCTGTAAATGTTCTTCCCTGGTCTTACCTGTAACCACTATATCATCAATGAACATTGCAGTATTTTTTGCACCTTGCAAAACCTTTTCAACGGTTTTTTGAAAAATTGAGCATGCAGGTTTTGTGCCATATGGTAAACGATTCACCTTATAAATACCTTTGCTTGTACTCAAAGAAACTAGTAATTTTGTATTTTCATGCAATTCTAATTGGTTATAGGCATTTGAAAAGTCTAGTTTAGTAAAATATTCCCCTCCTTGTAAATCAACAAATAGATCTTCTATTCTAGGAAGAGGATGCTTCACATCTTCTAAATGCTTATTCAAGGTTATTTTGTAGTCTGCACAAATTCGTATTTGACCATTTTCTTTTAGAACTGGCACTAACGGTGTACCCCATTCAGAGTTCTCAACCAAAGTAATAACACCTCTCTTTTCAAGTTCACCTAATTCTTGCTCAACCTTGCTTTTGAGTAGGAACGGAATTGGCCTCGGTTTTCAAAATACAGGTTTGGTATTAGGTTTCAATTTCAATTCTACCTTTTCGTACCTATATAAGCCTAATTTATCATCAAAAAGATCCGCATACTGATCTAATACAATTTTCAAGTCCTTATTTTCTAACTTTTCCACTGTTTTGATATCTGTGTCATGCTTATTTGCTAAATCTATTTTTATTCTCAATAGTTTAATGAAATCTCTACCTAATAATGGTATAGATCCATTTTTCACTACTATGAATCTACATTTACCAAAGTTTTTATCTTGATAACTGACCTCAGAAACAAATTCCCCCTGTGGTTCAATTATACTACCATGATAACAACGTAATCGCACCAGAGTTTGAGTAAGATTACAATTTTTGAAATATTTTTTAAAAATATCTTCTGGAATCAAAGAAATTCCAGCTCCTGTATCTATCTCCATTTCAATAGGATTATTGTTAATCATTATTCGAACCCTAGTTGGTTTTACACAATTTATATTGTTACTACAGAAATTCATTTCAATGAAATCACATATTTCATCTTCTAAATCAACTGAATCATTCTCAACAAAATTAACTTTTTGTCTATAAATTTTAGCTAAATGACCTGTTTTTTTACAGATTTTGCACTTGTAATCTTTGTACTTACAGTTTTTGAAATCATATACCTAGTAGGTATATCCGCAACACTTGCACTTTTTTTGTTTACCTTCGTGGCCCTTGGTCGCTTCTTTTTTATTTCGGTTTCCACCTTGGTACCTTTTTGTTTCGCCTTCATGTACATTCATTCTAAATGTCTGATGAGTTGAACTTGCTAATGACGCTTCCTTGTTCAGTGCTACCTCCAGTATTTGTTCGGTTGATCTCTTGTGGTCTTCTTCACAAATTCTGTCCGATATTTGACCTCTAGACAGTCCGGAAATGAACCTGTCTTTTAGAACTTCAGCCAAACTAGCCCCAAATTTGCATGAACTAGCTTTATTTTTTATTCTAGCATACCACTGTCGTACTGTTTCATTGTCAGCTTGCTTTAGGTTATAAAAATCGATCCTTCTTTTCGAATATTGTTTAGTCAGAATTTCACAAAGTTCTTCGTAGGTTTTGTCCTTGGGCTTTAGTGGATCACATAGGTCCCTGAGTGTTTTGTAAGCCTGTTCTCCAATTAGCGTTATCAACACCGCCACTTTTTTTCCTGCTTTTACATAGTTAGCCTCAAAGTATTGTTCCAGTCTTTCAGACCATGTTTGCCAGTCTTCACTTGGTTTATACTCGGACAATGCTCCTATTGTTGTAGACCTTATTACATTTACCGCCATGGTGAATTTTGTTGAAACTTTTTTGTAGATCCCGTTGTCGGCACACTTTACTTTTTTAATCCTCGTCGCCAATACAATGTTTTATAGAATTAATACGCCTTGTATTAAACTATACATTTATTTCTAATAAGAGCTTACAGTACAGCGTGTTATACGTGTTCACACAATGAATACAGCGTACAAGATGGCTTCCTGCCAGTACAGTGGCTGTGGCGTCACTTTTGGTATGCAACCATGAATACATAGATTTGTATACAAGTAGACTACATTACAATATTTTATCCTGAAGGAAATTTTATTTCTGTGCATTTTTGAGCTTGAATCTTTGAATCTAGTAAGATATTTTGTAACATTCTCCTCTTTCTCAGAGTATTTCATAATATTTAATATTGAATTAGTAAACCTTAAAGAAACAGACTAACAAATTGAAAAATCACTACTCATACTACTCGATTTACTAATTCAGTTAGAGGTTTTTACATTGGAAGAAGTGTCACTTTGGTCTACTTATATCTTTGTTGTCGAACACCCGGTATACATACGAATAATTTTGAAATATGCTTATGTCCAACCTATACACATCACCAATTGTTTTTTCGAAATTTACCTTCATTAACTCCATCGCAATGAGATCCGTGTCTGAGGTGGCCACCCAGTATATCAACAAATTATTATAGTCTTCCTCACCTTCAGTGACTTTTTTAAGGAAGTTTATTATTTATTTTCGACCTCCACAAAATGACTAAGTCCTGTTCAGGAAAATAAATTAAAATTTTCGAACTTTATCCAGAAATTCATAAAAAAATAATTGTTGATGTGACAACTTTGAGCGATACCACAAATTGAAGCATAATTTAGCTTCTTTCTAAAAAGCGAATCAATTATTTGTAATTCGAAATACAAAGTGTTTTTTTTTACCCTGAACACTTTAAATGAAGATTAATGAGTCCGGCCCTGGAATAATGGAATAATTGATATCTTTCAGACTCGACCTTAGCATGTGCCAATAACCTCCCAAGTTTCAATAATATCCGTCAATAAGTTTGGATTTTATGATGGTCTTAGTATTTCCATTAAGCTGGAATATCACCCTGTAGCTTTCTAGGGAAATCCAGAAATTAATTTTTTATAGTCAATTCGTAATCAGCTAGTCCAACTCTATCTCTGGTATGAGTTATTCACCGGACACCCTGTATGGTGTTTATCGAGAAATTCAACCAGCCTTTTCTTGACACATTGTTCAAATACTTTCGCTAGAGTATTTATAATAGAAATAGGTCTATAATTATTGATTAGTGATCTTTTTCCTGCTTTGAAAATTGGCGTTACATTGGTAATTTTCCATTGCCACGGTATTACACCCGTTGAGAAAATTTGATTAATTATGTGGACAAGCGGCATCAAAATACTGGGATGAATGGTTTTAAATGTTTTTGAGTCTATCCCATCGGGTCCAGGTGCGGAGTTATTCTTTAGATTTGCTATTATTATGACTAATTCATTTTTTGTTATAGGTTCCAAGAATAAGGATTGATTTACATTTATATCTGATAAAAAGTTTTTGGTTGAGTTTGTCTTTGGTATTTTTTGGCTCATGTTTTTACCTATGCCAACAAAAAACCTATTGAATTCGTTTGATTTAGCTGCATTATTACTGACCCTAATATTGCCCTCAAGTATGATGTCTTTATCTTCGATGTTTTCCCCCCGATCTCCACCTCGTATGCTGTTTATTATTTTCCATATTTTTGTATAGCTTGGACCTGCCTGATTTATTTGTGTGTTGTAGTACTCGTTTTTTGTGTTTTTCAAGAGGGAGTTTGATTTATTTCTGTATGTTTTATATTTCAATTCTAATGCCTCAATTACACTCAGCCACTTCCACTGCTACTCGCGCTGCCAGAAATATTTCCCGGAATACTTCTGCGGCAGTATGGAAAGGCAGTGAGTATTTACACTCAGCTCAAACATTTCTCTCGCGATCAAGTTTTGGCAATGTGGCGGACGACGAAATTGCACCTGATCCAGACTTCAGAAGAGGTCTGAATGTAGCCCTAAGTGACTTTTTTCTCACTTTAATTTCTCAATTCCAAACATCCTTCCAACCATCGTGCACTTTGTGCTTAAGTTTATGGTTTTCACCAGAAGAAACCCATATCACTCCTTCACTCTCAAGGTGTTCTAGAAATGTTATTATTTTGTCGTTGCTCTACTTCTTCGACATTTTTCGCAACAATTAACGATTTCAATCAATTGATACGACAACGTACGTAACGCAGGCACGACAGTAACTGGGCAGAATGTGATCACTCCATGCCACTTGCGCTGCCGGTCCTTTAACTGCCGCACGAAAAACCGCTAATCTAGGGAGTGACCGGCAGCGCGAGTAGCAGCACGAGTGGCAGCAGAAGTGAGGTGATTACATTCTCACCCTGATCATTTCCCTGCTCACTTCTCTGCTCCCTGCCGTGGAAGTGGGCTGAATGTAATTGACGGGTAACTTTGTAGAAAATTCCTTCTGCAGTTGTTTTTTTAAGTTATCTCGATGCTTTATGGAGTTCACTAGCCCCGTTGTAATCCAAGGTTTGATTTTTATGATTGTTTTGTTTTTTTTTAATGACAGATCAGAAGACGATGAATTTATGTGATTAATTAATTTATTAATGAAAAAGTCATAGCCTTGCTGCGGGTTCGCTTCAAGCAAAACACCTTCCCATGTTTCAGCTGAAAGTAATGAGTTCATTTTTTTATAGTCGATATTTTGCCTTAGTTTATTCTGTTTGGGTTGTTTTTGTTTTTTAGTTTCCGTGAAAGTAAAGTTTACAAATGGGGTATAGTGGTCCGTCATGTCTGTACAAAAAATTATTGGTGAAATTGATACACAATTTTTCAAACAAGCTTCTGTTCTTATAAAAATATGATCAATAACGGATTTTGTTTCTTCAGTAACTCTGGTGGGTTTGTTTATATAAGAAATAAAATCATTAGATCCCAGAATGTTCAAGAAGTTTTTTGTTTCATTATTATGGATATACAGTATATTTATGTTTATATCCCCAAGAAAAATTTCTATGTTTTTTTTGTCCAAGGTGGATAGGTAGTTTTTCAAATCGTCAATAAATTCAGTACTGTTTGTCGCGGGAGGTCTGTAATATGCTGTCAGTCCTATTTTGTTCTGTTTGGAAAGATGACTAGTGGTGAAAGTTGCCCTCAGGAAACGATTGTCATTTATTTTCACTGTTGTTACATCTGCTGATATGTTGTTTTTGATATAAATCATGGTTCCATCGCATTTATTTAAAGTTGATTCGTTGAAATATTGGGTGAAGATAGGAATTGAAAAGTTACTCACCGAATCAACTGTTCTTGTTTCTGAAAGGACAACTATGTCTAGAGATTCTTTGGCCATTTGGATATATACAAGTAGTTCATCCATATGCTTTCTTAGACTCCGTATATTGAAATGTATCACCCCCAAAGTGTGATTTTCACTATCCAATCTCACTCGAAAATAATCGTGAAAATCATCACACATTTCAGTGTCTATGGCTTGGTTATCCAATTCGTTGATGAATTCGAGCATTACCCCAAACCAAAAATCGGAAATAGTCGTGATGCCCCCCTAAAGAATACATTTTATTCATATTCACATAATATAATATAATCTCGAGTATAATTCATAATATGTATCAGAACATAAGAACAGAGAAATGAAAATCATAGCATATTATCGAAAACCTATAAGTAGTTGATGATTGACAATTTCCGAAGGAAAAAGCAAGAGAAAGAAAAGCACAATAAAAAAAACAGTAACAATTTGCTCAACTGAAACATTCCGGATTTTAGTATTGAATACTTTTTCTAAGTCCATTTCACCTCGTATCATTGTGACTTTATTCTCGGCAAGTAGGTACGTATATTTTGCCTGACTCAGTCCATACCTGCTTCAGTCCGAATTTGGAGATTGCATCATTGAAAAGTTCGACCCTTGATTTGGTTAGATCTTCACGGATTACTATTCCTGTGCCCTTTAAAAGCTTCTTTTAGAATATATCTGTTCCTTGACCTCTTCGTTTTTCAATTTGAGATAAAATCCCCTGGATTTCGTCATGTCTTGTCCCAATTCTATAGCAGATCATTATTTCATTTGTGGTAATCCCTAGGTTCATTTTACCGTTTATCATGTCTATAATTTCCCTCCTTGTATTTTCTCCGTTCTTTTCCTTCATGTTGAAAACTCTCAAACAGTTTGAGCGACTTGCTTGATCCAGTCTATCAATATTCTCCCTCAATCTCTCACCTTCCAACCTTTCCTCCCTCAATGCTTCCACCAATGTTTGTATTTTATTTTCGTGTTGTTGATTTGCTGTCTTCAATTCATCCCTCAGGTCCGCCACTGAGATTTCCAGCGATGCTATCTTATCGTCAATCGTTTTTATAACAGCAGTGGCTACGTTGTTTGTGATAGTTTTTATGAGTAGTTCTGATTTCAGGCAATTACTCACTGCTTGGGTAACTGCTTTTTCGATTTCTTCACGCACTTCTCGTGTTATTACCATTTTGTAATCAAACTCGCTTGTTTTAATTATGGTTTCTGTCGAAATTTCGAAATTTCAGCGGCTGTTCTGACAAAGATATTTGATATTGTTTGGGAGCTCACTTCTGATACCGCTTACACTACATATGCCATAGGCGTATTGAATGAACTGCGATATAAAGCTGTTATTGGTATGTGCAAGGGTTCGTGAAATATAATTGGATAACATAGCCTCTACAAGTATCATTTTTTTGTCAAAATGGCCAATATTTCGAAAACTGTCGAATAAAAATATGTGAAAGTAGGTATAAGGAAGCTGGTGGGAAGTTTCAGAGAATTATATATATATATAATATAAGGATTAGCAAAAAAGCTAGAGCAAATTCGAAAAACGTCTGACACTTCATTGTCATTTCTGACAATGAAAAACACTATTGAATATAGGGTGTCCCATTTGAAAAAACAAAGTCACCCTCTATTCCTCTCTTGTGGGCCAACCGATATATTCGAAAATATTTTTAGGTTGTGCTCTTCTTGGATTATATCAAGTCTGCATCAAAAAATTTTGCCAAACTCAGACCGTTACGCGTATATCGTCCGCTGTGGCACTAGTGGGACCACCTGTATATGGAGATTATAGTGTTAATTTTACCGTTTTTATTATTATCTTTAGCGTCTTTCTTACAGTTGATCTAATAAAATCGCCGCCTGACCTTTTCCAGCGTCTTACTAATCCCAAAATGGCCACTCGAAGTTCCATTATATAGTCTGGTCAAAATGTCCGTTACTCTTCTATTCGGCACAATTAACTGAAGCCTCTGCTGATAGTCATCTTCGTTTTTCCGACAACGTTTCAGAAGACCTTCATCAATTTTCAACGTATCCCATTGGGCCCAACACGACTTAACATTTTGGCTCAGTCCGGATACTTCTTTCCAAGTACATCGTCTGCCACTCTTCTTCCAATTTAGGATTACTCTCAAATCTTGATATTCCTCCTGTGATCGTCGAATTTCTGGTGCTAGCCAGTCATATTCGATTACCGTGGTCCGCCTCAAATCGGCCTTGTCTTCCATACGAGAGCAATGGCTGCAATTTGGGTGACAAGATCTTCTTGACAACGCATCCGCATTTCGATGTGTAGCCCCAGCTCTGTGTTCAGTGTCAAAGTCGTATTATTGCAGTCGCTCGATCCATCTGGCCTTCCGGATTTTTGAAATTCAAGAGCCATTTTATAGCAGCATGGTCCGTTCATAGCAGGAATTTTCTACCATGTGAGTATTTGTAGAAACGTCCTACGGCCTTGAATACTGCTAAGAGTTTTGTTATGATAAAGGAAGAGATATTATTTGAACATAACTTTTATTGTTTTCCTCAAGTCACTGTCACATTGACAATTCCAGGTAACTATATACAATGCATCACATCTCCCCTTTTTAGTTTCTAATATATACATATACTTCATCCCACTTATCCCACTTTTTTTATCAATATTGACGAATAAATCTTCTGTTTCTCACGTAGATTCTTCCACTTGGCATTTTGATGGTATACTTTCTGTAAGGTCCAACCTCAACGACTTGTCCGATTTGATCCCAACGTTTAGTAATTCGGTTCTGTACCCATACTCTGCTTCCGGTTGGAATTGGCCTCAGATTTCTGGCACTCTGATTATAAATATTCCTTCTCTTGGATTGATGATTTTCCTTTTTGTCGCATATATTTGCCTCATTTTTCCATTTTCTCGAAAATGAATTTGCATGTGCAGGAATCAATGATCTGAGAGGACGACCATATAATATTTCTGCAGGTGAGAAACCATCAGCTTTTGGTGTATTCCTCCATTCTAATAAACCACTGTGATAGTTATTTTCATCTAAATTGCCGTCATTCATGCATTTCAGGATAAGACTCTTCATTGCTTTTACTCCTGCTTCGGCGTGACCATTACTTTGTGGGTAGTAGGGAGTTGAAGGAGAAAATATCACGTTCCAATGCTTTAAAAATTCTTTCATTTCGCGCGAACTAAACTGAGGGCCACAATCTGAACGAAACCTGACAGGTACACCTGTATCGGAGAAAATTTTCCTCAAACAATTTATAATTTTACGACTATTAGGAGAATCACATCCAAACTGGCATACTATTGGCCATCCAGAAAGACGATCCACATACACCATGAAGTGTTTTCCAGAGCAAGAAAATAAATCAGCTGAAACGTCTTGAAATGGTCGTGTGGGAAGTGGATCACTGCCCATTGTTTCTTTTTGGAGTGAAGGTCTATATTTTTGACACAAATGACATGCCTCTATAGTGTTTTTTATATCGCTATTTATTCCAGGCCAAAAAACCGTCTGTCGTGCTCGTGCTTTTGTTCTTTCGATTCCTTGATGTGCATCATGGAGACGTTGTAGAATCGATTTCCTAGCATTTTTTGGAATCACAATTTGACATCCTCTTAAAACCAATCCATTGTCACAACTCAGATTTTCCCTCATATTCCAATATGGCTGCACATTTGGATCAAGATGCTGACGACTCGTGAAACCTTCTCTAATTTGGGTTATGAGAAGTTGGTATTCAGGATCATTTTCAGCTATTTCCTGTATTTGTTTGAGAAGTGGGTCTTGCAAATGAGACATTCTGGATCCCTCTTCGGTGTTGTCTGCGATAGATAATTGATGTACAATAAACGATTCAATGTGAAGTGTTGCATCCCCTCCTAGTAAATCCGCTTCTGTCGGTACTTGTGTGGGTGCTCGTGACAATGCATCAGGAATCAAATGTTCTTTGCCCTTTCTCCATTCTGCGATGAATCGATAACCAGCTAATTTTTCTTTCAAACGTTGTAATCGAGGATTTTCTATGACATCAAGTGTTTGCTCATTCAAAATGGGAATGAGAGGCCGATGATCCGTCATTATTGTGAAGTTATCTATTCCCAATAAATATAAACGACATTTCATTACTGCCCAGGTAATAGCCAAAAGTTCAAGTTCTATCGTTGCATATCGTGTTTCAGTTTCTGATATGAATCGTGAACCACATTGAATTAACTTCCAACTGTCTTCATGTTTCTGTAGTAATACATAGCCTAAACCATTCAATCGGGAAGCATCTGTTTGAAGAGTAGTTGGCCTGCTTGGGTCAAATTGAACAAGGACAGGTGGGTTCATCAGGGAATTCTTAACATTTTCAAATATTTTTTCATGATATTGAGTCCATAAAAAGTGATTCTTCACTTTCAGAAGACTCCTTAGCGGGCCGGCCTCTTTACTTATGTCGGCTGAAAATGAACTCAATTGGTTAACCAAACCCAAAAATGATCTGAGTTCAGTTAGTGTCCTTGGTGATGAAAATTTTTGTATTGCTTCTACTTTCTTTGGATCAGCTTTTATACCATCCTGTCCAACGATGTAGCCAACATAGGAAATTTCTTTTTTAGCAAAAAAAAATTTGTTTGGATTGAGAGTAATGGAGCTTTCTCTACAACGTTCCAATAATCTAATTATTCTTTCGTAGTGTTTGCTAAAAGTTTCATCATATATAAGGATGTCATCGACAACTTTTTCGAGGTTTCCTATATTTTGTAAAGCTTGATCCCCACGTCTACAAAATTCATCTCCTGAGCTCACCAATCCCATTGGAGCTCTCAAAAAGAGATATCTTCCCCATGGTGTGAGAAATGTTGTGAGTTTTTTGCTAATTTCATCCAGCTCCAACTGCGAATACCCACTTGTTGCATCCAACGTTGAAAAATATTTTGAATTTTCATGAATGTTAGAGACTGCATCCCAAGGAGAATTGAAGGGGTCAATGGGTCTTGAAACATATTGATTTAGCTTTGTGAAATCTACACAAATTCTTATTTTTCAATTTGATTTTGGTACCACTACCAAAGGACTGACAAAATCAGTGGGTCCATCTTCGACAGGTTGTATAATGCCTCTCTCGGTCATTTCATCCAATTCGTCTTTCACTTGCTGTCTCCACGCGAATGGAATTTTTCTTGGACATGTGATTGCAAATCGAACAGCATCAGGTTTCAAATGAATATGCATAGGTGGGCCACTCATTGGTTTCAGTATTTCGTCATCGAAAACATCTTTGTATTCTTTGATAAGATTATTTCGAATAAGCTCACAGTATTCTTCAGTCGGTTCGTCGGTAATTTCATAGGTTCTCGGTATATCTGCCGTTAAATATATTGGTAAAGGTTTTGGAAATTCTTTATGTATGATGCCGAGGTTAATCATCGAATTTCTGTCGATTAACAGCTCATTCACACTTTCGCAAATATATATCTTAGTAGTGGTGGAGAGTCTACCATAGGATATTTCACATTTTATGAAGCCCAGTACGTTTAATCGTGATGAATTTGCCGACATCAAGTTCAGGTTGCTCTGAAGAAGTTTCTTTTTCGAAATAGACAACCTTTTTAGAAAGTTTTCACCAGCAACTGCCACTTCTGTTCCTGTATCTGGAATAGCCTTAAATGTGGCGATATAAGGATTATTGCTGCCCTCCAATTTGATATCAATCCAAATATGACGAGAATTTCCTGATAAACGTTGTTCTTCCAGTAAATTTATTATTAAAAAGCCTATTTTCGAAGATTCACCGAATTGGTCAACTTCAGGATGGTCCACATAATTGATATTTTTCGTTCGACAGAATTGTGAAAAATGTCCTTTAATTTTGCATTTTTTACAAATATAATTTTTTGCTGGACATTCACTGAGAGTCTTATGCCAACTATTTTCACATCTTGGGCATTTTTTCTCAGGAATGTTTTTCCGTTGGATTTTTAGGATATCTTTATTATGGTTACATTCTTCTTTATTTGCTGTTTCTTCTAATTCGCAAATTTTTATAATTTCATCTAAACCAGCAGAGTCTGGGAGAATACGGCACTTTTTCCTCAAATCTGAGTCGTGAAGAGATTCAATAATGTGATCTGCTAAACATTTATTGTAGCAGTGGCCACAGGGTTCAGTAAGTTGAAAAAGTTTGAGTTTCTCCCTGTAGAAATTGAGGAATGGTTCTCCTTCTTCTTGTTTTCTGTTCATGAATCGACTTCTTCGTATACGTCCATTTTCTTTTTTTTTGAAGTATTCCTCCAATTTACAAAGAATATCGCGAACTTTCGATTCACTCAAATCATGAATATTCAGAACAAGTCGAACTACATCTGATATATCTTGGTTGAAGTAGGATGCCAAAAAAGCTGTTGATTGACCGGTATTTTCAGTATTCAAACCTTGGAGTAACAAAAAGTTTTCAAATTTCTGTCGCCAATCTTTAAATTGTCCTAGTGTTAAATCATCAGACAATTTTTCTGGGCCAAGTATTCCACTTGATATACGGATATTTTTATCCACTATACTTGACTGTGGAATATCTTGTATTATTTCGTTATTGGAATGAACTACTTGACTAGCCTCCACTGAATTATCAGTTATTTCTTCGGTATTTTTTCTAGTTACTAATTCAACTAAAGCAGTTTTGAGATCTGCTATTTGCCGAGTGAAATGAGATTCAATGCTCTTGAATGATTCTGTTGTTCTTATTTCCAAATTTTTCATCGCATTTTGTGTGGAAGCAATGGAGTTCTCCCAGGGTTCCAATACCTCGTCGACTCCAACTGATCTCCTTCTAGATTTCTTCGATTTCGACATTTTTATACTGCTACTACTGGTTCTCAATATATCGACTGCGCCATGTTATGATAAAGGAAGAGATATTATTTGAACATAACTTTTATTGTCTTCCTCAAGTTTTCTTCTGGTCACGCAGTAATTTCTCTCTGGCTTCGATAGTACCTTGCTGAAATAACCGATAAATCGTTCTTGTCCATCCTGAACTTGCGATAGGACGCTTTCAATGGCCAGATTACTAGCATCGGTATCGAGCACAAATTTTGTATCAGTTCTTGTGTAGCTTAAGACTGGAGCCGTGACCGGAGCCTCTTTCAATCGATCGAAGGCTTCAACGAAATCATAGCACCAAATGTACTCCTGACGGCCTTCCGTTAATTTTCTTAGAGGTTTGGCAACGTTGGCGAATCCAGGCACCAATCTTCTGTAGTAAGTGCACAAGCCTAGGAAACTTTGTAACTCACTCTTGTCTCTCGGTATAGGCCAATCCTATACCGACTTGATCTTGTCTAGGTCAACTTTCACACCCCTCCGAGAAACTACGTGTCCTAAATATTTCACCTCTGGTCGAAATAAATGTCATTTCTTGGGACAAAGCTTCAAATTGGCCTAACGTAGTCTCTGGAAGACCTCGGATAGGTTATGCAAGTGATCTTGGAATGATTTTGCCACAACTATCACGTCATATAAATACACCAGGCTAATCTTTCAGGAGAGTCCTCTCAATATAGTTTCCATCAAACGCTCAAATGTGGCCAGAGCATTGCATAATCCAAAAGGCAACTTTAAGTCTTTAAATTGCCACAGACCCGTTCCAATAATAAAGGCAGTTTTCTCTTTGTCTTTTGGATCCAAACCAACCTGCCAATACCCACTTTTCAAATTGAAGGTGGAAAACCAACGTGATCCCCAGAGTGTATTCAGTGTGTCATCAATTCTCGGTGAGGGATAGCTATCCTTTTTCGTAACTTCGTTGCTGCCCATAGTCTACACAGAACTTAGTGAACCCATTCTGCTTCTTTACCAGCACTACATGCGATGTCCAGGGACTATTGAATGGTTCAATGACACCTTCTCTCGCCATGTCTTCAATAATGCGTTCGGCTTCTTTTTTTTGCCAGAGGAAGACGCCTGGGGGTGTTGTCTGACGGATTGTGCATCACCTGTATTGGTTTTATGTTGTACAACATCGGTCTTTCCTGTTCTTTCGCCAATGGCAAAGACGTCAGAGAAGGACTGAATCAATTTTCTCACTTCGGCCAGTTGACACTGGTTAAGGTCTTGACATTTTAAAGTGAGGAGGGAGACCAGCTCTTCATTCTTCTGTATCTGCGGAATTTTTGCAGTACCTCTCCCACCAGAAATATGTTACACTGGTATCCCATGTCCAATCAAGGTGTTCTTCTTTAGGGTGACTGGAAACATGTTCACATTCAGTAATCGGATGGAAATGCTGTCTCTCAAACTTACCAATGTCATCCCTAATAATAGTCCGTTAGCTAGTGTCTCATCGTTCGAGAGCTCGATCATTCTGATGCAGCCATTTCTTGTAATATTATCACATTTACCAGTCACTATGCCTTCAGTCCACCCTGGCAACGTGATTTCCTGGGTCAGTCGGATCTGATATGCCTTGTCTTTCACATCATTGAACGGAATCTCTTAAATTCGCAGCCGAAGAACATCCTTCTTCATATCCAGTTGGCATCCAAGTTTCTTCACAAGGTCCAATCCCAGGATAACTTCTTCTGTGGTTTCGGCTACGAGAACTTCATGCTTGATTATCGTGTTTCCTAATTCAATGGTGGAGATGACTGATCCATACGTCGGTATTTCTTGTCCAGACGCAGTTCGGTGTTAGATAATAGCCGGACGAGTCTTCAATCCTTCAGCTATTTACGGACGCACAATGGTCCTAATCGATCTTGTGTCCACCAGTATTTTTACACTTCGATCGTTCATCTTTCCAGGAACAAATATGCTTGTTAAATCTGTGGATATTATTTCTCGGATTATCACTTCAGCGGCATTTTTACCCTGGGTCGATTTATGCCCCTCATCACCGACTCTTTTTAGTTTTCCTGCTTGGCTCTTTTTCAATGCTTGGGCACCTTCGCTTAAAATGCCCACTTTTGTTGCAATACCACCGCACAACATCCTTTTTTTTAGCATTCAATAATTTTCGAATGCTTTCCTCAACAGGTCGGTCTGTTTCTTGGAGTTGTCTTACACAAAAGTGTCCTCTATGCGACGCCTGTTTCGCTGCCTTGAATTCTAAAGCTTGAGCTTAGGCATCATCAATAGTTTTAGGGCGTGTAAGTCTCAAGGCTTGTTGAATTAGCTGTCGACGAACTTCTGGATTGATAGCTGTTCAAGGAAACTGTCTGGAGCTGATGGATGAGCCAGCCTCACTAATTTGGCAACAGCGGCCTCGAACTCCTGGAGATTGTCTCCTGTTTTCTGCACCCAGTTCTTCATTTGAGTATGGTACACTTTCGGTGCTATTTTTCGATTTCACGAAGCTATAGGATGGTGAAGCTTGAGTTTCTTTCCTATTTGACATTCTTTTCAAAGACTCTATCAACTTGGCAAGCTGTTCAATTATTCCTGCTATTTCTTCAAAATTTCCGTTAACCTCATTAACTTTTTCAAATTTTCCATTGACTTCTTTAAATTTTTCGTCCACCTTATCGAATTTTTCATCAACTTCATCTATTTTCTCATCCAACTAAATATAAACAAAATTGGTCTTTCTAGCTATTTATTTAATTAAACATAGGTGTCAAAAACTAAGGCGACATGTTTCGGTCTCTCAGATATAGACCATTATCAAGCCTGAAACTGGAATAAAACAAGTAAGTTGCCTGAAAAGTTGGAACCATAGACAACTTATAGATGGGCCACTCTCCTACCAAACATTTGAAGCTGATTTTAATTTCATCAACACCCACCAGACAGCGCTCGCATCGCTGTTTTCGGTTTCTTTCCTTACGATTTTCGTTTCCTCTGTGTTTCTGTCATCTTTCTGTGTTGAACTGTCTAAAGCCGAATGAAATATTCACAATTTTTCCTTCAAAAGAGTTGTTCCACTATATTTTCCTCTAGCTCTCAACGATGGCCGTACCCAAAATATACGTTTAGATTTCACTCGTCGCCTACATAAAATCACGCAAGCTGCTGCTGCCAAAATGACATCCTTTACGTTTGAGGTAATATTCAGTAGTAATAACCCAAGGACATTGATAATTGTTCGAAAAAATTCTATGACAGATTTCGAAAGCTTGTTGCTTGGAAACAGACCGACGCCGTAGGCGGAGGTCTGTTGTCTACAAGCAACAAGCTTGAGAAAGTTGTCATAGAATTTTTGAGCATTTATCAATGTCCGAGGGTTATTCGGATAGAAAATGTTTTGCTAATTATGGAAAAAATACAGAGCTAAAACAATTTATTTAAAGGTGCAATTAAAAAAGGAACAATTAGAATAGTTAAATGAAGATCCAGACGTGTTAGTTTCTATAACTGATGAAGATGTATTTCCACTACGCATGCTGTTAATAATTTGATTATGATGTTCTTCGTCAATATTCAAGTAGGGTTTTATTGAGATGGCATTGTTGTGACCCGTAATTTTTATAAGCTGTAGTTCTTGTACACCACTTTTGGCCAATCGACTAACCGCGGTCGATCTATTGGAATGATTAGTAATTTTTTTTTCCTTTGTATTCAATCCAATCGCTTCGGCAGACGATCTTGTCCAATTTTGAATAGTATTTCTTCCAATGGGCATATTATCATACCAGTGATCATTTTCGGATTTCCATTGATGATTTGGTCTGACGAATAATCTGTTGGTTTTAATAATTGGGCCCCTTTTCGACATCAATTTTTCGAATAATCGGACAGGACAAACGTTGCTGTCATCGTTTTCTATTAAAAACTTGCTTCCAGTACACATTCTTGAACCACCCTGGCAAGTCTTGCTGACTACAGGGTTATATTCCACTCGGTTGGTTACAGAACCATCGTTGTTTGATTCGATACAAAAAAATTCAGTCAAGCAAGCAGCAGCTTCCCCACCTCGCCAAGCTAATTCTACCGCGGCTATGTGATAGAATTTCCGTTGCAGCCCTTCAGGAGTATTTTCATTCCATAAATTCACCATTTTTGTTATTTCCACAGAACTTAATGCTGCCGAACTTTGCTTCCTTTTACTTGGGTCTGATTGCAGTTTTCGTCGTATAGAATCACGGGCAGCTCGCGCTTGTTGAAATACAACACTTTTGAATGGGTCAATAATAACTTTCATTTCTTTATAATATTTTTCTTGTAACAGCTTACTTGTTATATTCCACATGGTTTTGACCGTACTTTCTTTGAACTCTTTACCATCTTTTCTCCTCATGTTCACAGCCCAATCCTTCAAAATCAACGCCAATTCTTCCGCCGTCCGATTTCCATCTAATTGATACTTTCTATCGTTGCAAAAGTCTATAAATGCTTTCCATACAAATTTCTTACTGTAAACGGTGTTTTTTTGGTATGTTCGATTCTATAATTTCATTAATATTATGGTCAGTATTGCAACCAAATCGTGACATTTCGAAATATTAAATATTTGAAACTTCAAAATCGAAATGAATCAATATGTGTCCATAGCAACGTGAAAACAGCCCATGGTCTGTTATCGATGTAATGTTGACATGATTGGGTGAAATTGTTCATCTGATATCAAATGAGGAAATTTAATTGGTTGTTGGAACTGTCAAAAAATTTTCAATACTACAGATGCCACTGCTTCCAGTTGAGCACTGTTGTTTAGTTTTATTTTGTCACATAGTCTGGATGTCTCTGCTATTTTATAACAAGTTATATAACAAAGTTGTATAACACATTTGTTGTATAACTTTGTTAATAACATGTTTTGTTACATAGTCTGGACCCGGCTTAAGTGTCTAAAGTGTAGCATCGTGCATTTAGCGAATTTTCTTAAATAAAATCTTTTTCCAAATTGGAAGGAAATATGAGGTTGAAACCTAAGTGTACCAAATTGTGAGGATAGGGCCTGGAAGCGTCATCGGTTTCCGAATCCAGAAAAATATCTTACACTCTTCAACCTCTGTTATTTTTTTGATCTCCATCATGTCGTGTCTGAAGGTATACTCCATTCACTTTTATAAAGTTGCCCGGTTGGCGCTGGAATTCTGACACATTTCACCGCGTATATTTTGAAAATGTTAGGTTAAACTCATTTTTCTGTCAGATATGAACGCAACGTTGCCGTTTCTACATATAAATCGTAGAAATTACGTATTTATCAAAATGTTTATTCACTTTGGGAAAACAATGAATTTGAGGAAATATTATGTGAATTCAATAATTCCAAAGATCTGACGATTATTGAAGAAACTTTTTTTCTGTTAATACTGGAAATATTTCACGTGTACGAGTATGAACATGATTGGAAGATTCAGTTATGCTATTTTCTTGTACGGAAATCAAGAACCGAGTGTTGAAATTTTACTGAAAAATAATGGACAGAATGGTCCGTTACTTTGTGATAGTTCATCAACCCGATAGAAAAACTTTTAGACGAACAGAAAAGACGAACGTATGGAAATCCCCACTTTTCAAAATTCTCAAGAAATAAGCCTACAGAGGACAATTAAATACCTCTTTGCGCAACTTGAAATACTCCAGTATGAAAATGTATTGATACTACGAATCTTGTGTCACAGTTAAAGCTTAAAAGAACTAACTCCATTCACAAAGTTGAAAAAGAGTAATTAGAAAGTAGACTTGGCAATGTCGCTTGATTTTCACGAGTGCCAACCTGCGTCCGTTTTAAGTAAAAGAACTTGATAAACCTAAACCATGGCCCACCAAGATACTTTATGAAAGTGAATGGAGTATATTTGAAAAATTATTTATATTATGATAAATGATAGTTTGTATAAAGTATACCGAAATATAATGCTTTATTTTTGAAATTTTTGTTTTTCTTAATGCCCTTATATGTGAATTCGATAAGATAATATCTTATTTCAGTAAGTGGTTAAGCATTCAAAATAAGAAATAAACAAAGCATTGGTAGGGTGAGGTCATTTTAAATTTTCGCGCCAGTTAGTACTATATATCACCACTAGGTGCTAACATTTTCTAAAATAACTCCTTCAACACCCACCAGGGAGCGTTTCAAACCCAAACATTAGGGGGAGAGTTTCCCATCTATAAGTTGTTGTCTATGGTTGGAACTAATTGGAATGCTCCTGAGAGCAAAGATTAAAGAGAAGGAAGATGGGAAACGAAGCGACTGCTACGACTCAAGCGCCATCTCGTGGTAAAATAGTATGGTCTTCAACCCGGAGATCACTGAGCTTACCTATGAGCTCTGTGCTGTTAGTAACACTTAGTGTCGAGATATTTTAGCATCCTTTGATGTTACCAATCTTTTTACAACCGTTCCTGTTCCCCAAACTCTTCGTATTTTCAGATCCCTTCTGGACAATTCCGGTTTGTCCGACGTTTCAGAACCCCTATTCCACCTCACAAAGACCTGCCTTGACCAGAATGTCTTCTCCTTTAACAACAAGATTTCTGTACAGACAGAGGGTTTAAGCATGGGCAACGGTTTGTCTCCTCTCTTTGCCGAAGTCTTCATGGCGTATTTCGAGAACAAGTAAGTGTTCTTGAACTCTCAGGAGCATTCCAATTAGTTCCAACTTTTCAGGCAACTTACTTGTTTTATTCCAGTTTCAGGCTTGATAATGGTCTATATCTAAAAGACCGAAACATGTAGCCTTAGTTTTTGACACCTATGTTTAATTATATAAATAGCTAGAAAGACCAATTTTGTTTATGTTTGTATGGCTATGGGTTACCACGAAGTTATCATCCAACGTACTTGCAATTTGACTCACCAATTCGTTACAATCGTTCAGTTTTGTCTCGCCCTTGTTCTAGATTTTATCCATTTTGAACTCATTTCTCGAGAATTTTCTTTCATTTTTCTTCCAATTTCGAGCTCATTTCTCGAGAATTTCCTTCCATTTTCAAGCTCATTTCTCGAGAACTTTCACCCATTTGCAAGCTCATTTCCCGAGAACTTTCCTCCATTTGCAAGCTCATTCAAAGGCTTGTGTGAAAAATTACATACTCGCCTGTTCCATTTTCTCCTTTTGCGATCTTGTTATCGGCATTCAAAACCATTCCACACTGAAACCAATGTAACGTTTTCTTGATTTTCAAAACGTCCGGAATAAATAAACTATTTATTTACACTAATTATTTTAATAATAAATAACAACTAATGAACTTATTCTAGCAAAAGTCTGTACAATTTATTTCCACTGATATATATTTGCTATCTATTTTAACTCGTCGCTTGTCTCTGAATAATAATCCTGACCCTCTAATGTGCCATGTGCCCCGTATACAGGATGATTCACGGCGGATGGCCCATCAGACGTTTCTGGTGAACCAGAGATCGATCGGTTTGAAGATTTAATGGGGTGCATTATAATAATAATAATAATAATAATGGGTGTGGTTTGGTTTCTGCCACGCCACATGGGGGCTGACGTCCCCACGGCCCGAGTTACCTGGGACACCAAGGGTAAATGGTGGCAAACCCATGAACGAGAAGTGGAAACCGATATCATGGCAGAAGATCGAGATGCCACTCCACCTGCTGGCTCGACCACCGTGAGGAGGACTGCCCGCAGGGGAGCTCGCAACGCACGTATCCAGTGTAGCCGCGAAATGAATATTGAAGTAATGCGAGCTTTTCATTACGTGAACAATTGCGAGGACAAACCACTTCCTGGATGGAGAAGAGAAATCTTCAAGGGATCGAATTATCCCGGAATATCGCGGGATGTGCACAGCAGGCTGTGGATTTGCAAACCTGTTACATCGTGCGGAAATTTCTGAACTAGTGGGAGGAACTGAATTGTTTTTTCACTGGTTCATAGAAGAATAACCAGCTCGAGCTGAGAACGGGAGACCGATGAAGAATAATAATAATAAATGGTCTTTATTATGGAATATCCAATGTACAAAATAATATTACATATCTGAGGGCGAGATTTAGTTCGCATGATGCCAGACGAAAAAAAAATAAAGAAGTTATCATCGAAAACCAGCTGACAACATACGTCTATTCTTACATCTAACCCTCTACAAATCGGAACAAAATGTAGAAACATCACATGAGCATAATTATAGTAAATTTGAATACAATATTGCCGCATGTCCGAAAAGTTATTAAATGACCCACCTTGAACAGCTCAGGGACAGCTTACATACAATTTTATCTGAACTTTAACGCAAACTACCGGTACAAAGGGTCAATACGAAGTTCTCTCAGCAAAAGCAATCTGAATTGGCTGAGCGGGACCCTTCTATAATCGAATTTCAAATCATTCATAACTTTTGCCACCTGATATGAGAAAGATCTCGTGAACAAATCAGTGCGATGTCTAGGAATGGAAATGTTACACCTAGAGCGAACATTTATGGAGTGCACATCAGAACGTAAGCTAATTTTATTCATAAGTCCTATCGGAGATTTTTCATTAAGAATACGGTAAAACAGAATCGAAGAATGTAGGCGCCGCCTATGTTCCATATTAAGCCATCCAGTCATCTCAAGCGTATGCGTTATTGGCTCGTGTTTCCTTATACTGTGAATGAACCTCAAACATCGATTTTGAAGCATTTGGATTCTATTCTTATGATAAACTGTCAAGCATGGACCATAAACAACATCGCAAAAATTCATGTGCGACAGTACCAGGGATTCACAAAGCAATATCCTATTTGATCTGTCAAGATAATTTTTAGATTGATATAGAAGCCTCAGATTTAAGTAAGCTCTTCGCAAGGTTTCAGATATATGTCTTGCGAACCTCAGATCAGTGTCGACCGTCAAACCCAAATTCCTAGCGCTGTCCACAAATTCCACGACACTTCCCCCAATCGTAATACTTCGACCATAGTTTTCCAAAAACATAATTCTGTCGCTTTTTTTTCCGAAAAGTTGGCAAATTGACTTTTTTGGATTCAAACGGAGACAGTGCTTTCTTGAGATCTCTTGTATGATATGTAAATCGAAATTGAGAGCCGCTATAGCCTGTGGGCATTCCTGTGGTCTGAAGGACAGTTTGACCTGGCAATCATCGGCGTAAAAAAATGACGTTGCTGAAACACAAATATAAGAGAAACAAGCTATATATATTATAAAAAGCAGTGGACCCAGAACGGATCCCTGTGGGACTCCACACCTTAAACTCAAAAATGTAGAAGTTTCATCCCCAATAATGACCGCCTGAGATCTACAAACAACATAAGCAGACAACAAATTTATAGCTTCCCGAGAGAGACCAATGTAGTGCAGAATTGCTATCAAAAGTTCGTGATCTATGGAATCAAAAGCTTTCGTGTAATCGAGTAAAGTTAAAATAGTAAGGTCTCCCTGATCAATAGAGTTGAAAATTTCGTCTGTTATATTGAGCAAAGCAGTACAACAACTGTGGCCAGGCCTAAAACCAGATTGCTCGGTGGGAATTATTTTATTTTTTTCCAGATGTTCTTGCAGCTGTTTATGCATTACTTTTTCAATTATCTTGGATAAGGCTGGAAGTATGCTAATAGGTCGAATATCATCTAAGGAAGATGGACTTGAATGTTTTGGTAGGGGAACCACAAGAGCTTTTTTCCAAGAACTTGGAAAAACTGACATTCTCAAACAGAAATTTATCACATGCGTTATGAAAGGAAGAATGAATGGAATGCACAAGTTTACTGTTGTCATGTTAATGCCATCATGTCCCATGGCCTTCGTTTTGATTTTTTTGATTAATTGGAATATCTCACACTCTTCTACCTCACGAAATGAAAAACTAGTCATATTAGAATCCTTGATGTTTTTTTTATAAAATTCCAGAAGCTCTTTGTCCCCAGCAATTTTAGGAATGGAATCTATAAAATGTTGATTTATTTTATGAACATCCTTAAGTTTTTCTGGCAGTTCGGTTGATTTCGTTTTTACAACATTGAGAGATTTGAGACCCGACCAGAGCTGCTTGTTATCTTTAGTATTCAGGGCCGCCCGAAAATAAGCTTTTTTTTCTGTTTTCACCGCCAAAGAAACCACATTCCGAATTTGCTTGTATAAGAGCCAATCACTTTCATTTTTATATTTTTTAAAACGAGCGAGGGTTTTATCTCTCAATTCCATCATTTCCCTCAAACCATCGGTAAGCCACGGTGCATACTTTCTCGTTATTCTAATAGTACGAAAGGGAGCGTGCAGATCCAGTAACGTTGTTATGTTACAATTTATGAAATCAACTTTTTTGTCGACGTCATCGATATCAAATATATTCCTCCAGGGTATCGATTGGAGATCCGAACTAAACTGATCATAATCAAAATAGCGGAAGTCTCTAGCAGTCCTAAATACAGGACATTTCTTGCTCACACCTATATGAAAATTGCAAGTTACGAGTTCATGATCCGTACCAACGACAACAGGCTCAACTCTAACATCAGCGACGCTATGATAATCAGTGGTCAATATGTAGTCAATTAGAGTTGCAGATTGATGAGTAATTCTTGTTGGTTGATCTACCATCTGATAAAGACCAAGGGAATCAATTTTCTGTTTCACGTATTTTGCTTCACTATCTAACACGTTCAAATTTGTATTGAAATCTCCCATACAAATCATTTTACTACAGTGTGTTGCTATATGTTCATATTCATCTTCGAATAATGGCCAGAATGTTCTATTACCGGAATCAGGAGGTTTGTAGATTACGCCCAGAGCCACATCACCATCAGATGAGTCAATCTTGAGCCAGATTTGCTCTATTGGGCCCCCAACCCTCAGAATAGTGTAATCCAAAATGGACTTGATATACACTCCAACGCCTCCGCCCCGCCTATCACTATCACATCGAACAAAATCATATCCATTTATGTTAACTGTATTGTTTGCAATAGTGCTATCTAATCTTGTTTCATTGAGAACTATTATATCAAAATTGCGAAATAGTAGCATGTTCTTAAAATCCGTGAAATGTCCAATCAAAGTTCTTACATTTAAATGAGCTAACCTGAGCATATTTTCTACTAATTCCGATTATACCCGAAGTAGCTGTTCAAAATGGACCATCCTCTACACATATCACATCAATCAGAAACGGTCATAAAAATCCTATTAGATATGCTTTACTCAAACACAAATAAGACACAAAAATATCAACAAAGCTTAGAACTTCCGTTCAAAGCTATCGCAAGGCAAAATAAACACAAAAATTAGCGCAAAATACTCCACACCCTCAAAGAAAAAATTACTAAATCGAGAAACCAACATAGGTAAAATTTGGGAAAAACAAATTCATCAAAATGAAAATCTCTAGTTGTTTTTGAGCTCATTGAAGTGTTCAATACTTTCAATCTGTACGACTTTATTGTTTATGATAACTTTTATGTTACCTTTCACAGTCCAGCAGTTATTTCCGAATTTCTCCCTGACTTTCTTGAAAAGGACCAACCTACTTTTCACCAGCATTTCCACAAACACAACACCACTACCCTTGAGTTTCGATTTCTTTGCGAACACAGCATCTCGCAACCACTGACAGGTGAATTCAATAACAATCGGTCGATGTTTAGATATGTTTTGACTCGGACCGCTTAGTTTTTTACCAATTCGATAACAGTTGTTTATATCGTTCTTATTCACAGGAACACCTATCTGATTCTGGAATATATCAATCACAGTAGGGAAAAGTTGTTCTTCACTGTCCTCCTTCACGCCGTAGACAAGAATATTTTTTGATAGAATTTTTTGTTCCATTTTATCTACCATTTTTTCCAATTTTTCTGTGATATCTACCTTGAAACTTTCAAATTCCAGTTTCAGTGCCTGAATAGATGCCGTGCTCGATGACGATCCTGAGGGTTCTTGAATATTTTTCAGTTTCTCCTCAAACTGTTTCATCTGGCTTTGGAAAGATCTCTCAAGATCAGATAAAGACTTGTTGCGTGTACCCATTATATTGATTTTTAGCAATTACTTTCTCGGTTACTTTATAGGTCAGCTGATAATATATTGAAAAATTTTGGCCTCAATAATACTTGAAAATTATTAATTCTTGAGGAGCACGGATATGTACGTCTACAGCTGACACATGCTCATATCAGAATTATCGGACATTATCTACCCAACTCAAATATTTTCGTCAATGCTGTATTGCCACTTCTATTAGCAAGTAGTAGCAACTTTGCTACTTAACTTCACACCTGGTATATTATATTATTTTTGGAATCTCCAACAACTTCCCGACAACTTCTCCTAAAGGTGAACACAGACTATTCTGACGTGACGTGTTTACATGTGGGCCCACGTCAAAATGTGCGAGATATAAAAATGCAACACATCGTTCCGTGCGTTCACGTTCATATCAGGCCAATGGGAGCACCGACGGTGAAATCACGTCACGTCAGAATAGTCTGTTTTCACCTTAACATTTTCCTATATTTATCTGTTGCCGTTTCCGAAATATAAATCAATTTCAATTTTTTTCACCGCAAATCATGACCTCTAAAAATGCTCATAACTTTGGGTTGAGAATACTATGGCGTTGAAATTTGGTTTGGAGTTAGGTGATACATAAATGATTCCAACACGTCAGCCGCATCTACGTTACAATACAGGGTGGTTAAAAATACAGTTTTTCCGTTTGCTTGAAAAAGTGACTGAAAGTTGTTTATTTCAAATGGAACTTCCATCCTGCTTATTCCTAACTGGTCAAATGTCGGACTTATGAGCATTTATTTGTCAAAATGTCCCTTCAGAATGGTATTTCCATTTGGTATTAGGTAGGCAGGCCATTATTACTATTTCACAGTACCTTGTGACATTCTCCTAATACTAAAGGCACCAAGAAACTGGAAAGTCAAACTATTTATATGAATAATTATAAAAAAGTAGAACAATCATGTCGAATATTTCAAAATATGTTCAAATCGCTGGCCGTTCACTGCCAAATACTTCAAAATGTGGGTATTGACTGATTTCTTCGCGGCAGATCGGATTTCATTGGAATCATAATCTTCAAAAACTTGGGTAATCCTTTCCAACAATTCATCTCTCGAACACACGGGTGTTTTGAAAACTTTTTCTTTTAACATTCCCTACAGATCTAATGGACTAAGATCGGTTGATCTTGCTGGCCAATTCCATGGTCCCAAGCGCCTTATCCACCGATCGTCAAAAAGTCTCTTCAGTTCTGCAATCACTTTCCCTGTACAATAGGCAGGAGCTCCGCCTGGTTGGTACCAACAGTCGATATTCTTCGAGCGTAAGTCCGAAATTTGACTAGTTAGGTATAGGCATGATATACATAGAATGAGAGCAAATTTTATCAGCTTGCTGAATTTCTAATAATATACAGGACGTTCCATTTGAAATAAACAACTTTCAGTCACTTTTTCAAGCAAACGAAGAAACTGTATTTTTCACTACCCTGTATTGAAGTAACGTAGATCAAGCTGATGTGTTGGAAGCACTCATGTATCACCTAACTACAAACCAAATTTCAATGCCATAGTGTTTCTCAACCCAAAGTTATGAGCATTTTTAGAAGTCATGATTTCCGGTGAAAAAAATTTAAATTAATTTATATTTCGAAAACGGCAATAGAGAGGTATGAAGAAATGTTAAGAGAAGTTGTCTGAAAGTTGTTGGAGATTCCAAAAATAATATATGTATTATACCAGGTGTTCCATTTGAAAAAGCAAAGTTGCTACCACTTTCTAATAGAAGTGGCAACACCGCATTGACGAAAATATTTTCTTCTACAACCGGGCCTAACTAACTACTTTCCCGCATTATTTTCGATTCGGAAAGTTACTTTCCCGCACTAGTGTGGGAAAGTAAATATGTGTTGAATTTGTGTATAATAATACCTTTAACATGAAATCTCTCAATCTACTTCAAACTGATGCGATATCCGGTTCACCAGAAATGTCTAATGTGCCATCCATCGTGAATCACCCTGTATATAACGCGATTCTTTCTTGTGAAGCCTGGATGCGTCTAGAAATCGCAGTCGCGCGCTCTGTCGGGTAGAAGTTTCGAGAGAGTGCATTCCACAAGCGTCCTCAAAATTCGAGAAGCGCGCTGAATGCACAGGGCCGCACTTGTTGTCACAATACAGGGTGAGTCTTTGACTTGTACATATATTTTAACTGAAGATTCTTGAGGCCAAAGGAAATCTTTTTTCATATTCCATTTTTCCGAATTTGGCTCTGTTAAAGAGATATAGCCATTTGAAAAAAAATTGAGCTAAATACGTGCCTGAAAAAATTCTCTGCAAACACTTCAAAGTTCATATTTTTCGATTGAAATTGAGGTGATTAGGTGTTGTGGGTGATACAATTAGAAAATACTCAAGCACTAACTTTATTTGAATGAGAATGTAACAAACACGTTATTTCCTAACAAAAACACTCAGTTCTGCCCGATTAGTTCTGCAATTAGAAAACCATATTTATCCCACCAAAATAAGTTCCTGCTTCGATTTTCCTGAAGATTAGTTTATAAACACTAATAATTTGTTCATATTTACCTCGATATTCTAAAAGGATCTCATAAAAATGGGTTTCTCACTAACCTATCCTAACTCCATTAACCAAAGTCATATGATTCGAGGTCAATGACCTAACCTCACCATTCCTCTGTGATATTTCACCCACAGAACTCTAGAGAAGACGATGCCAGATTGCCGATTTTCTCTTCAAACAATGGTATAGGCGATGTAGCCGCCACGCAAGACAAGCCGTTGTTCTGTGTCTCCACCGCCAACGCAACGACTAACGAGTCCCATCACATCACGGGCCAATCTCAAGTCTGTGATACAATGAAAGAAGCTTACACGATAACCTTCTTCATGGACTTGTTCAGATAGATATTTTCCTGAAGGACCGGTAACAATAAATTTCCAATGGAAACTGTAATTTCATGCTTCTCAAATTTCAATGTTATCTCCCACATTTGTGGATTTTTTTTAAATCGAACGTTTTTCCATCATAGAGATTTTGGTCTTGACGAGAAGAAATAATATTCGATGATATTTAATTCAGGGAAGCATTCAGATTTTATATGAAATTCATGATTTTTTCCTCAAATTTGTTCGTATACAATTAGGAATAACTCGAAAACGACGCGTTTTATTGAAAAAATAAAAGAATACTTTTATTCTCTAAAATGGTTGATTGTTTCGAAAATATGAAGCGTTTATCTTTCTCGAGTGATTTAATAGTATTTTTGCGTGAATTTATGAGTCGAATATACTGTAACTTTTATACCAGGAAAAATATTAAATAAGTTTCGATTGAGGAATATGCACCATAAATTGAGTAAACAATCAACCAAAATTCAGTTCATTCCGAATTTCGGTTCCGAATAAGTATATGGAAAAAATGGTGTTGAATTCATGGATTTTTGACACCCTGTATCTTTCAAACGAAACCGAATTTTGAAAAATGGCATGAAAAAAAAGTGTTTCGTTTGATGAGAGGAATCTACAGTTAAAATAGATGTACAAGTCAAAAGACTCACCCTGTAAACAGGAGCTCCCTTGGAGAGAAGAAATGAGCTTTTATACCAATTCTCATCACCACTAGAATTAAAGAGACGAGAATTATGTATGGAATAAAAAACAATACCACAAAGCAAATACTGAAGTCTGACATAAAAAGATGTATCTGCTGGCGGTCTGGTTTCGTGTGGTGTTGTACCGGATAAAGTCCTGGCGAATTCTATTTGTGAAAAGCTGCGAACTAAGCCGTGTATAAACGTTGCGACTAGTGGCAGAGGTCTGTTCAAACTGAACAGGGATTTTTTGTAACAGCCATAGAATCGAGAGCACAGAAAATCTCGGTCTTATTCTTAACCGAGTAAGGCTATCCGATGTATGAACTTTGTGGTATTAGGAAACGAACAATAACTTTTTCACCAAACTCTCATCTGGGTCTACATGAAGAATTCCATTACTTACTTTAATTTACTTTAATAATAATAATAATAATAATTTATTTGCATCTCAATGGTTATTACAAATTTTATATATTTATTATTTCCCATCTATTTCTTTATTTTTCTTTCTCAAATTTCCGAGCGAATTCAAATACTTAACTCTACGAAAATAGCATGGATTTTCAGATTTTCTTGCATTTTATCCCATTATATCTACCCCATTATTACTCCTAGAAGAAAAACATAGATTTTTTTCTCCTCCCACGAAATAGAATACATTGGCCATCTGCCCCTTTCAGAAGCATTGGGACCAAATAGTTCGTCAGTTTTTTTTTTTTTAATGTTGTGGTTTTCACGAAAAGGAATATCCTGTAATGTTCAGAGAACATCGTGAGAACCAAGGGCAAGCAGGTAGGAATTGGTGTTCTTCTTGAATTTCTGGAGGTTATATGCCTCGGGGAACACCTCCCTAGGCAATGTGTTCCAAAGCCTCGCTGTTCGTTGGATGAACGAGTCTTTGAAGAGAGATGTTCTGCAGGTCTCCAAAGTTACCACGAAGGGGTGTGAAGACTTAACTTGACGGGTTAGTCTGGAAGGGACTGCCAGAGGGGGAACGATTGCTGATAATTCAGAAGAGCATCGCCCATGGAAATACCTACAAAATAGAGACAGATCGCCCACTTTTCTACGGTGTTCCAGAGAAGTGAGCGAGCTTGTAAGCGATGCATCACCGACGAGACGAATTGCCCTTTTTTGTACGGAATCCAAGAGTTTTAGGGTGTGTTTAGGTGCAGCACTCCAAATATGGGAACAGTATTCCAGTACAGGTCGAATCTGTGCCTTATAGATCATAAGCAGCTGACCTGAGGTGAAATAGCTCCTGGCACGAAACAGAAAACCAAGTTTTTGGGATGCACTTTTAGCAATGGATCTCACGTGATTCTCCCAGGAAAGGTTACTGCCGACAGTAATGCCAAGCATCGAAATGGATGACTTCAATGGTATGGTCACTCCCGACAATTTTATGCTGGGCACAGTAAGATCGGCTTTTCTAGAGAAAAGACATGCTTGTGTTTTGTTTGCGTTGAATTCTACCAGGTTATTAGATCCCCATTCAAGGATTGCTGCCAAGTCCATATTTATGTTGTTAACATTTCTTCCTCGTTCGTTTTTGATTTGGCGGGCTGGTATTGGAGCCCTAGAAGAAAAGGCGGTATGGAGGGTACTATCATCCGCGAAGCTGTGCACTGGACACGAAGTTGCTTCCAGCAAATCGTTGATGTGAAGTAGAAATAGTGTTGGAGCCAGAATTGATCCCTGCGGAAAACCAGCATTTATGGGTAGAGAGTCAGACGAAACTCCATCGACCACCACATGGAGAGATCTGTTTGAGAGAAAACTAGCTATCAGAGAACACAGCTTTGGGGGCACGCCATAAGATGGAAGCTTGGCGAGGAGTCCCTGATGCCAGACTCGATCGAATGCCTTGGAGATATCCAGTGCTACGGCTAGGGTTTCACCATATTTCTCGGTAGAAAGCTGCCATATATGTGAGACGTAAGCGAGCAAGTCACCAGTGGATCTCTGATGACGGAAACCATATTGTCTATCGTTGATAATTCCTGAGTGTTCCAGATGTTTCATGAGCTCGAAGTTGATGGCTTTTTCCATGACCTTTGAAATAATAGATAACAGAGCGATAGGTCTGTAGTTGATAGGTAGGATCTTTTTGCCTTTTTTAGGTACTGGTTGTACTCTTGCGGTTTTCCAATTGGATGGAAAAACACCCAATTTGTAAGAGTGGTTGAACAATTTGCAGAGGACAGGTGTTAGTTACAACTCAATGCAAAATATTCCGTGTTAAATATTTTTGCTGAGGGAAATATGTAGTTATTTCTGTATCTAGTGGGCGAAATGCTACTTTGGTGATCCGGAACTAATATTTTTTAACGAGGCGCAGTCGAGTTAAAAAAAATAGTCGAGATCACCGAAGTATTTCGCGCATGAGATGCAAACAAATTTTTTTATACAAACGTCAAAAATATTGTTCTAAAATATGTAACATGCTTAGCCTAATATGAAAAATAGTATTGAACTGGCTTTAACTGTTTTTCTCACAATTTGAAAACATTGAATCTGAACAAATGATTTCTTGGATTTTTGCTTGATTGAGGAACATAAAGGTTAAAATATAAAAATCCCATAAAGTTTACATGCAGTGTGCGAAGTAAGTATTCCGCACACTACTTCGCGCACGGTGTCATGGTAACGAAGGAAAATGAAAAAAAGGGTCACTTCGCATATTGTTGTCAATGCGCGAACCTTGTCATTTTTTGACGTTTGTAGAAAATACTATATTCTAAAACTAGTTGCAGAATGGGCTCCCATTCCAATACGAATGCGAAATTCGAAAACGAGCGACGCTCCTTCGTCGCTCGTTTTCGAACGCATGAGTATTGGAATTGCATTCTGCAACGAGTACCTATTAGACGATATTTTCTCTATTTCACTCAAATTTTGTGAAATTCAATGAAAAAATCAAATAATAGGTCCTAGTGACTTTCATATTGTATCTTGGCAGTTGGTGTGAATGTTAGGAAATACGAAAATTGACGTTTCTAAATTGACGTCTGCTGAAATTTAAAAGGATCGGAAGTCATTGCTGACAACCACAAAACGAAAAATGTTACTGAAAACGATGCTGTAATGAATTCATTACAGCATTGTTTTTAGTACTGTAATGAACTCATTACGATACTGAAATAGAGAAAACAAATTATATCATATTTTTTTCATACAGTTATCCACATTCCTAAAAGATAAACCGATTTCATTGAAGGTAATTGAATTCTTCACACTCTTCGTGGGATTGGCATTCGTAATTCTTCCTGGTGTCAAAAAGACTCTTGTTCACTATGGATTATTCATGGTTATAGTAGCTGGATTACTAATTTGCCTTGCATTTGTTGGTCTTTGTGGAGCCGTGAGGGAATGCTACCTGAAATTGTTCGTGGTAAGTAAATCATTTTGGATGAATTGTAAATACATATTATGAAAACTTTTATATCTAAATCAGGATTTCTTTTTTTCAAACCTTTGGATTTATCGAAGGAACCAGAAGAAAGAGCAGCACCTGCAAATGTTGCTATGAGATTAATAGTTTTCACAATCACACTGAATTGTTCATGGTTCGAATTTGGGCTTTGAATAGGTACATAGAAATTCTAGTTAAGCCTCTTAAAAATGAAAATCGCGATGTAAAAAATTTGGAATCGTCCCCCTTTTTTTGTAATAGTTAATGCAAATTGTAACATTAAACCTTCAATGTTTAGAATATCGTAGTAGCCGTCCCACAGGGATCAATATCGGGACCTATATTGATATTGATTATATTGATTACTCCTAGGTCTCCCGATAAGACCCCTCAAAAACTACAAACTTGTAACTTGTTCGAGTTCGGAGGAGCAGTTGTGTTCTGTGGGGCTTTTTTACTGTGTCCTTACGCCACAGTGTTAATTTTCGACCCAACAGTGAAATGGTGGCCCACTATCGAGACTAGAAATTCTTCACCTAGCCTCGGAATTGAACTCGGACTTGCCGGGTCCTAGTCACCTTAGCCACTGGGCTAGGGGCTAGTGGTTTTTTTGTATACCTGAATGATTTCTTTTTCAATAACGACATCGACAAGACAAAGAGGACCAAATTTCGGAGAAAATAACTGTGTGCTAATAATAGTTCAGTCAAGTGGAGCCGCGAAATGAATATTGAAGTAATATGAGCTGTTTATTACGTTAACAATTGCGATGACAAACCATTTCCTGGATGGAGATACTCCCTCTATACCGAATTCACCAAGAGGCATCCAGAACTTCAGCTAACAGAAGGGAACATTGCGGATCGTAAAAATGTTATAATACGAAAAGACTTGACAGGACAGGAACTAGATGAGATCAAGAGAGAAATTAGCTATACAGTCGATCAAGATCAGATTGTCGGAAATCATAATGAAGAATCAACGAGCCGTGGGAGAGCATAAACGGCGAGGGAACTGCCTGTA